>CM035840.1:110787657-112035157 GCA_020510985.1 Pholidichthys leucotaenia | reverse complement strand
ATGACGGCCTATGAACTCAGGCATCATAGGACTCGCGATGCCGTCATAAAGATATGATGTCTATATGACGGCTCATAGACAAATGTGTCTTTATGAAGTCATATAGGCCATCACTCATGATGCCTAGACTAATGTGTCTTTATGATGTCATATGGCTCAAAATTGGCAAGGTGAGTAAGTCACAGGGCCAGCCTTTACAGCGCGTTCGTGTTTTCTGCACAACAGATTTCTGCAGCCATGGCCGATTCTACGTTGCCGCGAGCAGAGAGATGCCAGATAAAGCAGTCTTCGTATTGTTGCTCAAGATGAAGAAACTAAGCAAAAGCGTTGCTTTCTCAGCAGTGTCGTTTTTAAAGAGGTGCTGACACAGTAAAAATGTGTAACCTTGAAGAATGCCAGTCTACACTACAAATGTGTAAAATGCCAAGCAAAGTGCTGATTTTCTCTAGGTGCTCAGGTTTCTCGGTTTCTATGGGCATGCACGGGCCTTCCTGAACAGGGTCGAAAGGCACTTTTTGCTCAGATCTATTTTCATGATCCTGCCATGAACGGAATTACAACACACCTATACAGTGTTGTATTTTTGGATGTTTTGGATGTTTACCTTTTTACAGTACATTGTTTAACTTTTTTACCTTTCTCATTGTTAACGTTTTTTACCTTTCTGTGATAAAATGTTAATAAAAAGTGATAAATGAACATGTCAAACATGAAATAATTCTTTTATTGACCAAAATATAATTTAAAATAATAATAATAACAATAATAATAATAATAATAATAACCCAAAATATAATAAAAACAATCATCTTTAACCAAAATGAGAGAAATTTCTTAAGTTTACAGCATAAAACACACTCATTCTAATTGGGGTCATTTTTGACCCCACTCATGGAAGAGTGTAGGAATTGGTTGGTCATGCATCTACGGTGTAAATATACACAGAGTGATCCACACTCAGCCAGCCAACCATTGCCGTAGACACACACATACAGTCATGTGAAAAAATTAGGATACCCCGTATAAGCTAACTAACTAACTAACTAACCTGCACTTATATAGCGCTTTTCTAGTCACAAAGACCACTCAAAGCGCTTTCATTAATACTAACCCTCTATTCTAAGGGCCTATAGGAAACAGATATCTAGGGACAATTTAGAACAGCCAATTAACCTAGCATGCATGTTTTTGGCATGTGGGAGGAAACCGGAGAAATCCCGGAGTAAACCCACGCAACACGGGGAGAACATGCAAACTCCACACAGATCACTGTTGGTCGGGGGCTGGGATCGAACCCACGATCCCACGATCCCCACAATCCCCCGGCCAAGGGTAAACTGTGCTGCCGCAGTGCTAACCACTGCGCCACCGTGCCTGCGTGTTTTTTTTTTTTTTTTAACATATTTGGACATGTGGATATTTAATATCTGTGTTTAAAAATACTGGGAGATTCATGTAATACAACTAAACAATTAAAAGTGAATGAAAGACTTTTTTCAAATTTTCTGTAAAATGTAATTCTAAACAAATAGTTAGGAATAAATTAGGACACCCCCCCCCCCATCTTTTTAGGACACTCCCACATTCATTCCCACTTAAAATGGCTAAAATAAATGTTAAAAAATGCAAATAAAATAAAAACAAGGTTAGACATAGATATGTGAACATTTCTTAATAAAGAACTGAATATTTAATGGGGCGTCCTATTTTTTTCACATGACTGTAGCTATAGATAAAGACTATTACGTATGTAGTGGTTGTTGGTATAATCTGAACAATGTGGCTGTATTACTGTTGCAAGGTCCAATGAAGCCACTGGTGAATGTACAGGGTAATCATATTCATTATAACTTATTCATGCAGCTGCCTCACTGTGAATTATGACTGATGTAATTCCACTCCGTGCTCATTCGTGCACCCCGGTTCACCCTATATTAATGTGTATGGAGTGATTTTTTTTTTTGGGGGGGGCTGCCTCCTTCAAAACAAAACAAACAAACAAAAAATAAAAAAAAAACCTTGAAAAATAAATGAATGCATAATCTATATGCCCATCCTGTATTAAAATATTTTTTAAAATAAATGTTAATATGAGAGATATTCAGTGCACATACAAAAAAATAATGTAAAATGTGTGTACATTTTACAACCCTGCCCATTAAAACAGAGGACAAAGAGCAGCACCCATTGAACTAAACATATTTACCTCGGTGTATTCCAGTCAACCACTGAGCTGCACTAAGTATGACGCGGGGTGACAAAATTAAAAGATTTGTAAAAACACCAGCAACCCTCAACTATAATGTAATATACGTAGATCAGTGGCCGGCGATCACCACATTACCAGCTTCCAGGCTGACCGGCACGTTTGTGTAACCTATGTGATATGAGGACAGGAAACTTGATACACTGAAGAAATGCACTGTTATCTGCAGGGAGATCGGACTGTGGTCTGCTAGTAGTTTGAAAACGCCATCCAGGGTTGCTTAGGTGTTAATTTATGATAATGAGGGCCGTGATTTCAGTTCACCAATTGTAGTATGAAAGTGGCTTATGTGTGTGTACATTATTTTTTTAAAAATTAGACTCAGCTTATATGTGTTTTCTCTTTTATATACTATATATATATATTTACTAAGAATAAGAGACCCATGAAAGCAATTGCAAGCATTCACAAACATAAAAACATTGTATTTTGGTCACGTATACACATGATCTAAACGTCAGTATGTGAGTCAGGAGTCCTTAATCTAACAGTGAGGCCACTGTATCGGGTAGGACAAAGGGCGGCGAAAGGAGAGTGGAACAGCGGCATAATTTCATAATCCTGTAACAGCGGCCAAAGAAGCGCTGCTTTCAACTGAGGAAATGATTCTATAGCAGCGGCGAGCAGAGCAAAAGGGCATACATCTCATAATGGACTGAATTACGAGACACAACTAACCCGGGAGTTTCAAATCATTTTTGTCACATTGCTTTTAAATATAACACACAGCAGTGACAAACAGAAGTAACTGTGAAACTTCTCCCTCTATAGAAAAATATTTCTTTAGTTGAGAGCACTAATTGTGCGTGTGGCGTTCAGTTCAAAGAGATTTGCATAGATTAGCATGCCCCATACATGACCTGCATACTGATGAAGTCCAGGGGGCTTATGATTGGTTGGGAGCTCCCTGGGCGGGATGTAAACACTGGAATTTCAGCAATTTCACAGGATCTTTTCATTCTTAATCTTATCAATCTGTTCTCATCAGCACGTCAACATACAGTATGCATATACAAAAACACACAAACTCAATTTTTTTCCTCTTTCCACAAATATCCAAACTCCTTCCTCAGTCATTATGATAGATGCACATGAGGTGATCACGATGTTGAAAAGACTCACCTGACACAGAAGTAGAGGACAATGGGACCGGACTTCTTGGGGAATTCATGTTCTAATACCCTTCGGTCCAGCTGCAACCAACTGAAATGGCCCCTGATGAGGTAAAAAAAAAAAGAACCAATCAAGTCTATTATTCATAGCTGTCCTAATAAGCAGCGAGGTTACACAAAAGTTCATTTCATCCCATGGAACATTTTCCTCCTTAATCTTCTCCATTTATCTTTTCCATCACACTTTTTTTCCCTTCTGCCCCCCCCCCCCCAAAAAAAAAACCTCACATCCCTCTCCTGCTTTTCTCTCTTTGTTTCCAACTGAGAGAAAAACTGTGGAGACAGCTTGTCACCCTGGTTACCCTGCATGGTCTCCTGAGCAACTCAGCAACATCTCTCTCAAACTCTCCCTCCATCTGTCCCGTGTCCCCCAGTCCTCTATCCCTCTTTTCCCCAAACACAGCCTCTTTGACCACTGAGCGGTCAGAGCTCAGGCGTCTGGTCTCCCCGAGCACCAGTAACAAATCTACACATCACAGAATTAGCCCTGGGGGGCTGCAAAGAGGATGTTGTTTTTCTGGACTGCAAATGTCACAGAGCAGAGGGCAGTCTAGCTTAACATTACTTGGGCACATGAAATAAAACAAAAAAAAAAGGTGGTGGGGGGAGTCACTGGATTGCCATGGCAATGGTCAATGTTTGCCTACAAACAAATTGTTGGTGTGTCTGTCCTTCTCTGTTCTTTCTAGGTCACAAAACACAATACAGCTTATTTGAATGTCACTTTTGCATTTCAAGCACAGCTCTCATGACATGCCTAGGGACAGGGAGAGTCCCAAGTCGTTGATAGTCCAAAGGAAGGTAGTGATACTCTCTCCCTGAGGTTGCATTAACTGAAAATTGTCCTTCACTGACTGATATTTTCAGCAATGACTGAAAATTCTCAAAGCTGTCTGTCATTGACAGTTTACACTGAGGATGATCTAATTAAAGTCAATTAACTTAACACAGTTAACAATAGATTGTGACAGAATTTTTACAAGCCTGTCAAAATGACAGGTAACAAAAAAAGTCTAGTGCAACCTCAGCGCTCACCATAGCCTCAATCTCCTTTATAGCCTGGTATCTTGTCATACATGAACTGAGGGCCAAGTTAATATTCATAACAATCAGATTTACTTACTTTTATTTGCT
This sequence comes from Pholidichthys leucotaenia, assembly GCA_020510985.1. Lineage (NCBI taxonomy): Eukaryota > Metazoa > Chordata > Actinopteri > Cichliformes > Pholidichthyidae > Pholidichthys > Pholidichthys leucotaenia. The sequence goes on along the minus strand of CM035840.1, from coordinate 112,030,585 downwards.
TACTACTTATATTTGCCTAGAATGAAAAAAACAACCAAGATACCAAAATGCACTGATACAAAAATAAACTAATTCATTGCAGGACAAAAAAATGACATGTTTCAGCACTCAGTTTTCATCAGCAAGACCAAAATTTGAATATTTCAGTGTACCATTCAAACATATGCAGCGAAATTAATGAGCAAAGAGACTGAATGATGGGCTGATGAAATACATCTGTGATGACACTTCTCCTTACCTACAAAGCTCTAAATGGTCGGGTTCCTTGTTATCTAAAAGAGCTGATAGTACCTTATCATCCTACTAGAGCACTACGCTCCCAAAATGCAGGAGTGCTTGCAATATCTAGAATCTCCAAAAGTACAAGGGGAGGCAGGTTATCAGTTATCAGGCTCCTCTCCCATGGACCTAGCTGCCAATCTGGATTTTGGAGACAGACTTGATCTCTGTTTTTAAAGCTTTCCTTATCAACAAAGCATATAGTTAGGGTTGCATCAGGTGCCTTGGACCTTCCCTTAATTATGCTGCTAATAGGTTTAGACAGCAAGGGGACCTCCCACGATGCACTGAGCTTCACTCTGAGTGTAATATTTTTGCTGGTCATTAACTACTGTTTGTCCTTTCCTATAGACTGAGTCCCAGTCGTGCTGTTTGCTCTCTACATGTCTGTTATTTTCTTCTTCTTCTCTATCCCCTCATCTCCCAGCCAGTCAACAGATGACTGCCCCTGCCTGAGCCTGGTTCTGCTGGAGGTTTCTTCCTGCTAAAAGGGAGGTTTTCTTTTCTGACGTCGCGCAGTGCTTGCTCACAGGATATCATCTGATTGTTGAGGTCTTTTCTGCAATTGTGGGCTCTGCCCTGACAGTTGAAAGTGGTATGAGACAACTAATGTTGTGAATATGCATTATATAAATAAAAATGAATTGAATTCAAAAAAGAAAGCAAGATTGCTAAAAGATGATGAATATCACAACTCTAAAACAAGACTGCAAATAAGAGCCTAAATAATCATATGTACTGTATATCAAATGTCATATATATATATATACTGTATATATATATATAAGATAAGCCTTTATTAGTCCCACAATGGGGAAATTCCAGGATTGCAACAGCACAGGGATAGCAACACTCAGAGCAATAATTAAGAAGATACGAAAAATATGAATAAGAGCAGTGGATATACATACGTACACATAAATATATAAATATATATACAAAGTGCGGAGCATTGTAGCAAGATGGAATAAACAGCATAACCGTCTACTTAGTTATCCTACATAGTATGAATATGTACCCATACATACTGTCACCCTCCGTAGCGACTGATATTGTCCTAGTTGTATACTGGAGGGGACCATTTGTGTAAGTCTGTTGCGTCTTTTGCATTCAATACTACTAGGTCGTCATGTTTTTTTTGCTATCTCTGCGAGCAGCCCTGCTTAGGTTATACAGTCTGACAGCCGTAGGTAGGAAGGACCTGCGAAACCTCTCGGTTGCGCACCTAGGATGATGTAGTCTACTGCTAAATGAGCTCCTCAGTGCGTTCAATATGTCCTGCATAGGGTGGGACTCGGACTCCAGCAGAGATGACAGTTTAGCCACCATCCTTCTCTCTCCTATCTCCTCCACTGGGTCAAGGCGTTGCCCCAGGACAGAGCTAGCTTTCTTGATCAGTTTGTTTAGTCTCTTCCTATCGGCAGCTGTAATCCTGTTGCCCCAGCAGACCACTCCAAAAGTGATGGCTGATGCCACCACTGTGTCGTAGAATGACTTCAGCAGCACCCCTTGTACACCAAAAGACCTGAGTCTCCTCAGTAGGAACAGCCTGCGCTGTCCCTTCTTGTAGAGTGCGTCGGTATTGTGTGACCAGTCTAGTTTATTGTTCAGATGAACACCCAGGTACTTGTAGAATGTCACCATCTCAATGTCTGTTCCCTGTATGTTTACTGGTGCTGTGAGGGGTTGTCCTTGCCTGCAGCAGTCCACCACCAGCTCCTTAGTTTTCCTCGCATTGATCTGGAGGCAGTTCCGATGGCACCAGTCCACGAAGTCGTGGATAAGTCCTCTGTACTCAGCTTCATCTCCGTTGGAGATGAGGCCGTCGATCGCAGAGTCGTGGATAAGTCCTCTGTACTCAGCTTCATCTCCGTTGGAGATGAGGCCGTCGATCGCAGAGTCGTCAGAGAACTTCTGCAGATGGCAGTGTGTTGTGTTGTGTGAGAAGTCCGCAGTATAAAGGGTGAACAGGAAGGGAGCCAAAACCGTTCCCTGGGGGCCCCCGTGCTACCGATGATCGTGTCAGACACACAATCTCGGGTTCTCACAAACTGTGGCCGGTTAGTGAGGTAGTCCAGGATCCATGATGACAGGTGCTGGTCCACCCCTGTGCACAGCAGCTTGTCCTTCAGGATCATTGGTTGAATGGTGTTGAAAGCACTGGAGAAGTCAAAGAACATGATCCTCACCGCATTCCCGGGCTTCTCCAGGTGGGACAGAGAACGGTGAAGGAGGAAGATCACTGCATCCTCCACCCCAATGCCATGCTGGTAGGCGAACTGGAGTGGATCCATCGCTGGTCCCACCAGGGGGCGGAGGTGAGCAAGGAGCAGTGTCTCCAGGGTCTTCATCATGTGAGACGTCAGGGCCACTGGTCTGTAGCTGTTCAGATCTTTGGGGTGGGAAGTCTTTAGTACAGGTACCACACAAGATGTTTTCCACAACTGTGGTACCCTCCCCAGCTTCAGGCTCAGGTTGAAGATATGCTCCACAATCCCACACAGCTGGTCTGCACAGGACTTGAGAAGCTTCGCGCTGATGCCGTCCGGCCCCATATATATATATATATATATATATATATATATATATAAGCAGCTTGATGTTCCTGTGACTACAGTTGCACATACAGTATTATTCAGAAATTTAAGATCCAACCTCCCTGGACGTGGCCGCAGGAGGAGACGGATAATACGAATGGCGCACACACACACACACACACACACACACACACACACACACACAGTGGGGAAAAAAAGTATTTAGGTATTTAGTCAGCCAACAATTGTGCAAGTTCTCCCACTTAAAAGATGAGAGAGGTCTCCAATTTTCATCATAAATACTTCAACTATGAGAGACAAAATGAGAAAAAAAACATCCAGAAAATCACATTGAAGGATTTTTAATGAATTAATTGGTAAATTCCTCGGTAAAATAAGTATTTGGTCAATAACAAAAGTTCATCTCAATACTTTGTTATATACCCCTTGTTGGCAATGACAGAGGTCAAATGTTTTCTGTAAGTCTTCACAAGGTTTTCACACACTGTTGCTGGTATTTTGGCCCATTCCTCCATGCAGATCTCCTCTAGAGCAGTGATGTTTTGGGGCTATCGCTGGGCAACACGGACTTTCAACTCCCTCCAAAGATTTTCTATGGGGTTGAGATCTGGAGACTGGCTAGGCCACTCCAGGACCTTGAAATGCTTCATACGAAGCCACTCCTTCATTGCCCAGGCAGTGTGTTTGGGATCATTGTCATGCTGAAAGACCCAGCCACGTTTCATCTTCAATGCCCTTGCTGATGGAAGGTTTTCACTCAAAATCTCACGATACATGGCCCCATTCATTCTTTCCTTTACACGGATCAGTCGTCCTGGTCCCTTTGCAGAAAAACAGCCCCAAAGTATAATGTTTTCACCCCCATGCTTCACAGTAGGTATGGTGTTCTTTCTCCTCCAAACACGACAAGTTGAATTTTTACCAAAAAGTTCTATTTTGGTTTCATCTGACCATATGACATTCTCCCAATCCTCTTCTGGATCATCCAAATGCTCTCTAGCAAACTTCAGACAGGCCTGGACATGTACTGGCTTAAGCAGGGGGACACGTCTGGCACTGCAGGATTTGAGTCCCTGGTGGCGTAGTGTGTTACTGATGTAGCCTTTGTTACTTTGGCCCCAGCTCTCTGCAGGTCATTCACTAGGTCCCCCCGTGTGGTTCTGGGATTTTTGCTCACCGTTCTTGTGATCATTTTGACCTCACGGGGTGAGATCTTGCGTGGAGCCCCAGATTGAGGGAGATTATCAGTGGTCTTGTATGTCTTCCATTTTCTAATAATTGCTCCCACAGTTGATTTCTTCACACCAAGCTGCTTACCTATTGCAGATTCAGTCTTTCCAGCCTGGTGCAGGTCTACAGTTTTGTTTCTGGTGTCCTTTGACAGCTCTTTGGTCTTGGCCATAGTGGAGTTTGGAGTCTGACTGTTTGAGGTTGTGGACAGGTGTCTTTTATACTGATAATGAGTTCAAACAGGTGCTGTTAATACAGGTAACGAGTGGAGGACAGAGGAGCCTCTTAAAGAAGAAGTTACAGGTCTGTGAGAGCAAGAAATCTTGCTTGTTTGTAGGTGACCAAATACTTATTTTACCAAGGAATTTACCAATTAATTCATTAAAAATCCTTCAATGTGATTTTCTGGATTTTTTTTTCTCATTTTGTCTCTCATAGTTGAGGTATACCTATGATGAAAATTGGAGACCCCTCTCTCATCTTTTAAGTGGGAGAACTTGCACAATTGGTGGCTGACTAAATACTTTTTTGCCCCACTATATACAGTATATACTATATACTGTATACTATATACTGTATACTATATATATATATACGTATATATATGTATATATATGTATATATATATATATATATATATATATATATAATAAGAAAACTTATATGAATATAATATATTATATTATAACTTATATTATTATATGAAATAAGAAAACTTATGAAGAGGCGAGACTCTGCATTGAAAACATCATTATCCTCTAAACTACAAAATGATCACCTCGTTTACAAAAGTTTAAGAAATAAAGTGGTACAAGAGCTGCGTAAATCAAAAGTATCTTATTACAATAAATTGATAGATCATGCAAAGGGTAACAACAGTTCCCTGTGGAGGCATTTAAATAACTTAACTAATAAAAAAATGATCAGAAGGGGGTAAAGGAACTTAGAATTAATGGCAAGACCATCAGTGACAATGCTATATTGGCAAATGAATTTAATTCATATTTTGTGGAGTCAGTGGAAGAATTAACAAAAAACTCTGTGCTGCCAAATGTGCTCAACAATACAAAATCAATACTTTCAACAGTTTCTTTTCACATTAATGAGGTAAATGAAGAATTAATTGCTGGCATCGTTAAAACATTGTCAAACTCTAAAACTAATGATATTTATAATATGAGCACTTCCTTTCTCAAAACGCACAGCATTTTGCTGTGCGTTTTCTCTCCATTAGGTCTTGTACATTTCCATCTGGTTGGAAAAAAACTGTCTTCATACCAGTTTATAAATCAGGTAGTAAAGACGATATATGTAATTACCGCCCAATCTCTATTTTACCAGTCCTATCTAAGGTTCTTGAAAAAGTTGTAGCTACACAGCTGATAGACTATCTACAAGACAGTCAACTTCTTCACCCACACCAATTTGGTTTTAGACCAGGATATTCAACAGAAACAGCAAACTGCTGCCTTACTGAAAATGTCAAACAGTCCTTGGATAGGGGTAATGTGGTGGGAGCTGTTTTTCTGGACCTCAAAAAGGCTTTTGACACTGTAAATCACAGCTTGCTTTTATCCAAAATGGTATCTTTTAACTTTTCTCCAGATACAATAGAATGGTTTGCATCTTATCTCCAGAACAGAGAACAGTGTGTAAAAGTTCACCAGGACAAATCCTTCCTTTTAAATAACCGTATGGGTATCCCAAAAGGGTCCATTCTTGGTCCTTTACTTTTCAGCATTTTTATTAATGACCTGCCATTACACTGCTCAGCTGCAACATGTCAACTTTATGCAGATGATGCAGTTATTTACACAGCTGCCAAGACTCCAGCACAGCCTGCAGACGTACAGTCTTCAAGTATGGTTGATGTCCAAGAGTGGTTCATCCAGAACCATCTATTGCTGAACCTTCAGGAAACAGTTTCAATGTGCTTTTCAATCAAAAAATGTAACCTGCAACATTTTAAAGTTAATATACATGATCAAGACATCAGTTCAGTTACAGAATTCAAATACCTTGGCATTGTACTAGATCCTCAATTCAAATTTAATCTTCACATAAAGAAGATTTCTAAAACAGTAAAAAAAAAAAAAAATCTGAACTGCTTTAAATTAATTAGATATTACATACCATACCAAGCAGCCGTACTGTATATGCATTCTATGGTTTTTTCTCATATATCATATTGTCTGACAGTCTGGGCTCAAGCAGCTCCTTCTACAATAAAACATATAGGTTCATTATATAATCAAACTTTAAAAATCTTGGATAAAAAGCCCATTAGGTAGCATCACTGTTATATTCTAAAAAAATATAATTTATTGAGTTTTGAGAGTTTCATTGACCTCTGTTTTCTGAAATTAATTTTCAAATGTTTCCATAAATCAGCGCCAGAGCCACCCTGTTTTCCACTAGCCCAGCACACCTCGGTATGGCTCGATTCACTTCAGTACGGCTCGGAATGCTTCTGTCTCCATTAGCACGGTGTTGTGCTTGTGCTGTGATGGTTTGTGTTAGGAGGTTTTAGAAGCGGGGCAGCAGCAGATTCTCAGCGAGGCAGGGCCACACTCCCGTGATGTTATGCACCAGACTGAGTCCTTATTTACACGAGACAAAAAATGGAGGATCCAAGGATTATTGCCTTGCTCGCTCTGTGGTTTTATCTCACAATTAATTTTATCTCATAATTAAGCTGCAACAACACAAGTCACTTTTGTTTTGAATTAACTGCCAAATGACCTAGAAATAATGAGCTGAAACTTGTTTTTATTCGTATTAAATAATGAGACGGTGGCACACTGTCCAACACCACAGCCTAGGGCATTTTGGATGTACTGAATTAAAAAAATTCATGTTTTTCACCTTCAGGTCAACGTTTGGAACAACAGTATTATTATTTTCCCTTTAGATGATGCTACACTCCTTCTAAAGTATTGTAAATCTCTGAATTTGGAATGCCGATAGAACATTCAATTTACATATACTTGTACCTTTGACTTGGTGCTAATTTTTTATGATATTTCAATAAAAAGAACAGAAAGCTTACAAAAAGATTTCTTTTTTGGTCTAGTTAAAAATTACCTTACCTTTACAATGGTTGACCCTCAGCATCATTTTGATCAGACTAGGCAATGGAATTTCTATGTAATTATACTGTTTTATAATTCAGTGTTATAACAGACAAACCACACTTTCCAAAACAATTCCATTTTATTATATACAAAATATTAAAATAAAAAAAAACTTTGCAACACAACATGAAGGTTAATCGACATTTTATACATGCCGACCACTGAGTGCTGAGGATCGGCAGAATGAAGGCGTCTCTGCCAGCTCTGGTTCAGGAAAGCTCGGTTGAATTAATCCGTGCGGGCTGTCGTGGCGGACGCGTGGGATGATTCTACAAGGAAAATGCACACAATAAAATACAGCTCGAAAGTGCAATATATACAGAAAAGACAATAGTTTTTAACAAGAATACATAAGCTTATTTCAGCGTATTGTTCACATGAATAATTACAATAAAAGCTTTAGTCCGCAGTGTGCTGCAATAAAGCAGCGATCCATCCACAAATGAACAGCTTTTTTATTGCATAAATAAACTGAGCGTCTTACCGAATATATTTGCGAAAAAACGCACAATAAAAAAAAAATAAAACTCACTGTTAAAGGACTCCGATGTCGAGACCTCCCGGTATATTTTTTCATTCCGGGCGGCTCCGTCTAACTCGCGCTGAATACGTTCGTCTGACAATGCAGTGAGCAGACACTGCAGCTCCTTATTGGTCCATGGAACGCCCTTATTACGCAAAGCCATTTTTGATAGAGAGTAAATGAAAATAGCACAGCAATACACTGAAAAGGAACTGCCAACAGTGGTTGCGTGCTGAGTAAAGGCGGTCGTGAAGATTCTTTTTTTTTTTTTTTTTTTCAAAAACTTTATTGAGAAGGTCGTGAAGATTTGGTAGATGAGGAGGAGGAGAGGGGCGGTTACAACCTGACCAATCAGCACCGGTTACGACCTGACCAATCAGCGGCGACCAGTCTGTTAACGTCACAACACGGCACAGCTCAGCACTGCTGTACCCTGCCCTGGAGCGGGGCTGAGAATCGTGGCTGTTAAACCGTGTTGGGGCTTGTGGAAAAGCGTACAAAGCGTGCTGAGCCGTCCCGTGTCGCGCTAAAGCGTGCTAGTGGAAAAGGCCCTGATTCATCCAAAGACAGGATAGCAGCAGAGCCACCAGGAGCTCTGTTAACAACAACTGTAAAATATCCCACCGTAGAACCACATTTGGACAAACAGCTTTCTCTATAAAGGGTAGTTATATTTGGAATATAATGCCAAATGAAATTAAAATAATAACAGATTTTAAAACATTTATTACAAAGGTTAAAAACTGGCTGAAAAATAAACAAGAATGTACCCATGTATGAAATGATTGTTTGCAGGGTGTGAGTGAATGAAGGGAAGGAATGAATGTGTTTGATTATAGTGAGTGACTGAGGTAGGGAGGCCTGTAACAGGCAAATGTGAATTAGGTTTTTATATTGTGTATTTATAATTTTGTTTGCACTGATGTATGTGGATATTGTTTATACTGTTTTCATTTTGTTTTTTCCTCATCTTTCTCTCTTTTTACCTGTTTCTTTTCTCTAAAGCCCATCCAGGGACAAGAGTTGCAAATTAGCTTAATGCTATACACTCTTTGTGCAACACATCAGATTTTTTTGTCTATGTTTATTGCACTGTCCCTGACAAATAAACAAATAAATTATATATGTGTATATATATATATATATATATATATATATATATATATATATATATATATATATATATTTGTGGACAAAATTGTTGGTACCCCTCTGTTAATGGAAGAAAAACCCACAATGGTCACAGAAATAACTTGAATCTGACAAAATTGGTAATAAATAAAAATTTTATGAAAATCAGACAATGCTTTTGAATTGTGGTTCAACAGAATCATTTTAAAAAACAAACTCATGAAACAGGCCTGGACAAAAATGATGGTACCCCTAGAAAAGATTGAAAATAATGTGACCATAGGGACATATTCAACCAAGATGTGTCCTCTAATTAACATCACAGGTGTCTACAAACTTATAATCAGTCAGTCGGCCTATTTAAAGGGTGACAAGTAGTCACTGTGCTGTTTGGTGACATGGTGTGTACCACACTAAACATGGACCAGAGGAAGCAAAGGAGAGAGTTGTCTCAGGAGATTAGAAAGAAAATTATAGACAAACATGTTAAAGGTAAAGGCTATAAGACCATCTCCAAGCAGCTTGATGTTCCTGTGACTACAGTTGCACATATTATTCAGAAATTTAAGATCCACGGGACTGTAGACAACCTCCATGGACGTGGCCGCAGGAGGAGACGGATAATACGAATGGTAACAAAAGAGCCCACAACAACCTCTAAACACATTCATGGTGAACTGCAAGGTCAAGGTACATCAGTGTCAGATCGCACCATCCGTCGTTGCTTGAGCCAAAGTGGACTTCATGGAAGACGACCAAGGAGGACACCACTGTTGAAAACAAATCATAAAAAAGCCAGACTGGAATTTGCCAAACTGCATGTTGACAAGCCACAAAGCTTCTGGGAGAATATCCTATGGACAGACGAGACAAAACTGCAACTTTTTGGCAAGGCACATCAGCTCTATGTTCACAGACGCAAAAATGAAGCATACCAAGAAAAGAACACTGTCCCTACTGTGAAACATGGAGGAGGTTCTGTTATGTTCTGGGGCTGCTTTGCTGCATCTGGCACAGGGTGTCTTGAATCTGTGCAGGGTACAATGAAATCTCAAGTCTATCAAGGTATTCTAGAGAGAAATGTGCTGCCCAGTGTCAGACAGCTTGGTCTCAGTCGCAGGTCATGGGTCTTGCAACAGGATAATGACCCAAAACACACAGCTAAAAACACCCAAGAATGGCTAAGAGTGAAACATTGGATGGATTGGAAACAGGGTAAAAAAAAAATCTAAACCTACATGGCCCTGTGTGAAAAAGTGATTGACCCTAAACCTAATAACTGGTTGGGCCACCCTTAGCAGCAACAACTGTAATCAAGCATTTGCGATAACTGGCAATGAGTCTTTTACAGCACTGTGGAGGAATTTTGGCCCTCTCATCTTTGCAGAATTGTTGTAATTCAGCCACATTGGAGGGTTTTTGAGCATGAGCCGCCTTTTAAAGGTCATCCCACAGCATCTCAATCGGATTCAGGTCAGGACTTTGACTAGGTCACTCCAAAGTCTTTGTTTTTTTTTTTCTTGAGCAATTCAGAGGTGGACTTGCTCGTGTGTTTTGGATCATTGTCCTGCTACAGAACCCAAGTGTGCTTCAGCTTGAGGTCACAAACAGATGGCCGGACATTCTCCTTCAGGATTTTTTGGTAGACAGCAGAATTCATGGTTCCATTTACCACAAGTCTTCCAGGTCCTGAAGCAGCAAAACAGCCCCAGACCATCACACTACCACCACCATATTTTACCGCTGATATGATGTTCCTTTTCGGAAATGCTGTGTTACTTTTATGCCGGATGTAATGGGACACACACCTTCCAGAAAATTCAACTTTTGTCTCGTCAGTCCACAGAGTATTTTCCCAAAAGTCTTGGGGATCATCAAGATGGTTTCTGGAAAAACTGAGACAAGCCTTTTTGTTCTTTTTGCTCAGCAGTGGTTTTTGTCTTGGAACTCTGCCATGCAGGCCATTTTTGCCCAGTCTCTTTCTTATGGTGGAGTCATGAACACTGACCTTAACTGAAGCAAGTGAGGCCTGCAGTTCTTTGGATGTTGTTGTGGGGTCTTTTGTGACCTCTTGGATGAGTCGTCGCTGCACTCTTGGGGTAATTCTAGTCAGCCGGCCACTCCTGGGAAGGTTCACTACTGTTCCATGTTTCTGCCATTTGTGGATAATGGCTCCCTCTGTGGTTTGCTGGAGTCCCAAAGCTTTAGAAATGGCTTTATAACCTTTTCCAGACTGACAGATCTCAATTACCTTGTTTCTCATTTGTTCCTGAATTTCTTTGGATCGCAGGATGATGTCTAGCTTTTGAGGATCTTTTGGTCTACTTCAATTTATCAGGCAGGTCCTATTTAAATGATTTCTTGATTGAGGACAGGTGTGGAAGTTATCAGGCCTGGGTGTGGCTAGAGAAATTGAACTCAACTTTCCAAAGATGTGATAAACCACAGTTAATTTATGTTTTAACATGGGGGTAATCACTTTTTCACACAGGGCAATGTAGGTTTGGATCTTTTTTACCCTTAATAATAAACACCTTCATTTAAAAACTGCATTTTATGTTTACTTGTGTTATCTTTGTCTCATATTTAAATTTGTTTGATGATCTGAAACATTTAAGTGTGACAAATATACAAAAAAAAAAGAAATCAGAAAGGGGGCAAACACTTTTTCACACCACTCTGTGTGTGTGTGTGTGTGTGTGTGTGTGTGTGTGTGTGTGTGTGTGTGTGTGTGTGTGTGTTTTTAAAGGTGTAACGGTACGCCGACAATCACGGTTCGGTACATACCTTGGCTTTTAAGGTCACAGTTCTGTTCATTTTCAGTACAGCAAGGAAACAAAATGCAAAACACAAAACTGCTTATGTTTTGTATATGCGGGAACAGCTTTACTGACAAAAAAATGCAAACTATTAGCAGTTAAATTCTCCAATAAACAATATTCTCAAATAATCAAAATTAAAATGTATACAATATTAAACGATGCAGACAAGTGCAACAATAGAAGTTTTAACAGTCTATTATAAAAAGTTCCCATAGCTAAATAAAATAATGACCCGTGAAACATGAGTTGGAAACTTCAACTTAACAGCTTAATCAAAAGTGTTTGTAGCAACACAATTACATAACAGCCATCAAAGTCTGGTCTTTTAACCCCAAAACTAAAGAAATAAAACTCTTCCGGAGTGGTGGCTCAGTTGGTAGAGCATCCGCCCCACACCTGGGAGGCAGGGGTTCAAATCCCGGCCGGGTCATGCCGAAGACCATATAAAAGTGGAACTTCCTGCCATCCAGCTTGGTGCTCAGCAATAATGGAATGGAGGAGGGAAATTTGTGGCGGAGCCTTGCATGGCAGCGGCCCTCTGATTCTACACTTGGGGTGAGTGTGATTAACACAGTAGATAGGTAAAACACAATCTCGTTCTACTGTACATGATTAGTCGTACAGTTGAATGAAAATAAAGGATGATTTGATGTGATTAACATTGTAGATAGGAGAAACGTAATTTTGTTCTACTGTACATGACTGGCTGTATGGACTGAATGCCAATAGAGCTGGCTTCTTCTTCTTCAAATATCAGCTTCTACTGCACCATATAGGGCTGTTGTAACTCGACTGTTCAAAACAAACTGGAGTAGCACAGTGGTGCAGTGGTTAGCACTGTTGCCTTACAGCTAGAAGATTCCAGGTTCAAATCCCCAGGCTGGCAGGGGTAGGAAACTTTCTGTGTGGAGTTTGCATGTTCTCCCTGTGCTGCGTGGGTTTACTCCGGGGGCTCCAGTTTCCTCCCACAATCCAAAGACATGCATGTTAAGTTAATTGATTGTTCTAAATTGTCCCTAGATATCTGTCTCCTATAGGCCCTTAGAGTAGAGGGTTAGTGCTAGTGAAGCGCTTTGAGTAGTCTTTGAGACTAGAAAAGCGCTATATAAGTACAGGTCCTTATCCTTAATAGTATTCAGCTCCATTAAAGTCAAAAAGAAAATAAATGAGTCCATCCTGTTTGAAACCTTGCTGAGTTTAAAAGTTTGATAATTAGGCTTCAGAATGAAAATTAAAAGAACTTTTTTCAGTCCAAAATAGTAGAGGAATGTGAGTCTTCACTACATATACAGTGAAATATCTAAGCTGTTTTAATTTATTTGTGATGATTATGGTTATCTTTTTTAAATTAAATTACAAATCATGCTATTCTAATTTACCAATCGGAACAGCCTCTGCAGTGATGCGGACGTTGTACCAGTCTGTTGTGGTGAAAAGGGAGCTAAACTCTAAGGCAAAGCTGTCGATTTAATTCAATTCAATTCATTTCAACTTTATTTATATAGTGCCATTCCACAACAACAGTCATCTCATAGCACTTTCAACTGTAGGGGAAACCCCCACAATTGCAGAAAGACCCCAGGAATCAGGCGATCCCCTGTGAGCAAGCACTTGGTGACGGTGAAGAGGAAAAACTCCCTTTTAACAGGAAGAAACCTCCAGCAGAACCAGGCTCAGGGAGGGGCAGTCATCTGCTGCGACTGGCTGGGGGGTGAGGGGATAGAGAAGATGAAAAGAACAGACATGTAGAGAGCAAGCAGCACGATGGGGACTCAATCTATGGCAGAAAACAAACAGATGTTAATGACCAGCAAAAATATTTCATTGAGAGTGAAGAAAGGAGTGAAGCCCAGTGCATTATTGGAGGTCCCCCGGCTGTCTAAACCTATTAGCAGCATAACTAAGGGAGGGTTCAGAAGCACATGATCCCTCCCTAATTGTAGGCTATATCAAAAAGGAAGGTTTTAACCCTATTCTTAAAAACAGAGATCGAGTCTGACTCCTGAATCCAGATTGGCAGCTGGTTCCACAGGAGATGAGCTTGATAACTGAAGGCTCTGCCTCCCATTGTACTTTTGGAGAGTCTAGGTATTACAAGTAATTCAGCATTTTGGGAGTGTAGTGCTCTGTTAGGATAATAGGGTAGTATCAGATCTTTCAAATGAAAAGGGGCCTGATTGTTTAGAGCTTTGTAAGTGAGAAGAAGGATTTTAAACTTAATTCTAAACTGTATGATTTACCGGTCAATCTACATTCCTACCCTCACCTATGGTCAAGAGCTTTGGGTAATGACCAAAAGAATGAGATCATGGATACAAGTGGCTGAAATGAGCTTCCTTCATAGGCTTGCTGGACTCACCCTTAGAGACAGGGTGAGGAGTTCAGTAGTCCAGGAGAGGCTCAAGAGTAGAACCGCTGCTCCCCCACATTGAAAGGAGCTAGTTGAGGTGGTTTGGGCATCTGATCAGGATGCCTCCTGGACGAGGCCCCCTTGGTCTGTTTGGGCACGTTCCATTGGGAAGAGACCCCGGGGCAGACCCAGGACTCGCTGGAGAGACTACGTCTCCCAGTTGGTCTGGGAATGCCTTGATATCCTCTCTGAAGAGCTGGAGCAGGGGGCTGGGGAGAGGCAAGTCCGGGGTTCTCCGCTTGAACTGCTGCCTCTGCGGCCCAGACCTCCGGAAAGCGGTAGAAGATGGATGGATGGATGGCACGGATATTCAGAATGAGGGCTTATTACCGCGACAATAATAGAGAAGGTGAAAAAAGAGAAAGCTACTCATGTAATTCCCTCATTTACTGGCAGTTAAGATGTTACCAGCAGAACTGAAACAGCTCAGCTGTCAGCAAACATCATTCAAGAGAAATTATTGTCCGACAGGTAATGTTAGCATATGTTAACAGTTTAATCAGTTCTCTAAAGCTGAGACAGTCACTCATTGAAAATAAGAAGCACCAACTATACTCCCTAAAACCTCACTAACCTTACCGGAGTTGTGTTTAGAAGAAGCCCAATTTCAGTCATTCTTCACCGGGGCGGAACGTTGCAGAAGTCCGCTGACAGGCGGCCGGAGACGAAACAGAGAGGAGGAGGGGGTGTGATATGACAGTTACACTTTCTGTCCATCACCCAATATAGTCCGTGTTGTACTCAGTACGCATCTGTACCGTACCGTGGGTGGCGTACCGAAAAATCCAAATACGAATACAAGTTACATTACACCCCTAACACACACACACACACACACACATGGCCGCACATGTTTAAAGAGGAAGGACATGAAAGCTTTCGTACACACACAACAGGGAGAGGCGATCCCCTCGCCAAAAAAAGAAGATTATGGCAGTTTTACGTCCTGAATGCTGTGGTGGTCCAAACTCTGGTTCTCAGACTTCACACACACACACACACACACACACACACACACACACACACACACACACAGAGCTGTTAGGTAGGTTGCTGCAGTATCAAGAGGCAACACAGACAGCTCTAATATAAACAAACATGGATTGATAAAAAAGCCCAGAGCTACTGATGCAGTTTGTGCAAACTCGTAGTTTTAAGGGGGGATAATATCTGAATGTTGACTTACGTTTCATCTGTGTATGCAATTCCAAAGTACTCCTTCTCCTTGAGGTTAAAATGAGAGGCCACAAGATCCAGCAAGTCTTTAGCCATCAGCTTGGGCTGTAAAGAAACACAAACATTAGGTTAGGTTTGCCCTTGGCCGCAGTTGTCAGTTATAACCTGCCTGAGGCAAGATTGCCCATGCTAGTATTGTAGTTTTATTGGAAGGTAGTAATGCTAATGTATTGTATCAGCTGTTGATTTACTGCAATGACTAAGCATTTTGAGAAACACTGGGGAAAAGAGGAAAAGAGCCAGAGAGGAGGAGATTAATAAGAGCGAGGGAGCATGAGAGAGATGGATGGAGCGCGTGGATGTTGCTGACAGTGCAGGTACACTGCCCTTCCCCTCCCTCTTCTCTATCCTTTCTGCCTCTCTGACCCACACCGCCACTGCAGAGTCATGGCTCTGGGCTGAACCACTGTATTGCAGAGTGGACTGCACTTAGCATAACAGCTCCAAGGCTAACTGGGACCGTGGAAAGCTGCCTAATATAGGATGAGAACTTTTATTCATCATAACACCCAGTGAAGGCAGGACATCCTAAGGCTGAGCAGAATCCAGGGACTGAAGCCATATGCTGCTGGTTTGTCACATCCTGAGTAAAAAAAAAGTACGCCCGACTCTGAGGTTAACCATGGGTGTGCCTCACTGCCTGCATTCTCGCACACACGCACATCTGCATGCACATACTGTATCCACACATCAGCCCATGCAAAACTTTCATGTTGACCACTCCCAGCACACAAAAGGACCACATGTGTCTGCTCTGTCTAAAGGAAATCACGAGGAAAACACATCTACGCATACACCAAACAGCTACAGTATGACACAGTCATAATACTCTTCTCAATATCCTGCACTACTATCTACTAATTGCTGCTCAGCTACAACTTCACTGTCATAAGCTACTGGGAGCTATTTAAAGAGAAGGTGATGTCATAGCACACACAC
Source organism: Pholidichthys leucotaenia (assembly GCA_020510985.1). NCBI lineage: Eukaryota > Metazoa > Chordata > Actinopteri > Cichliformes > Pholidichthyidae > Pholidichthys > Pholidichthys leucotaenia. The sequence continues at coordinate 112,014,323 of CM035840.1, read as the reverse complement.
ATTCACATCGCCACTGACCTAGATCTCATATAAGCGTGACGCCAAGAGTGATCCTCTACATTTAAAACCTTGAATGAGAGCTGAAAAGTGAAAGATGAAGCTGGAGGTGCAGTAAACATATAGGTTGTCCTAGTCTTAATTTCCTTTTAAATGTGTCACAAAACATCTCAATGCAGGGAAAACAGACTTCTATGTATTAATGGAAATAAATACTGAGGTAAGGATTGGACCAGTGATGCTCAACTCCACCTTTAATGCTTAATCTTAATTCTATTCGACTAGCTTTACATAATTCACATCCCAAAAATAATCATTTTATACTATAGGCCCATCTATCTAACATTATCCAGACTGTTAAAATTAGATATGCACAACCTGTTACACCGATGATAATATTCCAGTCATTTACAATGTTTTTGATGAATTAATTTGAAATAAAGGAATAACTTTTAATAGCAAGAGCAGTACGAGTCTGCCCCCCCCCCGAAGCTTAAAATAGATTTGAGAAAAAAATCTTCATCAGTACCGAGAGCTGGTCTGATAAGAAAAGTTAATCCATTCTACGATAAGGAAAGCTTCAGCTCTGATAAAAAATTTTCATGAAAATCCATCTGCAAGTTTTTCCATAATCCCACAAACAAACAAAATGGACACAAAACCTCCTCAATAGATACACAACAGCTGCCATTACTCTTCAGGTCTTTATCATGTTATTTATCTTAATCAAAGTTAGCCCTTACAAATATGATATCAGTCAAATACAGCAGGTATCAGGGAACTATTTTATGAAATGTAATTTTATCCACCAGAATCTGACAATGAGGCCATTATTAGCCCACAAATAAGGCAATATATATTGGTAAACCCAAGAAACAAAGTCAAAAACAGAGTGTTTAAAGCAGTTGGGTGTCTGAACTTTTGGTCCGTACGGATCACTTAGACATACTGCAGGCTGACAGCATTAAAGGTCATATTGACTGCATTTTTCCTGAAAACAAGTAATTTTCTAAAAACATCCACAAAGTATTTAGAAACGTGCAGGAGGAAAGTCACTTTCAACCAGAATGTCAGTGACAGAGTAGCTCATTCCGGCCTAATGAAATTGCCCCGAGTGCTCAGATCTCCTGCTCATTGACCTTGACCTAGATACCTACCCACTTGACAATCATTATGCATGAGTTTGACAAATATTGGGGGATTGCCTAGGAGTAATAATTTTCATGAAATCATAAATGCCCAAATCTCCTGACCTATGACAATGACCTTGACCTTGTGTTCAACCTGGATGCATACACACCTGAGGATCCTTGTGAGTGAGTTTGGTGGGCACTGAGGCAACTCCCGAGGAGGAGGAGCTATTTTTCTGAACGCACATAGAGGCCCAGATCTCCTGACCTTGAGCTTGGGCACAACCTGGATGCAGACCCACCTGAGGATCATTGCGAGTGCATTTGCTGAGCATCAAGGCCATTGCCTAGGAGGAGTAGTGATTTTGCTGAAATCACATACAGTGCATATAAAAAGTCTACACACCCTTGTTCAAATGCCAGATTTTTGTGATGTAAAAAAATGAGACCAAGATAAATCATTTCAAAACTTTTTCCACCATTAATGTGACCTATCAACTGTACAACCCATTTGAAAAATAAACTGAATTTTTTTAAGGGGAAAAATAAAAAATAAAAAACTTACAATAACCTGTTTGCATAAATATGCACACCCTTAAACTAAAACTTTGTTGCAGCACCTTTGGCTTTATTACAGCCCTGTCTTTTTGGGTAGGAGTCTATCAGTGTGTGTCATGAGCCGAGAGCTGGAGGTTTCCGCCAGGTTCAGTCTCATGGCTTTTTCATTATATTTACATATTTGTTGTATTTTATGCCTTTTGGGGTTCTGTATTCGTGTACTGTTTGCCATTTTCCTGTTTGTGTTCTAGTTTTGTTACACTTTCATTTTGTATTAATTTATATTTTATTTTAGTCTGCTTGGGTTATTTTATTCTTTATATCTTCACTGTTGTTCTTTTGCTGGTTGACAGCTGTCAGTGGTGTGGTGCTCTGTGTGGGCATTGCCCTGTCAGCTGTCAGCTTCAGTTCACTCCTCTCTCACTGCCCTCAGCTGGTCCTAATTATGTTTCATTGCTTTCTCCTGCCCGCTCAGATAACCCACACCTGTCATTGATTATGTAAATGGTTTTTGATCCTATTTAAGGACTGTATTTTCATTTTCTCATCGCTGCAATCTTGTCTGTATTATCCTCGTCTCCACCAGAGCCCTGCCCAGCTCTGGTGCACTATCAGTAAGTTTACTTCCTCATTTGTATTTTTGTGTTCTGAGCACAGTTTAGTCTTTATGTTTGTTGTTCCACCAATAAATCTCCCAAACTCACAGTTCAGCGTGTGAGTCTCATCTTCCTGCCCCGAAGGGCAAATCGTGACAATGTGACACACCTTGCTGTGGCAATATTTGCCCACTCTTCTTTGCAAAAATGCTCCAAATTTGTCAGATTGCGAGGGCATCTGCTATGCACAGCCCTCGTCAGATCACCCCACAGATGTTTGATCAGATTCAGGTCTGGACTCTGGTTGAGCCATTCCAAAACCTTAATCTTCTGGTGAAACCATTCTTTTGTTGATTGGATGTGTGTTTTGGGTTTCTGTGTGCTTTCTGTGGACCATGGCTTATGCTGTAAGATGCGACTACAAAAATGTCAAGAAAAGCCTACTAGAACAGCTGAACTTTATTTGCGGTTAATCAGAGGTACTTTAAATGGTGGCAGGTGCATGCTGGCTCCCATTTAACATGAGTTTGAATGTGATTGGTTAATTCTGAACACAGCCACATCCCCAGTTATAACAGGGTGTGCATATTTATGTAACTAGGTTATTGTAAGTTTTTTCTTTAAAAGATTTCAGTCTGTTTTTCAATTGGGTTGTACAGGTTATAGGCCACATTAATGGTGGAAAAAGTTTTGAAATGATCTACCTTGGTCTCATTTTTTTACATCACAAAAACCTGGCATTTGATCAGGGGTGTGTAGACTTTTTATATCCACTGTACATACCTAGATCACCTGATCTTTCACTGTGACCTTGACCTTGAGCACAACCTAAACACAGACCCACCTGAGGATCATTGTGACCGAGTTTGGTGACCATTGGGTAAAATGCCTAGGATGAGTAGAGATTCCTGTGAAATGGGGATGGATGGACCCATCATCGAATTTGCTCCTTTCGAATGGATGGGCAATGGACGCCGCATCATCGCATTAGCTCCTTTCGGCTTCAAAGGAGCTAAAAAATGTGTATTTCATTTAGGAATTATAAGCTTGCAAAGAATAAAAAGTATATATGAACTAATCTGCTATTTTTCTATGGACACATATTTATATATGACAGGTACTGATTAAAGTGTTTGATTTCTCTATGTTTAAGTCTTCATCTGTGTGACTATACAGAAATTGGTACTCCCGTCAACAGCAGCTCTGACTGGCTCTTGCATTTTTCCTAATGGAAGAGCAGAAACAGAGGTCCCTTTGAAGTGCTCATAACATTTTTAGATGTGGAAATTTTAGGCTTGAGCAGATGCTATCTTTATAGCATTAGCTGTAATAGATGTTTTGGTTCAGTCAGAGAACTATACATTGGTGGTCTTTAATTACCACACAGCAGTCAAATACTCTGGCAACAATATCAATTACACAACAGCCACGGCACCACTGAGGAATAATCAAAGAGTGGAGGACGGGGACACATCAGCACAGAAAGCAAACTGTTGGAATGACGATATGGAGACAATAGAAACTCCAGATACACCACTGAACATTGGTAGTGCACAATGAAACACAAGAAAGACCACAGAACCATTCCTGTAAGAGGCACGTGAGCCCGCTGCCTTCACATGACTATCAAACACTCTGTAGAATCTCATTAGTAGTACCGGATAGTGTATAATCGAGTTTAATTTCCTCTTCAGGTGTCTAAACCAAACCTTTCCCGGAGCATACACTGCAACTTATCAGTGAGATTGCAGATACCAGAGGTGCAATAAGATGGTGAAATATGGGCCTACCAAAACGTGACAAACGGTGAATGACGGGCAGCAGAGTGAGTGATTTAGCACAGTAAACATATCCACAGTATTGTGCACTCACTCCAGACATAAACAAACAGTGCAGACACATATTGCACACACACATACCATGGATCCATCTATCTGACAGTGCAACTCTCTGCTAGATTAAACAGCATTACAGCTAATGGATATTTAGCCTGTGTATCCGCAGCAGCACAAGTAATTAAAAAGTGTGAGAGTTACAGTGGGTGCAAGTGAGGAGATGAAGTAAAGCAACCCTAAAGACAAGTCACACACACACGTACACACACACACATGCGCGCACACACACACACACACACACACACACACACTCTGACACTCTGCAGTTGCTCACTTAACGGGCAACAATTCATGGACCAATTACTGCCAACAGGCACTCAGTCAAATTCAGTGTGAAGACAAGTCTGCAGACATAATATATCCAGCACTGATTTTGACTTTTTTCCCCTGTTCACATAATACTGTAGTAGCTCTTCTGCTTTATGGTACGTCAGCAGTAGAGGTGAGTAACAGACTAGTCAGAAACTGTACTCAAGCAGAAGTAGCATTACTCAATGATATTGTTTACTTAAGTATAAGCAAGAGTAATCGCCAAAAAAATTACTCTAGAAAAAATAAAGTATTTAATAAAATATTACTTCAGTAGTTAGTTACAGCTTTACTGTTGCAGAATTTTGACTTTATTCTCATAAATTTACTACTTTTATACATTTGGTATTTTTTCAGCTAAATTTGCAATCCATCCATTCATCCATCTTCTTCCGCTTAATCCTTTTCGGGTCGCGGGGAGGCTGGAGCCTATCCCAGCATCTTTGGGCAAGAGGCAGGGTACACCCTGGACAGATCGCCAGTCCATCGCAGGGCCAATACAGAGAGACAGACAACCATTCAGGTTCAGGTTCAGGTTCAGGTTACTTTATTTGTACCCGTAGGTAGATTTGTTTTGCAGTCAGGTGACATCCATATTTACAAACCACAATTACATTCAACATGAACACAAACACAGGCATACATGAGGCTGACTATAAACATGATAAAAGTACTCAAGGCTCCATCAATCAGGACAAAAGACAGAGATAAGAGAGCAGGGTCATATTAAAAAGTTGAAGACTAGTCAAAGAGGTTAAAAACTCAAAAGTCTAAAACCCAATAAAAGATTTAGAACCCAAATAAAAAACCTACAAAAATAAGTAAATACAAAATGAAATTAATAAATAGGTAACTAAATTATGTGCAATATATTGTTACAACTTGTTCAACTCTTTGACAGAAGCAGGAACAAAGCTGTTTTTGTAGCACTGGGTTTTACTTTTTGGGACAGCAAAACCTCCGTCTGGAGGGAAGAAGCTGAAAGTGGCAGTGCAAAGGGTGGGAGTCATCATTTAAAATGGAGGTAGCAATCCTCTGTACCTGTCTGGTGTACAGGGATGTCAGGCTCAGCTGTGACTCACCAAGCAAACGACTGGATCATCTAACTACCTGATCCAAGGATTTCCTCTGTTTCAGTTTTATCTGACCAAACCATGACACTAAAGAAAAGGATAAAACAGATTCAATAAAAGCCCAATAAAACATTGTCATTATGGTTCGGTCAGTTTGAAAGCGTGCAAGTTTCCTTAAACAATGCAAATGTTGCTGACCTTTTTTGCACACCTTTTCACAGTTCTCTTCAAAGTTTAAATTACTATCAATAATCGTCCCAAGATATTTGTAGGATTGTACACATTCAGTGGTCTGGCCTTTTAGTACAGTGACTTCGTGCCTTGGAGTTTTCCTCCTAAAGTCAATAATCATATCTGTGGGCTATATTAATCATATATTCCATAACCTACATATGTTGAAGCATGTGGGAATGTTTGGTGATTACATATGTAAGGCAACTTCACACCTCTGAAAGGACAAAGACTCTCAACCGCCAAGTGAAGAACAAAGACGTTCCCAGACACTGCGGTGGAGACCGGAGGAGCTACCCTCACCCCCCCCTAGGGCGAAGAGAGGAAGTACCAAGACAATGGGGGGATTATGATAATGAGGGATGTCAGCCTTTGATATGCATGTCTTTTGTTATGTGCAAGTACAAAGTCAGAGAGCCGGAGATATTCGGTCTCTTTTTCCTTCTGCTACCTCTGCACTAGATGAGACTTGTTAGGAGAGCTGATAAATAAACTTTGGTTTATATATCAAATCGCCTCATCATTTCAAGCTCTTCTACACTGGTGACCCCTGACGCGAGTATGGACCTGAGGCGTTCCCCCGCAATCGACTCATCCTTGGCGACCCAGGCAGACGCCAGCGACCACGCAGACGGGGGAATAGATGGACGACTTTCCCCCCCGGCAGAAGGGATTGAGAGGACTCAACCGAGCACCAGCACCGCTGTGAGAGCCGAAGCAAGGCACTCTCACCCTGCGGACACAGCAGTGATGGTATACACGAATGCCGTCGCTGTCAAGCTGCCAGACTTCTGGCAAGAAGACCCCGCCTCGTGGTTTCAGCAAGCTGAAGCCCAGTTTGCACTGGCGGGCATCACGGCTGACGATACGAAATTCTATCATATCGTCTCCAAACTCGACGCCGCCACTTCGAGGTGTGTGCGGAGCATGATCCGCCGGCCGCCGGCCCAAGACAAATATGAAATACTGAAAGCAACCATCGTGGCAAATTACGTCCCCTCAGCTGAAGAGAGAGCCGAGAAGATCCTGGCGGTCTACGGCCACAGAGGGTGCAAACCTAAAGCCCTCATGGAGGATTTGCTGCAGCTTAAAGAAGAGGACAACGACAACTTCCTCCTCCAATTCATATTCCTCAGCACGCTGCCGCCACACATGAGAGGGACACTCGCCAACATGAGATGCAGCACCCAGCAAGACTTCCGCGTGCTCGCCAACGAAGCTCAACGGCTCGTCAACGCCTGCAAGGAGCAGACACCCACAGCAGCATCCGCAGACCTCAACGCTGATGCCCAGAACCACGAAGAGCCACAACCCACTGAGCAGATCCAGCCCGCGGTGACAGCGACACGGCCAAAACATAACAGACGGAGCGACGTCTGTTATTATCACCACCGTTTCGCCGAGAAGGCTCACAAATGTGTTCCCCCCTGCAAATTTAAACGCCAAAGCCGAGAACCGCTGCCGTTAACGGCTCTCGGCGAGAAGAGTAAGCTGTTATATGTGACGGATGGACACACCGGCAAGCAGTTCCTTATTGACACAGGAGCTCAACTGAGTTTCGTCATGCCCTCCCAAGCAGATCGAGCCATGGGCACACGGGGCAACGGAGCGGTGGCAGCCAACGGCTCCAGCATTGACACCTTCGGCGAAAAGAGCCTGCACCTCCACATCCATGGCCACAACTACAGATGGACATTTGTTGTAGCGGCGGTGAGGTTTAACTTGTTAGGCGCAGATTTTTTGTGTGCACATGGGTTATTAGTGGATCTAGCGAACAGGCGCTTGGTTAATGCACTGTCTTTTGCTTCTATTCCCTGCTCAGCCCGAGTTTCTCCACCACCTGTGCAGGCCAGCGTCACCACGGCAAGAGGTAAGTTTGATCAACTCCTCACCCAATTTCCAGCACTCACAATTCCCAAATTCTCAGCCACTGTGGCTAAACACGGGGTTGAACACTTTATTCCCACAACGGGCCCACCCGTATTTGCCAAAGCTCACTGCTTAGACGCGGCCAAACTCACCATAGCTCGGGATGAGTTTACTACCCTTGAGAAATTAGGCATTGTTAGACGCTCGAAGAGCCCTTGGGCCTCACCACTTCACATGGTTCCGAAACCCGACGGTTCTTGGAGACCGTGCGGAGATTACCGCAGATTAAACAATGCGACAGCGCATGACCGTTACCCAATTCCTCACATTCAGGATTTTTCACTACATCTGGCGGGTGCGCGCATTTTTTCAAAAATAGACCTGGTCCGCGGTTATCATCAAGTCCCAGTTCGAGCAGAGGACATTCCTAAAACAGCGGTAATAACCCCTTTCGGCCTTTTTGAATTCCTGCAAATGCCTTTCGGCCTCAAAGGCGCCGCTCAAACTTTTCAGCGGATGATGGACGCAGTATTACGCGACCTTCCTTTTGTTTTCGTCTACCTCGACGACATGCTGGTAGCCAGCTCGTCTGAGGAAGAACACGAGCAGCACCTCACTACGGTTTTTCAGAGGCTAGAAGAGCACGGGTTAATAATCAATCCAGCCAAATGCAAATTCGGTGTGTCACAAATTGATTTTTTGGGACACAGAGTCTCTCCGAACGGGGCAGTTCCACTTCCAGACAAAGTTCAAGCGATAAAAAGTTTCCCACGGCCACAAACGGTCAAATCGCTGCAAGAATTTTTAGGAATGATTAACTTTTACAACCGTTTCCTCCCCCACGCAGCTCAGCTCATGCAGCCCCTATATGACGCCAACTCAGAAAAAAGAAAGCTTCCAACGCGGTCGAATGGACCCCGGAGTGCGAACGCGCCTTCGCGGAAGTAAAGAGCGCCCTAGCTAATGCCACATTGTTGGTTCACCCCGATCCCTCGGCCCGCATTGCACTAACCACAGACGCTTCAGACCTAGCTATAGGGGCAGCTGTAGAACAACATGTCAGCGGGATCTGGCAACCTTTAGCATTCTTCAGCAAATCGCTAAATCAAACTGAGCGTAAGTACAGCACTTTTGACCGGGAGCTGCTAGCGCTTCATTTATCCATCCGCCCACTTCCAGTTCTGGTTAGAAAGGGCGGAGTTTCACGGTTTTTGTAGACCATAAACCGCTCACCTTTGCTATGGCTAAAATTTCAGAACCATGGTCAGGCAGGCAACAAAGACAGCTGGCTGCGATTTCAGAGTTCACCACAGACATTCGACATGTGGCAGGCAAACTTAACGTAGTAGCAGACTGCCTCTCTCGCGCTGTGACATCACCAGAGCGCGAGGAGACAGATTATACTGCCTCAGCCGCAGAACTTTTCACTAACGCGGACACATACGCAGCACCTATCCATGCAGGGATAGATTATGCAGCCATGGCAGAGGAACAAAGCAGCGACGCGGACGTGCGTGCACTCTTGTCTGGACCAACAGGGTTAAGGCTGGAGGAAAAGGGTTTACGCGACGGCGTGCCCCCCCCCAATATGCGATATTTCAACCGGCCGACCTCGCCCGTTAGTCCCAGCTACATGGCGCCGCCGTATTTTCGACTCAATTCACTCCCTCGCGCACCCAGTGTGCGCGCTTCGGGTTAAAATGGTCGCCGAAAAGTTTGGTGGCCGGGCCCTGCGCAAAAACGTAAAAGAATGGGCAAAAACTTGCATTTCTTGTCAGCGCGCCAAAATACACAAACACACTAAAGCCCCTCTGGAGCCTTTTCCAATCCCTGCTAGAAGGTTCGACCATGTTCATGTCGACCTCGTGGGGCCGCTACCTTCCTCCCAAGGTTTCACTCACCTGTTAACAATGATAGACCGCACCACGCGCTGGCCAGAGGCAGTCCCTCTAGCGTCAACTACAGCGGAGGAAGTCGCTCGCGTTTTTTTTGACAAACTGGGTGGCACGTTTCGGCGTCCCGTCGGACCTCACGGTCCGATAGAGGACCTCAATTTGTCTCAGAGCTTTGGTCAGCCATGTCCAGGCAGCTTAGGGGCAACAATTCACTCGCCCACCGCTTATCACCCTCAGGCTAATGGGTTAGGCGAGCGTTTTCACAGGTCTTTAAAGGCCGCCCTCAAAGCCTCACTAACAGATACAAATTGGGTAAATAAACCTTCCCTGGTTTTTATTGGGGTTGCGTGCTGCGCCTAAAGAGGATCTAGACGCCTCTCGGCAGAATTAGTTTTTGCACAACCTCTCAGGCTCCCAGGTGAATTTTTACCAGAGAACCCAGAGCCAGGGCATCTTCCAGTCCCAAGTTTTTAGGCAGCAACGGACCGGACTCGTCTCCCCGGTCCAGCTCATCACTCTCCTTTCCACGCGTTTTTTGTCCCTCAAGCTTTAAAGAACGGGTGAGTTCGTTTTTGTTAGGCATGAAGCTTTTAAAACCCAACTTTCCGCCCAGCATACGATGGGCCATTCAGAGTGCTGGAACATGGTGATAAACACTTTGTGCTTGATTGTTGGGGATAGAAAAGAAAACAGTCAGCATTGACAGACTTAAACCTGCCTTCTTGTTTGAAAGACGAGCCTGCACAGTTGGCGAAGGAGCACCTCGGCGGGGTAGACCCCCCAAGAGAAAGACTCAGCCACCCTGGCAGGGAACAATTAACCACTCTCCTTCCCACACCTGCAGATTCTTAGCAAGAAGGTCCCAGCAGGGACGCCTAAACGAACCCACAGCAGTTTTGGGAGAAGATTAAAACCCAGACAGCACAGGGACTGATGCAAACTACTCCACAGTTGTTCACTGATTGTGCTTTAACAGTTTAGGACCGACTTGGTGATATTACTATGCTGTTATGATTACCACTGAACTCTCTTAGGGGCATGGCTGCTGAAATGTTTCTTCTGTGGCAAGAGATGTAACACTTAGTATGTCAGTAGTAATTATCTTAGACTGTGAATTTTCTATGTTCCTTTTCTTAGTCGTTGGGGGGGGGCTGTGGGCTATATTAATCATATACTCCATAACCTACATATGTGTGAAGCATGTGGAATGTTTGGTGAGTTAAATATGTAAGGCAACTTCACACCTCTGAAAGGACAAAGACTCTCAACGCCAAGTGAAGAACAAAGACGTTCCCAGACACTGCGGTGGAGACCGGAAGGAAGCTACCCTCACCCCCCCAGGGCGAAAGAGAGGAAGTACCAAGACAATGGGGGGATTATGATAATGAGGGATGTCAGCCTTTGATATGCATGTCTTTTGTTATGTGCAAGTATAAAGTCAGAGAGCCGGAGATATTCGGTCTCTTTTTCCTTCTGCTACCTCTGCACTAGATGAGACTTGTTAGGAGAGCTGATAAATAAACTTTGGTTTATATATCAAATCGCCTCATCATTTCAAGCTCTTCTACAATATCTTTAGTTTTTGTCGTATTCAGCTGCAGGTAGGAATCCTCACACCAGTGAACAAAATCATCAACTACTGGGCCGTGGCCACTCTCGCCATCCTGGAGGAGACTGACAACAACTGAATCATCAGTATACTTTATAATGTGTCTGTTGTCATGTCTGCTCCGACACATGTTTGTGTACAGGATGAAGAGTAGTGGTGACAACACAGACCCCTGCGGAGAGCCAGTAGAAGAACACTTTTGTTCAGACAATGCACCATTGACCCTTACTCTCTGTGTCCATCCATCCATCCATCCATCTTCTACCGCTTTTCCGGAGGTCCGGGTCGCGGAGGCAGCAGTTCAAGCAGAGAAGCCCAGACTTCCCTCTCCCCAGCCACCTGCTCCAGCTCTTCAGAGGGGATACCAAGGCGTTCCCAGACTAGCTGGGAGACATAGTCTCTCCACCGAGTCCTGGGTCTGCCCCGGGGTCTCCTCCCAGTGGGACGTGCCTGAAACACCTCAAGTGGGAGGCGTCCAGGAGGCATCCTAATCAGATGCCCATACCACCTCAACTGACTCCTTTCAATGTGGAGGAGCAGCGGTTCTACTCTGAGCCTCTCCCGGATGACTGAGCTCCTCACCCTATCTCTGAGGGTGAGTCCAGCAATCCTACGGAGAAAGCTCATTTCAGCCGCTTGTATCCGCGATCTCGTTCTTTCGGTCATTACCCAAAGCTCGTGACCATAGGTGAGAGTAGGAACGTAGATTGACTGGTAAATTGACAGCTTTGCCTTAGAACTAAGCTCCCTCTTCACCACAACAGACCGGTACAACGTCCGCATCACTGCAGATGCTGCTCCAATCCGTCTGTCGATCTCTCGCTCCATTTTCCCCTCACTCGTGAACAAGACCCCAAGATACTTAAACTCCTCCACTTGGGGCAGGAGCCTGTCCCCAACCCGGAGAGGACAATCCACCTTTTTCCAGCTGAGGACCATGGACTCGGACTTGGAGGTGCTGATTCTCATCCCAGCCGCTTCACACTCAGCGGAAAACCGTCCCAGCAAGAGCTGTAGGTCATTGCTGGATGAAGCCAACAGGACAACATCATCTGCAAACAACAGAGATGAGATCCTGTGGTCACCAAGCATGACACCCTCCATTCCCTGGCTGCGCCTAGAAATCCTGTCCATAAAAATTATGAACAGGACCAGTGACAAAGGGCAGCCCTGGCGTTGTCCAACTCTCACTGGGAATGACTCCGACCGAGTGTTGGCGATACGAACTAAACTCTCACAACGGTCGTACAGAGACCGAATAGCTCGTAACAACAAGCCCGATACCCCATACTCCTGAAGCACCCCCCACAAAAATCCACGAGGGACGCGGTCAAATGCCTTCTCCAAGTCCACAAAACACATGTAAACTGGTTGGGCAAACTCCCACGAACCCTCAAGAATTCTCGAGAGGGTAAAGAGCTGGTCCGATGTGCCACGGCCAGGACGAAAACCACATTGCTCCTCCTGAATCCGAGGTTCGACCAACGGCCGGACTCTCCTCTCCAGTACCTTGGCATAGACCTTCCCAGGGAGGCTGAGGAGTGTGATCCCTCTAAAGTTGGAGCACACCCTCCGGTCCCCTTTTTTGAAGAGAGGAACCACCACCCCGGTTTGCCATGCCAAAGGCACTGCCCCCGACCTCCACGCAATGTTGCAGAGGCGTGTCAACCATGACAACCCAACAACATCCAGGGCCTTGAGGTACTCGGGGCGAATCTCGTCCACCCCTGGGGCCCGGCCACCAAGGAGATTTTTAACCACCTTGGCGACCTCAGCCCCTGTGATAGGCGAGTCATCCCCCTTGTCCCCAAACCCTGCTTCCTCTGTGGAAGGCGTATCAGTGGGATTGAGGAGATCCTCGAAGTATTCCTTCCACCGCCCGACGATATCCCCAGTTGAAGTCAACAGTGTCCCATCCGCACCATACACAGTGTGGACGGGGAGCTGCTTTCCCCTCCTGAGCCGCCGAACAGTTTGCCAGAATCTCTTTGAAGCCGACCGAAAGTCTTGTTCCATGGCCTCACCGAACTCCTCCCATACCCGGGTTTTTGCTTCAGCAACCACCCGAGCTGCACTCCGCTTGGCCTGCCGGTACACCTCAGCTGCTTCGGGAGTCCCACAAGCCAACCAAGCTTGATAGGACTCCTTCTTCAGCTTAATGGCCCCCCTCACCACTGGTGTCCACCACTTGGTTCGGGGGTTGCCACCACGAGATGCACCGACCACCTTGCGGCCGCAGCTCTGGGCCGCCGCTTCGACAACAGAGGTGGAGAACATGGCCCATTCAGACTCCATGTCTCCAGACTCCCTCGGAATGTGGTTGAAGTTCTTCCGGAGGTGGGAGTTGAAGACCTCCCGGACAGGGGCCTCAGCCAGACGCTCCCAGCACACCCTCACTATACGTTTGGGTCTACCAGGTCTGAATGGCTTCCTCCCCTGCCATCGGATCCAACTCACCACCAGGTGGTGATCAGTTGACAGCTCTGCACCTCTCTTTACTCGGGTGTCCAAGACATACGGTCGCAGGTCTGATGATACGATAACAAAATCGATCATCGACCTGCGGCCTAGGGTGTCCTGGTGCCAGGTGCACATATGGACACCCTTATGCTTGAACATGGTGTTCGTTATGGACAGACTGTGGTTAGCACAGAAGTCCAATAACTGAACACCACTCGGGTTCAGATCGGGCAGGCCGTTCCTCCCAATCACCCCCCTCCAAGTTTCACTGTCGTTGCCCACGTGCGCATTGAAGTCCCCCAGTAGGACAATGGAGTCTCCAGGAGGAGCACCCTCCAGCACCCCAGTCACAGACTCCAAAAAGGGTGGGTACTCTGAAACATCATTTGGTGCATAGGCACAAATGATGGTCAGGACCCGTTTCCCAACCCGAAGGCGCAGGGAAGCAACCCTTTCGTCCACCGGGGAAAACTCCAATATAGAGGCAGCAAGGTGGGGCGATACAAGAATACCTACCCCTGCTCGTCGCCTCTCGCCCGGGGCAACTCCAGAAAAGGCCAAGCTCCAGCCCCTCTCCAGGAGACTGGTTCCGGAACCGGAGCTGTGTGTTGAGGTGAGGCCGACTATATCTAGCCGGTATCGCTCAATCTCGTACACCAGCTCAGGCTCCTTCCCCACCAGAGAGGTGACATTCCACGTACCAAAAGCCAGTTTAGAAAGCTTGGGATCAGTCCGCCAAGGTCTCCGCCTTTGACTGCCACCTAATCCACATAGCACCGGACTTCCATGATCCCTCCTGCAGGTGGTGAACCTACTGGAGGGCGGACCCATGTAACTCCTTCGGGCTGAGCCCGGCCGGGTCCCATGGGTGGAAACCCGGCCACCAGACGCTAGCCTTCGAGCCCCTCCCCCAGGCCTGGCTCCAGGGTGGGGCCCCGGTAACCCCATACCGGGCGGGGTACACTGAATCCTTGATATACAATTCATGAGAGTCTGTTGGATCGTTCTTAGTCTGGCCCTTCACCCAGGACCAGTTTGTCTTGGGAGACCCTATCAGAGGCAAATTGCCCCGGACAACATAGCTCCTGGGATCACTGGGGCACGCAAACCCCCCCACCACGATAAGGTGACGATCCATGAGGGGGACGATCCTCTCTGTGTCCTGTTGGTTAAAAAATCCAGAATCCAACCCACCAGATTATTACTCAAATCAAATTGTTGCAGGAGCCTTTCAACTAAAATATGAGGTTGGATTGTATTAAAGGCGGAAGAAAAGTCCACAAATAAAAGCCTGGCGTGTGTCCCATTAAAATCCAGATGTTCAAAAAGCATGTTAAACAGAGTGACAGTGGCATCCTCCACTCCTCTGTGAGGCCTATAGGCAAACTGCAGAGGGTCCAATGCATGCTCAGTCTGCTTTAAGACCTCAAATCTGACCAGTTTTTCAAAAATTTTCATTAAAATTGAAGTCAAAGCAACTGGTCTAAAATCATTTACCATTTTAGGACAGCTGGATTTTGGAACAGGGACAACCACAGCATCTTTCCAGATCTTAGGCACATGTTGTGTCTGTAAGGACTTATTAAAAATATAGTGAAACACAGGACTCAGTTCATGTGCACAGGACTTTATCAAGTGCCCACATACAGTATATTATCAGGGCCCTGACTTTTGTTCACTTTTACAGCACAGAAGGCCCTTTTAACATCCTGCACCTCAATATTAAAGTGCTGATTGTCTTTGAGTTTCTGTTTCAAATCTTGGGTTTCTGTGCTAAAATCAAAGGAATCAAAACAACCATAAAAACAATTAAGAGCATTAGCCAGCTTTGTGTCTGAATTAAAACCATCTAAAGACACACGATTACTGTGCTCTGTGCTCTGAAGGCCTGCAATAGTTTTCATACTGGCCCAGGCTGAACCAAGCTTCTTTGTTGCCATCTTGCTTTCCAATTCTGATTTATAATTCTGTTTTGCTCTTAAAATTTCGGCCTTCAGCTCTTTTGTGGCAACTTGTAGCTCCGAAACATCCCCCTGTTTAAAGGCAAGTGCTTTCCTCTGTAAGCAGGATTTAACTGATTTTGTAACCCATGGCTTGTTGTTGGGATATATTTTGACACGTTTACATGGAACGATCATGTCTCTACAGAAAGCCATGTATGAGCATGTGACGTCCACCAAAGAGTCCAAACCATTCCCTCTCACAGTCATACCTAAGGACAATTTAGAATCCCCAGTTGATGCCAATTAACCTAACTTGCATGTTTTTGGCATGTGGGAGGAAACCGGAGAAATCCTGGAGTAAACCCACGCAGACACAGGGAGAACATGCAAACTCCACACAGATCACTGTTGGTCAGGGGCTGGGATTGAACCCAGGATCCCCCAGGCAAGGGTGAGTTGTTGTGTTGCCACAGTGCTAACCACTCTGCCACCAATTTGTGAGTTTTTTTCCCTGTACACCTGTAACTTTTTCTTTGTAAATGTATAACTTTTTTCTAATTAATGTGTTTTTCCCTCATAAATTAGTCATTTTTACCTCTGCCAAGGGAGGAGGTAATGTTTTTGCTGGCGTTGGTTGGTTGGTTGGTTTGTCCGTCTGTTAGCAATATTAATCTAAAAGTTATGAATGGATTTTGTTGAAATTTTCAATAAAGGTGTGTAATGGCAGGGGGAACAGATGACTAGATTTGGTGGTGATCCGGATCACGCTCTGGACCCAGGAATTTTTTGAATATTATTTTATGTATTAATATGGCGCTTTTCATGTACTGCCACTATAAGACGTGTCCATCGAGTTACGTGCGTGGCCACACCATAGGGGCATGCACCTCCGCAACCCAGAAGCCAAACACTGCAGAAAAAGTGTGCATTCCGATCACCCAATAGTGTACTCCGAAGTGGGCTGCACAGGGTATTCCGCCATATTAAATGAAATTCCAAACCGTATGGAACGAACGGTCTTCAGTTCAAAGGGAACTGAGAACTGAGCAGGGAAGAAGTGAACAACTGTACATCACTTCACCGAAGTTGACAAGAAGATTACCCACAAGCCATTGCGCCTCAAATACAAGTAAAACAAACTATTGTTGCTAATGTCATGAACAAGCTTTAATTGATGTTGGTTATTGTTTATATCAACTGACTGTAATAAAAATGTATTTGTATTCATATTTTATTTAAGAAATATAAATTATCCACCATAGTAGGAGGAGGGAGCCAACGGTTACAGGGTGTTTCAAATGGAGAAATTTTGTGAAGGGCCATTAACTTAACTGATATTCCCTGAGAATGGAGCAGGGAGTAGGGAATACAGTTGAAGTACACTGTGGATGGGAATGTAGCTTATATAACAGCTTGGAATGAAAACGAATGTGGTCTTCATCCACATAGCATGTGACGACTGACATTATTTCATCTGAAGACGCCAAGAAAAAGCAAGCAAAGCGTGTGGTTTAAGATGAATGTAACTCCAGACGGTGGACAAGGATGTCGTTGCAGCCACATGACCCACACGGATTGTAAACACAGTAAACTTCAGCACTGGACAATGTTTAATTTTTTCGTTTGTGAAATCACAATAGGCTTGTTCTATTGTGCTTGTTTACTATACACCGCCATGATGATACTGCACTGTTGTCTAATATTGCTTAATAATTATGAACCTTGTCAGTAAACTGCACGGGAGAAGAGAAGAGGAAACAAAAAAAAAAGACCTGAAAGATTCAATAAACCATGATGTTGATTTAAGGTGGAATTTCCCAGCCCCAATGTATGGTCAATACAGTTATGACAGTCTTGTTATTATTATTATAATATAGTCATATAATGCAGTCATATTGTTTTTGCTGCTATTTCTCTGTCTGTTAATAATAATAATAATAATAATAATAATAATAATAACAATAATAATAATATCATCCATCCATCCATTTTCTACTGCTTTCTGGAGGTCCGGGTCACGGAGGCAGCAGCTCAAGCAGAGAAGCCCAGACTTCCCTACCCCCGGCCACCTGCTCCAGCTTTTCAGAGAGGATACCAAGACGTTCCCCGGCCAGCTGGGAGACACTCTCTCCAGCGTGTCCTGGGTCTGCCCCGGGGTGTCCTCCCAGTTGGACGTGCCTGAAACGCCTCAAGTGGGAGGCGTCCAGGAGGCATCCTGATCAAATGCCCAAACCACCTCAACTGGCTCCTTTCAATATGGAGCAGCAGTGGTTCTACTCTGAGCCTCTCACCCTATCGTTAAGAGTGAGTCCAGCAATCCTACGAAGGAAGCTCATTTCAGCCACTTGTATTAGCGATCTCATTCTTTCGGTCATTACCCAAAGCTCATGACCATAGGTGAGGGTGGGAACGTAGACTGACTGGTAAATCAACAGCTTTGCTTTAGAGCTCAGCTCCCTCTTCCCCACAACAGACTGGTACAACGTCCGCATCACTGCAGAGGCTGCTCCAATCCGTCTGTCAATCTCTCGCTCCATTCTCCCCTCACTCGTGAATGAGACCCCGGGATACTTAAATGCCTCCACTTGGGGCAGGAACTTGTCCCCAACCCGGAGAGGACAATCCACCTTTTTCCGGCTGAGGACCATGGATTCGGACTAAGAGATGCTGATTCTCATCCCAGCCGCTTCACACTCAGTAGCAAACAGCTCCAGCAAGGCCTGTAGGTCATTGCTTGATGAAGCCAACAGGACAACATCATCTGCAAACAGCAGAGAAGAAATCCTGAGGTCACCAAGCATGACACCCTCCAATCCTTGGCTGCGCCTAGATATCCTGTCCATAAAAATTATGAACAGGATCAGTGACAAAAGGCAGCCCTGGTGGGGTCCAACTGGAAACAAGTGTTGGCAATACGAACCAAACTCTTGCAATGGTCATATAGGGACCGGATAACTCATAACAATGAGCCCGATACCCCATACTCCCGCAGCACCCCCCACAAGAGACCAAGAGGGATGTGGCCAAATGCTTTCTCCAAGTCCACAAAACACATGTGGACTGGTTGGGCAAACGCCCACGTACCCTTGAGGATTCTCGAGAAGGTAAAGAGCTGGTCCAACGTACCACGGCCAGGACGAAAACCACATTGCTCCTCCTGAATCCGAGGTTCAACCAGCGGTCGGACTCTCCCCTCCAGTACCCTGGCAGTACCCGTTATAATAATAACGGAGTGCATTTCAAGGATTCAAGGATGAACGAGCCATTACTACCCAATCATGATCATGCAAAAACTCCTAGATGAATTTGGATGACATTTTCACCAGAGGTGGCTCTTGGCCCAAAGATGAACTCAATTGATGCTTGAGGTGATCCGTGAGTGCATACCTCCACCAAGGCCCTATCTCACAATATAAAGATGGGTGGCGATATGGCTGGACAAAGGGACGGAGGGGAGGACAAAGGGAGGGAGGGACGGAGCCTTGATGGAGGTATGCGTTCCCTGAGTGCCCTCTAGTTTCTAATACATTTATCACTTTTTTCCACAGTGATCAGTTGTAAATCAAATATTTCCTGAATAGAAACACAATGATTTCAAATTGATAAATAATAATAATGCATTGGATTTATATAGCACTTTTCATGGACACTCAAAGACGCTTTACCATGGATATACTGTATTATTCATTCACTCCACAGACAGACCCTGATAGTGGTAAGCTACTACTGTAGCCACAGCTGCCCTGGGGTAGACTGACGGAAACATGGCTGCCAATCCACGCCAACGGCCTCTCTGACCACTTATACACATTCATACCCAGTGTCACGGACACTGGAGGCAAGGTGGGTAAAGTGTCTTGCCCAAGGACACAATGGCAGGATGGCTGGGGAGAGCGCGATTTGAACCGCCAACCCTCCGGTTATTGGACGACCCGAGCTACCTCCTGAGCCACTGCATACAGTTCAAATCAGTGAGATTAAAATTAATTTAAAGATTATAGAAAAATGTACTTGAGTAAAAGTACAGATTTTGATTTTAAAAAATGAACTCAAGTAAGGACTTACAGAGTATCATGCAATAAAACTGCTCACAAAAGTACAATTTTGTGAAATAAGTTACTTGAGTATATATTTGTAACGTGTAACTGGTTAGCAGGTATCCATCCATCCATCCATCCACGCTTATCTATGGGTCCGGGTCACAAAGGCAGAAGTTTAGAGGTATCCCAGACTCCCACCCAGTTTCACAAGGATCTACAGGACTGCTCTTGCTCTGGCCCTTCACCCAGGACCAGTTTGTCCCTAACTACATAGATCCTGGGATCATTATACATCATGCAAACCCCTACCATAAGGTGGTGACCCACAGAAGGGGGGTTGGTAAGCATATTTGACTAAAAATTCTGCAAGTTTTTTTCACAAAAAAATGACATCTAAGACAACGCTTTTACACTTTAATTATAAATTCATCTTTATTCTTTGCCTTTATAACCCTTCAGCCTTACCAGGAGCTAGCACTTATATACACCCTCACTTAATAGAGTGTTTGGTGGTTGGCTTCCACTTTTACAACCTGATTATTAGGTGTGTTGTACTACTGATGCATTGGTTCCCTGTCAGTGAGGCACTACTACTCCATAAACAAACCACTGAGGACACTATCAGTGGGGAAAAGTGGATAAGGAACTGGGAAAAGAGAAAATGTGTCTTGGATTAATAAATGGATCTATGTTGCAGGCCAGAGAGATTCTGCTCTTAGCAAGATAATAAGCTGCTGTTTTAGCTTGGCTATAAAGACTTATATGAACAAATTGATCAGATGTATATACATAACCAGTTAGAACTTGCAGTAATCAAAATATTTGAAATGAACAATTTCTTGTATTGCTTATGAATCTGAACTTCTCTTAGATATGCCTGACAGTTTCTTAATTCAGCAGAAATTTGTTTGCATGGAAGAAGAAACAGAGTGGGAGAGAAAGAAGCAAAACAGCACTATCCTGCTTTATTTGTCAACTAGTTTAAAAAACAACTTCACTAGCTGTAGTGTCAAATCTTTGTACTTACTAACAATGCTGCTAAACTACAAAAACACAACAGATGACAAGATGACTTCTGCATACATTTAAGTAAAACTACAAAGTGTGAGATTAAAGATCAGTTCTTTGGGAAATATTTTAATAGGAATAAAGAAAATGAGCGGGTGGACACAGAAATATAAAGCAACTGCATTTGTAGACTGAGATGACACAGGCAAAAAGCACGCCAGTGACAAAAGAAGATATGAAAAATGAAGAGTGGAAAGCCAGAAAGACAGAGATATAGAGAGAAAATGGAGAAGGAAGGGGGCAGAAAGAGGTACCAATTATCAAATAGAGGATCAGTTCAGGCAGGAGTAATCAAATCAGAAAGTCAGCAGACCCATCCTTGGCTCTCCCCTCTATTTTCTCCTCACTCTTACAGCCGCTTTACTGTCCTCGTCCTTTCCATTCCTGAGCCCTCATCTCACTTTGCTCTATCCCTCTCAACCTCCCAGCTCCTGCTTCAATCTCCCTGTGTCTCCGCTTGCTCCTCTTCTACTGTTCTCGAGTCAGTTACTTTCTCTGTCTTCTTTCCAGAGGAATCAAGTAATGGTCGGAACCAAAGAGAGCGGCGGGAGGCTCGGAAGAATGGATGACGCTTCTAATGAATATGTTTTCAACTGATCTGGCCAAGCCACCAGAGAGTAAGGGGAAAGCAAAGTCCAAAGAGGCTTCAGCGCCGGTGTACAACAGAAACCAGACCAGAGGACAGCTACAGTGGGGACAATATTGGCTCAAATGGAAAAGATTTAAAATGACAAAGGCGAAACAGTTGGAGGGAAGAGCTCAATGAAAGCAATAGGCAGGGGTCAGTTTTAAGAAAAGCAAAGGGTTTCTATCTAGCTCAAAACGGGGCGGTGAATCAGTGTTCCAAGCACACCTTGAATGCATGCAGAGATCAGTTTTGCATCAAGATAGCACAACATCATCTACTCCTGGCTGAATTTCCCTCGGTCAGCAATAATCAAATCCCTCAGGAGAGCAGACATCACCACCCGCTTGTTCTAAGGAACCGATAGTCTGTAAAGTGAGAGGGGAGGAAGAGAAGCAAGCGGCCAGTTAGGCAGCAGGAAGAGACAACTCACCTGCACGAGGAGCTCCAGCTTCCTGTCATCCAGGAGGTGGACCTGACATCGTCTCCTTCTGTCATCTGAGAAACATAAAAAACAAAGAGTGGTTTAATGTATAATCATTAAATAAGCAATGTACATGCAATATACCTCACTTCTGTATTGATTTCCAGTCATCCCCATAACACAATTACTGTATAATAAATCAATTAATTGCAAACTAAACTTAATGTGATGCCTCTAATCTTTAAGCACAGTAAAGCTTAATGCCTTGCAGTATTTTGTGGTATCACCATAAAGTCGTTAATAAGGTTTGCTGCGCTAACTACACACAATTGGCCTCTCTCTGTTCTTGCAGACATTTCTAACATTCCTCCCTGAGCAGAAAATCCATTATCCATCAGTGGACTACTGACCTCACTGACTGAAGCTGACTGCTGACAGTGTTCACTGGAGTGTTTTCCTGTGTTGCTAATACAAGCTTTGCTGAACAGAGCGCAAAGAGACAAAAAAAAAAACAAAAAAACAGACAATGCCCGTGTTGCCAAGGTCAGGCGTAAACAGTGGAGCAGGTTGTCGACGAAACAGTCAATCGCTGGGAAAACTCAAGTTAGCCCAAATATTTCTCATCATGTTCAAAGCCAAGCCATCTCTGCCTCAACATCTGCAAACCACAGCGTTCAATATAAACACATCGAAGACCAGTGCTTTTCAGACTTGCTGCAGAAACAAAGTCACACATGTCAGGACCTGACAAACTGTGTTGAGCATGTTAGATTATCTGTGTGTTTGTTATTGTTTGTCAGCACATGTGGACTTTCTTCACAATTTAACAGGAAGCAGAGACCCTGAGGAAAACAAGCAACCCCCCCCCCCGACTCCTCCCACGCTTCCATCACATCAGGGAGATGGAGACTGGGGACTTAAGAAATGTTGGGAAAGGAAGGAGATGGAGGGGTAGGGGAGATATTTTTCTCATTGTCTCAGTGTCAAAACAGATGCCAATAAACATGAGCGCTAGTATAACTGGTTTGCATGTATTCACTACTACTGGGATCTTATTGGCCACCTGAGGCTACGGCAGTTTTGTAAGCATGTGTTTCAGCATAGCTACGGTTTAGTACACAGCTACTTTCCCCACCATCTGTGCCAGTTTGCATCAGGGTGATAGTAACTGGGAGCGAGACTTTAGCAAAGACATGAAGACAACCGAAAAAAAAAAAAGAGAGAAAATGAGAGAAAGAAGTGACACTCATACATGTGAGAATTCTGCTGAGTAACTACGAGTGTATACTGTTTGTGTGAACATGTGTGTTTGGTGCTGATCTTCTGTGGGTGTGAGGGTTTTTTTATTTGCATGCACCTGTGCACACAGACAGTAACACACATACTATACAGTTTCTATGTTGCTGTTGTTTTGATGCTCCATCCGCCTGCCTTGGAGGTGGGTTTAGTGCTTCACCTTGCACGCATAAATTGTTTCTAAAGTTGTATAAAAACTCAGGTAAAGGAACTTGGATCTCTTCACCGCTTGTCCTTTTGAGACAGAGAAGGGAAGAAAAGAGAAAAAAAGACTACAGTATGCTGACCAAAGCAGCCTTAAGTGTCTTGTCTGCAGCATCATTCAAACCGGAATCCAGTATGTATGCTCTCACTGGCACTCTGCTTGCGCCACCTGGGAATACTCCCGACTTAATGTCAAGGGTAAACAAATCACTGCCCCGAGGCTAAAATTAGGTAGTCCAATCTGGCCGAAACAGTTACTGGTTTTAGTCATAAATTTCACTCTGTGGTAATGAGAACATGCTTCAGATATTCTATCCACTATGAAACAAAATCTAATAAAGTCACTATGAATAGATTGTTGACATTAAATGTGAGGTTAAAAAATAGAAAATAAGGGATGTATTTTTACTTAATCTGATTCAGCGGCACATTGAGACACAGTCCACACTGCTAGGTTTGCTTTAATCATGACAAAAATATACACTTTTTACTTTATTTGAGTACATTAGAGTGAAGAAAAAAAAAAGTAATTTTTCTCATGTTGCATGATGTGATGCTTTTTTAATGTCACACACTGACTGTCTGCTTCAGAACTGAAAAAGCTACAGTAGGAAATCATAACAAAGTGGGCGTCCAAAGAGTACATCCCGTCATCACGGCTGTTTGCCCACTGATTAGGATGTGATTAAAAACGCTTTAAATTAAGGATTATAAGTTGTCTGCTACTGTGTATTTTCAGGTTGAACAGCCAAATATTTTTTCAAGATATTACCAAAAAGCATTAAAGAAACATCTCACAATGTTAACACAAAAGTTAAAAAGTGATCCAGAAGGCATACTGAGCTCAGTATCGTCTGGATCCTACAGCACACCTCACCATCTCACTGTCCTCATAAATGTCCTGCACCACTCCTCACATACTTCTCTGCCACTCCTGACTTCCTAATAGAGTACCCCACATCCTCTCTTGGCACCTATCATTTGCTTCTCTAGATCCACAAAGACACAGTGCAACTCCTTCTGACCTTCTCTATACTTCTCCATCAACACCCTACTGACACTGAAATTTGTTTCCAAGCTCTTACGGTTAATGTGGCTATTCATGAAACAGTTGCACAGAAAAAATAAACTTATTACCTCCGCCAAGGAGGTTATGTTTTTACCGGGGTTTGTTTGTCTGTTTGTTTGTTTGTCTGTCTGTTACCAACATAACTCAAAAAGTTATGAACGGATTTTGACAAAATTTTCAGGACAAGTCCCAAATGGGATAAGGAAGAAATGATTAGATTTTGGGAGTGATCCAGATCACCGTCTGGATCCAGGAATTTTTTAAAGGATTCTTTATCATTGCGAGATAGGGCCATTTTTAGCATATGTGTATATAACTCCACAATAAATGGTCAGGAACGCTTGCCAAAAAATACAGATAAGATCCCAATGGTTCTACGAAATATCAAAGACTGATCCCGATCCTGCAAAAAGTCCGGATACTGTGATCCAGAACAGGAAATAATAGGGGATCTTTGGAATTTTCATCACTGTAAGGTAACAAGTTAAGATATAAACATACAACAAACACCAAAATATAGCCAGGACACTGAGGAATCAGTAGTGTGCCAATGGATTTGTTGTATCTGTAGTGATACAGAATGGTTTGAATGTATCATGCGCGCATGCGCAGTGAGAGAGAGTTTCTACAATAAATGAAGTGAACCTCCGCGTCCGCTCTCGAGGTCCCTTTATTGTATATTTCGTTTAAGTACACAGTACAATACATGGTGTCAGAAGTCGGCGACCCGTCTCTAATATGAAGACAGAAGCTTTAAAAAGCATGTAAGCGACATTTCCTTCCAGTTGGGCTGTACAGAGGAAAAAAAAGTTTTCAAGTTCACGAGCTGAACTAGCACGCATTCCAAGCTAGCGATAACGTGACGAAGACGTCGGAAGGTAATGGATACGTTATTTTCGATAAGCCCGCCCGAGGCATTTGACTTCAGGGATGTCGCTAGTTGGCCAAATTGGATCAGACGTTTTGAAAGATTCCCGCATAGCTGCCGGACTCGACCAGAAGAGTCAAGAGTATCAAGTGAACTCGCTAATATACACTATGGGAGACTCGGCAGATGATGTGCTTAACACTTTAGCACTGGCTGAAGCGGACAAGAAAAACTACGAGAAAGTAAGAGACGCTTTTGAAAAACATTTCATCTGTGAACATAACGTGATATATGAGAGGGCCAAGTTTAACAAACGCTGCCAGGAGCCTGGTGAATCAGCCGAGGCGTTCATCACAGCCGTCCACAAGCTAGCTGTGTATTGTAGTATGGAATCCTCAAAGAGGAGATGATAAGAGATCGCTTAGTTGTGGGTATTAAAGACCACATGCTTTCAGAGAAGTTACAACTCGATTCAAAGCTAACTCTAACAAAAGCAATGACGAAAATTCGCCAAAACGAGGAAATTAAAAAGCAACAAACCACACTGAGACAGACTAGCACGGGATGGTGTTTGAAGGAGCTAATATGGATGCAGTTAGGTTCAAGCACAAACAAAAATCGGGTCAACAAGGAAACAAAACAAATCACAGACCAAGTCAGACAAATGCAAACGACAGATGTGGCAGGTGTGGAAAAGCACATGGAAATTCATTTAAAGAATGTCCTGCTCGCAATGCAGACTGCAAGAAATGTCAGGAAAAGGGGCATTTTGCTGCTCTGTGTAAAACAAAAATGAGAGTGGAGGAACTTCAGCAGAAGGATATGAGTGAAAGTTTGGAGACATTGTTTTTGGCACAATGACTACGGCACCTCCACCTAATTCTGCGTGGAAGAAGTCGATTGGAGTAAATGGCCAGCAGGTAGTGTTCAAGCTCGACACCGGCGCTGCAGTGACAGCCATCCCAAAATACATGTACTCTGAAAAGCTACATGGGAAACTTTCACCACCAAGCAAAAAACTGTGTGGACCAAGCAATGTTCCTATCACAGTACAGGGATGCTTTACCGCCGACATGAGCTACAAGGGCTCTGTTGTGAAGCAGCAGGTGTATGTTGTCCCAGGGTTAGCTACTCCACTACTTGGCTTGCCAGCCATACAAGACCTCAGCTTGCTTAGTCAAGTAGATGCCATTGCAACAGAGAATGCTTATGTGAAGCAATATCCCAGAGTGTTTACTGGTTTAGGGAAGCTAGAGGGTGAATATAGGATTAAATTGAAAGAGAATGCCACTCCATTTGCCCTAGCGGTGCCACGCCGCTTGCCTCTGCCATTAAGAGGGAAAGTTCAAGAGGAGCTGAATAGGATGGAGGCAATGGGAGGTTATTTCACCCATTGAAGATGCAACTGAGTGTGCTCCGAATGGTCGTAGTACCAAAGCCAAACGGAAAAAATCCATATATGTGTCGACCTCACCCACCTAAATGACAACGTGTGCAGAGAAAGACACATCCTCCCTGCAGTCGATTGAGACGCTCGCTAAACTAGCTGGAGCTAGAATTTTTTCAAAGCTAGATGCCACTGCAGGTTTTTGGCAAATCCCTTTGCATAAGGAATCGTCCCCACTCACCACCTTCATCACGCCATTTGGACGTTTTTGTTTCAACCGACTTCCTTTTGGAATATCCTCAGCACCAGAGCATTTCCAGAAGCGCTTGACACAAATGCTGGATGGCCTGGACGGAACGGTCTGTCCATGCAGATGACATCTTGGTGTTTGGAGCCACACCACAGGAACATGATGAAAGGCTGCATCGAGTGCTGCAACGCCTACAGCAGCGAGGCCTCACCCTGAACGACAAGTGCCAGTTTGCAGTGAATGAGGTGAAATTCCTTGGGCATATCGTCAGCGGAGAGGGAATATGGCCAGATCCCGACAAGATCAGGGCCATTGCAGCCATGCCACCACCCAAGGACGTGGCAGACGTCAAAAGATTCATGGGGATGGTGAATTACTTGGGAAGAGTTTTCCCCAAACATTACAGAGATCACAGGACCGATCAGGGACCTTCTGAAAGCTGATGACATGTGGACATGGGGGCCAGCTCAACAGACAGCCTTCGCAAAGGTGAAAGAAGAGCTCAGCTCATCGGCTGTACTTGCCCCATACTGCACTGACAGGCCGACTAGGGTGTCAGCAGATGCATCCTCCTACGGACTGGGGGGTGTTTTGTCACAACTTCAACCTTCAGTAGAGTGGAGGCCAGTGGCCTTTATTTCCCGCAGTATGACAGAAACTGAGCGTAGATACGCCCAAATTGAAAAAGAAGCCTTGGCCATCACGTGGGCGTGTGAACGGTTCCAAACTTACCTCCTGGGCCTGCACTTTGAGGTCAGAACAGACTACAAACCCTTGATAAGTCTCCTCAGCTCAAGAGCACTTGATGACATTCCCCCTCGTGTGTTGCGATTCAGATTGAGACTCCTGCGGTTCACATACACCATTGTGCATGTTCCGGGAAAAAATCTCATAGCAGCAGATGCTCTTTCAAGAGCTCCCCTTCAAGGTGCAACAACAGAGGAGGATCTCGTGCTCCAGAGTGACGTGACAGCTCACATCAACGAAGTCATTCAGCAACTGCCTGCATCGCAAGAGAAACTGATGCAGATTAGGCGAGCTCAGGAAGAGGGATCCAGTGTGTGCGCAGCTGTCTTCTCTGATCCGCACAGGTTGGGACAGACTGAGTTCAGCTCCGTAGCTGAAGTCCTATTGGCAGTACCGAAATGACTTGTTGATGGCTGATGGTCTCCTGATGAAAGGGAAAAGAATAGTGATTCCAGCAAGTATGCAACCAAACATTTTGGAAACGCTTCATCAGGGCCACCAGGGAATGGTGAAGTGTATGGCGAGGGCTCATGAAGCAGTAAGGTGGCCAGGTCTGACACGTCAGATAAAAGAAAAGGTACGCCAGTGTGAAGTTTGTGCTAAGGAATGTCACAATGCACCAGAACCTCTCCTGACCACACCCTTGCCATCACGCCCATGGCAAAAGCTAGCCGCCGACCTGTTTGAATGGAAGAAAGGTCATTACTTGGTGGTCACTGACTACTACTCCCGATTCATTGAGGTTGCTAACGTCACAAGCACTCTAGCGTCAGCTGTGATTCTTAAAATGAAAGCCATCTTCAGCCGTCATGGAGTGCCTGACACACTCATCACGGACAACGGCCCACAGATTGCAGCAGCAGAGTTTGCAGAGTTTGCTGCAGATTACAAATTCCAGCATCTCACCAGTAGCCCCCGTTACCCCCAAAGCAACGGAGAAGCAGAACGTGCTGTTAGAACCGTGAAGGCCCTGTTGCAGAAGAATAAGGACCCTCACAAAGCGCTGATGGCATACAGAGCGACCCCTCTCACTCATGGGGCATCCCCCGCGCAGCTCCTAATGGGGCGCAACATCCAGACACCTCTCCCAGTGTGTCCAAGCACCCTCACAACAGCTTGGCCGGACTTGATAGCTTTTGAGTTGAAAGACGAAGAGCTTAAAAGAAAACAGGCTGAGGGATATAACACACGGCACAGAGCACAGGAGAAGAAACCGCTCCAGCCAGGCCAGAGAGTCTGGATCAAGAACGAACCACGCACTGGAGTAGTTTCCGGATCAGCTGGGACACCAAGGTCCTACGTCGTTGACACTTTGAAGGGCAATCTCAGAAGAAACCGCTCTCATTTGAGAGTTGTGCCTTCACCATCAACCACCCCAGATCTGGGGATACGCACCTGAGTGGGCAGAGCGGTCAAGCCAGTCAAAAGACTGAATTTGTAGTATAGTGTGTGTATACACGGAGCAGAATAAACCTCCATACCACAACAGAGAGGATCAGGTAGTCCACCCTGCCTCTCAAAGTTCTTATGTGTTATGAGTTTGAATGTTGCAGTATTGTTAAAAAAAAAAAAAAGAGGGGACAAGAATGAGATGAATAATGAGATGCAGAAGGTGCACATTCAAAGTTTATTTTGAGGATTTATGTTTAGTCTTAAGTTAATGTGATAAAAAGATATAATTCATGATTTTGTAAACAGCTGGGAAACATTGGTTTAAAAGGGGGAGATGTAGTGATACAGAATGGTTTGAATGTATCATGCGCGCATACGCAGTGAGAGAGAGTTTTCTACAAATAAATAAAGTGAACCTCTGCTCCGCTCTCGAGGTCCCTTTATTGTATATTTCGTTAAGTACACAGTACAATACAGTATCTTCAAAAGCTATGGAGCTATATCCACAAGAAAAGCACCATTACCGAAAAAGTCATTTTTGTCAATAACTACTGAACTAATAAAGATATCAATGTGAATCCAGTTGCTAAAGGTATGTTTTGATGGTCAAGGAATCTGAAAATATACATAAAATACATGTAGGACTATTATATTTGGGGAAAATCCCAATATTAGGGGGAACTGAGGTACTCGGCGGAGGTCTGGGCTCTCCGAGTGCTTTTCTAGTTAGAAATGTGCCTGTTCATACAAAACTAACTTGTGCTTACCAGAAATGACTGCACGTCTTTTATATATATGTATATAAAAGAGTTCTTTTGCAAAAACAGATGTCCAGTTGATTTCAAAATGAGAAAAACCACTTTTTCATCTGTAGGTTTATAGGTCCTTGGCCAGGGGATCCTGGGTTCCATCCCACCCCTGACCAACAGTGATCTGTGTGGAGTTTGCATGTTCTCCCCGTGTCTGCGTGGGTTTACTCCGGGATTTCTCCGGTTTCCTCCCACATGCCAAAAACATGCAAGTTAGGTTAATTGGCATCAAACTGGGGATTCTAAACTGTCCTTAGGTATGACTGTGAGAGTGAATGGTTGTCCGTCTCTCTGTGTTGGCCCTGCGATAGACTGGCGAGCTGTCCAGGGTGTACCCTGCCTCTCGCCCAAAGATGCTGGGACAGGCTCCAGTCCCCCCGCAACCCCAAAAGGATTAAGCGGAAGAAGATGGATGGATGGATGGATGGATGGTTTATAGGTGTTAGTATTTCCAAATCAGCTTCTAAGACATGGTCACTTGAAATATGAGTATCTCAGACATAAAGCAAAAAATCAAACATCAACTCACTGTTACTTTTTGGCAATTTATTAGTATGTTTTTTAGCAAAAACTGGTAAGTCCACAAGCTATTTTTTTTTTCAAAAACAGATGTCCCAAAAGCCATGCTATTTTGTCTGGAACATACTTGAATGTCTATAAGCATCAATGTAGTATGACTGACACACTGATTTAGGTATATCCACTCAGTAAAATGGTATACCATTATATAGCTATAATAAAGCTATGATTTAAGATTCAAAGATTTTATTGTCAATACTACTATACGTACAGGTCATACAGGAGAACTGAAATGGTGTTTCTCTCGCTCTTCATTGGTGTGCACAGTATCACTCTATAAATTTAAGAAATCTCTGTGTCTGTCTGTCACGATCACAGGACATCATAGGATGGCCTATGATGTCTGCCTGATGTCTTATGATGATCCTATGATCTCAGGCTACATATGACTCGCGATGCCATCATACAGACAATAGGACTGGCTACCTATGATGTAGTGTCCTATGATGCCTCCCTGGACCTCTATGATGTCATACCTATGATGCCTGCCACAGGGGGAGACCTTTCACCAACATAGGGTACGACAGACAAGGGATGCACAGACATACAGGAAACGTGTGGCAGTGCGCCATGCACGTGCTGAGTCACTTGAAGCCCGAAATGCCCGCAAAGCGAGCAACGCTGCACACCAGGCAAGGCACAGAGAAGCTGAGACCCAGGAGATGCGGAGTAGTCGGCTGGCTGCCAACGCTGCACGCCAGGCAAGGCACAGAGAAGCTGAGACCGAACAGGACACACTACTTTAAACCACACCCATTCCAAGCAGTAAATCTGGAAATCTCACTCAGTAAGGCAGAAGGCACTCTATAAATTCAAGAAATCTCAGTCAGTGTGTCAGTCTGTCACCCGATTAAGAATAGGACACCCTACTTTAAACCACACCCATTCGAAGCAATACCCATGAAGAATGGCAGTCTACACTGCAAATGTGTAAAATGCCAAGCAAAGTACTAACTTTCTCTGGGTTCTCTGGTTTCTGAGTTTCAACGGGCATACATGGGTCTTCCTGAACAGGGTCGAAAGCCACTTTTTGCTCAGATCTATTTGCATGATCCTGTCCGTGAACTGGAATTACAACGCACCTATCTCTCAACCAGTCGTCTCAACGAAGAAGAACAAGAAGAAGACCCACCAGATGGAGAATACAGTGAGGAGAACGGCTGCACGTCAGAAAAGATACCAAACACCTCAACATCTCAGGTTCGAGCAGTACGCCGCAGGCATGAAAGTGAACAACACAGCCGTCTCAGACAGGAAGAGACCCTTCAGCAACGGGCATGCAGAAATACTTGCTTATACTTGGTTTCGACGGGCATGGACGGGTATGCACAGGTATGTACTAGTAAAAAGAAAAGGAGTAACGCTGGAAAAAAAGAAACTCCTTCCCCATATAGTGTACTATAGTGAACGCACAGCCAACGGAGCAGTGAAAGAAGAGCTTCACATCACAACATAAACTACCTTCTTTTAGATTTGATTGGCAGTTGGCAACCAGCTTACAGGTGCATTACTGCCACCTACTCTATCTTCAGACATCACTCTATCACTCTATAAAAGCAAGAAATCTGTGTCTGTCACGTTCATAGGACATCATAGCACGGCCTATGATCTCTGCCTGAACATCATAGGACATCTTATGAACTCAGGCATCATAGGACGACTCGCGATGCCTATATGATGTCACATAGACAAAATGTGTCTTCATGATGTCGTACAGACCATGAACTCAGGCGTCACAGGATGACTCGCGATGCCTATGATGTCACATAGACAACTGTCTTCATGATGTCATATGATCTCTGCCTGAACATCATAGGACGTCCTATGAACTCAGGCATCATAGGATGACTCGTGATGCCTATATGACGTCACATCGACAAGTGTGTCTTCATGATGTCATACAGACCATGAACTCAGGCATCATAGGACTCGCGATGCCTATATGTGTTACAACTCGCTCTCACCTGTCATCAGCGCCAGCAGCGCGCACCTGCACCTCATCAGCCTCCGCCTATATAACTCCCTCTGCCCTCTGCTTTGGCCTGGAGTCGTCTGCTCGTCTACGCTCCCAAACCTCCAGCGCTCGACCGTTTCGTCCCGGCCAGCGCACCTTTCCTCAAGCACGTAAGCTGTATAATTCCTCTTACCTTCTCTCCAGCTTCTCCCCTGTGCACAGGAGGACCTCCAGGGCGGCGGACTTCCTCATCTTTGCCTCTCCCTGTCAAACCTCTCTCCAGCACGCCGAGAGCGCGCAGAAGCGCTGTCCTCCAGGCAGCATCAGCGTCGCCAACGCCAATCACCATCTCATCTGCACGGTTACCTGGCTGCACGGCAAACTGTTCTGCTCTCGACGCACCCTGTTCACCCACACCACATCCACACTTCCTCTCACGCATCCAAACACCACTAGTTGTTGAATAAAGCCTTAAATCTTTCCCGAGCCTGTGCGTGTGTTTCCTGAGCCCATCATTATGTCAATATGACGTAACATAGACAAATGTGTCTTCATTATGTCGTGAACTCAGGCATCATAGGACGACTCGCGATGCCTATATGACGTCACATAGACAACTGTGTCTTCATGATGTCATATGATCTCTGCCTGGACATCATAGGACGTCCTATGAACTCAGGCATGATAGGATGACTCGCGATGCCTATATGACGTCACATAGACAAATGTGTCTTCATGATGTCACGCAGACCATGAACTCAGGCATCATAGGACGACTCGCGATGCCTATATGACGTCACATAGACAAATGTGTCTTCATGATGGCATATACATCAAGCCCACAGCACATAGACAAATGTGTCTTTATGATGTCATATACATCAAGCCTGCCTTTATGTCTTTATGATGTCATATACAGTGACAGACATCAGGCAACATGTCTTTATAATGTCATATACATCAAGGCTGCCTTCATGTCTTTATGATGTCATATATAGTGAGTCCATGCCAGAAAGCCTCTTTTTGCTCAGCTCTATTTTCATGATCCTGTCCATGAACTGGAATTACGACGCACCTATCCCTCAACCAGTGGTCTCAACGAAGAAGAAGAAGAAGACCCACCAGATTGAGAGCAATAGAATGACAACCGCTGCACGTCAGAAAAGATGCCATGAAGATGAAACACCTGAGGTTCCAGCAGTACATTGCACCCGTCTGAGACAGGAGGACACCCTTCACCAGCATAGGGTACGACAGACTTTAAAGCACGTTTCTAGGACATCATAGGACGGCCGATGATCTCTGCCTCATCATCATAGCTCCTATGAACTCAGGCATCATAGGACGACTCGCCATGCTTACATGACGGCAAATGTGTAACCTTGACGAATGCCAGTCTACACTACAAATGTGTAAAATGCCAAGCAAAGCACTGATTTTCTCCAGGTGCTCCAGTTTCTTGGTTTCTACGGGCATGCACGGGCCTTCCTGAACAGGGTCGAAAGCCACTTTTTCAGGATTGTGCCCATGAACTAGAATTACGACACACCTATCCCTCAACCAGTGCAAGTGGTCTGGATGCACCTATCCCTCAACCAGTGGTCTGAACGAAGAAGAAGAAGACCCACCAGATGGAGAGCAATAGAATGAGGAGAACTGCTGCACGTCAGAAAAGATGCCGTGAACATGAAACACCTTAGGTTTCAGCAGTACGCCGCAGGCATGACTGTGAACAACACAGCCGTCTGAGACAGAAGGAGACCCTTCAGCAACGGGCATGCAGAAATACTTGCTTATACTTGGGTTTCTACGGGCATGGACAGGTACGCACAGGTCTAGTCACTAGTCACTCTAAATTAGTAAAGGTATTTATCACTCTACACATATAATTCAAGAAATCTCTGTGACAATGTGACAATGGATGTGACGATGTCTGTCACGACCATAGGACTCGCTAAAAGATCATAGGATTTCCTATGACGTGCTTATGATGTCTATATGATGTCTAGAGACACCAAAAGATCAACGGCAGGCATCACTCACGATCACAGGACTCGCTATGACATCATCAACAATCAAAGGCAGGCATCACTCACACTCACTCACGATCATAGGACATCAAAGATCAAAGGCAGGCATCACTCACGATCATAGGACTCGCTATGACATCATCAACGATCAAACACAGGCATCACCCACGATCATAAGACTCGCTATGACATCATCAAAGATCACAGGACTCGCTATGCTATCGTCAAAGATCATAGGACTCACTATGACATCATCAAAGGTCAAAGGCAGTCATCACTCCCGATCATAGGACTCACAATGACATCATCAAAGATCAAAGGCAGGCATCACTGAATGAGTGCTGATGTGCTTCCTTAAACCTGCTTTCTACGGGCATGCAGAAATACTTGCTTATACTTTGTTTCCACCAGCATGCACAGCTATGCACTAGTATTTAATAATTCAACAAAAATGATTTGATTTAATACATATTTACTACAATTTACATGCAGGTATTCATTTTTTTTTTTTTTTATCACCGTTAGTCTTGTTACAATTTACTCTCACGTGATGACGTTATTAACCGTGCCACGAAAACAAGCCCAGTAGTGTCCGAAAGCAGTTAATTTTATTGTTGTCATGAACTGTCAAGAATTGCCCCTTGGTGCAGAGAGGAAGACCCACGCACTGAACTGTGAGTTGTGAGATTTATTGAAAATGACAAAACACAAAGTCCAAACATTGCACAAACAGAAAGTCCAAACAGATATCCAAAACAACTTACGGTAATAAAGTTCACCAGAACAAGGGCTGGGTTCTGGTGGAGATGAGAGAGAACTTAAGACTGCAGCAACCAAAAATGAAAATAACCACCCTGAAATAGGGTCAGAAACAAATCATACAAGTAATGACAGGTGTGGGTCACATGAGCGGGCAGAAGGTAACAATGATCAATAATTTGGACCAGCTGGGAGCAATGAGAGGGGAGTGACCGGAGTTGACAGCTGATAGGGACAACGCCCACACGGCACACAAACCCGGAAACGCCACTGACAGCTGTCAACCCAGAGGGAGAACACAACAGTAAGGGAAATAAAGAATAAAATATCAACAAATGCAGACTGAGATATAAATACAAATAAATACAAAATAAGAGAGTAACAAAACTATGACATAAACAGGAAAATAGAAAACAGTACTAGAATTACAGAAACCAAAAAGCACAAAATACAACAAATATATAAATATAGAGAAAAAACCATGAGACTGAGCACGGCGGAAACCTCCAGTGCTCAGCTCATGACAGAGCCCCCCTCTCAAGGGTGGAACCAGACATCCCAGGGTAACATTAAAAGAAACCCCCCCCCCCCAATAGGTGCACAACAATAACCCACCCCGGGTGGGTGGTGGGGCAAACAGGCTAGGAGGGAACAAAACAAAACCCCGCTCAGGACCCACACCAGGCAAAACCCCAACCACCTAAGCCCCCTGGACCGAAGAGCTGAGAAAGTCCCAGGCCCGGCAGATGGCGTGATGGAAAGAGTCGGGTGGCCTAGCAGAGAACGTGGGTCACCCAACCCTGCGGCACAGTCTGTTGGGTGATCTGCCAGAGTTTTTTAGTCACCAGAACAGAAAGGGTGGCCCTGGAGGAGGCTGCCCAACGGGAAGAACTAATGGCAGGCAAGACAGAGGAGTCGGGGAAACCATGACAATGTCAGGGTGAGGAGAGGGAACCACGATGACCTCGGGCAGAGGAGAGGGAACCACGACGGTGTCTGGCAGAGGATGGGGAACCACGATGGCGTCTGGCAGAGGAGGGGGGACCACAACGGTTTCAGACTGCTCTGCAGCACCCTCGGTGGTCCTGGACTGGGACATCACAGCACCCACGGTAGCTCTGGGCTGGAGCGGAGCTGCACCCGTGGTGGCTCCGGGCTGGAGCGGAGCTGCACCCGTGGTGGTCCCAGACTTGGACATAGCTGCACCCTCGGTGGGTCCAGACTGGGCCAAAGCTGCACCCTTGGGATTAAAATCCCCACACCAAACCACTTTACCCTGGGCCAGAGCTGCATCCACGGTGGCCCCGGATTGGCCAGAGCTGCACCCACAGTGGCCCCTGGGCTGGAGCGTAATGCCCACAGCGGGTCCACACTGGAGCGCAGCACCCAAGTTGGTTTCAGGCTGGGGCGCAGCACCCACGATGGTCCCTGACTGGGACACAGCACCCACGGAGACCCGGACTGAGGAGGAGCTGCACCCACGGAGGTCCCGGGCTGGGATGGAGCACCCGCGATGACTTTGGCAGGGGGAGCTGGACCCACGGAGATCTCAGGCGGCGAGGCCGGACCCACGGAGATCTCTAGCGAAGCTGAACAATCCTCAGTGACCCTGGGGGAAAGCTCAGGCAAGAGAGGCAGAGAAACAGGGTCAAGGTCACC
Organism: Pholidichthys leucotaenia; assembly: GCA_020510985.1. Taxonomy (NCBI): domain Eukaryota; kingdom Metazoa; phylum Chordata; class Actinopteri; order Cichliformes; family Pholidichthyidae; genus Pholidichthys; species Pholidichthys leucotaenia. Next base: position 111,977,598 of record CM035840.1, on the reverse strand, counting down.
GGCGGTAGTGGAGTCCGGCGAAGTGAGCTCAGGTGCAGCTGACGGCTGCACTTGGCTCTCCCCACCAAGAGCCCGGCAAGATCTCTCCAAAATTGAAACAATGAAATTAAGCGGAAGAAGATGGATGGATGGATGGAAAACAAGGGAGAGCACTTGTCTGAGCTCGAGCTCCACCACCGTCCAGGGCTCTGCCAATCCAGACGGCGATTTCTTGGGCCCGGCCCTCTGGAGATCCAGCTCCAGCTCTACTGTGGCGGCTCCTGCAGCAGGCATGGTGGTTGGTGCAGTCCCAGGACCCCCCAGTGAGGTAACCCACGCAGGTGGCTCATTCGGCGTGGATTCAGGAGATTAATCTTCTGCTGGCGCTGACCCCCATGTAGCTGAAGCCAGGGGATGCGCTACCATTGGTGCAGGCTTCAGGTTGGAGACAGCGCTTTCCCTCTGTCCAGACCATGGCTGTGGGGCTGGAACCTGGTCCTCTAGGCCCGCAGGCAACTCCATCGTCTGGCGGCCCAATCCCACAACCAGCGGATATCCAGGGGATTTAGGAGGAGACACTGAGAGAGCAGGTGAGGTAATTATGGTTGCAGCAGGAGGTGAGAGCTCAGAGGACTGGAAAACCTGAGCCTCACCACTGGGAATCAAGCAAGGTAATTCATGGGAAGACGATAGAGAATGAAAGAGTACTTGCTTGTGTTCCCGGGGCATGATCTTCTCTGCTGCAGCTGATGTAGAATCATCCCTCTCCATGGCTACGGTGGACATGGGCCCCTCAGAGAATCGTGGAGAAGCCGCCCCTGCGGACACGGAGACGGGCAGAGCCGGAGAGGAAACAGCCGACCTCTCAGCAGCGGGACAGAACGTTGAGGAGAAGCAGGAAACAGCAGCTGGAGAAAGGGAAGAAGCTGACGATACAGCCGGAGAGGAAAAACACTGAGAGGGCACTGCTGCTGGAGTCTTCTGCCTCGGTGAAGGGGGAGTTGCTGCCTGAGAGGCGGGAGTTTTCCTCCGGCGGTCCAGAGCTGGATGACAGCGTCATGGAGCGGATAGAGCTGAAGCAGGAATGGGCGAATTGGAGGTGGAGCAGGGCGTCTGTGGAGGAGCGCGCTTCCACATCTGCTTCGGGCTAGCTGGAGGCGGCCCACACGTCAGCCCAGGGAAAGACTGCTGCAGGACGGAGAGTATAGCCAGCAGCTCCGCGAACTGGGGGAACCTCCACAACCCAGGGTGCACCTCGACTATAGCGGTCGCCGAATCCACCTTCTCCAAGATTTTCTTTGGGCTGTGGGAGGCGAGGGCTTCATCCACAAAGCCCTGGATTAATTCGGCGGCCCATTCCTCCTCCACACTTGGGGATCCCGCTGCTGATCTCTCTTTGATTGCCGAAGGTTGGCGTGCTGGGGACATGACAAGCTCCACAAACAGGTCAGTGAAACAGAACACAAAAACCCACAAATCACAGCAGCTGTGTCTCTTACTGGCCACAGTCTTCTGTCATGAATTGTTAAGAATTGCCCCTCTGGGCAGAGAGGAAGACCCACGCACTGAACTGTGAGTTGTGAGATTTATTGAAAATGACAAAAGACAAAGTCCAAACGTTGCACAAACAGAAAGTCCAAACAGATATCCAAAACAACTTACGGTAATACAGCTCACCAGAACAAGGTCTGGGTTCTGGTGGAGACGAGAGAGGCAAAATTAAGACTGCAGTACCCAGAAATGAAAATAACCACCCTGAAATAGGGTCAGAAACAAATCATACAAGTAATGGCAGTTGTGGGTCACATGAGTGGGCAGAAGGTAACAATGATCAATAATTTGGACCCGCTGGGAGCAATGAAAGGGGAGCGACCAGAGCTGACAGCGGACAGGGACAATGCCCACATGGAGCACAAATCCGGAAATGCCACTGACAGCTGTCAACCCAGAGGGAGAACACAACAGTAAGGGAAATAAAGAATAAAATATCACCAAATGCAGACTGAGATATAAATACAAATAAATACAAAATAAGTGCGTAACAAAACTATGACATAAACAGGAAAATAGAAAACAGTACTAGAATTACAGAAACAAAAAAGCACACAATACAACAAATATATAAATATAGAGAAAAAGCCATGAGACTGAGCATGGCGGAAACCTCCAATGCTCAGCTCATGACAGTTATATTGAGTTTACTGTATAGTCCACAATATCTAAATTCACTATATAGCGAGTAGGGAGGGAGTGAGTAAATGAACATTCCAAACACAGCCAGGGAAATCAGTCAGAGCGAGCAGACCCAGAAGGCAGCCAAGATGAGTCATGTGATCCACATACCAAGCGCTGATTTGCCCTGTGGAGTTATCTGCTTTTGTAAAAAAAAAAAAAACTCCCGGCGTTTATCAGCTTTTGAAAAAAAAAAAAACATGAATTTGTCGTGTCTATAATATAGGACATATCGGCTTTTGAGACAAAACGATTTGAACTTCTGCAAGTAGGTAATGTTAACAGTTGTTTGATGTAAAGAGTGAAATTTTCACCGAAGTGGTGTTTATTGGTTTTTGCAAACTCTTCATATATATAAGTATATACATATGATTTTATCATATTAGAAGCTATAAATGGGGATGGGCCTATAACAGTATATGACTTGGGGTGGGAATCACCAGAGGCCTAAAGATATGATATTATCACGATACTTGGACTACTATGTAATACTGTCCCAATCTTGTAATACAGTGAGTATTGCAAAAATGCAATTTTCCTGTCTGATGTTTGTCATGTCCAACTCTCAGCTAGATCTCAAAAGGCAATCCTTTGCTGTTCTGACCTAACTAGACAGTGGGCATTTAGCACCACCTAGTGGACTGAAAAGTCAATTACTCTGGTACCTTAAATAGGTAAGTTTGCAACTGCAACAATTATTAATAATTAAGAGCCTTTTGTTCTTATTAAAGACAAAGATAGAAAGGAGATGTTTTTACCTTCTTTTCTTTACATGTTTTGACTGTTCACTGCAGTCTTCATTAGAAGTGTCAGCTGACTGCTGTCAGGTGTCATTTATCAGCTGACTTTCATAGGCAGGGCCAGCCCAGCAGAACTGTCAGATCCACCAAGCTGGCCCCGCTTTCCGCCGTCTGATGGTCTCTGGAGAATGTAGTCCCAGGTGTGGGAAAGCATAAATGCCCCCTCATCCCGATTCATGCTGTCCTTTCCCCGCTTCCTGATTTCTATGGCTTCCTTGATCCAGCGTTTGTGTCTGTTACTCTCCAATCCAATGATTTTTGCGTTGTCCCAGTCCATGATGTGATTATTTCTTCTGCAGTGATCTGATATAGCTGATTTCAATGTTGCTTGTTCTGCCTTTTCTTTTTGTGATCTTGTGAGTCGTTCTTGTGTGTCCTTCTCACATTCTTTCTGTTCCTTTTTCCTTGAGGTGAACGATCTTCCAGTTTCTCCAATGTAGGTTTTGTTACATGATCTGCATGATATTTCACATATTATGTTCCATTTTTTGCCTTGTTCTATTTTGTCTTTGGGGTGTACTAATAGCTGTCTTAATTTTTTGTGTGGTTTTACAGCTGTGTTTATTTTGTATTTTTTCATGATCCTTTGAATTGGTTCTGTTATCCCTCGGATGTATGGTATGGTTATGATGTCCTTGTTTTTGATTTCGGCTTTTGTTCTGTGTCTTGTTTCCGGTTTGTTTTCTTTGTTTTTGACTTGTTGTTTCCCTTTGTTTATGGCCCATACTGGATATTGGCAGCATGTGAGTGCATGTTTTATGTGGTTTTCCTCCTCCTGTCTGTCTTCTTGGTCTGTGATGATGGTGGCCCATTCGTATAACGTCCTGACAACTGACAGTTTGTGTGCTGTGGGGTGTTCTGATGTCCATAGTAGGTATTGGTCCGTGTGGGTTGGTTTCCTGTAGACTGTGATTTTTATACTGCCGTCATCGTTGTGGTGGATTTTCATGCCTTTCTGGACATGAAAATCCACCACAACGATGACGGCAGTATAAAAATCCACCGGCTTGGTGGATGTGACAGTTCTGCTGGGCTGGCCCCGCCAACGAAAGTCAGCTGATAAATGACACCTGGCAGCAATGAGTTGACACTTCTGATGAAGACTGCAGTGAACGGTCAAAACATGTAAAGAAAAGAAAGGTAAAAACATCTCCTTTCTATCTTTGTCTTTAATAAGAACAAAAGGCTAATAATTAAAAGAAGACAAAATGAACATACTCGAGCTATTAATAATTAAGAATTTTTTAATAAAGTATCACAATACTGGTGTTTCTTAATGGATAAGGTATCACTGCCACAAAGTATCAGGATATTACGCAGTATCAGATTTAAAGGTGTGTCTTATCACTGCTACGCTGATGATTTACAGCTACTTTTCTCTTTTAAGCCTGACCATGTTGACAATTTAAAAATTATTCATGATTGTCTGTCTGCAAATAAGGACTGGATGTCTAGTAACTTTTTGCAACTTAATGCTGATAAAACTGAAGTCCTTATTGCAGCACCTGATAAACTAATTCCTAAGTTGGTTAATAGCATTGGTTCATTAAGCTCTAACGTACGGTCTAAACTAAAAAATCTTGGTGTCATTTTCGATCAATCGATGAGTTTTGATCAGCATGTCAAATCTCTGGCCCGGAGTTGTTTTTTCCACCTTAGGAATATATCTAAAATTAGGTCATTGCTTTCCTACACTCAGTTAGAAATCATTATTCATGCCTTTGTTTCTTCACGTTTGGACTACTGTAATGCTCTTTATACATGTCTTAGCAAATCCTCTTTACACCGCCTACAGTTAGTCCAGAACGCTGCTGCAAGATTACTAACTAGGTCCAGCAGAGTCTGTCATATCACTCCTGTTTTGGCCTCCTTGCATTGGCTTCCTGTAAATTATAGAATTGATTTTAAAGTTCTTGTTCTTACTTACAAAGCCATTCATGAAGAGGCACCTTTTTATATTAGTGACCTGCTCTCTCTATACCAGCCCTGCAGGTCTCTCAGGTCTTCTCATCAGAATCTATTGGTAGTCCCTAGTACTAGGCTCAGAACCAAAGGCGATAGAGTCTTTGCTGCTGTTGCTCCCAGAAGGTGGAACTCCTTGCCTTTTGAACTTAGATCTGCACCTTCCATTGGTGTATTTAAGAAGCAACTAAAGACCCACCTTTTTAGCCTGGTTTTTTAACTATGTGCTGATTGTATTTTTATGTGCTTTTACTGTCTACTTTGTTTGTTGTTGTTGCTTTTTACTGTTTTATGTGCCTGTGTTTTTATTTTGTTTTGTACCACGTTAAGCACTTTGTGACTCTGTCTGTGAAAGGTGCCCTATAAATAAACTTATTATTATTATTATTATTATCAATTTTTATCACCCAGCGCTATCACTGACTGAATCAATATCAAATCCAACCGAATCAGGACCTTGTGAACCAACTCTGTAAATCATTGATGATACACAGCACTAGCTATAAAGTGTAGCATGATCATCATTCACAAGAATAAACTGGTAAAAGTTACTAATTACTCAAGATGTGTTTTTGGTAGTTACTGAGTCTTAGTAAATTTTTGGTGACTACTCTTCCTTACTCTGAAGTCATTATCATCATAAAGTAACAGTAGCCTACTGTCATTACAATTTCCGACTACTCCCCTATAAACTCTGATGAGCTCCATTAAAATGTTATTCATGTAATAGAAACACACGTGGTCGTGGCTCCATCATCCTGTGGTGTGGTGATTCACCTTGCATGTTGCCAACCAGCATTTCTGACCCATTACTAACGTACTACACCCTCACACCTGACACCAGTAACAAACAGCCTGATTTAAAGAAGAGAAGAACACACCGCTTCAGTGCCGTCTACAGACATTCATGTCCGTTGCCTTTAATTATGGAGGAATTGCAGGCGCATAAAGAGACAGCTGACAGAGATGCTCGGATGGTAGTAGTACCTTGAAATAAATGCTCCCTGCGTGGCTCCCACTTGCAGCAAACGACTCCAAGATGGAGAGAAAAAAATATAATTAAAAAAAAAAACCAGGAATATTAATCCTTAAAAATAAACGGCCAAAAAAAATCATCCAAAAACCTCCTTTCCTGTCTGGCCTAGAGGAGGAGGCACATCAGCATCCATGTTTGTGACCATTATTTACATCAGCTGAGCCGTATAATCCTCATACCGCCGCCATTCAAGCCGGCCAAATGATTAAGTAGACGCTAATTATCGGACCGTTTTTCCAAGGCTGGCTCCTCTCTCATCCCTCCGCTGGAAAACGGGGAGCTCCACGGTCATAGTCGCGGTCCGCCAGTCCCCCCCACCTCTTCTGCTACCGGCACGGCGCACGAACGGCGGCGTGTGAACTTGCGGAGACCGCACCGGACCGGAGACTGTACCAACCGGTCAGAAACAAACGGGGGACGGAGGGAGAAGCGGCTGAGCAGCAGCTCCTTCACTTTGCCAGGCGGCGTTTCTCGCTGTCATCCGAGTTGCTTGGAAAACACGGGAATAATGGAGGCAAGAAGTGGGGGCGGGGAGAGGAGGAGATGAGGGGGGGAATTTTCTGCAGCAGCAACTCACGGCCATGAGAAACTGCAGGCTACCACCTCCCTCCCTCTGTGCGCTTTCACACCCAAACACACGCGTGTCTGCCGCACACAGATAGTTTGCATGTTAAAACAAGTGACGTAAACAACCACGAGCACGGTGTGTCTACCTAAGGTAGACCAACCTGGAAGGCAGGGTCTGTAGAAGGGATGCCAACTTTCTCACAGCCAAATAAGGGACAGAGGGTTTTAACTATTGCTCGATGCAAGATGTTGTGGACATTATTGTTGTCACAATAGTTTTTTTGTTTTTTTTTACCTTGATAAATACCTTTAAAAATACTGATATGGAAACATGGCTGCCAATCCATGCCAACGGCCTCTCCGACCACCACCGAACATTTATTCACATTCATACATCAGTGTCATGAACCATAAACTCAAGGATTTAATACTACAAGGAAAAAAATACCACACTGTACACCTAGAAATTTCAGATTTTACACAAGACAGAATCTCAGTTTAAAAATGTGTAATAGCTATGTTTTTAATAAATGCATTTATATAGCACTTTTCATGACACCTAAAGACACTTTACAATGAGTCCATTATTCATTCACTACACAGACAATGATAGTGGTAAGCTAACTCTGTAGCCACAGCTGCCCCGGGACAGACTGGTGGAAAGATGGCTGCCAATCCATGCCAACGGCCTCTCCGACCACAACCGAACATTTATTCACATTCATACATCAGTCATTAACCATAAACAAACTGGAGGCAAGGTGGGTAACGTGTCTTGCCCAAGGACACAACAGTAAGGTGAGGGGAGTGGGATTCGAACCGCCAGCCCTCCAGTTATTGGGCGATATGCTCTACCTCCTGAGCCACTACGGCTTCATTTTTGTTTCCCTTTGAGAAATAATGAAACTTTGAGCTAGAAAACACAACTACACTGCAAAAAGTCAAATATAAATAAAATGGAATAAATTAAGCCTGTTTTTTGCTTGTTTTGTTTTGTTTTTTTTGTCTGACAAGATAAACATGCAAGTTAGGTTAATTGGCATCAAAACTGGGGATTCTAAATTGTCCTTAGGTAGACTGTGAGAGTGAATGGTTGTCTGTCTCTCTGTGTTGGCCCTGCAACGGACTGGCGATCTGTCCAGGGTGTACCCTGCATCTCGCCCAAAGATGCTGGGATAAGCTCCAGCCCCCCCGCGACCCAAAAAGGATTAAGCGGAAGAAGATGAATGAATGAATGAAGATATTTATTCTTGCTGTGCAGTTAATATGTAAGAAAATTTTACATGCTTTCCAATAGTTTTAACTTGTTTTATGCAATTTGATAAGTCAAATTGTCTTGCTTTGTTGCAAGATAATTTTACTTTAAATTAAAAAAAAATAAAAAATTCTGGTAATAGATAGTTCTAGTTAAAATTAGAAAAAAATATCTGCCAACAAAGTAAGATTAAATTGCTTAAAACAAGTAAAAACTCTCATAAAGGAAGTAAAATCTTACAGAAAACTGCACAACAAAAAGAAATTCTTGTCAAAATTATCTTATGAGAGAAAAACAAGCATAAAGCCTTGATTTAGGATATTTTATCTTACTGAGATTTCCCTTTGAAAAGCAATGAAAAACCTGCATAGGTGGCTGGAAAGCACTGCAAATAGCATGTCTTACCTTTTTAGAAGTGTTTTCTTCTGGCTTTCTTTAAAGAAAAATCCTTCATTACATCCTTTAAGACCAGCTCACGGATATTGTCATACTCTTTGGATGCATGCTTGATCCAGTCTACTTTTTACCAAGTTCAGATTCCACTGTTCCACGCACAGCTGTCTGATGTAAGCAATCATGGCCTTTCTTCTAACTAACTAACTAACTAACCTGCACTTATATAGCGCTTTTCTAGTCACAAAGACCACTCAAAGCGCTTTCATTAATACTAACCCTCTATTCTAAGGGCTTCTCCCTTCACCCTTCTCTTCCAGGTGAAGGCTTTAACGGCCCACCTGTCTCCTCCATGCATAATTAGCAGCCCTCCTCAACTCAATGCTTCAGCTTAGAAAAATTCTTAATGCTTCGGGATTTTTTTGAACAATTTGTTTTCCCTAAGCTCCTTTTCTCTCAATAATTTTATGAATGCCACTTTCAAACTTTTTTCGACATTTTGACCAAGCTAATGGTCAAAAGGCCTTGAATATAAGGGACAACGCACATCCCGCTTGGACAAACATATTTTAGCCCAGTAAACGACAGTTGGTAACCCTAATCTGTATGTATGCAGTTCCTGTCTGTATCCAGCGTTTCCCAGCTACTTTGATAAAAGAACTAAAAAAAGTTAGAAAAGGTTTCAAATTTACACAATGCATTTTTTTTTATATAAAAATCTTGCAAACCTACAAGAAAAAAGGAGAGAAGAAATAGAAAAAAAGTCTACAAATTTTAAGGTAAAAATTTCACCTGCTTTTTAATTATATATAGTACTTTTTTGTAACCTCAACGATATATATGTACAGTTAGGCCCAAAAATATTTGGACAGTGACACAAGTTTTGTTATTTTAGCTGTTTACGAAAACATATTCAGGATACAATTATATAATAAATATGGGCTTAAAGTGCAGACTCTCAGCTGTAATTTGAGAGTATTCACATCCAAATTGGAGCAAGGGTTTAGGAATTACAGCTCTTTAATACGTAGCCGCCTCTTTTTCAAGGGACCAAAAGTAATTGGACAATTGACTCAGAAGGCTGCAAAAAAAAAATTACAAGGCTGCATGGGCTCTTCCCTCGTTAACCTGTCATCAATTAAGCAGTTAAAAGGTCTGGAGTTGATTCCGGGTGTGGAGTTTGCATTTGGAAGCTGTTGCTGTGAACACACAACATACGGTCAAAGGAGCTCTCAATGGAGGTGAAACAGACCATCCTGAGGCTGAAAAAAAAGAAGAAATCCATCAGAGAGATAGCAGAAATGTTAGGAGTGGCCAAATCAACAGTTTGGTACATTCTGAGAAAAAAAGAGTGCACTGGTGAGCTTGGGAACTCAAAAAGGCCTGGACGTCCACGGAAGACAACAGTGGTGGATGATCGCAGAATCCTTTCCATGGTGAAGAACAACCCCTTCAAAACATCCACTCAAGTGAAGAACACTCTCCAAGAAGTAGGTGTATCAGTATCTAAGTCTACCATAAAGAGAAGACTTCATGAGAGTAAATACAAAGGATTCACCACAAGGTGCAAACCATTAATCAGCCTCAAAAATAGAAAGGCCAGAATTAACTTTGCCAAAAAACACCTGAAGAAGCCAGCCCAGTTCTGGAACAGCATTCTTTGGACAGATGAGACTAAGATCAACCTGTACCAGAATGATCTGAAGAAGAAAGTTTGGAAAAGAATTGGAACAGCTCATGATCCAAAGCACACCACATCTTCTGTAAAACATGGTGGAGGCAGTGTGATGGCATGGGCATGCATGGCTTCCAATGGCACTGGGTCACTTGTGTTTATTGATGATGTGACAAAAGACAGAAGCAGCCGGATGAATTCTGAAGTGTATAGGGATATACTTTCTGCTCAGATTCAGCCAAATGCAGCAAAGTTGATTGGACAGCGCTTCACAGTACAGATGGACAATGATCCAAAACATACTGCAAAAGCAACCCAGGAGTTTTTTAAAGCAAAGAAGTGGAATATTCTGCAGTGGCCGAGTCAATCACCAGATCTCAACCCAATCGAGCATGCATTTCACTTGCTCAAGACAAAACCTAAGGCAGAAAGACCCACAAACAAGCAACAACTGAAGACAGCTGCAGTAAAGGCCTGGCAAAGCATCACAAAGGAGGAAACCCAGTGTTTGGTGATGTCCATGGGTTCCAGACTTCAGGCAGTCATTGCCTGCAAAGGATTCTCAACAAAATATTGAAAAGTAACATTTTACTTACGGTTATGTTTATTTGTCCAATTACTTTTGAGCCCCTGAAATGAGGAGCGTTTGTATAAAAATAGCTACAATTCCTACATGTTTAATCATATATTTTTGTTCAACCCCTTGAATTAAACCTTAAAGTCTGCACTTCAATTCCATTGTAGTTGTTTCATTTCAAATCCAATGTGGTGGCATGCAGAGCCCAAATCATGAAGATTGTGTCACTGTCCAAATATTTCTGGACCTAACTGTATACTGTATATACTCTGCAGGTACAAAAACAAACAAAACCCAAATCAGATACTCTATGGCTTAACAGGGTCAGATGCCTATGAAATCCCAGCATGGCCCAGTACCTACTGTCTTTGTTTCATTTTGTTTTCTCAGGAGAATGAGTCCTTATCCTGTTATAACACATTATTTAATGTATTAATTGCAAGAAAACAAGATGTTATCCTATTACAATGTATTAAACAAATAAACAACAACAACAAAAATATGGCCAGACCTAGCAATAGTGCACAAGGATTAGCAATGGTAAAGTTGGAAATTTATCAGAAAAAGTGGCAAATTTCAGAGAAAAAAGAAATCTAGAGGCATGGTACAATTTTATAAGAAAAAAGCTGGAAATTTTGAAGAAAGGGTTGCAGATTTAGCAGACCAAATGAAAATCTTGGCAAATTTATGTAGAAAAAATGTCAAACTTATGAGAACTCTATAAATTTAAGAAAAAGGTCTCATAAATTTATCAAAAAAGTAGCAAATATGTAAGAAAAAGTAGACCATTTGCAAGAAAAAAGTTACAAATTGCCACAATTAAGATAAAAAGTCAGAAATTTATCAGAAGCACAAATTTGCAAATTTACAGGAAGGCTCTGAAAAGTATAAGAAAAAAGCTACATATTTAGGAGGAAAAAAACAATCTATGAGTAACATTCATAGGCCAGTTTCTACTTAATTTCTCAGCTGTTTTACCTTCATTTTAAATTGCACAAAGTGGTTCATTCCATACGAAAGGTTGCTGACTCCTGACCTAAAGAAACCAGACTTACATCCAGAAATGCCCTCTGTGAGGGCGAGGGAGCGTTTATGTGGAATATGTCGGATTACATTTGTACCACATGCACTACTGCAGACCTAAATGGTTGAGATGGTTATCTGCAAAACAAACAAACAAACAAAAAAAGTAGAATTATTAGTCTTCATTCCTGTCCTGATTTCTCTCCACACAGCTTGTAGTTTCCTGTCTGCACTTTTTAAAAATAAACTTCCTTGAATGAATTCTGCCTTCAGTCCAGTACAACCGTTGGACTGACTCTGACCTAAATTGGGCACTTGTGTTCACCTTACACAGCTGGAACAGCAGCCATTGAAACCACAAGCTGTTAACATAACAGAACTGCTCCGGTTTATGGTCCCATAAATAGATACTGATGTCTGCAGCAAAGGCACGGCTCTGAGACTATAATCTCCCTACTGTCAATAAAGTGTTTGAATGACTCAGCTTAGCCCGTTTTCTGTTGTGTTATGAAAACAGTGAAATGCCACATGCATAAATGTGCAGTACACCCTGATCAGAAAAGACAGACAGCAAGCCGAACCCTAATAAGGATACTGATATGTCACATGATTAGTTTTAGCTTAAGTCAGTTGCACCATATTTGAACTATGGTTGTAATCTTATCCCAGATCCTTCCAAAATATTCTTTTCCCCAGACACTGAGTAATGCAAAGATGCAATTAAATTCAACGTGCTCAACTTTAACAGTTTTGTTGCAACCCCAAAATTCAGCTTAGTTTGCAAAGTGTGGAATGGAGCACACGAGAAATGAGGAGGTGTATCCTTTCCCCTCCTGCTGGATTTGTCTGTTTCTGGATATTTTTGGCCTGATCCAGACACCGGAAACTGGCCTGTCCAACTTAAGCATCTCCAGATGACTCTCTTTGGCTGTAACATACACAGCCGCCCTCCGTTCCCCTACGCCGATCAAATACGTACCTCCCTTTATTGGTTGCTCCCTTGGTTATATCACAAGAGCCCTGTTGTTTGACCGGTGCAGGAGAGGGAGAAAGAAGAGGACAGAGCTGGCAGATGGGGAGTTGAGTAAACATAACAAGGACAGAAGAGACAGACGAGGAGAGAAGCAAGAGTCAGAACACTTAGACTGCATGAGTTTATGAATTATTATTTCCTGTTTGAAATGGTTATGAGTAGTTGCAGAGATGGGGAAGACTGCACAAAAAGAGAGAGAAATTGGAAGGAAGGAAGGACAATAAGCAGCTGTGATTTACTGACAGGCTCTGTCCAGTCTTCGTGGCCTTTATCTTCCCCAAGCTAACCTTTCTGTGACCTCCAGACAGCACTGCCAAGAAACACAAGGTGAGAAAGGCCTACAAGTGTGAGGTATCTGGGCTCTGACTTGGGCCTTGTTATGGAGCTGGTGGGATTCTATTCTGGGCTGAGGTGTGGTCGCAGTAATGAGGTGCTAGTCAGGTGCAGTTCCACCAAGTAAGTCCAAAGGACATGAGGCGGGTTTAACGGGGGTAGAGTCCGGTTTTAGGGTCAGGTGGTGGAACAGGGTAACCGTACTGGTAGAATGTCATCTAAACATGGCCACACGGTTAATTGAAGCAGGATGGAGAATCTTTCTGACCCTAACTGTGGTAAGGAGTGAAGACTGACAGGCACACACGCTCCATGCTGTGTGTCTTCTCCCTCATATTTATCGAGACCAAATAAAGACACACTGTTAAACACGTCACTCTGGGCGCAAGCGTGCCCTGACAAAAGCACCCCAGTAGTGATTTATGATGCTGAGGTCACTGTATCTCATGACTCTTCAGCAGTTTTAATGTAATGGTAGATCAGATTACAGTACAAAACTGAGATTTAAACAACTCTTGATAGGCTTCACTTTCACTTCAGTGCTATTGGTTATTAAAGAGAAGCCTGATGGAGAACAACAACAGAGCCAACCTGAGTCTTCTTCTCCATCCTGTGCATTTTTCTCGCACTGGGGGAGTGAGACAGAGCAGGGAGGGTCAGGAAAAGGCAGCCAGGAATGTCTAGAGAAACGACTGACCGGGAGCGATCTGTTTTGTTTGTTCAAGTGTGCATATATCGGTGTGTGCACATGGATGGTTTTGTGTGTGTCTGCGAGCTCCACCCTCCCTGCCCGTGTGCGACTTTGGGACTGCAATGTGGTTCCAGTTAGGGTGTTTTTTTTCCCCTTTTCTTTTTTTAAATCAGAAACATACTGGCACTTCAAACAAGCTGGAGATATTTTTGTTGCCAGCTCAGCTTTGTTCTCATTTTTACTACAAAGCTCTGTTTCCAAGACTTTCCTTAAAAAAAAAAACTTTCCCTGCATTTTTATATAGAATCAAAATCTTTAAATTAAACTGACAGATGGCAACGCTTATGAACATTTTTCGCTGGTGCACTGCTCGGAGGTGTTTCAGCAGGGTTGTGCTTTAAAGATGTGGCATGACCAAAACTTTCGTGGTGGCGAAGCCACACAAATCCATGCAAAGTTCAACTCTGCTGCCATTTGCAACCAGAGGAGCCTCAACACTCAGTGGAGAAGAAACATTTTCTTCTGGTTCCCTAAAAAGCCAGGTGTTGTTGCCAATATGACAGACATTCAGCTGTGCACACATTTACAATAGACAGACCAAACTATCATAAATAATATGCATGGCACGATGTAAAACAATTAATGCTCTGTTGGCATTAATTCTTGTTCTTCGCATTGGTTTTTTTTTTTTTAAGGATTTTTCTAGGCACTTCACCAGAAGCTACACTAACCTTCTATTCTAAGGGCCTATCAGAGACAGAAAGCAAGGGGCAATTTACCAATTCATCAATTAACCTATGCATGTCTTTGGACTGTGGGAGGAAACCGCAGTAAACCCACGCAGCACAGACAGAACATGCAAACTCCACACAGAAAGGTTTCCACCCCCTGCCAGCCTGGGGATTCAAACCTGGAACCTTCTAGCTGTGAGGCAACAGTGACTGAAACAATCTAATCAGAATTGTTGCAATCATAATCCACATCAAAGTTGTTCCTATCACAGTCTAACTGTAAAGTAGCTGTACTTTTTTTGCATCCAAAGAAACAAAATAATCTGGGCCAGAAGCCAGAAATTTAATTCAAAACCAAAGTCTCTAAACCAAAACTACCCCTAACATCTTCAGTGATGACATCCAGGCCTTTAAAACCCTTTCATGACTGCAGAGCGATGTTACAGCGCCACAGTGTGTCAGGTCAAGTGAAAATCACCACTGCTCATGGAGTAGCAGCGACTACTCTGTGTATTGGACTCCTTCAGTCACATTACTCCGAATATGACTGCCCAGCTATACTTGATTGGTTTGCTTTAGTGTGAGGAGGAGCTGTGTGTTAAAAAAAAGAAAAAAAAAAAAGGTAGGGATTATTCTTCTGTTCTCTACTTTCAACAAGAGCAAAAGGTTTCCTTTCTCTGTCTTCTCTGAGTCTGTTTTCACTCCACTCTCATATTACATTTCCTGACTCAGCTTTGCCCTTCACTGCCCATGAACTGGACATTTCTTAAATTCCACCCCCGAATAAAGCACTTGGTTAATAAATCCATCATAAGCACGCTCACCAAGTGTGTACACACCATAGTGCGGCAGGATCTTCATCGGAAGGACAGAGCGGAAAGTGATATGGGCAAGAGGGGGACCCCACTGGCAGAAAACACCAGCGAGAAGAGTCAAGGAGTTCAGACAAAATAGGTGTGAGTGATGTCATGTCTTCTGGACTTTTATCTCAATGAAAACACAGTCGTAGTGATAGTGTGCGAGGATGTGGACTGTCAGCGTTAAGCCATCCACTGGGAAGGATCTTTTACCCTTACACCTCCTGTCTTCATCTATAATTCACACAGTGAGAAATCACCATGGGCCCGTGTGACCCTGTGTTCACTGATACTGCTGGCCACTGCCTGCAGAAAGACGACATGACGTGGTGTGGGGTATTAGCGTATACAGTGTGTGTGAATGTGTGTGTGTTTTTTGAGCTTGCAAACTCACTGAACTTAGTTGATCGATGAGTCCTCCTTGACCTTTGTCTGTTCTGCAGCTTGCGTTTCTCATGGGCAAAAAACGGGAAGTGCACATGCACACTCGTGGCCTAAGCTTTAGGGCGCTGTGCTCGCTGCAGAGCTGTTGAACTTCAGTGGCCTCTATCCCCTGTCCCGTGACTCGATAGAATACCAAAACACTCCAACCGATAAGCATCCTGAATGTTAAACAGCGCCGGCTACGGTCTCTATGTGTGTGTGTGTGTGTGTCACAGTATTCTACAGCCTATTAACATGCAGCCTGAGACCAAAACATAAATCCACATAAAGAAAATAAGAGCAAGGTTGTTTCCATTCACTTCATTTTTGAGCTGAATGGTGGCTTGGAACACAATGTCAAGTGCACATCTGCATAAGCATTTGGCCAGTCTCACTCCCTGCTGCTTGCTGAACGCCAGTAATAATAATAACAAGAGACTAAGCTGCACCTCTGATGCATACTATCCCAGAATGTAGGGCATATACTGTGTGGAAGAGGTACAGTCACAACAAGTCAGCTGAAGAGGTAAAGATAAGCCCAGGTGTAGAAATTTACAGTAAAAAGTCTTTGCAAAGTGATACAGTCCAGATGATGACAGGACTATGATCCCAATGATGGCAAAGCCAAGAGAATCCTTTAAAATCTACAGAGTCAGTGTACAGTATATCACCTCTGTACTTTACTTCCTTCTATACCATACCCCCATCTTGCCTAGCACGTCCTTGGGCGATCCCAGTGAAGATGATGTAAGAGGAGTTTTATAAGTGGTAAGGTATAGTTTTGAGTATCCACAGGAGAAAAGAGTGAATCTACGCCTCAGCACGTGAAGATGGCGAGGCGAGTAATTCACGAGGGAGGAGTGGTGAAGGGTATGGAAGACAGATTGAACAAAAAACAGGAAATAAGGCAGACTCAAGACAAAGTAGAAGCAAATGAGAGCTAGATAGTGATTGGGGAGAACCTGGTGGAGCCTGTATCTTCCTCCAGGATCTAGTTTGAGGTGTTCTAATGACAAACAGGAGTGAAAAGAGCTATAGTCAATCCACAATCTCTGCTCCTGCGGCCTTATCATGTACTCTGCTGCAGTCGGATTTAGCAAGCTGTAGCTTTGCTTTATTACAACTGTGCTCCGTACTACAACACCTTGATTCCTGTGAGCCAGGGTAATGAAAAATGACCCAGCTCATCAGCAGGGAGAGCCCCCCGGCAGGTGTGCATGGCCTGTGTAAGAGTGTGCATGCAATTCTTTTTTTTTTTCCAAAGGAATCCCGTCGCTGTAAAGGTATTGAATGTCTCCATTTTCCACTGTGCCTCAAGGAGAACAGACTCTGTGGCGTTGAAAAGCTTAGCTCAATGAATAAAAACATCTAATCAATCACAAAGCTGCCACAGTAACCTGCACTGGGCTGCCACATAGTTGTCCTTTGGCTTTGGTGCTTTGGCAAAATGACTGGAAGGGAGCCAGGCAATATGTTTACAGCCCAACACTGTGGCACACTTCACACTTCTACTGTACTGCAGCTTTGTTTCCCTTCTGGTTTAGCATTGTTTTTCACTAATAGGTTTTCACCTTCAGCTTTACTTACTGGTTAGGTTTAACTGGCAAACACTGTGTGGTTAGGTTACGGTGAATATTACAGTGTGGGTTAAAGTATGCTCTTTTCACAGCATCAATCCCACTTATTCCACTGTTTTTAAATATAAGCACAAGCATCTACAGTGGTGTGAAAAAGTGTTTGCCCCCTTCCTGATTTCTCATTTTTTTGTATGTTTGTCACACTTAAATGTTTCAGATCATCAAATAAATTTAAATATTAGATAAAGATAACACAAGTAAACACAAAATGCAGTTTTTTGGTTTTTTTTGTAACTTAGATTTTTATTCATTTTTCATCATATATAATGCATTCAGATCACATTCTACATTTAAAAAACAAAGGGGTTAGGGTAGGGAAAAATAAAAAAAAAAATAAATAAAAAAAATAAAAAAAATAAAAAAATAAAAATAAAAAAAAAATAAAAGGGGGGGGCAAATGTTGGAGCATCAAGTTTTTAGTTTCCATCTCTTAATTCTTCTGGTTTTTTCAGTGTCTTTGGTTATTCTTTCAATTTCTGCCTCGTTGTTGCACTTTGTAGTGTGTCCATTTCCGCCATTTTTTCTCCCATATTCCTTCTTGCATTCTTCGTCGATATGTTAGTTTTTCCATCATACGTATGTCCTCAACAATGTCAGTCCATTGTTCTTGGTCAGGAAGAACTTCTGATCGCCATTTTTTTGTGATAGTTTTTTTACATGCAATCAACAAGATTTTAACTAGATATCTGTCCTCAGCCTGTATAACATTGTCTTTTTTAAGATCACATAAGTACATCAGGTTACAGTTCATTGGTATATTATATCCTAATATCCTCTGTATTGTCACATGCATAGATTTCCAAAATGATGATATTTTGTAGCATTTCCAAAACATATGTGAGTGGTCTGCATTTTGAGCCCCACATCCCCTCCAGCATAAAGATTGGGTATTTGTATATTTTCCTTGAATCTGTGGTGTAATGAAAAAGCGAATCAGGTTTTTCCATCCAAATTCCCTCCATGCCCTTGAATTTGTTGATGTGTGTTGTGTTTTCCATATTTCCTGCCAGCTTTCTTCTGTTATGTTTAAATTGAGCTCTTTCTCCCATTTCTCCTTTATATAGTTACTTGTATGATTGTTTGTCATAAGTTTCTGATATAGTTTTGAAATAATTCTTATTTTATTTCCTGCATATGAGCTTAAAGTAAGTTGTATAATCTCGTTCACATCTGTTTGGAGGTTATGCCTAATCTTCTTCATATAGTAATCTCTCATCTGCAGATATCTGAAAAATTCCGATCTTTCTAATTTAAATTTTCTCCTGATATTTACAAAGCTCCCGAGATCTTTTTTTCCGATATTGCCCCATGCTGTGATTCCCTTGTTCACCAGATTTTTGTATCCCCTATCTTGTTTTGCCGGTTCAAACTGACTGTCAAATGCTACCCATTTCAATAGTTTTATGTCTTCCCTTATATTATATTTTTGTACTATTTTATACCACAGTTCTAAAGTAAATTTAGTGATTGGGTCTATTTGTTTGATTTGCTTATATGCATCTTTATCCCCTATTATGCTTTGTACTGGGAGTCCCTCAATTTCCTTTTCCATTTCTTTCCATTTTGCCTCATATCCCTCGTCGCACCAACATATGATATATCTTATTTGTGCTGAGTAGTAATATTCCTTTAGACTCGGTAGGCCCATGCCTCCTTTCTCTTTTGGTAATTGGAGGGTTTTATATTTCACTCTTGGTTTTTTACCCCCCCCAAACAAATCTCGATATCATCCTGTCCCACTTTGAGAATTTGGGCATCTGGAATCTCTGTTGGTATAGCCCTGGAAGAGGTAAAGTAATCTAGGTTGTATGCTGATTTTGACTGTCTCAATTTTTGAATTCAGATCCATATTTAGATTGACCATCTATCAATATCTTTTTTTATTTCTTGTTCCAACCTATCATAGTTTGCTTTATATATTTTGCTTAGGTCTTTAGTATGTTCATCCTCCATGGTATTTTATTTCTTTTTGGTTCCAGTTTAGTTTGCTCTTATCAGTTATCTGGTTTAGAGGGTTATAGTGGAATGTCAGTATTTGTGTTTTTTGTTATGTTTATCTTGTATCCTGATAATTTTCCAAAATTTTCTATCAAGTTCATCATCTTCCATTATTGATTTATCTGGTTGTTCAAGGTAAACTATAATATCGTCCGCAAATAGCCCAATCTTGTGTTCCGCCCCCCTTTATTGTTACACCTTTTAATTTCTTATTTTGTCGTATCGCTTGAGCCAATGGTTCTATGAACAGAGCAAACAAGGTGGGCGATAAGCAGCAATCCCTGCCTAGTTGTATCTTGTATATTTACTTTGTCTGTTAAGCTACCGTTATCTTGATTCTTGCCACAGGTTCTTGATATAGCGTCCTTATGCATTGTACTGATTTTTCGTTAAATCCAAAGCGCTCCAGTACACTATATAGGAATTTCCAGTTAACCCTGTCAAATGCTTTTTCTGCGTCTAAATCTTCATTATTACTGCGCTTTTCTTTTCTTTATGTATTTGGTTAATTATATGTATTGTTATCCTGATATTGTCATGTGTTTGGCGTCCCTCTATGAATCCAGTTTGATCATCTTCTATCAATTCCGTCAAGAATGTCTTTATTCGTTTACATATAATTGTTGTGTATATTTTATAATCTACATTTAATAAAGAGATTGGTCTATAGTTTCCGCATTGTTCTTTATCTTTCCCTGGTTTTAAAATAACTGAAATGATTGCTTCGTTCATGCTGGAGGTATTTTGTTGTTGTTCAGCGTCCAATTAAATGACTTTAGGAGTTGTGGCGTGAGTTCTTCTATAAACAGTTTATAAAACTCAGATGGGTATCCATCACTACCTGGTGATTTACCGTTTTTAAGTGACTTAATCACATCTCTGATCTCTTGTGTTGTTATTTCTGCTGTTAGTTTTTCATTTTGTTGATTTCCTATTGATGGCAAGTCCTAATGTGTCATAGAAATTTTTTGATAATCTTAGTATTTGTTTCTTCAGGTTGCGAGTATAGTTCTTGTTTAGAAATTATGGAAATTTCTTCGATGTTTTCTGGGTTAACTGTGGTTTTATTTGTGGTGGGGGTCTTTAATCCTTGTATACATTATTCATTGTTTTGTTTGTTTCTTAACCCATTTTGCCAGCAGTTTTGTGGCTTTTGGCCCTGTTTCATAATATTTTTGCTTTAGATATCTATTTTTCCTTTCAATTTCATCCATTTGTGTTTCTTTTATCTTGTTTTTTCTTCTTTAATTTCTTGATATATTTTTGGGTCATTTGTGCTTTGATGTTTACGTTCTAGTTCCCTCAGTCTCTCACATCTTTGTTCATACGCTTCCAGTTTAGTCTTATTTGCTTTTCCTGTTTCAACAATTAATTTACCCCTTAACACGGCTTTTAGTGTGTCCCATAGTATTGTTGGGTCCACTTCTTCATTGTCATTCTCTTGGATATATTCGTTTATGTTTAATTTTTATTCTTTCTTTCATTTTCAATCATTTAACAGTCCTACGTTAAGTTTCCATGTTGTTTGTCGTTTTCTATTGTTCAAATATATTTCCATGTATATAGGATTTATGATTGATATTTCTGCCCCTCCAATCCAACAATTTCTCACCCTGTGTCTGTCACCTTCATTCAAAAGGAAAGTAATCTATTCTAGAGTGTACTTTATGGACTGCTGAATAATGTGTATAGTCTTTTTTCGAGTGGGTGCAGGTCCCTCCATATGTCTACCATACCCATTTCTGCCAGTGAGGTTCTTATGAACTTTGTTACATGTTTTTTTGTCTTCTTAACACTTGTTGTGTCAACTTCATGATCCATGACAGCATTTAAGTCTCCTCCACAAATTAGGACTCCTTCACTGTGTGTTGCTATGAGATCAAACAGATGTTGAAAAAAACCCTTGTCACTTTCTGGTGGGGCATAGATGTTCACTAATGTAATCTGCATACCATCTATTCTTCCCTTTATTATTACATACCTGCCTTCTTTATCCTGGATTTCCTGTTCACTTTCAAATTGTATTTTGTTTGAGATTAGTATCATAACCCCCCTTTTTGCTCCTCCCTTAAATGAACTGTAGTAGGAGTTCTTATAGCCAAATCTCTTTAGTTTCACATGTTCTGTCTTGCTCAAATGTGTCTCTTGCATAAATATAATTTCAGCTTTTTCCTTCTTGAATTTTCTTATTATTCTTTCCCTTTTAACAGGTGAGTTCAGACCATTCACGTTTAATGTCATTATCTTAAGATTTTTACCCATATTCATGTTTTTCCATTTTTTTAACTTGTGCTCCTAGCCCCTTTAACAACAAAAATAACACATATTTATATAAAAACACATTAAAAAATCTCGACCTCCGTACTTTGGGCCTTTCTTCTGCCCACTGGTCCCTGTTGGTGGGTGGGGGGTTTGTCTTCACAGAGTGAAGGGCCCTCCCTAGACTTCTAATTACTATCAAAGTAATAGTCATAAGTCTAGAAATGTCCAACAAATATCACTTAAACCTCTCCTAGCCGTCTGTTTCTCTTTTACCTTGTCTTCTTGGCCTTCATTTCTTCTGTGCCTTTCTTAATCTTTGTTATGATCTAGGCTTTCAGTTGAAAGCCTTGTAGCTTGTCCTGGGCCCGCTGCTCTACATCTCTCCCCCTTCTTCCGCCGTTCACTCGTCTCCACTCCGTCTGTCGTGGTGCGTTCAGGGCCGGCCGCTGCTCCAGCCGTCTCCTTCGGCACGCTCACCTCAAGAGCCCCGCGCCATCATATCCCGCGCTTGCCTCTTCGGCCGGTGTTGTAGGTTTCTGTGCATTCCTCCAATGAGCCTCATTTTCGTTAGCGGCGTTTGGAATCTAATTTTTTTCTCTTTCAGCATTTTTTTAATATTGGCATAATTTCTTCCGCTGCTGCACGATTCTGTCGGGTAGTCATGGTCAAAAAATACCTGTTTGTCGCCGATTCGTATCTTTTTTTTCCATGCTTGCGTCAGGATTCTTTCCATTATGTCATATTTCACAAAGTTTACCACAACTGACCTGGGTGGAGAGTTTTGTTTTCGGGTTCTGTTGCCGGTGCTCTTTGCGCCCGTTGAATCTGCAGATCCGTTTCTCCGGGTATTTCCTGTTCTTTTTTTAAGACTGATCCATGAATTTTGTCATCGAGTTGCCTTCAAATGCCCTCCCGGATTCCCAAAGATGCGCATATTGCTTCGTCGGTATCTGCCTCTCCAAGGCGTTTATTTCTCCTGAAATCCTCTGCGTGTGCATCGTCAGGGTTTGTAGTTGTTCGTTTGCCCTCGCTTTTCCAATCTTCTAGTTCCGAAATTCGGGTCTGCGGCTTCTGTCATACAAACGCCCGCTGGGAGCGCAGCTCCTCCAAGTTTTCCGTTAATTTACGCTCCATTATCTCTTCGGCAGGTCCATGAATTTCCTCCTTAATTTCTTTTTTCAGTTCCTCTTAAGAGCCGCTAAATCCTGTTGTAGCTGTCGCTTGAATTCTCTTAACTCTTCACCCAAACTGGCGATGCCAGCGTTCATGTTGTCGAGTCTGGTGTCTTCCATTTTCTCTGCTGTAGACACCTCGTTTTTTTTGGCTTTGCGTTACAGCGGTTTTTCCCTGCGTTTGTTGGAGAGGAAATTTTTCAATTTTACCCTGTTTTTGTCCTTGTGCCTGGTTCCTTCGTGTTTTCATCCCTTAGTTTATTGATTCGTTTATGTCGAGTTGGCCCATTTACCGATGATTTTTTAATCCGGCTAGGGAGAGCTCTTTGTTTAAGTGTTATGTCTCTCCGCCATCTTCCCGGGGGAAGGTCCAAAATGCAGTTTTTAAATGAAGGTGTTTATTATTAGGGGTAAAAAAAATCCAAACCTACATGGCTCTGTGTGAAAAAGTGATTACCCCCCCCATGATAAAACATAAATTAACTGTGGTTTATCACATCTTTGGAACGCTGAGTTCAATTTCTCTAGCCATACCCAGGCCTGATTACTGCCACACCTCTTCTCAATCAAGAAATCACTTAAGGATGCCCTCAAGTTCCCCTCTGGGGATCAATAAAGTATACAAAATCAAAATCAAAATCAAATAGGACCTGCCTGACAAAGTGAAGTAGACCAAAACATCCTCAAATGCTAGACATCATGCTGCAATCCAAAGAAATTCAGGAACAAATGAGTAACAAAGTAATTGAGATCTATCAGTCTGGATAAGGCTATAAAGCCATTTCTAAAGCTTTGGGACTCCAGTGAACCACAGTGACAGCCATTATCCACAAATGGCAAAAATATGGAACAGTGGTGAACCTTCCCAGGTGTGACATGGCCGACCAAAATTACCCCAAGAGCACAGCGACGACTCATCCAAGGGGTCACAAAAGACCCCACAACAACATCCAAACAACTGCATGCCTCACTTGCCTCACTTAAGGTCAGTGTTCATGACTCTACCATAAGAAAGAGACTGGGCAAAAATGGCCTGCATGGCAGAGTTCCAAGACAAAACCACTGCTGAGCAAAAAGAACATAAGGCTCATCTCAGTTTTTGCCAGAAAACATCTTGATGATCCCCAAGACTTGTGGGAAAATACTCTGTGGACTGACGAGACAAAAATTGAACTTTTTGGAAGGTGTGTGTCCCATTACATCTGGCGTAAAAGTAACAGCATTTCTGAAAAGGAACATCATACCAACAGTAAAATACGGTGGTGGTAGTGTGATGGTCTGGGGCTGTTTTGCTGCTTCGGGACCTGGAAGACTTGCTGTGGTAAATGGAACCAAGAATTCTGCTGTCTACCAAAAAATTCTGAAGGAGAATGTCTGGCCATGAGTTCGTGACCTCAAGCTGAAGTGCACTTGGGTTCTGCAGCAGGATAATGATCCAAAACACACCAGCAAGTCCACCTCTGAATGGCTTAAGAAAAACAAAATGAAGACTTTGGAGTGGCCTAGTCAAAGTCCTGACCTGAATCCGATTGAAATGCTGTGGCATGACCTTTAAAAGGCGGGTTCATGCTCGAAAACCCTCCAATATGGCTGAATTACAACAATTCTGCAAAGATGAGAGGGCCAAAATTCCCTCCACAGCGCTGTAAAAGACTCATTGCCAGTTGTCGAAAATGCTTCATTGCAGTTGTTGCTGCTAAGGGTGGCCCAACCAGTTATTAGGTTTAGGGGGCTATATCATTTTTTCACACAGGGCCATGCAAGTTTGGATTTTTTTCCCCTTAATAATAAACATCTTCATTTAAATACTGCATTTTGTGTTTACTTATGTTATTTTTGTCTAATATTTAAATTTGTTTGATGATCTGAAACATTTAAGTGTGACATACACAAAAAAAAAGAGAAATCAAGAAGGGGGCGAAACACTTTTCACACCACTGTATGTGTTAAAGATTAAGGCCTGTCTCCATATTCCCCTAAAGCTGCTACATCACCAAATGACATCTTGTCTATGAGTTACTAATGGCTCAGTGGATGACTGAAGATCAGGTTTCATAGCCTACATCTCTCTTGTCACTTAGTCTACAGTAGTTTGCACACAAAAAGAGTTTGATGTTATTTTCCACTCTGATATGACAGGAGCACTCTGAGGTTGAGCGCAATATCCCCCGCCCTCCGTTTTCTTTGAAGACCCCATACCTTACTGACGGAGAGCAGTTTTCATCTTTTTCAATATAATTACTGTGGCAGAACCAAATTATAGAAAGCCCATCGTCCACAAATATACAAACAAAGTATACAACTTATAGTTGTAGGGCACGATCCTGAGGTGAACCCGTGTAGCAAGTAATGGTGACCCTAGCTTTACTCATTGTACAGTTATAAGGCATTGGGAATGTTAACCGTGACCTTTGACCTTTTGACCCCAAACCCATAGTCTGAAGGCAGGATCCCAAGGTGAAAACCTGTGTACCAGGTTTGGTGGCCCTAGCTTACTTACTCCGTTTTATAATAATAGTAAATGTAGCATTTACCATAATGTAACTGCAACGTTAATTTTGAGCTTTGACCTTTGACCCCAAACCCATAGTCAGGTCAGGGTGTAAATCCTCCAAGATGTGTATTAGATATAACTACTGTATCAATTTGAAAAGTCTACATCATTTCTTTCAGTAGTTACCTCTGACCTTTGACTTCAGGGTCATCTGATCAGAGTGAAATTGCAATGTGCGCATCATCAGTGTATCTCAAACCATGGTACCAAGTTTCAAAACAATCGGAACAAAACTGTAGGACGAACTGATTTCACAAAAGTGGGACGGATGGACGGACTGACCCATAACATAATTCCCCTTTGGGCTTTATCCGACGGGGGATAAAAATGATGACACTGGTACTGTGGTATACTGGCTGATCGCGCCTCACTAAAACACCCATCCATGCTTTAAGTCTTCTGAATGTGCATCATTCCACTCTCATTCAGGATCTGTGTGACTCATACTGAAAGTTTCTGGTTTGGAATATTATGATCCAGGAGAATAACATTTCATCTTATATGGACTGATAATTCAATGCACATGCGGAAATCTAAACATCTACTCAGTAAATACATGTGGATTCACAATATTAGAGGCGATGATAGCCGTACAAACAGAGGATCTAAGAGTCCCCGAGAGGGATTTCCTCAGATATTTACCAGATTCCCTTGGTAATCCTCTGGGATTAACATCCTATACTGTGGCCCTATCCTCTGAACTTAAAACATTATCAGCTCTTATACCCCCCAACACTAATGCTACATTTAAACCTATCACTTCACTCATTGGACAAGGACCACCTCCAAAAACCTTGTATCATGTCGGCTCTGGCCACAAATCAGACACACTGAGAGGATTTGAAGGGACAGAAGCCAGACTGTTTCAGCCTTGCCCAGTAAATCACTGACCACATATCGCCAACTGTGTGTCTTGTCCTCTTCAACACCTGGATCTCTTCCAGCATGAAAGGGTTAAAACACAACTATGACATAAATGTTTTTGTATGGCATGCATCCATAATGGACACGTGCCCAAAGTAATTTAAAAGGGCATGGTTTAAATCGGAGAATCACATTTGTCTTCCTTATATTGTTGGGTACATCTGAGGAAGTTAGTGTGGGAGCATGCAAATTTCTGTGACTAAACAAGTGAGTGTCTATCAGGAAGTGGAACAAATTTATTACAATACCAGAGAAATTAGATTCCAGTGTGGCTCAGAAGAGTAAGGGCACCTTTACACAGATGGAGATAGTTGGGTGGCCATCAAAAATTGACCCAATCTCTCAATGTCTCGTAAAGCCTCAAAAAAGTGGTTTCTTTGTAGATGTTTGGGAGATCATTGTGTTATTTCATGGCAATTGTTACGACCCACTTTCTGGGCCAAGACCAGAACCACCTTTTTCTCCCAGCCTGGGAACACCGAGTCCACCTCAACCCCACGTCAAGGTGGACCAATTCACTGTCACCCTTACCCACTGGCAAGGGAAACTAAAGAGGAATTCCTCTTTGGCTCCAGTGGTAAGCATGAGAGGATTTAGATCACGGTGTCATGTGTTCAAATCTCAACTGGAATATAGGTGTATGTCTGCGGTTGCTGTGTGCGAAAGAGAGTTGTGTAGGTATGTCGACCTTGCTGAAGGCAGAAAGCAGCTAGTCAGTCCACTGGCGGTAAGGGCTGAAACGGACTTGGAGATCCAGGCGGAATAGGCAATTCTAGCCTTGGCCCAGAAAGTGGGTCAAAATAGCAGTCTATAGAGATCTTTGAAAGATCCGTTCAGAGATCACTGAGAGACCAGGAGATTGCAATCACGGGCCTGTTTGTTGGGTTGAACAAGGAGGCATATATTATATTTGAGAAGTTTCTAGTGCTCTTTCTACTGATCACCAAGATCTCGCAATGATCTTCCAGGATCTCCATAGTCGCCACAATTGAGAGATTGTTTTGACTGTGCAGAAAAAATCTCTCAATAATCAAAGAAAGGAAGCAATCTCTCAACAAACTCTTGATGAGCTATCAAAAAGCACTCAATGATCTCATAGCTCTTCCATATGGTCTCAGGGAGGTGAGAGATCATTGAGAGATGGAAACATATGGCATTTAATGAAAGATTGCAGAGAGATCATTGAAAGATTACAGAGAGAGCATTGGGAGATCGATGAGATTGCTGAGCAGTCAAGGAGAGTTCAAGGAGCGCTCAATGATCTCATCAAACTCCCAGTGATCTCTCTGTGTTCTTTCAATGATCTCTCAAGGATCTTTCAATGAACGGCAAATTTTCCACCCCAAAGGCAGAGATGGCTGACAGATCAGTGAGAGATCGCTGAGCATTTGATGAAAGACCGATAGAGTTCATTGAAAGATTTCTGAGAGATCAGTGGGAGATCAGTGGGAGATCAAAGAGATCATTGAGAGATCATTTCCCTTTGGTGATCATTGATAAGATTCTTTTGGCATGAGTAAAAACTTTGAGGATCGTGGAGATCACTGAGGATCATTGAGGGATCTTGGTGATCGCTGAGAAATCCCTGAGAGATTGTTTGGAGATCTGGTCATTTTGTCATCGCTCAGCCATCGCTCAACAATCTCCACCCCTGTGTCAAGGGGGTATGACTAAATGATAACATTGATAAAATAAAAAGTGTAGGAATTGCAGGAATAAAGAGACTGGCAATTTCTCCCTTTTTACTGCATGAGCAGGCATGCCATTTAATTCTCAAAGTAGCAGTGACAAGAAACAACAACTAACAAATGCTAACTTTCCTTTCCTTCTAATTTAGGTCCCCCCCCGCCCAGCTGCCTAGATTAGGTGCCTGATGAGAAAACCTGAGAGCACAACCAAAACGGACAAAACAGATCATACACAGATCATTCTGTACACGAACACATCGTCGGCCTCCGTCGTCTATGATGACCATGGAAGAGAATCCTAAACGTCGTACTCTGCTGAAGAGCAGCACCGCCGTGTGGCTGAACAGGCCGAGTGCGCGAATGCAGTCCTGTCACACAGGTCACACTTGTGGGTGGTCTCCGTGCTGCTGGGTCTGTGGCGGTTCTTCCTGCGGGTCCCTTTTTCATCTGCTGCAGCAGTCAGTCTCTCTTCACCTGCCTTGAGCTGTCTGGTCAGGGTGCCTCTCGCATTTGGGAGGCGTCCGTTGCAAGGTCCTCCCAGCGCCTCTGTGTTGATCTCCAGGGCCTTCATGTCTCTCTTGCAGAGCTCTCTAAAGCGCAGCTGTGGGCGGCCACCGTCTCTCCTGCCAGTCGCCAGTTCTCCGTAGAGGATGTCGTTGGGGGATTCTGCCAACCTCCATACGGTGAACGTGGCCTAGCCAGCAGAGCCTGCGCTGCCTGAGTAGAGTGAACATGGAGGGAGAGGCCGGCGCGGGACAGAACTTCTGTGTTGGGCACTTTGTCCTGCCAGGATAGGTCCAGGATGTGGCGATGCAGCGCAAGTGGAAGGAGTTCAGTCCTCTTTTCCTGGCCGGGCCGTATGTTTGTCCACATCTCACTCCCATAGAGCAGTGTGCTGATGACGCAGGCGTTGTAGCACTGCCATCCTTCGTCTTGACAGAGGTTGGGATTCTCCCACACTCGTGTGGTGGAGGCGAGGCGAGTGTGAAGGCTGATTTTCCAATCCTCTTGTCGATCTCTGTATCAAGGGAGAAGTTGGTTGCTGATCGTGGACCCAGGTACGTGAACTGAATTCAGACCTCCACGCTCGTAGTCGTCGATGGTGATGGTTTGGTGGTACTTCCGTGCCTTGCGCCAAGATGCTAGTCTTCTTCAGGCTGATGGTAAGCCCGAAGTCCTTGCATGCCTGGAGAAGCGGTCCATCAGGGTCTGAAGCTCCTGCTGTGTGTGGGTTGCGACTGCAGCGTCTTCTGCGAACAGCATGTCTCTGATTAGAGCCTCGCGTACTTTGGTCTGAGCTTTCAGCGGGCGAGTTAAAAGCCTGCCATCAGATCTTGTGTGCAGGTAGATTCCCTCTGTTGCTGTGCTGAAGACAGCCTCAGGAGCATAGCAAGAAAATCCCAAAGAGGGTTTGGCGCAAGTACACAGCGCCTGTTTCACCTCCACTGCGTATGTTGAATGGGCTCTAAGACGTTGCCGTCGTGCTGCACTATCCCCTGCATGTTGGTGTGAAACGATTCGATTAGGCTTTGCAACTTTGGTGGGCATCCTATCTTGGGCAGGATCTTGAAAAGGCCCTCTCTGCTGACCAGAATCAAACACTTTGGTGAGGTCAATGTAAGGCGACGTACAGGGGCATGTTCTGTTCTCTGCATTTCTCCTGGAGTTGGCGGATGGAGAATATCATGTCTACCGTCGATTGCTCAGCGCGAAGCCACACTGAGACTCGGGGGTAGACACGTTCGGCAAGCTTCTGTAGACGAACGAGAACAACTCGTGGCGTAGACTTTGCCAACAACGCTGAGGAGGAAGATGCCCCTGTAGTTGTTGCAGTCGCTACTCTCCCCTTTGTTTTTGTAGAGGGTGATGATCTTGGCGTCGCCTCATGTCCTGTGGTACGGCACCTTCCTTCCAGCACTGGCAGAGGACGTCATGCAATGGCAGCAGTAGGGCGGTCTTGCAGTGCTTGATCAGGTCGGGGGGTATGCCGTCGTGTGCCGGGTACCTTGCCAGCGGCCAAGGCTATCAATGGCCTTGCTGAGTTCGTCGATGGTTGGCTCGGCGTCAAAGTTCGTCCATGGATGGCAGGCAGTCGATGGCATCAAGGGCTGATGGTGTCACGGTGTTCTTGTCTGGAGTAGAGGTCGGAGTAGTGTTCCACCCATCTCTCCATCTGCTTGTTTCTTTTCTGTGATCATCTCCCCAGTGGAGGATTTGAGGGGGGCCGTCTTGCTCTGAGCCGGACAAAGTGCTTTCTTGATGCCATCGTACATACCACGGATGTTCCCAGTTATGGCAGCAGTTTGAATGTCTTGGCTGAGCTGAGTCCAGTACTCGATGGCACAGCGCCGAGCAGTCTGCTGAACTTTGCTTCTCGCAGCCCTGAGAATCTGGAGATTCTTCTTGTTTGGGTACTTCTTGTACTCAGCAAGTGCTGAGCGCTTGGCTTCAATGACGGGGGTCATCTCGGTCAACTTTGCATCAAACCAGTCCTGTGACTTCGAGGTCTTCCTCCCAAAGGTAGCCAAGGCTGTGCGGTGGATGGTGTTTCGCAGCTCTTCCCACTTCTGCTTTGCAGATTCTCCTTCTTGTGGTACACCAAGATCCTTCTCAAAGGTGGAGGCAAACTGCTCAACAAGTTCTGGTTGGGCCATCTTGCTGGTGTCAATGCCTTGCTGGTGCCTTTCCAGGCAGTCTAGCACGATGGAATTTCTTCAGCTGCAGCTTGACCTTGCAACACACCATGAATGGTCTGTGTCGCCATCTGCACTCTGGAACGAACGGGTGATTAGCACGTTCTTCAGTGAGGTGCGCCTGGGTCAGGATCAAGTCCACCTGGTGCCAGTGCTTTGAGCGTGGATGTCGCCAGGAAACCTTGTGTTGGGGCTTGGTCTTGAAGAACGAGTTTGTGGTGCACAGATCGTGATATGTGCAGAAACTCGAGCAGCCCGCTGTCCGTTGTTGTTCATTCGGCCCACGCTAAATGGTCCAAGACAGGAGGGCCAGGAGTCGTGGTCAGCACCCACTCTGGCATTTGAGTCTCCAAGGAGAATGAGTTGTTCAGAGTTGGGGATGATCCTGACAGTTGTTGCGAGATTCTTAGAGAACTCGTCTTTGTCTCTGGTGTGGCTGTCAGTGTTGGGGCATACACACTGACGAGGGTGACTGGGCCTTGAGTGGTGTTGAGGCGGAGGGTGAGGAGTCGTGCAGAGCCATTGCTGCCCCGGTTCCACCATCTTCAGCAAGGTGTTCTTCACTGCGAAGCCCACTCCATGTTCCCTGTGTTCGTCACTGCCCTTTCCTGCCAGTAGAACGTGTAGTCCTTCTCTCTCAGTGTGCCTGCGTCAGCCAACCGTGTTTCCCTGGAGAGTGGCGATATCCATTCCCAGTCTCTTCAACTCATTATGATGATGGCAGTCTTCCTGGTGTCATTGATGTCCTTGAGGTTAGCAGTGAGTCCTGTCATCATAGTGCGGACGTTCCAAGTTCCAGTTTTAGAGTTGGTCTCTTTGTTTTTTTGTCTTGCCTGGTGCAAAGGCTCTCAGCCTGCTGTTCGGACTTCTCCTCATCCCCATGCACCCAATGAGGAAAGCAAGCTGTGGTGGGACAACACCTTATTGGCTGGGGGCTGCCCAGCTTGAGTCGGGCGGTAGCTGTCCAGTGAGATCCGATGATCCCTCCCACCGTCGGGAACAACCCCTGGCGCCATGCTCTATGCCAATTGAGCGGTGGCTTATAACCGGTAACTGTCATTCCCCGTGTTTTGTCTACGCCAAAGGCGAAGCTGGAGTGTCCTCTCCAGTGATCCGTTGTTCTACCTTCCAGCGTTGGGCGTTGGTAGGATTCAAGCCTGGGCAGGAAGATATGGAGGACAAGATGTTGCCCATGCAGCATGTCCCCCCTCTCCACGTCACTGATGAATCCAAAGGAACAGCAGGGCTGCTACAGTTTGGCACCAGCACCGTCACAGGAGCTGCCAGAACGATGTTGAGCACAACAGAGAACTGCCTTAGGGGCTCCGACTCCGGATTTTTCCTCAGGGTTGACTCCCGAAGCCTTTCCCGTGATCGGGTGTGCCGCAAGGCAGCGGAGGTTTGAAATCAGGGTTTACCTTCCCCTAGATGGGCTACCTTCCCAGGTTGACAAGCCACCATCTACCCTAAGCATCTGGTTTTAAGGCGCCAGAGATCCGCCCTCGCCCCTTCTCCTATTAGTAAAAGCAGTTCCGCCGGGCTTAGAGACTAAACCACACGGGCAAGCTAGGAGTTGGACTTAGTTGTCAGAGGCTTTTCGAGACGCACGCCACAAGGAGCATTTTATGAGCACTGGGAGCTTAACCCCAGTGCTGCTCCTGACTATGACAACCTTGGAACCACATGAACACATACTGTGGTGAATTATGTCTCCAGAGTCCACTACACACGTCCCCCCAGAATTTACCACAATAAAAAAAAAAAGTCAATGTGGGGGTGGAGGGTGGACTGCCTGGCCGTAACGGCTCCACCAAACAAGAGGGGAGCAGGATCACCCATGTGAGGAGTCGCTGAAACTGGTTTAGTTGGGAGAGGGGGGCGCCCCTGGTGAGGGGGTTGTGCAAGAGTGACAGGTCTGTCCACATCCAGGTGGGCTGGCTTTAGGCGGTCCACTGAAATTTTCTCTGGCTTGCCTCCAACATCCACAACAAAGTGTTTCTCTCCCAGTGCCAATACACGGAATGGACCGTCATAAGGAGGTTTCAAAGGGCCACGGCGAGCATCATGGCAGACAAAAACAAAATCCACCGACTGCAGTCTCATAGGAAAGTGAGATTGAGGGAGCCCGTGTTGCGAAGTGGGGACTGGTACAAAAGCTTTGGCATTCTCCAGGAGCATTTGGCGTTGAGCAGCCACGGACCAAGGAGTTGCCGTGTTGGGGAAAAAAATCTCCTGGGCCACATAGCGGCTGACCATAAACCAACTCGGCAGATGAAGCTTGGAGATCCTCTTTAAGAGCAGTTCTGAGTCCCAGCATGTCATAAACTCCCCGTGCGCTTTGCCACAGCGCACGGAGGAGGGGAAGAATGAATGGACTTAAGTGCAGGGTTACACCAAACACACATTTATTGATATCAAACACTTCAAAAAAATAAAGACTTATAGAAATGTGACAGTTGTGCACAAAAGAGCTCACACAACTTGCGTGCAGTGGGCAGACCATTGTTCACCGTGGCCACAAAAACAGACAGGACAGCTCGGGTTAAACTCAGAGTTCTCCAGGACGCTTGACTGGCATGGGAGAAGAGCTGGGCAACAGTGCCAAAGTGTAGCAGTTGTGCCGCAAGGGGGAACGCTACAGACAAGAGTAGCAGCATAACTGCAAACAGAAACGCAGACAGCTCTTACTCACAATGCAGGAACAGTCCCGAATCGTCCAAGTCCGCCAGCAAGCACAAACACAAATGATCCTTCACCTGACTTGACGGTCACATGGCTATGAACAACCATGTGAGCACGTACAATGGTCCAGCGGTGTTTGACTAGCAAAGAGCTGCTTAAGTACAAACACCACTGGCATAACAAATTGGGAACACCTGGGCGAGGCACAGGAAAGATGATAAACAGGGCTGGGAACAGCTGATGGAAATGAGGGCGAGAGGGGGCATGGCCGGGCCGGCAGACTGTCAGCAGAGTTCACCAAAAGTAGGTCACAGCGGCTGTCAAACAGTTGCCGGTCAGGCAGTGGCTAAGAATAAGGAAACAGCACAGAATACATAATATGTACATGCACAGCGGAACCAAAACCCACAGAGAGATCAGGGCCGAGCCGGGGGGAAGCCAAGTCGGCTCAGCTCCTGACACAGCATGACCCACGGAAGCCTATCTGTCCAACTGCTGTCTGTGAGGTTGGCCCAAAGAGCGGCCTTCATAGAACGGTGAAAGTGTTCACATAGCCTGTTAGCCTGTGGATGGTACGCCACGGTACGGTGCAGCTTTACCCCCCAGGCTCTCTGCTACAGTGTTCCATAGCTCTGAGGTGAATTGAGAACCACGGTCAGAAGAGAGGTCAGATGGAGTGCCAAATCGGGCAACCCATGTCCTGATAAAAGCACGAGCCACCTCGTCAGATGTAGCTGGCACCAACAGGACAACCTCTGGCCATTGAGTCGTCCTATCCACCATGGTGAGTAAGTACATGAAGCCATGAGAGGGGGCATGGGGCTAACAAGGTCCACATTAATAAGGTCAAAATGCCTTTCTGGCACTTGAAACTCTATCAGTGGGGCCTTGACATGACGTTGCACTTTGGAGCACTGACACTCGATGCAAGTGTTAGGCCAGTCTCTTACATCCTTCTTAAGCCCATGCCAGACAAACTTTGCAGCCACCAGTCTCTGAGATGGCTTCCATCTAGGGTGGGAGTGGCCATGGATCACATCAAAAACTTGCCGTCTCCAAGTGGTGGGAACAATGGGCCGGGGCTTGCCAGTGGAAACATCACAGAGGAGGGTTGTTCCTGTATCATCAAAATGTACATCTTTTAAACGGAGCCTGGTGACCACCATTCTGAATGCTTGCACCTCTGGGTCAGCTGCTTGGTCCTCTGCCATGCGGGCATAGTCCCATCCTAAGTGAACCGCTGCCATGACGGCTGGGGAAAGACAATCAGCTACAAGGTTGGTCTTGCCAGCGACATGCTGTATGTCCGCGGTGAACTCTGAGATGTAGGAGAGCTGTCTCTGCTGGTGGCCTGACCATGGCTCCATCACTTTAGCCATGGTAAATGTCAGCAGTTTGTGGTACATGAATGCTGTGAATTTGCGGCCTTCTAGCAGGGTAAGGAAGTGACAGATAGCCAGATAGAGTCCAAGCAGTTCGCGATCAAAGGTGGAATACTTCCGCTCACTGGGGTGTAACTGTCAGCTAAAAAATGCAAGGGGCTGCCACATTCAGTTGACTCACTGTTCATGAACTGCCCCGATGGCATAGTCAGACGCATCTGTGGTAATGGCTATGGGGGCATTGGGTGATGGGTGGGCCAGCATTGTTGCACTTGCCAGGGCCAACTTGGTATGTTCAAATGCTTCTTCTCTCTCGGCTGACCACTCTACTGTGTGGCAGGGGCTCTTGCTTTTGAGGGCCTCATACAAGGGATGCATGAATTGCACAGCACAGGGAATGAAGCAATGGTAAAAAATTAACCATGCCGAGGAATTCCTGCAGGGACTTGACTGTGGGTGGATGTGGGAAATTTGCAACCGCTGTCACTTCTGATGGGAGGGGGACTGCGCCATCTTTAGTGACTCTGTGTCCTAGAAAATCGATTGTTGACAGCCCGAACTGGCACTTGACCATGTTGACAATCAATCCGTGCTGACTGAGCCGCTCAAACAAGGTCCGTAAGTGGGACAGGTATTCTGTCTTGGATGTGCTGGCGACTAGAATATCGTCTAAATAGACAAAAATAAAAGGGAGGTCACGTAACACCAAATCTATCAGGCGCTGGAATGTCTGTGCAGCATTTTTGAGGCCAAAGGGCATGCGTAAAAACTCAAAGAGCCCGAATGGGGTGATCACTGCTGTCTTAGGGATGTCTTGTGGGTGGACAGGTAGCTGATGGTATCCCCAGACCAGATCTACCTTGGAAAAGATCACCTTTCTTGTTAGGTGGGCAGAAAAATCCTGAACATGTGGGACCGGGTAGCGGTCAGGGGTCATTGCATCATTGAGTCGGCGCATGGGCGCTATCCACCCCTGGCTTTGGGACGAGGTGGAGCAGTGATGCCCAGGGACTGTTGGAGTGATGGATGATGCCAAGGCGCTCCATATTTTCAAATTCTGCCTTGGCTACTGCTAATTTAGCAATAAAAAGGTGCTGAGAGCGTGCATGAACTGGTGGGCCCGTGGTGGCAACGTGGTGTTCCACCCCATGCTTTGCAGCTGCAGATGAGAAGGTAGGCTACGCGAGTGTAGGGAAAGTAGCAAGCAGCTGGAGAAAATCGTCGGGTGCAGAGAGAGAACTAGACAGTGTGCTGGAATTTGGGCTGCCTGATGTGCATGTATATGAGCAGAACGTGGTGGTGTCAATCAAATGGTAGTTTTAACATCAACCAACAATCCATAGGCACACAAAAAAATCTGCCCCAAAGAGGGGTACAGCGACGTCACCCATGGTGATGTCCCAGCCAAACTGCTGTCAGCCAAAACACAACTGGATATACCTGGTGCCATCAGTGCGTATGGGGCTTCCATTTGCTGCTTTCATAGGGGGGCAATAACCCCCAGCCAGGATGTCCAGCTTCGATGTGGGCAGGACATTCTTCTGTGCACCTGTGTTGCACAGGAAACGGCTGCCAGAGTTGGTATCATGAATAAAAAACAGCTTTCCATTTCAGCTGACAGTCATGGCCACTACTGACTGCCAGCCCCAGCGTTTCCCGCCACATTGAAATTGCACAGAGGATGGCAATGCCTGGCTTTAGCTCCAAATCTTGCATGGTAAAAACACTGACCAGATTCATGTCGTCGCTTGGGGGGACGCAGTGACTGCAGCAGCTGTCATGTCCACAGGCAACAGTGGAGGGTCCGTGGCGGGTAATAAAGTGACTGCACAATGTTGCTGTCCAGCCAGGAAAAATTCGTCAGCGTCCTCAGCCAAAGCACGACAGTCAGTGATGGTGGTATTAGCTAAAGCAGCAGGTACTTGTGTGGGTAGCTGTTGCAGAAAAAGCTGAACGAAGAGGAAACTTGACTCATGCTTACCCACGAGATCCAGCATCCTATCCATCAGTTCAGATGGTTTACTGTCACCGAGGTCTTGTAGCGAGAAAAGCCGGCTGGCTTGCTCCACATCGGAGAGTTCAAAAGTTTTAAGCAGGTGGGCTTTGAGTGTCACATATTTATCCTGCTGCAGGAGATGTTTCATCAAGCTCACCACTCTGGCTACTGTAGAACTCCCAAGGGCCGAACCACATAATAATATTTTGCGTCGTCTGCCGTGATCTCTCGTAGGGTAAACTGAGCCTCCATCTGGGTGAACCAAGCTGAAGCCAATGACTCCCAGAACTCTGGTAGCTTGAGAGAAACTGCATTAGCTGCCATGTCTGTTTGGAGCTGTCTCTGAATATGTTCAACAGACTGACATCGGGGTCACCAATGTAGGAATTGCAGGAATAACAAGACTGGCAATTTCTCCCTTTTTACTGCACGAGCAGGCGTGCCATTTAATTCTCAAAACGGCAATGACAAGAAGCAAAAGCTAAAAATGCTAGCTCTCCTTTCCCTCTAATTTAGGTCCCCCCCAGCTGCCTAGATAGGTGCCTGATGAGAAAACTTGAGCACAACCATAACTGCCTAAACAGATCATACGTGAAACCGATCATTCTGTACATGAACACATATTGTGGTGAATTATGTCTCTACAGTCCGCTACGGAAGGGTGCTTTAAATATTAAACGTGCAGGCTTGCATCATTTAAACAATTTATACACTTTAATATACTGGCTGGAATTATAACCTGTGGGTCATTTTGAATCACTACATGAATATTTTCTTATGTTTAAACACCAAATTTTGCCCCCCCACCCCCACACACACACTTATAGTATGCTCACACACTCAGTAGCTGATAAACCTGGGAACGAAGCAGTGGAAATGTTTTCCAGACAAACTGTGCAAATAAGACCTTCTCCCCAGGGAGACACTGTAAACTGCTTCAACCACCAGCACCATCTACAGACGCCTGTTTCTGTGTTTGTGTGCGCCAACGTAGGGATACCAAACGCAAACATGCCTCCCGGTTGTTGTCAACAAATTCGAAAATTATGAAAAGAACGTAAACAAAGTGCAGGAAAGATCTGGTACAATGTCTCTTCTCTTCCTTTCCCCACCGAACCCTCTCAGCTGGTTCTGGGAAAAGATTTTCTCACACACTGATCTTGACTTTTGGCAAAGAGAACAAAGATTGTTGCCAGACAGCAACGGCGATCAAAATTCTTCAGTAGGAAGCCACGAGTTCAACTTCATCCTCTATCCAATAATCAGTTGGTTGGAAAACACTGGAAAGACTGGAAAATAATGTTTGGAATTATGATGGCTGCAGGGATTCAGGCCATGACAACATTCACCCACATCTGTTTAAGATGACTCCCAGGCAAATTCATGATCACTTGAACATGAGAGCAATAATGAACTGATTAAAGGTTGATGCTGGAAACGGAGCAAACTGACAACAGAAGAATCAAATGGACAGACACACACGAAATAAGCAGGACTGTGCATCTCATCTGGAGACGGTGTGCCCGTTTCTCTGGTCCGTATTCTAATGGGCCATATAACTGTGGGCTGCCAGGGGTTTCAGCTCAAAGTGTGATGCCCATCCACAGTCCAGAAGCCAACATGGCAGCCATGCATAAGCACGGATGAGATTTAAAATATGTATAAAACCTCTCTGTTGGATTGTATTGCTAGGAAACAGATTTAAAGTTTGTTTGTCGTACAGGGGGACCAGCTTCCTGCCAGCTGCTGTTGTTAGCAAGTGCTGTAGCAGGAAGCAAACTGAGTCCATCACGGATGTTTGTCTTGTACACTTTGAAAAGATCTGCAACGGAGGTGAACGTGTAGAGGAGTTACCTTTAATTGTTATGGACAATTGACACCTTGTGGTTATTGTAAGAGTTGCGTTCCAGTGGTGATGACAGGTAGGTTTAAAAGAAAAAAGTTTTTGCACCTCGGGGCAACTCCAAACACCTGTGTTTGCTTTAGTCCCTACCCGTGCTTCTCCCCCTCAAAGCAGGATATCCTGCCTTTGGGATAAGGTGGGGTGATAAGACAGAAGGAGAAAAACGGGAAAAGACACAATGCACACGGCTAAAAAAAAAAAAAAAAAAAAAAAAAAATCAATGTGAACTGAAAGCAGCACGAGGGAAAAAATGACAAACAATGACCCCCAGACACGGTCCACCGCAGCACAGCAGAGCACGGCCCCCGCACGCCGGCTGGTACCAACCCTGTTTAGAGGGTCACACCACCCGAGGAAACCGTGTGACTGCAGGCTGTTGAGTCAATATTACTCAGCCTGATGTAGGAAAGCGTGAACATGCGGGTCCCTCGTGAGAGTGGTAAGTGTACATCTGCAGGAACAGACAATGTTTCATAAATGTTGCAGTCTGCTGGTTAATGTATCGCTACAGGGTCCGGCTATGCACGGCACAGAAAACACTGTAAACAGAAACGGTGCAGTGTGGTGTTTGGGTTCCTGTCCTGACTGGCCACACTGGACCGCTGGTGTGAGTGCCATTCTCAGTGAGAGCTATAGGAGGGCAGAGAAAGGAGTCCAAAGAGAATTTAAAATAGATTTGGTGGGGGGGTGAAATGGGAGTGCACTGAAGCAGAAATGTTTTCCTTTCATTTCAGGAAGAAAATGGAGAAAGTGAAATAAGCCGATAAATTCAGTCTTTGTTATTCTGCCATTAGCCTTTCTCTCTTCTTCTCTCTTGTACGAACCAGTTGTGTGAGGCTGGGCATCTCATTAACAGTAATAGAGGAAGTCAGGAGAGACGGCAGTGCAGTGAGCCAGGGATATCCCCATCCTGCAGCCTGACCCCGCCCCCCCTCTTCCCCCCGCCATTGTAACTCCCACCACTATTTACTGCTCCACCTTGGACGGTACCACTTTATCAGACCAGGGGAATGCATTCTTTCACAGCATGTTTGCAAACGCATTAAGAGAATCTAAGCTAAAATATGACTCTCAGAGAGGCCTGGTGAATTATTCCTTCCTCCCATTGGATGCTTAAATGCAGGGGCAGCAACAACAACAACAAAAAAAAAAACCACACTTGAAGTAAAAGTTACAATAACAATCCGGCCTACGTTCCTGCAGCACGTCTATGCATGCACGCGTGTGTGTTGCATGATGAATCTGTAGTATGCAGCATGTGGTTTCTATGTGCCTCAGGCCTGGCAACTCTCTTGGGTTTTTTTGTTTTCGTTTCCTGGTGGTGCCAGCTGCACACAGGGCAGGTGAGGTGCCAGGGGAATACTAATGGTTTCATGAAAGCCCCGTGCACAAAAAACACAGGCAGTGAAGTGAATACTGATTAAGCATTTTGCTGAATCACAGCTAGACAGACACAAGAAGGCAGAAAAAGACAGTGGTGCTTTTAATAACGCACGTAAAGCAATTCGGACTGGAACTGACAGGATAATTCTATTACTGAAGCAAACTGAACATTTATGTAAGGAGGTGATGACTAGACAGAATACGAAAGAGGATTTTTTTTGGTTTGGTTGTTTGGACAGCAATAGAAATACTTAATAGTTTAGCAGCTTAGATGTCTACTAAACCGAGCAACACAGATTCCTGTTGTGTGTCCTGCTTCAGGAGTACAATAATAAGAAAAAGAGAACACACAGACAACACAGTGAAAAAGCTCTTTTCAGTGTCTGAAGACAGCAGCGAACCCAGTCACGACACGTAATCCTGTCCCCTCCTTCACGCTTAATTGCTCACGTTTAGCCTGGCCCCAGTCTATAGCCTGAAGGCCATACCTGGCCTACAACGCATCATATGTTCCATCAGTGCCTCACTCCTGCCTAAAGCCTTGATACACAAGTGTCACGATGCCACAACACAGAGAAAATCGTTAAACCCACACATCAATCCTGAATAAGCACAGTACATCTTAACTTATTAGAGACTAATTTACCGACAAAGATGGGCATGGATGCAGATCTTACTTGTTTTCCTTTGTCATGTACACCTGTGTGTGTGAGCAGCCTACCTGGTAGAGTGGCCTTGAAACACACCTGTGTGTGTGCAAAAGATGCAAAGGCCCAGGAAGGTTCCTGGCGTGCACACGAATTCGCTGGATGGCAGCTGAAGTGAGAGTCCACAGGAGACCCTGCCGAGTGCAGACCACCTCATCGAGACCCAACAGGACCGTCTCCATGTCAACATTTGTTTATCACCTGAACTGTGCAATAAGACACCTGCAGGTCTCTTAAGAGCAGTGTGAGTTTACATCAGTGTGACATCCACAGGTAGCACACAGACAAAACTTTATACACACAGGTAAAATCCATACAGGCCCATTTAGCGAGAGGTTATTATTAATGCTCATTGTCCTCCTGATAGCTCTTAGCGCCGGTAGATTATAATCTGAGACACAGAGATACAGGTCAAGCCCGCGTTTGCTTCCTCGCCAGTCTCTGTCACTCCAAGCTCCCTGTCTGTCTGGGATTCATCGGACTGATGACGACTGCTCAAGGTCAAACTCTGCGTGTCCTTCTGTCCCGGTCCCACACAGCTTGCGGTCCCTGCTGACTCCTTTCCCCCTTCTTCCTTACTTTCCACTCAAGCAATGCACCCTCTTTCCGTTGGTCTGACCACCACAAACACAAACATTCCCACTGAGGAGATGCAACCGGTCTCTGAGTCTCCCCGACTGGTGGTGTTTTTTTTTAAAGCGATATGCACTCTCCAGCTGTAGCTCAGAAGGAGGAATGTACTGCGTGTGCCTGTGGTACACATGAATACCTCAGACCTGCTCAGATGGACACCGAGTGTGTGTGTTTGTCATTTTGAGTCTTTGAAGACGACACAGATATGCGTGCATGACTGCAAGTGCATATACAGTGGGTATCTGCCTTCCATAGACATGAGCATGTCACTTCAGTAGGGGCTTTGCCAAAATGTATCTAAAAAAGGAAACATTTTCCTCTCTACCAGTTTTCCCAGGCTACAGTATCCTGGTGTGGTCATTCTATTCCTTGGAGGGAAAAACAAAGCAGAAAGAAAACATGAATCCTCAACCCGCCGCCACCAACTCAACTCATTATCCCTCCACAGAATGAGCAAAGAATGTAAATATAATTGATCACGTCAAACTTGGCTGTTTATTTGAATTGGAAATCCACATTTGCTTACGCACATCCATTTACAACAGTGACCACATGGAGGCAATACAAACCCCACACACACACACACGCTATGCGAAGCTCCTTGGGTAAAATCCTGGCCAGTGTGTTAAAAACTCTGGTTTAACAGCAGTACTAAAACAACACAGCTTGAATTATCAGTGCTGTGTTATGCATGACACCAATGCTCAAATAATTCCCAAACTGACCAGATATTTTTTCATTTATATCAGGCAGCACAGCATCATCTGGGGCAGAGAGATTTTTTTTTCCCTGTGATTTGTGACATTTAAAATAAGTCAAATGCGTTTGTTCTCTTACTAGCTTGCTCAGAGAGAACTGATCAATAAAAAGAAAAATCAATAAGTGTACACTACAGTAACTCCCTGGCTTTCCACTGATCTGACTGTGGGTGGATGAATAGCCCAGTCTGATTCATAGTGAAATTCACTGATGCGAGGTCCCTCTGCGCTGCTGAGCTGCAGTGTGTTTCTGAGGTTGTGCATGCATTTGTTTGCAATTAATATGAGCAACAGAAAACCTCCCCCAGATGAAAACCAGCACAAAGGGACCCAGATCAGGATATGGCTCCGTAGTTAATGTTTGATGTCTTTTGCTTTTATCAGTTCAACTTAAGTCTCACTTCAGGCACACTATTAGTGTATTCTTAACTTAAGAGAGTGAACTTTAAGATTATTTTTTCATGTACTTATATGCTTATCATATGTACATATAGGGCTGTGTGATACTACAATATGTATCGGATGATGATATAAAAATGTCTATCATTTCATAGAATACTATATCGTTTATATCGTATTTAAAATGCCCATACCCCCGTATATTCAGTAAAGCTCTTACCTCACCACTACTTGTCAGTGACTCATTTCTTGCAGTGCGTGATTGCGCGCAGTGGAACTGGTGTGGTGGCTGGCTAGGCTTCAGTCCAGTGGACGCTAACGCTAACTCCAGACTACCGGTTCAGATAGCTGCTACTGTGGTGGCACGGGTGGGGGATTCTCCACCCAGAGAAGGCAGCTGGGACAAGGGGGAACAATTCACTGGAGAAGGAAGTGCCACTGGTGGGGGGGGGGGGGGGCTCAGAGGGGACAGTATGGACTATGCACCCCCTGGGGAGAGGAGGAACCACCAGAGCCGCTGGAAGAGAGAAGGGTGTTAGCAGCGGTGCCGGTGTTATGTTATGTTAATATGCCACACAGGTCTTTGTTCCAAACAGTGTATTATGGTCGGAAGTTCCGGGTCTCAATGCATGGAATTAAAAGTATAAAAGAGGAATGCACAGAGACCTGGGAGCTCTTTTTATTGTACTGTACGTTGGAGAAAGAATAAAGTTTGTGTATTGTCCAGCTCGTTGCCTCGCCTGATTCCTTTCTCCACATTACTCCTGTTTGCCAGGGATGTGGGACCGTTTTTCACCGTGCTGCGTCAGAGAGGGTAGTTCGCTGACCTCGTTTTAATAGGAGGTAAGTAACGTTAACACCATGTCTAATTATAAAATGCTAAATGATCGTCATTTAAGCTAAGCCGTGCTAACTGGAAACCGTAGCAGACCATCATTCTGTATTTTTTGGTAAATTACTGCTGAGTTTATTAGTTTTATCTGAAAAAATGTATTAAAGCTGCAAAAGTGTATAATGGTGGCACATACACGCAAAATAAATAATAAATAAAACTGGTCAGAGGAGCAAGTTGGCTCTGTAATTTATTTGATTTCTAATCATTTTAATTAGTCAAGTAGTGATAATGAATGGAGTTGAAGTCATCAGATGTATTTTATTATATTACCTTTTGTGTTTTTGATTTTCAGATCATGACCAATCTGAAATATTTTTACTAAGAAGCAAACAGGTTAAATCAGGCCAGAATAGCAGTCTTTAAGCTGCAAGTCTACACTTAAATTTTCATATATTTAAACTAACAGCTAATTTATATTCAACTTTATTTAATTCAATTCGATTCAACTTTATTTAAATAGCGCCATTTCACAACAACAGTCATCTCATAGCACTTTTATCTGTAGGGGAAACCCCCACAATTGCAGAAAGACCCCAGCAATCAGGCGATCCCCTGTGAGCAAGCACTTGGTGACGGTGGAGAGGAAAAACTCCCTTTTAACAGGAAGAAACCTCCATCAGAACCAGGTTCAGGGAGGGGCAGTCATCTGCTGCGACTGGCTGGGGGGTGAGGGGATAGAGAAGATGAAAAGAACAGACATGTAGAGAGCAAACAGCATGATGGGGACTCAGTCTATGGGAGAGAACAAACAGATGTTAATGACCAGCAAAAAATATATATATATTTCATTGAGAGTGAAGAAAGGAGTGAAGCCCAGTGCATTGTTGGAGGTCCCCCGGCTGACTAAACCTAATAGCAGCATAACTAAGGGAGGGTTCAGAAACACGTGATCCCTCCCTAATTGTAGGCTATATCAAAAAAGAAGGTTTTAACCTGATTCTTAAAAACAGAGATCGAGTCTGACTCCCAAATCCAGATTGGCAGCTGGTTCCACAAGAGAGGAGCTTGATAACTTAACTAATTTATATCTGTAGATGGCAGCCATGGGTAATTTTCTCATTTTCAGACATTTTTTATGTTATGGTTTTGGGTTTTTTTTTTTGTTGTTGTTGTTTTTTTGCTATTCTCCTCTCGCTCAGGAAATATTTAATTTATTGATGTTTACTTTGTATTCAAATATGATTTAGAAGAAAAACCTGAAATTTACGAGAATCAAGTCTCAAATGCACATTACAAAACTATTTTATAACACTGCAAAATTATGAGGGAAAATGGTACATGTAAAAAAAAAGAGATGGTCCTTTTTATATGATTATTTAAACTGTAGAATTTACAGAAAGTGTATATTGTGATATTGTTAT
This sequence comes from Pholidichthys leucotaenia, assembly GCA_020510985.1. Lineage (NCBI taxonomy): Eukaryota > Metazoa > Chordata > Actinopteri > Cichliformes > Pholidichthyidae > Pholidichthys > Pholidichthys leucotaenia. The sequence continues at coordinate 111,933,004 of CM035840.1, read as the reverse complement.
CGTGATATAAGGTGACTTATATCTTGATATGAATTTTTTGCCATATCGCACAGCCCTACGTACATATACTGAAACACAGTCTACTTATATTGACAAACATATATAACAGTTTATTTCACGAGCTGACCCCAATACAAATGGATGAGTTTATGGGATAGAGGGTAGAGATGTACACGATATTGCCAAAAGTATTAGGACACCCCTCCAAATGAATAGGCACCAGTACGCAAGGCAAGGTCCATAAAGACACGGATCAGCGAGTCTGGTGTGAAGGAACTAGACTGGCCAGCACAGAGCCCTGACTTCAACCCGACAGAACACCTTTGGGATGAATCAGAGCGGAGACTGCGAGCCAGGCCTTCTTGTCCAACATCAGTACCTGACCTCACCAATGTGCTTCTGGGAGAAAGGTCAAAAATTCCTATAAACACACTCCTAAACCCTCTACAGCTATAACAGCTTCAACTCTGGGCTGCACGGTGGTGCAGTGGTTAGCACAGTGGCAGCACAGTTTTACCCTCGGCCGGGGGATCGCGGGGATCGTGAGATCGTGGGTTCGATCCCTGCCCCCAGCCAACAGTGATCTGTGTGGAGTTTGCATGTTCTCCCCGTGTTTGCGTGGGTTTACTCCGGGATTTCTCCGGTTTCCTCCCACATGTCAAAAACATGCAGGTTAGGGATAAGGGGCGCTTGCGCATGCAGCGACCGGCAGCTGGTAGCTTGTCACCAGACTGCAAAACAAATCTACCTACGGGTACAAAATAAGTAATTAAAAAAAAAAAAAAACTCTTCAAGGAAGGCTTTCCACAAGGTTTAGGAGTGTGTTTATGGGAATTTTTTACCCTTCTCTCAGAAGCGCATTTGTGAGGTCAAGCACTGATGTTGAACAAGAAGGCCTGGCTCGCTGTCATAAATCGCCCTTTTCAAGGGCTACAAAGGACACCAAACGCACGTTGTGAGTTTGCACATTTATTAACAGAAAGACAAACTTAACATAAAACACTACACTTACATAAGGAGGGATGGGATGTGCAGGAGGAGAACGGGGCTCACAGATGAGGGAATTGAGGAAAAGAGTCTAATCCTGGACGGAGCGCACCCATTCACCTCTGCAGGGAAAAACACTGCCACTCAGAGCTAGACTGGAGCTCTGAGGAAGCAACAGTAGGATATGGCACGGGGAAAATGTAGCCATAACCTTAAATAGGTGAGTGGAAATGAATCAGAGAATGACAGGTGTGGATCATGAGGATGAGGAAATAATTACTGCAACCAGTGACAGCTGTGCAGCCCACAAAACAGTTTGACAACTGGACATAGGTGTTGTCGCAGTAAAAGCACCAGAGGGAAATAACTAACATTACAGGGACTGGGATGAAAATAAACTCACGAGCTGTAAATAATACAATACATACAAAATGAAACACAAACAAGACTATAGTGACAAAACTAAGAATACAAGATAACATAAATAGACACAAAATATGAAAATGCACGAAAACCCCAAACTAAGATAATCATAGTAAATACAAGATACACAGAGATGCCCATGTACAGAAAAAGACTTAAACTAAACCAGAGGCTGAGCACGGCTCCCATCCATGCTCAGGAGCATGACACTCGCAGTCTTCACTACAAAGATGTTCTATCAGGTTGACATCAGGGCTCTGTGCAGACCACTCAAGTTCCTCCACACCAATGTATGTGATGTAAAAGTATGAAGGAGTGACTAGAGCAAAGTGGCTGGTTATGACCGATCAGCTGTGGTTTGGGAAAGGCTACTCTGAGGATCAGCTGTGGCTCCCAGGCTCGACTGACCCTCCCAGGGGAGGGAAGACACTGGAGAAAAAGGGAGGGTAGATGCAGCAAGGAAATGAGGTGATAAAGAAATGAGAAGCAAGACGGCATTTATAGGCGTATAGCAGGAAGAAGTGTGTTTAACGTACTGCCCTGCTCCTGAAATTCTGTAAAATCATTACAACTTCCCGGCAAGGAGGTAATGTAATCAAGGCGGTTTGTTTGTTTGTTTGTTTGTTAGGGGTATTACGCAAAAACTATTGGCCAGATTTTGATGACAACTTTTATGAAAGGTGGCCCTTGGGCTTCGGATGAACCAGTTAGATTATGGAGATGATCCGGGAGTGCATACCTCCATCAAGGCCCTTTCTCACAGTGTAATGTGACAGTCCATCAGCAGGATTACACAAAGTCTACTCGACGAATCTGGAGGTACAGAGAGAGGGATGGACGGACTGAGCCTTGGCAGAGATATGCGCTCTCTGAGTGCCCTCTGATTAGGTATATGTGACCTATCCTTTAACATCTGAACTGCTGTGATCAAGATATACTTCAGAAAAATATTCTCAGTATATGTGTAGCTTGTAGTTGTGTTTACTCTTTAAGTCATTAAAAATCTGCTCTATTAGAAGAGTAAGCACAAAAAAAAAGATTTATCAATTTAAAAAAATACACCAATTTTCTGTCACTTTCCAAATAAAGCATTAAACTGTAAGCATCTGTCAAAGTATGCTGCCACTTATCCATCAACATCCAAGTCTTCCCACTGCTCTATCTCAGGGTCACACGCTGCTCCTGAACTCTGTCTTGAGAAACCCATGAGGAATGCACAGTACTCCTGTAGTGTGAATTTTCCAAAACGAACGGTACACCATCCTCCAGCCACAGTGAAGTACAAGCGGGGTAAATATTTGTTATGGTGAGCAGAGGGAGAAGGGGGGGGGGGGTAGGTATGAGAGTTCCCATGATTCTATGTGTTTGCAGTGTCCCGATGAATCCTGGGAAAGGTCAGGGAGGAGCTGTGATGTAAATACACATGACTAGAGTGTCAGCTGTACAGCAAATAATGGAGAGGAAAAAATACACTATTTGGAGTGTGATCATGGTGAACACACGGAACTGACAGTTTAGGTATGATTTAACTTTAATTCTTCATTTTCTACTCTCTCACCCTCTTTCTTCTCTTTCCTCTTGCTCTGCATCACTCGGTGCCTTTTTCTCTCCTCCATGTCTTGTTCTGTCTGTCAGTCTCCCTCCTGCTCTCTGAATTCCACTCAGGCGTGTTTCACCAGAGTGCAGGCAAGTCAGCGCAAAAAGGGGGAGAGAAAGCAGTGAAGGGAAATGGGTCACCTCAACTATAAATTCACAAGAACATTCTCAGCTGAGGCACTCTGAGCGCAAATTCCTTAAAAACAGCTGTGCACCGGAGTGCAAGGAAGTGCACCTGACGCACGTGCTGCCGTCCGTGCTTCCTCGGAGTTTGGGTTTGACTTAAACGCAAACACCAGAGTCACCGAGAGAAAGACTGTAAGTGACACACGTGCACAGATCAGACCCTGAGCTCAGTTCCAGTTGGTAGAGTTTAATGTGATTGTACTAGAGGTGCAGGCAGAAAAATCAATATCATAACACAAGCTTGAGTGAGGTATGAAAGCAGAGAGCCTCTATACTGTATGTTTGTCTGCGTGTGAGAATGTACATCTGCATGCAATAAGCTTCAGTTTCACTTCTGCGATGGGAGTGCAGAATAATTCAAACAGAAATAGTGTTTGCCGTGCAAGCATGCAGTGAACCCACCCGACGATGCTTTGAAGTAACGGGACTAGTTAGTCTCTTAAGTATAGAAGTTGACCTAGTTAATATATTTATGCTCTGTTACACTACACATTGTAGAAGGGGGGTGTTCACGCAGGAAAACGTGCACAGGAACACACGGATGGGCTTTCCCTCTCATGATAATCATTTTCTCCATTTTGCCTGGCAGATAAATATTAATGAGGATTACTATGTTACTGCAGTACACCCAGAGGAAAACCAGACGCTGCCACGCTCTCTTTGTAGCCAGTGCCCACCCACATACAGTACATATACTGCAAAATCTTTTGAAAAAGTATTCACCAGTTTTAAAAAGCCAGCCTTTCTCCTCTTCGACTCTCCTTAAAAATTCTCTTACCACGTCGTGGCATGATTCATGCACAAACTCACGCACAAACATGCACGCAAACGATGAATAAACCCCTTCATACCAGTGAGTCACAGACAGGGCCTCGGTTCTCATCACTGAGACTTGTTATCTCAGTTTGACAAAGGGCACAGACTGTGCTGGGATATTTAAGGAACATTTCAGGGGTCTCCACATCCTGTTTGCGGGTAGATGAGAGTTCTTTCATCAACCCCACCACCCCCAAATCATTTGTGGCTCCACAGTTGCTCAGGGGGAATTGTTGGACTCTTTTCTATAGAACTGGTCCTATATGTGCATAAAATGTAACTGTAATATTTCCCTGCACTGTCTTTCTTTAAATGATTGTCATTCAGGGAAAGAAGATGAGCGGAGATAATGAAGAACTCAGCCTGCATGAAGGTGGCAGGGGATGAGAGCACATTTGGAAAAGACACACATGCACATTTACCCAGCCACACGATGGGGATGTTTTGGCACAAGAGCCCCGTCTCCCCGCAGCTACCCAGTTAGCGGACCGACCGTCTCCGTCGAGAAAACACATTATCAGCAGCTCACTGTTGCAAGCCTTCACTCACAGTCAACAGGCCATCATCTCTCCCTTGTTTGCGCTGCACTGATATCCTTTGAATTTGTGTGCAGCTGTGCCATGTGTCTATATATACGTCTGCGGGTTGATTTTGGATGGGGGATAAAAGTGTGTGGGGGGGAAATCATAGCGCACAGTAATGAAAGAGACGGGGTGGAGAAGAGGGTGGGAGTCTCCTGTCCGCCCCCTCCTTTCCATGCTTGCTCAAAAGAAAAAAACTTCCCTTCTGAGCTGCCTTGAGGAGAAAAAGGGGGTCCCCTTTCACACTGAACAGGGTGTGGTGCAGGAGGGGCCTTCAGTAGCCTTCAGCTCCAATCATTCCCACTCCTCTCTTTTCACCCCCTCTCGCCTCCTCTTTGTCTCTTTAATTGGACCGACTGACCACATCTCTCTCACCTGCTGTCCAAGGGGCATGTTGAGATCTCAGGGAATCAATACTGCAGCGAAGCAAAGGAGAGCCGCGGGGGCAAAAGCTTAAACCTCACCCTTTCACTTTTGCAAACAGAAGGGTAAAAAAAAAAAAATGTATTACACTGAAACTTGTTTAGACTTTTTCCTCCTCTCTTTTGGTTTCCACAATAACTTAGCAGCTGTGTCAATGAATTCTGACTCTGATCATGGGCCAGTTAGATCAGTCTGATGAGAAACTAGAATGCCAGAGTCCAGTGCTGACCTTCACTGCAATTGGTGCAGACAGGATGTTTAAAGGTAACAAGGATTGATTAACATTCCTGCCTCTTCACTCGCCTGGCTCCTTCTAGCTTTCAGCACCACTGTGGTAAATTATTGCCATGCTATTGTCTGCTGACTGGTTTTTTTTTTTTTTTTTGCACTCCCTCAGCTAATAAATGCACACTTTCCACTATATGTGTGTGTGCATGTGAACTTCTCCCTTTCTGACAGTGATCCCCCCCCTCCCACTTTCACGCCGTCGCTCCCCTGCGGTGCCCCTGACAACAACATGTTTCCTTAGAGAGCGATCCTTCCAAATTCTGAAACCTCAAACACACACAAACACACACACACACACACGCCCCCCCCCACCTTGTTTGTTTCAGTTTGTTTTTTTGTTCTTAATTTCACAGATAAGAGCTGAGCAGCTTTATGTGAAGGTGGAAGATAATCCTAATTTGCTCATTTCATTCAGCTCCAGAGGTGATTTAAAACCAAAAACATTCCCTAAAAGAAGCTGGTTTTAACTGTAAACACCAACTGTGCAGCTTATCTTTGTATAATGGTGTAAACACCGTAAGTGCTTCTATCCTATTTTGTCCATGCTGATATACAGTACTTCAGTCACGCCGTGCAATGTACTAAATAAACAAACCAACACAAGATTACTAAAGGCAAAGCAGATAGTAACATTTTGAAGTATACTGGCGTGGTCTATAAACTTTCTGTGATAGTTCTGAGGGGTATTGCATAAAAGCAGAATTAAGAAAGCCAGGGTAAGTGAAAAACCGTGGCTTGACATAGTTGGACCTGCTTATCCTGGCTTATTCAGTTGCACCACTGTCAAGCCAGGATGAGAAGGTGCAGCTATGTCAAGCCAAGTGTAGATAGTTGGTAAGTGCACGTTCACGGCACACTTAAATGGACCACACCACTGATCACAGAATCACTGATCCTACTGCAGATAAGACAGTAGACAAACACGAGCAGCAGATTTCTAATCAGCAGGAAACCTATGAGGTGGTGAAGCATATAATATCTAAAAAACAGGAAAAAATTGCTGCTATAAATAAAGAAAGAGAGAAATATTGTACATTCTGGGGGAATGCAATCGCAAAGGCTGATGGGAAATGTTTAATGTCTAAAAGTGTGCATATTCTCTTTAAGCAAATTATATGGAAAACAGGTTAAATGTTCAGTTACTGTGCTAAAGTTTCTTGGTTGAGATGTTTTTTTGTCGCAGTTTTTATGTCGGCACCATTAGTGTGAGTGCTGTTGTGGGGAGAACACCCCCCCTCCCACCGTTGCTGTACTACTGAAAAGACAATAAAGTTAGATTAAGATGGATGCTGTCTTGATCACTGTAGACTGCTGAACTTCATGTTAAGGGCTAGTCCCTAGTCAGACAGTTACTCATCCTGTCTTATAATTAACGGTTGCAGACTTTGACTTAAATGTGACCAGTGGAAGTGCATGTTACTCAGAATATTTATACATTTAGATGAGTTGCACTTTCCCCCAATGTTTTTAGTATTAAAGTTGCAATTTTTTATCTGTCCTTCATAAGAACAAATGTGTCCAAAAAAGGACGTGGCATACAGTATTTGCTGACTGACTTTTGCTTACCTGCAGTGTCTGGTAACGGTTAAACTTCATGAGCCATGAGATGAGCGTGATGCTGTGAGTTCTCGAATTAAAATCATAATCATAGGCTGTCCTGTCAGAGCTGTTAATATACTGTAAGTTCTATTGAATATGGAGGGGAAAGCATATCTGCAGATGAAGAGACTGCTGTTGGACTCAAGAAGGCTTGAGATATCATAAGATGTCTCTATCGAATGCACTTTATGACACAGAGCTGGCAGAAAGAGAGAACGTTTTTAGATCTGGATTTAGGAATGGAAGTAAAATGCAAGATACTGAGAAAACTGGACCTGGAGACCCAGAAACTGGAAAGATATGTAACTGAAAATTTCATTACACACTGTAACCATGTCTGTAAAACTACGTATGTATTCATCTTATTTTTCCTCTCCAGCTTCAAGATGACAAGCACACTATCAGTACTTTATTTTGTAGAGCAAGTTTAAGTGAAACTAACCTGTAATCTGGAAAAATAACAATGTGCTGTGGCAGTAATGTCATATAAAATGCACATTACACAGAAACGCCACCAGACATTGATGATGTCAGTGACTGCAGTAATATAGGCTGTGTATCTTCACAACTCAGACAGTAATATAAATGACCGTCTTCATAAAAAAGTGTAATGCTGGGCCTGACAGCAATATTGACTACCACATGGATGATTATAAAAATGATTGGTACAACTGAAATAACAGTGGGTGTACTTAAATGAATGACAGTATATCTGTATTATTTTAGTGCAAGATACATTTTCTTTATCTCTGAGTTTCATTAAATGCAGGATAATTAAAATGTTGCAACATATTTACAGCAGGCCATGGAATAACAGTGAAAAGCACTGATTTCTCATAGCATTGACCCCTGCACTGACAGACAGTTCACTAGGCTTAACACTTCTGAGAGAGAAGAAGAGGATCTTCAGGTGGGGGAACAGGGAGATGCTGAAGTCCGTACAGAGGGAGCTAAGGAGGAAGATAAGAGAAGGCAAGGACAGCTTCAGGAAGAAGATGGAGGACAAGCTGCAGCGGAGCGACATCGGCGGGGTCTGGAGAAACCTTAAAACCATCTCTGAGCTCCAGAATACCTTCTCCCAGGCCACGGGGGGCAGGGAGTGGGTGAACAATCTGAACCTGTTTTTTAATAGGTTTGACCAACCGCCCTCCCCACCGCCTGCACACCAACCACTGCTGCCTCTACAGTCATGGAGACCTGCTGTCCACACCCCCCTCCACCAACACCCCCCCCCCACTCCCAGCACACAGCCCCCCAACCTGACCCTCACTAAGTCCTAGGTGAGGACGGAGCTGAGGAAGATCAAGGCGAGGAAGGCCTCGGGACCGGACGGCATCAGCACGAAGCTCCTCAAGTCCTGTGCAGACCAACTGTGTGGGATTGTGGAGCACATCTTCAACCTGATCCTGAAGCTGGGGAGGGTACCACAGTTGTGGAAAACATCTTGTGTGGTACCCGTACCAAAGACTCCCCACCCCAGAGACCTGAACAGCTACAGGTCAGTGGTCTTGACGTCTCACCTGATGAAGACCCTGGAGACACTGCTCCTTGCTCCCCTCCGCCCCCCTGGTGGGACCAGCGATGGATCCACTCCAGTTCGCCTACCAGTATGGCATCGGGGTGGAGGATGCAGTGATCTTCCTTCTTCACCGTTCCCTGTCCCACCTGGAGAAGCCTGGGAACGTGGTGAGGATCATGTTCTTTGACTTCTCCAGTGCTTTCAACACCATCCAGCCGATGATCCTGAGGGACAAGCTGCTGTGCGCAGGTGGACCAGCCCCTCTCATCATGGATCCTGGACTACCTCACTAACCGGCCACAGTTTGTGAGAACCCGGGATTGTGTGTCTGACACGATCAACGGCAGCACGGGGGCCCCCCAGGGAACAGTTTTTTCTCCCTTCCTGTTCACCCTTTATACTGCGGACTTCTCACACAACACAACACACTGCCATCTGCAGAAGTTCTCTGATGACTCTGCGATCGTTGGCCTCATCTCCAACGGAGATGAAGCTGAGTACACAGAACTTATCCAGGACTTCATGGACTGGTGCCATCGGAACTACCTCCAGATCAACACGAGGAAAACTAAGGAACTGGTGGTGGACTGCCGCAGGCAAGGACAACCCCTCACAGCACCAGTAAACATCCAGGGAAAAGACATTGAGATGGTGACATCCTACAAGTACCTGGGTGTTCATTTGAACAATAAACTAGACTGGTCACACAATACTGACACACTCTAAAAGAAGGGACAGCGCAGGCTGTTCCTACTGAGGAGGCTCAGGTCTTTTGGTGTATAAAGGGTGCTCCTGAAGACATTCTACGATTCAGTGGTGGCATCAGCCATCACTTTTGGAGTGGTCTGCTGGGGCAGTGGCATCACAGCAGCCGATAGGAAGAGACTGAACAAACTGATCAAGAAAGCTAGCTCTGTCCAGGGGCAGCGCCTTGACCCAGTGGAGGAGATATGAGAGAGAAGGATGGTGGCTAAACTGTCATCTCTGCTGGAGTCCGAGTCCCACCCTATGCAGGACATACTGAACACACCGAGAAGCTCATTTAGCAGTAGGCTACACCATCCTAGGTGCGCAACCGAGAGGTTTTGCAGGTCCTTCTTACCTACAGCTGTCAGAGTTTATAACCTAAGCAGAGCTGCGCGCAGAGAGAGCAAAAAAATGTGACGACCTAATAGTACTGAATGCAAAAGACGCAACAGACTTACACAAATGGTCCCCTCCAGTATACAACTAGGACAATATCAATCGCTATGGAGGGTGACAATATGTATGGGTACATATTCATACTATGTGGGGTAACTAAATAGACGGTTATGCTGTTTATTCCATCTAGCTACAATGCTCCGTACTGTGTATATATATTTATGTGTACATATGTATATTCACTGCTCTTATTTTCTTATCTTCTAAATTATTGCTCTGAGTGTTGCTATCCCTGTGCTGTTGCAATCCTGGAATTTCCTCATTGTGGGACTAATAAAGGCTTATCTTATCTTATCTTATCTTATCTTAATCTTAGCCTGGTTTGGACCAGGCTAGCTCCAGAGAATAAATCTCTATAGCAATTTAGCTGGGCATCATTTATCTTACATTTATGCAACCAAGTCAAGTACAGATTAAACCAGGATTACTTGAAAATCCTGGCTTAGTCCCTTATCTTGGTTTTATGCAATACCCCTGTTTATTCTCATGTTGATCGTCTCGTTGTTGGTTCTGATTTTGTTGTATGGTATGGCTGTGTTGTGAGACATGTATATGTTGGACACTGCATATGTGATTTAACCTCACGATGAAGGAGAGCCAGCCCCCTGCGGTGCGGAGCCACAGAGCCTGGACCCCCTGCGGAGGACAGGGGACAGAAGACTTCCTGACCACTGAGGCTCGAGAGGAGAGAAGGAGGAGTTATGTAAATAAAAGGCTAATGAATGTGAATAAAGAGACTTTGATATAGATGTGTGATTTCCCCCGCGAGGGAAATGGTTTGATGTGAGAATGTTTAAATGAGAGAACTTTGGTGTGTTCACTCTCTTTTTTCGCTGCTCAGAAATGAGAGCAGACAGTGGAATGGTTACTTGAAATAAACTGAAATTAAAGGCAATTCGGTTTCGTTATTCAAGTCTCCCCACATTGGTGACTGACGACGTTGAGAATGAATGAAGAAATTCTCAGGGTCCCGGACTCACAGCGCTCAGAGCTGGCGAGCGCAGTGGCCGTTAAGCTGCCTGATTTCTGGCAGGATAACCCACGGTCGTGGTTTCTGCAAGCAGAGTCGCAGTTCGCGCTCGCAGGAGTAACGGTGGATGACACTAAGTTCCACCATGTCATCGCTAAACTGGACAACAGCACAGCTCGGTGCGTGCAGAGCTTGGTGGAGCAGCCACCCGCGACCGACAGGTACGGCAAGCTGAAATCCACCCTCATCAAGTTTTTCACCCCCTCGGCTGAAGTGAGGGCGAGGAGGATCCTGTCTTTGCTAGACCAAGGTGGACACAGGCCGAGCGCCCTGATGGAGGAGATGATACAGCTGAGAGGGTTGGACAACGATGATTTCATTTTTCAGTTCATCTTCCTCTCCAACCTCCCGGCGCATGCGAGAAGCACGCTGGCCGGCAAAAAGTGTCACACCCTGGAGGAGTTCCGGGAGCTGGCCCAGGAGGCAGATGGGATCCTGGACGCCTGCGGCGGGCAAGCAACCACAGCGGCGACCCGAGACAGCGGGGAGCCAGAGGCGGCAGAACCAGACTGGCCGACGACGGCGGCAACACGGCCGCGACGAGGTGGAGCCAATAGCCCGGCGGCAGAGGCGCGGACACGACACAGCGGAGGAGAAGATCTCTGCTTCTACCATCGGAGGTTCGCAGAGAAGGCACGCAGGTGTGTGCCGCCCTGCATCTTCAGGAGTTCGGGAAACGGCAAGACCGGGGGTCGCTAGCAGCTTCGACCCTCGGAGAACGCAGCAAGCTGCTCTACATCACGGATGCGCGCTCCGGACGAGAGTTCCTCATCGACACCGGAGCACAAGTGAGCTTCATCACCCCAACATACGCGGACCGGGTGGCTGGACCCCACGGTAGCGGAGCTACAGCGGCAAATGGCTCGAACATCAACACCTACGGGAGAAGGACCTTGCCTTTGTGCTTACATGGCCGCACATATGAATGGACTTTTGTAATAGCGGCGGTGAGTTTCAACATGTTGGGCGCGGATTTTTTGGGTTCGCACAATCTGTTAGTTGATCTTGCTAATAGACGGCTGGTAAATGCACTCTCTTTTTACTCTCTCCCCTGTTCAGCTCGAGTGTCCCCGCCACCAGTACAGACCCACGTCGCTACAGCAGGTGGTAAGTTTCACACACTCCTCACCCAATTTCCAGCGCTCACTGTGCCCACTTTTTCAGCGACGGTCGCGAAGCACGGGGTGAAACACTTTATCCCCACGTCTGGTCCTCCCGTGTTTGCAAAAGCTCGGCGCTTGGATGCAGTTAAGCTCACCATTGCGCGCGAGGAGTTCGCCAGCCTGGAGAGGCTGGGCATCGTTCGTAGGTCGAAGAGCCCGTGGGCTTCGCCGCTGCACATGGTACCGAAAGCCGATGGCTCCTGGAGACCGTGCGGGGATTACCGCAGGCTAAACAACGCTACGGCGCACGATCGTTATCCCATCCCGCACATTCAGGATTTTTCGGTGCACCTGGCGGGGGCGCGCATTTTTTCAAAGGTTGATCTAGTTCGCGGCTATCACCAAGTCCCGGTCCAACCGGAGGACATTCCTAAAACAGCGGTAATAACCCCGTTCGGACTTTTCGAATTTTTACGCATGCCGTTTGGTCTCAAAGGGGCAGCGCAAACATTTCAGCGGATGATGGATGCCGTGTTACGCGATCTCCCTTTCGTGTTTGTGTACCTCGATGACATTTTGGTCGCGAGTACTTCAGAGGACGAACACGAAACGCACCTCACAGCAGTTTTTAGGAGGCTGGGAGAGCACGGCTTAATAGTTAACCCAGCCAAGTGCCAGTTCGGCGTCGAGCGGATCGATTTTTTGGGTCACCGCGTCTCCTCGGAGGGAGCGGTTCCGTTACCAGAGAAAGTACGCGCGGTAGCGGATTTTCCCCGTCCACAAACGGTCAAATCACTACAGGAATTCTTGGGGATGGTGAATTTTTATAACCGATTCCTGCCCCACGCAGCTCAAATCATGCAACCGTTATATGCCGCGCTCAAAAAACAAAAACCGACCCAGGCGGTCGAATGGTCCCCGGAGCGGGAGCGCGCGTTCACAGAGGTTAAAAAAGCCTTGGCTGATGCTGCGCTCCTGGCCCACCCAGACCCTGCAGCACGTATCGCGCTGACGACAGACGCTTCAGATTTAGCCATAGGGGCCGTTATTGAGCAACAGGTAGCCGGAGTTTGGCAGCCTTTGGCTTTCTTTAGCAAATCTTTAAGCGCGGCTGAACGAAAATACAGCGCGTTTGACAGAGAACTGTTGGCGCTGCATTTGGCTATTCGTCATTTCCAGTTCTGGCTGGAAGGACGGTGCTTCACCGCTTATGTGGACCACAAGCCGCTCACATACGCCATGGCCAAAATTTCAGATCCGTGGTCCGGCAGGCAGCAGAGGCAGCTGGCCGCAATCTCGGAATTTACCACTGACATTAGGCACGTCGCGGGCAAATTCAATGTAGTAGCGGATTGTCTCTCACGCGCGTTCACGACCCCAACACGCGCAGAGGCAGAACGGGCCACCGTGACCGCGCCGCAGGAGAGCGGCACGGTGGCGCGCGCAGCCCCGGTGCACGTGGGTATAGATTACGCAGCCATGGCAGCGGACCAGGGGGCGGACGCAGACGTGCGCGCGCTCCAGTCTGGACCAACAGGGTTGAGGCTGGAGAGCAAGTGTTTACAAACCGGTATGCCCCCCCTGATCTGCGACATGTCGACGGGGCGCCCGCGTCCGGTGGTTCCGGCCACGTGGCGCCGCCGTGTTTTTAACTCGGTCCACTCACTGGCGCACCCGGGGGTGCGCGCGTCGGTGAAACTAGTGGCGGAAAAGTTTGTTTGGCCGTGCCTGCACAAGCACGTGAAGGAATGGGCAAAAACCTGCATTTCCTGTCAACGGGCCAAAATTCACAGGCACACAAGAGCCCTGTTAGAACCGTTCCGCATTCCGGCCAGAAGGTTCGACCATGTGCACGTCGACCTTGTGGGCCCCCTACCGGCATCACAGGGGTTCACGTATCTTTTGACAATGGTGGACCGCACCACACGTTGGCCGGAAGTGGTCCCACTTGCGACGACCACGGCCGCGGAGGTGGCTCGCGTTTTTTTAACGGCTTGGGTGGCGCGCTTCGGGGTTCCGTCGGACATTACGTCCGATAGAGGACCGCAATTCATCTCTGAGCTGTGGTCAGCGATGGCCAACGGCTTAGGAGCCAAAATTCACCGCACTACGGCTTACCACCCTCAGGCTAATGGTTTATGCGAGCGTTTTCATAGGTCTTTGAAGGCAGCACTCAGAGCGTCGCTCACGGATGCAGATTGGGTAAATAAACTTCCATGGGTTTTATTAGGGTTGCGTTCTGCGCCTAAAGAGGACTTAGACGCCTCCCCAGCGGAGCTGGTATTCGCACAAACTCTGAGGCTGCCGGGCGAGTTTTTACCAGAGCACCCAGAGCCCCCACCTCTCTCTGCTCTGGGACCGTTAGTCGGCACGGGGGCAGACACGCTCCCGGGTCCGGTTCATCACGCTTTTCCACGAGTTTTCGTCCCCAAGGCTTTGAAAAATGCCGATTTCGTTTTTGTCAGGCGCGAAGCCCTTAAAGCAACGCTCAAACCACCTTACGAAGGGCCATTTCGAGTGCTGGAGGCAGGTGATAAGCAATTTGTGCTAGATTTTGGAGACAGAAAAGAGACAGTCAGTATTGACAGACTAAAACCTGCTTTTGTCATGAAGGACGTGTCTGTACCGGTCGCAGTGGCGCCTCGACGAGGCAGGCCCCCGCAGAGGGCAATTAATCACTCTCTCCCTCAGTCAACAGAACCGAAGCAGAAAAGCACCGCAGGCAAGGCGGGGCCAACTCACAGCAGATTCGGCAGACGGCTGAAGCCCAAGCGGCGCACAGACTGAATGTTGGTGTTGATTATTCAGTAGTGAGTAAGGTGCTATTAAATTTTGGGAATTAGTCTGTTCTTCATCGTTTGGGGGGGGTTATATGGCTGTGTTGTGAGACATGTATATGTTGGACACTGCATATGTGATTTAACCTCACGATGAAGGAGAGCCAGCCCCCTGCGGTGCGGAGCCACAGAGCCTGGACCCCCTGCGGAGGACAGGGGACAGAAGACTTCCTGACCACTGAGGCTCGAGAGGAGAGAAGGGGGAGTTATGTAAATAAAAGGCTAATGAATGTGAATAAAGAGACTTTGATATAGATGTGTGATTTCCCCCGCGAGGGAAATGGTTTGATGTGAGAATGTTTAAATGAGAGAACTTTGGTGTGTTCACTCTCTTTTTTCGCTGCTCAGAAATGAGAGCAGACAGTGGAATGGTTACTTGAAATAAAATGAAATTAAAGGCAATTCGGTTTCGTTATTCAAGTCTCCCCACATATGGGTTCATTGCGTTAAAAACAAAAATCTCTTCTCTCTATGAGCTCCTTTTGTCTTTTGTTTCTGTGCATTTTGTTCTTACGCTACGGTTGCGTAAGCTATCCCCCACCCCCCCCGGTTTGTGGATATTTATGTTTTTACTCTCTCCCTCACTAATGTGAGTCTCTGTTGGTTCACTGTAGTGCACGTTTTTACTCCCCTCTCCTACCTGTATGTCGCGTTTGAGATTTTTGTTGTGGTTTTGTGTTTCGTCCAGCCCTTGCACAGTGCTTTCTGTTCTGTTCCGTTTTTACTTTCTGTAGTTTGGGCATTTAATGGGGAGTAACGATTGGATTAACTGGGTCACCCATTTTAAGATATATGGTCAAACAAAGAGAGGCAGGCCTCATAAAACGTGGTCACAGCTAGTGTCTGAAGACATGGGACTCTGTGGCCTCACAGTTAAAGACACCTTGGATAGAGGAAAATGGAGAGCAGCCGTGTATCGTCTAGTAGTGGAAAACGGACGTTTAAAGAATAATGTGTAGCGGTTTGATTAAACCCCCCACAACACACAAACAGAACACAGAGACAGTCAGCTCGCACTCCTGGGGTTTGTTCCGCTGCACGCTGAGTTTACAGCCTTGAAGTTAAAGTGTTCATGCATTTTGCCCTTACTGTGACCTAGAGACTCAGATCAATATGTAGATGTGCTGGTTAGCCTCTTTGTCTGACACTTGGAGCGAGGTCTAGCTAATCTGCCCATTGTGATGTATGTCTTACAAATGCACATACCTCCTGCCTGTTCTGTTGTCCCTTTGATCATTCTAAACTGTGGGGTACGTCTCTTTGATGTATTGTTATGATCAAGTATTTAAGGTGCAACTCTGTAACGCAATCTCTCTCTCTCAATCTGACTTCAACCCTGCTGCAGGACACAGATTTTGTGTCCCCTCTTCACTGAGAGCCTGAGGAACTCGGCTTCAGCCTGCTCACGCTATGGCTGGAGCCGAGTTCCCGTGACGGCGGTATGATTAATAAAATCTGCTTAAAACTTCAGCACTGCTGCTTATTTTTTCATGCCGCCTCACTGGTGACCCCTCGAACACGCACACGTTTTGTGCGAAAGCAACCTTCCGAGCTGGACAGCCACACAGCTGCGTTGGTGGCCCCTTGAAGACGCACACGTTTTGTGCAACGCAGCCTTCTGTTTTGGATGGCCACGCTGGCGAACCGACGCTAAAAAAACGAGCGGCCAGCGAACGCAACACCCGGGCATGAATGCTCCGTCGCCTGAGATCTGCATAACCACGCTGGACCGGCCGCTCTCACTGAGAGCGCACGCACCTCGTCCTCTCTCCACGACGGCAACCTCCAGGGCCGACGGGGAGCGCAGCGCGTGGAACTGAACGCACCATGGCCGCACGAGCGACAACGATCGTCTCCTCCCTCTCACCGCTCCAACGCAGCTGCACGAGCCCGGGGCACAAAGATCGTCTATTGCCTCGCACCGCTCCAACGCGCCTCCACGAGCCCGAGGGACGGAGATCGTCTACTTCCTCACACCGCTCCAACGCAGCTGCATGAGCCTGAGGAACAAAAGATCGTCTATTCCCTCCCGCCGCTCCAACGCCTCTGCACGGGCCTGAGGGACTAAAGATCGTCTATTTCCTCTCAACGCTCCAACGCACCATGGCCAAATCTACAGCAACAGCTCAACCTGGATTTTACCGGCGCCGTCTGCGCCGTTCTCCACCAAGTTTCTGCACCCTGACTCACCACTCCAGCGGCCCACCCACGCACTGAACCCCCGCGCACGCATCGGGGAGTTACAAGGACGGCGCATCACGCATGGGACAAGTAATGGCTCCACAGACTGCCTTCCTCCTTCGCCGCTGCCTTTCAGGGCTGCTCGCTCACCTGAGGCACGCATGCAGCATACTGGAAGGATTTGTTAACAGTCTCAGCCACGCCACAGACCGCCATCGTCCTCCGCCGCTGCCCACAGAACCTTCAGGGTTGCTCGTTCACCTGAAGCAAGCACGCAGCTCGCCACTGGATTTTTTAATGGTCTTAGCTACGGCACAACGGGATTTCAGCCGTCAGCTGTTCCCAGGAGCTTTGGGGTTGCTTCAGCACCCAAAGCCAACAGTCCCTATGCTTTGTTTACTTTTTCTCTTACAGCCGCTCCTGCTTTTCTTCATGGCCACGAGAGGAGTCAGAGACTAATTTTTCTTCTTGTGGACCGCTGCACGTTCAACGGGACCAGCCCTTCGACATTGCGGACCCACAAGCAATTTTTGCACGGCTCAGGACGATTTCACAGCTCCTGCCGGCACTTACTACCCCTCCCCTCCCTCCCCCTCCGCCTGCAGCGAGCTTCTCCCGCAGCTCGCTCACACAGAGGGATCATCGAGGTCGCGGCCCCCTACCGTTTCCCTCTTGGGGGGGGAGCGTGTGTGGCGGTTCGTTTTAACCCCACAACAGACTAAGGACACTCAGCCCTCTTTTCTCTGTTTTCCTGCTACACTACTGAGATGCAATGTGCCATTCATGTATTTGTGATGCAAACATGCATGTATTGTGATGTAATGCGCCATTCGGTATAGTGTGCATATGGCTTGTCCTTACTGTGCTTTTTCTGAGCATCTTACATATGTAGATGTGCTTTGGTGTATTAATGTCTACAGGTAGACGAGTTTCTTCTGTCTCACCTATGTGATGTTAATCATTGCCTTTCATGCATGGTATTCACATCGCGGAGCAGCAAACACTTTTGGTGCGACTACCCCCCCCCCCCCCCCCCGCACAGAGCTTTTCCCTGCTCGCTGCCCAGACTGCAACATCGAGGTCACGGTCCCCTACCGTTTCCCTCTTGGGGGGGAGCAGTGTAGCGGTTTGATTAAACCCCCCACAACACACAAACAGAACACAGAGACAGTCAGCTCGCACTCCTGGGGTTTGTTCCGCTGCACGCTGAGTTTACAGCCTTGAAGTTAAAGTGTTCATGCATTTTGCCCTTACTGTGACCTAGAGACTCAGATCAATATGTAGATGTGCTGGTTAGCCTCTTTGTCTGACACTTGGAGCGAGGTCTAGCTAATCTGCCCATTGTGATGTATGTCTTACAAATGCAAATACCTCCTGCCTGTTCTGTTGTCCCTTTGATCATTCTAAACTGTGGGGTACGTCTCTTTGATGTATTGTTATGATCAAGTATTTAAGGTGCAACTCTGTAACGCAATCTCTCTCTCTCAATCTGACTTCAACCCTGCTGCAGGACACAGATTTTGTGTCCCCTCTTCACTGAGAGCCTGAGGAATTCGGCTTCAGCCTGCTCACGCTATGGCTGGAGCCGAGTTCCCGTGACGGCGGTATGATTAATAAAATCTGCTTAAAACTTCAGCACTGCTGCTTATTTTTTCATGCAGCCTCAAATGATGAATTTGTAGTTTTTCAACCGCTGTGTTGCACTTTCTTTTGTAGTTTTGTCTCTTTGAATAAAGCCTTGTTTTGTATTCACTCCAAAGTCTGTGCTTGGGTCCTTGAATTCCTGAATGCTCATACATATTGCCTTTAAAAACTATCTTAGAGTGCATGAAGTCAAAATCAGCATTCAGACTGGATGTTTAAAAACTCTGCTTTCACTTTATAAGATTCTTCAGTACTCACTCAATTTTTCACAGAAACCAGATTTCTCACATTAAAAACTGATCTTGTTTAAAACAGAGAGAGGATACTGGTTGTAAACTAACCACAGTACCACTTGAAATGCAAGTTGCAGAGGACCAGAAGGGTTATTGATGTTGCCTCTAAGTACTGTTCTGTTTCACCACAGCTTCTGTGCTTGATCAGAGGCAAATTTGGTTGTAGCCATCGACTACCTACTATCCCTTATCCATTTTAGTCAGTGAAATGGCTCTTGTAACTTTAATGAAGCATTTCTGAAGGAATAATCTGAAAAATAATGTGGCTTGCTATCTGCTACAGCTGATCTGAAAAGTTCAGGAAAGTGAAACTGTAGTTTTAGTCTGCATGTCCACCAAACACGTTTTTTTGTTGCTGGACTGCCCTGAACGTCTTTTTTTCAGCGTTTGTGCGCTGCGCTCTGGAAAAAAAAAAAGTCTGTGCCCTGTATCCCAGCTACAGCTTGTCACTCACAGCACAGCACTTCCACTTTTCCTATGGTCAGACTTTCTACTTATTTTTTAATACCAGGCTCTAAATAACAATAGACAGGAAACGTATTCTAGCACTGGTAGCAGCTCTGGATTTTCTAATTTTAACTAGAATTATCTATTTCTGGAATTTTTTTTTGTTTGAGTAAAATTATCTGCCAAAAGAGCAAGAAAATTTGGCTTATCAAATTGCATAAAACAAGTTAAAACTAATGGAAAGGATGTAAAATTTTCTTACACATAAACTGCACAGCAAGAATAAATATCTTGTCGGACAAAAAGACAAGCATAAACAGGCTTAATTTATTTCATTTTACTTATATTTGACTTTTTGCAGTGTAGTTGTGTTTTCTAGCTCAAAGTTGCATTATTTCTCAAAGCGAAATAAAAATGAGGCCATAGTGGCCGAGGAGGTAGAGCAGATTGCCCAGTAACCAGAGTGTTGGCGGTTCAAATCCCACTCCCCTCACCTTGCTGTTGTGTCCTTGGGCAAAACACTTTATCTACCTTGCCTCCAGTGTGTTCATGGTTCATGACATTGATGTATGAATGTGAATAAATGTTCGGTGGCGGTTGGAGAGGCTGCTGGCATGGATTGGCAGCCATGCTTCCGTCAGTCTGCCCCAGAGCAGCTGTGGCTACAGAGGTAGCTTACCACTATCATTGTCTGTGGAGTGAATGAATAGTGGACTCATTGTAAAGTGTCTTTGGATGTTATGAAAAGTACTATATCAATGCAATCCATTATTAAAAACATAGCTATTACACATTTTTAAACTGAGATTCTGTATTGTGTAAAATCTGAAATTTCTAGGTATATAGTGTGGTATTTTTTTTCTTGTAGTATTAAACATGACATCGAATTTAAGATATTATTAAGGTAAAAAAATTTTTTCCAGTATTATGACAATGCTGATGTCCACAACGTCGTGGCACCGAGCAGTAGTTAAAACCCTCTGTCCCTTATTTGGCTGTGAGAAAGTTGGCAACCCTATCCCCCTCGTAATTTCTTATTGACCTTACAGTAATGATCAGGTAGTAGGGCTGTACTATATAACTATATATATATATACTGTATATATATATATATATATATACGTATATATATATATATATATATATATATATATATATATATATATATATATATATATATACAGTATATAGGTAACACAATTAAAAATGTTAACCATTTCACATAAAACTGTATTGTTTAGATCAGGATTTAAAAGACACACACCTTGCTTCTACATGTCACTGTCCACCTTGCCCCTGCAGTGTGCCAGGTGTGTGTAATAGTGGGTTCCGGTGGTTAGCAATTAACTGCAAGCTAATGTTTTGGTCATATAGCTACTACTTCTGTTTGCCAGGGATGTGGGACTTTTTCTCACCGTTCAGCATCGGAGAGGATAGTCCCCTAACCTCATTTTAATTGGAGGTAAGTAATGCTAACACCATCTCACTCCAATTATAAAACAGCAAATGCTAAATGACAATGCTAACTTGTTGCTAATAGGAAACATCGTGTATGTGTCAGACCATCGCTTCTTTGGTTTAAATTACTGCAGAGTTTCTTAATTTTGTCTGAAAAAATATTACTAAAGCTGCAAAAGTGTGTGACAGTGGCCACATACGCACTAAATAAAACATGTCGGAGGAACAAACTGGCTCTTAATGTAACTTGATTTATAATCATTTTTAATTAGTTAAGTAGTGATAATGAATAGTTGAAGTAATCTCAAATGCACGTTTAAAACAATTTTGTAACAACACTGCAAAATTAAGAGGGGGAAAAAGGGTGCATAAAAGTAATGACAAATAAATTTGTACAATTGATTTTTTTCCCTGGATAATTTAAAATGTGGAAAAAGAGAGATGGTCCTTTTTATTGGTTATTATACATAAACTACAGAATTTACAGAAAATTTATATCGTGAGATACATCATTATTGTCAAATATGATTACTTACACTACCGTTCAAAAGTTTGGGGTCACCTCAGACAATTTTGTGTTTTCCATGAAAAGTCACACTTTTATTTACCACCATGAGTTGTAAAATGAATAGAAAATATAGTCAAGACATTGACAAGGTTAGAAATAATGATTTGTATTTGAAATAATAATTTTTTCCTTCAAACTTTGCTTTCGTCAAAGAATCCTCCATTTGCAGCAATTACAGCATTGCAGACCTAACATGATTGCACAAGGGTTTTCTAATCATCCATTACCCTTCTGACGCAATGAGCAAACACATTGTACCATTAGAACACTGGAGTGATAGTTGCTGGAAATGGGCCTCTATACACCTATGTAGATATTGCACCAAAAACCAGACATTTGCAGCTAGAATAGTCATTTACCACATTAGCAATGTATAGAGTGTATTTCTGATTAGTTTAAAGTTATCTTCATTGAAAAAAAGTGCTTTTCTTTCAAAAATAAGGAAATTTCTAAGTGACCCCAAACTTTTGAACGGTAGTGTATGTTGTGATATGAAATTTTGGTCATATTGCACAGCCCTATCAGGTAGTGGTGTCTGTTGCATTCAGCGGGTTCTCAGTACTCCCAGTGCCCTGACTATCTTCTCGGCTCCACCAAACCTCTGCTCTTAACCTCCCTGCTGGAGGAAGTGGAGATGAGCAGAGACAGTAGGGATCTCCGGGGCTCCTTTTGGTGGTTATCTGCAGTCAGATTATCTTGTGGTGTTTAACAGACTGGATACACACCACTCCTTTGGTCAACCAGCGGCAGTATTGAGCCTATCTAGCAACAGCTAGCCTGTTAGCACTGCCAGCTAACACTAATGTTAGTTACTCCGAGCTTTAACTGGGTCATTTATAGCAGCCTCCAGTCACAACAAGACACAGAGTAGGACCTTGGATGACACACAGCAGTTAAACTATGAGATCATCAAACTTGCAGCAGTGGTTATAAAGAACAGTAATACAGCTATACACATTTTTACATCTACATGGCTAAGGTTAGAGTAAAAGATAGAATTATTTTTTTTTATTTTATTTTGTGTACTTTATTGATGAAATTACAGGGCATCCACCTGGATGGATGAAGCAGCCACAGTACGGCGCTATCCCTTCACCATTCACACACACACATTAGGCACTAAAACAAAAAAGGTGGATATATTGTAAACAAGTTCTTGCTGTAGCTCTTTGCCTTATCAGATTACCTCTCTACTACACTCAGTGGTGCAGTGGTTAGCACTGTGGCAGCACAGCAAGAAGGTGACGGGATCGATTCCACCCCTGACCACCGTGGGTTTGATCCCACCCCTGACCATCGGTGACCCTTCTGTGTGGAGTTTGCGTGTTCTCCCCATGTCTGCGTGGGTTTATCGTGGGTACTCCGGTTTCCTTCCACAGACCAAAAACATGCAAGTTAGGTTAACTGGAGACGCTAAAGTGGCCCTAGGTGTGAATGTGTGTGTGAATGGTGAAGAGATTGGCGCCGCACCTTGGCTGCCTCATTCATCCAGGTGGGTGCCCTGAATTTCCCTCTGGGATTAATAAAGTATTGTGGAGGAATAATCAAGCGAGGTACGACGAGCTGGAAGGTTGCAGAGTTTTATTTCCTCCAACATAATGAGACGCACTTGTAGCGCTGTGCACTACAGTGGTCTACTGTGCTGTGCTGTGTGTCAGCTCTTTTATATGTTATACAAACAGAGAGAATGCATGGAACATTAGCATATTGATATACACATCAGTCAATACATATGATTAGCATGACCACTGGCGCCCGGACATCTTCTCCTTAGTCCGGGGATGCATAAACAATAGTCCATTGTTCTGGTTGTCCCCCCAGGGGTTCTCTGTCCGTATGTGAATGGTCCTCTGCTTCTTCTGGACCTTCTGAATGTGAGGATGAATGTTCCTGTAGATTGTGGTGGGTCACCACAGTATACTAAAAAAAACAATAACACCACACCCAAGGGCTTCATTTTCTGAACCCAAAGTGCTGAATTCACTTCAGTCCTTGGAGACAGAATGACAAAAAAATGGCATTATACTATGCCCCCGGCATAGTATAATGCTGCGGCCTGCACTCTATATAGCTTATGACTACAACTTGCTAACCAAGCTTACTTTGGCCCATCAGCATTCCACTTATCTAAAGCTGGTCACTTTTGGCTCCAGAAATCATAATGACAACAACAAAAATACAAAAGCTGTGCCTTCAATGTACATAGCCCTGAAGCCACTCTTACTATATCCACTCTGTACACCAGTGAATGTCAACTGGCGGCCCATGGGCCACGTCTGGCCCGCCAGAGCTTTCCATCCGGCCCCCAGAATATTGCTGAATTCAGGAATAGTTTAGTTCAAACTTTGCTTCATTAATTAATTTAGATTTACGAAAAGTTCCAGTAGATAAATAACAAATTTCACAAATTTCTGAGTGAGTGAATGCAGCATCAGATTACTCACCTCTCTCTCTTTTTTTAAACAAACTTTATTATATTCAAGTACAAATATTATATCGAACGACATAGCTACTACGCTCTTCCTGGACAGCAGGAAAGTGTGAGGAGGAGGACACAGGCTGGCAGGTAACCTACGCCTTGGCTTTTTTATTTTTATTATTATTACACAAAATGCTGAATATTTTTGAGTCTTTCTAAAATTATTCGGCATAGTAGAGAATGCACACCTGCCAATATTTAGGTTTTTAAAAAATTAGGTTTTCATGGGGGGGGGGGGTAAAGGTATAAAAACATATAACAGAAAGGACTATCTTTGGTCATTTTAATGAATTTAGTTTTATTTTATTTACTTTTTTGAGAATCAGAGATGAAATCACTGCTCTGTTCTGGCTCTGAAAATTAAGTTTAAAATAGGCTGTATGTGAAAAACTCACCTGTCAGGTCAGGCATTGGTTTGCTTGCTACTGGATAACCATGAAGACCAGTACTACCTGTCTCATGGGTCAGGCCGTCAGCGACTCAACCGGCATCCCCGTCCTTCCGAGTGTGTGGAGGGTGAAATAGGGCATCCTGGCAGAACTAAAAACAATATCTGTCACAGGTCTGTGGTGGACCACTCCCAGTTACACGGGGTGAGACTGGACATCCTGGCAGATAAGCACATCTGTCGCAAGGTCTGTGGTGGACTTTTGCCAGTCGGTGCATCATGACATGCACTACACAAAGAGCAGAGATAAACAAACCTATCATCTGGTCAGTCACTGCAACAGATACTGGAGTCAGTTTGTCTTGGCCTGTCCTTGCCACTGATAATACCTCTATCTGCCAAGAATGTGCCGCCAGTCCAGCAAAAGCTAGCGGTACTCAAATAATTTGCAAGCAGTTTCATGAAATGGTCAGTCAGAAAGCAACTCATACTGGCTCGAACGTCGCCTGGGTTGGCAAGGACGGGAGTTCCTGGCGGCGGGGGGCGGAGGACAGAGCTGCGTGGAGGAATCTGATCAGACCTAAATGAGACAGTCATTGTCGCCCCCGACAGACTGCTATGATGATGATGATGATGTGAAAAACTCAATTTTACCACAAGCAGTTCCCATTCTTTAGGAACAACATAGTAAATTCACTTTAAAATGGACATAAATTTAGTGAAAAAGCCACAGATTGACATGAAAAAGTAATACATTTACAAGAAAAATGTCTGAAATTTCTGAAAAAAACCTTATAAATTTATGAGAACAAATCTCAAATGTACAATCGTCTTAAATTTACAGCAGCAAAAACAAAAATGAGAAAAAAGCTCACAATTTAAGTGACAAAAATCTTTCAAATTTACAGCAGAAAAGTCCTTAATTAACAAAACTGTCATAAATTTGAGAACTACCCCTCAAACTGTCAAGAATAATATCACATCTCAAATTAGTTTTTAAAGTGACACTCTTCCAAAAATCAAGTTTTTTTTCTTAACATGTCTGTAGCATGTTCTTTATGACTTACAAGACATATCAAGAGTGAAATCACTCAAATGTCTCATATCT
The DNA here is from genome assembly GCA_020510985.1 of Pholidichthys leucotaenia. Taxonomy (NCBI): domain Eukaryota; kingdom Metazoa; phylum Chordata; class Actinopteri; order Cichliformes; family Pholidichthyidae; genus Pholidichthys; species Pholidichthys leucotaenia. The sequence goes on along the minus strand of CM035840.1, from coordinate 111,907,847 downwards.
CTGTTTTTTTTGCTACGAAGTTTCACTTAAGCCCCATCCCCTGCAAAAAGGCACGTTGAGACAGAATGTTTTTGGTGATGTAACTATTCGTGGTGCTGGCACATGAGCAGTGTTGAGCCAGTCAGGACTCTAACTAACACTAACTAGCCAGTCAGGCAGGCTAGTTAGTGTTTTTTTAACAAACTGCTTCGAAAACTTGACCCAAATTAAGGTGGGTTTTACCATTAAACTGCTTTCAAGGACCAGTACTGTTTCAGTCATTATCCTGGGCCACCATGCATACAACTGGGCATGTCCTTCAACTGGTAAGTCTTTTTATCACAGGATTTATTCTGATAATGTAGAGCTAGCCTTGTGGTATGTGGTTGGGCCTAGTAATCACTGATTCAGGCGTTTGAAGGGGGAGGGGGAGTGAAAAGATTTTGACATGAAACTGTAAGACATTGAAAAATGTTTTGTAGAAAAAAAGCCATAAGATACCATTTTAGACAAGTGGCATATTGACGATCCTCCTATATGGCTCACCAACTTGGCCCCTAAAAGAGCGGCAACTATGTCGTCTAGAAAGCGATGTCTTCAAAGACTCCTTAAAGTGCGCTGGACAGACCACATTTCTAACAACGAAATACGAGAGAGGTTGGGTTCCTGCAAACTTGGCACTGTATTACGTCGTACTTGATTGCAGTACTTTGAGCACGTAGCCTGTTTGAGTACCACCCGGCTTCTCCAATTTCTACTAGGTTGGATGCCATCCCATGGGCATCGGAGTGTTGGCTGTCCATGCCTCACTTTATCTCAAACACAGGGCTGACATAAAGCATGCGCTTGGTGAAAGCTGCGATCTCTCAGACGCCAGACGTTACGCCAGCGACAGGAAGCTGTGGCGAAACCTCGTAAACACTCTTGACAAACAGGCAGACCCACACTAGTGGATTATGACCTTACCAAGTACAAGTTAGACTTGTTTTTATAGGGGATTTATAGCCACCGGAGTGCGTCTTTATGCACATGCTTTCTTGCTCTTACTCATACTCATCTAAAAAAATAAATTTTGAAGGGAAATTAATATAAAAACATATATTACTTAGGATAAAATATTAATTTTATTGCATTTTATGAGAGCTTCTGGCCCTCACAGTGTCTGCTGTGAAAAATTCTGGCCCTTGGACAAATGTAGTTGATGACCCCTGCTGTACACTCTACGAGAACAAACCCAGGTACTGCTAATAACATTAAAGAGCATTTAGTTCAAAGCTCAGAGCTCTAATAGTGTAAGTCGTAACGCGTTTCCTACCGTCTCAAAATGACTGCTGTGAAACATAACGATAACAAGTGGAAGAGAATAATGTGATTTAAAAGCAGAAAGGAATCAGATTTGTCTCCTTTATTGTTCCACAGTTAACGAGGCATGTTTTGTTCAATTGTGCCATAATTGCTGACCGTGAACAAACACTACCATGTTCTCCCTGAAGATTTTTACTCAATTAACTGTGATAGAACCCAACATCCATCAGAAGCTGCAGATGGAGACATGAGCCAATTCATCTGCATTAGATAAGTGACGGGGTACAGAATTAAAGATGGGTGTTTACCCTGCAATCTGAGAGGAGGAAAATTCAACCTGGAAGATCCAGTTATGGACAAGTCAGTCAGGGAATGCTCATGAATTGAATAAAAGTATTTAGCCAGTAGGTATACAAACCTGCTAAGCTCTGCATATTCACTGGGAGATACAGATATGAACGAGTATGTATCAAAGTATGCAGACTGCTTTGAGTGGATCTTGAAACAATAAAGCTGCACCACAACATGCCACTGTGCTTGGTCAGCTGCTTATAGATAATGTTTGCTGTTAAACTCACACAGCTGCATAGAAAAGAGGTTGAATGTGAATGCCATGAGTTATCTAACATGACAAGTCACAGCAGGACAAAGCTGCAGCTGCATCAAAGTGAAAGCATTTCAGGAAAGTCATTACGCACCAGACAGTCAACATTTATTGGGCCGCTGGCGTTGAAACTGGTAGATCACCAAGCTTTTGTCATCTCTCATGAAGGGCAAACGACTGGAATAACTAATGATTTAAATGTTATTTCTTCTGTCAACGTTAAGATCCTTTCCCGCCTTTGTGGTTTAATGGATACCTATTTTAAATATCTGATATATTCACTAGCTTACAAATCAAACCAAAAGCATCTATCTTTTTATTTTTTCCCCAGTGCAACAGACCAATAATGCCACTGAGTTTATGTAAATCACAGCAAATAATCCCTCTTCAAGTCTGTCTGTGTGCAGATGTTTGCAAGAAATATGGGAGGCAGAAAAAGGGAATTCAATCAGGAAAGAGAGACACACATCCGTTCCAGTGTGCAAAATGTGCTTTTCTTCATTAATTAAGGTGATTTGCGTGAGTGTGTCTGGGTGTGGGTGTTCCCAGCCAATCAACCGGTAGCAATTACTTCCCTCTAAAAGATGATGAATATTCAGTTTCTTCCAATCAAGCGCCAATATAGCAGTAGGAGAAATTCAGTGAGGAGAAAAGCTCACATCTTTAAATCGTTGGATAGTGGGGCCTGAAACCGTATTCTGTTGTGTGACACAAGACAAGAGAAAAAAAAAAAGGTCTCTTTCTTCAACAAAACTCAAAGATATCTGCAGCAAGGGAAGCAGGTTGGGTTTTATTAATTTGTGTTACCAGTGTGTTGACTCAGTTGTGAGGGACAATATTTGTGCTCTGTGGAGACCACCTTCTCATGTTCCTCTTTGGACAATTTCAGCAAAAACCAACAACAACAACTCAACTCTCCCAAAATGAGAAGCTTTCTGAGGGTAGGTGAAATTGACTTTGGTCTGATCTTCCAGATAACTTGTGATTTTTGGGTATGCAGTTTGGATGATCTGAAAACTCAGCTCTTCATCGCTTGCACACTCGGCTTTTATTGAATTCACTTAACACCAGTGTATTTACAACAAAACAGTGCTGACATACATCACACAATGAAAGGAATGAGGAACCACACACACACACAATTACACTCAGACTGCAATCTCTTCTTCCATGCAAACCTGTAGTTTTCCTGTGGTGTAAACACGTTTTCCGAAGAGCAAAAGGTGGGTGAATCATCTGGCAGGTTGGAACCTGTCTTTTATGGACAGAGGGGTTAACAAGCGACTCACATTCCAAGTCGCCGGGAACTATTATTTCCAGACTTTTGTCCGCACCCATCAAGACACATCAACACATATAAACACCACAGTTTCCGAAGCCCAGGAGATGATCTGACTTTATAATGAATAAAAAATGTCAGAACAGGAAAGGTTTCAACACTCTGAAAAAAGCTCAAGTTGATGCTGTGCGCAACTATTTTATGCAACTATAAAAAGAAACAAACTCAGGCATAAAGTTTAATTGCACTGACAGTGACAGCAAGCAAGCTGCACTCTCCCACACTGAGGCTTCCCAGTAACCTTGAAGCCGAGGACAGCAGTGGAATACATTAGCGGTGACAGAGACAGACTGAGCTCCGCAAAGATTGACAGACTCGGACAGGCAGGGAGGGAAAAACTCTGAAGTATTGTCCACTGTAGAGATTAAAAGCTTTGCTCTTGACTTCCACCAACTCAAAATCTAATACAGTTCCCTGGATTAGCTAAGAACCTTTTTAAATCCCACTCACACACACACACACACACACACACACACACAAAATGACATGACAAAACCCGGTCACAGAGCAAGCAAGAGAGGGAGGGTCAAAGTCAAAGAAGAAGGAGAAAGTGAAGCTTCTGCCTTACCCTCTCCGCACTGTTCCTCCGCAGGGTCCCCACCGGCAGCTTAAGCATCAGCCGGCGGGTTCTCCCGGGTGTCACCGCTCCCTGGACCACCATGGTGCGCTCCAGAGTGTATGTGTCCGTGGGCGTGCAAGCATGTGTGCAAGAGTGTGAAGTGGGAGTCCTCGCCGTCCCGTCCAGCCTGACAGCCGTAATCCACGCGAGCTGGCGCGTGGGTGTGTATGTGGGAAAGGAAGTGGGTGATGCAGGCGTTGTCTCACACCGGTCCTATGTGGCTCTCTCTGTACCTCTTCCCTTGCGAGTTAAAGCACTGGCCATTCTGCCCCACTCAGCTATGCTCCAGTCTGCCGCTCTCGGGGTTGAATGAGCGTGTGAGAGTGTATGGGAGGGAGAGGGAGCGTGCTTTTGTCTCTCCTCTCTTTTTTCCTCTCCCTTCACCAGCTCTGGCAGCTTCCCCTCCCTTCCTTCCCCACATACTTCCTTCAGATGGGGGCTTAACCAGGTCACTGGATTAATGTGACGTTACAGCTCTTATTAGCATACGCACTTGCCTCACGTGACGCAATAATAATTGTGTGTAATGCATATATACCCCCCACCACCCATGCAGCCCTTACAGGGGGATCACGTGCGGAACCTCAAAAGGAATATGGGATGTTTTGCCATCTGGTAGGGAGATTATCTTCAAAATCCCACATCCCAGCTTTCTCTGCCGGCACTGTCTGGGATAGGACACAAAGGAGGAACGCAGACACACAGGACAGAAGCGTGCAATCATGCATGCACATTGTTCCTGCAAGCATGTATTTATCATTCTCTAACTCCGTTGGCGCAAATATATAATTTCTTTCCACAAAGCGATAGTTGTGATCTTTCAGCAGAGTCAGTCTGGATATTTTATCATGCTAACAGCACTCACCAAAACGCTGTGACAAGCTACAACCCCCTTCGACTGAGTCACTCCTCTGCATCTACCATGGTGGTCTTTGGACGTCCATTAAAGCTATTGGATTCATGAGTTACTGCTCCACTTCGTCATATACTTGTCATCGCTCAGCGCTGATCTCCGTTACTTCCTGCACATTAATACCATAAATGTCAGCAAAGTGAATCAAAACATGCACAGTGCTGCACTGGATGTCCAGCAGCAAACATCTTGAACTGGGTATGTAGCTGTTAACTATTATCATGGGATTATAACCTGCAGTACACACGATCAGATTAATGCTGCCAGTCAAAATGAGCAAACAAGCCTTTTTCACCCCCTCCACATGATTTCTTTAAATGGGGCCCGGTGACAGATTTAGCAACATGATGCTGTATGTGTCACACATGGACACAAGACACACAAGGCTGAGCGATGCAGGAGGAAATCATCTGCAGTGGTAATCCCCGGTAACACATTATTTATTCAACACCCTGGCCCACATCGGTGTGTGAGTGACTGTGGCCTACATGAGAAATATCTGAGGGCTATTTTTAAACTTAGTCTGCAGACATCCAGGTTTGACATACTAGGATGAACCAAAAAATATGATTTATTTGTCCTTCTTTTTGCAGCATGACTGGTTTTCTATGTGATGTGTGTGTTCCGTGTTAATTCACATCCCAATGATAGAAATTAACCACCACTGCTGATTCAGAAGATAAAACCTTGCTGCTTTTAATATGCATCTCAAGTGATATCTCGACAGGGAAATGATGGCGCACGCCTCTAATTGAATAGTTTAAGTTTGACTTGTATTCTTTTCTTCTCTAACATGGCCTCTATGTTTTCTCTTTTAAAATATATTAAATCGTGCTGCCTGAAATCCACTGAGGTGACAAGCTTTCATCTTGACAGGAAGGAAAGAAGGAAAACAAACCCAACATGCTACTATTCTTGATGCCTCGGGCTAGAAACACAATGACCCATTTCAGTCAACAGACAAATGAAAATAAGGCAAATGAGATTTGCGCTTCGTAATAAAAGACATGAAATACAAATATGCTTACATGATAAGGAATAAAGATACAAACAAATGAAGCAAAATGACATATTTTGGTGTATAACAATCAGCTGCCCTCAAAATGAACCAACTGCTTTTAATACTCATGAGGAAAAAATAAGAAAGATAAGAAGAGAGAGAAGGAAAAGAAAGAGAAATCATTACCCAATTATGAAAGATGCTAATGAGGGAAACATAGCACTTGTATTGTCTGGATTTTACTGCTGTACATTTGTGTGTCTTTGTCTCTCCCAGTAATAAAAAACAACTGTTCTGAATTATAGTCTGCTGGTATTGTCTTGCATTAATTTACCCTGATAACCCCGCCAGTCTCTACCCACGGCTGTCTGACTCATCCCTATGGTCCCACTCCTCACTGTTTGTGTGTCTGTGTGCACGCATGTGTGTGTGTGTGTGGGGGGGGTGTTTATGGAAATGCCCTCTAGTTGGAAAATCTCCCCATCCTAGACACAGTTGAGGGGGGCTGAATGTTTATGTTGCTAGACACCACAAATTGCAAAGGACTGAGTTACAGCAACATTGTAAGGAAAACCAGTAAACAGTTATACAGCTAAGCGGTGCCACCCAGACAGTGTAACTCAGTTCATTTCTGCCTGCACGTTAGTGCTCCTCTCCCACCTCTTGTGAGACAAACAGAAAGTGGGGCCTCCTACCCTTCATCAGGCCAGAACCAATCATGATGACTTTGCCACAGAGGAGCATCCATTTCAATTATCAGCCCCTCGGTGGTGTCTGAAGAAGGCTCGGGAAAACACTTTTATATAGTCAGAAATGTAACACATAGGCTGTGGGATTAAAAAGAAAAAGAGTGACACACTATTCGAAGTGGGACGTGTGCCTGTATCTGAGAGAGATTTAGTAGAACGCTAGGAGGTTTTGTACCAGTCAAACTGTGTCGCTCAGGTTCACGTCTGCTCAACCTGCTGTGGGGTGTGTGTGTGTGTGTGCTGCTACGTGCACAAGGTGTACATCTGCTGATGTGCACTTTTCAGTGTGATTAATATTTAAGGCCTTACTTATAACCTTGCATGGTAGTTGCTGCCTTAACAAAAGTTTTTGTCTGAGTGCAATATATACTGTATCTCCAATGGGGTGTATGTGAGGGTAGAAGGAGGCTTGAACGGGGTGCTAGATGAGCAGTTTGCCCTGGAGAATTACATTTGAATCTTCTGAATTATTCACCCAAATCCCCAGGAAAGCATCCATGTGTGTTGGGCCAGTTTACATCAGGATCTGACCCATGCACACGATGGAAATCAGACATGAATGATATCAGCTTTTTAGACTACAGATGTGCACATACGTAAAAAAATGGATAATGTTGATGATAATTGTCTTTTCACTCTATATTTGGGTGACTCTACACCCAGAAGAGACTAATGGTGCAAGTAAACGAGCTGTATCTGATAGCTTGAGCTCTCCTTGTTATTCATGTTTTCCTCATCTTCTTCTATTGGTGCCTTCTCCTTAATAAGAAAAGAATAGTACAGCATATCATAGCAAATGTTTTTAAAGCTCTAATTATATGTTTTCTAACAATTACATTTATATCCCACAAATAATGAATAGATTCTTGAGTTAAATGTTAGTTCTGGAGCCAAACCCTAATATACATCATATTTCTGAGCCCTGCTATCCTGAAACGTATTAAAATGCAACTATGAGCCATCATTGTACTGGAGGGTGTGTTTTTCTTTTGTATTTTCATTCTTTGCATTTCCATGAATAGGAGCTACAGTTTATTTTAAGTCAGTCGCTCCAATCCACAGCTGTAAATAGCCCCCAGCAATTGCACAATTTACTTTGTGCCCTACTTTCGAATATTTACATCCTCAATAGTAACAAATGGGCTTGGGGCTGAGTGATGGCGAGCGCTGGTTGGGAAAAGGAAAACATCAAGAAATGGACAGGCATGTGTTTATTTTTGTCTTCACCTATTGCAAGAAAAGGCACTGAAACTTCCTGAAAATTATGTTTGAGGTCGGTGTCTTGAGTCCAAGTGCATCCCAATCAACTCCAAGATCAGATTATAGGGGCTAAATGACAAATGGTTGACACAAACTACGTTTACATCCAAATAACCAGATTTTAACCCAAATAAGATCATACTCTAAATAAGACAATGCCATGTAAATTGCTTGTATTTTATTGCTAAATGATTTATTTTCAGAATTTTCAACAATATTTTATTGGTGAAATATTGTTGAAATAGTAATATATTAATATATTTTGTATTTACTTCTATATCCTTTTTGTCAATACACAGATACTTTTAACTACTTATCTGGGCTTATTTTCAGGAATGTTTGTCACCCAAAATCTAGCAACACCAATCAACCAATTAACACTAATGGATTATTCAGAAAATGCTTGTAAACATTCATTCATTCATTCATCTTCTTCCGCTTAATCCTTTTCGGGTCGCGGGGGGGCTGGAGCCTATCGCAGCATCTTTGGGCGAGAGGCAGGGTACACCCTGGACAGATCGCCAGTCCATCGCAGGGCCAACACAGAGAGACAGACAACCATTCACTCTCACAGTCATACCTAAGGACAATTTAGAATCCCCAGTTTGATGCCAATCAACCTAACTTGCATGTTTTTGGCAACATGCAAACAGGAATATTCCTGTAGCTGCTGCACATCTTAACATCTTATTCGTAATATTACTTGAACCAAAATAATAGACTGAATGGCCCTTAGCTGAAATACAAGGGCTCCTCATTAAAGATTTCCCCTGACCCACTCTGGGTTATTGTAGGAGGCTGAAATTGCACATATATAATAATATATATCTCTTTAGGTCACGTGTTAATTTGCAGCTCTGAACTCCTAAGAGTTTCTTCTTTACAGGTGCTGTGGTGGTGCATAGCATGGGAAATGTTTGATGAGATGAAAGAAACTTATGGGTAGGATGCCCTGTTGTATCACGTAGTCAAGCACTGGCATCGGAAGTTCAAGTGTGACTGAGCATCGGTGGAAACGGCACCCATTCCAGGGCAACCACAGTGCACCACTGATGAAAACACCATCCAGCAAGTGGAGGCCACCATTTTGGAGGATCACCACATAACCGCTCACCAACTAGCTCAAGATGTCAAGATCAGTGTGGGGTCTGTGGAAAAACAATCACCCATGACAATTTGCACATGCGGAAGTTGTCTGCATGATAGATTCCCTAGTTGCTCAAGCAGGAATGCGTCATGTGCTTCCAAGGTTATTGGCCCTGTGCCAAGAAAACCAGGACTTCTTTGACAGAATAGTTACACAGGACGAAACATGGGCCCATGACTATGATCCAGAGGCTAACGCCTAGTTGAGGCAATGGAAGCATTATGACTTACCACTGCTGAAGAAGGCATGTCTCCAACCGTCGGCAGGCAAGTTCATGCTCATGGTCTTTTGGGATCAGGATGGCACATTGATGATGGATTTTCTGACAAAGGGTACCACAATTACCAGGACTTACTATATTTTACTGCTGCAGAAATTGCAGAAGGCCATCAAAACCGAGACGTGGCATGCTGACCAAAGGTGTCCACTTCCTGCAAGACAATATCCTGGTTCACAACTCGCATGTTGCTCAGACAGAAGCACGGTCCTGCATTTATGAAAGCCCTCCTCACCTCATTTACTCTCCTGACATTGGACCATCTGACGTCCTCCTCTTTCTAATGATGACATAATTTTTGAAGGGCAAGCACTTCCAAGATGATGAAATGCTGGTTTTTGAGGTCAAGTCAAGGCTACTGACACAACCTGCAGACCTGCAGCTGCATAAAGTGATGGGAGAAATGTTTGACCCTTGGTGGTACCTATGTAGAGAAAGACTAATAACTGTGCCGAGTTTGGTTCCTCTCAGTCCATGGGAAATGAATCAAGGGAAATTTTTAATGGACAGCCCTATGGGGCTATGTAAACATAGTCATAAAGAAAGTGAAAAAGAGAGCACAAATGAAAGAGATATGACAAATAGGGAGAGGAATAAGGAAGGGGTTAGCTTACTGTAACTGAACAATTGAGCAGCTATCACATAACAGAATATTTTCACATAATGCCATGGCAATGGCGTTAAACAAGGAAGCTTTTAGTATCAATACGTATTATGCTTGTTCTCCTGGCAGAGAGAATGCACTCAGAGACTACAAGCCATTTTATGGCTGCCAGAAGGAGAGGAGGCAATGGCAAAATGAGCAAAGCAGAGCGGTGTGGTACAGCTATGAAGGAAACAACCCAATCCAGCTGAGGCCTACCTCTGACAGAAAGTATCGGGGGTGGGGGAGAAATGCAGGGATCTATGATGCAGAAGAGTAAGAGGAGAAGACATGTTCCCTTTGCCTGCAGGCCTGCATCACAGAGCCAGGGTTGGGGGGGGGGGGGGGGGGTTGGGAGGTGCAAGAGGAGGAGATTCAATTAAAATACACAAGGACTGAATGTATTTTTAATCACATCACTTCACTTCCCGGTGTGGCTGTCAGGCTTTGTGCGAAACTGTGAAACATCCTCGGAAAGGGGGGGCTGCCATGTCCCACTATCTCTGCATGCCACCCTCACAGCTCGCACACAGCTCAGCAGAGGAGCAGCACAAGCACGGCAGCTCTGGATGGAGATGACACAGCGGCACAGACACACAATTCACAGTGACACAGTGAGTGAAATAAAGAATATAATCCGAAGATAAAAATCAAGTTACTATTTTATTCATGCCAACAGACCCCGGGGGACAACAGCAGTGTGGTGTTCCTTCAAATATAAACTTATATGAGTCGAAAGCTTTTCTTTCCATAGTGCAAAATTTTAACTTGGTAATCACATCCTGTAATCAAGTGATTTAAATGTATGATAGTGGTCTGAAGTGTGTAAGGCAATAAATGTGCTGACCTGAAAAATCTTCATCACAAGCTTCCCACAAGCAATCGAGACAACAAAGTAGTGACCTCCTTTTCTTGTAGTAAGGGAGGCTGTAAAGGAAGTTCACTGCCTTGGAACTTCTCAGCTTCGCTGAATCATTCATATGTGAAGCTGCGCTAATGAAAATAATTGTATGCCAGTGAATATAGCTGTGCACTTCGCTGCTATTCAGAGCTGCTGAGCAGCATGGGTAGGGCTCTGAAAGTCCTGCTTCACTGGAGGATGGAGAACTGCTGTTATTACTGTAATGACCCTTAATACTCATAAATGACTGTGGTCTCTGGGCTTAACTGGCACTTATAGACACAGGTGACTATATATAGTAGTAGTATTAGTTTTGAAAAAATGTTTTCATTAGTACAAGATCAAGACATTGTCTACTGGTGGTAAATCCTCATATAAAAAGTAAAAAGTACCTAAATCTTCCTGCCTTTTTTTGATGGTTCATTGACATAAGCTGTGCTCATGTGTGCGTTATGTGCATTTGAGGCTCTGCCATATGCACATATGCAAAGCAAACAGACTGGAAAGGGTTCCAGCAATTTGAATATTTCTCATTTAAGTATGCAAAGTGGCCAGAAAACCCTCCGTTTCCCACCCTCTCCTCGCAATTAGAGAAATAAATGAATAAGCGCTCTAATTAGGATGCTGAGAGAAAAAAAGCCAAGGAAAGAGGAGAATTTCAATCCCGTTTTCCCATCCCACATATAGTGCATGAATAATCCAAACCCTGTCGTGGCTGTAAACACTATTTTTTATTACCTCAGTCATAAATCATAGGTCAGACAGATGGAGCAAAATCGACAACATCTCTAAAATACGCTCTAAGACCAGGCCATAATAAAATATCAGCATAACCCCAGTGCAGGATTGAATGCTGAAGATAGTGTTTGTCAGAAGCTCAGTATATCTCAGCAAAGGACAGATTCCAGTTCCCCTGAACAGATGTCTGTGCCTGTAAACAATGTTAAAGGGAAACAGCAGCTTAACAACCAAACTCATTACAGCAGCTGACAGATCAAAGCAACCAGGGATTCTGGTGTCACATTTAAAAAGACTGTGTGGGTCTATGCAGAGGTGCTCCCCTGCATGTGTGGCATCTTAGCGAGGGTCTAGTGTTTATTTGTAGGATGCTGTGTCATTCCAGCAGCCCAAATGCTTCCGAGGCCTGCAAAATCCACCTCTAACCCAGTATCACCGATGACAGAAACATCATTATCCCATCCATCTTTCATGCCCAGTTTGCTCATTCTCAATCCCAAACCCTCTCTATGTTTGAGATTTCGTTCAATCCAAATCAAAAGATGTACTACTATCTGCAGATGAATAAGTAAGACACATTCGAACCACGACAAGTAAACCCAGCACCTTTTGCTTGTATTCTGGCTTCACATTTAGTTTAAATTCACTGGGCTAACCTGGTACTGACAAATATAAAAGCCCACAAAGTTCAGGTAAGACTCCTGCTCAGTCATTTAATTCCACAAATCTCCCAAAGCACAGAATCCAATGCTTAATAAGCCTGCTCCTTTAGTGCCAATTAACGAGAGAGCATCTGGGAAGAGGCATGAACATATGCTGGCCTCGGTCTCCCACTAAATTTATGCTCTGAAGAGGTCACCAATGTGCAACATAGAGAGTTAAATTAGAATAAATAATGCCATCTTTTTAGAGAGAGAAAAAGAAAGAAAAGAAACAGTGGGCAAACTTACAAAAACATCCATGAGCATGTGTTCCAGGGTCACTTCCATGTCCTCGAGTCTGGCTGCAAGAGTCATCGTCAGACTGGTGGGGTTCAATCGGAGATTTTTAATAAAACTCTTCAAACACTGAATTTAGAAGGATAGTTGAGCCATACCAGCTATATAATACCCCAAATCCTCCAGGTGATGTCCCATGAAAGCTTTTTACGCTCCAGCTCAACTGTCAACCCTTTACTTTCATTCCTGAATTTGAGGATGTAAATGAAAATCTGAAAAAAAAAAAAAAAAATCTCCACTAAATTTTGGCTCCAGGCACCGTTGGGGCTCCGATCACTTGGGCATCCCGTCAGTGTACTTCAGTCACTCTCTTGAGCATCTGTGACGCTTGATGAGGATTATTGATAGACTAAAGGCATGCAGTCTCCTCGTCACATCTCAGTTATGATCGATGAGAGAGAAATGAAGAGACAGACAACTCCCTGCCAGAGGGAGGGCAGAGGGTGGTCTTGCTGTTGCTGCTGAGATGCAGAGAGCAGGATGAGATGCGCAAGGCTTGATACTGTAAGGGAGCTGTCAAAGAAGCAACTCCTATATGAAGTCATACAACTCCTACATTTTTTTAATATTTGATATTTATCTCACATTTTAAAAGTTTTATGGAGTTATCTCCTCCCCATTTTCCCCATTTCTCACTCCCCTTTCTTTTTCTCCGTGCCTTTTTTTTTGGGTCTCTGTCCACAGTGGACGTCTTTGTGTGGAGGCAGAGCCTGGGGCAGCTGATGCACAGTTCTGGGTGCTCTTGGCTGGGGTCATCCTTTCTCACACTGGGCCTCTCATCAATGGGCCTTTGTAGCAGCCTCATTAAGGGTTGGCCCTGGTTGCTGAGGCTCCCATAGACACACTGAGGGGAAACAACAGCGATATGGCCAGGATCTATGACTGGAAGCTTATGTAACAGTTGCGGGGAGGGGTAGAAACTGTAGAGGACAGGACATGTGGGGGTAGAGGGCTGACAGAAAAAATGAGGGGTAGGAGGGAGAACGAGGGTGTACGGCAGAGGGGCCAGTAATTCAATGAGACGGGAATGGAAGGGAAGCTGAAGACAGGGAGGAGGGGGACAGAGGGTGTCGGTGAGATGATCCATGGAGAGTGCCTGTTTTTGTTTTTCTGGCAAGATCTGGTGGAATGTACCCCCCATTACCTCTCAGTTAATAAGGCTTAACAAAAAGGAAAACAGTAAGACTGGATCTGACTGTAAAGAGGGTAGGGTATGGCTGCAAGGAGGGAGAGAAACTGTCTGCATAAACAGTGCACAGATTGTGTAATGTGGTTAATATAACAACCAATTAGCTACAAATGCTACAAAAATTATTTCTTATGCCATTTCTTATACTGGAGTCAACAGGCAGGGTTCAGAATTTTTCCTTTTTTCCTTTTGTGTATGATTAGAGGAAATGTAGTACATACAGTATACCTATACCCAATGTTAAGAACTACAACCAGGCATCAGTGAAGAAGCCACGATTAGATATAGTTTCAGAGCTAATAAACTATCTCAAAACCCATACAATCACACTTCTCTGGTTGGACACCTATTCTGATGCATTAATTTGAATCTAGTTTGAGAGCAAATCCCATATATGTAATGTTTTTGCCTTGTTTTTGCAATTATGTGGCAAAGAGGTGGAAGCTGCACGCACATCCAGGATGTTGTGAAAATGGCAAAGGCTGGTAGAAAACCTTAAGCATGCTGTCCAACCTTCTGCAAAAATATGCTATCCAATGAATTAAAGATTCTTAAATAAATTACAAAAATATCAAACACAATAAATACCTAAATTAATTAATCAATTTTTAAAAAAAACGAGCAGGGAAACACTGTTGAAATGAGTATGGTAGATAGCAACGTTGATAGATCTGTGAGGATGGGCTGTCTGCTATGATCAGAACCTCATTTCTACCTGTGTAGCTTGGTGCTGGAGATGTAAATGGTGACCACGAGAGTTGCTGTAAATTCTCTGATCATAAACTCGGCTATGTGTTTACAAACACCCATAGCAACCTGACGTCATAAAAACAGGCTCTGCTGCGCAGTTAGTTGCATGTTAGTCACTCAAGAGCCCATTTAGCAATGTTTCAATAAAAATTAAACCTGCAAGCAGGTGTAAGCGGGCTTTCGCCCTCCACGCACCCGCGCAACCCAGCGCCTGTCGTACCTTGCTGTCTCGGAAAATTTCCCATTGTCGCTGCAAGGGCTGCATGAATAATAAAGTAAACCATTTGGCAAGAACTTCCTTTGAGCAGTAAGTGGTGCTATACCTTTTATCAAATATTCTTATGAAGGTGCGTGCAGAGTTGGACTAAAGTCCATCATGGCAATAACGGTGAAAATCCAACACAGTTTCTCCAATTTACAACTGTCCAATGTATTGTAATAAGGTAAACTTGGACATGTGTCCATTGCAAAACTTAACATTTTAAATACATGTTGCAGACCAATACAGAACTACAGAAGAGAGTCACCTTGACTTACGTTCCACATTTGGTGACCCTTGGACTTCCTCAAGCCTTCAAAGTATAAAACATCTTGAATGGCAAGGAATGGGCTTCCATGGCAAATGTGCTTATTGCAGGACAAAAGTGACTTCTACCGAGGGTAGTCCAATACACTCTGAGAAACCACTGAAAATGTCATGTCATTGTGACTACTGGTCTTTGCGAAAAATTTGACACAATTTTGTGCAGTACCACATGCCAGCCGTGTTCAGAATGGGATCAGTATGATTTGTGCAAAGTTTGGTCCAAATCAGACAAGGATTGTCTGAGCTGTAACTGTCATGTTTTGCATTGCGAGGAAGCCATTGAAGCATGGTGGTCGCCATGGAAACAGTTCTGTACTATGTACATGTACTGTCAGTGTACCCTAGTCATTCCTTCATGTCATTTTTTCTGCTGTTGAGAGAAAAAGAAAGAAAACAGTTTTCAGCAATTCTTCCTTTAATCAATAGGGGCGCTAAAACCTTGGTTTATTATTTTTATATAGACATGTTTGGGGCAGGACGAATATTAATCGTCGAAAATTTGGTGCAAATCATCCAAAGTTTGTCCAGTTTACAAGGGTCCAATGTTGTAACCACTAGGCAGCACTCTAACTTTTGTTATTTTTATATAGGAGTGTTCAGGGTGGGACTATTATCCATTATTGAAAATTTGGTGACAATCAGACAAAGTTTGTCCAAGATACAACTTTCCGATGTTTCATGGTGAGGAGTCAACCTTCGCTATGTCGCCATGGCAACACTTCCCTGTCAGTTATGTGTTGGCCACCCATATACGACTATATATGACAGTCACCTAAACCATTGTTCAAGATTTCATGACTCCAAGTCGTTCCTAATCCTGCAACCAAGTTCAAGGATTGAATGGCAAGGAGGTCATGTCCATGGTAGCATGTGTGACATCATGCTAAAGTTGATGTACAGTTATGATCATCGCTTTGGTCTGATGAATCTCTGAAAATTTCACGTCATTCTGGCCAGTGGCCTGTGAGTAATAAATAAAACAGTTTTCAGCAATTCTTTCATTAACCAGTAGGTGGCGCTATATCTTTTGTCAGGTATTTTGATGTAGACGTGTTCCGAGCGAGAATATTTTCCATCATGGAAACTTTGGTGCATATCGGACAAGTTTTGCTTGAGTTACTTTGCCATGGCGCCATGGCAACACTTCCCTGTCAGTTATGTGTGGTCCACCCATATAGGACTATATATGACAGTCATGTCAACTTATGTTCCAAATTTCATGACTCTGGGACCTTCCCACCCCTCCCCATAAGCTCACGGATTGAATGGCGAGGAGGGCGTGTCCATGGTAATACGTGTGACGTCATGTTAAAGTTGATGTGCAGTTATGATTATCCCTTTGGTCTGATGAATCTCAGAAAATTTCACGTCATTCTGGCGAGCAGCGCGTGAGTAATAAATAAAAGAGTTTTCAGCAATTCTTCCTTTAACCACCCGAGGGCTCTATAACTTGTGTTTATTGTTTTTATATACATGTGTTTGCAGTGGGACTAATATTGAATGTGCAAAATTATGTGAAAATCATACAAATCGTCTGTTGCTCTAACCACAAGGTGGCGCTATAACTTTTGTTTATTATTTTTACATAGACGCGTTTGGGGCGGGAGTCATATCCATTGTCGAAAATTTGGTGGAAATCAGATGAAGTTTGTCCAATTTGCCAGTTTTTGATATTCTATGGCGAAGAGTCAGCGTACGCCATGTCGCCATGGCAGCACTTACCTATCAGTTATGTCTTGTCCACCCATATAGGACTATATATTACAGTCACCTCAACCTATGTTCAAGATTTCATGACTCCAGGTCATTCCTAATCCCGTAAAAAAGATCAAGGATTGAATGGCGAGGAGGGCGTGTCCATGGTAACACGTGTGACGTCATGCTAAAGTTGATGTGCAGTTATGATCATCCCTGTGGTGTGATCAATCTCAGAAAATTTCACGTCAGTCTGGTAAGTGACTCGTGAGTAATAAATAAAACAGTTTATAGCAATTCTTTCGTTAACCACTATGTGACGCTATATCTTTTGTCAGATATTTTAATATTGACGCGTTTGGGGCGGGACTATTTTCCATCATGGAAAGATTGGAGGACATCGGACAATTTTTGCCCGAGTGACAGCTGTTTGAAGTTGTAAGGGGAGGAGTCAAACTTCGCCACTGTGCCCTGGCCACACCTTTTGAGATTTTGACTTAATTTATACAATTTTTAATGGCCAATGCCTATAGATGCCGCCATGTAAAAATGAGCTCAATTGTAGCAGGTCCCTAGGACTAGTTCATTCAAATGCGAGGTGTGACTTTTTTCCGAATTGGAGGTTGGGCAACTTTGAGGCAAAATGGCAGCCTTCCTGTTGGTGGTGGGTATGGGCCACAATTATGTTTTTTGCATGTCTTGAGGTGATGCACACCTCACCCAAATTTTATGTATGTACGGCAAAGTTTATGGTCTCCAGTCTCCATAGACCTTGTACGTTTGGCCCCACCCACAAAGATTAGGGGTGGGGGGGCACATATGTTTTCCAGTTTATCAAATTTTTTGCCGGTTCTGAGGGGTCTGCAAAAAACAAATCGCATTTTGGTAAACGTTCAGAGGGTGAAAAATTCATTCGTTTAGGCAGAAGAATTTCTTCGAGCTGAGCAATTACAATAGGGCTTTCGTTGACTGACGTTGTAGGGCTTTTGCCGACTGACGTTGTCAGTGGCTCAGGCCCTAATAAAAAGACAACAGTCCCTTATGTCGCACTGAGCCAGGAGAGAGCTGACTGGTTTGGGTGAGCCACTAGCCTAGCCAGGATGCCTCCGTGCGTGCCACTCTCTGATCCGGCTCATCAAGCCCGGTGACGTGGTAGGTTAGCGAAGTGCTGCCCACTTGTGTCATCTCAAAAGTTACAATGTGCAATTCTGCCAGTGAGTAACAGAAACTGATGGCTGTACTCGTCTGGAAGAAGAATACAAATGCACACACACACAGTAAACTTTTACACAGATGAAAAGGGATGAAAAATACTGTGTTGTCTGTGTGGGACATAGATTTTTGTTCTGCATGTGAAAAAAATTAACAAAAATCTTTAAGAATACTGTTCGCTCGACCTGTTTAGTTCACGTCCATATCAAGAGGATTGCACCGGAAAAGGTTTTTGGATGGGTCCATGTACCTTTACATCCCCACGTTACATATTTCAGCACAGACACCAGAAGATGCACCATTCAGACTGTTAAAGACGGCAGATCCACCGGTCCTGTTGTTGCCCTCAGGAGGCCTTCCAGCCTTCCGAATGTAACTCCTAATGCTGCCTGCTGTGACTAACATCCAACCGTAATATCCCTCTAATTCTCATCTGCATGCTACTCATGAATTATAAATACCCACTAGCAGGGTGTAGATGGATAGTATATGGCCACTAAGACGTGTGAAGCAGGTGACACGCTAACTCTGAAAGCAGAGGAGAGTGGCAAGAAGCCTATCCAGACTGGTTTCATCATTAGAGAAGAGCTTAACCCCCAACAGAGAGGCAACTGAGGGCAGCATGTCCTGCAGTGACTCTTCTTTGGCATGACTAGGGTTAAAACCCTGATTTTTCAAAATGTTTGTCTACAAGTAGGGACAGTACGTGGACACAGTAGAATGTATTAATAATCTTGGTGAGGAAACTTTGAATTATTATCACTAATATAAAAAATCAGGGAGAAGCAAGAGGGTTATCTACTGATAGCTGCTTTGCTGCCTGTGTGTAATACAGTATTCACAGCAGCTGTCTCAGAGAGGTAAAAAACCATCTATGTTGTGTCACAGATAAAGAGTGCATTCCTGCAAAACACGTGCACCTATAAACAAGCTTACACAAATGTGAGTTTATGATTTCCGCTAAAGAGTGAGTTTAAACAGCCAAGCAGATGTTTCTACAGATAACGGTCCAATTTTAGGATCCCTCTGAAGCCTTCTTCTATGTCTATAGAATTACAGACACATTCAATAAAAGGTTGAGTAAACTAAAAAAGAAAGAGCTGCACTCCATGCAGTACGTTAAGATGAATCAACTAACAGCAGTTGTGTGAAACACACCTCTGTTTGTCATTTCTATCAGTTTCATCCTAGAAGCCGACCGTTCCAGTTTTTCAGTAATCAGCAGGAACACTAAAGGCCAGTGCAACCGGCCAGACTGCACATCAAAAAAATTGGCATGAACAAATCTCTCTGATTTTGATTCACACTAAAAGCATCAAGGACAGTTTTGGTCATTATACCTTATTTTTTGGCAGGAGCATAAAGTGTGTCTCTGTGAGGCTGATTGATCATGATGTCCACCTGGCGTGGTAAATAGGGATGTGTGCGAACCAAACTCCTGGCAGTCTTCCAAGTGGACTGAGGTTTGCACTGCACGCGCACACACACACACACACACACACACACACACTTAAAAATAGTAACCCTATCTATTCTAGACATGTTGATAAAGCCTCTTAAGCACCTGTCTGCATCTGAGTGTCTGAAGGGTTTACTGGCCGTCACTACACTGAACACAATTCAAGCCCAGTGAGATGGATTTTACTAATCTATGTTTTGACGCTTTATATATTCTTGTATTTTTATTGTTTATGACCACCTTTACCTGTTTTGATCTCCTTTAATTAGCCAGTCAAAGAGTAAAGGGGTTCCTGCAAAGTCATTCTGTGAAACGCTGTAAATTTACTGTGTCACCCTGTGCTCTAAATCTGTCATTCCACATTACAGTGAGCGGCCCTGTGTGTGTTTTCAGTGAGCGGCCCTGTGTGTGTTTTCAGTGTCTCTGAAACACACACAGGGTGCACGTGTGCGTCTATGGCAGTTTTTTGCAGTTTCTACCTTCGATGAAAAGGCAGAAGTATTCCACGATCTTATGTCATTCTATCTGCAGGGAAAGTCACCTTGCATTTTATTGGGACCCGCTGACACACAGAACAGAAAAAATAATGTTCTTTGAAATACAGGAGCAGGGAAATGAAAAGAACATGTGATATGTGAGGGGATCAAAAGGCATTCATAAGGCAAATGCACACAGCCGACACCTTGGCTATCTTGGTCAGAACTTCTGCCTGTCTTGTCTTACGTACAAGCCACTCACCACAGAGTAAGCGTTTATCTTGGAGACGCTGAGCATACAGAACGCAATAGAGACATATTTGAGAGACTGGTTGTATGAAGCCGCTGGATTGAGTCACGCTCCAGCATTTTCTGCTCCAGTAAACTTTGCCCGCTTTGCCCAGTGCTGAGGAGGCTTCGTATCCACACCATTCACAGAAATAGACATGGATAGATGCATACTTGCCCAGCAACAGCATTAGAAAACACTGCCTGCCTAACACTGATTCAACAATTACCACTCTGTTAACAGCAGGCTCGTCTGTCTGGCTGCAAGTCTGCGCAACTTTTATATGAATTACCCTAGTGTGCAAGCAGCACACTCACATCAACATAGGCTCAAGACACCCATGTGAGTCGCCATCACTTAAGTCCACACACAGGATTAAGCATCTGATTTGAGGCAGAGTGAGCGTTAAATGTTTGATGATACGGCTACATATTTAATCTTAACAGACCAGATAATGGGGGAAATGGGTTATACATGATTGTACTCCCAGTGGAAAACATTAGGATGCTAGGAATAGGAAGGAAACACGGGTTTAAACATTTGTATACTGCATGCCTTATTGTCTTAATAGTTTGAACAGAATTTCTTGAAGGCAGAGCTTCCTCTGGCTTAAAGACCTTGGCGCGGTGGCAACATATTTTTCCCGGGGGTGGGGGGGGGGGGGAAACACATTAAATTAAATCACCTTTTATTGTCATTCAAGCAATCATGTACAGTAGAACAAAATTGTGCTTTATCCTAACTACAGTGTCAATCACACACACCCCATGTGTAGAATCAGAAGGGCCGCTGCCATGCAACGCCACAGATTTCCCTCCTCCATTCCATAATTGCTGAGCACCAAGCTGGACGGCAGGAAGTTCTGCTTTTATATGGTCTTTGCCATGACCCGGCCAGAATTTGAACCCCTGCCTTCTGGGTGTGGGGTGGATGTTCTACCAACTGAGCCACCATTCCAGTAACATGTCTATGAATATGTTAATTTTATACTATTTTTTTTTAAATTTTGCATATAATAAAGCATCAGATTTATATAACGCTTTATCATAGACACTTTTTACAGATACATTATTCATTCACTCCAGACAGACAATGGTAGTGGCAAGCTACTACTGTTTCCACAGCTCTCCTGGGGCAGGCTGACAGAAACGTGGCTGCCAATCTGGGCACCACCAAACATTTACGTATACACATTCATACCCAGGCAAGGTGAGTAAAGTGTCTTGCCTAGGGACACAAAGGCAGGATATCTGGGGACAGCGGGATTCAAACCGCCAACCATCTGGTTATTGGACAATCCGCTCTACTTCCTGTGCCACTGCTGTGTATATGGAACTTACAATTTGAAGTATTGTACAACCAAGGCTTGAATGTTGGAATATTGGGCCATTTGGGGTCCCACCCAGACGTCCTGTATTTGGACTTTTTACTGGTGTCATCCTTCTCTCCTTCCTCTGCCCTCACCTCTCCTGAACACACTTTCCTCTCCTTGGCTCCTCTCTTCTGTCTCATCTTGCCCTCTCTGAGCTCTGTCTAATTCAGGTTCTCTCTCTGTCTATGGTGATATACAAACAGGTTAGAAAATATCAAGAGCCATGTAAATTAAAGGAGACAACCAAAAATTTGTAGTTAAGGGTACAAAGAGCACCCACTTGAAACTTAATGACTTCAATCTTGAAGGGTTGAGGTTTTTCTCCAAAATTTATAACAATTTTCTTATAGTTTTCTACTTTTCTCTGTAAATTTATCTAAATTTGAAACCATTTTCCTCAAATTGGTAATTTCCTCTTGTAAAATTGACTTTTCTTGTACATTTGAAACTTTATTATAAATTTGTGGATTATTTTATGGCTTATTTTTGTCTGTTTTTTTAAATAAAATTAGTTTTTTTTAAATAAATTTGAAACAGACTGTGGTATTTTTTTTAACTTTTTCCTTATAACAATTTATATTTTTGACCATAACTTTGCAGTCAGAACAGAACAATAATTTAACTCTCGTTACAAAGAAAAAAAGCTAATAAAATTGTTTAATGATTTAAATTAACTTACATAAATGACCAAGGATGCCATTATTTCTGTTATAATATTTCTATATATTTATAGTTTTTTTTTTTTTTTTAGAAATCTCCTCACCACCAAGAAAAACCTCCCTTATTTTGAAGTCCAAATGCTGGCACGTTTAGTTTGTCTGAAGGCTGTTGACGGATTAAAGTCATTGACTTCATGAATTTCGGTCATCTTAACTTGCCAGGTTCATAATTGGGAACATAACTTGATATTGTTGTGGCTGGTGAAATATATCCTCAGGAATTCATCAGTTCCCCTTGCCTTTCCCTTCATATGAAGCCGGCTGCATTTTAATTCTAACCAGATCTCTTAGATAAGCGATTCTTCCGTTATTGCTCCCGTTTGCAGTGGTTTAAAACCATGATAAATGCCTCCAGTGCTTACATACCTCTTCTGATTTTTTTCCCCTGCATTTAAAGTACTTTAATAAACTCATGTTTCTGTCGGACAGTCAAACCTTATTCATGCTGCATTTCCCCTCTAGTCCGCCTTTGTCCACGTATGCTTTAGACGAGCCCAGCACGCATGTGGCACTGTATATGCTCACTTTTTTCATCTACCCAGGCCAAGCGGTTGATGCATGCACACAACCATCATTTGTAGTTTCACTCCCACCCGATAGGTAGTGCCAAGGCACTGACGCACCAGGATTTTCACCAACGAAGAAACGGCGGACTTCTTCACAAAGTTTCTCTTCAAATAGAGTCCATTTCTGCTGTTTGACTTCCCGGTTTTCATTCCTTTTCCACGAACATGCTGCTGCTGCTAGCGAGACACTGCCTGCTGACTGACTGGAAAGCTCGCGTGGGCAGGGTGCTTCTAAATTCCGCGCGGATGACGGCTATGCGCGTTGTTCATGTGTGCGCTTGCGGAAAGTCATTGTTTCATATATTTTTCTTAAATTCATATCTCCTCCTTGGCGTGGCGGTAAATTTTCTGGCGAGGTGGGCCGCCACCCAGAAATGTTACCAGAGAAAACCCTGTGAAGGTGTAGACAAATTTGGTGACAGATTTATGTGTTATGCAATTTAACATAGCTGCCATTACTGTGTAGTTAGACTGAGGCAGTGGTCAAGTTACCGATGAAGGTTTAAATCTGTGCATTCTGGTGTTTGCACCTACATCACATCGACTCCACTGCTGACGCACATCGCAGATGCAGTGATGGGCAATATTTTCCTGTGTGCTGGTTTGAATGTGTTGTTCTGTTGCCAAAACATGTTTCTGCCAATGTGTAGTGTGATTTGTGTTGATCATGTGCTCTTGTTTATTAAATAACAATGGACAAGAACAGATTGTGATAGAACTGGAGTTAATAAATGTTTAAAAAAGCAACTTGTCATATGATCACTGCAACAGAGAAGCCGTTATGGTACATCCAACCACCACCATTGTTTAATTAATCTGCTTAATTACTGGGGTTAGGATGAGTCACACAAATGCTCTATCTCTGCTTAACTTCCTCAGTATCCCTTTGAATTTGGATCAGTGTTTATCTGACTTGCTTTGGAAGTGGCACCGCAGTGAACAAGCAGAGCAAAGCAGAGAAGAGAACAAGGAAATGTGAAGGAGGAGACAATGCGGACCAATCACAGCTCTTGCAGTCTGCATCGCTGATGTGCACCTCTCCATCTCGGGAGGGTATTGCATCGCTACTGCCTCAACACAGTTGCAGCTGCGTTGTGAGTGCATAAAGCAAGCTACTTTATAGCTGTTGTAGTAGTTTGAGATAGCTACTTTAGAAACCGGAGTGGTGGCCTAGAGGGAGCCTATCTGCTCCATAACCAGGAGGTGGTAGGTTCAATCCCTGGCTGGGTCAGACCAAAAAAATGGTACTTCCTGCCCTCTAGCTTGGTGCTCAGCATAAGGAAAGAAGGTTGGTTACCCAGGCACAAGGAAGCACAAGCCAGTGTACTTGTCAGGAAGGGTGTCCAGCCAAACCAAATTCTGGATCATGGTGTAGTGACCCTGAAAGGGAGCAGGTGAAAGAAAGGAAGTGGAGGAGGAGATAGTTACTTTGTTTTGTTTTGTTTTTTCTTTTATGTCGCCAAAATGGATGCTCGGCACTACTGATAGACCAGTTCCAAACTGCACAGGTTATCTGCAGTTTCCAAAATAAATCAATCAGGACAGAACAGTCAAGGGGGCAGTGGTGGCCTAATGGTTAGAGATGTAGACTGGTGAGCGGAGGGTCGCCGGTTCAATCCCCGGCCAGGCAGAATAAGATGCGAGTGGGACAGATAATGCAACAGTGCTTGCCCCACCCTCCTAAACCCCAATGTGGTGCCATTGAGCAAGGCCCTTAACTCCAACTGCTCCAGTGGAGCTGCTCGGTGGCCTCAGGTCAATTTGTAGTTGTACTGAGCAGCTTCCAGGTGTGACTGTGAACAGGGTGTCCTTGAAAAAGAGAGGTTGCCTCTCAGTGGAACTTCCCTGTATAAAAAGAGAATTATCTTGTTAGCTGGAAATGTTGCTTAAAAACAAATCTCATGTATCCACTTCCTGCACATTCCAATCTTTTTTCACTCGTTAGACCAGACACATTTTGTCTGCATACAGGATGCAGCTGTGCTCATGACACTCATAAACCTCTTAGCCTGTTGTAACTATAAAGCTCTCCTTCTTTGTAGACAATAAATCATAATGATCCCTAAACTAAATATTAAGCATAAACAAATCCCAACTACAAACAGGGTGCACCTGTGCACCGCTCACCCGTACACTCTCGTGCCTGCATTTCCTCATTCTCCACCTCTTGCTGCGGGCATGGGACTAAGCTGCACGTTACTGTACAGATGGGCCCCACACCTCTGACAGGTGCAGCAGCTTCACCGCTACCAAGCAAAGGGATGGCAAATGCGTGGCCAAATGACTCAGGCTTTGTCTTTGTTCACATGCAGGGGAAGAAGGGGGGATGGGGTTAAGGGAAAGAGAGACGTAATTTGAGGATCTCCATCTACACCTACCGACATTGCTCCAAGCTACCTCTTCGTCATTGTGAAGGCCAAATGTAAAATCACAGCAGGGGAGTTAGTGGTTATGAGTTTACATATTTTCAATTAGTCAAACTGATTCTACTATTTTGTATATTTGTAAGATGATAGTTTGACCTTAATTGTATCTGTTTTCTGAGAAGCGAGTCCATGAAGGCAGTGGGCTTCGAAACAGGGCAGACTGCCCCCCCCCCCCCCCCGGGGGCCATAGCCAGACAGACCAGCCGCCTCCCACCCTTCTCTTGTCTTTGTCCTTGCAATACCTCCTAGCCTGCACTCCAGTCAGAAAAAAGATGCGCTGTGACAGACCTGACTTGATAACTCCCAGATCTCGATCTGAGCCAAGGTCCTGTCCCTTGATATTTACCACTTATTTACATGCAGGCCCCATTATTGCCATGGGAACAGAGGTGCTGCTTAAGGAAGAAAATGAGAAGGGCTGGGGGGGAAAAGGGTTGAAGTTGGCCACATGAAAAATGAAAGAGCAGGGGAGAAGAGGGAGGGTTTAGTGACGCGTGGGGGTAAATCCCACATAATTGCCCCTCCAGTAAGCAGCAGGGGTAATGGGATGCCCACTCAGTCACTGACACAGCTCATAATTATTAATCAAGCTCAGCCTTTAACATATGCTCCCCGCTTTCAATCTCTTTCCCCATTCATCTCATTTCCCTCTCTTGATTTTACTTGTTTATTTTTTTTTTCTTTGTGTCTTTCTTGAACAGTGGAAAGCACAGGATGAGGTCATTAATTATATACCTAGCAGTTCTCTGGTGACCACACACACGCACAGATGCTCCTCTTCCCTCCTCTCCATAAAACCTCGGTTCTCTAAGAAAGTTGTGACAACAGATGAAACGCAGAGTCTGCTCAAGTTCCGAATTTATTAGGGGCCAAACAGCCCGCTCGCACACAAAAAACAGCAGACCACTTAACATTAGAACCAAGTCTCAACACTTATTGGCTCCATACATCAAATAGCACAAGGAAGAATGGGTGTGTGTGACAGCCTCACACCAGCCTTTCTTCTCCTGTCCTGACCTTCTCCATGGCCACACACTGCTGTGAAGACAATCCTCGAACCTTCACATTATAGAGCTGCAGGAAGCAGAACAAACACCACTTCAACCACAGGGCCCTGAGGACCTGCTCTTCTTGAGCTGGACAGCCATGTGTTGGAGGCTCATTATTTAGGGGTGCCTTGGGCAGAGCAAAGAATCCCATCATGCAGCGCTCTCTGGTGGTTAGAGAGTGAAATACATCAGGTTGACACATGCAAGACCTTCAAAGTTAGTGCATGGTGTTTACCACTGAATTCAACTATTACGCCTAAGGGAAAAAGTCCTCAAACAAACCCTGTGATTTACAGAGCAGTATTTATGCAGCTATTATTGAAAAACTGTTTTTGTATTAAAGGTAGATTATACCCTACATTCACCTGTACCCTCTTTAGAACTTGTAGGACAGCATTTCATGTGAGAAAGACAGGTGTTCAAAGAAGTCAGCCTCCTCTTTATTATACGTTTTCTTTTGAAGATAATTCATTGGTACTGTTTGGCCTCTGTACGAGTATTGACATGTATTTTAATCAAGTTGTTGCTGACTAAACTGCCTTGCAAAACAATGATTTGACATGGTTCAAGCAATGGCAACATTTAATTTGCTTGATTCTGCTTTTATAGCTTCTCTTGGTGAATGCGTAAACTGTGTGCATCTGATTTCAAAGGTATACCCACATACTGTGTCTTAAAATCTATAACTGCACATACAGAGCACACGGAAAATAACAGCAGCTGCTCTCAAAATCAGACACATCCACACACAAACACCTCGAGACTCGTATTAATGACCTTAACTGCACAGGCAGATGCTCACATCTGTTCAAAATAAAACACACGCTCACATCCACATACAGACATGAATACACATGAGAATGAGCAATAAATCTGACACGTCACCTTTAATTGTTCTAACAAGCTGTAATGAGAGCATCAGGGGTCAGCGAGACACTTAGGGTGATGTAAGTACTCCCAGTAGGATGGATGAACATCAATCTGGTAACCTTGATTTCATATTTTGGTTTAATTTAGTGTAATGGCATCTGTGTGCACATGGGTGAAGGGTGGGAATAGAATGTCTGGCAACCATTCAGACCGCAAGAAAGAAAGCAATCATTGAGGAAAAAAGATGAGAAACAATATAAAACTCTTATTTTCACAAGAGTGTGAAGTAGGAATCAGAGGAAATCATTTTTACAACTACTGCCTCAAATAAATGAATAAATAATATATTTGACCTGAAAATTAACTGAAACTAGTCAAATTTGCCACAATGGATACACACAATTTTCTTTCACAATGCTGCCAACCATCCATCTATTGCTCCAGTCTTGGCACAGCGCCTGACAAGCTAGCATCAGTAAAACGGTCATGGTGGCAGCATATGGTTCCATATGTCTGTGCGGCTGCATGTGGAGGTTATGGAGCATACAGAATGATCAGCATGCAGGCATGTTTGTGTGTGTGCACAATTTTAGGCTGCAATGCATCTGCATGCAGAAGTGCCTCATGTCTTTGTCGTTATGGGCAGTTATGTAGATCTTTGAAAACAGAAATAATTATGCTCTGTTTTTCTTTGCAATAGAAGACAAAGACATATAGAAGATTTGTTAAGTTATAAGTATGGTCAGTGGTTAATGGTTTCTGGTACGGACAGCACCTACAGACTGTGCATGTGTATAGGGAAGTCAATATCATGTTGTGCTTATCATTTAATAAAACTGATAAAGGCAAATGCTATGAAGAAGACTCTGTACTAAAACACAAAGGGTATGTTGGCTGTAATGTGAGCCAGTGAACGAGAAGACAGGAATTCCTGATTTATTTCTAAGGTTTTGATGTGCCACCATTGTACAGTTGGGAAGAATATGGAAAGCTTCTGATTTCAAAAATCATATCTATTAGTAAGAGAATGTGCATTAGCATCCTGACAGAGAAGCTGCAGAAAGAAACTCCACAGCATTTGTTTCCTTCTTTCATTTTCTAAATCTTCCATTAGTTTTGGAAGGGTAACTTACCACTCTTTTCTGCATGTGCTGCTACCAATTTCCTGCATGGGCCTGAGGATGGTCTTATTCATTGCAATACACTGGGTTGAAACTTTCTTCTTTTCATTTTCCAGTTCCACCCCTGAGATGCCATAACACTATAAACATGCAAGTCAATTCAGATCCATCAACACAGAAAAGATCCTTGGTGGCTTCATAATTGCAACTTTGCCAGTTAAGCTTAAAACAGCATCCAGGTTAGAAGCCAGAAAACATTGCAACCAGGGGGTTGAATGTGAGTCTCCGTGGTGTTGGGAGAGTTATTGCAACTGTGAGCTCCCAGCTGCATTAGCAATAGTAATAGAGCCAGTATCCCTCGGTGCATGTCAGTAGGTCAGGACTGGAGCTTGCACTTTCCACTGGAGACCATCTGTGAACATTAAATGTTATTATTTTTGTTTCTTGTTGTGACTTCTGCTGATATCAATGTAGCCTACATCTCACAAATGTGTTTCCACAATGCAAACTGTGGTTCTGCCCTTATCATCTGCTACCAACACCAGCAAGATTACTCTCGACTAATGTAAAGAGATCACAGTGTGAAACCCAGGGCAAGTATTATAGGAGTAGCTTAAAAGATGATAGTACTGGGCCTGAAATGGTGGGTCGCTTATGAGGTTGAGGTACAAATGCCAGAATAAAGAGCAGGGAAAAAACGTAAATGTGGCTGACTAGAAAAAGATTAATGGGCTGAAAAGGAAAAAGAGAATTCCATTTCCTGTGTGAGGGTATGCATGTATATTTATGCATGCATAAATTCATTTGTGCCATGCAGAGCAACTGATAGGGTGATGTATGATACCTGTTAAATGCAGGGTGACCCTCTGTAACAAGGTTGGCACCACTAATCCTCTGCTCGTTCATCAGACATCCTGGTGTGCAGGTCTGATTTTGAGCACTTGTTACTATACCCAAATAGAGGATATACACGGTAGCTTTGCACTTGCCATTCTGATACTTTAAAGGCTGACGACAGAGCATGAAATTGTCTCTTGGGAATATCTATTGTATGTAATTGCTCACACAGAGTCAATATACTTAATAGGACTGCTGCAGGCACTTTGATCTGAAGCACTTGTTTAAACACTCACATAAAATAAGTACGCTGAGTTACAGTGAAATTGTCTTTATGATACTGTGTGTGTTGTGCTCCACCTACCTCAACTAATTTTCTCACCTTTTTTCAACTGCCTTTCATCCGAATTATCAACAAAAAAGAAAAGAAAAAGGAAAAAAAAATGATGGCCCCAATCAAGTGGAAAATCTGCACCCAGTGTTTCCATGACAACACATAACATTAAGTGCGTCACTGGTTTGCTTGCTGTGGTTGCTCAATTTTGCTCTGATTGATCTCGTCGTTCAGGCCTCTTGAAGGGGACAAGAGCACATTTGATATGCTTGACTTCACACACACACACACACACACACAGCCGTGATCAGCGGTGGCGTACTGCCAACAGGCCACATTTTCAAAAGAGGAAAGTGCAGATGAGCAGCAGTGAGGAAAAGCTTCACACAGGGAGCTGTAGGAGGATGATCACCCTTTCTACATGGCATCCCACTGATGTCATCTTAAAGTGGAATGCAGCAGTTGTGTTTCTTTTTATCTTTAGCTCTCTCTCAGCGGGAATCACTATCCTAAAGATGTTATATGTGAGACATCATCCAAAAAAATGTCCTCATATGTTTGCATCAACATTTTTAAAGACCCACTCCGATGGCTCTAAAACCACCTCAAAAACAAATATGTATTGCCCAAAATAATATGTTGTGGCTTTTTACCCACAAAAAAACTTTCATTGCCTTAGAATTGCTTGGAAAGAGCTTTTAAATCTTTCACCTACTTAAGTATGGATGATCTATGAATATTCTATTACCAACCTGCAGGACTTGCACGTGATTGGGCGCTGCACTCTCCAATCTCCAGGGCTTGCACGTGATTGGTCGGTGTGCTCCAATCTCCAGGGCTTGCATGTGATTGGTCGGTGTGCTCCAATCTCCAGGGCTTGCATGTGATTGGTCACCACAACTCCTGGTGGGTCAGCTGCCAGTTTGCTCACGATGCTTACCGGATGTCAAAGTTTTGCCTATCTAGCTATAAAAGCAAGAAATCTCTTTTCTGTTTGTGTGTGTTCCTCAGATATCTCGCAAACCGTTCGTCACACTGACCTAAGACTTTAAACGTGCTTTGATGAAGCTACGAGGGTGTGCATCCCCAAATATAGAATCACTCAGTCAAAATATGTCATTTTTATCAATAAAAGTTTAGCCACCGCTGTGTGACTGCTCTATGTCTTCAACCCCCTGGCTTCAAGAAGTGTGGGCGGGGTTTCAGATTGACTCTGTGCTCACTGGAGAATATGCTGCATCACGACCATGCTGACTGGATGCCACACAGCATCACGACCTGTCAGTCACCACAGTGTTCCCGGGACAAAACGAGGAAATGAAAGTTAGAAAGAGAGAAAAAGATAATACTGATGATTATACTATAAAGTTGCCCTGATTGCGTAGGTCTAAAGGATAATTCGTCATATGTGGAGAATGAGGTGTGCGAGCTGACTGGGTGGAGCGTCAGCGGGGAGCAGGTCAGACAAATCAACACAGAACATGCCAGGAGAAGCAGCACCCCCCCCCCCCCGCCCCCGTGTTCTCCATGCTAAATTATCAATCACAGCAATTTTATGATAGATATTTTGACTGAGCAACGGCAGTCTCTGCTGCTGCTTTATTCGTGTGCCAGTGATGTCCTTTGCGGCACCTCGGGTCCCTGAAAGAGCGAATACGGGGCATATCAACCATACGCTGGATAAATTTTCAGCATGGGGCACATATTTTTTCCAGTTTATAAAATTTTTCACTGGGTCTGAGGTGTGTGTGGAACAAAAAAGGCGTTTTGGTTAATGTTTACAGGGTCAAAAATGCGATTGTTTAGGTGGAATACTACTACTACTACTACTACTACTACTACTACTACTACTAATAATAATAATAATAATCTCACACTAATAAAAAAACAAACGCTTACAATACAGCGGTGGCGCTCAGTCTTTGCCAGTCACGCCCTCAAGGTTCAGATCATTATTTGGCCTCAGTATCGCCCCAGTACGACGATATAACCATGCCTCAATCTTAACATTAAAGTTTTAAAAAAAACTTTTAATAACAAAATATTGCAAAAATATAAACTGATGCACTACAAAGGGTCTCAAATATTTGTAAACGTGTCCTGTTACAGTATTGTATGACTTTACTGGCGAATCGATACACAGAAGAAATTCAACATTACACTGAACTCCATCACTGAACAATGATATAAACTAAAATAATTATAATGATGACTGAACAACTCCCATTCCCCAAAGTGAAGATAGACTATTATCTTGAATATAAGTGATAAAAGATCAGACAAATAAGTGATCTGACAAACAAATAAACAAGGGATCTGAAACAGTCACTAATATTGGATGTCCCATTCATTTTCAGTATTTAGGTATTCTGTAATTAATATTCACACAATCAAATAAATCTTAGTGCCATTTACTCCCTTTTATGTTTGTCAAAGTCTAACATGTGATTGCCTACATATAGCCTGCACCTCTTTTTATTCCACTTTCAAACACAGACTACATTTGGGCCTGGGAAGCCTGATTTGGATACCTGTTTCAGACAGGAATACTTGGTTCTGTGGGCAATGCAATAGTCTCTATACAGTGGGGGAAAAAAGTATTTAGTCAGCCACCAATTGTGCAAGCTCTCCCACTTAAAAGATGAGAGAGGTCTCCAATTTTCATCATAGGTATACCTCAACTATGAGAGACAAAATGAGGAAAAAAAATCTAGAAAATCACATTGATTTTTAATGAATTAATTGGTAAATTCCTCGGTAAAATAAGTATTTGATCAATAACAAAAGTTCATCTCAATATTTTGTTATATACCCTTTGTTGGCAATGACAGAGGTCAAATGTTTTCTGTAAGTCTTCACAAGGTTTTCACACACTGTTGCTGGTATTTTGACCCATTCCTCCATGCAGATCTCCTCTAGAGCAGTGATATTTTGGGGCTGTCGCTGGGCAACACGGACTTTCAACTCCCTCCAAAGATTTTCTATGGGGTTGAGATCTGGAGACTGGCTAGGCCACTCCAGGACCTTGAAATGCTTCTTATGAAGCCACTCCTTCGTTGCCCGGGCGGTGTGTTTGGGATCATTGTCATGCTGAAAGACCCAGCCACGTTTCATCTTCAATGCCCTTGCTGATGGAAGGAGGTTTTC
Source organism: Pholidichthys leucotaenia (assembly GCA_020510985.1). Taxonomy (NCBI): domain Eukaryota; kingdom Metazoa; phylum Chordata; class Actinopteri; order Cichliformes; family Pholidichthyidae; genus Pholidichthys; species Pholidichthys leucotaenia. The sequence goes on along the minus strand of CM035840.1, from coordinate 111,875,278 downwards.
ACTCAAAATCTCATGATACATGGCCCCATTCATTCTTTCCTTTACACGGATCAGTCGTCCTGGTCCCTTTGCAGAAAAACAGCCCCAAAGCATGATGTTTCCACCCCCATGCTTCACAGTAGGTATGGTGTTCTTTCTCCTCCAAACACGACAAGTTGAGTTTTTACAATAAAGTTCTATTTTGGTTTCATCTGACCATATGACATTCTCCCAATCCTCTTCTGGATCATCCAAATGCTCTCTAGCAAACTTCAGATGGGCCTGGACATGTACTGGCTTAAGCAGGGAGGCACATCTGGCACTGCAGGATTTGAGTCCCTAGCGGCATAGTGTGTTACTGATGGTAGCCTTTGTTACTTTGGTCCCAGCTCTCTGCAGGTCATTCACTAGGTCCCCCCCATGTGGTTATGGGATTTTTGCTCACCGTTCTCATGATCATTTTGACCCCACGGGGTGAGATCTTGCGTGGAGCACCAGATCGAGGGAGATTATCAGTGGTCTTGTATGTCTTCCATTTTCTAATAATTGCTCCCACAGTTGATTTCTTCACACCAAGCTGCTTACCTATTGCAGATTCAGTCTTCCCAGCCTGGTGCAGGTCTACAATTTTGTTTCTGGTGTCCTTTGACAGCTCTTTGGTCTTAGCTATAGTGGAGTTTGGAGTCTGACTGTTTGAGGTTGTGGACAGGTGTCTTTTATACTGATAAAGAGTTCAAACAGGTGCCATTAATACAGGTAACGAGTGGAGGACAGAGGAGCCTCTTAAAGAAGAAGTTACAGGTCTGTGAGAGCCAGAAATCTTGCTTGTTTGTAGGTGACCAAATACTTATTTTACCGAGGAATTTACCAATTAATTCATTAAAAATCCTTCAATGTGATTTTCTGGATTTTTTTTTCTTATTTTGTCTGTCATACTTGAGGTATACCTATGATGAAAATTGGAGACTTCTGTCATCTTTTAAGTGGGAGAACTTGCACAGTTGGTGGCTGACTAAATACTTTTTTCCCCACTGTAAATGCAAGAAATCTCTGTCTGTGTGTCTGTCTGTTCCACGCATATCTCTTGAACCGTTTGTCAGACTGGCCTCAGATTTTATACGTGCTGTGCTGAGGTTATGAGGGTGTGCATCCCTGAATTTCCACCTCCCCGGATATGCAGAAGTTTAGGAGGGGAAATCTTTAATGAACGTCCTTAGGGGAGCTATGGCCATTCATAGCTATGACTTCATAGATGCACAGATGTTACAATGGTTACTGTTGCCAGGCAGACACATCATCAAAGATCAAAGGCAGGAATCACTGAACGAGTGTTGTCTTCAAAGCATGGTAACCATGTCAAAGATCAAAGCCAGGCATCACCATGGTAACTGTTGCCATGGTAACAGTAACCTTCTACGGCCATGCAGAAATGCTTGCTTATACTTTGTTTCTACAGGCATACACGGGTATACACTAGTATCTTCAAAAGTAAAAAGTGAAACATTTTTTTGAAAGAGGTCTCGCAGTGTGCGGCACCCCGTCCACTGATCCACATTCAAGCCAGGTCCCTCCATGTCCCCCCTCCCCTCCTCCCTGTTGCACGGCTGAATAATCCACTCTGTACACAGTTTGTGGGTTCCTTGCTCCTTTAATGAAGGATTTTTTTCATGCATTACACTTTGCCATGTCTTCTGTGCTGTGCTCGTTTTTACACACGTCAACTTCACTTTTCTACTACAACTCCCACAATTCCCTGTGGCAAGGCCCATTGTCCTCAACACTTAGTCATAGCCAAAACGCCACCTTGTGGGTAATCAGTGCGACAACATGCATGCGCCTGACTGGAAACCAACTACAATCTGCAGACACAAACATATAATCAAAAAATGATTTGAGGAGTGTCTTATTTTGAGTCCCTCACACTCTCCCCTCCAAAATGTAATGGTCTCCTGACATTCTGCAAGTTATTCAGTCCACATTATAGAGCTTTTGTAGCCAAAAGAGGTTAACACTTTAGTAGGAGTCAGGTTTCTAAAAGATGCTATACTGTAACCAGTAAACAAAATGACATTTATCTCCTCTTAATGTCACATGTTTGCAACAGACATTATTGTGCACCATTAACAACCTACTGCTACTTATGCCTTCAGCATGGATATCTGCATCTTTTCTGAGAGTAAACTCCTTACATATAGTGATAACCTTCTATATAACAGACATGTGGTAATGCTGAACGGGTCACTTCAGTGTCTAAGACTGTAAAAACTATTGGCTGTAGTGAATACTTTTTAGAACACAACCAAAATTATAACTTTACTCATTTTACCTAACTTGAACATTTTTTAACAGCTGAACTCTTGTGTAATCTTTTAACTACATTTACCAATGTGCAAATGTTAATTCATTCCTCTGTAAATGCAGGCTGACCTAATGTGTTATAAGTAAATATCTTTCTTGGTTTTCTCCTTAAAGGATACTTTTTCTCTCTGGTAGGTGACTGGTGAATAGCCTCTTGGCCGCTGTCTTCGGGCTCAGAGGACTCTATCTCAGTCTCTAGTGTTACTATGTTTTCCTCCTGGGCAGCTCTGTCCCCTTTTTCTTGTGCTCCCTGTGGTCTTCTGTCCTCACCCACATGTGAACCTTCATGAGCTGTTATTCTATTGTCCATGTGGAATTCTGGAGCCTCTGGATTCAAGTGACTCTCAACTCTTTTGCTGGCTTCACCTGCTTGTTGTCCTCTGATGCCTCTCCAGTCTTCTTCCTCTTCTGAGCTGTATTCTTTCCCTTGTTTTTGCTATCTGCTGACTGCACTTTTCCTTTATTGCTGTAGGTGAATCTGGTGTCTCTACAGGGAGATAATTACATGGCAGTAGAAGATCCCCGTGCATAACTCTGGTCTGCCCTTGCCATTTTCTGGTCTCAGTTCATACACTGGACTGTCGCCATACTTCCTCCATGTTATCATGTACACTTGCTCTGCTCAGAATGATCTCAGTTTTCCTGGACCTCCCTTTTCATTCAGATTTCGGACCAGGACCCTGTTTCCCGGGTACAGCTCTGCACCATGGGTCTTTTTATCACACAAAGCTTTACCCCTCATTCTTTCCTTTGAAGCCATCTGGGAGGCTATTTGGTAAGCTTCTGCCATTCGTTCTCTCCATTTCTCAGCATATTCATGATGAGATTGGCTCTGATCTCGGGCTGTGATGTCAAACGTGAGATCAACTGGAAGTCTGGGGTCATGGCTAAACAAGAAGAAATGGAGAGTATAACCAGTGGCTTCATTACGTGTAGAGTTATAAGCGTGGACCACCTTTGTAAGAGAAGCTTTCCAATCTGCCTTTGCTGCTTCTGGTAGGTTCCTGAGCATAGCCAGCAATGTCCGATTAAACCTTTCTACCTGGCCGTTTCCCTGAGGGTGGTATGGTGTGGTCCTGGACCCTCTGACTACACTGTATTCCTCCAGCTTTGCAAAAAGTTTATTGTCAAACTCCTTACCCTGGTCATGGTGGAGTTTCGTGGGGAAGCCAAACTTCAGCATGAAGTCACCAAATAGTTTTTCTGCTGCAGTTTTGGCAGCTTTGTTGCGACAGGGACATTTTACATGGCAAACCATGTAAAATGGTCCATTATAACAAGTATATATTTATACCCTCCCTGACACTTTTCCAGGTGTAAGGAATTGATGGAAACCAGTTCAAATGGGTAGGTGGTTACAATGTTGGTGAGGGGAGCTCTTGTGGGCTTACTGGGACATTTGCTTTTTAAACAGATGCACAACTTCATGATGTAACGTTGAACATCTTTTTACATATGGGGACAATAAAAGTGGTCTCTGTTCAGATTTAAAGTTCTCTCTATTCCAAGGTGGCCCATCTCTTCATGTAGTTCTTTAAAGATCAACTTGTGGAACTGAGTAGGCAGGACTAGTTCGAGTCGGCTGGCAATTTTACGATACAGTTTTACGATAGAGAAAAACCAAAATTGCAAATTGCTGAAGATGGGTATCTTCAGCATCTTCAGTAATTTGCAATTTTGGTTTTTCTCTTACCAGGGTAGCTACCCTTTCATTGCACCTCTGTTTTCCACTTCTTGGCCACTGTTTTAATCTCATACACTCAAGTATCTTCCCAATGACAGGGTCCTCTCTTTGAGCTTTTCTCAGTTCCAGGTTGGGGATTTTTACCACTGGTGATCTTCCCTCACTTTCCTCTTCCATAAGTGCTGTGGAAATTATCACAGGGCAAAGCCATGCCATATTTTCTTTAGACTGGGTTATTACAGCCTGGGTCACTGTGCTCACCATTTCACTCTGTGCCACACTGATGCATGTTTGCATGTACTCTTCCATATTTAGAGGCATGCGGGAGAGATCATCTGCATCCCTGTTTGTTTTACCAGGACGATACTTTATGGAGAACTGAAAGTCGGCGAGTTAAGCTACCCATCTGTGTGTGGTTGCATTCAGTTTTGCTGTGGTTAGCACATACGTGAGAGGATTGTTGTCAGTGTATACTACAAATGGAGGAGAGTAGTAAAGGTAGTCCCTGAACCTCTCACATATAGCCCACTTTAACGTCAGGAATTCTAAATTCCCAGAGTGCAGATGGCAGATTTTCTCGGGTTTGCACTCCTCTCACAGTACCTGTTTGATCTGCTGCTGAGATGTTGGTATGTGGTCAAGGGGAACTGGAGGATCCCGTGGTTTCTCATTCATTTTCTCTGTTTGGTTACTCCCTTGTTCTTGCTTGTTAGGAGATGTGGTAACTTGTTGGAAGCTGTGTTGCATCTACACCTACTGGCCTGGTGGGTCCTGGATACATCATTTTGATCATTTCAGTTTGACCCAACACTGTTTTTGGCAGGAGTTGAGGGTCATGAGCAGTGTTGTTTGTGACTGGTATGGTAAGGCGTGACCAGGACCCTCTCTGTAGGCGCACTATACTTTCTTTAATCATTAACCCTTCGGGTAACTGTGGGTTTGGAATGGGCTCAAAAAGGGCATCATGATCTATGGGAAGTGGGCCTGTTTTCATGCTGCATTTCACAGATTTCATCTGACCTGCTGGGATTGTTACTGCTTCTCTGCCCACTTTTACCAGGCCCTCCCCAACCCCATCTTTCCCACCCTTCATTATTCTAACAAACACTCCGGCTCTTTTACAATCAAAGGAGAAGGCTGAACTCACCGCCTCTGTGATAACATTTGGGGGATCTCTGCCACTTTTTAAGACCTGCTCAATTACACTGAAACCAGTGATTGGTTCCTCTGCCACCTCTTCTCCATTAGAACAAAAACAGGGACTACAAGTTTGAGAGGAGTGATGCTGTTTGAGGTCAACTTGAATATAACTTCAACCCACCCAGAAAAAGGAATTAGCGTATGGTTCACTGCCCTCCCATCTAAAACACCAGGGCCCAATATCTCTGATAAGCTCCTCACTGTGGTGTGCGGGAGGTTGTGCTGTCTCCATTTTTTCATTTATAAGGCAGACCTGAGATCCTGTGTCCCACTGAGCTTTTGTTTCAACATCATCTAAGAGGCAGGTAATCATATATTTCTTTCCAATCAGGTTAAGCAGCTGGGCATTTTGCTTTGGGGAAAGAAGACTGACTGTGACTGTGTCATTCTCCTGTAACACTCTGTCCTTTGTCTTATCAGGGGTTTTTGTCTGTGATGGTTGGATATTACCAGGGGTGCATTTGTCTATGTTTCCCAAATGATCACTTTCCACACCATTTTTAAGCGATGTCACTGGGAAGGAGGTTACTACATTAACAGTCATTCTTGGCTTTCTACACCCCCTGGACAGATGACCACCCTCTCCACATTTAAAGCAATGGTCACACTGTTCTCCTTGGCCTCTCTCTTGACAGGATCTGCATCCACGTTTTCTGCTTGTTCTCTGTGGTGTTGAAGATCTGGGAGACTCATGGATAACATTTTTTATTTCCTTCAGTTCATTTTTTAGCTCTTTGATTACCTCCAGAAGCTCAGATTCTTTGAGAGTTGCTGCAGGTTGAGATTTCACAGGCTTGCCCTTAGTGAACATGGAGGATGATCGATCGGGCCCCCCAACTGCACCCACTACTGCCTCAGGAACCAACTGTGTCTCTGTCCGGAGTTCTCATACTTTAATTACCTCCGCCAGGAGGTTATGTTTTTGCCGGGGTTTGTCTGTCTGTTTGTCTGTCTGTCTGTCTGTCTGTCTGTTGGTTAGCAAGATAACTCAAAAAGTTTTGGATGGATTTCGATGAAACTTTCAGGCGTTGTTGGAAATGGTACAAGGAAGAACTGATTAAATTTTGGGGATGATCCGGATCACCGTCCAGAAGAAAACCGCCATTACGGAAAATGTCATTTTCGTGAATAACTACTGAACCACTAATCCTATCATTGTCATTCCAATTGCTAGTCATATGTTTTCATGGTCAAGGAATCTCAAAACATACACACAAACACTGTATGGGGGAAACTGTGGCCGCCATTACGGAAAATGCCATTTTCGTGAATAACCACTGAACCACTAATCCTCCATCCATCCATCCATCTTCTACCGCTTTTCCGGAGGTCCGGGTCGCGGAGGCAGCAGTTCAAGCAGAGAAGCCCAGACGTCCCTCTCCCCAGCCACCTGTTCCAGCTCTTCAGAGGGGATACCAAGGCGTTCCCAGACCAGCTGGGAGACATAGTCTCTCCACCGAGTCCTGGGTCTGCCCCGGGGTCTCCTCCCAGTGGGATGTACCTGAAACACCTCAAGTGGGAGGCGTCCAGGAGGCATCCTAATCAGATGCCCATACCACCTCAACTGACTCCTTTCAATGTGGAGGAGCAGCGGTTCTACTCTGAGCCTCTCCCGGATGACTGAGCTCCTCACCCTATCTCTGAGGGTGAGTCCAGCAATCCTACGGAGAAAGCTCATTTCAGCCGCCTGTATCCGCGATCTCGTTCTTTCGGTCATTACCCAAAGCTCGTGACCATAGGTGAGAGTAGGAACGTAGATTGACTAGTAAATCGACAGCTTTGCCTTAGAACTAAGCTCCCTCTTCACCACAACAGACCGGTAAAACGTCCGCATCACTGCAGATGCTGCTCCAATCCGTCTGTCGATCTCTTGCTCCATTTTCCCCTCACTCGTGAACAAGACCCCAAGATACTTAAACTCCTCCACTTGGGGCAGGAGCCTGTCCCCAACCCGGAGAGGACAATCCACCTTTTTCCGGCTGAGGACCATGGACTCGGACTTGGAGGTGCTGATTCTCATCCCAGCCGCTTCACACTCAGCGGAAAACCGTCCCAGCAAGAGCTGTAGGTCATTGCTGGATGAAGCCAACAGGACAACATCATCTGCAAACAACAGAGATGAGATCCTGTGGTCACCAAGCATGACACCCTCCATTCCCTGGCTGCGCCTAGAAATCCTGTCCATAAAAATTATGAACAGGATCGGTGACAAAGGGCAGCCCTGGCGGAGTCCAACTCTCACTGGGAATGACTCCGACCGAGTATTGGCAATACGAACCAAACTCTCACAACGGTCGTACAGAGACCGAATAGCTCGTAACAACAAGCCCGATACCCCATACTCTCGAAGCACCCCCCACAAAAATTCATGAGGGACGCGGTCAAATGCCTTCTCCAAGTCCACGAAACACATGTAAACTGGTTGGGCAAACTCCCACGAACCCTCAAGAATTCTCGAGAGGGTAAAGAGCTGGTCCGATGTGCCACGGCCAGGACGAAAACCACATTGCTCCTCCTGAATCCGAGGTTCGACCAACGGCCGGACTCTCCTCTCCAGTACCTTGGCATAGACCTTCCCAGGGAGGCTGAGGAGTGTGATCCCTCTAAAGTTGGAGCACACCCTCCGGTCCCCTTTTTTGAAGAGAGGAACCACCACCCCGGTTTGCCATGCCAAAGGCACTGTCCCTGACCTCCACGCAATGTTGCAGAGGCGTGTCAACCATGACAACCCAACAACATCCAGGGCCTTGAGGTACTCAGGGCGAATCTCGTCCACCCCCAGGGCCCGGCCACCAAGGAGATTTTTAACCACCTTGGCGACCTCAGCCCCTGTGATAGGCGAGTCATCCCCCTCGTCCCCAAACCCTGCTTCCTCTGTGGAAGACGTATCAGTGGGATTGAGGAGATCCTCGAAGTATTCCTTCCACCGCCCGACGATATCCCCAGTTGAAGTCAACAGTGTCCCATCCGCACCATACACAGTGTGGACGGGGAGCTGCTTTCCCCTCCTGAGCCGCCGAACAGTTTGCCAGAATCTCTTTGAAGCCGACCGAAAGTCTTGCTCCATGGCCTCACTGAACTCCTCCCATACCCGCGTTTTTGCTTCAGCAACCACCCGAGCTGCACTCCGCTTGGCCTGCCGGTACACCTCAGCTGCTTCGGGAGTCCCACAAGCCAACCAAGCTTGATAGGACTCCTTCTTCAGCTTAATGGCCTCCCTCACCACTGGTGTCCACCACTTGGTTCGGGGGTTGCCACCACGAGATGCACCGACCACCTTGCGGCCGCAGCTCTGGGCCGCCGCTTCAACAACAGAGGTGGAGAACATGGCCCATTCAGACTCCATGTCTCCAGACTCCCTCGGAATGTGGTTGAAGTTCTTCCGGAGGTGGGAGTTGAAGACCTCCCGGACAGGGGCCTCAGCCAGACGCTCCCAGCACACCATCACTATACGTTTGGGTCTACCAGGTCTGAATGGCTTCCTCCCCTGCCATCGGATCCAACTCACCACCAGGTGGTGATCAGTTGACAGCTCTGCACCTCTCTTTACTCGGGTGTCCAAGACATACGGTCGCAGGTCTGATGATACGATAACAAAATCGATCATCGACCTGCGACCTAGGGTGTCCTGGTGCCAGGTGCACATATGGACACCCTTATGCTTGAACATGGTGTTCGTTATGGACAGACTGTGGTTAGCACAGAAGTCCAATAACTGAACACCACTCGGGTTCAGATCGGGCAGGCCGTTCCTCCCAATCACCCCCCTCCAGGTTTCACTGTCATTGCCCACGTGCGCATTGAAGTCCCCCAGTAGGACAATGGAGTCTCCAGGAGGAGTACCCTCCAGCACCCCAGTCACAGACTCCAAAAAGGGTGGGTACTCTGAAACATCATTTGGTGCATAGGCACAAATGATGGTCAGGACCCGTTTCCCAACCCGAAGGCGCAGGGAAGCAACCCTTTCGTCCACCGGGGAAAACTCCAATATAGAGGCAGCAAGGTGGGGGGATACAAGAACACCCACCCCTGCTCGTCGCCTCTCGCCCGGGGCAACTCCAGAAAAGGCCAAGCTCCAGCCCCTCTCCAGAAGACTGGTTCCGGAACCGGAGCTGTGTGTTGAGGTGAGGCCGACTATATCTAGCCGGTATCGCTCAACCTCGTACACCAGCTCAGGCTCCTTCCCCACCAGAGAGGTGACATTCCACGTACCAAAAGCCAGTTTAGAAAGCTTGGGATCAGTCCGCCAAGGTCTCCGCCTTTGACCGCCACCTAATCCACATAGCACCGGACCCCCATGATCCCTCCTGCAGGCGGTGAACCCACTGGAGGGCGGACCCATGTAACTCCTTCGGGCTGAGCCCGGCCGGGTCCCATGGGTGGAAACCCGGCCACCAGACGCTAGCCTTCGAGCCCCTCCCCCAGGCCTGGCTCCAGGGTGGGGCCCCGGTAACCCCATACCGGGCGGGGTACACTGAATCCTTGATATACAATTTATCATGAGAGTCTGTTGGATCGTTCTTAGTCTGGCCCTTCACCCAGAACCAGTTTGTCTTGGGAGACCCTATCAGAGGCAAATTGCCCCCGGACAACATAGCTCCTGGGATCACTGGGGCACGCAAACCCCTCCACCACGATAAGGTGACGATCCATCACTAATCCTATCATTGTCAATCCAATTGCTAGTCATATGTTTTCATGGTCAAGGAATCTGAAAACGTACACACAAACACTGTATGGGGGGAACTGTAGTGCTTGGCGGAGGTCTGCGCTCTCCGAGTGCTTTTCTAGTGTCTTTATTATTTTTCTTGAATTTTTGTTACACCTCATTACAACTCCCCCCACTCGGGAGATCGGATCACAACTTGGTTCATATCCGGCCGGTGTACAAACCCCTAGTGCACAGACAACCTCCGGCCATGCGCACAGTGAAGTTATGGTCTGAGGAGGCAACAGACACTCTAAAGGGCTGTTTTGAAACCACCGCCTGGGAGCAGCGCTGCGATCCACATGGTGAGGACATCGATGGCCTCACTCACACCATCACGGACTACATCAGCTTCTGTGTGGACAACACCGTTCCCACCAAGACCATACGGTGTTGCTCAAACAACAAACCCTGGATCAACCCTGAGATAAAAACACTTCTGAGAGAGAAGAAGAGGCTCTTCAGGTCGGGGAACAGGGAGATGCTGAAGTCCGTACAGAGGGAGCTGAGGAGAAAGATCAGAGAAGGCAAGGACAGCTTCAGGAAGAAGATGGAGGACAAGCTGCAACAGAGCGACATCAGCGGGGTCTGGAGAAACCTTAAAACCATCTCTGGGCTCCAGAATACCTCCCCCCAGGCCACGGGGGGCAGGGAGTGGGCGAACAATCTGAATCTGTTTTTCAATAGGTTTGACCAACCGCCCTCCCCCCTGACTGCACAACAACCACTGCTGCCTCTAAAGACATCAAGTCCTGCTGCCCACTCCCCACTCCACCAACACCCCCCCACTCCCAACACACAGCCCCCCAACCTGATCCTGACTAAGACCCAGGTGAGGACGGAGCTGAGGAAGATCAAGGCGAGAAAGGCTTCGGGACCGGACGGCATCAGCGCAAAGCTGCTCAAGTCCTGTGCAGACCAGCTGGGTGGGATTGTGGAGTATATCTTCAATCTGAGCCTGAAGCTGGGGAGGGTACCACAGCTGTGGAAAACATCTTGTGTGGTACCTGTACCAAAGACTTTCCACCCCAAAGACTTGAACAGCTACAGACCAGTGGCCTTGACGTCCCACATGATGAAGACCCTGGAGAGACTGCTCCTTGCTCACCTCCGCCCCCTGGTGGGACCAGCGATGGATCCACTCCAGTTCGCCTACCAGCATGGCATTGGGGTGGAGGATACGGTGATCTTCCTCCTTCACCTTTCTCTGTCCCACCTGGAGAAGCCCGGGAATGCAGTGAGGATCATGTTCTTTGACTTCTCCAGTGCTTTCAACACCATCCAACCGATGATCCTGAAGGACAAGCTGCTGTGCGCAGCGGTGGACCAGCACCTGTCATCATGGATCCTGGACTACCTCACTAACCGGCCTCAGTTTGTGAGAACCCGGGACTGTGTGTCCGACACGATCATCGGTAGCACGGGGGCCCCCCAGGGAACGGTTTTGGCTCCCTTCCTGTTCACCCTTTATACTGCGGACTTCTCACACAACACAACACACTGCCATCTACAGAAGTTCTCTGATGACTCTGCGATCATTGGCCTCATCTCCAATGGAGCTGAAGCTGAGTACAGAGGGCTTATCCAGGACTTCGTGGGCTGGTGCCATCGGAACTGCCTCCAGATCAACGCAAGGAAAACTAAGGAGCTGGTGGTGGACTGCCGCAGGCAAGGACAACCCCTCACAGCACCAGTAAATATACAGGGAACAGACATTGAGATGGTGACATCCTATAAGTACCTGGGTGTTCATCTGAACAATAAACTAGACTGGTCACACAATACTGACGCACTCTACAAGAAGGGACAGTGCAGGCTGTTCCTACTGAGGAGACTCAGGTCTTTTGGTGTACAAGGGGGCGCTGCTGAAGACATTCTATGACATGGTGGTGGCATCAGCCATCACTTTTGGAGTGGTCTGCTGGGGCAGTGGCATTACGGCAGCCGATAGGAAGAGACTGAACAAACTGATCAAGAAAGCTAGCTCTGTCCTGGGGCAGCGCCTTGACCCAGTGGAGGAGATAGGAGAGAGAAGGACGATGGCTAAACTGTCATCTCTGCTGGAGTCCGAGTTCCACCCTATGCAGGACATACTGAATGCACTGAGGAGCTCATTTAGCAGCAGACTACATCATCCTAGGTGCACAACCAAGAGGTTTCGCAGGTCCTTCCTACCAACGGCTGTCAGACTGTACAACCTAAGCAGGGCTGCTCGCAGAGATAGCAAAAAGACGTGACAACCTAATAGTTTTGAATGCAAAAGACGCAATAGACTTATACAATGGTCCCCTCCGGCATACAACTAGGAAAATACCGGTCGCTATGGAGGGTGAGAATATGTATGGGTACATAATCATACCATGTAGGATAACTAAGTAGACGGTTGTGCTGTTTCATCCCATCTAGCAACAATGCTCCGCACTGTGTGTGTTTATATATTTACATATTTATTCCATCTAGCTACAATGCTCAGCACTGGGTGTGTTTATATATCTACACTACCGTTCAAAAGTTTGGGGTCACTTAGAAATTTCCTTATTTTTGAAAGAAAAGCACTTTTTTTCAATGACGATAACTTTAAACTATTCAGAAATACACTCTATACATTGCTAATGTGGTAAATGACTATTATAGCTGCACATGTCTGGTTTTTGGTGCAATATCTACATAGGTGTATAGAGGCCCATTTCCAGTAATTATCACTCCAGTGTTCTAATGGTACAGTGTGTTTGCTCATTGCTTCAGAAGGCTAATGGATAATTAGAAAACCCTTGTGCAATCATGTTAAGTCTGCAGTGCTGTAATTGCTGCAAATGGAGGATTCTTTGACGAAAGCAAAGTTTGAAGGAAAAAATTATTATTTCAAATACAAATCATTATTTCTAACCTTGTCAATGTCTTGACTATATTTTCTATTCATTTTACAACTCATGGCGGTAAATAAGTGTGACTTTTCATGGAAAACACAAAATAATTGTCTGGGTGACCCCAAACTTTTGAACGGTAGTGTACATATTTATTCCATCTAGCTACAATGCTCCCCACTGTGTGTTTATATATCTACATATTATTCCATCTAGCTACAATGCTCCGCACTGTGTGTTTATATATTTACATATTTATTCCATCTAGCTACAATGCTCCGTACTGTGTGTTTATATAGCTACATATTTATTCTATCTAGCTACAATGCTCCGCACTGTGTGTTTATATACTCATATATTTATTCCATCCAGCTACAATGCTCCGCACTGTGTCTATATATATATATATATATTTATATTTATATGTACATATGTATACTTGCTGCTCTTGTTTCTTTTTTTTCTCTTGCCTTCTGATTGTTGCTCTGAGTGTTGCTATCCCTGTGCTGTTGCAATCCTGGAATTTCCCCATTGTGGGACTAATAAAGGCTTATCTTATCTTATCTTTCCCATTCAAGACTGGCTGCCTCATTTGTTTTTGCAATCAGCATGTCATCTGTGACAGTTGGGTTCTCCAGATAGTTCTTGAGCTGGTATTTTACATTGTCGCTTATCAGTCCAGTTACAATGGCTCTCAGAAACTTCCTCTGGATCAGTTCTGGTCTGTACTGCTCATCTGTGCCAGGCTCTCTAGATGCAGCGAGGAGCCTCTTTTAGCTCTATTGCTCGAAACAGGAAATTTTGTTACTTTCCTGAGTGATGCTTATTAGTCGATGATACAGATCGGTGGCGCTCTCCTCTTTATAATGCCCCTTCAAAATTGTCCTGAGTTGAGGTAGGGTGAGGTCTTGTTTAATCTCCAACATGCTGCGAAGGGTTAAACCTGGACTTATTGCTCTCACCACAGCCTCAATAATCTCAGTTTCACGGTAGTTTTTCTTCAGTCCCATATCAATTTGGTGAATGAGATTAGAATATGACAGTTGGTCTTTCTCACCCTTTCCCCGATTTGGCCGTTTATTCTGAACTCCCTGCAGATAGTGACCTCTCCTGCCTGGCCCAGTGATGGCATGGCTACTGGTGGTGGTGACCCTCCTCCGGGCCTCTGTGACTAGCCATTCTCTGTGTTAGCTGTTTCATTTCTTCCTCCAGGCTTTTTGTGGATTTTTGGAAGTTCAACTGTAGCATGGCATACTGTTCTTGTAAACTAGCCAGAGTGGCAGCGTCTTTACTTGCACCATCTCTGACAGAATCTGCTGGTTTATCTCTTCCTTTTGCTTCACTAGCACAACTTATTAGGCAAGAATTCACGTGCCACATCCTCTTCTTAGTCTTCAATAACTTTTTCAGCAGTTTCACTTATTAATCTTATAAGCATGTGCTGCTTCATCTGTCTTTCGGTGGGGATTTTAGCATGAAAACACATCTCTTGGAGCTGATCCAGCTTTAACTGTACCAAGTCCTCGCTTAGCCGATCCTGCATTAGCTCTAGCTCCATGTTACATTTGTCCAAGCAAACTTCTTCCACTTACCTTTTTTTCTTTACGTGGCACAGCTTATCCCACTTCTGACACCATTTTGTTGCACAGCTGAATAATTCACTCTGTACACAATCTGTGGGTTCCTTGCTCATTTAATGAAGGATTTTTTTAATGCATTACACTTTGCCATGTCTTCTGTGCTGCGCTCATTTTTACAACTTCATTTTCCTACTACAGCTCCCACAATTCCCTGTGGCAAGGCCCATTGTCCTCAGCGCTCAGTCATAGCCAAAACACCACATTGTGGGTAATCGGTGCAACAACATGCATGCGCCTGACTGGAAACCAACTACAATCTGCAGACACAAACATACAATCAAAAATGATGTGAGGGGTGTCTTATTTTGAGTCCCTCATCCCTCCACCGCCACTTCACTATGCAAAACTGACGCTTTCATCCTTTACTCTTGCTGCTCCTTGGCTCCTCCCTCTTCTCCCAAGGTAGCTAAGAGTATCCATCTGATTGGTTAATGTTATAACCAACCAGGCTAAGCAGGAATGCTTACGTAGCTACAAACGATCTGTCCAAAGTCGCCCGTTTGAGGGGGGCATCACCAAACTGGAAATTCACAGAAGCAAAACACACACTTGGGACTGTGGTGAGATTTTGCTGTTGATATGTCTTGTAAGTCACAAAAACATGTTACAGACATGTTAACAACAGAAAAAAAATATATATATTTTTGCCAGAGTGTCACTTTAAATACAGTAGTAAGAAGACACTTCACATTTCTCGGGCTGGGAATCACCAGAGGCCCCACGATATATTATCACGATCCTTGAGCCGGATGTGATGTTCTCACAATCTTGCTATATGCTGAGTATTGTGACATCATATATTGCATTTTCCCATCCCAATTTCTGTCTTGTTCAACTCCCAGATAGATTTCAAGAGTCACTTCTTTGTTGAGCTGACCTAACCAGATGGCAAGCATCCTCTAATGGGTTGAAAAGTAAACTGGTTTTTGTTACTTTGGTACCTAAATAGCTAAGTTTGGATTTGCAACGTTTATTAATAATTTTTAATAAAGTGCCACTATATTGGTGTCTCTGGATTGATACAGTATCGCAGCCACAAAGTATCATGATATTAAGCTGTATCAACCCCCCCACAGTAATTTCTATTGCTGTTGCTGTAGAATTGTGGTTTAATAGCTATATGAAAGAGCTATTGCATCGTCATAATTATTTGATATCATATGTTATTCTCCCCTCCTCCCTCTGACTGCTCATTAATAATGTCTTTTGAACTGCTGGGTGAGTCAAATAATTTTTAAAGTACTTTTTCAAAGGTCCCACAGATTTTTCAGCAAATACACTGCAATTAAAAGTTTGAGGACTGATGATGGCTGGCTGGAAACTATCTGAAGGAAATACTGTATGTACGAGGGGGGGCTGAAAAGTTCAGAGGCTGACCATGATGCAGTGGTCAAATCTGACCAAATGTGGTTTAGGCTGCGAGTCCACCAAACACTTTTTTCCGCTCTGGGCGACTGTTTTCCATTCATTCTGTGTGTAGTCCAGCGTTTACAGCACTGAGCACCCTCAGCGCTGAAACGCTCTCGGCGGTGGCTGTTTTTTTTCGTAGTCCTCAGGGTGCTCAGAGCTGAAAAAAGTTCAACTTTTCAGAGACTGCAGCTGAGCTCGTCAATGTCAGACCTTGCAGCCAATCAGAACTCCTGCGTGGGCAGGACATAGGACGCCGGTACTAGTCTGTACTTAGACTCCTGCTTTCCGTGCCATCATATTTTACATCCAGAGCTGCTAGAAAACATTTCCTGTCCATTCTTCTTCTCCTTCTTTTAGATTTGATTGGCAGTTGGCAACCAGCTTACAGGTGCATTACCGCCACGTACTTCACTCTAAATCAACACTATATAGCTTCCAGGAGCTGTTCTCCCCTATCTATAAATGCCATTTCCTGTCCACTGTTATTTAGAGAGTGCTATTAAAAAAAAAAAAAATCAGTAGAAAGTCTTGCTGTGTTCGAAATGCTCACTCCTGCCCCAGATAGTGTACTACATAGTGAATCAGCCATTTTGTAGTGCTGTTCGAAATCTTAACTGAAAATTTCATTCACTATATAGTACACTCAAAATATCCCACAATGCATTTTGAAAAGTAGTGTACAACGGATGGTCACTACATTAGCCAATATATCTCATAATGCAATGCGCAGCCAACGGAGCAGTGAGAGGAGAGCTTCACATTACAACATAAACTACCTTAAGGTATTTATATTTATTAATTTTGGAAAAATGATGTGATTTAATATATATTGACTACAAATTACATGCAAGTATTCATTTTTTACCACCGTTGCTCTGTTATGTTTTACTGTCTCACCATGATGACGCCATTAACCGCGCCACAAAAACAAGCCCAGTAGTGTCTGAAATTTTATAATTTTATTGTTATATTGAGTTTACTATATAGTCCACTATATCTAAATTCACTATATAGCGAGTAGGGAGGGAGTGAGCGGACATTCCGAACACAGCCACAGACAATAGGAAAAGTGGAAGTGCTGAGCTGAGAGTGACCAGCTGTTGCTGGGGTACAGGGCACAGACTTTTTTTTTCCAGAGCGAACACAAACAAAAATGCTCAGGGCGGTTGGGCGGCAAAAAATGTGTTTGGTGGACACGCAGCCTTATTGTACCCATACTCTTGACAGTTCTGTCACTCTCAGCTCTGCTCTCAGCCACTGAAGCACAAATACTACTGGCTCAGCACCTACGAGCATAACTCCTTCTTAGTCAGCCTATGAACTTTTCAGCCCCCCCCCCCCCATTAGGGCTGAAACGATTAGTCAATGTTGTCGATAATGTTGACAATAAAAAAAAATTCTCGACAAAGATTTTTATTGTTGACAAATTGTTTAATTATAAAGTTTATATACATGCCGCGGAAATGTTCAGTTGTAACTGCAATGCATGACCGGAACTGCTGCGGGCAGTAGTGCCCCTGTTGTCCGGCATGCATGAACAATTTCCAGCGAAGAAGAAGAGGAGCACAGCATGGCAAAGAGAAAAGATAAGTTGACAAACTTTCTGTAGTATGGGAATATTTCACAGAAAACAAAAAACAAAACAAGTAAAATGCAGACTTCACAAGGCAGACCTTTCCTATCATGGCAGCACTACAGTGATGCATGAGTATCTGAAACGACGGCACCCGGGAGCCACAACGTTAACAGCTGCTTCTGCTTGGTAAGTTTTAGCAAGTAAAGAAAGTTAGCGCTGCTTATTTTCAATGGCCAACTGTTTCAAGCTTTAGAAAAATGACAATACTGTTAGCATGTGCTGTTTATGTTATCACCTGTTTGACAATAAGCTCTCTGGTTGCTGAGGGCTGAGCTGTCATGGCTAACGTGTTGAATTCAGTAAATGACTGAATTACAGGAGTCGCTATCTCTTTATCATCTTCATTAATATTAGCCCTCATTCTGAATATTAGTGCATCTGGGTTAATTAGAATATCCCAATTTGTAATTTAATAAGTAAAAACCTACAACCATAATCATCAAAATTAAATCAAACGGGTTGAAATATCCCTCTTAAGTGCAGTGAAAACTGAATATGAAAGTTTACCTTTCTGAATTATATTGTTAAAAAATGCACTTATAGAAAACTTCTATCTAATGTTAGTTTGTGGGTTGGAGCAGATCAGTGATTCAGCTGCAAAATATAATCGTGATCAGCAGCAGACTGGACTGGGAATCTAATACCGATGATGCATACAAGAAGGGGATGAGTAGACTCTACTTTCTGAGGAAGCCGAGATCCTTCAGCATGTGCAACAAGATGTTGGAGCTTTTCTACCAGGCCGTTGTTGCCAGCGCCATCTTCTTTGCTGCTCTGTTGGGGTAGCAGTATCAGAGCCAGCGACACCAATAGACTTGACAAGATTATCACGAAGGCTGCCTCTGTAATTGGTCTCAGGCCAGAGACCATTGAATCTATGATGGAGAGGAGGACACTGAACAAACTGCAATCCATCATAGATCAGTCCTGATCACCCCCTCCACCACACACTGGACAGTCAGCGGAGCACTTTCTCCACTGCTACAGCTCTGCTGCCGAATGGCCAGGTACTGGAAATCTTTTCTGCTAAATGCCATTTCACTGTACAATAACTCACTCTAATGTTGAATTTTGGTCATAACAGTGCTGCCATACTGCACCTTACAGTATAATTGGTACCTCATATTTCACCCCGCGCCTTATAATTCTTCTTTGTACAGTCAGTACTATCCATAGACTCATAAGGATCATCATCTATTTAACCTAGTAGTAGCCTATGTAGTATATAAAGTTATCTAAGCATTTTTACTTTGCTTTCCCCCACCAGATGTTTGACCTGCATCCCTCTGGACGACGGTTCAGATCGATCAGGTCCCACACCTCCAGACTGACAAACAATTTCTTCCCCTGGGCCATCCGAACTGCAAACAGTCAGAGGCCCCAGCCCCCTCCCTCTGAACGCTCACATGCACAGAACTGAGGACCTTTTAATTATCACTATAACTCACCTGTCTTTGCACTCCTCACTTTCATGTATATTGACCCTTCTGTGAAATCACTACTGTACATATTTTCCATAATCCTTGGGCCATTTTACTCAATTATGTGTTCTGCAGTCCACAAAGCTACTACCGTACCTGTGTATATACCAATGGGCTATTTATTATTTTTACTTTTATTTTTACTTCAATCGTTTGGTTAATTGTGTGTTCTGTAACTGTTTTATTTCAAATTCTTCTTACTTACTTTATTGCGCAGTAGCCTGGTGGAGCACCCACAATTTTGTTGTGCTGTACAGCTGTACAATGACAATAAAGCCTATTTTATTCTATCCTGTTCTAGGTAACTCCTTTTTCTATTATGCTGTGTGTATTTCTGTTGGTTGGGTGGTCTGTATCATGCTGCTGTTGCACTGCAATTTCCCAGTTTGGGCTCAATAAAGTACATCTATCTTTAATCAATTGTTTAATTGACATTAGACATTATGCTGTCTGTGATAAACTGATATATAACCTTAAACTTGTGATAATTAGCAGCTTTCTTGTTTTTTGTATTTAGCTCTGGAAACTGCTCATAAAATGTTATATTAAAGCAGGGACTGACAACAAGGTGATTTTCACAGGTGTACAGGCTTAACCAGCAGGTGAGGTAAAATAAGCATTAGAGCCCCAACAGGAAGCAGAGCTGGCGGACATGAGAAAAATAATTAGTAAACTAATCGAAAAAATAGTCGTTAGAGTAGCTGGCTAACAAAATAATTGTTTGTTGCAGCCCTACTGTGTATGTAGATAAATTTTTGTGTTGTTTTAATTTTTATAAGCCCACTTCTGAGTTATTGTTTATGTTTGGACTTATTATTGTAATTATCCCGGTCTAGGTTCTGGTTTGTGGTTAATGTATTTTTTGCCTTATGCTTGTTTAGCTTAGTTTCTATTGTTCCTAGTTTATTTTGTAGTATCTCCAAATGTTATCCTTATTTCACTTTAAGTTTTACAGTTCTTAAGGTCTACAGTCTTAATCTTGTGTAGTTTTGTGTCCCAGGCTCGTGTATTCTAGTTTTTCCTATAGT
The DNA here is from genome assembly GCA_020510985.1 of Pholidichthys leucotaenia. Classification (NCBI taxonomy): domain Eukaryota; kingdom Metazoa; phylum Chordata; class Actinopteri; order Cichliformes; family Pholidichthyidae; genus Pholidichthys; species Pholidichthys leucotaenia. The sequence goes on along the minus strand of CM035840.1, from coordinate 111,855,290 downwards.
CCATGTGCTTATTTGGTGTCATTTTGATATTGGGCTTATTGTCAAAGTACTTCCTGTTTTGGTTTTGTCTAGTTTTATTGTGGTAGCATCTCCCTGGTTATCCTTGGTTATGATTTTCTACTTTACCCTTCTTATGTTATAGAATCTCATTAGTTTGATCATCAGCATGCTTCTTCCCAGCCATTTTCTAAGTGTAATTAGTTCTAGTATAACTTTAGTTGCTTTTGGCCGCTCACTAACATAATTCCTTCTACGGATATTATGGTTCAGTTTTTTCCCTGTGCTCCCAGGGTACTACTCCTGCCTCCCCAGTTTACTAGGTTTGTTATTGGCATCTATTTTATCCTGTGTTCAGTTGTTATCAAACCTCCCCTTTCTTAGTCAAATAATAGAAAAAGATGTCTTTTAACAATTGTACAACCTTCTGACACTAAATAACTGTTTTGATGTCTTCCAGTCAGGTTTTCAGCCACACCACAACACTGAGACAGCTATAGTTCAGGTCCTTAATGACATCCATGCCTCCAATACAGATAGTGGCTACTGGACCTCAGCACTGCATTTGGCATGTTTGACCATAACATCTTACTATATCGGCTGAAAAACTGGGTGGGACTTTCTAGCACAGCACTTAGTTGGTTTGAGTCCTGTTTAAAAGACAGGGACTGTTTTGTGTCTATAGGTAACTACAAATCTGAGTGAACAAAAATAACCTGTGGAGTTCTTCAAAGTTCCATTTTGGAACCTTTGCTTTTTCAACATGTATATGCTCCCACTAGCTCAAATTATAAAAAAACAGCAAAATATATTACCTTAATTATGCAGATGATACACAAATCTACATAACCATCTCATCAGAAGACTATGGTCCAATTCGAACTCTGATCAAAATAAAGAGGGAATGTGCCAGAATTTTCTTCAGTTAAACAAAGACAAAACTGAAATAATAGTTTTTGGAGCCAAAGAAGAAAGATGCAAAGTTAGTACCCAGCTTCAATCAATGATGCCAAAACCAACATCCAAGCGAGAAATCTGGGTGTGGTTCTGGACTCAGATCTGAATTTTAACAGCCACATTAAGACAGTAGTGAAGTCAGTCTATTATCACTTAAAGAACACAGCGAAGCTTAAAGGTCTGATGTCTCAGCAGGATCTAGAAAAACTTGTCAGTGCATTTAACTTCAGTAAACTGGACTACTGTAACGCTGTCCTCAAAGGTCTCCCTAAAAAGTCCATCAGACAGCTGCAGTTAGTTCAGAATGCTGCCGCTCGAGTCCTCACCAAGATCAAGAAAGTAGAACATATAACTCCAGTCCTCAGATCTTTACAGTGGCTTCCTGTCTGTCAAAGAATAGATTTCAAAATACTGCTGTTGGTTTATAAAGCTCAGAATGGCTAGGGCCAAAATACATTTCAGATCTTCTGGTCCACTATGAACCACCCAGAGCCCTCAGGTCGTCAGGGTCAGGCCTACTATCTGTGCCCAGAGTTAGAACCAAACATGGTGAGGCAGCATTCAGTTTCTGTGCTCCTCACATATGGAACAAACTCCCCTTTATCCTTTCATTTTGCAGCTCCCATGTTGTCTTTTATTGTCTAGTTTAATCAGTGTTTAAGTTTACTTGTTTTCTGGCATTTGCCGATGCTTGGGTTTACTATTAATTAAATCCTTGAACTGTTCACTGCCTGTATCTTGGGTCCTCTATCCATGCCTGCTGCTGAACAAGACAGTTTTGTTGTGCCTTTAACGCATAATTCGCTTGTAGCAATTACTGCAGCATGGATATTTGTACTTCTACACTGAACCATATTATGCAATGTAAAGGTAATATTTGCAGAATAAAATCTGCCATTGTTCTGTGCCTAATTGAGACTACCCTTGACAATGTATTTGGCAGACTAAGGTGACAGCTGGGAGATGTGGCACTACATTAATGGGTGTGTGTCTGTGTGTGTCCTTGTCTTTACCTAAGCATGTGCGTGTGTGTGTTTGCATGTGCCTCATGTGGTTCTAGCCACCAGACATCCCTCTGCTGCTTACTTTGGCCTTTCAATACTGCCAGCTAACCTGCTGTGCATGTGTGTGTATGTGGATCCATGCGTCTTGTGGGTGAGCTGCCAAAGTCTGTCCCACCATATTTGTTAGAAATCTGAACCCCACCAGACCAGTCTTTCTCTCCAGTTTAATTCTTTTTTGGCTACATTATCCTCTTACCCAAACTACAACTAAGATTACCTTAATTGTCATGACTGCTGTTTGTCTATAAATAATCCAGGTGGATAGCTAGGAGAAGAAGATGAAAATAAAGATTTTTTTACTACAAAGGAGAAGGAGTGAATCTGTGAAGTTTTGTGTGTATTATTTAAACTGGCTATGTTAACTGTGAAAAGTACGTTTGTGGATGGCTGTGCCTCAAAAGCCCTTGGCCATTTCTGTAATGGCGCCATCTGTCATGGGCAGCTGGACACACACAGACAGACAGACAGACAGACAGACACACGCACACATATACACACATACATGTACACATAGCAGCTGAATAATTTGGGACAAACATTTAATTGCAGTTGTTCTGAAAGATATTATGACTGCATTTTAAAATATTTATTTTTGGCCTTTACTTTGGACAGAAGCAGCAAAGAAAAACAGTGGCTGCTGCCAGCGGTTCCCCTCAGCCTGGCTGACTGAATTTTTGTGCAAAGTTACCTGAAGTCTAAATCATCCCAGATTTTTCATAGTCACAACTATGGGATTAATGTGAAAAGCCTGCATCATTTCATTCACAAGTTATTACATTTACCAGGTTTTTTTGAGAGCTGATCTGTTTTGACCTGAGATCAAGGTCAGCAAAAATCAAACTAGTCACAGATTTTTTCAAAAATAGAGCTATGGTATCAATGTGAAACATTAAAGTAATTTCCTTTCCGAGTTATCATGTTTATAATGTTTTTAGGAAAAATTGACCTATGACCTTGACCATGAGTTCAGGGTCACCCAAATTCAAACTCATCTGAGATTTGTCATTGATAGAACTGGAAGATTCCCATTGAAAATTCTGATAGTGTGCCAATGTGACTGCCCACTGGTTGTGGCTTTAATCAATGAGAACCTACTGAAAACTCATGAAAATCAATTGAATTTGAACGTAAATCAAAAATTTTGGCCTTTTGGTCCAGATCCGTAGTTTGAGGTCATGATCCCAAGGTGAACCTGTGTACAAAGTCTGGTAACCCTATAGCTTTCATTGTTCTCAAGATATAGTTTATATGGCATTTTTACCTTGACCTTGATATATGACCTTGCAATCCCCAAACCACCTGTATACCAAGTTTGATGATCCTAGTTTTATTCGTTCTATAGTAATAGTGTGACCTTTTGACCCCAAACCCATAGTCAGAGGTCAAAATCTAACTCATCCAAGACTTTTCATAGATACAATTATGGTATTGATTTGAAAAGCCACATCATTTCATTCTCGTTATCACACTCACAAGGTTGGTGTTGGTGCCGACGCCCATCTGCCCGGTTTGGTGATGCCAGTACCCCTTCAGCCTTTTAGAGACTGAAGGGTAAAAACAGGAAACACAACACACAAAAGATGTGTGAGGCAGTGTTATGAAAGGGTGAGGTGGCATTTAAGCAAGAGGAGTGAAGGGGGGAAGAGTAGTCACTGTGATTAGACTGATAGATTGACAGGGATAATCTCTAAATAACTACCAACAATTGATCCACTAACATAAAGGCCACAAAGACTGAAGCAATGACACCCAGCACACACATGTGCACACTCACACGCAGGAAGTGATGTGCCACATAACAGCACATGTGGTCTCTAGAGAAAGATTTCTAAGAAGCTTGAGCTCCTTGCTCTACTGACCTATATGCATGTATTGGACACACAAGGGGATACTGGTGAGAAACTTTGTCGATCTAATAGGCCGGGAGTCATTTACCTATATGTTTGCCGAAGTTTACAGTACGCATGTCTGACTCTCCCTTTAAAAACACAATAAATGAAGTGTGATCAGTGAAGGAGATGTATGATTTGCAGTGTTTATAATCACATCTGAAGTATTGCTTTAACCCAGGGGAAACAATTAGGTATAACAAAGAATACATGTGAGCAAAGTTCATGGGAGGATAACAAACTGGCTGTTTTTTTCCCCCAGTTTTCCCACAGGATTACTTTGCTGGCTACATTCCACACACACTGTATTGACCTGCTTTTGTGTTGTATGAAACTGCAAACACGCACACAACACAGACACAGCTCACTGATGCCTATTTTCTTTTATATTCTTGCTTCAGTGCCCATTACTTCCACCACAAATAAAGAAACAGAGTGCAAGGGAAAAAAAAACTTTCTAGACTGAAGAGGAGAGGAGAAGAGCTCTGAGAATATATCAGAGCAGCTCTTCTATAGGCCACTCAACAGCTGACACTGATATCACCGTAGAATTTCTAGAGTTAATGAAAGATCAGAAACAGTGCAGCATTTACAGGCTATTACATGAGCAGGAGTGCAGTATCAATGACTATAGCACCGTGGTGATTTGGCCAGAGGCCCAACATGCAGCGGTAGGCCAACGACATCAACACTAGCTGGCGCTCAAATGGTATCTCCGATTTTATTTATGTTCCCTTCAACGCCTTCTTATCGGCAACATCAGATGAAATAAAAAGTCAGAAGCATGAGTTACATTGTGAGGCTTCTGTAGAAACAAAATGCTGTGAGATTTCAAATTAAACTTTGGGGTTATTAATTTTAAAGGCTAACCACAGCTAACCGTTAGCATAAGCCCTGATAGAACAACACAATTTCTGAGTTCTGAAGTTTGCCTCTTTTCAAGCAGTAACTCACTGTAAAAATTAAGTTACAAAACACATTACAATTCTCACATATTATTGTATAAGAAGCCACTGGCAGTTATTGTGCATAATGATAATTAGAACACTGCTAAAGTGAGGTGATACATGTCTGGTGAAACATCTGAATGCGGTTATCAGTGAATGGTAACTCCTGGAATCTCTCTTGTCCAATCAAATTGCTTGGTCAGGACTGCTATATAAAACTACTCAATACCTGTAATTTTTCAGTGAATGATACCCAATTGTGTATCAGTCATTCATAATGCCTTAAATAAGACAAGAACAGGAAAAAAGAGGGCGTTAATGATGAAGTAGCTTATTCTGGCCTGATGAAATCATCCCAAGAGTGCTCAAATCTCCTGACCATTGACCTTGATCTTGAGCACAACCTGGATGCAGATCCACCTGAGGATCATTGTGAGTGAATTTGGTGAGCTTCAGAAGAGTAGTGATTCCCATGAAATGTGGATGGATGGATGGACAGGCGGATACCGTGCCATCACAGCGCCTTCACTAGAATGAGCAAAAATAGCTTTTTGGTGGGTAAAAATTAAACGGTGTTTTGCAAGTAACAATTCTCCAAACTACTCAGTTCATAGCTTGACTTTTTTTTTTAGCATAGGTTGGTTGGCTATTTTCTTTTTTTGCCTATTGGAAAATTCATTCAAACTGTGAAATTACCATACTGTAGATGGGATGACTTGGGATCAAAGCAGAAAAAAGTCAAATTTTCTGATGTTTCTAAAAGAAAGTATAAATGACTATCTGCCATAAGTAAAATAAGCACATACACCTATCATTGCTAACAAAGGCAGTCAGATATTATATTATATTATATGGAACCTTTAAATTCTTTTTTAATTGTGTTTTTGCTTTATATGGACAAAAAGGCTAAAACAGTCATCAATAAAATACTGTCCACACCTCGGTGTGAAGACACATTTTCATTTTTTTTTTCTGTTTACTACAGATCAAATTGTGCTTTCTGGCTACAAATATAGAGTGATAAATGTGCTCTAATAAACACTGTGACATTGCTGCTGCGCTTCTTCTTTCATTCCTGTTATTTGTAATCTACTAAAAAGGACACATCAAAATTACTTAAAAAAAAAAACAGTTTTATCTTAGACTAGTGCATGCCGGTAGAAAGCAAGTATTCTTGTCTGAAAACAGGTAGCCCAATCAGGCTTTCCAGGCCCAAATGCAGGCTGTGTTTGAAAGTGGAATACAAAGAGGTGTAGCTTATATGTAGGCAATCACACGTTAGACTTTGACAAATATGGAAGGGACTGAACACTAAGATTTATTTGATTGTGTGAATATTAATTACAGAATTATTGAGAATGAATGGGACATCCAATATTAGCGACTGTTTAAGAACCCTTGTTTATTTGTTTGTCAGACTTATTTGTGTGATCTTTTATGAGTTATATTCATAAGTGGTGTATCTTGCACTTTGGGGAATGGGAGTTGTTCAGTCATCATTATAATTGTTTTAGTTTATATGTGTAGTTTATAGTCTATCGTTGAACCCATGCTGTACTATAGCAGGACACACATACAAATATTTGAGACCCACTGTAGTGCATCCTGTTTTAGCGATATTATAAGTACAAAACACCCAACAGTATTATACACAGCAGAATGACCTGTTTGGCTGCACCTGTGGCATCAGTGTTGCCCATTTGTCAGTAAATAAAAATGATTTATTTCGTTATTTGGGTGGTTTTTGTCCCGGTTGTCATTTAGTCAAAGCATGTATATGTGTCTGCATAAGATATGCAATTGATCTGGCTATTCCGCTCCACAACCATGGTGGTATTATTATTATTATTAACTTTTAATTTTTAGATAGCCGTGCACCGGGAAGAATGCCACGTTGAACCCACGGTGCTGCAAAGGACAGCGGTGGCACACGGGTGAAGCAGCAGCCGAGACTCCTGTTAACTGGGTAGGCTGGGCTTGGCTCCCTGTGAAGGACTACGGTCTGGCTGCTGCTCCCCTTCCAGTGCACCTGCGCACTTCATGTTCTCCACATATGCTGAATTATCCTTTAGAGCTACGCAATCACAGCAACATTATAGTGTAATTTTTTTAAGCATTAAATCTTTAGTATTCTCTTTTTCTTGTCAAATTTGTCGCTTTTCACTTCCTTGTTTTGTTTATGGAGCGCTCTGATGACTGGTCATGATGCCACGTATTATCCAATCAGTACGGAGTCAATCTGAAACCCCGCCCACACTTCTAGAAGCCAGAGCATGAGGAAACGGAGCGGTGGCTAAACTTGTATTGATAAAAATTACGTATCTTGACTGAGCAACTCCATACTCGGGGATGCACACCCTCGTAACCTCAGCAAAGCACTTATAAAATCTGAGGCCAGTCTGACGAATGGTTTGGGAAATATGTGAGGAACACACACACACAAACAGAGATTTATTGCATTTATAGATAGATGACAAGAAAAAGTGCATTAAAACTTTGACAGTCTGTTGCATGCTGGCCTCCATAAATCTACTAAAGTGACTTTGATGCCAAAATTGTGTCACCCAGATCAAATGTGTGGCATGTGAAGCTCAATGTGTCTGATGAAGATAAATGCAAAAGTCATTTAGTTATTGGAAAATGATTCCCGCAGCTCTTGGGCAAATCTGCCCAGGGTGGCAGACAGCACAGATACGGCAGACTTGATTCCACGCCATATCTTTGAAGCCAAGTCTATCTCCAAACAGCCCGCTACCACTCCTCTTTGGAATACATCAAGCCGATCTTCAAATACCAATTATACCGCTCATATGAGCTGCCAAAGACCCAGCACAGGGCAGGCAGACAGGCAGGTGGGTAGACAAAGATCATAGAGAAAAAAGAAAGAGCACTTGTGAGTTAAAAGCTAAAACTGTGTGGCTAAAAGTCCACAGGGGACAAGAAAAAGGGGATCAAAACTCCCAAAGAAATGAGGACCAGGAGGGTAGAGTTGTAAAGGTGAGGGAGGAGAGGTGAGCAGATGGGACTACTCGTGCGTGGCAACACCATCAGGTCATCCCAGCATCTTCACAAAGTCGAGGCTGGTGTTGGAATCATTATAGGGCTAACACAGTGTAGCCGTTGTATTATATTTAAACATTCATATGTATAGTTGGTGGATTATGCGTGGATGATGCGTCAACAATCAAATTTTGGTTGTACAGGTCAGTACTTGTAATAAAAAGAGAAGAGTACATGTAAAAAAATATTGTTTTAGAGAAAAAAGTGGCTGTTTACTTGGTGTTCACACAGTATACTATAGTGTCAGTCATAAGATGACTCGGCTGTCCCTGGAGAAATACAATAATGTATCATTATAGTACACTGTATATAATACAATGCAGCTTTCAGATTACAGGAAGCAACTCTCCCTCCCTTACACACTATACATCTCTTGCACGTGTATTTGATAACATAAAACTCCATCCAGAACAAATACAGTTCAACGTGACATCAAATGAGAAGGGAAACACCTCTCAGTATCGATTACTGTCCTCACGATTGTGCTTTATGCCACACGCCGGCACAGAAAAAAACACCCCAGTGTGATCTTAGGTAACACACAGACATTAACAGAGGCAGATGCCCAGGATTTACTTCTTTCACAAATACAGACCCAATCTCTGTCAAACAGATGCTGAGCACAGTGTACCACCTATAGGGACCCATGCCGGGCAGAGACGTATAACACAGAAGGTCATGTGTAACAAGAACAATAGTGAAAGGCCACTGTTCAGACATTCACCCAATTCACTGCACAGTTCCACCCCAGCGCCCCTTTCTCTGCTTCTACTTGTTCTGTCCTAAATCAACTGGCCAGTGGTTTTGTACTGAATGGAGATGGGCACCACTTTGACACGAAGTCATTCTTTTAAAGCAGTGCCTTGTTTGCAAAACACACACACACACACACACACACACACACACACACACACACACACACACACACACACACACACACACACACAGAGTCTGAACTGAAGCTGCATTTGCACCTACATGCCTATCAGACATCATGTGTATCCCACACTCTCCCATCATTCTGCCAATCACCCAATTTCAGCAGCCTTGCAGCTTGCAAGACATGCAAACTCACTACAGCACATGCCTCTCAGGTGACGAATTCCTGAGCAAGAAGCAGTTGTGGGGATGCGCCTCGTGGTAACTTACCCGAGTCCTCATTGGGGACAGGAGTCCCTCCATGGCTGATTTTGTTGGTTCCGCTGGGCTTGGGCCCCCCCTGGACTGCGTCAGTGTGTTATTCCAGCCTGCTGATAGTTCCTGTTAAGAAACGCTGTCTCATCCTCATAGTGAACATCTCCTCTACAACACAGCTCCCTACCCGCCCAGAGAGCCCAGCGCTCTGACAGGCACACAGAGAGAGGCTGTGTATATGTGCGTGTGAGCGTGCAGGCATACAGCCCTACACACACACACACACACACACACACACACACACACACACACAGACGAATAGCAGAGGGAGAGGGCAGCGCCAAACTCCCAATGCTTCTCCTTCCGCCAACCTGTCAGTTGGTTTGTGATCTTCCCATGGAAGCTCTCTCTCTCTCTCTCTCTCTCTCTCTCTCTCTCTCTCTCTGCCTCCAGCTACATTTGTTCCCTTCAATGTGGCAAATTATTGCAGTTTTTTTTCACCATGCTACAGCTCTCATGGTAATTCTGTGCTTGCACTCTAATCTCTCTCTCTCTGTCTCTCTCTCTCCTCACCCTCTCATCTTCCCATAATGCCCCTTTGTTGACCCTCCTGCTGACTGTCATCTCCTTGTTCCTGCACAGGCTGGGGTTAACACAAAATGTACATTTATAGAGTGTGTGTGATTGTGTGTTTTAAAGACACTGGGGCAAAAAAAAAAAGTGACAGAGAGAAAGAGAAGAGAGGGCACTCCTAGGTCCACTATTGTCTGCAGGGACAATAGCGACTCTTAATCACCTAGCAACATGATCAGCCTTTATTCTCTTAAAAAAAAAGGCGTGAGCCACCCTTTCAAACATGCAAACACACACATACAGAGAGAGACGGAAATCTGGTCCCTCCTTTCCCACCATCTCCACGCACACACCTGCACCATAACCTACTGCATGTATTCATAACATGTGACGGGTCATCCAACCTATTATAGGCTAGTGAAATAGCTCTTTGATGCCGTGTTCGTCTTGCTCACTGAATGCACCTCAAACAGAGCTAAACAATGCAATGAACTCTTACAGGTGAGTTTTACTGAACATGGATCCAGGTGTACATGTTTGACCCTATAAAATCTTTGATGCAGTTACTTGCCTTTTTTAAAGGATGAAAACACGAACAAATCATCACCTCTGCTCTGAGTTGCATCTACTCGTTGCCATGGCAACAATGTCCACCAGGTTAGGGGGAGAGAGAGAGAGAGAGAGAGAGAGAGAGAGAGAGAGAGAGAGAGAGAGAGAGAGAGAGAGAGAGAGAGAGAGAAAGAGAAATGCAGTGAGACCATTACCCAAAAGTAACAATAAATAAATAAATAAACAGTGTGCATTCCTCTGTCTGCTGCCTTTCTCAGTCACAGCAGTTGGGTATGAGTATATGTAGTGAGAAGACAGCAGTGGCTCAGGTGGCAGCCTGCTCACCGTAACAAGCCTTCATATGTGGACTGCATGACTTCATGGGAAGCATAGTATTCCTTTTTTCCCCTCTTTCTTTCTCTTCTATTTTTAGTCTGGACTCATGCTGGCCCAGATAGAACCAAAATGCACTAAATTAACCTAATTAATCACAGTATAAGTGAGCTTTTAGGCACAATACAGCATACTCTTGCAAAGCCATGTGGTTCAGACCGTTTTATAGAAACATCCCAGAAATCTAAATATACAGCCCAGTCTCACAAAAAATGCATATAGGCTTCATATTCACCCACCCTTACAAAATGGGTAACATACACGGAAAATCATTTTTTTCCATCACTTAGACTGTCCTCTAAGAGAAGGTGACGATATAAAGCATTTTTACAAACAGGCATTACATCTTATAGTTACGTGTTTAATCAATCAATCACTCAAAGCTTTATTTATATAGCACTTTTCATACAAAAAGATGCAACGCAAAGTGCTTCACACATTGAAATAAAACACAATTTACTCCCCCCACACACACACACAAAGAAACTTTCATCATTGTAAAACTTATGGCTTACGGCTTGTGGCTGGGCACTGAGGATCCCAGTGCAGAAGCACCATCACTAGGGAGCCGTCACCAGCAGGGAAAGTGCCAAGTCCACAGCTACAGGAACACCACCTCTGAGACTGCCCAAGTCCAACCCAGGGGGTCAACACTGCAGGCGTGGCGCTGTAGCGCACGACCCCCCCAGCTGGGCAGACCAGGGCAACCACAGGCCAGTGCCCCGCAGCCAGAAAACAGGCACAACCCCCACAGGAGGGCTCCCATGAGGAAATGCCAGAGCCCAGACAGGGCAACAGTCACTGATAAATAATAAGACAGCCTGCTGATAAAAACACTAGGCAGCCAACCAAGATGACCAGAAAAACAAAACACCCAAACACAGTCAAACAGACATATATTCATAAGTATTAATAATTCACAGTAAGCTAAGTGATTGACATAAAATAGATTTAAAATCAGAAATTAAAAGAGTTAAAACGGAAAACCAATCAAAGCCAGGTTAAAATAGTAGGTCTTGAGCCTGCTTTTAAAAACATGAACATTCTCAGCAGCCCTGATGTTCTCCAGCAGGCTGTTCCACAGACATGGGCCATAGTAACTAAAAGCCGCCTCACCGTGGGTGCGTGTTCTGACAGCAGGAATAGTTAAAAGGCCAGTGCTGGAGGACCTCAGGGACCAGGGTAGCTCGTATGCCAAAAGCAATTTTGATAAATATGAAGGCCCAAGACCATGCAGACATTTATAAACCAGTAAAATGGATCCTGAAGGACCCGGGGAGCCAATGCAGTGATTTTAAAACTAGCGTGATGTGAGCCTGCCTTCTGGTCCTCATCAGAACATGTGCAGCTGAATTCTGTAATAACTGCAGATTTGAAATTGTTTTTTTGGGAAGACCAGAGAGTGGGGCGTTACAGCAATCAATACGACTGGTGATAAAAGCATGCATCAGTATCTCTGTGTTTGCTCGAGAGAGAAGTGGGTGGACTCTGGCTATGTTCTTTAGATGGTAAAATCCTGTTTGTGTTATATTTTTAATGTGTGGTGTAAAACCAAGCACAGAGTCTAAAATAGCACCCAGATTCTTAATGTATTGGGATGAGGTAAAGGACAGAGTATGTAATTTTGGTAAAATTTTCTCTCGCTGAGCTTCAGGACCAATGACTAAAACTTCAGTCTTGTCCTGGTTGAGCTGAAGAACGTTTGCTGCCATCCATGATTTAATGTATAAAATACAGTTAAAAAGAGTGTTAATTGGTTCCATGTCACCTTTAAAAAGCCCTCTAGAGGTTATGAAAGTAACTATATGCAACGTGATAGAGGAGAGTGAAGCATATAAGAAGCAGGGTTGAAATGGGACAAAAACATCAGCCCTGGCATGTTTGGTCCAGGCGACTCACCATGATGGGTCAAACAACAACAACACAGATGGTCCAGTTATTTGCACGTATTGTGCCATTCCCCAAAGCAACGGTAAAGCTGAGTAGTACATGCAAAACAGGGGAATAGAAATTAAGAATTAAACTAATAAATTGTTGAGACAAAGGTCAGAAAATCACAAGCGAAAGGTAGCTCAATAACTTGAAAAAAAATTAAGGAAAAAAATCGATTTAAAGACATAAAAGGGAAAAACAATGAGGCAAAGATGGAAGAAAAAAGATGTGAGTTTATGACACAAAAGTCACAAAATTCAAGAAAAAAGTAAATTCATGAGTGAAAAAAACCCCAAATTTTCACGAAGTTTCAACATTTTATAATAACTAGTGCATGTCCGTAGAAAGCAAGTATTCTTGTCTGAAAACAGGTAGGCCAATTAGGCTTTACAGGCCCAAATGCAATCTGTGTTTTAAATCAAATCAAACAATCAATCCAAATTTTATTTATACAGTACTTTTCATACAAGAAAAAATTGTAGCACAAAGTACTTTACAAATTACACCCCCTTCCCACCCCACCCCTTCATTCACCCAACCTCGTACAGACAGACAGACACACATGTACCCCCCCCCCCCCCCACACACACACACTCATCAATGTGAGACATGGTCAAATGCCGAGGATCCAGGTGTAGAAGCACCATCTTAGGGAGGCATCATCGCAAGGGAAGTGCCAAGTTCGCAGCTACAGGGACATCACTTCTGCCACCAACCAAGACCAGACATTGGGTGGGCCAGGGCAGTCACAGGCAAGCGCCCTGCAGCCAGCAACAGGCAACCCCCAGCGGGAGGTCTCCCCATGAGGAAACACTGGCGTTAGAACAAGATAATAGGTTGAATAAAACCATCAATGATAAATAAATAATAATAATAATAATAAGATACATAATTTGTTAATAAAAAAATCAAACACACACCCCCATTTAAACTTAACGTTTAAAATGTAATAGTATTTTAAAACAAAATGAATAATAAAGTGGAATACAAAGAGGTGTAACCTATATGTAGCCAATCACACATGTTAGACTTTGACAAATATAAAAGGGACTGAACACTAAGATTTATTTGACTGTGTGAATATTAATTACAGAATTCTTGAAAATGAATGGGACATCCAATATTAGCAACTGTTTAAAAACCCTTGTTTATTTGTTTGTCAGACTTATTTGTGTGATCTTTTATGAGTTATATTCATACGTGTTGGATCTTGTAGTTTGGGGAATGGGAGTTATTCGATCACCATTATAATTGTTTTAGTTTATATGTGTAGTTTCTAGTGTATCGTCAATAAACTCATGCAATGCTATAACAGGACATGTTTTACAAATATTTGAGATCCATTGTAGTGCATCCTTTTATATTGTAGTAATATTTTATTATTAAAAGCTTTTTAAAACTGATCAATCGAATTAACTACAAAACATCCAACATTATTATACACAGCAGAAGGACCTGTTTGACTGCAACCAATGCATCAGTGTTGCCCATTTGTCAGTAAATATTTAACTAAGAATGATTTATTTCTTTATTTGGGCATTTTTGTGTCCTGTTTGGCCATTCCGGTCCACAGTCATGATGGTATTATTATTAAGTGTTTAATTTTTAGATACTTGCGCAGGAGGGAGGACTCGTGGTCTTGCAAAGGACAATGGTACCACATGGGTCAAGCAGCAGTCGGGACTCCCCTCTACTACTGACTGGGCAGGATGGGCGTGCCTCTTCGCGAAGGACCGTGGTCCGCCCGGTTGGGCCGTTGCTTCTCCTGGTGTGTCCTGTGTTGGATACACCGATGTTCTTTGTCAGACCCGAGTCTCCGCTGACGCCCTGCCCAGTCTTTAGGCTTTACAGGCCCAAATATAGGCCGTGTTTGAAAGTGGAATACAAAGAGGTGCAGGCTATATGTAGGCAATCACATGTTAGACTTTGACAAATATAAAAGGGAGTAAATGGCACTAAGATTTATTTGATTGTGTGACGATTAATTACAGAATACCTAATTATTGAAAATGTATGGGACATCCAATATTAGTGACTGCTTCAGATCGCTTGTTTATTTGTTTGTTAGATCAGTTATTTGTGTGATCTTTTATCACTTATATTCAAGATAATATTGCATCTTGCACTCTGGGGAATGGGCGTTGTTCAGTCACCATTATAATTATTTTAGTTTATTTAGCTTGTTCAGTGATGGAGTTAAGTGTAATATTGAATTTCTTTTGTGTGTCGTCAATAAACTCATGCAGTATATAACAGGACACGCTTACAAATATTTGAGACCCATTGTAGTGTATCAGTTTATATTTTAGCAATATTTTATTATAAAAAGCTTTTTTTAAAACTGTAATCAACCGAATTAACTACAAAACACCCAACAATATTATACAAGCCGACGAACCTGTTTGACTGCAACCGTTGCATCAGTGTTGCCCATTTGTCAGTAAATATTTAACTAAAAATGATTTATTTTGTTATTTGGGCATTTTTGTGTCCTGTGTTTGGTTGTTAAGTCATTCCGGCCATTCTGCTCCACAATCGTGGCAGTATTATTATTAACTTTTTAATTTTTAGATACTTGCATGGGAGGGGCACTCGGGGTCCTGCAAAGTACAGTGGTACCATACGGGTGAAGCAGAAGCAGGGACTCCCGTCTACCATTGACTGGGCAGGCTGGGCGTGCCTCCCCGCTAAGGACCGTAGTCTGCCTGGTCGGGCCGCTGCTTCTCCCGGCATGTCCTGTGTTGATATACCGGTGTTTATGTCAGACCCAGATCCCCGCTGACGCTCCGCCCAGTCTGCTCCTGCACCTCATGTTCTCCACATATGCCGAATTATCCTTTAGACCTACGCAATCACGGCAACTTTATGGTATAACTTTTTAAGCATTAAATCTTCAATATTATCTTTTTCTAGTCAAATTTGTCACTTTTTCTTCTTTGTTTTGTTCATGGTGCGTTGTGGTTATTGCTGCCGTGATGTCGCGTATTATCCAATCAGTATGGAGTTAATGCAAAACCCCGCCCACACCTCTAGAAGCCAGAGCATGAGGAGAGAGCGATGACTAAACTTTTATTGATAAAAATTACATATTTTGACTGAATAACTCCATATTCAGGGATGCACACCCTTGTAATCTCAGCAAAACACGTACAAAATCTAAGGTCAGTCTGACGAACGGTTCAAGTGATATGCGTGGAACAGACACACACGTAGACACACAGACAGACAGACAGACACACACACACAGCAATTCTGTGCATTTATTGACAATAATAATAATAATAATAACAATAATTATCTATAAATTCAGAAAATCTCTGTCTGTGTTTGTGTGTGTCTGTTCCACACATATCTCTTGAACCATTTGTCAGACTGGCCTCAGATTTTAAGTGGGGTTTTCTGAGGTTACAAGGGTGTGCAGCCCCGAATGTGGAGTTGCTCGGTCAAAAAATGTAATTTTTATCAATAAAAGTTTTAGCCACCACTCTGTGACTGCTCTCTGTGTCCTGGCTTTAAGAAGTGTGGGTGGGGTTTGGTTTCAGATTGACTCCATGTTCATTGGACAATACGTCGCATCATGACCTGTCAGTCACCACAGTGTTCCCTGAAAGTCTGGGCGGGGTTTGGTTTTGGATTGACTCTGTGCTCATTGGACAATGTGCAGCATCACGACCTGTCAGTCACCACAGTGTTCCCTGGACAAAACAAGGAAGTGCAAAATGACAAATCTGACTAGAAAAAGATAATACTGAAGATTTAATGCTTAAAAAATTTATACTATAAAGTTGCTGTGATTGCGTAGATCTAAAAGATAATTCGGCATTTGTGGAGAACATGAGGTGCGCAAGCAGACTGGGCGGAGTGTCAGTGGGGACCCGGGTCACAGAACATGCCGGGAGAAACAGCAGCCTAACCGGGCGGACCATGGTCCTTCCGTGAAATGGTGGGAAATCCGTTCCCACCAAGACCATACGGCGTCACTCAAACAACAAACCCTGGATCAACCCTGAGATAAAAACACTTCTGAGAGAGAAGAAGAGGATCTTCAGGTCGGGGAACAGGGAGATGCTGAAGTCCGTACAGAGGGAGCTGAGGAGAAAGATCAGAGAAGGCAAGGACAGCTTCAGGAAGAAGATGGAGGACAAGCTGCAACAGAGCGACATCAGCGGGGTCTGGAGAAACCTCAAAACCATCTCGGGGCTCCAGAATACCTCCCCCCAGGCCACAGGGGGCAGGGAGTGGGCGAACAACCTGAATCTGTTTTTCAATAGATTTGACCAACCGCCCTCCCCCCTGACTGCACAACAACCACTGCTGCCTCTAAAGAAATCAAGTCCTGCTGCCCACTCCCCACTCTACCAACACCCCCCCACTCCCAACACACAGCCCCCCATCCTGACCCTGACCAGGACCCAGGTGAGGACGGAGCTGAGGAAGATCAAGGCGAGGAAGGCGCCGGGACCGGACGGCATCAGCGCAAAGCTCCTCAAGTCCTGTGCAGACCAGCTGTGTGGGATTGTGACGTATATCTTCAACATGAGCCTGAAACTGGGGAGGGTACCACAGCTGTGGAAAACATCTTGTGTGGTACCTGTACCAAAAACTTCCCACCCCAAAGACCTGAACAGCTACAGACCGGTGGCCTTGACGTCCCACTTGATGAAGACCCTGGAGAGACTGCTCCTTGCTCACCTCCGCCCCCTGGTGGAACCAGCGATGGATCCACTCCAGTTCGCCTACCAGCATGGCATTGGGGTGGAGGATGCGGTGATCTTCCTCCTTCACCGTTCTCTGTCCCACCTGGAGAAGCCCGGGAATATGGTGAGGATCATGTTCTTTGACTTCTCCAGTGCTTTCAACACCATCCAACCGATGATCCTGAAGGACAAGCTGCTGCGCGCAGGGGTGGACCAGCACCTGTCATCATGGATCCTGGACTACCTCACGAACCGGCCTCAGTTTGTGAGAACCCGGGACTGTGTGTCCGACACGATCATCAGTAGCACGGGGGCCCCCCAGGGAACGGTGCTGGCTCCCTTCCTGTTCACTCTTTATACTGCGGACTTCTCACACAACACAACACACTGCCATCTACAGAAGTTCTCTGATGACTCTGCGATCGTTGGCCTCATCTCCAATGGAGATGAAGCTGAGTACAGAGGGCTTATCCAGGACTTCGTGGACTGGTGCCATCGGAACTGCCTCCAGATCAACGCGAGGAAAACTAAGGAGCTGGTGGTGGACTGCCACAGGCATGGGCAGCCCCTCACAGTACCAGTAAATATACAGGGAACAGACATCGAGATGGTGACATCCTATAAGTACCTGGGTATTCATCTGAACAATAAACTAGACTGGTCACACAATACTGATGCACTCTACAAGAAGGGACAGCGCAGGCTGTTCCTGCTGAGGAGACTCAGGTCTTTTGGTGTACAAGGGGCGCTGCTGAAGTCATTCTATGACACGGTGGTGGCATCAGCCATCACTTTTGGAGTGGTCTGCTGGGGCAGTGGCATTACTGCAGCAGATAGGAAGAGACTGAACAAACTGATTAAGAAAGCTAGCTCTGTCCTGGGGCAGCGCCTTGATCCGATGGAGGAGATAGGAGAGAGAAGGACGGTGGCTAAACTGTCATCTCTGCTGGAGTCCGAGTTCCACCCTATGCAGGACATACTGAATGCACTGAGGAGCTCATTTAGCAGCAGACTACATCATCCCAGGTGCACAACCGAGAGGTTTCGTAGGTCCTTCCTACCAACGGCTGTCAGACTGTACAACCTAAGCAGGGCTGCTCGCAGAGATAGCAAAAAGACGTAACAAACTAATAGTTTTTTGAATGCAAAAGATGCAATAGACTTACACAATGGTCCTCTCCGGCATACAACTAGGAACATACCGGTCGCTATGGAGGGTGAGAATATGTATGGGCACATAATCATACCATGTAGGATAACTAAGTAGACGGTTATGCTGTTTCATTCCATCTAGCAACAATGCTCTGCACTGTGTGTGTTTATATATTTGCATATTTATTCCATCTAGCTACAATGCTCCGTACTGTGGGTGTTTATATATTTATATATCTACATATTATTCCATCTAGCTACATTGCTCCGCACTGTGTGTGTTTATATACTTGCATATTTATTCCACCTAGCTGCAATGCTCCGTACTGTGGGTGTTTATATATTTACATATTTATTCCATCTAGCTACAATGCTCTGCACTGTGTGTTCATATATTCATATATTTATTCCATCCAGCTACAATGCTCTGCACTGTGTGTCTGTGTGTGTGTGTATATATATATATTTTATAGTAATACGTACATATGTTTATTAGCTGCTCTTGCTTGCTTGTTTTTTTTTTTTTTTTTTTTTTTTTTTTTCTTGCCTTCTGATTGTTGCTCTGAGTGTTGCTATCCCTGTGCTGTTGCAATCCTGGAATTTCCCCGTTGTGGGACTAATAAAGGCTTATCTTATCTTATCTTATCTTATCTTCACAGGGAGCAGCCTTCCCAGTCAGTAGTAGACGGGAGAACCTGCTTCTGCTTCACCTGTGTGGTACCACTGTACTTTGCAGGACTGCAAGTCCCCCCTCCCACGTGAGTATCTTAAAAACGTAATACTGCCATGATTGTGGAGTGGAAACCTGTTATAGAATGACTTAGCGACCAAACGCAGGACACAAAAAACACCCAAATAATGAAATAAATCATTTTTAGTTAAATATTTACTGACAAATGGGCAACACTGATGCAACGGTTTCAGTCAACTGGGTTCTTCTGCTATGAATAATAATAGAAAGATGTACTTTATTGATGTTGGGTGTTTTTTAGTTAATTCGGTTGATTGCAGTTTTAAAGAAAAACTTAAACAAAATATTGCTAAAATATAAAATGATGCACTACAATGGATCTCAAATATCTGTAAACGTGTCCTGTTATAGCACTGCATGGGTTTCTTGATGATGCACAGAAGAAATTCAGTATTACACTGAACTCCATCACTGAACAGGGACATAAACTAGAATAATTATAATGGTGACGGAACAACTCCCATTCCTCAAAGTGCAAGATACACTATTATGAATATAAGTGATAAAGGATCAGACCAAAAAGGGATCTGACAAACAAATAAACAAGGAATCTGAAACAGCCGCTAATATTGGATGTCCCATTCATTTTCAGTAATTAGGTATTCTGTAATTAATATTCACACAGTCAAATAGATCTTAGGTCCATTTAGTTCCTTTTCTATTTGTCAAAGTCTAACATGTAATTGCCTACATATAGGCTACACCTCTTTGTATTCCACTTTCAAACACAGCCTACATTTGGGCCTATAAAGCCTGATTGGGCTACCTGTTTCAGACGGGAATACTTGCTTTCTACAGGCATGCACTAGTAATAATAAAGACTAAAAGTAATCACAAAAAAGTAGGTAATTTATGAGAACTCTCCAAATTCAAATATAAAAAATTCCACATTTTCAATTTAAAAAAAAAATCTGTCTAATTTAGGTGGAGGAGTAGCGCATTAGGTGGAGGTGGTGCAAACCAATCTGTCACTGTCTGCACCTACACTACCACATTGAACTTGCAATTACGGGTATTACAGCTCTACTTTTTCTGTATATAGGATTGCTGGGTTTTATCTTTTATCTTTATTTGCACTATGGGTAGCATTACAAAAACATAAACAAAAACATAAAAACATAAACACACTAGGTGTGTTTATGTTTATATATCTATATATTTATTCCATCTAGCTACATTGCTCCGCACTGTGTGTTTACATATTCATATATTTATTCCATCCAGCTACAATGCTCTGCACTGTGTGTCTGTGTGTGTGTATATATATATATATATTATAGTAATATGTACATATGTATATTAGCTGCTCTTGCTTGCTTGTTTTTTTTTTCTTCTTGCCTTCTGATTGTTGCTCTGAGTGTTGCTATCCCTGTGCTGTTGCAATCCTGGAATTTCCCCTTTGTAGGACTAATAAAGGCTTATCTTATCTTATCTTATTACTGTACATAGATTGCTGCTGTTGTTTTTCATCCTTATTCCTTCTTTTCTCATATACTGCACACACCACAGAGAGAGAGAAATGGCATTTCAATTCTCCTGTATGTCCTGTACGTATGTTACTTACAAATAATCTTTGAATCTTAAATTGTACATAAATAAAAATACATTATCTTTATATATTATTACTCAAATATACATAAGAGTAGTCACCGAAAAATAGCTGAGTAAGAAAGTATCTATTTAAACAGTCTGAGGTTTTTCTCCTAAATTTATGACAGTTTTATTCTGAATTCACTACTTTTTTCTTGTAAATTTGAAAGATTTTTTCACTTAAATTAACAACTTTTTCTCATAATTTGTGTTTAGTGCTAATTTAGGGCTTTTTTCCTTGTACATTTGAGACTTTACTCTCATAAATTTGTGATTTTTTTTCCTCATAAATAAAAAATAAAATGAGCAAAGATGCCGTATTTTCTGTTATATTATATTTATAGCCTATTTATCACCTATTTTTTCTAACACTCAGGTGAAAACCTCACATAGTTTGAAACCTAGATGTTTTCAGGTATGCATGTCATGAACTGAGCATGGAGGGGTCCGCCATGCTCAGCCTTCTTGTTCCACCGTCCTAGCTGTATTTTTGAGCCCGTTCTCTCTCTCTCTCTCTCTCTCTCTCTCTCTCTCTCTCTCTGTCAGGGCTACAGCTGGCAGTGTGCACTTCCAGGATTTCCTCTGTTCAGGGCGGTGCACCTGTCGGCTGTCAGCCCTGATTCCTCTGCATTCGTGTGACTCACAGCTGATTCTGATTGTAATCAGTCTCACTGTCTTATTTAAGCCTTGTATCTCTGTTTGGTAATCGCTGGGTTATTTTCTACCATTCCTCATTTCTGTCACACTGTTCCCGCCGGCTCTTCTAAAAACGTAAGTCCAGCCGCCGCTGGTTTCATAGTTTCCTCGTATGTCCAGCCTTTGCTGTGAGATCATAGCCTTAGTCCTCAGTTCTGTATGTTGTGTTTTTGTACTTGGTGTGAATGATTAAACTTGCTAAACCTCACTACCTGTGTTTAGCGTCCTCGATTCGCCGCACTTGGAAGTTTATGATAATGCAATCCTACTCTTACTGAATAAATTCAGACAGACCCCCAAATTATTCATAACTCTGCAGAATAATCAAGTCAAGGCAGGCATCTTACATCCTCATGCAACCTAAAGGCCTGGGTTACCTGTAGAAGAGCTGCAGGCACCTGTCCCCTCACCTTTCCTGCTGCTGAGACAGGGAGGGCCCAGGTTGATGTAATCTGATGCTGCATTCACTTAAGCCACTTCCGGACAGAGAAGTTCTAAGAACACAGTTCTAAGAACCGACCACCTCAAATTTCATTCTAGGTACTACTCTCTCCCAGGGGAACTTTTTCATTTTGCATTCACACAAGCAGTAAGGGAGCATGGTCGGGACTGGTGTGCCACAAACATCTGCGACAGTGGTGTGTAACTTAAGCGCCACACTCAACAGCAGCACTACAACAAAGCTAGCATTGAAAGTGAGGAGGCTACAGTGTTCATGTTCTGCATAGCGGGAATCTTAATCATGGACTATTGTCAGTGTTTCTGTCACCTTCTTTGTTTGAAAGTGATTACAGGAAAAACAACGCACCACAGCTGCTTTTTAAAAGTGGAAATCTGGCAATGGGTGCAGCTTATGAGTTCTACCAAACACCTACGTCATATGAGTTCCTATGGAACCGTCAAAAGACCCTGCCTAGGCGTAGGAGCTAAAATGGTTATAGGAACTGTGGTCCATGGTCTCAAGTTCATATGCTGTCCGAATGCATAAAAAAATATGGTGTGTTAAGAGATTTTATTAAGTAGTCCAGTGTCAGTAATGAAAATAAACGAATGGGTGTCGTATTTATATAATTATAGTGAAGAGCAACCCATCGGCCCACAGGTGATTGAGCCCACCGGCCAAATGCCCAAATAGCCCCCTCTCTGCTAAGAAGGTTTAATGGCAGCTATTTTTTTCCATTGTTCATTACACTCCACCCACCTCTGTACTCATAAGTGAATCCTTTTGAAGTGGTAAAATATTAAAGATACTGAACACACCAATTTAGAGATGATGCATATGGTTGTATTCTGAGGTAAGGGACTTACAGTACAATCTATTTTTACATGTTAGTTGGAGGACTCGGATTAACCTGTGACTACATTGGGAGCAAGGGAGGAAGGAAAGAAGGAAGGAGGGAGAGAAGGAAGGAAGAAGGACTTTGTTGATGTGATGCTGGATACAGGGAAATGCCAATAAGTGAAAAGAATACCTACACATGCATTACAACTTCACACATTAAATTGTGCAGAAACATCTGCTGCACTTTTTCACAACACGATGTGGTCTGCAGGTGTATGTATGTGAGTGAGACAGCATCAGAGTATTCAAATGCATTTTAAACCCCACAGCAGTTGGTTCATGGCCGTGTATCTGATTGATCTGCTTCAACAAGCTGGATATTGTGGCCATTGTACCATCACATAACCATCGAGCTGATGATAAAAGAAAGAAAAAAAATGCATAGAATGAATTCTGCTGTCACTTTTCACCACTGATCACAGACAGACCAGAAGTGAATGACACAGACATTTCATAGCAATGACCAGGAAGAGTCACACAGCCAATATGTACTATAAAAGCTTGTTGATACACAAAAGAATGCATCTTTCCTGCAAAAACTGATGCTTCATAATAGAACACTCTTATAGGCATTGATTTTGTATGAATTTGTGGAAAAACACTGCAAAGGTAATATTACATGTAATATCAATAATCACTGAGAAAACTAACACCTAATTAAAACAAACCTCGATATTTTAAGCAATGTATTTCACTTAGCCATTTTTATAACCGAACACACACACTTGCCGAGACACAGGTTCAGCGGGAGGAAACTATATCAGTCCCTCACTCACTCATATGCAGCTTATTGATGAGGTAGATACTGGACAAGTGCTACAGAGGTCATCGCAGGGAGATGATGGAAAGGACTCAAATCGCATTAATAAGCTGGCCTCTGACCTCGGTGCACTGGTGGACGCACAGCAGTGTAAATGTAACCACTGAAATAAACCAAGACTCCAACCACCCGTCACTATTCATTTTTATTTCCCCATTTCTATCTCAGTTAGTTTCCCTTATTGTTGGCTGAATATATATTGCTACTTTATCTGGTCTCGTGGCGCACTTATGGGAATCATGAAGTTTTTTTATTCATTTCAGGGTGGAAACAATATTTTTTTTAGGGTGAAGTAAAGCCGGAATGCTTTCTTTTCACCATACGTGATGTGCACATCTCACAAGCTACATTGACTTACAGCCCTATACATCACCATCACACACCGCTGCTGACAGTGAATGTTAACCTATCAGCAAATCCTGCATACACATCCCCCCCCAATTTCCCCTGACACACACAGCAGTATCCAGACACTATAAAACCTATATATTGATAACAAAAAAGTGAATTGAATGTACAGTAGAGAATGATAAACATCACAATCACAGGGCAATACTACTGTGCATTATGCTTCCAGCCACCTCGGTTTCCCCATCCCCCTCCATCCATTCTTTCCAATCTGAGTCCTGTCAGTCTCACCCCAGCTGAACCCCAAAATTAATCCCTGGTGACTTTCTTTCATCACACTGGTCTGAACAGACACACCCTGGTCTAAGTGGTACAGGTTTATTGCTTCAATGCTATTTTTCTATCTTTTTTAAAAAAAAAATATATTTAAGCATTCAATTTGTGCAATAAGATAAGAGTATGTGAATGTAGATTGAATGTATGAGGACCAAACAGTGTATAATTTTCTCTGACTGTTTGTGTTTCTATTGAGAGCTGCAATTACACTGCAAAAAGCCGGGGTCCAATGGGCTGAGGTAATTAGCCGCTGCTAAACAGACTGCAACTTCATGGGGAAACAGAGGAATTAATTGCAATGATTACCAATTAAATAGCATCACAGCAAGAAAGGGAGTATTAGAGGTTCTATTTTTTTTAGAGACACTCCAACTCAGTGCTTCAACCTGATGTCTTTTTGTCTTTTAATCTGTTATCCCATCTGCTGTTGTGACCGTTCCAATAGTCTGTTGCTATTTAGCCAGACGCCATTTGTTTAGTTTGCTTTTGGATGTTTAATAATGGGATTTCATCATGGGAATATCTGCACTTCTTTAAAAACTTAACTAGTACAGCAACCCATGCAGGTTTTGGAAATTAAACAAAAGTGTTGCAGCCGAGCTCACAGATGAAAAGCGAGAAGAAGAGCCACGGAAAGAAAGAAAAAAGAGGTCACAGTTAACCTCATTCACAGTGCATACTCACAAACCCAGGCTGTGAAAGAGAGAGACCTAGGAGTCAATGTTTGACCCTGTCACTAGATTACAGCTAAATCAATGCAATCAGAGAGGAAACTACTGACTCTCATAAGGTGCACGGAGACTTCTTGTCCACACAGACTAGGAGCATTGAGTCAGGAGAGAGTTGGAGAGACATGCGCCTGCTAACAATCGCTGTCAATATTGTGGGCGGTCTGACAGAAAAACTGATAGACTGGAACCTGCTGGTGTGTGTGTGTGTGTTGTTTTTTTTTACATTTATATGTGTAAATTTCAGTCAGCTTTGCTCATCTTGAAATAGAAAATTAATATTTGTCTTGCTTCAAAGTGAAATCTGAGTCATCACTGCAAAATTCTACAATTATCAGCTTTTATTTCAGTATTTGGGCAAAAGTGCTATTTGCTAAATGATATTGGCAAATCTGTGTGGGATGTATCAGAGGGATTAAAAAAGTAAGCCAAGGATTTACTGTCTTAATCAATTAACCACATCATTATCACTAGACATGTTCTTTCTTTGTCTAAATGGGTTAAATGTGAATTTACTGAAGCAGTGAAATGCAGAGACATGAAAGCGAAATCATAAAAAAAACATACTACACATTTTTGGGCTAAAAATGCTTTGTTCCTTCTCCAGGAGCTTTCAACAAGATTTCCACACAATTGGTTATTGCTGCTGGGTGTCAGACTCATGACCGAGGTTGAGATTTACTATTCTGGAGAGTGAAACTATTCACACCTACTCCCAGAGCCAAGGACCTGGGCCATGTTTGAGGGAGGAGGGTTGATTGTTGCTGGAGGGAATTTGTCTGACATCTAATCTAAAGTTCATTAAACAGCAATCTGGGAAACATGCTGCACTTGCACGCGGATAAGCCACTGCACACATACACACATGCACGTGAGCGCACACACAAATTACCCTGCACCAGTATGCACCAAGATATACGTTTGCTGTGTGGTTACCCTCACTGGCCTGCAGTCCTGGAGGTAGCTAAAGAGAAGAGAGGGAAAGTCCCTCTTCACTCACACCTCACCACAGCTCAGAGGGACGAACACCTTATCTCACTACTGCAGAGAGACAGAGAATTAAGAAGAAGAAGGATGGATGGGGAAGGAGTAATGTGAGAGGGATTTTGAGGGAGAAGGCCGTACGGCACACTGGGAGAGAGTGTGGGCAAGACAGTAAAGCAATGACTAACAAAGAGAGGCAGAATATTCAATCAATTTCATTTCAGTAAGATTCATACGTCTCCAGAGCAGGGTCACTGACTGGTACAGATGGACTACATTTCTGTTACCCCTCCCCAAAGGAAAACGTCTGGCAGCAGCTGAGAATCTTCATTCAAACTACTTTCTGCCCACATTTTGGTTTGCAATGAAGTAGTAGTGTTATTATTTAAAAAAAAATAAATAAAAAATCATTTTCTCAATTTAAATACACGTTTTTGTGCGTGAAGTGAATTGATTTTATTCATCGTGGGCCACGGCGCCTTGCGAGCATGCCCGATGGATGCTATGAAGTCATTCCAAAATGGTCTCCTAGCAACTGTCGTCAAGGGTAACTGGCTTTCTCTGCAGCCAGCACAGCAGAGCCTTGCAGACATACAGACAGAGAGAGGCAGGGAGAGTGACAGCATGGCTGAGAGCTGATTGTGGATAAATTGCTGTCTGCATGTTTTCATGTAGGTAGCGGGAACAAGATTGCTGCTTATTCAGTTTCATCATCTACCATCATGTGCAATCACACGTAATGGTTTGTGAAAATCATGTTCTTACGATCAGAGAGCTGCTTTACATGCTTGGTGTGATGCTTGGTATGTAGGCAAAAACACTCAAAGAAAATGTGACCTATTTCTGCATTTCTAACACATGCATGCCCAATATTGTGGCCACACTCGCTGTATTGCATGCTCCACTCCAGATGCTTCATCCACACATATTCAAACACTGCCCTCTGCTGAGCAATACAACACACAACATGCAGGTAGTTTCTGTCGCCAAAAGATGACCTCATTATGAAGCGGATTAAAATTAGACACTAAACTGGATATACTGTACGTACTGTATATTAGGTAACAACTTAATTAGCATGTTGTCTGCCAAAAGCTGATATTATATAAATCAAATATTACCATGGCTAATGAAGTAACTTTAAGTGATTTATCATTTTGTTCACTGAAATCAAAGTTGAAATTAGAGTTCTCTTTTTTTGAACTGTAGTTAATGAATTACTGGATTTTCCTAAAACTAACACATTGAAAGGAAAACTGAAAAACTGGTGTGAGTAAAGTCAACAATTTACAAGAAAAAATTGCAAAATTTCTTGAAAAAATTGTCTTGAAGCCTCAAATGTTCAAGATAAAGGGCACGAGTACAAGAGTAAAAAAAAAAAATCTAGTAAAAACTTTCAAGTTTACAAGGAAAAAGTTACAAATTTATGAGAAAAGCATCAAAAAATTAAGAGAAAAACCTCAAACTGGCAACAGTAAACAATTTACTCATTACACCTACTATAACAAGTAAATAAAAAATGTGTTTTAGTTGATACTGTGTTACTCTTACTCAAGTTTATTTTTTGTGACTGCTCTTTTTAATACTTGAATAATTAATATCAAATATGGTAAAACTGGTTTTGCTTGACTAATCTGTGGTTACTCTACTCATCTCTGATTACAGTGAGAGATACTGCCCATGTTGCACACATGGGCCTTTCCTGAACTGTTCACCATTGTACTTTGAGCTGCTCACCCTGTAACAGCAGGCTTTGATTGCATTAATGGCTGCGGTCTGATTACAAGAATAAAGCACATTAACCCCCAGTGATCCAATAAGCTTTAAAAATTGATGGTGCATCATTAAAGGCACAAATTTGCACCATTTCTTACTGTATGAGACTTTATGAGGATGTGATTCAATAGTTTTCATCTCCCTCTAGAGGTAGACATGAGGAAACTTTATTGCACACATCCCTTCCTCTCTTTTGGTTTGCCCTTTCGTCGCCTTTATGTGGTTCTAACTCTGCTGTGAATTAACTGTGGAAGTGCTGCTATTCTAAATCCCATCACAGCCTAAACAGAGTTATGGTTACACTTGTCACAGAAATACAGTAAACACTAATTTTATTAGTAAGTTAAGGTAATAAGGGTGGCTGTAAATGATCTCTCCAAAACCGTCATTCTTCCAGTGACTATATGCCTGCAAACACACATTTGATCGCCTTTGTGTGAAACTCGTTAACCCTGCTCCGTTTGGTTTTCCCTTTGCTGTGAGGGGAAGTGGTATTAGTGGCTCTGCTAAGGTTTCTCAACCCACACTTCTACATTTCATGTAACTTCCCATAACAACATCTTACATACTAAGCATATTTTAATTTTTAATAAACTAGTGCAGTGCCTGTATGACGGGCCCGTGTGTGGACTGGTGACATTGTGGGCAGCACGGTGGTGCAGTGGTTAGCACTGTTGCCTTACAGCTAGAAGGTTCCTGGTTCGAATCCCCAGGCTGGCAGGGGTTGGAACCTTTCTGTGTGGAGTTTGCATGTTCTCCCTGTGCTGCGTGGGTTTACTCCGGGGGCTCCGGTTTCCTCCCACAATCCAAAGACATGCATGTTAGGTTAATTGGCTGTTCTAAATTGTCCCTAGTGTGGGCTATATTAATCATATATTCCATAACCTACATATGTTGAAGCATGTGGGAATGTTTGGTGATTACATATGTAAGGCAACTTCACACCTCTGAAAGGACAAAGACTCTCAACCGCCAAGTGAAGAACAAAGACGTTCCCAGACACTGCGGTGGAGACCGGAGGAGCTACCCTCACCCCCCTAGGGCGAAGAGAGGAAGTACCAAGACAATGGGGGGATTAAGATAATGAGGGATGTCAGCCTTTGATATGCATGTCTTTTGTTATGTGCAAGTATAAAGTCAGAGAGCCGGAGATATTCGGTCTCTTTTTCCTTCTGCTACCTCTGCACTAGATGAGACTTGTTAGGAGAGTTGATAAATAAACTTTGGTTTATATATCAAATCGCCTCATCATTTCAAGCTCTTCTACACTGGTGACTCCTGACGCGAGTATGGACCTGAGGCGTTCCCCCGCAATCGACTCATCTGTGGCGACCCAGGCAGACGCCAGCGCCCACGCAGACAGGGGAACAGATGGACGACTTTCCCCCCCTGCAGAAGGGATTGAGAGGGCTCAACCGAGCACCAGCGCCGCTGAGAGAGCCGAAGCAAGGCACTCTCACCCTGCGGACACAGCAGTGATGGTCTACACGAATGCCGTCGCTGTCAAGCTGCCGGACTTCTGGCAGGAAGACCCCGCCTCGTGGTTTCAACAAGCTGAAGCCCAGTTTGCACTGGCGGGCATCACGGCTGACGATACGAAATTCTATCATATCGTCTCCAAACTCGACGCCGCCACTTCGAGGTGTGTGCGGAGAATGATCCGGCGGCCGCCGGCCCAAGACAAATATGAAACACTGAAAGCAACCATCATGGCAAATTACGTCCCCTCAGCTGAAGAGAGAGCCGAGAAGATCCTGGCGGTCTACGGCCACAGAGGGTGCAAACCTAAAGCCCTCATGGAGGATTTGCTGCAGCTTAAAGAAGAGGACAACGACAACTTCCTCTTACAATTCATATTCCTCAGCACGCTGCCGCCACACATGAGAGGGACACTCGCCAACATGAGATGCAGCACCCAGCAAGACTTCCGCGTGCTCGCCAACGAAGCTCAACGGCTCGTCAACGCCTGCAAGGAGCAGACACCCACAGCAGCATCCGCAGACCTCAACGCTGATGCCCAGAACCACGAAGAGCCACAACCCGCTGAGCAGATCCAGCCCGCGGTGACAGCGACACGGCCAAAACGTAACAGACGGAGCGACGTCTGTTATTATCACCACCGTTTTGCCGAGAAGGCTCACAAATGTGTTCCCCCCTGCAAATTTAAACGCCAAAGCCGAGAGCCGTTAACGGCAGCGGTTCTCGGCGAGAAGAGTAAGCTGTTATATGTGACGGATGGACACACCGGCAAGCAGTTCCTTATTGACACAGGAGCTCAACTGAGTTTCGTCATGCCCTCCCAAGCAGATCGAGCCATGGGCACACGGGGCAACGGAGCGGTGGCAGCCAACGGCTCCAGCATTGACACCTTCGGCGAAAAGAGCCTGCACCTCCACATCCACGGCCGCAACTACAGATGGACATTTGTTGTAGCGGCGGTGAGGTTTAACTTGTTAGGCGCAGATTTTTTGTGTGCACATGGGTTATTAGTGGATCTAGCGAACAGGCGCTTGGTTAATGCACTGTTCTTTGCTTCTACTCCCTGCTCAGCCCGAGTTTCTCCACCACCTGTGCAGGCCAGCGTCACCACGGCAAGAGGTAAGTTTGATCAACTCCTCACCCAATTTCCAGCACTCACAATTCCCAAATTCTCAGCCACTGTGGCTAAACACGGCGTTGAACACTTTATTCCCACAACGGGCCCACCCGTATTTGCCAAAGCTCGCCGCTTAGACGCGGCCAAACTCACCATAGCTCGGGATGAGTTTACTACCCTTGAAAAATTAGGCATTGTTAGACGCTCGAAGAGCCCTTGGGCCTCACCACTTCACATGGTTCCGAAAACCGACGGTTCTTGGAGACCGTGCGGAGATTACCGCAGATTAAACAATGCGACAGCGCATGACCGCTACCCAATTCCTCACATTCAGGATTTTTCACTACATCTGGCGGGTGCGCGCATTTTTTCAAAAATAGACCTGGTCCGCGGTTATCATCAAGTCCCAGTTCGAGCAGAGGACATTCCTAAAACAGCGGTAATAACCCCTTTCGGCCTTTTTGAATTCCTGCGAATGCCTTTCGGCCTCAAAGGCGCCGCTCAAACTTTTCAGCGGATGATGGACGCAGTATTACGCGACCTTCCTTTTGTTTTCGTCTACCTCGACGACATGCTGGTAGCCAGCTCGTCTGAGGAAGAACACGAGCAGCACCTCACTACGGTTTTTCAGAGGCTAGAAGAGCACGGGTTAATAATCAATCCAGCCAAATGCAAATTCGGTGTGTCACAAATTGATTTTTTGGGACACAGAGTCTCTCCGAACGGGGCAGTTCCACTTCCAGACAAAGTTCAAGCGATAAAAAGTTTCCCACGGCCACAAACGGTCAAATCGCTGCAAGAATTTTTAGGAATGCTTAACTTTTACAACCGTTTCCTCCCCCACGCAGCTCAGCTCATGCAGCCCCTATATGACGCACTCAAAAAAAAGAAAGCTTCCAACGCGGTTGAATGGACCCCGGAGCGCGAACGCGCCTTCGCGGAAGTAAAGAGCGCCCTAGCTAATGCCACATTGTTAGTTCACCCCGATCCCTCGGCCCGCATTGCACTAACCACAGACGCTTCGGACCTAGCTATAGGGGCAGTTGTAGAACAACATGTCAGCGGGATCTGGCAACCTTTAGCATTCTTCAGCAAATCGCTAAATCAAACTGAGCGTAAGTACAGCACTTTTGACAGGGAGCTGCTAGCGCTTCATTTATCCATCCGCCACTTCCAGTTCTGGTTAGAAGGGCGGAGTTTCACGGCTTTTGTAGACCATAAACCGCTCACCTTTGCTATGGCTAAAATTTCAGAACCATGGTCAGGCAGGCAACAAAGACAGCTGGCTGCGATTTCAGAGTTCACCACAGACATTCGACATGTGGCAGGCAAACTTAACGTGGTAGCAGACTGCCTCTCTCGCGCTGTGACATCACCAGAGCGCGAGGAGACAGATTATACTGCCTCAGCCACAGAACTTTTCACTAACGCGGACACATACGCAGCACCTATCCATGCAGGGATAGATTATGCAGCCATGGCAGAGGAACAAAGCAGCGACGCGGACGTGCGCGCACTCTTGTCTGGACCAGCAGGGTTAAGGCTGGAGGAAAAGGGTTTACGCGACGGTGTGCCCCCCCCTAATATGCGATATTTCAACCGGCCGACCTCGTCCATTAGTCCCAGCTACATGGCGCCGCCGTATTTTCGACTCAATTCACTCCCTCGCGCACCCAGGTGTGCGCGCCTCGGTTAAAATGGTCACCGAAAAGTTTGTGTGGCCGGGCCTGCGCAAAAACGTAAAAGAATGGGCAAAAACTTGCATTTCTTGTCAGCGCGCCAAAATACACAAACACACTAAAGCCCCTCTGGAGCCTTTTCCAATCCCTGCTAGAAGGTTCGACCACGTTCATGTCGACCTCGTGGGGCCACTACCTTCCTCCCAAGGTTTCACACACCTGTTAACAATGATAGACCGCACCACGCGCTGGCCAGAGGCAGTCCCTCTAGCGTCAACTACAGCGGAGGAAGTCGCTCGCGTTTTTTTGACAAACTGGGTGGCACGTTTCGGCGTCCCGTCGGACATCACGTCCGATAGAGGACCTCAATTTGTCTCAGAGCTTTTGTCAGCCATGTCCAGCAGCTTAGGGGCAACAATTCACTGCACCACCGCTTATCACCCTCAGGCTAATGGGTTATGCGAGCGTTTTCACAGGTCTTTAAAGGCCGCCCTCAGAGCCTCACTAACGGATACAAATTGGGTAAATAAACTTCCCTGGGTTTTATTGGGGTTGCGTGCTGCGCCTAAAGAGGATCTAGACGCTTCTCCAGCAGAATTAGTTTTTGCACGACCTCTCAGGCTCCCAGGTGAATTTTTACCAGAGAACCCAGAGCCAGGGCATCTTCCAGTCCCAAGGTTTTTAGGCAGCAACGGACTGGACTCTCTCCCCGGTCCAGCTCACTACTCCTTTCCACGGGTTTTTGTCCCTCAAGCTTTAAAGAACGCTGAGTTCGTTTTTGTTAGGCATGAAGCTTTAAAACCAACTTTCCGCCCAGCATACGATGGGCCATTCAGAGTGCTGGAACATGGTGATAAACACTTTGTGCTTGATTTTGGGGATAGAAAAGAAACAGTCAGCATTGACAGACTTAAACCTGCCTTCTTGTTGAAAGACGAGCCTGCACAGCTGGCGAGAGCACCTCGGCGGGGTAGACCCCCAAGAGAAAAGACTCAGCCCCCCTGCAGGGAACAATTAACCACTCTCCTTCCCACACTGCAGATTCCTTACAAGAAGGTCCCAGCAGGACGCCTAAACAAACCCACAGCAGTTTTGGGAGAAGATTAAAACCCAGACAGCACAGGGACTGATGCAAACTACTCCACAGTTGTTCACTGATTGTGCTTTAACAGTTTAGGACCGACTTGTGATTTTACTATGCTGTTATGATTACCACTGAACTCTCTTAGGGGCATGGCTGCTGGAAAGTTTCTTCTGTGGCAAGAGATGTAACACTTAGTATGTCATAGTAATTATCTTAGACTGTGAATTTTTCTATTGTCTTTTCTTAGTTGTTTGGGGGGGGCTGTGGACTATATTAATCATATATTCCATAACCTACATATGTTGAAGCATGTGGGAATGTTTGGTGATTACATATGTAAGGCAACTTCACACCTCTGAAAGGACAAAGACTCTCAACCGCCAAGTGAAGAACAAAGACGTTCCCAGACACTGCGGTGGAGACCGGAGGAGCTACCCTCACCCCCCTAGGGCGAAGAGAGGAAGTACCAAGACAATGGGGGGATTAAGATAATGAGGGATGTCAGCCTTTGATATGCATGTCTTTTGTTATGTGCAAGTATAAAGTCAGAGAGCCGGAGATATTCGGTCTCTTTTTCCTTCTGCTACCTCTGCACTAGATGAGACTTGTTAGGAGAGCTGATAAATAAACTTTGGTTTATATATCAAATCGCCTCATCATTTCAAGCTCTTCTACACCTAGATATCTGTTTCCTATAGGCCCTTAGAATAGAGGGTTAGTACTAGTGAAAGCGCTTTGAGCGGTCTTTGTGACTAGAAAAGCGCTATATAAGCGTAGGTTAGTTAGTTAGAAGTGAATAGATGGATGGCAACTATTAAGAACACCTAAGGAGTTCTGAACAGCTCCTTATAAGGTGTTGTTCAGTCATAGAATTCCAGTCACATGACCATACCTTAAGCTTATAAGGAGTTCTGAACAACTCCTTATAAGGTCTTCTAAGGAAGAACCGGTTCCAGAGCTCGGATCAGACCCAAATTTTTATCACTTTGTCCCACCGGCCTCCAGAGCCTGTCCTGTGAATTTCAGCCCCCAACTCCCAGCGGTTATACCTTTCCCACCTCTGTGTTCATTTATTAGCAGCATTGAGGAGCAAGATGGCTGCGCCGCCTATGTGTTTGGCTGCTGGTCATCTTCGCTTGTTGCTGTGCTTGTTTGTCCTGTTTTTGATTGTGTTACTGTGTCTGGATCATGTGCAATCAGCCATTGTTTATGATCGCCAAGTGCTGTTGGATATTCGATCTTCCATGGTGGGTTTTGGCTGTCATAATCAGGAGGGAAGATTCTTCCATCAGTCTTTGCATTTGCAACTTCCATTTGGTACCTGGGATCCTCGCTGTGGTTATACTGGCAGAAAGCGATCCAAACCTCGGGAAAGACGTGCAGGTGCCGCGGTGAAATCCAGAAGGCTTGCTTGGCTCTGTCGTCTTGCTCACTCCACGTCGTCTTCTTCTAATTCTGCAGCCGGCCTCTTTCCTGGATCCTGGCCCTCGGGTGTACCCGGAGTGAGGCCATCATTTCTCTGGCCTGTTTTTCCTGTTCTACCATGCCAACCGGCCTTCTCCCTGCTTCAAGCCAGGAAATCCCCTGCAGGTAGCGGGTACCTGCGTCAACTTTCACTGGCCCCCATTCCTGGCGAGGCTGCTGCTGTGACAGAGCCCATCCAACTGGAGTTGCTTAACTCACGTTCCATCTCAAATAAATCATTCTTTTTGAATGATTTATTCATTACTGCAGGGCTGGACTTTTTATTTCTTGTTGAGACGTGGCAGATAAGTGAGGAATTTTGTCCACCGGATTGTACTTTCTCCTGTGCCCCAAGATTGACAGGCCGCGGTGGTGGTCTGGCCATCATGAACCGGAGCCGCTTCGTTACACAGATGGTGAGCCATGGAACTTTTTTATCGTTTGAACTGATGATTTTAAAAATCGGCTCCTCAGACTCATTTTATTGTATTTTAATTTACCGCCCTCCATGAGTTAATGCTTCTTTTTTATCTGAGTTTAGTGATTTTTTTAACTTCTATTATTAAATTTGAGCGGATTTTATTACTTGGAGATTTTAATTTGCATATTAATGATCCCAGTGACAATTTTGCAGTTAATTTCTTGGGTATTATTGAATCATTTCATTTTGTTTTGTGTCTATCTGGCCCCACACATAGCAAAGGAAATACATTTGATCTTGTTTTTACACTTGGTCTCGATGTGAACAATGTTCAGACTAAGGAGCTTTTTGTGTCAGACCATTGTTGTGTTCTTTTTAATTTAAAAGTTAAATCAGTCTGCTACACTGGAAAGCGTGTAAAATGCTCTCATGTGATTGACCAGTTTTCAGCTGTGAAATTTTCTGCTGTCTTTGACAGTAGTGTAGTTTTATCTTCTGATGAAGACACTGAGAGCCTGGTCTGCTCTTTTAACTCACACTGTTCAAGCATCTTAGATGTAGTTAATCCCTTCAAAACCAGGACTGTCCGTGCTGTTAATTTATCCCCCTGGTTAAATGAAGATCTCTGTTGTTTTAGACATAAATGTCGGAGGTTGGAAAGACTGTGGAAGTCCACTAAACTTGAGGTGCATCGGTTGTACCTTAAGGATCTGTTAATTGAATTTAACAATTTGATTAAAATGGCAAGGACTTCTTATTTTTCCAACATCATCTCCTCCAGTAGTAACAATCCAAAGATCCTCTTCAGTACAATAGACAGTATAGTTAACCCTGTCAGTTCTGGTCCCCCTGTTCATTCAATTGTTGACTGTAACAAGTTTCTTTCCTTCTTTGTTGAGAAGGTCACTGCTGTTAGGGCTGGTTTTACTCATTCCTCTTCCCCAATCCTTGATTGTCCCAATAGACAGGCCATTTTAAGTTATTTTACCCCAATTTCTTTTGAGGATTTATTAGTGTTGGTGGGCTCTATGAAATCCTCCTCCTGCCCTTCAGATATCTTGCCTACCTCAATGTTAAAAGAGGTAATTGGCTCAGTGGGTACATCTTTGGTTAATATCATTAACAGTTCACTTGAATCTGGTTGTGTCCCCTCATATTTTAAACATGCAGTTGTGCAACCACTTAAAAAAAAAAAAACTAACTTTGATCCATCTGTTTTTAAAAACTTCAGGCCAATTTCTAAGCTTCCTTTTATTTCTAAGCTTTTAGAAAAAAAAATGTTGCCAAGCAGCTCACTGACTTTCTGATTGAACACAATATTTTTGACAAATTTCAGTCAGGTTTTTGTCAGAAACACTCAACAGAGACTGCTCTTCTCAGGGTGTCGAATGATATTTTAATGTCATCAGCCTCTGGCAAATGCTCTGTTTTAGTGTTGTTAGATCTTACTGCAGCATTTGATACTATTGATCACTGTATTTTGTTACAAAGGCTTAGAGATTGGTTAGGAATTTCTGGAAAACGTCTGGATCGGTTTTCCTCCTACCTTTCTGGTAGGAGTTTTTCCGTGGCTGTTGGCTCTTATTCATCTGACTCTGCTTCTTTAACCTGTGGGGTGCCTCAGGGTTATATTCTGGGTCCACTTTTATTTGCTCTGTATATGCTGCCACTTGGTTCTATCATCAGCAAATTTAAAGGTGTGTCTTATCACTGCTATGCTGATGAGTTACAATTTTTTTTTTCTTTTAAACCTGACCATGTTGACAATTTAAAATTATTCATGATTGTTTGTCCGCAATCAAGGACTGGATGTCTAGTAACTTTTTGCAACTTAATGCTGACAAAACTGAAGTCCTTATTGTAGCACCTGATAATCTAATTCCTAAGATGGTTAATAGCATTGGTTCATTAAGCTCTAATGTACGGTCTAATCTAAAAAAATCTTGGTGTCATTTTTGACCAATCGATGAGTTTTGATCAGCATATCAAATCTCTGTCCTGGAGTTGCTTTTTTCCACCTTAGGAATATCTCCAGAATTAGGTCATTGGTTTCCTACAGTCAGCTAGAAATTATTATTCATGCCTTTGTTTCTTCACAATTGGATACTGTAATGCTCTGTTCACATGTCTTAGTAAATCCTCTTTACACTGCCTACAGTTAGTCCAGAACTCTGCTGCTAGATTACTAACTAGGTCCAGTAGATTCTGTCATATCACTCCCATTTTGGCCTCCTTGCATTGGCTTCCTGTAAATTATAGAGTTGATTTTAAAGTCCTTGTTCTTACTTACAAAGCTATTCATGATGAGGCGCCTTCTTATATCAGTGACTTGCTCCATCATGCATGTTAGGTTAATTGGCTGTTCTAAATTGTCCCTAGATATCTGTTTCCTATAGGCCCTTAGAATAGAGGGTTAGTATTAATGAAAGCGCTTTGAGTGGTCTTTGTGACTAGAAAAGCGCTATATAAGTGCAGGTTAGTTAGTTAGTTAGTAATCTACACCATCCCAGCAGGTCTCTCAGGTCTTCTAATCACAATCTACTGGTAGTCCCTAGCACTAGGCTCAGAACCAAAGGCGATAGAGCCTTTGCTGCTGTTGCTCCCAGACTTTGGAACTCTTTACCTTTTGAACTTAGATCTGCACCTCCACTGATGTTTTTAAGAAGCAACTAAAGACCCACCTTTTTAGCCTGACTTTTTAATTGACTATGTGTTGATTGCATTTTTATGTGCTTTTGCTGTCTACTTTATTCTTTTACTGCTTTATGTGCCTGTATTTTTATTTGCTTTGCTATTTACCATGTTAAGCACTTTGTGACTCTATCTGTGAAAAGTGCTCTATAAATTAACATTATTATTATTATTATTATTGTTATTAGCTCCCCTATGGATGTTCAATAAAGATTTCCCTTCCCAAACTTCCACATATCCGGGGAGGCTGGAATTTACAGGGGTTATTGGGCTAAATATTATAGCCATAAATCCAAATTTTCAGCCCTCAAATCCCAGCAGTTATACCTTTTCCACCTCTGTGTTCAGTTAATAGCTCTCCTATAGACGTTCATTAAAGATTTCCCCTCCTAAACTTCCACAGATCTGGGGAGGCTGAAATTCAGGGATGCACACCCTCACAACCTCAGCACAGCATGTATCAAATCTAAGGTCAGTCTGACAAATGGTTCGAGAGATATGCACAGAACAGTCAGAATGACACACACACAGACAGAGAATTCTTGCATTGTAATATGTTTTTAAGAAAACAGCTCTTGGGAAGCACCTGTTAGTTGTGCAAAAGCAGCAAAACAAACCTGGATAAGTAACTTTTTTTAGTATCTTGAGGTATGAAGAGGAAAAGACATACAAAAAAGTGATCATTTGTAATCTTTACATTGTTGTTATATCCTGTTTACCTGTACTTATTGTCATGAGGGCCAAGATTTAGGATCATGCTTAGGGCTTGGAATCATCTCTAATTTCCAGAATTGATTAGATTCCGATTTGATCCCATCCCGATTCAATCAGGGAAAGTACCATTTTAACAGCTATTTTACGTGCCACAAAAAAAAAAAAAAAAAAAAAATCTTCGAGACCTAATGCTACAAATTGTACCATGAATACTCTAACTTTGTTAATACATAAATTATCACAAAGATCTGACCCAAAATCAGTTACAGTAATGTACTTTTTATTATTTAACTTATGATTTCACAAAGTGCTAACAAGTACCTTCTTTAGTGCAAAGGGTGTGTAGTGTCAAGTTAACAACCCAGAGTCAGAAAACAAATTCAATGCATGAAGCATATAGACATAATCTCACTGTATTTCAGTCCCTCCAGGATTTTGTCGTCTGTTTTGGTAATTGTTGCGACCCAAAAAGCTTGAATTTGTGGGAGCTTTTCAAAAGAGTTGCGATAAAAGTTGACATTTTTTAGAATTTTTTTGCATTGAAAATTGTGTGAGGAAGTACAGATTTTTAAGTAGCTGCTTTTTCCATAGTTTACAGTGATGCTATTCTATGTAACACCACAAGAAAAGCATAAGATTACCAAAAATTGTCAGTTAAAAATGATTTATTTAGAGTTAAATGCTCAGTAAAATTGTCAAAAATGACCAACATTGTAAAAGAATTAGCCATTACAGCTATTATAAATTACATTGAATGCATGCTAGAGTATGGAGCAAATTATGGCAGCACCTTCCCGAATCTTGAATTTGAAACCTAAGACCCCTGAAAAATCTGAGGTCCACACCAAAGCAGGGATGGCTCCTCCACTGACCTTTTCCCTTCAGAACGTCTCAGTGCAGGATGGATCTTGGAGTGGAAACCTAGTCTTCACAGATCTTAAGGGGATATGAAAAGGAGAA
Organism: Pholidichthys leucotaenia; assembly: GCA_020510985.1. Classification (NCBI taxonomy): domain Eukaryota; kingdom Metazoa; phylum Chordata; class Actinopteri; order Cichliformes; family Pholidichthyidae; genus Pholidichthys; species Pholidichthys leucotaenia. The sequence goes on along the minus strand of CM035840.1, from coordinate 111,815,966 downwards.
TATATTTCAATATATTTCAAATCTCTCAAGTGCTAGAAGTCCAAAATTAAATTTGTCATTCAATACAAACGTCGCCTGAAGGCGGCTGCCTCCATCATGAAGCCCTAAAGTCTTGACTAAAAACACATCCAACATTTTTCATTATTTTCTAATCTCATAAAATGTACTAAGGTTGCATTTATTTACAGCACTTAACCAACAGTTAATTACTGTATCCATAGTTTGTAAAATGAAACACCATCATGCTGGCTAAATTATTAATTTACGACACAAATGTTTAAAACAACAATAACAACAATGATATTACTTACCCCAGCAGCTGCAACAGTCTCCCTCTCTGTCTAGTCTGTTGTCCATTCTCTGTTTTACGTTTGAAAACTGTTTATCAATTGTCGACTGTTGTTTATGTTCCAACAGAACGCTGCACGTAGTACAAAAGAGTTTATCCCTGCTTTATGAAGAATATTTGTAAACTGTTGAAGACAGTCCTTAGTGGTGACTTTTGTTGATAAATTAAGAGACGTCATACGTTAGCAACTCCACTCATGTAAACACGGAAATAATGTGAGCATGTGGTGCAGGGAACTCTTCAGCTGGCTACTTTGTGTTTCACAGATGTAAAAGCATTATATTAAAAGATCGAGCTGCAGATTTTGTGGATCGATATCGGCTCAGTCAAACACGAATCGATTTGAATTGGAGGATCAATCTTTTGAACCCACCCCTAATCATGCTTCACTCTCAGAGCTGTTCTGGTTTTGGACTCCTTGATATTATGATTTATTCTTGTTTAGCTTCAGGCTTATGTTGAAAGCATTTCATGTGTTATTCTTGTTTAGTTTAGCTGGTCCTGATATTAGTGTTATTCTAAAAGCATTTCCTGTTTCTTTCTGATTTAGTTTAATGTAACTTAATTTCCTGCCTTATTTTGAAATATATTTTCCTGTCAGCCCTTGGTTATGATTTTCATGTTTACCTTTAGGCTAACTCTGGTATTTCCCTTGTTCCCTTGTTAATTCCTTTGGCAGGCCTTTATCTGCCTCCCTTTAAGCTCAGTCTGGTCTTTCCCCTCCTCACAGTGTCATTATAGACGTTATGGTGCGTCTCCCTGTTCCTTGGTTGTTCCCCATGTCTCCTGGTTCCTCTCTTCTCCATGGTTTGTTTAAATTTCCTTAGGTTATATTTCCTTGTGTAAACTTTAGTTTATTACCTCCGTCAAGGAGGTTATGTAATCGGGGTGGTTTGTCTGTCTATCTGTCCATCCGTCTGTCCATCCATTTGTTTGTCTGCCTGATAGCAGGACTATGCAAAAACTACTGGGTGGATTTGGATGAAATTTTCACCAAAAGTGGTCCTTGGGCTAGAGAGGAACTCATAATATTTTGGTGATGATCCCAGAATGCATACCTCCACGAAGGCTCTTATTTTCCCAATGTGTTCACAAGAATCCTCCAAAACTACTGGATAGACTTTGATGCAGTTTTCACCAGAACTGGCTCCTGGCCTACACACAAACCCATTACATTTTGGAGGTGATCCATGAGGGACAGAAGGAGCCTTGGCAGAGGTATGCGCTCTCTGAGTGCCCCTGAGCCACACTTAGTTTTTACTAAATCCTCATGGACTGGATATTACCTGCATTTTGGGTCCTCTCTCCTTTGCCTGCTTGTTGCTCCTGACGCACAACACTTATTTACTCAGCTCTTTTACTATGGGTTTCTTCTGTTTTTCAATTAGGGAGGAGGTAATGTTTTTGCTGGCATTGGTTTGTTGGTTTATCTGTTTGTTTGTCTGTCAGCAACATTACTCAAAAAATTCTGAATGAATTTTGATAACATTTTCAAGAAAGGTGTGTAATGGCATGGGGAACAGATGATTAGATTTTGGTGGTGATCTGGATCACGATCTGGATCCAAGAATTATTGAAAATTATTTTATATTTTAATACTGTGCTTTTCATGTACTGCCCCTTTAAAATGCATTCCACGGAGTTACGTGCGTGGCCACGCACCGCCACAACCATAGCAGTGCACTCTTACCACCAAACACAGCAGAAAAAGTAAAATTGCTTGGAACAAAAAGGAATGTGGTCTCCATCCACATAGTATGTGATGACTGACATTATTTCATCTGAAGATGCCAAGAAAAAGCAAGCAAAGTGTGCGGTTTAAGACGAGGTTTGGAATGTGTGCGGATGTAACTCCGGTTGGCAGACAAGGATGCAAGCCACATGACCCACACGGTATGTGAACACAGTAAACTTTAGCACTGGACAATGTTTAATATTTTTGTTTGTGAAATCACAATAGGCCAGTTCTATTATGCTTGTTTACTACGCACTGCAGTGATATGATACCGCACTGTTGTGTAATATTGCTTAATAATTATGAACCTTGTAAGGGAGAAGAGAGGAGTAAATAAAATGAAAACTGACCTGAAACATTCAATAAACCATGATGCTGACTTAAGGTGGAATTGCAGAGCCCCAATGTATGGTCAATACAATTATGACAGTCTTGTTATTATAATGTAGTTGTACAATGTAGTCATATTGTTTTGGCTGCCGTTTCTCTGTCTGTTAGTAGGATCATGCAAAAACTCTGAGATGGATTTGGATGACATTTTCACCAGAGGTGGCTCTTGGCCCTATCTCGCAATGCACAGATGGATGGCAATATGGATGGACAAAGGGACAGAGGGGAGGACGGAGCCTTGGTGGAGGTATGCGCTCTCTTAGTGCCCTCTAGTTAACATTGTTGTTATCTTGTATTATCCTCTTGCCTGACATTTCCACAGTTTTCAGTCCCTTTTTTGAGGACATAATTTGACCTTTATACCCTTAAAGTGATTTTTTTTTTTAAATAGCCAAATGTCGCTCTTTTCAGTACAATAAGTACATAATCTGGAGAGCTAATATTGCTTAGAGACAAAAGAACAACTTCACTGTATCAAATTTTTGTACATTATAAACATTTTTATTGAACATTAAATTAAGAGAGATGAAATATAAATCTTTCAAAAAGCATGGGCTCTCAGAGAACTGTTGCTAGGACAACCAAGGTCACATTTCATCCGTGAAAGTGACAGACTTTATTTCTCTTTTTTGTGCTGATTCAGGTATCTTGCTGTCACAGCATTATTTATATAAAAACATATGCAAGTATAGTAAGAGATTTCTTAATTTTTACTTAATTGTCCAAATGGCATGTTTCCTGTTGCAAACAGTATATTGCGGTTGCTTACTCTTCTACAGGGTTTCATTCTCTGTATGCATGCATGATTTCTATGGTATACCAAAATGAGAAAATCAGAGTAAAAATCCCCCACTGCAATTTATGTAAGCCGGTCAATTTTTAAACAGGAGCAAAATAGACATAATGTGAAAAATATTAGTTTATTGGTTTATTTGTCTGGGACCATGTACAGAAAAACATTAAACACGGGGTGAAGATGCTCTGTACCAGATTATAGCATTCTCACTAATTTCCATCTGTAGTGCCTGAGGCAGGCAGGAAGATATTAAAAGAAAAACAACACATATAGAAAGCAATTCAGGTCGGATTTCAGAATCCGTCAGAATTGTCCCTGACACAAGCAGGGAGTAAGTTTAAGAGTAAATGGCATTCACTTACATAACGCTTTTTCCTCATCTCTAGATGACCAAAGCGCTTTAAAATCCTGCTATCCACCTATTCACACACTGATGGTGGCAGAGCTGCCATATACAGACGCTGGCCTGACCCACCAGGAGCAACTGGGGGTTCAGTGTCTTGCTTAAGGACACTTCGACATGCAGACTGCAGATAGAGTGGGAATCGAATCCCTGACCCTCTGATCAGTAGTTGGCCACATTACACCTGTGCCACCGGTGTAGTGCGGCCTTAAAAAGATAAGAGAACAGCACACATAAAAACAATTTAAGAGTAAAATTACAAATCCCATTTAAGGGAGAGACTCAATGCTGGCAGGCTTGATTAGTTAAAATCAATTTTTTAGTCTCCATGGAAAAGTCTCTGTAATTTGTTCTGGTCTTCAATGCAGTGGGGAGCTTGTTCCATTCCGTTATAGCTTTGTATGAGAATGCTGATTGTCCAAAAGCAGTTTTACGTAGGGGGATGCAACAATGCCACCTAGAGGAAGTCCTTGTTATTCTGGTATTTTGTTCAGAAGCTACTATAAGCACACAAAAGTCTTAAGTGGTGGGGGTGAGGAACCATGGATAATTTTAAAAAACAACCATATCCTGGGTTCAATCCCAGCCCCCGACTAACAGTGATCTGTATGGAGTTTGCATGTTCTCCCCGTGTCTGTGTGGGTTTACTCCGGGATTCCTCCGGTTTCCTCCCACATACCAAAAACATGCAAGTTAGGTTAACTGGCATCAAACTGGGGATTCTAAATTATAGTAATAGTGAATGGTTGTGAATGGTTGTCTGTCTCTCTGTGTTGGCCCTGCGATGGACTGGCGATCTGTCCAGGGTGTACCCTGCCTCTCGCCCAAAGATGCTGGGATAGGCTCTAGCCCCCCCGCAACCCGAAAAGGATTAAGCGGAAGAAAATGGATGGATGGAACCGTATATTTACATACATGATCATATTTTCAATGCTTGACATCGTGTTTGGCAAGTATACCACAATGGTGATATTGTCATGTCTTCTTATCCCGAATTTTTATGGATTGTTTATACAGGGATTTCAAGGGTTTCAGAGTTGTACTACTGGCTTGTGACAAGCATGAGATACAATAGGAGAAATGTGTCAGAATCACGGCATTCAGAGAGGTTTTTCATCCTTTTAGTAAGTAAGTGAGTTTCTGATGCAATGAAAGTCTGCAAGGTTATATTTCAGAGTGCGGCTCATCCATTTTATGTGCTTTTTAAAGCTGAGCATGGGATCTAATGTGATGCCCAAATACTTAAACTCTGTTACATTTTCTATATTTGCTCTATTTACAGTTATACTCGGATAGTGTGTATGATTTTGTTTGTTGGTAAAATACATGGTAGCTGTTTTCCCTACATTCAGAGTGAGGTATAATTGATTAAACCATTTTGACACTTTCTCCATTGCTATCACTAACTTGTCAGCCACTTGTTTGGCATCCTTCCCATATGTGTAGATCACTGTGTCATCTGCATACATCTGAATTTCATGTCATTTTCACATACTGATGACAAATCATTAATACAGGGATGGCAATTTTCCACCGATCCGCGGATTTCCGCCGATTTACTTTCAAATTGATCATTTCTGTGAATCGTCTAAATCCGTTGAGAAAATTTTAGGGGGGGTAAGGTACCTTATTGTTACCATTTTAGCGAAAATCAACACGATTACATAAGCGCTCGGCGCTTCCCCGGAAGTCATCTCCCGCGATAACCCGGATGTGTTGTGTTCAAGCTACTGCTGTATTGTAAACAGCCCTGCAATTGGATAGTTGCAAATGATTGGACCAATCAAATGGCTCGTTGTATGCTTTTTCAAAAATTCATGGCGGTGTGTTCTCAGGGATGTGATTTTCTGCTAATTCGCCAAATTCCGCTTTATTTTATCTTCCAGGAAGATAAAGTACGTTAAGTACGTTAGCGGCTTGTGGTCCACAAACGCAGTGAAGGTGCGCCCTTTCAGGCAGCACTGGAAGTGGCGTATGGCCAGGTGGAGAGCCATTAACTCTCTGTTACTGGTGGCGTACAACGGCTGTATGAGCTGGGCTGCGCGGGGGAGGAAACGGTAATAAAAGTTAACCATCCCCTTTTATGATTCCAAACAGTTTGAAATTGACAGTGCACAGTGGACATTGACTCATAACTTTTGAATATTTCTAAGATAAGATAAGATAAGCCTTTATTAGTCCCACAACGGGGAAATTCCAGGATTGCAACAGCACAGGGATAGCAACACTCAAAGCAACAATCAGAAGGCAAGAAAAAAAACAAGCAAGCAAGAGCAGCTAATATACATATGTACATATTACACTTGGCTACATCAGTGATTGTGCAAAATGAACTGCTCAAGTCTCAATGGAGATTGAAACTGGTGATCTGAAATGAATGCTGAAATTATAAAAAGTAATGGTATGTTGGAATTTTATTTCTATCATGGAATAGATAAAATTAACTGATTTTGATTTGATCAAGTGTTAAAGCATGTGATGGATAATGCTTGTTGGAATATTTATCTCTGCCAAGGAGGTTATGTTTTCATCGGCGTTGGTTTGTCTGTCTGTCTGTCTGTCTGTCTGTCTGTTTGTTTATTAGCAAGATAACTCAAAAAGTTATGGACGGATTTTCCTGAAATTTTCAGAGATTGTCAGAAATGCGGTATCCTACTGATGATTAGATTTTGGTGGTGATCCGGATCACCGTCTGGATCCAGGAATTTTTTTACTTATTGGGATTTCCAAAACGGGAATCACAGTAATTTGCATAATACAGGACAAGTTTTCAACAGCTTCTACAAGACATTTAAGACCTAAGGAAATGGAATAAATCTGGATAATGATGCAAAAAAATTAAAAAATAGGGAACCTTTGAAATTTTTAAAAGAACAAATGAAGCTATAAACACGCAACAAGCATCACAGTATAGCTAATATATGCCACTTGCAAATGGCATTTTTTTTCATGGTCAAGGAATCTATAAAGTTACACAAAATAAATGGAGGATTAATATTTATGATGTTAAACACTGTATGGGTGGAACTGTGGCGCTTGGCGGAGGTCTGTGCTCTCCGAGTGCTTTTCTAGTTTAGGAATGCTATCTTCTTGGAACATAAGTCAATATTCTACAATAATAAGTGGCATTCAGTTGTTTGTTTTATGTCATTTAAGCACAGTGCTGGTACTTAAAAATCATAAAAACCCAGCAGCTTCGGGGGGCTTTGCCCCCCTTGCCCCCCCCCCCCCACTGGGGCTCTGCCCCGGACCCCGCTGGGGGACTGTGTCCCCCAGACCCCCTGCTGAATTTTCAGATAATTTCCCCAACCCCAAATCACCTGGTTCATGTTGGAATTCTGAGCTTTCGGTATTGTTTTCAGCGGAATTATGAGATTTTTATCGAAGGATCAGGAGTCATCAGTGCTAGAAATAGACAAAAGTGTCAAAAATAAGTTCCGATGGAATTGGCTTGAGAGAAAAGTGACGGTAAAGGTGAAAATTGGCTCAAAGTTCGACGAGGTAACAGAAACACTCGGACAATTTCTGAAGAAACCAGAAAAGGAGATGAAGTTCAAAGTTCAGAGACTGACACAGCTTGCTGCCAAAAGGAAGAAAGTTTCACATTAGAAGTGACTTGGTGACCAGTGTAAATAGTGTAATAAACTCTTATAGAACTGTTAAATATGTTGGACTAAAGACAGTGAGACAACGTTAAAGAAAAAGTAAGTTAACTTTTCATTAAATTTAATGATTTATCTAAGTCTAGTATTTCATTTTTTTTAATCATTTTTTCAGTCTAAATTACTTCTGTTTTACTGAAAACCTCCCAGCTTCAGGGGGGCTGCGCACCCCCCAGCCCCCCCCATAAGTCAATCGACCAAATTAGATTTCAGCTGAAATCAGAATTTCCTGTTGCCATCCCTGTTAATATACAAAGTAAACAGCAGTGGGCCTGCTACAGTTTATATCCTGACAGTTTAGAAAGAAGGACTGAGTGATTGACTGTATCAAAGGCTTTACGTAAGTCTAAAAGGATGGCTCCTACCACCCCTCCTTTGTCCAGATTTTCTTTAATCGTTTCAATAAAGTAACAACATGCAGTCTCTGTTGCGTGGTTTGGCCTGAAACCAAACTGCATAGGTTGCAGCAGCTGGGCAGATTCGAGATGTTCTACCAGTTGGTCTACTACCACCTTTTCAATGGCTTTTGACAAAACAGGAAGTACACTCATCAACCTGTAATTACTAATTTCCTGTTTGTCCCTGGCATTGTGTATGGGGGTTACAATGGCACATTTCAATGCATCAGGAAATATATTTTCCTGTATTGATTGATTCATTAGTTCTGTATTTGGAATTATTTAAGTATCTTTATGTTTTTTTAAGAATACAGTGTCTAGTCCATGAATATCCTTAGCTCTGTAACTCGATAGAGATGATAAAATTTTGTTAAGCTTTACCTCATTTGTGAGTTTAAGGTTTAGATCAGTTTCATGATTTATTTTAATTTGGTGCGGGTATGTTTAGGTAAAATTCAGACCCAGTTCTTGTACCTATTTGATAAAATACTCATTAAAATTGCTGGCTATATCTAAGCTATTTGAGTGAAGTTTTCCATTCAGATTGAGTTGTATGACCACTTTTTTGCATTTTTTTTTTCTGTGAGTTTATCAATACATTTCCAGAGGTTTTTGTTGCTCCCTTTTGCATTTTTGATTATGTCTCAGAAGAAATTTGCTTTTGCTTTACAGAGCTGCATGGTGAATTCATTTCTGAGGCTTTTAAAAATCAGTCTATCTGTACTTAAATCAGTTTTTAGCCATTTTTTAAGAGCTAAATCCCTTTTTTTCATGAGATTCCATAATTTTCCATTTAGCCAAGGTAGATCCTGTTATCTCTTGTGCTTAGTGTTGTTATTTTATATTTTGAGATAATTTCTTTGATTGATATCATATTTTTGCATGTCTGTTCACAATTTGTATAACAATTTATTTCATTCTACTTTGTGTGCTGTAACTCATTTTCAGATGATTTTATGTTTTTCTTTGGTATGGACGAAATATATTGTCCAACATCAGTAGGCTTTTTGTATTGTGATTTTGACAATTTGTGTACTACTAAAGTGAGATTATGATCAGACATGCCAGTAATTAGACTGTTTTTTTTTTTTTGCGGTCATAATTGTGGTCATTATTGGTCCATCCATCCATGTTCTTCCACTTAATCCTTTTCGGGTCGCGCGGGTGCTGGAGACTATCCCAGCATCTTTGGGCGAGAGGCAGGGTACACCCTGGACAGATCGCCAGTCCATCGCAGGGCCAACACAGAGAGACAAACAACCATTCACTCTCTCAGTCATACCTAAGGACAATTTAGAATCCCCAGTTTGATGCTAATTAACCTAACTTGCATGTTTTTGGCATGTGGGAGGAAACCAGAGAAATCCCGGATTAAACCCACGCAGACACGGGGAGAACATGCAAACTCCACACAGATCACTGTTGGTCAGAGGCTGGCTGGGATCGAACCCAGGATCCCCCGGCCAAGGGTGAGTTGCTGTGCTGCCGCAGTGCTAACCACTCCGCCACCACGCTGCCCTGTCATTATTGATGATGTCCTTTAATTTCTGTCGGCGTGTTTTACAAAGCCAATTTAAGTTGAAATCACCCATGACGATTAACTCTTTGCTGCCAAACTGTTTCAGTACATTTGATAGACAATTAAAGAATGTGTTCTTAGAGGATGGAGGTCAACAGATCACAATCAAAGCAAAAGATATTTCAGGTGATAGTACAACTTTAACTCCAACACATTTCAGCGTATTTTCAGCAATATTGTATACACTGATAACCATCCAATACATAAGTCATGACCCCTCCTCCCCTGTCATCTTTTCTGTCTTGTCTATAGGTATTGTACCCTGGTACATTGAAAACAGCTGGAGGTGTTGTTGGGGTTAACCAGGTTTCTGAGAGGCATAGGTAGTCAAGATCTGAATTTGTCAATAATTGTTGTATTTGTTCTGTTTTAGAGACAATGCTCCTAGTATTGAGATGACCTCCAGAAAAGCCTTTTGACATGGTTCAGGTGACCCACAGAACAGACACGACTCAGGATTAACACAATTAACGTACTTTATTTGTTAACGTGAGCGATTGGGTGTGTGAGTGTGGTTATATGGTGTAATGTTGTGTAGTGCAATCCGTGTATTCTAGCTGGGCTGGCAGAGCACCGTACAGACTGGCAACCCTGGAAAGAGACAAGGGCCGTTAGCTTACAGTTAACCCTATGCAGCACGTTAGATGTTATTATGCTTACTGTCAAGAAATGTTGGAGTGGCTTCAGGTGGCGCCGAAGCTGCGGCCAGAGAGACAGTGTCTGCGGGCAGGTTAGCTGGAGGTGGAATAAGGGTCCGCCGCCTGGAGGGAGATGGAGGTCCGCCGTTGCGGGCTCCGCCTGTGCACAGGGGAATGGACAGGTTTAGAAGCAATAATGCTTACTTGGTTGTTGGTCCGGGCGGAACCAACCCGGACGTCGTTCAGCTGGGCTTGGAAGCTGATGGCTGGAGAATTCAGTGCAGGGAAGCACGGAGGCAGGGTGTGGCGTGATTCACAGGAAAGAATCGGATGACTCCACGCCCAGCACTGGTCCTGATGGGAATAAATAGGGCCGCAGGAGATGACAGGCAGGTGCGTGTACAGGTGCTGTGATTGGCAGCCATGACAATACTCCCCCCCACGGCACGCCTCTCGGCGTGCGTTACAACCTACCCAGGTGCGTCCGATGGAAGTCCCTGATGAGCTGCTTGTCGAGCACGAGGGCGGGACACACCCAGGACCTCCACTCCGACCCGTAGCCCTCCCAGTCCACCAGGTACTGCAGGCCACATCCCTAGCGGCAGACGTCCAGGATGGAAGAGACGGACCACGCCGGGTTGCCGTCGATCACCCTCGGTGGAGATGGAGACCTGGGAGGGGGACACAACGGGCTGGAGGAGACAGGCTTAACCTGAGAGACATGAAAAGTTGGACAGATGCGGAGGGAGGGGGGGAGAGTTAGATGCACAGACACTGGGTTAATAATTCGACATATAGGGAATGGGCCAATGAACCACTGGGTGGTCTTCTTGCGTTCTGCCTTCAGGTTGATGTTTTTGGTAGAGAGTCATACCTGCTGACCCACCTGATAAGCCGGGCCCGGAACCCTGCGTTAATTGGCCACCGTAGTGTTGCGTTCCGCTGTCCGTCACAGTGCCGTTCTGGCTGCCTTCCAAGTCCGCCGACAACGTTTTAGATGGGCCCGAACTGATGGAATGGCAATGTCCCCCTCCTCTTCAGAGAACAGTGGGGGGTTGTAACCCAACGAGGCCTCGAAGGGGGACATGCCGGTGGCAGTGGACACTGCTGTGTTATGGGCGTATTCAATCCAAGGGAGGTGTGTGCTCCATGACGATGGGTTGGCGGCAGTGACACACCGCAGCGCTGCTTCCACCTCCTTCACATTGCCCGTTGGATTGCGGGTGATAGCCGGAGGAGAAGCTCGCCGTAACCCCTAAGGTGGCACAAAAGGCCTTCCAGACTCTGGAGATAAACTGGGGCCCTCGGTCCGATACTATGTCCTGTGGGATGCCATGCAGCCAAATTACATGCTGAACCAGCAGATTGGCTGTCTCTTTGGCAGACGGTAACCCCCGCAGAGGGATGAAGTGAGCCACCTTGGAAACTCTGTCCACCAGCGTGAGGATGGTGGTGAAGTTGTTGGATGCGGGGAGGCCTGTGACAAAATCCAGCGCCACGTGGGACCATGGTCTACCCGGGATGGGGAGGGGGTGGAACAGCCTGGCCGGTGGCGACAAGGACGTGTTCCAAGTAGCACACTCAGGACAGGCGCGGATGTATTCCCCCACGTCCTTCTGGAGGGATGGTCACCAAAACGACCTCTGTAGGAGCGCCACCATGCGTGCCCTTCCCGAATGGCAGGCAAACTTGGAGGTATGCCCCCACTGGATGACCTCCCCTCGGACCGCTGTGGGAACAAATAATTTTCCCGCTGGGCCCCCCCCCCCCCCCCCCGGGTCGGCTTCGTCAGACTGCGCCCTTATAACCTTATCCCGAATGCCCCAAGCGAGGGCGCCCATGACACATGCTGGGGAGAGGATGGGATGCTCAGCCTTCTCTGCCATCTCTGGGGCGAACTGACAAGACAGGGCGTCGGGCTTGGTGTTCTTTGACCCAGGGCAGTAGGTGATGGTAAAGTCGAACCATCCAAAAAACAGTGACCAGCGGGCCTGTCGGGCATTCAGCCGTTTAGCGGTCCGAAGGTACTCCAGGTTCTTGTGGTCGGTCCAGACGATGAATGGCTGTGACGCTCCTTCTAACCAGTGCTGCCACTCTTCCAGGGCCAATTTAACCTCCAGCAGCTCCCTATCCTCGATGTCGTAGTTTTGTTCTGCTGGGGACAGGCGGCGAGAGAAGTAGGCGCAGGGGCGGATCTTACCGTCTGCCGGAGAGCGCTGGGACAATACAGCCCCCACTCCAGAATCAGAGGCGTCCACCTCCACCAGGCACTGAAGGGTGGGATCCACCTGAGTCAGGATAGGTGACGATGAAAACCTAACCTTCAGCTCCGAGAATGCAGCGTCCACCTCTTCCGTCCAGCGAAAGGGAACCTTGGTGGAGGTCAAGTTGGTGAGGGGAAGGGCGATACGGCTGTAGTCCTTAATGAACCGGCGATAAAAGTTAGCGAAGCCAAGAACTGCAGCAGCTGTTTCCACGATGCGGGGATGGGCCAGTCCACCACCGCCTTCACCTTCACTGGGTCCAGGATGATCTCCTTTGGGGAGATAATGAAACCGAGGAAAGAGGTCCTGGAGACATGGAACTCACATTTCTCTGCCTTGACGAAGAGCTTATTCTCCAGCAGCCGCTGCAAGACTCGTGTGACGTGCACGCGATGCTCCTCCACGGACTGAGAAAAGATAAGAATGTCGTCAAGGCAGACAAACACAAAGGTGCCCAGAAAATCCCTCAACACATCATTAATAAGATGCCGGAAGATGGCTGGGGCGTTGGTCAGCCCGAACGGCATGACCAGATATTCGAAATGCCCACTAGGGGTCCTAAAGACCGTCTTCCAATCATCCCCCTCACGTATCCGCACTAGGTGATAGGCATTGCGCAGGTCTAATTTGGTAAAGCAGCAAGCCTCCCGGAGGGAATCAAATGCAGAGTTGAAGAGGGGGAGAGTATACTTATCCTTGATAGTGATGTTAAGTTCTCGGAAGTCGATGCAGGCCCTGAGGGAGCGGTCCTTCTTCCCCACGAAGAAAAACCCCACCCCCGCCGCCAAAGATGAAGGTCTAATAATACCCAAGCTGAGAGACTCCTTAATATATGAGTCCATGGCCGCGCGCTCCGGAGCAGACAGGTTGTAAAGTCTGCTAGATGGCAGAGGAGCGCCGGCCCGCAGATTAATAGCACAATCATACTGTCGGTGAGGAGGGAGGGAAAGGGGTTGGAATTTACTGAAGATGGCCCCAAGGTCATGGTATTCCGGTGGCACTTTTGACAGATCCGGGAGGGGGGGGAGGAGGCAGGGACCTCCAAAGGCGTGGCAGGCGAGCATGCAGCAGACTGCAGACAGGCGCTTAGGCAGAAAGAGCTCCACGACACAATACTTCCCGAACGCCAGTCAATCGATGGATTATGCAGGTGCAGCCAAGGATAGCCAAGGATGACCGGGGATGATAACACCGGTAGGACAAACAAGTTTAACTCCTCCCAATGGTTTCCCTGAAATGATGACAGGCACTGAGGCGACCCGATGAGTGACAGTGGCCAACGCCGCCTTCGACAGGGCAATAATCTTAAGGGGAGTTTTTAACGGCTGCATAGGTAGACCCAGACGGGTTGCCAGACTCCTAGAAATGAAGCTCTGCTCAGTCCCTGAGCCAATGAGTGCATGAGTCTTATGTTCTTTGTGACCAAAGCAAAACCGAATAGGAATGAGAAAGCGGGTGAGGGGATTGTTATAATTTACATCCGTGAGGCCCCCTACTTGGACGCATGGACTTCCCCTTTTGGCCGCCTAGGACAGGAACTCAGGTCATGCTCCTCCCTCCCACAATAGACACACAACCCCAACTCACGGCGGCGCTGTCTCTCCTCAGCAGGAAGTTTCGACCCACCCACTATCATTGGTTCTTGGTCCTCAGAGAGGTCAGTAGACGGGAGAGCCAGCAGGGGGGGCCGGAGAGCACGGTGTGGCCTATTGTCTGCGCGGCTGGAAGTCTTACGCTCCGCAGCTCGTTCCCTCAGACGGTTGTCAAGGCTAATGGCCAGGGAGATACACTCATGCAGCATAGAGGGTTCCTCCAGGCGGGCCAGCTCGTCCCGCAGACTAGGGCTCAAACTCCTCAGGGAAATACTACTCAGGGAGGCGTCTTCCCACCCGACCTCCGTAGCTACGACCCGGAAGTCAACAGCGTAATCGGCGACTGCCCTCGACCCCTGCCGAAGATTTAATAGGCGAGAGGTGAGTACATCCTCCCGGTTTGAGTGACTAAACACCTCCTGAAATTCCTGGGTAAATTGCACGTATGTCATGGAAGCATAATTGGCCCTAGCCATAACCGCATAAGCTCATGCTAAAGCCCGCCCCTCTAACAGATTGATCATATAGTCAATGCGGCTCTGGTCAGTGGGAAAATCTCCGAGAACCCGTTGGAACACGATTTCGCACTGCATGAGGAACCCCCGGCTTCTCCCAATACCCCTTTAAAGCGGGTGGGAGTAGGGACGGGAATGAGCCGGCTGGCGGGACCTGTGGAGTGGGGGCTAAGAGTAGTGCTTGTGGTGGAGCTAGCGGTAGAACTAGCGGGAGCTGAGGAGCTAGCTGGTGCTGTGGGGAAACCCTGTGGGCTAGCTAGACGATCTAACCTATCGGTGATGCGGGTTAGCTGGGTTAGCATCACCTGTTGCTGGTACGCTAATTGATCTACCCGAGCCTCTAGGTGGTTAATACGGCGCACGAGTGCGCTGTCTGCCGGGTCATTTTGGCAGAGTTGTACTGACATGGTTCAGGTGACCCACAGAACAGACACTACTCAGGATTAACACAATTAACGTACTTTATTTGTTAACGTGAGTGATTGGGTGCGTGAGTGCAGTTATATGGTGTAATGTTGTGTAGTGCAATCCGTGTATTCCAGCTGGGCCGGCAGAGCACCGTACAGCCTGGCAACCCTGGAAAGAGACAAGGGCTGTTAGCTTACAGTTCACCCTATGTAGCACGTTAGATGTTATTATGCTTACTGTCATCAAATGTTGGAGTGGCTTCAGGTGGCGCCGAAGCTGCGGCCAGAGAGACAGTGTCTGCGGGCAGGTTAGCTGGAGGTGGAATAAGGGTCCGCCGCCTGGAGGGAGATGGAGGTCCACCGTTGCGGGATCCACCTGTGCACGGGGGAATGGACAGGTTTAGAAGCAATAATGCTTACTTGGTTGTTGGTCCGGGCGGAACCGACCCGGGCATCGTTCAGCTGGGCTTGGAAGCCGATGGCTGGAGAATTCAGTGCAGGGAAGCACGCAGGCAGGGTGTGGCGTGATTCACAGGAAAGAATCAGACGACTCCGCGCCCAGCACTGGTCCTGATGGGAATAAATAGGGCCGCAGGAGATGACAGGCAGGTGTGTGCACAGGTGCTGTGATTGGCGGCCATGACACCTTTAGGCTTTATAGTCAGATCCCACAATACCTTGGCATGATTTACAGTTTGAAACATTTTAGTAGATTGTTGTTTTTCAGTCACAGTTTTTATCCCATACCCACCCCGTTTTGTAACAGTCTTACCAGGCTTATGCAGTTTGAATCTTGTTGCAATAATTTTTCCTATGTCGATCTCGCCGGCATCCCGGGTGACTCCACTGATGCCATTCCCCTTCAGGTGGGCTGCTGAAGCACCGGCATCTGGAGAAACCTTTCCTGTGTTGATGTCACCGGTGTATATAAATATATACTGACTGTTTTAATTCAATTCAGTTTTATTTCTGTTATGCCAATTCATGATAATAATAGATTGGATTTATATGGTGGCTTACATGTCAGCTGAAAGCGCTTATAGTGAATCCATTCTCTCCAGACAGACAATAATAGTAGTAAGTTACCTCTGTAGTAGGGCTGTGCGATATGACCAAAATTTCATATCATGATATAAGTAGTCTTATTTGATAACGATATACGTATATCACAATATACATTTTCTGTAAATTATATAGTTTATATATGATGACCAATAAAAAGGACCAACATCTTTTTCTACATTTTAAATTACATAATGGAAAAAAATCAATTGTACAAATTCATCTGTCATTAATTGTATGCACTTTTTTCCCTCTTAGTTTTGAATTGTTGCTATAAACTTGTTTTTAATGTGCATTTGAGATGACTTCAACTTTATTCTTTATCACCACTGGACTAATTAAAAATGATTAGAAATCAAGTTACATTAAGAGCCAGTTTGTTCCTCCGACACTTCATAATTTATTTATTATTTATTTAGTGTGTATGCGGCCACTGTCACACACTTTTGCAGCTTTAGTAATATTTTTTCAGACAAAATTAAGAAACTCAGCAGTGATTTAAACCAGAACGATGGTCTGATACACTATGTTTCCTATTGGTGACAAGTTAGCGTCGTCATTTAGTATTTGCCATCTTATAATTAGAGAGAGATGGTGTTAACGTGACTTACCTCCAGTTAAAGTAAGGTTAGGGGACTATCCTCCCTGACACAGCATGGTGGGAAAAAGTCCAACATCCCTGGCTGGCACAGAAGTAGCGGCTCCACAGAAGTAGCGGCAAAACATTAGCTTGCAGTTAGCTGCTGTGGCGCACCTGGCGCACTGCGGGGGAGAGGCAGAGCGGTGATAAGTAGAAACGGGCATGTCTCTTAAATGCTCTCTTATTATTCTCTTAAATAAACGATACAGTTTTATATGAAACGGTAGATGTTTTTTTTTTATTGCATCACCGATATACAGTATATCATCATATCGTACAGCCCTACTCTGTAGCCACAACTGCATTAGGGCAGACTGACATCACTGTAACGTGGCTGCTAATCCATGCCAACCACCTCTCTGACCGCCACCAAACGTTGACTGACATTCATGCACCAGTGCCATGGACACTGGAGGCAGGTGGATATAGTGTCTTGCTCAAGGACACAACAACAGGATGGCTGAAAGCAGGATTCAAACCACCAACCCACCAGTTATCTGTGGTTGCTGGATGACCCATTCCATCTCCTGAGCCACTGCCACTTTTTTTTTTTCTATAATGCCAGTTCACAACATGAGTAATTTCATAGCACTTTTAGTTTCAGAATAAAGGCCCTACAATCACAGAAAGAGACCCCAACAATCAGCTGATTCCTTTGGAGCAGCACTTGGTGACAATGGAGAGGAAAATCTCCTTTTAAACAGGAAGAAACCTCCAGTCAAACCAGGGTCAGCGGGGGCAGTCATCTGCTGTGACTGGTTGGGTGGTGGGGGATAAAGAAGAAGAAAACAAGAGCAGACATGTACAGAACGAACACCAGTTCTCAGAAATTTTTCTACTGACCGCCTGTTCCTTCAGCCATACTACGGATTGACTTTCTGCAAAATTGATTCCAAGTTCCAATGGTGGAAACTGAGATTAGAACACAAAGAAGTAACACATTCTGAGGGCCTCCAAGTCATACCTAATAAAGTGGCAGGCATATGTGTGTAAGTGTGGCGCTCAACTTATCCTGGTGGACAACTGAAATTGAGCATATGAGAAAGAAGGGCGAGGTTTCTCCAAATCCCAATTCTATTTGAAATTAATGCATTTTTTTTAGCCAGTGCACCTTGCATGAGGTTTGCACATGAGATTTGCACATGTACCATATATGCGCAAGCCACATCACCTGTCACATTTCTATCTTGTACATGGTGCTAATAAGACAGCTCTTCATTATGATGAGGGTGTGCTCTTTGTTAACTTACTCCATATGGAAGGCAATCAGCCCCAGTGGGACCTGTATCAACCCGAGTGTGAAATGGCAGATGTATACACACACACACCCACACCCACCCACACACACACACACACACACACACACACACACACACACACACACACACACACACACACACACACACACCACTGCAGTCACATTCACCACAACAGACATACACACAAAGGGAGAAAAAGTGAATTTGGAAGCTAATAGAGATTGGTCTCACCATTCAGACATCTGCTCAGTCCCAAAGACAGATGGTGAGCCAATCAGACCGCCTGGTGCCTCTGCTATCTTTCGCCTCTCGTGCCACCCTTCTGCCACTCCCCTAAACTCATATCCTGGCACACATGACAGGTGGCACCCTGCAAATGACACTGCCATGACCCTGAAAAAATATTCATGTATTCACTACATTAAAACTAGCATGCAAATAAGCAGCAAATGAAAAATTTGGCTGTATAACCCAACCCACTTCTCAGCTTTCACGTCCTTCTTTGTGGCTAGATGCATCTGCCGTATCCAGAGACCCTATTCTGGGTTTTGACGTGACTGATTAAACTGGAATACGCAGAGCTTATTGTGTTCTGATGCTCCAGCGCCAGAGAACCCTCATTTATCTCTCCTGGTTTATTTCCACAGCAGCTTGACCTTCTAAAGGAGACAGCCTTGGAATGAATGTTACATGTGGGCTTTGCTGAAGGAAACATTTTGTGAGCCAGCTGAAAAATACCTATTTCTTAAAGCCAGAGCAGATTCTAAACATTTCATTTGTTTGAATAAACCATACTGATCGCACTGTGCAAAGCAGGTCATGTGAGACTATGCGGGTAATGTTAAAATGATTGTGTGTATGGGTGAAAAAAGAGAAAGCTGCAGTTTGTTGTCAGCAATCAATGCAATCATCAGTGCTCAATAGTGAATGCAAACACACATTTCAGCCATGATTATGCACAAGCCCACGGTGAGAAAACTTTGTTTCATTTGGATAATTTCAGTGTACACAAATGCACCTGCAGAGGTAGCCAGAGCAGGGAAAATAACAAGCATCGCAGGTAAGGGCCAGGAAGCAGAGTGCACTGAAGCAATGGCCTACTGTGAGGCACATCTGCTAAGGTTCACGTCCTGTTAACGGCAGTTCATTGGCCCCTTCCTCACATCACCTCCACAAGACAAGCTTGCTTGATGACCTGGCTTAAAGCCCTCTGGCCATTAGACTCACAAGAAAGGTTGTCACACTTCACTCCCAGGCTGCAGCATACATTACCATACAGGAAGAGGATTCACTACAAACACCACACTGGCACTGCAAAACACTCCACACACTTGAGACCATTCACTGGCTGCACACATTACTGCAGCCTAGCCAGTGGACGCTCTGGTGAAGTCAATTAGAACTGAGGCGGCTTTGCCTCTGCAGCTCATCAATAGTGCTTAAACAGACTGCAGTAAAAACAGCTCAGCTCTCTCAAACAGAAGAGGGCAAACACACCTGCACACATGCATCAGCTCATATGTGCTTTATTACTGCATTTACTTATTTTTTTTCCTCTCAGCAACACTTTTTTTTTTTTCTGCCAGTGAAAACAAAAATCATATAAATCTGTGGTGAGGACAACCACCCCACAGCACCAGTAAACATCCAGGGAACAGACATTGAGATAGTGACATCCTACAAGTACCTGGGTGTTCACCTGAACAATAAACTGGACTGGTCACACAACACCAACGCGCTCTACAAGAAGGGGCAGCACAGGCTGTACCTCCTGAGGAGACTCAGGTCTTCTGGAGTGCAAGGGGCACTCCTGAAGACCTTCTGCGATTTGGTGGTGGCATCAGCCATCACATTTGGAGTGGTCTGCTGGGGCAGTGGCATCATGGCAGCCAACAGGAAGCGACTGAACAGACAGATCAAAAAAGCCAGCTCTGTTCTGGGGCGACGCCTTGACCCAGTGGAGGAGATAGGAGAAAGGAGGATGGTGGCTAAGCTGTCATCTTGGCTGGAGTCTGAGTCCCGTCCAATGCAGGACACACTGAATGCACTGAGGAGCTCATTTAGTGACAGCCTGTGCCATCCTAAGTGCTTGAGGGAGAGGTTCCGCAGGTCCTTCCTACCTACGGCTGTCAGACTTTATAACCTAACCAGTGCTGCTCGTAGAGGTTGTATTAAATGTACTAAACGTAACAGCTTTGCACAACAGAGATCGTCCCCTCCAATACACAACTAAGACAATTACAATTATTAGTGAGGGTGGTAAGAACACTGTTGATTCAAATGCGAAATATACTGTCTGGGTACGTACAGTGGTGTGAAAAAGTGTTTGCCCCTTCCTGATTTCTCATTTTTTTGTATGTTTGTCACACTTAAATGTTTGAGATCATCAAACAAATTTAAATGTTAGACAAACACAAGTAAACACAAAATGCAGTTTTTAAATGTAGGTGTTTATTATTAAGGGTAAAAAAAAATCCAAACCTACATGGCCCTGTGTGAAAAAGTGATCCCCCCCTTCCCGGTAAAACATAAATTATTTGGTTTTTCCACATCTTTGGAAAGCTGAGTTCAATTTCTCTAGCCACACCCAGCCCTGATTACTTCCACACATGTTCTCAATCAAGAAATCACTTAAACAGGACCTGCTTGACAAAGTGAAGTAGACAAAAAGATCCTCAAAAGCTAGACATCATGCTGCGATACAAAGAAACTCAGGAACAAATGAGAAACAAAGTAATTGAGACCTATCAGTCTGGAAAAGGTTATAAAGCCATTTCTAAAGCTTTGGGACTCCAGTGGACCATAGTGAGAGCCATTATCCACAAATGGCGAAAACATGGAACAGTGGTAAACCTTCCCAGGAGTGGCCGGCCGACCAAAATTACCTCAAGAGTGCAGCGACAACTCATCCAAGAGGCCACTAAAGACCCCACAATAACATCAAAAGAACTGCAAGCCTCACTTACCTCAGTTAAGGTCAGTGTTCATGACTCCACCATAAGAAAGAGACTGGGCAAAAAGGGCGTGCATGGCAGAGTTCCAAGACAAAAACCACCGCTGAGCAAAAAAGAAGATAAAGGCTCATCTCAGTTTTGCCAGAAAACATTTTGATGATCCCCAAGACTTTTGGGAAAATACTCTGTGGACTGACGAGACAAAAGTTGAACATTTTGGAAGGTGTGTGTCCCATTACATCTAGCGTAAAAGTAACACAGCATTTCAGAAAAGGAACATCATACCAACAGTAAAATATGGTGGTGGTAGTGTGATGGTCTGGGGCTGTTTTGCTGATTCAGGACATGGGAAACTTGCGGTGGTAAAAGGAACCATGAATTCTGCTGTCTGCCAAAAAATCCTAGGAGAATGTCCGGCCATCTGTTCGTGACCTCAAGCTGAAGCGCACTTAGGTTCTGCAGCAGGACAATGATGTTACGAGCTGAGCTCTGGAAGTTCCGCCAGGCTCAGTCCCGTGGCTTTTCTCTGTATTTATATTTATTTTTTGTATTTTGTTGTGCCTTTTGGTTTTTTGTTATCCCTACATGTTTTCTATTTTCCAGTTTATGTCTTAGTTCTAATATAGTTTGATTATTTATTGATTAGCCCTGTCAGTTGTCAACCGGCATGCTCTCATCTTATTACTTCCAGCTGATCCCAATCAC
Source organism: Pholidichthys leucotaenia (assembly GCA_020510985.1). Taxonomy (NCBI): domain Eukaryota; kingdom Metazoa; phylum Chordata; class Actinopteri; order Cichliformes; family Pholidichthyidae; genus Pholidichthys; species Pholidichthys leucotaenia. Next base: position 111,794,618 of record CM035840.1, on the reverse strand, counting down.
TATTCATTGTACCTTTTTGCCCGCTCATGTGAACCCACACCTGTCACTACTTATGTAATGGTTTTTTGACCCTATTTATGGGGAGTCATTTTCATTTCCATTTGCCGCTGTATTGACTCCACAAGCTCCTTGTCTCCACCACAGCCCTGCCTCGCTCTGGTGCGTGATATCTGTAAGTTTTCTCCCTCGTTTGTATTTTGTGTTTAGAGCACCTTGTTGAACTTTATGTTTGTTGCTTTTTTCAATAAATTACCCAGCCTCACAGTTCAGTGCATGGGTCTCACCTTCCTGCCCCGTAGGGCAATTCATAACAAATGATCCAAAACACACCAGCAAGTCCACCTTTGAATGGCATAAGAAAAACAAAATGAAGACTTTGGAGTGGCCTAGTTAAAGTCCTGACCTGAATCCGATTGAGATGCTGTGGCATGACCTTAAAAAGGCGGTTCATGCTTGAAAACCCTCCAATGTGGCTGAATTACAACAATTCTGCAAAGATGAGAGGGCCAAAATTCCTCCACAGTGCTGTTAAAGACTCATTGCCAGTTATCGCAAATGCTTGATTGCAGTTGTTGCTGCTAAGAGTGGCTCAACCAGTTATTAGGTTTAGGGGGCAATCACTTTTTCACACAGGGCCATGTAGATTTAGAATTTTTCCCCTTAATAATAAACACCTTCATTTAAAAACAGCATTTTATATTTACTTGTGTTATCTTTGTCTAATATAAAAATTTGTTTGATGATTTCAAACATTTAAGTGTGACAAACATTAAAAAAAAAAGAGAAATCAGAAAGGGGGAAACACTTTTTCACACCACTGTATTTGTATTCTGCCAGGTAATTTAACAAACTGTAATGCTGTTGATACCATCTAGCTGCAATGCTCCTGCACTGTGTCAATAACTGTGTACATATGTATTTACTTACTGCTTTGTGGAACCAGTCCTCTCTTATTTATTGCTCTGAGTGCTGCTATCCCTTTGCTGCTGCAATCCTGGAATTTCCCCATTGTGGGACTAATAAAGGCTTGTCTTATCTCATCTTATCTTAAAATCATATTATGTAAAATATAAATGAAAAACAGTAGCTTACATATGTAACCTTCACCAGGATATGACATCAAAATCTTCCCAGAGGCACTTTTTTGTCTGCAGACATGCTTTTAAGATAAGATCAGACAAGATAAGCCTTTATTAGATTTAGGTTCAGGTTACTTTATTTGTACCCGTAGGTAGATATTTATAGTGATTATGCAGCTTTTAAACCATCTGACAGCAGTTTATTACTCAGCCAAACTTAAAATATCAATAGCAACCATATTATAATATCAATTACTTGATACAGAACAAATGTTACAGAAGCTGTGATGTCTTGAGTGTGATTTAGTCCTACCTATTCAGCAGCCTCCAGTAGTTTACCACCAGCAGCATTACTTGCTAGCTATAGCAAGTGTTAGCTAAAGGGAATAGAGGGAAAGAAATAAAAGTGCTGCAAAAAAGTCTGAAGAATAGATCGACATTATATAGTCGTCTAACTCAGTTTTAAAATAAAACTTCCTGCGTGTTTCTTCCCCTTAATTTTAATGTGACAGATTTGAAAATCATGGCAAATTAATGAGGGAAAGTGGATCCCTTTCCTGCTGTCAGTTTTCATACTCTTAAAAATATGAACTTAGCCACATCTGGCATGAAAATAATAATTTAATTTTTTTTATAATATATACATATATAACTGGGTCCTAAATATCTAAAAAGTATTTAAAGGGCTCATTGACTGCACTTTTTTACTCATTTTAACAGCTCACTCATGTGTTAATGAAGTGCTTGTGACATATTTTGTTCACATTTTCTTTATTTTTTTTTAATTATTGAAGCAATTTTTTTTTTTTTTAAATTTTCCTTGGCTTTCGTCAGATGCTTGGCTTTATAGCCTGTCACTTTAAGAAACAGACTTCAGTTGTTCAACTCTGCCTTCCCTCTTCCTCAGTTAGCCATTAGCTGAGTAGCTTCTAGCTGGTTCTGCCACTAGCTCCTTCCAGCGCTGATTCACCGATCTGCAGTTGTCTGTGCATCTCGCATCATCCCAGCCCACCCAACAGCCCCGCTGAGACACCACATTAAATCGCCAGCACTGTGCGCTCTAACGATCGCCGCAAACCGAGGCCAGTGGCCAAGCCACAGGATCTCAAAGGGCAGTGTCTCACTCCGCTGTACTCGACTCCTCTAGCACGGGCAGCGGGGATGGGGGGGTGGAGGGGATCTGCCCCGTCATGAAGTGGCTCCCCCACTCTACCTGTGAGAGTATGCCCGGAGGATGGTGAAGGAGTTGAGCCAGCAGTCCTCGACCCGGGGATGCTGCCTGGGGCTGCTGGCCCTCAGCTCCCTGTGACTGGCATGCCGGCGACCCGCCGCAAAACCACCAGGAGATGGGCCGGAGTGACACGAGGCACATTGTGGACCATGGACCGGTGAACCAGGTGGTAACAGCGATGGTTATTAGGGTGACGAAGATCTGAAGAAAATAACAATATAAACCACCCTCGGTTCGAGCTTCCTGTTACCAGTGTTAACTCTTGGGGGCTAATTTATCACCACCTCCATATACATGACTGACAACTAGGCAGGCCAGTAATAGAGCAGTGGGCTGGTCTCAAGGATGGCGGTGGGTTGGCTTTTTCAAAACGAGGCGTATACGATTTCCACAAAAAAGTCAAAAACGTTTCTGGGAGAGAAAAACGAGATAAAGGCTATGTATTTTTTAAGACAATTGACTGTTGAAAATTTTTGGATAATTAGGTGACCAGTAGACTCATTTCAGACAGTTAAAACCTACAAATATGTGGCTCATATATTTGAGATGCTTAAGCTGCATATGTATATTACTGCTACCTCACGTCTTAGAAGGAACAATAAGTCTGGACCTCTGGAGGATAACAGGAAGGTGTGAAATCTGTCTTTAGAAATGGTTCTGAGAAGACTTCCTGACCACCAGGCTTTTAGGTGGAGGAGAGAAGACCTGGGGGGGTGATGTATTGTCTCGGGGGATTGAATGACAATGTGATTCTGTACTTTGATGTCCCGGGTATAAAAAGGGGAGATGTGGGATATTCTGTCTCTTTTCTGATTGAGAGGATGTTGGAGATACGTGAATGATTAATAAACCTGAATTGAGAAATAAATTCAGCCTCTTCATTTCACGCTCTCTACACTGGTGACCTTAAGACGTATAATGGGCAGAGACGATTCCCCCGAACCAGACTCGCCAGGGACCAGCCGGGCAAGCGCAGTCTCAGTCAAGCTACCAGAATTCTGGCAGGACAACCCAGACTCATGGTTCCTCCTGGCCGAGGCCCAGCTCGCCCTCGGGGGAATAACTGCAGATGACACAAAGTTCTACCACGTCATCGCCAAACTCAACAGCCGCACAGCTTGACATGTGCGGAGCCTGGTGCAGCGCCCACCCGCTGGCGACAAATACAGCGGGTTAAAATCTGCCCTCATCCAGCGTTTCACTCCATCAGCCCAGCAGAGAGCCGAGAGACTCCTGGCCCTGCACAACTTGGGAGAAAGCACGCCTGTTGACCTGATGGAAGACATGCTGAAGCTGAGAGGCTCAGACAACGACGATTTCCTCTTCACTCACATCTTCCTGAGAACTCTACCATCGCAGACGAGGGCGACCCTGGCGGGCTCTCAGTTCGTGACTCAGCGGGACTTCCGCGCGCTGGCCCAGGAGGCGCAACGGATCCTCGATGCCAGCGGACAGCACACAACCACCGCAGCAGTGGCAGACCTCGGCGCGACGGCCGGGAACGGCAAAAGGCCAGAGGCGACGGAGGCAACAACGGCAGCGGCGAAGCCCCGACATTGCGGAGGAGACGACCTCTGTTTTTACCATCGTCGTTTCGCAGAGAGGGCGCGCAAGTGTATACCGCCGTGCCAGTTCAAGAGCTCGGGAAACTCCAGGACCGAGAGTTGGTAGCAGCTGCGGCTCTCGGTGAACGGAACAAGCTGCTCTACCTGACGGATGCGCATTCCAGGAGGCAATTCCTCGTGGACACAGGCTCCCAAGTGAGTTTCATCATGCCAACCTACGTTGACCGGCTGGCTGGCCCCGGGAGTCACGGAGCATCAGCGGCGAACGGCTCGAGCATTAAGACCTTCGGTGAAAGGACTCTACTTCTGTCCCTGCACGGCTGCACATATGAGTGGACTTTTATTATAGCGGCGGTGAGTTTCAACATGTTAGGTGCTGATTTTCTGTGCTCACATGGGTTTTTGGTTGATCTTCCCAATAGATGCTTGGTTAATGCACTCTCCTTTTACTCTATCCCTTGTGCAGCTCGAGTGTCCCCGCCCACAGCACAAGCCAACGTCGCCACAGCAGGCGGTAAGTTTCACACACTCCTCACTCAGTTTCCAGCACTCACGGTTCCCACGTTTTCAGCAGCCGTTGCTAAACAAGGGGTGGAGCACTTTATCACTACCGCTGGTCTCCCCGTTTTTGCAAAAGCTCGGCGCTTGGATGCAGCTAAACTGACCATAGCGCGCAAGGAGTTCGCCAACCTGGAAAGGTTGGGCATCATCCGTCGTTCGAATAGCCCATGGGCTTCCCCGCTCCACATGGTCCCTAAGGCTGATGGCTCGTGGCGACCTTGCGGTGATTTCCGCAGGTTGAACAACGCCACAGCGCATGACCGCTACCCAATCCTCCATATTCAGGATTTTTCGGTTCATCTGGCGGGGGCGCGCATTTTTTCTAAAATAGACTTGGTCCGTGGTTATCATCAAGTCCCAGTACGCGCTGAGGACATTCCCAAAACAGCGGTAATAACTCCGTTTGGACTTTTTGAGTTTTTGCGTATGCCATTTGGGCTTAAAGGCGCCGCGCAAACTTTCCAGCGCATGATGGATGCGGTGTTACGCGATCTCCCTTTTGTGTTCGTCTACCTGGACGACATTTTGGTAGCCAGTGCGTCCGAAGAAGAACACGAAAAGCACCTCACGGCAGTTTTCCGGAGGTTGGGAGAGCACGGGTTAATAATCAACCCAGCGAAGTGCCAGTTCGGGGTGGCGCAGATTAATTTTTTGGGGCACCGCGTCTCCCCAGAGGGGGCAGTTCCGCTGCCGGACAAAGTGCGCGCAGTAGCAAATTTTCCCCAGCCACAAACAGTCAAAGCACTACAGGAGTTTTTGGGAATGGTGAATTTTTATAACTGTTTCCTCCCCCACGCAGCGCAGCTCATGCAACCATTGTATGCCGCGCTTAAAAAACAAAAACCCTCAAATGCAATCGAATGGTCCCCGGAGCGGGAGCGCGCAATCTCGGAGGTCAAAAAAGCCAGCCCTGGCAGACGCTGCGTTGTTGGCTCATCCAGACCCAACGGCCCGCATAGCGCTCACCACTGATGCGTCAGACATGGCCATAGGGGCGGTAATGGAGCAACATGTTGCTGGGGCTTGGCAGCCGCTGGCCTTTTTTAGCAGGACCTTGCGCGAGGCCGAGCGAAAATACAGCGCGTTCGACAGGGAGCTGTTAGCGCTCCACTTAGCCATTCGTCACTTCCAGTTCTGGCTAGAAGGTCAGCGTTTCACCGCGTTTGTCGACCACAAACTGCTCACTTTTGCGATGGCCAAAGTAGCGGAACCATGGTTGGGCCGGCAGCAGAGGCAGCTGGCTGCAATTTCAGAGTTTACTACTGATATTCAGCATGTAACGGGTAAACTTAACGAGGCAGACTGCCTCTCTCGCGCCGTAACCGCTCCAGTTCGCGCAGAGGTGGATTATACTTCCACGGCCGCGGAGCAAAATAGCGGCGCGGAAGCGTACGCGGCCCCAGTCCTCGTGGGGATAGATTATGCAGCCATGGCCGCAGATCAGGGTAGCGATGCGGACGTGTGCGTGCTCCAGTCTGGACCAACAGGGTTAAGGCTGGAGAGCAGGAGGCTGCAAGATGGCATGCCCCCCTTAATCTGCGATGTCTCTATCGGACGACCTCGTCTGGTAGTGCCGGCTGCGTGGCGCCGTTGTGTTTTTGACTCGATTCACTCTCTGGCGCACCCGGGGGTGCGCGCGTCGGTAGAAATGGTAGGGGAGAAGTTTGCTTGGCCGAGCCTGCGCAAGCACGTTAAAGAGTGGGCAAGAGCCTGCATGGCTTGCCAGCAGGCCAAAATACACAGGCACACTAAAGCCCCCTTAGAGCCATTTCACATCCCGGCCAAGAGGTTCGATCATGTGCATGTCGACCTCGTAGGCCCCCTACCGTCGTCGCAGGGGTGCACGCATCTTTTGACAATGGTGGACCGCACCACGCGTTGGCCTGAAGTGGTCCCACTGGCATCAACCACAGCCGCAGAGGTGGTCCGCGCATTTTTTTTTTTTTTTGTAACTTAGATTTTTATTCATTTTTCATCATATATAATGCATTCAGATCACATTCTACATTTAAAAAACAAAGGGGTTAGGGTAGGGAAAAAGAGAAAAAAAAAAAAATAAAAAAAAAAAAAAAAAATAAAAGGGGGGGGGGAAATGTTGGAGCATCAAGTTTTTAGTTTCCATCTCTTAATTCTTCTGGTTTTTTCAGTGTCTTTGGTTATTCTTTCAATTTCTGCCTCGTTGTTGCACTTTGTAGTGTGTCCATTTCCGCCATTTTTTCTCCCATATTCCTTCTTGCATTCTTCGTCGATATGTTAGTTTTTCCATCATACGTATGTCCTCAACAATGTCAGTCCATTGTTCTTGGTCAGGAAGAACTTCTGATCGCCATTTTTTTGTGATAGTTTTTTTACATGCAATCAACAAGATTTTAACTAGATATCTGTCCTCAGCCTGTATAACATTGTCTTTTTTAAGATCACATAAGTACATCAGGTTACAGTTCATTGGTATATTATATCCTAATATCCTCTGTATTGTCACATGCATAGATTTCCAAAATGATGATATTTTGTAGCATTTCCAAAACATATGTGAGTGGTCTGCATTTTGAGCCCCACATCCCCTCCAGCATAAAGATTGGGTATTTGTATATTTTCCTTGAATCTGTGGTGTAATGAAAAAACGAATCAGGTTTTTCCATCCAAATTCCCTCCATGCCCTTGAATTTGTTGATGTGTGTTGTGTTTTCCATATTTCCTGCCAGCTTTCTTCTGTTATGTTTAAACTGAGCTCTTTCTCCCATTTCTCCTTTATATAGTTACTTGTATGATTGTTTGTCATAAGTTTCTGATATAGTTTTGAAATAATTCTTATTTTATTTCCTGCATATGAGCTTAAAATAAGTTGTACAATCTCGTTCACATCTGTTTGGAGGTTATGTCTAATCTTCTTCATATAGTAATCTCTCATCTGCAGATATCTGAAAAATTCCGATCTTTCTAATTTAAATTTTCTCCTGATATTTACAAAGCTCCCGAGATCTTTTTTTCCGATATTGCCCCATGCTGTGATTCCCTTGTTCACCAGATTTTTGTATCCCCTATCTTGTTTTGCCGGTTCAAACTGACTGTCAAATGCTACCCATTTCAATAGTTTTATGTCTTCCCTTATATTATATTTTTGTACTATTTTATACCACAGTTCTAAAGTAAATTTAGTGATTGGGTCTATTTGTTTGATTTGCTTATATGCATCTTTATCCCCTATTATGCTTTGTACTGGGAGTCCCTCAATTTCCTTTTCCATTTCTTTCCATTTTGCCTCATATCCCTCGTCGCACCAACATATGATATATCTTATTTGTGCTGAGTAGTAATATTCCTTTAGACTCGGTAGGCCCATGCCTCCTTTCTCTTTTGGTAATTGGAGGGTTTTATATTTCACTCTTGGTTTTTTACCTCCCCAAACAAATCTCGATATCATCCTGTCCCACTTTGAGAATTGGGCATCTGGAATCTCTGTTGGTATAGCCTGGAAGAGGTAAAGTAATCTAGGTTGTATGCTGATTTTGACTGTCTCAATTTTTGAATTCAGATCCATATTTAAGATTGACCATCTATCAATATCTTTTTTTATTTCTTGTTCCAACCTATCATAGTTTGCTTTATATATTTTGCTTAGGTCTTTAGCTATGTTCACTCCAAGGTATTTTATTTCTTTTTGGTTCCAGTTTAGTTTGATCTTATCAGTTATCTGGTTTAGAGGGTTATAGTGGAATGTCAGTATTTGTGTTTTTGTTATGTTTATCTTGTATCCTGATAATTTTCCAAAATTTTCTATCAAGTTCATCATTTCCATTATTGATTTATCTGGTTGTTCAAGGTAAATTATAATATCGTCTGCAAATAGCCCAATCTTGTGTTCCGCCCCCTTTATTATTACACCTTTTAATTTCTTATTTTGTCGTATCGCTTGAGCCAATGGTTCTATGAACAGAGCAAACAAGGTGGGCGATAAGCAGCATCCCTACCTAGTTGATCTTTGTATATTTACTTTGTCTGTTAAGCTACCGTTTATCTTGATTCTTGCCACAGGTTCTTGATATAGCGTCCTTATGCATTGTACTGATTTTTCGTTAAATCCAAAGCGCTCCAGTACACTATATAGGAATTTCCAGTTAACCCTGTCAAATGCTTTTTCTGCGTCTAAACTCATTATTACTGCGCTTTTCTTTTCTTTATGTATTTGGTTAATTATATGTATTGTTCTCCTGATATTGTCATGTGTTTGGCGTCCCTCTATGAATCCAGTTTGATCATCTTCTATCAATTCCGTCAAGAATGTCTTTATTCGTTTACATATAATTGTTGTGTATATTTTATAATCTACATTTAATAAAGAGATTGGTCTATAGTTTCCGCATTGTTCTTTATCTTTCCCTGGTTTTAAAATAACTGAAATGATTGCTTCGTTCCATGATGGAGGTATTTTGTTGTTGTTCAGCGTCCAATTAAATGACTTTAGGAGTTGTGGCATGAGTTCTTCTATAAACAGTTTATAAAACTCAGATGGGTATCCATCACTACCTGGTGATTTACCATTTTTAAGTGACTTAATCACATCTCTGATCTCTTGTGTTGTTATTTCTGCTGTTAGTTTTTCATTTTGTTGATTTCCTATTGATGGCAAGTCCAATGTGTCTAGAAATTTTTTGATATCTTTAGTATTTGTTTCTTCAGGTTGCGAGTATAGTTCTTGGTAGAAATTATGGAAAATTTCTTCGATGTTTTCTGGGTTAACTGTGGTTTTATTTGTGGTGGGGTCTTTAATCTTGTATACATTATTCATTGTTTGTTGTTTTCTTAACCGTTTTGCCAGCAGTTTTGTGGCTTTTGGCCCCGTTTCATAATATTTTTGCTTTAGATATCTATTTTTCCTTTCAATTTCATCCATTTGTGTTTCTTTTATCTTTGTTTTTTCTTCTTTAATTTCTTGATATATTTTTGGATCATTTGTGCTTTGATGTTTACGTTCTAATTCCCTCAGTCTCTCACATCTTTGTTCATACGCTTCCAGTTTAGTCTTATTTGCTTTTCCTGTTTCAACAATTAATTTACCCCTTAACACGGCTTTTAGTGCGTCCCATAGTATTGTTGGGTCCACTTCTTCATTGTCATTCTCTTGGATATATTCGTTTATGTTTATTTTTATTCTTTCTTTCATTTTCTCATCATTTAACAGTCCTACGTTAAGTTTCCATGTTGTTTGTCGTTTTCTATTGTTTAAATATATTTCCATGTATATAGGATTATGATCTGATATTTCTGACCCTCCAATCCAACAATTTCTCACCCTGTGTCTGTCACCTTCATTCATAAGGAAGTAATCTATTCTAGAGTGTACTTTATGGGCTGCTGAATAATGTGTATAGTCTTTTTCGAGTGGGTGTAGGTCCCTCCATATGTCTACCATACCCATTTCTGCCAGTGAGGTTCTTATGAACTTTGTTACATGTTTTTTTGTCTTCTTAACACTTGTTGTGTCAACTTCATGATCCATGACAGCATTTAAGTCTCCTCCACAAATTAGGACTCCTTCACTGTGTGTTGCTATGAGATCAAACAGATGTTGAAAAAAACCCTTGTCACTTTCTGGTGGGGCATAGATGTTCACTAATGTAATCTGCATACCATCTATTCTTCCCTTTATTATTACATACCTGCCTTCTTTATCCTGGATTTCCTGTTCACTTTCAAATTGTATTTTGTTTGAGATTAGTATCATAACCCCCCTTTTTGCTCCTCCCTTAAATGAACTGTAGTAGGAGTTCTTATAGCCAAATCTCTTTAGTTTCACATGTTCTGCCTTGCTCAAATGTGTCTCTTGCATAAATATAATTTCAGCTTTTTCCTTCTTGAATTTTCTTATTATTCTTTCCCTTTTAACAGGTGAGTTCAGACCATTCACGTTTAGTGTCATTATCTTAAGATTTTTACCCATATTCATGTTTTTCCATTTTTTTAACTTGTGCTCCTAGCCCCTTTAACAACAAAAATAACACATATTTATATAAAAACACATTAAAAAAACTCAACCTCCGTACTTTGGGCCTTTCTTCTGCCCACTGGTCCCTTTTGGTGGGTGGGGGGTTTGTCTTCACAGAGTGAAGGGCCCTCCCTAGACTTCTAATTACTATCAAAGTAATAGTCATAAGTCTAGAAATGTCCAACAAATATCACTTAAACCTCTCCTAGCCATCTGTTTCTCTTTTACCTTGTCTTCTTGGCCTTCATTTCTTCTGTGCCTTTCTTAATCTTTGTTATGATCTAGGCTTTCAGTTGAAAGCCTTGCAGCTTGTCCTGGGCCCGCTGCTCTACGTCTCTCCCCCTTCTTCCGCCGTTCACTCGTCTCCACTCCGTCTGTCGTGGTGCGTTCAGGGCCGCCGCTGCTCCAGCCGTCTCCTTCGGCACGCTCACCTCAAGGCCCCGCTCCATCATATCCCGCGCTGCCTCTTCGGCCGTGTTGTAGGTTCTTGTGCCTTCCTCCCAATGAATCCTCATTTTTGTTAGCGGCGTTTGGAATCTAATTTTTTTCTCTTTCAGCGTTTTTTTAATGTTGGCATATTTCTTCCGCTGCTGCACGATTTCTGTCGGGTAGTCATGGTCAAAAAATACCTGTTTGTCGCCGATTTGTATCTTTTTTTTCCATGCTTGCGTCAGGATTCTTTCCTTTATGTCATATTTCACAAAGTTTACCACAACTGACCTGGGTGGAGAGTTTGTTTTCGGGTTCTGTGTCGGTGTTCTGTGCGCCCGTTGAATCTGCAGATCCATTTCTCCGGGTATTTCCAGTTCTTTTTTTAAGAACTGATCCATGAATTTTGTCATCGAGTTGCCTTCAATGCCCTCCGGAATTCCAAAGATGCGCATATTGCTTCGTCGGGATCTGCTCTCCAAGTCGTTTATTTTCTCTGGTCCGCGCATTTTTAACGGCTTGGGTAGCGCGTTTTGGGGTTCCGTCGGATATTACGTCCGACAGGGGACCTCAATTTGTTTCTGAGCTTTGGGCAGCGATGGCCTGCAGCCTTGGGGCAACAATTCACCGCACTACCGCATACCACCCCCAGGCTAATGGTTTATGCGAGCGTTTTCATAGGTCATTGAAAGCAGCCCTCAGAGCGTCGCTTACGGATGCAAATTGGGTAAACAGGCTACCATGGGTTTTATTAGGGTTGCGTTCTGCACCTAAAGATAACTTAAAAGCCTTCCCAGCTGAGTTGGTGTTTGCGCAACCACTCCGGCTGCCAGGCGAGTTCCTTCCTGATAATCCGGCGCCAGAACGTCCCCCTGCTCAGCGGTCACTGAACGACACGGGAGCGGACACGCTTCTGGGTCCCGTTCATCACACTTTTCCGCGTGTTTTTGTACCTAAATCTTTAAAAAACGCCAAGTTTGTTTTTGTCAGGCACGACGCTCAGCGTCCCACCCTGCGACCACCTTACGATGGTCCATATAGAGTGCTGGAAACAGGTGATAAACATTTTTTGCTAGATTTAGGGGACAGGAGGGAAACAATTTGTATAGACAGACTTAACCCTGCTTTTGTGATGGCTGATGAGGCGGTGCAAGTGGTGAGGGCTCCTCGACACGGCAGACCCCCCAGGGAGCATGCCCCAGAGCCCCCACAGAGATTGTCTAACAGTTCTCATCCTCAGATAGCAGATTCACTGCAGGACGGCGCCGCGGGAGCAGCTAAGCCCGCTTACAGCAACTTTGGAAGACGGTTGAAGCCCAGACAGCCTATGGACTGATATTTGTGATTTTATCATGTGATGTTGGCTATGTTGTATTGTTTCATCTTCGACGTTTGGGGGGGGGTCATGTGGCTCACATATTTGAGATGCTTAAGCTGCATATGTATATTACTGCTACCTCACGTCTTAGAAGGAACAATAAGTCTGGACCTCCGGGGGATAACAGGAAGGTGTGAAATCTGTCTTTAGAAATGGTTCTGAGAAGACTTCCTGACCACCAGGCTTTTAGGTGGAGGAGAGAAGACCTGGGGGGTGATGTATTGTCTCGGGGGATTGAATGACAATGTGATTCTGTACTTTGATGTCCCGGGTATAAAAAGGAGAGATGTGGGATATTCTGTCTCTTTTCTGATTGAGAGGATGTTGGAGATACGTGAATGATTAATAAACCTGAATTGAGAAATAAATTCAGCCTCTTCATTTCACGCTCTCTACAAACACACCATTTTTCAGGCAATGACCCCTTTAAAGAAATATGTTGTGAATGAGGGGAGTCAAACTCATTTTTGTTCACGGACCACATATTGGGGGGGGGGGGGGCTGAAAAGTTCATAGGCTGAAAATTTCATAGTGGTTAAATTTGACCAAATGTAGGTTTTTTTCAACCGCAGGGGTCCAAGTGCTGCAACACCGATGGAAGAAGTGTGTGGACCAAAGGGGAGACTATGTTGAAAAATAAACCACATTTGGTCAAATTTGACCACTATGACCTTTTCAGCCTATGAACTTTTCAGTCCCCCCTCCCCGCTTAAAACCCGATTTAATCTCAAGTGTAGTGTTGCCAACTCCTGAGAAAAGAAAGTAGCTATTGGCTGTCCTAAAAGTTGCTAAATGATGGCATCATCTCATTTGCATAAAATTAAATTAAAATCACCCTTTATTGTCATTCAACCAATCATGTACAGTAGAATGAAATTGTGCTTTATCCTGTCTACAGTGTCAATCACACACACCCCATGTTTAGAATCAGAAGGGCCACTGCCATGCAAGGCGCCGCCACAGATTTCCCTCCTCCATTCCATAATTGCTGAGCACCAAGCTGGACGGCAGGAAGTTCCGCTTTTATATGGTCTTCGGCATGACCCGGCCAGGATTTGAACCCCTGCCTCCCGGGTGTGGGGCGGGTGCTCTACCAACTGAGCCACCACTCCGGTAGTAACTGGTCCTGTGCATGTAATAGAGAGCCTAAGTCCTGTACTTCTGCATAATGAGACCTTAAATCAGAAAAAAATCTCCATTGAAATGAATGATAAGAGCAAAATTTTCTTTTGAGCCCGATCAAATTTTGCCATGAGTTACACATATAATGTTTGTCAATTTAAAATATAATTTACCATGTAATTAAAGTTGTCTGCTGTTGGATAATAACAGAGTAATTTAGTTTTCGTGAAAACGCTTACCGGACTACATCTCCCATCATCCTACATCACAAAACACGATCATGGCGGGAAATTACTTAAAAATACATACATACATATACAGATCATCTCAAAAAATTAGAATATCATGAAAAAGTTCAATATTTTTTTTTCACTCATTTCAGAAAGTGAAACCCATATAGTATATGGTGTAGAGGAGCTGAAATAACGAGGCGATTTTTGTATTAAAAACAGGGTTTTTAATGAATAGCTCTTCTATCGAGTCTCATCAGGTGTAGAGCTTGGCAGAAGGCAAGAGAGTGATCTCTGCTCCGCTCGCTGGTTAAATACAAGCACACATAGAGCCACACATTGAAAAAGCTGACATCAGAGCCACACATTGAAAAAGCTGACCTCCCCCCGTTATCTTAACCCCCCCATTGTTCTGCTATCTCCTCTCCTTGTCTTGGGAGGTGATGGGAACTCCTCCTCTCGCCTTAGGGGGTAAAGGTGTCAAGTCCATCTCCGCCGCCGCGTCTTGGGAGGTCCATTGACTTTAACCCGGCGGGGGAGATCCTTTGTCCTTTCCAGGTGTGAAGTTCCTTACATATGCTGTCACAAAACATTTCCACTTGTTCTAACATATGTAGATATGGGATATAAGAGTCATATATACCACAGGCCCCCCAAACACTAGGAAAGGACACAGAAAGAATCACAGTCTAAGATAATAACTATGAAATACTACTTGTTACAACTGTTGCCACAGGAGAAGTTTTCTAGCAGCCATGCTCCTAAGAAAGTTCAGTGGTAAACATAACAGCATAGTGAAATCATAAGTAGCCTTAAACTGTTGTAGCACAATTAGTGAATAATTGCGAGTTGGTTGGTATCAGTCCCTGTGCTGTCTGGGCTTTATTCTTCTCCCAAAACTGCTGTAGGTTGGCTTAGGTGTCCCGCTGGGACCTTCTCGTGGTGAATCTGCATTGTGGGAAGGAAAGAGATTATTTGTTCCCTGCCTGGGGGCTGAGACTTTTCCTCTGGGGGGTCTACCACGCCGAGGTGCTCGTGCCAACTGTGCAGGTTCGTCTCTCAGCAAGAAAGCAGGTTTGAGTCTGTCAACACTGACCACTTCCTTTCTGTCCCCATAATCAAGCACAAAGTGTTTGTCACCATTTTCCAGCACTCTGAACGGGCCATCGTAAACTGGGCGTAACGTTGATTTAATGGCTTCATGCTTAACAAAAACGAACTCAGCGTTTTTTAAAGTTTGAGGAACAAAAACTCGTGGAAAAGAGTGATGAGCTGGACCGTGGAGGGAGTCCGGTCCACTGCTGCCTAAAAACCTTGGGACTGGAAGGTGTCCTGGTTCTGGGTTCTCTGGTAAAAATTCTCCTGGGAGTCTGATAGGCTGGGCAAAAACTACTTCTGCAGGAGAAGCGTCTAAATCCTCTTTAGGTGCTGCACGCAACCCCAATAAAACCCAGGGAAGTTTATTTACCCAATTTGTGTCCGTTAGTGAGGCCCTGAGGGCAGCCTTTAAGGACCTGTGAAAACGCTCGCATAACCCATTAGCCTGAGGGTGATAAGCGGTGGTGCGATGAATTGTTGCCCCTAAACTGTTAGACATGGCTGACCAGAGCTCTGAGATAAATTGAGGCCCTCTGTCTGACGTGATGTCTGATGGAACGCCGAAACGTGCCACCCAGTTTGCTAGAAAAACGTGAGCGACTTCCTCCGCTGTGGTTGACGCTAGAGGGACTGCCTCTGGCCAGCGCGTGGTGCGGTCTATCATTGTTAACAGGTGTGTGAAACCTTGGGAGGAAGGTAGCGGCCCCACGAGGTCGACGTGAATGTGGTCGAATCTTCTAGCAGGAATTGGAAAAGGCTCCAGAGGGGCTTTTGTGTGTCTGTGTATTTTGGCGCGTTGACAAGGAATGCAAGTTTTTGCCCATTCTTTTACGTTTTTGCGCAGGCCTGGCCACACAAACTTTTCAGCAACCATTTTGACCGAGGCGCGCACACCTGGGTGCGCGAGGGAGTGAATTGTGTCGAAAATACGGCGGCGCCAAGCAGCTGGTACTAACGGGCGAGGTCGGCCGGTTGAAACGTCGCATATTAGGGGGGGCACGCCGTCGCGCAACCCTTTTTTCTCCAGCCTTAACCCTGTTGGTCCGGACAGGAGCGCGCGCACGTCTGCATCACTGCTTTGTTCTTCCGCCATGGCTGCATAATCTATTCCATCCTGGATAGGTGCTGCGTATGTATGTGCGTTAGTGAAGAGTTCCGCTGCTGAGGCGGCGTAATCTGTCTCCTCGTGCTCTGGCGGTGTCACAGCGCGAGAGAGACAGTCAGCTACAACGTTAAGTTTGCCTGCTACATGTCGAATGTCTGTGGTGAACTCTGAAATCGCAGCTAGCTGTCTTTGTTGTCTGCCCGACCATGGTTCTGAAATTTTAGCCATAGCAAAAGTGAGCGGCTTATGGTCCACAAAGACCGTGAAACTCCGCCCTTCTAACCAAAACTGGAAGTGGCGGATGGACAAATGAAGCGCTAGCAGCTCTCTGTCGAAAGTGCTGTATTTGCGTTCCGTTGGGTTTAGCGATTTGCTAAAGAATGCCAAAGGTTGCCAGACTCCGCTGACAAGTTGTTCTACAACTGCCCCTATAGCCAGGTCAGAAGCATCTGTGGTCAGAGCGGTCAGCGTTGACAGAGTCAAACCTGCTTTCTTGCTGAGAGACGAACCTGCACAGTTGGCACGAGCACCTCGGCGTGGTAGACCCCCCAGAGGTAAAGTCTCAGCCCCAGGCAGGGAACAAATAATCTCTTTCCTTCCCACAATGCAGATTCACCACGAGAAGGTCCCAGCGGGACACCTAAGCCAACCTACAGCAGTTTTGGGAGAAGAATAAAGCCCAGACAGCACAGGGACTGATACCAACCAACTCGCAATTATTCACTAATTGTGCTATAACAGTTTAAGGCTACTTATGATTTCACTATGCTGTTATGTTTACCACTGAACTTTCTTAGGAGCATGGCTGCTAGAAAACTTCTCCTGTGGCAACAGTTGTAACAAGTAGTATTTCATAGTTATTATCTTAGACTGTGATTCTTTCTGTGTCCTTTCCTAGTGTTTGGGGGGCCTGTGGTATATATGACTCTTATATCCCATATCTACATATGTTAGAACAAGTGGAAATGTTTTGTGACAGCATATGTAAGGAACTTCACACCTGGAAAGGACAAAGGATCTCCCCCGCCGGGTTAAAGTCAATGGACCTCCCAAGACGCGGCGGCGGAGATGGACTTGACACCTTTACCCCCTAAGGCGAGAGGAGGAGTTCCCATCACCTCCCAAGACAAGGAGAAGAGATAGCAGAACAATGGGGGGGTTAAGATAACGGGGGGGATGTCAGCTTTTTCAATGTGTGGCTCTATGTGTGCTTGTATTTAACCAGCGAGCGGAGCAGAGATCACTCTCTTGCCTTCTGCCAAGCTCTACACCTGATGAGACTCGATAGAAGAGCTATTCATTAAAAACCCTGACATCCCCCCGTTATCTTAACCCCCCCATTGTTCTGCTATCTCCTCTCCTTGTCTTGGGAGGTGATGGGAACTCCTCCTCTCGCCTTAGGGGGTAAAGGTGTCAAGTCCATCTCCGCCGCCGCGTCTTGGGAGGTCCATTGACTTTAACCTGGCGGGGGAGATCCTTTGTCCTTTCCAGGTGTGAAGTTCCTTACATATGCTGTCACAAAACATTTCCACTTGTTCTAACATATGTAGATATGGGATATAAGAGTCATATATACCACAATGGATTCATTACACAGAGAGTGATATATTTCAAGTATTTATTTTAATTTTGATGATTATGGCCTACAGCCCATGAAAACCCCAAATTCAGTTTCTCAAAAAATTAGAATATTACATAACATTAATTAAAAAAATATTTTTTTAATAGAAATGCTGGCCGACTGAAAAGTATGTTCATGTACACACTCAATACTCGGTCAGTGCTGCTTTTGGATTAATTACTGTATCAATGTGGCGTGGCATGGAGGTGATCAGCCTGTGGCACTGCTGAGGTGTTATGAAGATCCAGGTTGCTTTGATAGTGACCTTCAGCTCGTCTGCATTGTTGGGTCTTCTGTCTCTCATCTTCCTTATGACGATACTCCATAGATTCTCTATGGGGTTTAGGTTGGGAGAGTTTGCTGGCCAATCAAACACAGTGATGCCATGGTCATTAAACCAAGTTTTGATATTTTTGGCAGTGTGTGTGTGTGGGGGGGGTGGGAGTAGGGGGGGTGTCAAGTCCTGCTGGAAAATGAAATCAGCTTATCCGTAAAGCTTGTCAGCACAGGGAAGCATGACGTGCTCTAAAATTTCCTGGTAGACGACTGCAGTGACTTTGGTCTTGATAAAACACAGTGGAACAACACCAGCTGATGATGTGGTTCCTCAAATCATCACTGACTGTGGAAACATCACACTAAACCTCAAGCAACTGAGATTCTGCGCCTCTCCACTCTTTCTCCAGACTGTGGGACTTTTATTTCCAAATGAAATGCAAAATTTACTTCGATCTGAACAGAGGTCATCTGCTATACACACACACACACACACACACACACACACACACACACACACACACACACACACACACACACACACACACACACACACACACACACACACACATATTGTTGGAAACCACTCAGTAATTTTCCCTCAGACTGAAGGGCATGACAGATCACAGTTGCTGGGGGACAAGGGGAATTGTCATGGGGGGTTGATATGTCAATACAGCACCTCAGGTAGCAGAGGAGTGTTACTACAAAAGAGAGTTCCTGCAACCTGTGTTTTTACTGTTTTGGATTCTGGTGGATGTGAGAGGAAGAGAATACAGTTTCATCTGCTCTGAATGCTCGGCCTGATTATTCATCTCTCCACACTGGCGACCGCCGGTGAAGCAAGCAAGCTGCTCTAAGTGACAGACTCCCGCTCGGGGAGACGGTTCCTCATGGACTTTGGCTCCCAAAAGAGCCTCATCCTGCCGTCCTACGCCGACTGGCTGGCGGGAAGTAGCAGCCCCGAACTGACGGCCGCAAACAGCTCAGACATTAAAACTTTTGGTAAGAGGACACTGACTGTATCCTTGCACGGCCGTACATACCAATGGGCATTCGTCATAGCGGCATGCAGCTTCCCCATTTTAGGCGCTGATTTTTTGTGTGCACACGGACTACTAGTTGATGTTGCTAACAGATGCCTGATTAACGCAATGTCTTTTGATTCTCTCCCCTGTGCAGCTTGAGGAACCGAGCCCACAACACTAGCCAACGTCACAACGCCAGGGGGTAAGTTCCACACCTACTCACCTTGTTCCCAGCACTCATGGTCCTGACGTTTTCGGCGACCGTCACTAAACACAGGGTGGAGCACTTCATTACCACCATGGGGCCGTCCGATTTTGCACAGCCTTGGTGCCTGGACGCAGCTAAACTGGCCATAGTGCGCGAGGAATTTGCCAACTTGGAAAAGTTGGGCATCATCAGACACTCAAACAGCCCATGGACATCCCCGCTACATATGGTTCCTAAGGCCGAGGTATTGAGGCGACCTTGTGGTGATTTCCACAGATTAAATAACGCCACAGCGCACGACCGCTACCCTATCCCGCATATTCTGGAATTTTCCGTTCACCTCACCGGGGCGCACATTTTTTCCAAGATAGACCTGGTCCACGGTTACCACCAGGTCCTGGTGCGCGCTGAGGACATACCTAAAACAGCAGTAATAACCCCATTTGGTCTGTTTGAGTTTTTACGTATGCCTTTTGGATTAAAGGGCACGGTGCAGACATTCCAACACATGGATGCGGTGTTGCGCCATCTGCCGTTTGTGTTCGTCTACCCGGATGACATCCTGGTGGCCAGCACATCCAAGGACGAACACGTAGCCCACCTCAGGACAGTTTTCCAGAGATTGGAGGAGCATGGGTTAATAATCAACCTGGCAAAGTGCCAGTTCGGGGTGACGGGAATCGATATTTTGGGCCACCGCATCTCACCGGAGGGCGCGATACCTTTGCTGGACAAGGTGCGCGCAGTGGCGGATTTTCCCTGGCCTCAGACGGTCAGGGTGCTGCAGGAGTTTTTGGGGATGGTTAACTTTTACAACCGTTTCCTCCCCCGTGCAGCCCAGCTCCTGCAACTGTTGTACGCTGCGCTTAAGAAATGGAAACCGGCGAACAGAGTCGACTGGACTCCTGAGCGAGAGCAGGCATTTTCCTAGGTTAAAACAGCTCTGGCGAACATCGCACTGCTGGCGCACCTGGACCCAGCGGCTCAGATAGCGCTCACTACCGATGCCTCGGACGTGGCCATAGGGGCTGTCATGGAGCAGCACGTTGCAGGTTCTTGGCAGCCGCTTGCCTTTTTTAGCAGGTCTTTGCACGACAGTGAGCGTAAGTACAGCGTGATCAAGAGAGAGTTACTGGCTCTCCACCTGGCCATATGCCACTTCCAGTTCTGGCTGGAAGGGTGCACCCTCACTGCATTCATGGACCACAAGCCACTAACGTACACGATGGCCAAGGTTTCGGAACCATGGTTGGGCCGACAGCAGAGACAGCTGGCTGCGATCTCGGAGTTTACGACCGACATTCAGCATGTGGCTGGTAAACTCAACATGGTGGCGGACTGCTTCTCGCGCGCATTAGTGGCCCCAGTCTATGTGGGGATAGATTACACAGCCATGGCCGCTGAGCAGATCAGCGATGGGGACGTTTGCGCGATCCAGTCTGGACCAACAGGGTTAAGGCTGGAGAGCAGAGTACTGCAGGACAGGGGCCCCCCCCTAATCTGTGATGTCTCCATGGGCTGCCCGTGCCTGGGGGTCCCACGCGCTTGGCGCCGCTGCGTTTTTGAGTCAGTTCATTCCCTGGTGCACCCAGGAGTGTGTGCGTCAGTCAAAATGGTGGGAGCAAAGTTCGTCTGACCAAGCCTGCACAAACAGGTGAAACAGTGGGCTGCAGCCTGCGTAGTGTGCCAACAAGCCAAAGTGCACAGGCACACAAAGGCCCCCTTGGAGCCATTCCATATCCTGGCTAAGCGGTTCGACCACGTTCACGTGGACCTCGTGGACCCCCTCCCGCCATTGCAGGGGTTCACGCACCTCCTAACAGTGGTGGACTGCACCACGCGCTGGCCCAAAGCTGTCCCGCTAGCTTCCACCCCGTCCGCAGAAGTTGCACGCACTTTTTTGACGACATGGGTGGCATGTTTCAGTGCCCCTTCGGACATCACGTCCGATCGGGGCCCACAGTTTGTTTCCGACCTCTGGTCCACCATGGCCCGGAGCCTGGGCGTCACAATTCATCGCACGACCGTATACAACCCCCAGGCCAATGGGTTATGCGAGCGTTTCCATAGATTACTTAAAGCAGCGCTCAGGGTTTTGCTTATGGATGCAAATTGAGTAGACCGCTTGCCATGGGTTCTATTAGGGTTGCGTTCAACACCGAAGGAGGATTTGGCGGCCTCCCCAGCAGAGCTGTTTTTTTCCCAGCCGCTGCGGCTCCCCAGGGAATTTTTGCCGGATATCCCCGCGCCGAACACCAATCCATCCCCACGTTCACGGCATAGCGCAGGGACAGGGACGCTACCCGGCCCAGCCCACCACTGTTTTCTCCGCACTTTTGTGCCAAAGACCTTGAAGGACGCATCGTTCGTATTTGTCATGCACGATGCCCACTGGACCCCATTGCGCCCGCCCTACGATGGCCCGTTCAGAGTGCTGGAACCAGGGGACAAACATTTTGTGTTAGACTTGGGGGGTCGCCGGGAGACAATCTGTATAGACAGGCTTAAGCCCACCTTTGTTTTAGCAGATGAACAGGTGGTGTCGGCCCAAGCTCCTCGGCACGGAAGACCCCCACTGAGAACTCCCCAGGAAAATGACTCGTCAGATCAGTCACACGAGCATGCTGAAGGTGCCCCACCAATTGTCCCCCCACAGATGGACACACCCCCAGGAACCCCCCACTGGCACAGCAGCGCCTCGGAGCCAAAGATCCCCCATTACAGCAGCTATGGACGGAGGCTGAAGCCCAAAGGACATGAGGGTTAAGGCTCAGTCTGAGAGTCTGGGGGGGGGGGGGGCGGTGTGGGAAGCCACTCAGTAGTTTTCCCTCAGACTGAAGGGCATGACAGATCAAAGGTGCTGGGGGACAAGGGGAATTGTCATGGGGGTTGATATGTCAATACAGCACCTCAGGTAGCGGAGGAGTGTTAATATAAAAGAGAGTGCCTGCAACCTGTGTTTTTACTGTTTTGGATTCTGGTGGATGTGAGAGGAAGAGAATAAAGACTCATCTGCTCTGAACGCTCAGCCTGATTATTCGTCTCTCCACAATAAATATATACATACACACGCACGCACACGCACGCACACACACACACGCACACACATCTCCAGAGATGTTCATCCAGAGATGTTCAATTGGATTCAAGTCTGGGCTCTAGCTGGGCCATTCAAGGACATTCACAGAATTGTCCTGAAGCCACTCCTTTGATATCTTGGCTGTGTGCTTAGGGTCGTTGTCCTGCTGAAAGATGAACTGTTGCCAGGATGTCTCTGTACATTGCTGCATACATGTTTCCCTCTATCCTGACTAGTCTTGCAGTTCCTGCCGGTGAAAAACATCCCCACAGCATGATGCTGCTACCAACATTGGTGTGGTTATCAACGGTGCCTGGTTTCCTCCAATCATGACATCTGGCATCCACACCAAAGAGTTCAATCTTTGTCTCATCAGACCAGAGAATTTTGTTTCTCATAGCCTGAGAGTCCTTCAGGTGCCTTTTGGCAAACTCTAGATGGGCTGCCATGTGCTTTTTACGAAAGAGTGGCTTCCATCTGGCCACTCTACCATACAGGCCTGATTGCTGGATTGCTGCAGAGATGGTTGTCCTTCTGGAAGGTTCTCCTCTCTCCACAGAGGAACGTTGGAACTCTGACAGAGTGACCATCAGGTTCTTGGTCACCTCCCTGACTAAAGCTCTTCTCCCCTGATTACTCAATTTAGACAGCCAGCCAGCTCAAGGAAGAGTCCTTGTGGTTCTGAACTTCTTCCATTTACGGAAGATGGAGGCCACTGTGCTCACTGGGACCTTCAATGCAGCAGAAATTTTTCTGTACCCTTCCCCAGATTTGTGCCTTGAGACAATCCTGTCTCGGAGGTCTTCAGACAATTCCTTTGACTTCATGTTTGGTTTGTGCTCTGACATGCACTATGATCTTTTAGTGAGTCCTATGATCATGACAGACAGACAGACAGAGATTTCTTGAATTATATATAGAGTGATATTCAGCTCTCGATCTGTGAACAGGTTTGAGATATTTCCTGGTAGCAGGTCAGAAAAATGGGATAAGAAGACAGAGTGATGTCTGAAGATAGAGTAGGTGGCAGTAATGCACCTGTAAGCTGGTTGCCAACCGCCAATCAAATCTAAAAGAAGAAGAAGAAGAAGAAGGTTGTTTGTAGCTTGCAACATTGTTTGTCCTGTTTTAAATTTTTACCAGGGCCAAAAACTTCCATGCAACTGTCTTTTAAAAACTGGTGTGTTCTCAATGACCAACCTTATACAGTGGTGTGAGAAAGTGTTTGCCCCCTTCCCGAGTTCTCATTTTTTTGTTTGTCACACTTAAATGTTTCAGATCATCCAACAAATTTTAAATATTAGACAAAGATAATATTAGACAAAGATTAGACCTTGGCGGACTGATCCCAAGCTTTCTAAACTGGCTTTTGGTACGTGGAATGTCACCTCTCTGGTGGGGAAGGAGCCTGAGCTGGTGTACGAGATTGAGCGATACCGGCTAGATATAGTCGGCCTCACCTCAACACACAGCTCCGGTTCCGGAACCAGTCTCCTGGAGAGGGGCTGGAGCTTGGCCTTTTCTGGAGTTGCCCCGGGCGAGAGGCGACGAGCAGGGGTAGGTATTCTTGTATCGCCCCACCTTGCTGCCTCTATATTGGAGTTTTCCCCGGTGGACGAAAGGGTTGCTTCCCTGCGCCTTCGGGTTGGGAAACGGGTCCTGACCATCATTTGTGCCTATGCACCAAATGATGTTTCAGAGTACCCACCCTTTTTGGAGTCTGTGACTGGGGTGCTGGAGGGTGCTCCTCCTGGAGACTCCATTGTCCTACTGGGGGACTTCAATGCGCACGTGGGCAACGACAGTGAAACCTGGAGGGGGGTGATTGGGAGGAACGGCCTGCCCGATCTGAACCCGAGTGGTGTTCAGTTATTGGACTTCTGTGCTAACCACAGTCTGTCTATAACGAACACCATGTTCAAGCATAAGGGTGTCCATATGTGCACCTGGCACCAGGACACCCTAGGCCGCAGGTCGATGATCGATTTTGTTATCGTATCATCAGACCTGCGACCGTATGTCTTGGACACCCGAGTAAAGAGAGGTGCAGAGCTGTCAACTGATCACCACCTGGTGGTGAGTTGGATCCGATGGCAGGGGAGGAAGCCATTCAGACCTGGTAGACCCAAACGTATAGTGAGGGTGTGCTGGGAGCGTCTGGCTGAGGCCCCTGTCCGGGAGGTCTTCAACTCCCACCTCCGGAAGAACTTCAACCACATTCCGAGGGAGTCTGGAGACATGGAGTCTGAATGGGCCATGTTCTCCACCTCTGTTGTTGAAGCGGCGGCCCAGAGCTGCGGCCGCAAGGTGGTCGGTGCATCTCGTGGTGGCAACCCCCGAACCAAGTGGTGGACACCAGTGGTGAGGGGGGCCATTAAGCTGAAGAAGGAGTCCTATCAAGCTTGGTTGGCTTGTGGGACTCCCGAAGCAGCTGAGGTGTACCGGCAGGCCAAGCGGAGTGCAGCTCGGGTGGTTGCTGAAGCAAAAACCCGGGTATGGGAGGAGTTCGGTGAGGCCATGGAACAAGACTTTCGGTCGGCTTCAAAGAGATTCTGGCAAACTGTTCGGCGGCTCAGGAGGGGAAAGCAGCTCCCCGTCCACACTGTGTATGGTGCGGATGGGACACTGTTGACTTCAACTGGGGATATCGTCGGGCGGTGGAAGGAATACTTCGAGGATCTCCTCAATCCCACTGATACGCCTTCCACAGAGGAAGCAGGGTTTGGGGACGAGGGGGATGACTCGCCTATCACAGGGGCTGAGGTCGCCAAGGTGGTTAAAAATCTCCTTGGTGGCCGGGCCCCGGGGGTGGACGAGATTCGCCCCGAGTACCTCAAGGCCCTGGATGTTGTTGGGTTGTCATGGTTGACACGCCTCTGCAACATTGCGTGGAGGTCGGGGGCAGTGCCTTTGGCATGGCAAACCGGGGTGGTGGTTCCTGTCTTCAAAAAAGGGGACCGGAGGGTGTGCTCCAACTTTAGAGGGATCACACTCCTCAGCCTCCCTGGGAAGGTCTATGCCAAGGTACTGGAGAGGAGAGTCCGGCCGTTGGTCGAACCTCGGATTCAGGAGGAGCAATGTGGTTTTCGTCCTGGCCGTGGCACATCGGACCAGCTCTTTACCCTCTCGAGAATTCTTGAGGGTTCGTGGGAGTTTGCCCAACCAGTTTACATGTGTTTTGTGGACTTGGAGAAGGCATTTGACCGCGTCCCTCGTGGATTTTTGTGGGGGGTGCTTCGGGAGTATGGGGTATCGGGCTTGTTGTTACGAGCTATTCGGTCTCTGTACGACCGTTGTGAGAGTTTAGTTCGCATTGCCAACACTCGGTCGGAGTCATTCCCAGTGAGAGTTGGACTCCGCCAGGGCTGCCCTTTGTCACCGGTCCTGTTCATAATTTTTATGGACAGGATTTCTAGGCGCAGCCAGGGAATGGAGGGTGTCATGCTTGGTGACCACAGGATCTCATCTCTGTTGTTTGCAGATGATGTTGTCCTGTTGGCTTCATCCAGCAATGACCTACAGCTCTTGCTGGGACGGTTTGCCGCTGAGTGTGAAGCGGCTGGGATGAGAATCAGCACCTCCAAGTCCGAGTCCATGGTCCTCAGCCGGAAAAAGGTGGATTGTCCTCTCCGGGTTGGGGACAGGCTCCTGCCCCAAGTGGAGGAGTTTAAGTATCTTGGGGTCTTGTTCACGAGTGAGGGGAAAATGGAGCGAGAGATCGACAGACGGATTGGAGCAGCATCTGCAGTGATGCGGACGTTGTACCGGTCTGTTGTGGTGAAGAGGGAGCTTAGTTCTAAGGCAAAGCTGTCGATTTACCAGTCAATCTACGTTCCTACTCTCACCTATGGTCACGAGCTTTGGGTAATGACCGAAAGAACGAGATCGCGGATACAAGCGGCTGAAATGAGCTTTCTCCGTAGGATTGCTGGACTCACCCTCAGAGATAGGGTGAGGAGCTCAGTCATCCGGGAGAGGCTCAGAGTAGAACCGCTGCTCCTCCACATTGAAAGGAGTCAGTTGAGGTGGTATGGGCATCTGATTAGGATGCCTCCTGGACGCCTCCCACTTGAGGTGTTTCAGGCACGTCCCACTGGGAGGAGACCCCGGGGCAGACCCAGGACTCGGTGGAGAGACTATGTCTCCCAGCTAGTCTGGGAACGCCTTGGTATCCCCTCTGAAGAGCTGGAGCAGGTGGCTGGGGAGAGGGAAGTCTGGGCTTCTCTGCTTGAACTGCTGCCTCCGCGACCCGGACCTCCGGAAAAGCGGTAGAAGATGGATGGATGGATGGATGGATAGACAAAGATAACACAAGTAAACACAAAATGCAGTTTTTAGATGAAGGTGTTTATTTTTAAGGGGAAAAAAACAAACCTACATGGACCTGTGTGAAAAAGTGATTGCCCCTAAACCTAACAACTGGTTGGGCCTCCCTTAGCAGCAACAACTGCAATCAAGCATTTGCGATAACTGGCAATGAGTCTTTTACAGTGCTGTGGAGGAATTATGGCCCCCTCATCTTTGCAGAATTGTTGCAATTCAGCCACACTGGAGAGTTTTCGAGCATGAACTGCTTTTTTAAGGTCATGCCACAGCATCTCAATCGGATTCAGGTCAGGTTCAAGTTCAACTTTTGTCTCGTCAGTCCACAGAGTATTTTCCCAAAAGTCTTGGGGATCATCAAGACGTTTTCTGGCAAAACTCAGATGAGCTTCAGCAGTGGTTTTTGTCTTGGAACTCTGCCATGCAAGCCATTTTTGCCCACCTCTTATGGTGGAGTCATGAACACTGACCTTAGCTGAGGCAAGTGAGGCCTGCAGTTCTTTCAGTGTTGTTGTGGGGTCTTTTGTGAGTTCATGGATGAGTTGTTGCTGCGCTCTTGAGGTAATTTTGGTCGGCTGGCCACTTCTGGGAAGGTTCACCACTGTTCCATGTTTTCGCCATTTGTGGATAATGGCTCTCACTGTGGTTTGCTGGAGTCCCAAAGCTTTAGAAATGGCTTTATGTCATGGGCGGCGAGAGCGTTCCCCCCTCCTTCCCATTCATCTCTCTGTTGTTCATCATCACACCTGAGGGAGAGGACACACTTGTGCCCTCTCACCAGCCAGCGTACTTAAGGAGGCATCTTTCTGTGACTCAGCGCTGGCTCGTCTGGGTATACTGCCGCTGAAAGACAGCAAGTCATCATTACACTGGTAAAAGAAGTTATTAACCTGTGTGCTTTTTCCACTGTGCAGGTTGGTGCCATCGTGTGGGCTCCCTCGGAGCCCACGTAAGTGGTAATTTGGCTCACCCACTTTCCCTTACTCCATTCCTCTGCTTACAGCTCTCGTTCTCTCGCCACAGGCCCATTCCTCTGGCAAGTGACTGTTTTGTAGCAGTGCAGTTTTTGCTATTTAATAAAACAGTCAAACGTGTGTACTGTTTGATTGTCTCTTTGTTGCTGCACCTTGCACGTGGACTGAATTGTCTAATCAGTCATGACAGCTTTATAACCTTTTCCAGACTGATAGATCTCAATTACTTTGTTTCTCATTTGTTCCTGAATTTCTTTGGGTCGCAGCATGATGTCTATCTTTTGAGGATCTTTTTGTCTACTTCACTTTGTCAGGCAGGTCCTACTTAAGTGATTTCTTGATTGAAAACAGGTGTGGCAGTAATCAGGCCTGGGTGTTGTGTATGTAAATAGGCTGTAGTAGTAAGATGGCGGCCGGGTTGGTCATGGGCTGGACCGGAGTGCCTACTGCTGGTTTCCGGTGGTGACACCACCCGTGGTATAAAGGAGTGGGTGGAAGAGGCTCTGCCTCTTTCGTTGTGGGAGCCACCTGGCCAGCGGGCGTGTGCTGTAAGCCTATATCTATCTATCTATCTATCTATCTATCTATCTATCTATCTATCTATCTATCTATCTATCTATCTATCTATCTATCATCATCATCATCATCACCAAATTTTGATGAATTAATGGCAGCTATCAGGACAACACAGGATGGTAAAGCTCCAGGAAGGGATGGAATTCCAGCAGAAGTGTGGAAATTTGGTGGTGTTCAGCTGACCAAGTGCCTGCACAAGCTCATCCAAGAGATATGGGATGCCCAGAAAGTACCTCAAGACTGGAAGAATGCATGTATTGTGCCTTTGTTCAAGAAAGGTGACAGGAAGGATTGTGGAAATTACCGAGGTATATCACTACTAGCCACTGTTGGTAAGATTCTCTCACGTGTACTACTTAACAGACTCAGTGAACACATCTCGCAGAATGTACTACCGGAAACCCAGTGCGGCTTTAGAAGTGGAAGAAGCACAATGGACATGATTTTCTGATTGAAACAGGTTCAAGAAAAGTGTATCGAACAGAACATGCCGCTTTATGTAGTCTTCATAGACTTCAGTCCAACTTCTTCAAGTTTCTTTTTACAGTGTCTTTAAATCTGAGCCTTGGTCTACCCTGATTGCGTTTTTATATATATATATATATATATATATATATATATATATATATATATATATATATATATACACTACCGTTCAAAAGTTTGGGGTTACCCAGACAATTATTTTGTGTTTTCCACGAAAAGTCACACTTATTTACCACCATGAGCTGTAAAATGAATAGAAAATATAGTCAAGACATTGGCAAGGTTAGAAATAATGATTTGTATTTGAAATAATAATTTTTTCTTTCAAACTTGGCTTTCGTCAAAGAATCCTCCATTTACAGCAATTACAGCATTGCAGACCTAACATGATTGCACAAGGGTTTTCTAATCATCCATTAGCCTTCTGACGCAATGAGCAAACACATTGTACCATTAGAACACTGGAGTGATAGTTGCTGGAAATGGGCCTCTATACACCTAGAATCAGAATCAGAATCAGAATCAGATTTATTGCCATTGTTCATGTAGTACACAAACTAGGAATTTGTCTCGGTACAATGCTGCAACATTAAACATGATAAGATAAGAGAAATAAACTATACATGTAATAAAGTGTAGGATAAGTGTAGGTGTAAGTGTAGGTGTAATATCTAGATATTGCACCAAAAACCAGACATTTGCAGCTAGAATAGTCATTTACCACATTAACAATGTATAGATTGTATTTCTGATTAGTTTAAAGTTATCGTCATTGAAAAAAAGTGCTTTTCTTTCAAAAACAAGAAAATTTCTAAGTGACCCCAATCTTTTGAATGGTAGTGTATGTAGTGGGGCAAAAAAGTATTTAGTCAGCCACCAATTGTACAAGTTCTCCCACTTAAAAGATGAGAGAGATCTCCAGTTTTCATCATAGGTATACCTCAACTATGAGAGACAAAATGAGAAAAAAAAAATCCAGAAAATCACATTGAAGGATTTTTAATGAATTAATTGGTAAATTCCTCAGTAAAATGAGTATTTGGTCACCTACAAACAAGCAAGATTTCTGGCTCTCACAGACCTGTAACTTCTTCTTTAAGAGGCTCCTCTGTCCTCCACTCGTTACCTGCATCAATGGCACCTGTTTGAACTCGTTATCAGTATAAAAGACACCTGTCCACAACCTCAAACAGTCAGACTCCAAACTCCACTATGGCCAAGACCAAAGAGCTGTCAAAGGACACCAGAAACAAAATTGGAGACCTGTACCAGGCTGGGAAGACTGAATCTGCAATAGGTAAGCAGCTTGGTGTGATCAACTGTGGGAGCAATTATTAGAAAATGGAAGACATACAAGACCACTGATAATCTCCCTCGATCTGGGGCTCCACGCAAGATCTCACCCCATGGGGTCAAAATGATCACGAGAACAGTGAGCAAAAATCCCAGAACCACACGGGGGGACCTAGTGAATAACCTGCAGAGAGCTGGGACCAAAGTAACAAAGGTTACATCAGAAACACACTACGCCGCCAGGGACTCAAATCCTGCAGTGCCAGACGTGTCCCCCTGCTTAAGCCAGTACATGTCCAGGCTCGTCTGAAGTTTGCTAGAGAGCATTTGGATAATCCAGAAGAGGACTGGGAGAATGTCATATGGTCAGATGAAACCAAAATAGAACTTTTTGGTAAAAACTCAACTTGTCGTGTTTGGAGGAGAAAGAACACCATACCTACTGTGAAGCATGGGGGTGGAAACATCATACTTTGGGGCTGTTTTTCTGCAAAGGGACCAGGACAACTGATCCGTGTAAAGGAAAGAATGAATGGGGCCACGTATCGTGAGATTTTGAGTGAAAACCTCCTTCCATCAGCAAGGGCATTGAAGATGAAACGTGGCTGGGTCTTTCAGCATGACAATGATCCCAAACACACCACCCAGGCAATGAAGGAGTGGCTTCGTAAGAAGCATTTCAAGGTCCTGGAGTGGCCTAGCCAGTCTCCAGATCTCAACCCCATAGAAAATCTTTGGAGGAAGTTGAAAGTCTGTGTTGCCCAGCAACAGCCCCAAAACATCATTGCTCTAGAGGAGATCTGCATGGAGGAATGGGCCAAAATACCAGCAACAGTGTGTGAAAACCTTGTGAAAACTTACAGAAAACATTTGACCTCTGTCATTGCCAACAAAGGGTATATAACAAAGTATTGAGATGAACTTTTGTTATTGACCAAATACTTATTTTACCGAGGAATTTACCAATTAATTCATTAAAAATCCTTCAATGTGGTTTTCTGGATTTTTTTTTTTTTATTTTGTCTCTCATAGTTGAGGTATACCTATGATGAAAATTGGAGACCTCTCTCATCTTTTAAGTGGGAGAACTTGCACAATTGGTGGCTGACTAAATACTTTTTTACCCCACTGTACAGTATATATATATATATACGTATATATATATATATATATATATATATATATATATATATATATATATATATATACTGCTCAAAATATGCCATATGAAGTCTATGCCACAGACAGACTCAGATTAAATAATCTGAGTAAGCTGGACTAGCCTGCCACAATTTCGATATCCAGCTTATTTTTTTTCCATTAAAATCTGATGTGTTTTCAAAGTGTTCCCTTTATTTTTTTGAGCAGTATATATAACACTGCATGTAATAAAGCTCTGTTAAACTGCAGCAACCGTGTGCTTGTTTTGTCTCAGTTACGGGCATAACATTTGGTGACGAGGTAAAAGTGGGAATGGAAAATTTTGTTGCTGAATTTCGGCCATTTTTGGAGGCGCTGGGCACGGCACCCATGTCATGGCCTCGCTGGTTCTTGGCTTTTACCAACTGCCTCGTGGTCTTGGACCTGGGCGAGCGTGAGAGGCTCCGCGCGAGGTTGGTGTTAATCCATAAGTTGGGCGCTGAGGGGCAGAGAGTGTTGGACAGTCTGGGTGGGGCCGACAGTTTTGACGGCGTGGTGGAATTGATGGCGCACCACTTTTGCACTGATGAGAGTGTCACTGTCCGGCGCATCCACTTTCAACAGCGCCGCCAGCGGTTAGGGGAGCTAGTGACGACGTTTGTTGCCGAGCTCCGTAGGCTGGCGAGGGGGTGTGAGTTTGGACACCTGGAAGAGGAGATGATTCGGGACCAACTGGTGGAACACGTTTGTAGTGAAGTGGTCTGGTTCAGGTTATTGGGAGTTTCCAGGAGAGTTGATGTTGACCATGGCTGTTGAGCTCACCCAGCGGTTTGAAGCAGCGGAGATCATCGCGAGGGGCCTGCCTGAAGAGGCTCTTCAGAGCGAAGATGATTCTCGCGCAAAGGCACTGAGTTGGGACCCTACTGACAGTGACACTGGAGGTGACACGTATGCCACTGTGGTGAAGATACGGTCTGCCCCTGGTACACCTCATTGTTATGGGTGTGGGTTCCCTGTTCACCGCTATAAAGCCAGTGTGTGCCCAGCGAGAGGAAAGCGATGTGGCAAGTGCGGTCTCCGGGACCACTTCGCCAGGACGTACGACAACTTCGTACGCAGGAGCCATGGGAGAGAACCAGGTGCTGTGTAGAAGTCTCCGACCATTGTACATACGGTCTCCCCAGCGACGATGGGGAGGATCGGCTGTGATGTCATGTTCGATGGTGTCATGGTTCCGCTGTTGGTTGACATGGGTGCTGTTATCTCGGTGTTGAACCTGGAGACCGTGAACAGTTTGTTTCCCCACCGAGAGATTAAACAATGTGAAAGAGACTATTACGGCTATGGACTGAACAGGCTGGCTATGGTGAGCTTTATGGAGGTAGAAGCCCGTTATGGGTCGGCTGTGGTGCCCCGAGCCCGCATCCATGTCACCGCTGGGGGGGGGGGGTTAACATCATGGGGTGTAACCTATTTTATAGCCTTGGTTTTTCGATCGCCAGTGTGTCGGGTGAGGAGTGGTTGGGCTGCAGACTGTGGAGCCCGCCGACTCTGCTGATGGATGGCGTGGAGGTGAGGGAATCGGACTGGTTGGACATGTGTCAAGAAGGAGAGCACGTTTGGCGCTATGCGAGGATGCTGCGGGTTGGACCCAATGCCAGTCTGTTTGATGCCCAAACTGGGGGGGGGGGGGCGGAATGGCAAGACGGGACCTCGCAGGCAGCCTGTAAGGACGAGGCTCCCATGCTGGATCCAGAAAGAGCGGGACCAGAGAGTGAGTTGTTTCTTCGCTCGGGAAGACGGTCAACCATGGAAAACACGGACTGGGCCCAGGAGTCGACTGGACTGTTGATGGAGACCAGTCAGACCCAACACCATTGGTGGAGGAGGTCATGGGCTTCCCTGCGGGTCGGCGATGTGGTGCAGCCCAGGGTTGAGGCCTGGATGAGAGGTGAACACGGCTCGCGCGAGCAGTGCGACAAGAGGAGACGGTTCTGAGTGGAGGCTGTTCGAAGTGACGGGTTTCTATGCTTGTCTGACCAGACCTGGAGACATCCGAATGAGCTGCACAGGGTGGAGAAGATGAGACAGCGTGGTGGGAGCCCTGAGGTCAAGAGACGGAAGCGTCGGGAGAAAGACCCGCCTGAGGACTGAGAGAATTGTTTTAATTTTTGTCTGTGCTGGCTTGGTACCCTGTCTAATTCAAAAAGAAAGAGAGTGAGTGTGAGTGTTAATTTGAGGGAAGTTTTCTATTATAATTATGGTGTATATTGATTGAATTTTGACCTGAGGGGTTTATGTGTATAAATTATATGATTTTGCTAATTTTAGGGTGAAATTTTATTGAAATGACATTTTGTGTGCCCAAGTTTGGAGTGATGAGAGTGTTTGGCCCAAGTAAATTGTTTATGTTTGATTATTTACATACCCAACGTTTTGGAATGTGCCCCAGTGTGGGGGTGAGTGTTTGGGGGTGGGGGGCAGTAGCTGTTATTTGTCCTGTAATTATATGTTTTGTATGGAGCTGTTCTGGGATTGTTTTATTTTAATTTTGTTATTGTAGTTACACGGCTTTGTTTTGTGTTCGGTGGCAGAATAATCCGCCCAGCCGTGTGGGGGCGCTGGTAGTCCACCTGCCCCCCCTCCCAGTTAGTTGTGTGCATGGATAGGTTGTTTATTTGTCTTTGTAAATGTTTTGTTTTAGTGTGTGAGTCGGGAAGAAAATTTTGAGGGGGGGGGGGTCTATCTGTGTGCTTGGCATTTCTTTTTTTGGGGGGGGGGGGGGTTGTGTATGTATGGCTGGACCGGGGTGGTTACTGCCGGTTTCCGGTGGTGATGCCACCCATGGTATAAAGGTATGGGCGGAAGAGGCTCTGTCTCTTTCGTTGTGGGAGCCACCTGGTCAGCGGGTGTGTGCCGTGTGTGTGTGAGTGTGTGTGTGTGTGTGTGTGTGTGTATGTATATATACAGTATATATATATATATATAAACACTGCATGTAATAAAGCTCCATTAAACTGCAGCAACCGTGTGCTTTTTTGTCTCAGTTATGGACATAACAGGTGTGGCTCGAGAAACTGAACTCAGCTTTCCAAAGATGTGACAAACCACAGTTAATTTATGTTTGAACGGGGGGGGGGGGTGTCACTTTTTCACACAGGGCCATGTGCAGTGGTGTGGAAAAGTGTTTGACCCTTCCTGATTTCTCGTTTTTTTGTATGTTTGTCACACTTAAATGTTTCAGATCATCAAACAAATTTAAATATTAGACAAAGATATCACAAGTAAACACAAAATGCATTTTTTAAATGAAGGTGTTTATTATTAAGGGGGACAAAATCCAAACCTACAAGGCCCTGTGTGAAAAAGTGATTGTCCCCTAAACCTATTAACTGGTTGGGCCACCCTGAGCAGCAACAACTGCAATCAAGCGTTTGGGATAACATTTCAGTGAGTCTTTTATAGTGCTGTGCAGAAATTATGGCTCACTCATCTTTGCAGAATTGTTGTAATTCAGCCACATTGGAGGGTTTTCGAGCATGAACCACCTTTTTAAGGTCATGCCACAGCATCTCAATCAGATTCAGGTCAGGACTTTAACTAGGCCTCTCCAAAGTCTTCATTTTGTTTTTTCTTAAGCCATTCAGAGGTGGACTTGCTGATGTGTTTTGGATCATTGTCCTACTGCAGAACCCAAGTGCGCTTCAGCTTGAGGTCACGAACAGATGGCAGGACGTTCTCCTTTAGGATTTTTTGGTAGACAGCAGAATTCATGGTTCCATTTACCACAGCAAGTCTTCCAGGTGCTGAAGCAGCAAAACAGCCCCAGACCATCACATTACCACCACCATATTTTACTGTTGGTATGATGTTCCTTTTCTGAAATGATGTGTTACTTTTACGTTGGATGTAATGGGACACACACTTTCCATAAAGTTCAACTTTTGTCTCGTCAGTTCACAGAGTATTTTCCCAAAAGTCTTTGGGATCATCAAGATGTTTTCTGGCAAAACTGAGACAAGCCTTTCTGTTCTTTTTGCTCAGCAGTGGTTTTTGTCTTGGAACTGCCATGCAAGCCATTTTTGCCTAGTCTCTTTCTTATGGTGGAGTCATGAACACTGATCTTAACTGAGGCAAGTGAGGCCCGCAGTTCTTTTGATGTTGTTGTGGGGTCTTTTGTGACCTCTTGGATGAGTCATCGCTGTGCTCTTGGGGTAATTTTGGTCGGCCGGCCACTCTTGGGAAGGTTCACCAATGTTCCATGTTTTCGCCATTTGTGGATAATGGCTCTCACTGTGGTTCGCTGGAGTCCCAAAGCTTTAGAAATGGCTTTATAACTGACAGATCTCAAATACTTTGTTTCTCATTTGTTCCTGAATTTCTTTGGATCGCAGCATGATGCCTAGCTTTTGAGGATCTTTTTGTCTACTTCACTTTGTCAGGCAGGTCCTATTTAAGTGATTTCTTGATTGAGAACAGGTGTAGCAGTAATCAGGGTTGGGTGTGGCTAGAGAAATTGAACTCATCTTCCAAAGATGTGATAAACTACTGTTAATTTATGTTTTACGGTGGGGGGGGGGGTGTCACTTTTTCCACACAGGGCCATGTAGGTTTTGGATTTTTTACTCTTAATAATAAACACCATTTAAAAACTGCATTTTGTGTTTACTTGTGTTATCTTTGTCTAATATTAAAATTTGTTTGATGATCTGAAACATTTAAGTGTGACAAACATACAAAAAATGAGAAATCAGGAAGGGGGCAAACACTTTCTCACACCACTGTATTTGTCCTTATTGCATGTTTTTGAAGCGTGCATAGCGGCTAAAGATTGCTTTGGTAGATGTTTCCTCAAATTTCAACACAGTAACTGAGCTATGGCAACACAAGTGAATAGTACAGTGTCAGCAATGACTTCTGGTCCAAAATGTGCCTTGTATTTCTAAGGACTGCAATGCTCTTTGCTATTTTTGATTTTATGTAGCTGATATGAGTTGTCCAGAAGGTTTTGTGATCAAGTATTACACCCAGAAATTTGTTTTCATATACTTCCTCTATATTTATGTTTTCAACCATTACTTGTACCCAAGTAGCTGCACTTCTTTTTCCAAACAGTGTGGGGGCACAGGTCTGGGATTCTCTCACACCCAGAATGCAGGAAGAGAGACAGAATAATGAACTGACGGAGGAAGTGTCTCCGGGAGGTATCAGATGAGACAGTTAGTGCTATACACCTCCTGAGGAGAGGAGGAGTAACTATAACCTGGAGCCAACCAGACAAAGATGTGCCTTTCGTCCCCGGCAGCACAAAGCTGGAGCGTGAAGACGCAGGGGTGTGAATGTATTGTAACTTACATGTCAAGTTGTTATGATAATTGCGCCACACATTCTCTTTGTCCAGGCAACATGTATAATGTCAGAAGCCTCAGTTGTTATGCATGAGATTAAAGCTATAAAAGCCAGATGCACAGCAACTGAGGAAGAAGTTCCCCTTTATGGGGGTTTTTCAGATCTGTGCTGGGGGTATGGCTGTATTATGTTGTTAGAAGAAAATAAAGATTCTATGTCAGCCATGCTCGTGCCTCACCTCACATCCTTTTTCCTCTACAACAGCATATTTTTTGTTTTTTTGTCAGATTCAGGGACAATTTATTTACATCAAACCACATCTTTAGCTTGTTCATTTCTGTTGTGATTGTCTCTACAAGCAAACTCTCACTGGAAAAAAAAAGCATATTTGTGTCATCAGCAAATAAAATAATTTTCAAAACATTTGAAACTCTTTAAATGTGACTGATGAATAATATAAACAATTTTCGACCCAAAACTGACCCTTGAGGTACCCCACATTAATAGCCAGGTACTCTGACTTGCACTCACCTACAGATGTGGACAAAATTGTTGGTACCCCTCTGTTAATGAAAGAAAAACCCACAATGGTCACAGAAATAACCTGAATCTGACAAAAGTGGTAATAAATAAAAAATTCTATGAAAATTAACCAATGAAAATCAGACAATGCTTTTGAATTGTGATTCAACAGAATTATTTTAAAAAACAAACTCATGAAACAGGCCTGGAAAAAAATGATGGTACCCTTAACTTAATATTTTGTTGCACAACCTTTTGAGGCAATCACTGTAATCAAACGATTTCTGTAACTGCCAATGAGACTTCTGCACCTCTCAGCAGGTATTTTGGCCCACTCCTCATGAGCAAACTGCTCCAGTTATCTCAGGTTTGAAGGGTGCCTTCTCCAGACGGCATGTTTCAGCTCCTTCCACAGATCTTCAATAGGATTTAGATCAGGGCTCATAGAAGGCCACTTTAGAATAGTCCAGTGTTTTGCTCTTAGCCATTCTTGGGTGTTTTTAGCTGTGTGTTTTGGATCATTTGTTGCAAGACCCATGACCTGCGACTGAGACCAAACTGTCTGACACTGGGCAGTACATTTCTCTCTAGAATACCTTGATAGTCTTGAGATTTCATTGTACCCTGCACAGATTCAAGACACCCTGTGCCAGATGCAGCAAAGCAGCCCCACAACATAACAGAACCTCCTCCATTTTTCACAGTAGGGACAGTGTTCTTTTCTTGGTATGCTTCATTTTTGTGTCTGTGAACATAGAGCTGATGTGCTTTGCCAAAAAGTTCCAGTTTTGTCTCGTCTGTCCATAGGACATTCTCCCAGAAGCTTTGTGGCTTGTCAACATGCAGTTTGGCAAATTCCAGTCTGGCTTTTTTATGATTTGTTTTCAACAGTGGTGTCCTCCTTGGTCGTCTCCCATTATGTCCACTTTGGCTCAAACAATGACGGATGGTGCAATCTCTGGTGCGGACACTGATGTACCTTGACCTTGGAGTTCACCATGAATGTGTTTAGAGGTTGTTCTGGGCTCTTTTGTTACCATTTATATTATCCGTCTCCTCCTGCGGCCACGTCCAGGGAGGTTGGCTACAGTCCCGTGGATCTTAAATTTCTGAATAATATGTGCAACTGTAGTCACAGGAACATCAAGCTGCTTGGAGATGGTCTTATAGCCTTTACCTTTAACATGCTTGTCTATAATTTTCTTTCTAATCTCCTGAGACAACTCTCTCCTTTGCTTCCTCTGGTCCATGTTTAGTGTGGTACACACCATGTCACCAGACAGCACAGTGACTACTTGTCACCTTTTAAATAGGCCGACTGACTGATTACAAGTTTGTAGACACCTGTGATGTTAATTAGAGGACACATCTTGGTTGAACATGTCCCTATGGTCACATTATTTTCAATCTTTTCTAGGGGTACCATCATTTTTGTCCAGGCCTGTTTCATGAGTTTGTTTTTTAAAGTAATTCTTTTGAACCACAATTCAAAAGCATTGTCTGATTTTCATTGATTAATTTTCATAGAATTTTTATTTATTACCAATTTTATCAGATTCAAGTTATTTCTGTGCCCATTGTGGGTTTTTCATTAACAGAGGGGTACCAACAATTTTGTCCATGGCTGTATTTGTACAAATTACTGTCTGCTACTCCTCACCCAATCCCGCCCCACCCCTATATCATACCTTTCAAATTTATTGATCAAAATATTGTGATTAACTGTATCAAATGCCTTTTTTTAGATCTACAAAAATACCAACAATATTTTTTTTGTCTGTACAATATGTGATTTCTTCGAGTAAATCTACAGTATAAGTGCCAGTGATGTGGACCTGTCTGTCCTAAATCCATATTGACAGTCAGAAATCATCTTATGTTTCTCAAAAAAATTCTCCAGCCTTTAAGTGAACAATTGTTCCAGAATTTTGGAGAATTTGGAGAGTAGCTCTGTTTAACATTGGTTAGCACTGTGGCAGCACAACAAGAAGGTCATGGAGTCGATCCCACCCTTGACCATCGTGGGTTTGATCCCATCTCTGACCATTTGTGACTAGGGCTGTACGTATGACAAAAATTTCATATCACTATATAAGTTATCTTAGAAAATGATATATTTCATAATATACATTTTGCGTGAATTCTACAGTTTAGGTAATCACATAAAAAGGACCATCTTTTTTTTACTTTTTTTATATGCACCTTTTTCCATCATAATTTTGTAGCGTTATAAAACAGTTTTTTTTATGTGCATTTGAGACTTGATTCTCATAAATTTCAGGTTTTTCTTCTAAATCATATATGAATAAAAAGTAAACATCAATAAGTTAAATATTTCCTGAGCCTGAGGAGAATTAGTAAAAAAAAACAAACAACAACAAACAAACAAACAAAAAACATGAAAATGAGAAAATTACCCATCACTGCCATCTACAGATATAAAGTAGCTGCTAGTTTAAATCAATGAAAATTTAAGTATGGAGCTAAAGACAACAGCCTGCCATTGTTTGCTTCTTAGTAAAAATATTTCAGATTGGTCATGATCTGAAAATCAAAGACACAAAAGGTAATGTAATAAAATGCATTTGATGACACTTTATTCATTAACGCTACTTGACTAACTAAAACTCCCCCTCATGGATCGTCACCTTATCGTGGTGGGGGGGTTTGCGTGCCCCAGTGATCCCAGGAGCTATGTTGTCCGGGGCAATTTGCCTCTGATAGGGTCTCCCAAGACAAACTGGTCCTGGGTGAA
This sequence comes from Pholidichthys leucotaenia, assembly GCA_020510985.1. Taxonomy (NCBI): domain Eukaryota; kingdom Metazoa; phylum Chordata; class Actinopteri; order Cichliformes; family Pholidichthyidae; genus Pholidichthys; species Pholidichthys leucotaenia. The sequence continues at coordinate 111,755,204 of CM035840.1, read as the reverse complement.
GGGCCAGACGAAGAACGACCCAACAGACTCTCATGATAAATTGTATATCAAGGATTCAGTGTACCCCGCCCGGTATGGGGTTACCGGGGCCCCACCCTGGAGCCAGGCCTGGGGGAGGGGCTCGAAGGCTAGCGTCTGGTGGCCGGGTTTCCACCCATGGGACCCGGCCGGGCTCAGCCCGAAGGAGTTACGTGGGTCCGCCCTCCAGTAGGTTCACCACCTGCAGGAGGGATCATGGAAGTCCGGTGCTATGTGGATTAGGTGGCAGTCAAAGGCGGAGACCTTGGCGGACTGATCCCAAGCTTTCTAAACTGGCTTTTGGTACGTGGAATGTCACCTCTCTGGTGGGGAAGGAGCCTGAGCTGGTGTACGAGATTGAGCGATACCGGCTAGATATAGTCGGCCTCACCTCAACACACAGCTCCGGTTCCGGAACCAGTCTCCTGGAGAGGGGCTGGAGCTTGGCCTTTTCTGGAGTTGCCCCGGGCGAGAGGCGACGAGCAGGGGTAGGTATTCTTGTATCGCCCCACCTTGCTGCCTCTATATTGGAGTTTTCCCCGGTGGACGAAAGGGTTGCTTCCCTGCGCCTTCGGGTTGGGAAACGGGTCCTGACCATCATTTGTGCCTATGCACCAAATGATGTTTCAGAGTACCCACCCTTTTTGGAGTCTGTGACTGGGGTGCTGGAGGGTGCTCCTCCTGGAGACTCCATTGTCCTACTGGGGGACTTCAATGCGCACGTGGGCAACGACAGTGAAACCTGGAGGGGGGTGATTGGGAGGAACGGCCTGCCCGATCTGAACCCGAGTGGTGTTCAGTTATTGGACTTCTGTGCTAACCACAGTCTGTCTATAACGAACACCATGTTCAAGCATAAGGGTGTCCATATGTGCACCTGGCACCAGGACACCCTAGGCCGCAGGTCGATGATCGATTTTGTTATCGTATCATCAGACCTGCGACCGTATGTCTTGGACACCCGAGTAAAGAGAGGTGCAGAGCTGTCAACTGATCACCACCTGGTGGTGAGTTGGATCCGATGGCAGGGGAGGAAGCCATTCAGACCTGGTAGACCCAAACGTATAGTGAGGGTGTGCTGGGAGCGTCTGGCTGAGGCCCCTGTCCGGGAGGTCTTCAACTCCCACCTCCGGAAGAACTTCAACCACATTCCGAGGGAGTCTGGAGACATGGAGTCTGAATGGGCCATGTTCTCCACCTCTGTTGTTGAAGCGGCAGCCCAGAGCTGCGGCCGCAAGGTGGTCGGTGCATCTCGTGGTGGCAACCCCCGAACCAAGTGGTGGACACCAGTGGTGAGGGGGGCCATTAAGCTGAAGAAGGAGTCCTATCAAGCTTGGTTGGCTTGTGGGACTCCCGAAGCAGCTGAGGTGTACCGGCAGGCCAAGCGGAGTGCAGCTCGGGTGGTTGCTGAAGCAAAAACCCGGGTATGGGAGGAGTTCGGTGAGGCCATGGAACAAGACTTTCGGTCGGCTTCAAAGAGATTCTGGCAAACTGTTCGGCGGCTCAGGAGGGGAAAGCAGCTCCCCGTCCACACTGTGTATGGTGCGGATGGGACACTGTTGACTTCAACTGGGGATATCGTCGGGCGGTGGAAGGAATACTTCGAGGATCTCCTCAATCCCACTGATACGCCTTCCACAGAGGAAGCAGGGTTTGGGGACGAGGGGGATGACTCGCCTATCACAGGGGCTGAGGTCGCCAAGGTGGTTAAAAATCTCCTTGGTGGCCGGGCCCCGGGGGTGGACGAGATTCGCCCCGAGTACCTCAAGGCCCTGGATGTTGTTGGGTTGTCATGGTTGACACGCCTCTGCAACATTGCGTGGAGGTCGGGGGCAGTGCCTTTGGCATGGCAAACCGGGGTGGTGGTTCCTCTCTTCAAAAAAGGGGACCGGAGGGTGTGCTCCAACTTTAGAGGGATCACACTCCTCAGCCTCCCTGGGAAGGTCTATGCCAAGGTACTGGAGAGGAGAGTCCGGCCGTTGGTCGAACCTCGGATTCAGGAGGAGCAATGTGGTTTTCGTCCTGGCCGTGGCACATCGGACCAGCTCTTTACCCTCTCGAGAATTCTTGAGGGTTCGTGGGAGTTTGCCCAACCAGTTTACATGTGTTTTGTGGACTTGGAGAAGGCATTTGACCGCGTCCCTCGTGGATTTTTGTGGGGGGTGCTTCGGGAGTATGGGGTATCGGGCTTGTTGTTACGAGCTATTCGGTCTCTGTACGACCGTTGTGAGAGTTTAGTTCGCATTGCCAACACTCGGTCGGAGTCATTCCCAGTGAGAGTTGGACTCCGCCAGGGCTGCCCTTTGTCACCGGTCCTGTTCATAATTTTTATGGACAGGATTTCTAGGCGCAGCCAGGGAATGGAGGGTGTCATGCTTGGTGACCACAGGATCTCATCTCTGTTGTTTGCAGATGATGTTGTCCTGTTGGCTTCATCCAGCAATGACCTACAGCTCTTGCTGGGACGGTTTGCCGCTGAGTGTGAAGCGGCTGGGATGAGAATCAGCACCTCCAAGTCCGAGTCCATGGTCCTCAGCCGGAAAAAGGTGGATTGTCCTCTCCGGGTTGGGGACAGGCTCCTGCCCCAAGTGGAGGAGTTTAAGTATCTTGGGGTCTTGTTCACGAGTGAGGGGAAAATGGAGCGAGAGATCGACAGACGGATTGGAGCAGCATCTGCAGTGATGCGGACGTTGTACCGGTCTGTTGTGGTGAAGAGGGAGCTTAGTTCTAAGACAAAGCTGTCGATTTACCAGTCAATCTACGTTCCTACTCTCACCTATGGTCACGAGCTTTGGGTAATGACCGAAAGAACGAGATCGCGGATACAAGCGGCTGAAATGAGCTTTCTCCGTAGGATTGCTGGACTCACCCTCAGAGATAGGGTGAGGAGCTCAGTCATCCGGGAGAGGCTCAGAGTAGAACCGCTGCTCCTCCACATTGAAAGGAGTCAGTTGAGGTGGTATGGGCATCTGATTAGGATGCCTCCTGGACGCCTCCCACTTGAGGTGTTTCAGGCACGTCCCACTGGGAGGAGACCCCGGGGCAGACCCAGGACTCGGTGGAGAGACTATGTCTCCCAGCTAGTCTGGGAACGCCTTGGTATCCCCTCTGAAGAGCTGGAGCAGGTGGCTGGGGAGAGGGAAGTCTGGGCTTCTCTGCTTGAACTGCTGCCTCCGCGACCCGGACCTCCGGAAAAGCGGTAGAAGATGGATGGATGGATGGACTAACTAAAACTCTTAGAAATCAAATAAATTACATTAAGAGCTAACTTGCTCCTCTGACCCGTTTTAATATATTTATTATTTATTTTGCATGTACAGTATGTGCCACCATCATGCACTTTTGCAGCTTTAATAATTTTTTTTCAGACAAAACTAAGAAACTCAGCAGTAATTTAAACTAAAGAAACAATGGTCTGATGCACTATAATGTTTCCTATCAGCACAACTTAGCATCATTTAGCATTTGCCGTTTTATAATTAGACATGGTGTTAACGTTACTTACCGCCTATTAAAACGAGGTTAGCGGACTATCCTCTCTGACGCAGCATGATGAAAAACAGTCCCACATCCCTGACAAACCGGAGCAGCAGCTATTTGACCAGACTGGTAGTTTGGAGTTACCAACCACCAGAGGAGAGAGCCTAGCCACCCACCACACCCCTGTTCCGCTGTGCTCTGCAGGGGGAGAGGCTGGGTGCTGACAAGTAGTGGGTGAGGAGCTTTGTTCAAAAAATGGGAGTATGTGCATTTTAAATCACGATATAAATGATAGAGTATTCTATGAAATGAGAGACATTTTTATATTGTCATCTGATATATGTCATCATATTGCACAGCCCTATTGGTGACCCTTCTGTGTGGAGATTGGATGTTCTCCCTGTGTCTGTGTAGGTTTTCTCTGGGTACTCCAGTTTCCTCCTACAGGCCAAAGACATGCAGTTTTGGTTAACTGGCATCAATTGGGGATTCTAAATTGTCCTTAGGTATGAATGTGAGAGTGAATGGTTGTCTGTCTCTCTGTGTTGGCCCTGCGATGGACTGGTGATCTGTCCAGCTCCCCCCTGTCGGAGAGTATAGAAGCAGGCCTGTAATTTGACAGGCCTGCTTCCTCCCCATTTTGGGGGGAAATTTACCAGATTGAAAATATAAGTTACAAATGTAGGTTACTGGTTCAACAATAGCTTCAATTACTTTTTTTAAATATTCTTATCAATATCATTCCAGTCAGTTGATATTTTGTTTTTACATTTATTTACAATTTCTATTACTTCCTTTGCCTCAACTCCACAAAGGAACATTGAGCTAAGATTTCTTTCCCAATAATTCAACTCGACTCCATCAATTTTTGTTGGATTTATTTTTTGGGCCAAATCTGGTCCCACGCTAACAGAAAAATTGTTAAAACCATTTACAACTTGATTTATATTGTTTATTGTTTTATCATTATCAATAAAATAAGCATTATTTTTATTAAATTATTTTTTCTAATAATGTGGTTTAACACATTCCAAATACTTTTAAGAAGCCAACTCTATTGTCATTCATTCCACACAGCCAATCATGTACATCCATCCATCCATCTTCTACTGCTTTTCCGGAGGTCCGGGTCGTGGAGGCAGCAGTTCAAGCAGAGAAGCCCAGACTTCCCTCTCCCCAGCCACCTCCTCCAGCTCTTCAGAGAGGATACCAAGGCGTTCCCAGACCAGCTTGGAGACATAGTCTCTCCAGTGAGTCCTGGGTCTACCTCGGGGTCTCCTCCCAGTGGGACGTGCCCGAAACACCTCAAGTGGGAAGCGTCCAGGAGGCATCCTGATCAGATGCCCATACCACCTCAACTGACTCCTTTCAATGTGGAGGATCAGCGATTCTACTCTGAGCCTTTCTCGGATGACTGAGCTCCTCACCCTATCTCTAAGAGTGAGTCCAGCAATCCTACGAAGGAAACTCATTTCAGCCGCTTGTATCCGCAATCTCATTCTTTTGGTCATTACCCAAAACTCATGACCACAGGTGAGGGTAGGAACGTAGGTTGAACAGTAAATCGACAGCTTTGCCTTTGAGCTTAGCTCCCTCTTCACCACAACAGACTGGTACAATGTCCGCATCACTGCAGATGCTGCTCCGATCTGTCTGTCAATCTCTCGCTCCATTCTCCCCTCACTCGTGAATAAGACCCCAAGATACTTAAACTCCTCCACTTGGGGCAGGAGCTTGTCCCCAACCTGGAGAGGACAATCCACCCTTTACCGGCTGAGAACCATGGACTCGGACTTGGAGGTGCTGATTCTCATCCCAGCCGCTTCACACTCAGCAGCAAACCGTCCTAGCAAGACCTGTAGGTCATTGCTGGGTGAAGCCAACAGGACAACATCTGCAAACAACAGAGATGAGATCCTGTAGTCACCAAGCATGACACCCTCCATTCCTTGGCTGCACCTAGAAATCCTGTCCATAAAAATTATGAACAGGATTGGTGACAAAGGGCAGCCCTGGTGGAGTCCAACTCTCACTGAGAATGAGTTTGACTGAATGTTGGCAATACAAACCAAACTCTCACAATGGACATATACTGTAGAGACCGGATAGCTCGTAAAAACAAGCCCAATACCCCACACTCCCCAAGCATCCCCCACAAAAAAACCACGAGGGACACGGTCGAATGCCTTCTCCAAGTCCACAAAACAGATGTAAACTGGTTGGGCAAACTCCCACAAACCCTCGAGGATTCTCGAGAGGGTAAAGAGTTGGTCCGATGTGCCACGGCCAGGACGAAAACCACATTGCTCCTCCTGAATCCGAGGTTCGACCAACGGATGGACTCTCCTCTCCAGTACATTGGCATAGACCTTCCCAGGGAGGCTGAGGAGTGTGATCCCTCTAAAGTTGGAGCACACCCTCGGGTCCCCCTTTTTGAAGAGAGGAACCACCACCCCGGTTTGCCATGTTAAAGGCACTGTCCCCATCCTCCATGCAATGTTGCAGAGGCGTGTTAACCATGACAGCCCTACAACATCCAGGGCCTTCAGGTACTCAGGGCGAATCTCTTCCATCCCCGAGGCCCGGCCACCAAAGAGATTTTTAACCACCTTGGCGACCTCAGCCCCTGTGATGGGCGAGTCTTCCCCCTCTTCCCCAAGCCCTGCTTCCTCTGTGGAAGGCATGTCCAAGCCAGTTTAGGAAACCTGGGATCAGACCGCCAAGGTCTCCGCCTTCGACTGCCACCTGATCCACATAGCACCGGTCCCCCATGGTCCCTCCTGCAGATGGTGAGGCCACTGGAGGACAGACCCATGTAACTCCTTCGGGCTGAGCCCAGCCGGGCCCCATGGGCAGAAATCTGGCCACCAGGCGCTAGCCATCGAGCACCTCCCCCAGGCCTGGCTCCAGAGTGGGGCCCCAGTAACGCCTTACCAGGCGGGGTACACTGAATCCTTGTTTTAGCATTCATCATGAGAGTCTGTTGGATCATTCTTAGTCTGGCCCTTCACCCAGGACCAGTTTGTCTTGGGTGACCCTACCAGAGTGGATTGTCACCTTATCATGGTGGGGGGTTTGCGTACCCTAGTGATCCCAGGAGCTATGTTGTCCGGGGCAATTTGCCTCTGGTAGGGTCACCCAATCATGTACAGTAGAACAAAATTACGTTTCTCCTATCTACAATGCTAATCACATCAAGAATCAGAGGGGTCGCTGCCATGCAAGGCACCTCCACAAACAACTTCTCCTTCCTCTATTCTATTAAGCTGAGCACCAAGCTAGAAGGCAGGAAGTATCATTTTTATATGGTCTTTGGTATGATGCGGCCAGGACTTGAACCCCCAACCTCCTGGTTGTGGGACAGATGTTCTATCAACTAGGCCACCACTCTGGTAATATATTATTTTTTATTATTTTCCAATATTTCATTATAATATATCTTTTTGCATGTCCTAATAACATCTGTTAATTTATTTGTGTCAATTTTATATTTCCTTTCTTTCTCTGCAGTATGAATTGTTTATATAGTGCATTTTTTACAGGCATTTAGTAAACCTTTGGTAATCCATGGACTTTCGTTTGTTTTAGTCTGTCTCTGCACTACCTTATAGGACTTTATTTTTATCATATAACAATTCAAATATTGCTAGAAATCTGTCATAGGCTCTATCAACATCCTCTTCCTCACAAGCCTCCCCAGACTTCCACATCTGTCATCAAGCCTAATCAATCCTGACCACTTGAACTGAATCCCCACACCATACAAACTAAAGTGGGAGCCGTTTAGGAAGAAAGTTAAATTATCTCCCTGACTTGTGAATTAATACATATTTTTTTTGTATACTTTTATTAATCCCAGAGGGAAATCCAGGGTATCCACGCGGATGGATGAGGCAGCCACAGTACGGCGCCAATCCCTTCACAGACACATTCACATCTAAGGCCATTTTAGAGTCTCCAATTAACCTAACTTACATGTTTTTGGCCTGTGGGAGGAAACCAGAGTACCTGGGGTAAACCCACGCAGACACAGGGAGAACATGCAAACTCCGCACAGAAGGGTCACCAATGGTCAGGGTGTGGGATCGAACCCACGACCTTCTTACTGTGCTGCCACAGTGCTAACCACTGCTCCACCAAGCTACCCTAGTTTTTTTTTTTTTTTTCCACAAGGCACAAAATGCATAAAAGCTGTATCAAACATAGCATGCACATTGCTGCCCTCTGCTGTTTAATTCTAAGAGTTGCAGGTGTCTGCAACTTTTAACTAGAAAAGCACTCAGAGAGCGCATACTTCTGCCAAGGCTCCTTCTGTCCCTCATGGATCACATCCAAAATGTAATGGGTTAATCTCTAGCCCAAGAACCACCTCTGGTGAAAATTTCATCCAAATCCATCCAGCAGTTTGTGTAATCCTGTTGCACAAATACAAACAAAGCCCTTGGTGGAGGTATGCACTCTCAGATCATCACCAAAATCTAGTCATCTGTTCCCCATGCCCTTACACACCTTTCCTGAAAATTTCATCAAAATCCATTAACAACTTTTTGAGTAATGTTGCCAACAGTCAAACCAACAAACAAACCAATGCTGGCAAAAACATTACCTCCTCCCTTGGCGGAGGTAATAAAACAGTGCAAACCCCAGTGTACAAATTGGGAAGAGAAGTTACTGTATTGAAAAATTGCAGCCCATGTCCTTTCACACTTTGGCTGTTGTTTACACCAGAGTGTAGATGATCACATTTGACATAATCTGGTACCTGTATTACCTGTTATTAAATTCGTACTCACAGCTAAATAAGATAAATGAAGCATTCCTGATTCCAGTTTTATAAACAGACAAAAAGAAAAAGGTAAAAGGCCTTCTGTCTGAGTCAAAGACAAAATGTTTTCCTCTGCAGCAACTCCAGAGCTTTAGTTAGCTGGCATCAGCAATACTGGCTTCCAGCATCAGTCAAGCATGACTGTTCTGCGGGGAAACTGCAGCTGTAAAAAGAATATGATTTTTTTTTTTATTACAGAGAAGCTATTGATAAAAAAAAGCAAAATTATGAGGAGGTGGGGAAACAACCTCGAGCAGAAAGATTTGTATATAAAGTAGTAGATATTAAAACAGGACATGATGGAACATCTCTGTCTGCACTTTTTGCAGTACACTCATAGGCAAATTTCTATGGCGTATCTAGGTTATATGGACTTATTTGGCACTGTAGACCTTCATACTGTATGCGCATTCATGTACGCATACATGTACACACCCACACACATACACTGCATATGCCCCACTGCCATTGTTATAGGGCTAATCAATTATCTCCCTATGATGTCATTCTGCTATCCCTCCCCCATGGTGCTCAGACCTCCTCCACTTGGCTTCTCTGCTGGTGTGGGCACAAGATCAAAAATGGAAAAACAGCCCCTTATTCTAGGAAACACTCTTAAGTTTAATGTTGTGGACTGTAATATTTTTTTTACTTTTTCAGATATGTACCAATACAAGTAAATGCTCACTGCAGTTTAATCAAATATATACACACAATCACGTCATAGAGCAGTGATTCAATTAGTGCTGAATGAATCCGCTGGTTCTGGTCTCCATCCTCAGTGACAGGGTAATTGAATGAGGGACAGTAATGAAGAGACATGGACGCCAGCATGGAGGGCAACTTTAATTCTTTGTTTTGAGTTGACTCACTTCCTATGTAGCTACAGGCTCGTTCTTGGATAATTACCTGGGCATAAATAACATCTGTCATGAGGCATTCAATATTACCTGGCGGACCTCTTAACTGTAGATCACAAATGTGTACTGTAGCTTCAGAGACTTGTAATGGTGTCATAGCAAATCATCTTCATGCAAGAAGCGCACAATGTGGCACAGATGCTGCAGTGAACAGTCAAACTGTTTTCCAGTTGTATGCAGAGCAGAACCCCTCCAGCATTATGAAGATAATCCACTTAGCCTCTCAGAGTGTCAAGATACCAATTTACTCTGGGTTCTCTCTGCTATGTTTGTGAGGCAATGCTAAAAGATAGTAAAATGTATACTGATTAGCTGCCCCTGTATTGGAAAATATAACCTCCCTGACCAGAAATCTCTTAAATGATGAAAAGAAGAACCACAAGAAAAGGTCTAGCTTGTCTGCCTCACTCCTTTAAGAAGAAAAAAAAAAATCAGTGTGATACTTTGTCACATGATGAATCCAGGATTAGTAGCATCAAAAACCCAAACCTTCCGACTGGAGATTGTGAGGTGCTGGATTTCATGGGTAATCACTGCTGTTATTTACATCCTATGTTCATTAAAATGCACAGATTTCACACTGTTTATCCTATTTAATTTAGATTTTTAAAGCATTTTTTGTATATTTTTCTATGTTGGAGAAAGCTATGAGAGGTGCCATTCTTTGAGCAGTCGAGAGCAGAGCTTATTTTTTTTCCACCAATGAGCTTATAGGGCTGCCCCAATTCTGACTTAAATTACAAAAAGGAAGTGTGTCATTAGAGGTACACACATCAACTTCGCTTGCAATAACAAGGATTTGCATCACGTCAGATATACATTGGTGTGAAAAAGTGTTTGCCCCTTCCTGATTTCTCTTTTTTTTATATGTTTGATGATCTGTGTAGCACCCATAATGGTAACATTATGTAGCTCACATATTTCACTGCAGAGACCCAAGCATAGAAGGACTTTAAGCTTGCGGTGCGTATTGACATCACGCCTCAGATGGACAATGAGTCTGGACCACCTGCGGACTTGGGAGGAAGTCAGAGGATCTGGAGCAAGAGCCTGAAAGGACTGTCTGACCTCCTGGGGTCAGACAGAAGAGCAAAGAGGACTTTGAAGTGATTAAGTGTAAATAGAAGGATTTGACTTGATTGTGTGATTCTGTGTTTGATGTGTGGGTATAAATGTATGTGGGTTTACCGCAGCTCTTCCTCTTTTTTTCCTGACTGAGAGGGAGAGAGCTGGGGACTTGAGATGAATAAACCATACTGAGAAATTATCCAGTCTCATCATTTCATGATCCCCACATTGGTGACCAAGACGTACGATGCCGGGAGAACGTTACCCTGACCCGGATTCACCGGAGACCGACCGCACAAGCACAGGCTCGATTAAGCTCCCCGAGTTCTGGCAAGACGACCCGCACTCATGGTTCCAACACGCGGAATTGTGGTTCGTGCTTGGGGGAATATCAGCAGATGACACCAAGTTTCATAATGTCATCGCAAGACTCGACAGCCGCACAGCTCAATGTGTGCGGAGCCTGGTGCAGCAGCCGCCCGCTGCTGGCGAGTACGACGCACTGAAAGCCGCCCTCATCGAGAGTTTTGTGCCATCAGCTGAGGTGAGGGCCAGGCAGCTTCTGGACCTGCGCGACAGAGGAAGACGCAGAGCGACCGACCTCATGGAGGACATGCTGCAGCTGATCGGTACAGACAACGATGCGTTTCTGTTCAAACACATCTTCTTGAGGACCCTCCCAGCACACATGAGAGGTACCCTGTCTGGCATGAGGTGTGTGAGCCAGCAAGACTTCCGCGCGCTGGCCAGGGAAGCGCAGCGGCTCCTCGACGCCTGCGACGAGCAGGAGACTTCCGTGGCAGCAGCAGACCTCGGCGCGGCAGCCGGAGGCAGCAGGAGCAACCCCAGCGACGACGGCAGCGGCGCGGTCCAGAGGCAGAGGAGGGGACGGCCTCTGTTTTTACCATCGACGCTTCGCTGAGAAGGCGCACAGATGCATCCCGCCGTGCAGTTTCAAGAAACAGGGAAATGCCCGGGCCGGGGGTCGTTAGCAGCTTCGACTCTCGGTGAACAGAACAAGCTGCTTTATCTAACAGACGCGGGCTCCGGGCGGCAATTCCTCGTGGACACCGGAGCCCAGAGGAGTTTCATCACCGCGACCTATGCGGATCGTGTGGCGGGGCCCCGCGGAGACGGAGCAACGGCGGCGAACGGCTCGTCGATCAAAATGTTCGGGGAAAAGACTCTACGCCTGTCCTTGCACGGCCGCACCTATGAATGGACCTTCATAGTAGCGGCGGTGAGTTTCAACATGTTAGGCGCTGACTTTTTGTGCTCACATGGCTTGTTAGTGGATCTGGTTAATAGACGCCTAGTAAAAGCACTCTCCTTTTGTTCTATCCCTTGTGCAGCTCGAGTGTCCCCGCCGCCAGTACAGACCAACGTTGCCACAGCAGGCGGTAAGTTTCACACTCTTCTAACCCAGTTCCCAGCACTCACAGTTCCCACGTTTTCAGCTAAGGTTGCGAAGCACGGGGTAGAACACTTAATCACCACAAGTGGCCCACCAGTTTTTGCGAAAGCTCGGCGCTTGGATGCAGCTAAGCTCTCCATTGCGCGCGAGGAGTTCGCCAACCTGGAAAGGTTGGGCATAATTCGCCGCTCGAAGAGCGCCTGGGCCTCCCTGCTGCATATGGTGCCTAAGGCTGACGGCTCGTGGAGACCTTGTGGTGATTACCGCAGGCTGAACAATGCCACAGCGCAGGACCGCTACCCAATTCCGCATATTCAGGATTTTTCAGTGCACTTGGCGAAGACGCGCATTTTTTCTAAAATAGACCTGGTCCGCGGTTATCATCAGGTCCTGGTTCGACCAGAGGACATTCCCAAAACAGCGGTATTAACTCCGTTTGGACTTTTTGAATTTTTACGCATGCCTTTTGGCCTTAAAGGTGCCGCGCAAACTTTCCAACGAATGATGGATGCCGTGTTGCGCGACCTCCCTTTCGTTTTTGTCTACTTGGACGATATTTTAGTTGCCAGTGCCTCCGAGGAGGAACACGAAAAACACCTCACCACGGTTTTTCAGAGGTTGGGAACGCACGGGTTGATAATCAACCCAGCCAAGTGCCATTTTGGCGTAGCGCAAATCGATTTTTTAGGACACCGCGTCTCCCCAGAGGGAGCAATCCCTCTGCCGGCCAAAGTACACGCAGTGGCGGAGTTTCCCCAGCCACAAACAGTCAAAGCGTTGCAAGAGTTTTTAGGAATAGTAAATTTTTATAACCGTTTCATACCCCACGCAGCGCAGCTTATGCAACCGTTATACGCCGTGCTTAAAAAGCAGAAGCCCTCCAATGCGATCGAGTGGTCCCCGGAGCGGGAGCGCGCATTCACAGAGGTTAAAAAAAGCACTGGCAGACGCAGCGCTGCTGGCTCACCCAGACCCATCAGCTCGCATAGCGCTAATCACCGATGCGTCAGATGTGGCCATAGGGGCCGTTATAGAGCAGCAAGTCGCCAGGGTTTGGCAACCGCTCGCTTTTTTCAGCAGGTCCTTGCACGATGCTGAGCGGAAATACAGCGCGTTTGACAGGGAGCTGCTAGCGCTCCACCTGGCCATTCGCCATTTCCATTTCTGGCTGGAGGGGCGACGTTTCACCGCGTTTGTCGACCACAAACCGCTCACTTTTGCAATGTCCAAAATTTCAGAACCGTGGTCAGGACGGCAGCAGAGACAGCTGGCCGCAATTTTGGAATTTACCACCGATATTCAGCACGTAGCCGGTAAACTCAACGTAGTAGCGGACTGTCTCTCACGCGCGGTAACAGCGCTTGTCCACGCGGAAGCGGGTTGTACTACCACAGACGCGGGGCGGGGTAACAGCGTGGATGTGCACGCGGCCCCTGTTCACATGGGGATAGATTATGCAGCCATGGCAGCGGAGCAGAGCGGAGACGTAGACGTGCGCGCGCTCCTGTCTGGACCAACAGGGTTAAGGCTGGAGAGCAAAAGTTTACAAACCGGTTCACCCCCTCTAATCTGCGATGTATCCAGCGGGCGACCGCGCCTGGTGGTACCGGCCGTGTGGCGCCATCGCGTTTTTGACGCGGTGCACTCCCTGGTGCACCCGGGAGTACGCGCTTCGGTGAAAATGGTAGCGGAGAAGTTTGTTTGGCCGAGCCTGCGCAAGCACGTGAAAGAGTGGGCGAAAGCCTGCATGGCTTGCCAGCGGGCCAAAGTCCACAGGCACACGAAGGCCCCTTTAGAACCGTTCCACATTCCGGCTAAGAGATTCGATCATGTGCACGTAGACCTAGTGGGCCCCCTGCCGCCGTCACAAGGGTTCACACATCTCTTGACAATGGTGGACCGAACCACACGTTGGCCGGAAGTGGTCCCGTTAACATCGACCACAGCAGCAGAGGTGGCTCGCGTTTTTTAACAGCCTGGGTAGCGCGGTTCGGGGTTCCGTCGGATATTACGTCCGATAGGGGACCTCAATTTGTGTCGGAGCTGTGGTCAGCAATGGCCAGCGGCTTAGGAGCGGCAGTCCACCACACTACTGCTTATCACCCCCAGGCCAACGGTTTATGCAAGCGTTTTCACAGGTCTTTGAAGGCAGCCCTCAGAGCGTCGCTCACGGATGCAGATTGGGTAAACAAACTACCATGGGTTTTATTGGGGTTGTGTTCGGCACCCAAAGAGGACTTAGATGCCTCACCCGCAGAATTGGTTTTTGCGCAACCTCTCAGGCTGCCCGGCGAGTTCCTACCAGCCCATGCGGCACCAGGGTGCCCCCCGGTGCGGGGACCTCTGATTGGCACAGGAGCAGAAATGCTCCCGGGCCCCGCTCATCACACTTTTCCGCGTGTTTTTGTTCCCAAGGCTTTACAAAACGTTGAATTTGTTTTTGTCAAGCACGACGCTCAGCGACACAGTCTCCGTCCACCGTATGACGGTCCATTTCGAGTGCTGGAAACCGGGGAGAAATATTTTGTGCTAGATTTGAGGGGCAGGAAAGAAACAATCAGTATTGATAGATTAAAGCCTGCCTTTGTGTTGCAGGACGAATCTGTACGACCGGCGAGGACGCCTCGATGCGGCAGACCACCCAGGGAAAGGCCCCTGGAGCCCCCGCAGGGGACAAATAACCTTTCTCCCCCTCATTCCACAGATTCGCCGCAGGACGGCACAACACAGGCTGTGAAACCTGCGTACAGCAAGTTTGGGAGGAGGTTGAAGCCCAGACTACGGGCAGAGTGATGTGTGTTTCGATCAAACTGTGTAGGCCGTGCTGTAAATTCCGCAGGTGGGGGGTGACATATGCTGTATTGCCATTAGGATACGGTTATCGGGTGTGTCCATTCTTTGGCGTTTGGGAGGGAGTGATGTAGCGCCCATAATGGTAACATTATGTAGCTCACGTATTTCACTGCAGAGACCCAAGCATAGAAGGACTTTAAGCTTGCGGTGTGTATTGACATCACGCGTCAGATGGACAATGAGTCTGGACCACCTGCGGACTTGGGAGGAAGTCAGAGGATCTGGAGTGAGAGCCTGAAAGGACTGTCTGACCTCTTGGGGTCAGACAGAAGAGCAAAGAGGACTTTGAAGTGATTAAGTGTAAATAGAAGGATTTGACTTGATTGTGTGATTCTGTGTTTGATTTGTGGGTATAAATGTATGTGGGTTTACCGCAGCTCTTCCTCTTTTTTTCCTGACTGAGAGAGAGAGAGCTGGGGACTTGAGATGAATAAACCATACTGAGAAATTATCCAGTCTCATCATTTCATGATCCCCACAATCTGAAACATTTATGTTTGACAAACAAATTTAAATATTAGACAAAGATATCACAAGTAAACACAAAATGCCGTTTTTAAATGAAGGTGTTTATTATTAAGGGAAAAAAAAAACAAACCTACAGGGCCCTGTATGAAAAACTGATTGCCCCCTAAACCTAATAACTGGTTGGGCCACCCTTAGCAGCAACAACTGCAATCAAGCAATTGTGAGAACTGGCAATGAGTCTTTTACAGCGCTGTGGAGGAATTTTAGCACACTCATCTTTGCAGAATTGTTGTAATTCAGCCACATTGGAGGGTTTTCAAGCATGAACCGCCTTTTTAAGGTCATGCCACAGCATCTCAATCGGATTCAGGTCAGGACTTTGACTAGGTCACTCCAAAGTCTTCATTTTGTTTTTCTTAAGCCATTCAGCAATGGATTTGCTGGTGTGTTTTGGATTATTGTCCTGCTGCAGAACCCAAGTATGCTTCAGCTTGAGGTCACGAACATATGGCTGGACATTCTCCTTCAGGATTTTTTGGTAGACAGCAAAATTCTTGGTTCCATTTACCACAGCAAGTCTTCCAGGTCCTGAAGCAGCAAAACAGCCCCAGATCATCACACTACCACCACCATATTTTATTGTTGGTATGCAGTTCTTTTTCTGAAATGCTGCGTTACTTTTACATCGGATGTAATGGGACACACACCTCCCAAAAAATTCAATTTTTGTCTCGTCAGTTCACAGAGTATTTTCCCAAAAGTCTTGGGGATCATCAAGATGTTTTCTGGCAAAACTGAGACGAGCCTTTATGTTATTTTTGCTCAACAGTGGGTTTCATCTTAGAACTCTGCCATGCAAGCCATTTTTGCCTAGTCTCTTTCTTATAGTGGAGTCATGAACACTAACCTTAACTGCGGCAAGTGAGGCCTGCAGTTCTTTCGATGCTGTTGTGGGGTCTTTTGTGACCTCTTGGATGAGTCGTCGCTATGCCCTTGAGGTTATATTGGTTGGCAGGGCACTCCTGGGAAGGTTCACCACTGTTCCATGTTTTCGCCATTTGTAGATAATGGCTCTCACTGTGGTTCGCTGGAGTCCCAAAGCTTTAGAAATGGCTTTATAACCTTTTCCAGACGGACAGATCTCAATTACTTTGTTTCTTATTTGTTCCTGACTTTCTTTGGATCGCAGCATGATGTCTAGCTTTTGAGGATCTTTTTGTCTACTTCACTTTGTCAGGCAATTCCTATTTAAGGGATTTCTTGATTGAGAACAGGTGTAGCAGTAATCAGGGCTGGGTGTGGCTAGAGAAATTGAACTCAGCTTTCCAAAGATGTGCTGAACCACAGTTAATTTATCTTGTAACGGGGCGGTGGTGGTGGGGGGGTCACTTTTTCCACACAGGACCGTGTAGGTTTGGATTTTTTTTATCCTTAACCTGTTGCACTTCGGTGTACCGCGGGCGGACACGTCTCTGCGTCCTAGGGCGCACGTCCTAGGAGGCACTGAAAAAAAAAGAAGCTGCATTTCCGTTCTTCCACTACAGACACAGCCGCGAACAGAAAGCCAAAGGAGTGTTCTGATTGGTTTAGATGTGACTGACCTCTCATTCGACTAATAAGAGCCTTGAATTGGGTTTCTGAAACCTTGAAGAACCAATGACTGAAAACCTAGCAAGAAGGACCCGCCTACCAAAGGCTGCGAATACAGCGAGCCAATTGAAGCACAGTAGTTCGAAAGCGTGCCTCCCTTACAAAATCTGTTTTGTTTTAGCCGCTGGGTGACACACACGCGTTCGCCAGTCTTTTTTTCTTACTACTGTTCTTATTTGTTTTGAAAAATCGTTCGCCAAAACCGCAATCATGGAAGCGCAAAACCGCAATAATGGAATTATGGTTTGACCGGGTCGCGTGACCAGAACCACGAGTCCGTAACAAGCGGACCAGCATCATGTTCGTCTGACAATGAAGAAGAGAAGTTTGCCAGCGACACTGCTGTTGTGGACAGGTAAGTGTTATAAGCTAAATTATTCTTCAAAATGACTTTTGACCGATCGGTAAATTACAACTGTGCGTAGCAGACCGCGGCGCACTGTGACCGCGGCGCACTGGGCGATGTCCGTCCTCTGTAGCGGGGGTGGGGGTGGGAGTTGTTATCTTCTACATTACAGATATTTTAGTATAATTTTTAGTGCACTGTAGGTTATTTTTTCTTGTAAAAAAAGCCACACATTTTTTATGTGGCATGCTTCTTTGTGTGTGGGGGCTTGTTCGTTCATTCATTCATTCATGAATGAATAAACAACCCTCCCCCCACACACACAGCCCTGAGTGTCACCTTTCATTAGAGCCCAAGATGAAGCTTCTATATTGAATCATTCAAAAGTTACAGACGTTTTTCCAAACTGTGCCATTTGGCACAATGTGGCACAGTTCAAAAACGCCTGGGAACAACCTGTGAAGAAAGCTGTGTAATATGTTCATTTTTTGTGGTATTGTTACAAAATTTTGACGTCAGCTGGATAACACTTGGTTCTACATTTCTGTTGCATTTTCCAGCCCGGATCTGACAGCTGTGTGTTATTTGCAAGCATTTGTATCCAAAAAAACACCCAGGCAAAATTTATTTTCTTCAAGTTCAGTATGTTTAGATGACTGTTACTCAGTGGCTGGAGCACTTAGAGAGATTACGACTGTTTTACCAAAAAATTCAAAGTGTTTTCTTTTAAATGAGACCAACCACATGAAGATGCTGCAAAGGGTTGAAGAACAGCTTTTGATTTACTTTGGGTACGTTATTTTTAGGCGTTTTTAGGGAAATTGACCAGAGTGCAAGGGGTTAATAATAAACACCTTCATTTAAAAACTGCATTTTGTGTTTACTTGTGTTATCTTTGTCTAATATTTAAATTTGTTTGATGATCTAAAACATTTAAGTGTGACAAACATACAAAAAAATGAGAAATCAGGAAGGGGCAAACACTTTTTCACACCACTGTATCTGGGATCAGATCTTCCATTTCCATTAAGGTGAAGGATCAAGGCAGGAAACATAACAAATCTCTGGTATAGATGTTTTAGCAGGCGGGAAAAAGATAGCATCGACTTTGTGATCTGTTCTAGCATCAGATGACAACATGTCTGTGTGTCTCAGCCAGAGTCAGCTTATTGATTCTTTCATTCTTCCCTAAAACTACAAGTCATTAGGGAGAGAAGCTGTGCTTATGCCCATGTGGACACAGTTGGAGAGAAGCATGACATTTAGGTTAAATATGTAAATAAATCAATGACAATGAATTCCTGAAGATCCATTTATCATGATTGGCTGTTGTTTGTTGTGATGCTTGTGAAAATTATCTTCAGCAGCTTCAACAATTACTGTGGGAGGTAATCATTAAATAACCTGAAATATTAATACACACTCACACAGAGACAGGAAGCATGATCAATATTAATCTTGACTCACACCACGTTGACACACACACACACACACACACACACACACACACACACACACACACACACATATACTTACTCTGCTATATTCTCATTAATAATTAAGATGGCTCACGCTGACATGACAGTGTGACAGCATGGATTTTGTGAACAAATCACTCGGTTCTGAAATGAGTTATCCAGCGACACCAATGCATTTTAAGGTTGTCAAATGCAACCCTGTGATCATTCCCCACAGTAGATTGGACCATAGATGAGAACATAATTGTCAGTCGTGTTCCCATGGGATGCACGGCAAGGAAAAAAAAAAAATCAGGGGGTGTCCATTTGTGGAGGTAACTATTCTAAAGCTATTCTCCAACATCAACACTATGTTATTACCCTCTCCTTCTCTGTCGTGTCCAAGATCCTTTGGCGCGTTCTACCTACCACCTTACTCCTTTTACTGCTGCCTTTCCCTCAAGTGGACTGCATGGCCTATCGCCATAGTAACAGACAGCCATGACAGGTGGAGATAGCAGGTAGTGCGGCGATGCATAACTCCCCCATGGGAATGCAGAATGCCAGCGCTATAGAATGAAAATGAGCAGAACAAGCGCTCTCTTACAAAGTCAGTCCACACACGAGGCTTGCATTAAATTCATTGAAGGTTATCACAGGATGAGTCCATGCCTTATCTGTATTCTACATGTGCCACCAAGCCACACTGCCATTGTTTCCCTCCTCAGATGGACAGAGGACAGTGTGGAGTTCAGTGGATGTTTAGCACATAGTATGTTTCTATTTGGTCATTTTCTATGGTATGATCTAAACCAGGCCAAGCAGGTCCAATCTGTTTCATGTCAGTGTGTAACAAATACAAGAGCAACATGATCCTACAAATCCCAAATGTACCAACAAAGCTCTATTCTCTTAAGGATGAGCTTGATTAGAATTGGTCTTTTAGTCAGTGTACAGGCAATGACCATCTGCTGACCTTGACCAGCAAAGAAAGCTCATCAGTTTAAAAACTTACTTTCCTGCACTGCAGGTACAAGCACAGGACACAAAGCCCATCCAGCCATCTCATATGATCCCAGGGCATTAAATTATCCTCTCTTCAATGCACACAGACAAGATGATCAGCACCGCACCCGCTGGTATTTGACCAGTGCACCATTTGAACATGTGGATGACAAAAGCTGGAGTTTTCAGAGGGGAATGGAAGATATGCACATTTCATTCTCTTTCTCACTAGGAAGTCAAGTTTGTAGATGATAGTAAAGGGGAGGAGCAAACAAGAAGCATCCTCTGTTAATGAGATGACAACTTCTGTGTCGGTAGAGGCATGGGATATGCCATGAGGAAAAAGTGAAGAGAGAAGAGAAAAAAAAAAAGATGGCAAGCCTTATACATCTCTGAGACTTACCATGAGCAAACAGACGGCTGATTCTGGAATAAGTTGGACAGCCATATTAGGATCCTCCTATAGATGTGTGCAAAAAGGGAATACAGGAACCGTCTTTGTTGTCCTCTTCTTGACTCTTATTCTGAGTCTTCACTCCAACAGAAAGCTTACCACTGCTCAAGGTGAAGACCTTTGACTGATCTTTCCACTGTTTGTCCTTGGAAGTGCTTGAGACTGTCTCTGAGGTGCAGTTGCAATTCCACTCTGCGACTCTCCACACTTTGTGAAAAAGCAATCCTCTGTCCTCCAGTTCTTTGATCTGAGGGCAGAGTAGACCCCCTTCCCTCCCCCTTTCAC
Source organism: Pholidichthys leucotaenia (assembly GCA_020510985.1). Taxonomy (NCBI): domain Eukaryota; kingdom Metazoa; phylum Chordata; class Actinopteri; order Cichliformes; family Pholidichthyidae; genus Pholidichthys; species Pholidichthys leucotaenia. Next base: position 111,734,961 of record CM035840.1, on the reverse strand, counting down.
TTTTTAAACACTCCCGGCGGATCCCACATCCACGTCCCCAAAACCCCTGTGAGTCCAGTGCCCCTTGCTAAATGCCTCCCTCCCTCTGTTGCTGCCTTCTGCCTCCCCTTTTCAGTCTACTATCTTCACAACACAAAGCCCATCCAGGCACGCACGTGGTGGATCTTCAGTCTCGCTGTTTTCTCCCGAGGCTGCCCTGACCGCAGGTCCAGAGGATGCTACCTGCCTGCATCAGTGGTGTTCTCCGGTCTCTCTCCACTCAGATATCCAGTGCAGTGAAATCCTCTTTACATTAGCTGCCAGCTTCAAGTATAGATCAGCATCAAGCAGGGGCAAAGAGGGGGGCAAATGAAGGAGAAGAAGCAGAGACAGTTTCACAAGGATGGAGGATGAGGGGTAAAATGCAGCAAAGGAGGAGAAAAAATGGTTCACAGAGATCAGCCAGTGGTGAGAGAGGTCCACAGTGAGATGAGCGTAAATGAGGGTGGGTGGGGACGAGGGAGGGGAGAGAGGAATGGAAATGAAGGGAGCAGGAGGAGACCGCGCCTATTGATGCCGGCTGAGACAGCAAGGAAGCATGGGATCTGAGCGAGTATTCCTGAAAGGGGTTCATATGTGTGGTTGTTCACATGAGACCCATGGTATCATGCTCAAAAGCAGATTTGCTTCAAACAAAGAACAATGGCTTTTTTGTGAATTTTACAATGCTTGAAAGAAGTAATTTGCCTAGCAGGGCTTTTGTTTTGTGAATGAGAGAACATGCAGAGACAGAAGCAGAGGGGAAACGTGACAGAAAAGCAGTGAGGTACACTGGCATCTTGAGAGGCAGGTGCTCAACCCCAAAAACTGTGGGGGGGGGACTCCTAAATACTGAAAAAAGTAAAGTTACAGAGGTGGATGATTCCATAGGAACAAGGGGGAAAAAAAGAAAAGAAAAACAAGGGAAATGACTTAAGCTTTTCTAACTAACTAACTAACTAACCTGCACTTATATAGCGCTTTTCTAGTCACAAAGACCACTCAAAGCGCTTTCATTAATACTAACCCTCTATTCTAAGGGCCTATAGGAAACAGATATCTAGGGACAATTTAGAACAGCCAATTAACCTAACATGCATGTTTTTGGCATGTGGGAGGAAACCGGAGAAATCCCGGAGTAAACCCACGCAACACGGGGAGAACATGCAAACTCCACACAGATCACTGTTGGTCGGGGGCTGGGATCGAACCCACGATCCCACAATCCCCACAATCCCCCGGCCAAGGGTAAACTGTGCTGCCGCAGTGCTAACCACTGCGCCACCGTGCAGCCCACTACTACTACTTCTACTGCTGGTCTACCAGGAAAACACAATTTCAAGGTGTTTAGATGTGTTCTAAGAGAAAAATGTCACAAATTGGTGAGTGTAGCACTGTGACAACACAGTAAGAAGGTCGTGGGTTCGATCCCACCAGTGACCATCAGTGACCCTTCTGTGTGGAGTTTGCATGTTCTCCCTGGGTCTGTGTGGGTTTACCCCGGGTACTCCCGTTTCCTCCCACAGGCCAAAAACATGCAAGTTAGGTTCACTGGGGACTCTAAAGTGGCCCTAGGTGTGAATGTGTGTGTGAATGGTGAAGGGATTGGCACCGCACTGCGGCTGCCTCATCCATCCATCCACGTGGATGCCCTGAATTTCCCTCTGGGATTAATAAAGTATAAAAAATAAAAATAAGAAAAGTATACTGTAGCTGCAAATGTTGAAATATTGTAATGGAAAAAAGTTGCAAATTCATTAGAAAAAAGTTGTGGAAAAAAAGTTTAAAAAATTATCAAAAAAAAAGGCAAATTTAAAGGAAAAAACAAATTTATTAGGAAATTCTAAATTGCTCTGTGCTTTGTATAATGGCAATAAAAGGATTGATGCATATAACAATAAACTAACCAGCATTAATAAAAAAGGGAGTTTTTTTCTGTAAATTTGTTTGTTTTCTTGTAAATGTACAGCTCTTTGCTTGTAAAGTTACCTTTTCATGTAAATCCTTGTAAATTTTTGACCTTTTCTCTTGGAAATGCGTTTTTCCCTATTAGTTTTCCTCTCATGAATTTATAACAGGCAGAGCTCACACACCGGTCTCACACAGAATTAACTGTACCTCAAAACATATTTATTGTACATTTAAATACATTTGATCATCAATTGGTGTCTCCATGAGGGAAAATTAAAATCTGTAATACCTTAAAAAAAAAAGCTATCCCATCCAGAAGGGCACTTCAAAGGGCATGGAGTAAAGGGGCATATGTGGGAGCATCACTTCAATTGTATGTGCACGTGCCTGCATTTAGCCAACTTAAGACAGACTGATAGAAATGGGGCTGCTAATCCAAACCAACATTTAACTAGAAGTCCCAGAGAGGGGCCATTTGGCCTTTTTGGCTAGAAAACCCATAGGGGGACCATCAAGTGGCCACAAGAGGGCCAACGTCTGGGACTTCTAGTTTAAGGAGAGCCTAAGTCACGCCCCCTTTACTTCTGCATTGGGAGGTAAATCGATTCAAGGTGGGGGGAAAAAAATCAGAAAAAATCTCGACTGAAGTGAATGGCAAGAGAGAAATTATCCTTTGATCCCAATGTAAATTGTAGTTTAGATAATCACATAAAAAAGGAGTCTTTTTTTTAAACTTTTTTTTAGCATGCGCCTTTTTCCCCTCATAATTTTGCAGTGTTGTTATAGTTTTTGATTGATTGATTTTATTTGAACATCAAGACAAAAAAAAAATTTAAAACAAGAATCAAAACCAATAAAATAAAAAAAAGCCTTGTTCAAAAGGAGTGGGAAGAAGCCAACGCTTATATAGTCCCACCCCTTCTCCATACTCAATAAATTATATCATTCTAGGCATTATTCATCCCACAGTTACATTCATTATACAATACCATAATATATAATACATCTTATAATTACCTCCGCCAAGGAAGTTATGTTTTCATCGGCGTTGGTTTGTCTGTCTGTCTGTCTGTCTGTCTGTCTGTCTGTCTGTTTGTATGTCTGTCTGTTTGTTTGTTAGCAAGATAACTCAAAAAGTTATGGACGGATTTTCATGAAATTTTCACAGATTGTCAGAAATGGGGTATCCTGCAGATGATTACATTTTGGTGGTGATCCGGATCACCGTCCACAAGAAAACCGCCATTACGCAAAATGCCATTTTCGTGAATAACTACTAAACCACTAATCCTATCATTGTCAATCCAATTGCTTGTCATATGTTTTCATGGTCAAGGAATCTGAAAACGAACACACAAACACTGTATGGGGGGGAACTGTGGCGCTAAACCGCCATTACGGAAAATGCCATTTTCGTAAATAACTACTGAACCACTAATCCTATCATTGTGAATCCAATTGCTAGTCATATGTTTTCATGGTCAAGGAATCTGAAAACGTACACACAAACACTGTATGGGGGGAACTGTGGCGCTTGGCGGAGGTCTGCGCTCTCCGAGTGCTTTTCTAGTTACCTCCACCAAGGAGGTTATGTTTTCATCGGCGTTGGTTTGTCTGTCTGTCTGTTTGTTTGTTAGCAAGATAACTCAAAAAGTTATGGACGGATTTTCATGAAATTTTTACAGATTGTCAGAAATTGGGTATCCTACAGATGATTAGATTTTGGTGGTGATCCGGATCACCGTCCAGAAGAAAACCGCCATTACAGAAAATGCGATTTTCATGAATAACTACTCAACCACTAATCCTATCATTGTGAATCCAATTGCTAGTCATATGTTTTCATGGTCAAGGAATCTGAAAACGTACACACAAACACTGTATGGGGGAACTGTGGCGCTTGGCGGAGGTCTGCGCCCTCCGAGTGCTTTTCTAGTTAAATTATGCAATAGAAATGATACAACAATGATAGTTTATACCAACATCTAATAATAATTGCAATAATAATAAATAAATACTTCTGGTATGTTTAATATAATTATAGACAATATTATCATTGTCATAATCACCATATGTCCACCAGGGGTGGACCAGCACCTGTCATCATGGATCCTGGACTACCTCACTAACCGGCCTCAGTTTGTGAGAACCCGGGATTGTGTGTCTGACACGATCATCGGTAGCACGGGGGCCCCACAGGGAAGGTTTTGGCTCCCTACCTGTTCACCCTTTATACTGCGGACTTCTCACACAACACACTGCCATCTACAGAAGTTCTCTGATGACTCTGCGATCGTTGGCCTCATCTCCAACGGAGATGAAGCTGAGTACAGAGGGTTTATCCAGGACTTCGTGGACTGGTGCCATCGGAACTGCCTCCAGATCAACGCGAGGAAAACTAAGGAGCTGGTGGTGGACTGCCGCAGGCAAGGACAACCCCTCACAGCACCAGTAAATATACAGGGAACAGACATCGAGATGGTGACATCCTATAAGTACCTGGGTGTTCATCTGAACAATAAACTAGACTGGTCACACAATACTGACGCACTCTACAAGAAGGGACAGCGCAGGCTGTTCCTACTGAGGAGACTCAGGTCTTTTGGTGTACAAGGGGCGCTGCTGAAGACATTCTATGACACGGTGGTGGCATCAGCCATCACTTTTGGAGTGGTCTGCTGGGGCAGTGGCATTACAGCAGCCGATAGGAAGAGACTGAACAAGCTGATCAAGAAAGCTAGTTCTGTCCTGGGACAGCGCCTTGACCCAGTAGAGTAGATAGGAGAGAGAAGGATGGTGGCTAAACTGTCATCTCTGCTGGAGTCCGAGTTCCACCCTATGCAGGACATACTGAATGCACTGAGGAGCTCATTTAGCAGCAGACTACATCATCCTAGGTGCACAACCGAGAGGTTTCGCAGGTCCTTCCTACCTACGGCTGTCAGACTGTACAACCTAAGCAGGGCTGCTCGCAGAGATAGCAAAAAGACGTGACAACCTAATAGTTTTGAATGCAAAAGATGCAATAAACTTACACAATGGTCCCCTCCAGCATACAACTAGGAAAATACCGGTCACTATGGAGGGTGAGAATATGTATGGGCACATAATCATACCATGTAGGATAACTAAGTAGACGGTTGTGCTGTTTCATTCCATCTAGCTACAATACTCCGCACTGTGTGTGTTTATATATATATTTATATATTTACTCTATCTAGCAACAATGCTCCACACTGTGTGTGTTTATATATTTACATATTTATTCCATCTAGCTACAATGCTCCGCACTGTGTGTGTTTATATATTCATATACACTACCGTTCAAAAGTTTGGGGTCACCTCAGACAGTTTTGTGTTTTCCATGAAAAGTCACACTTTTATTTACCACCATGAGTTGTAAAATGAATAGAAAATATAGTCAAGACATTGACAAGGTTAGAAATAATGATTTGTATTTGAAATAATAATTTTTTCCTTCAAACTCTGCTTTCGTCAAAAAATCCTCCATTTGCAGCAATTACAGCATTGCAGACCTAACATGATTGCACAAGGGTTTTCTAATCATCCATTAGCCTTCTGACACAATGAGCAAACACATTGTACCATTAGAACACTGGAGTGATAGTTGCTGGAAATGGGCCTCTATACACCTATGTAGATATTGCACCAAAAACCAGACATTTGCAGCTAGAATAGCCATTTACCACATTAGCAATGTATAGAGTGTATTTCTGATTAGTTTAAAGTTATCTTCATTGAAAAAAAGTGCTTTTCTTTCAAAAATAAAGAAATTTCTAAGTGACCCCAAACTTTTGAATGGTAGTGTATCTATTCCATCTAGCTACAATGCTCCGCACTGTGTGTGTTTACATATTTACATATTTGTTCCATCTAGCTACAATGCTCCGCACTGTGTGTTTATATATTAACATATTCATTCCATCTAGCTACAATGCTCCGCACTGTGTGTGTTTATATATCTACATATTTATTCCATCTAGCAACAATGCTCCGCACTGTGTGTTTATATATCTATATATTATTCCATCTAGCTACAATGCTCCGCACTGTGTGTATTTATATATTCATATATCTATTCCATCTAGCTACAATGCTCCGCACTGTGTGTTTATATATCTACATATTATTCCATCTAGCTACAATGCTCTGCACTGTGTGTGTTTATATATTTACATATTTATTCCATCTAGCTACAATGCTCCGTACTGTGTATGTTTATATATCTACATATTTATTCCCTCTAGCTACAATGCTCCGCACTGTGTGTTTATATACTCATATATTTATTCCATCCAGCTACAATGCTCCGCACTGTGTTTATATATTTATATATCTATCCCATCTAGCTACAATGCTCCGCACTGTGTGTTTATATATCTATATATTATTCCATCTAGCTACAATGCTCCGCACTGTGTGTATTTATATATTCATATATCTATTCCATCTAGCTACAATGCTCCGCACTGTGTTTATATATCTACATATTATTCCATCTAGCTACAATGCTCCGCACTGTGTGTGTTTATATATTTACATATTTATTCCATCTAGCTACAATGCTCCGTACTGTGTATGTTTATATATCTACATATTTATTCCATCTAGCTACAATGCTCCGCACTGTGTGTTTATATACTCATATATTTATTCCATCCAGCTACAATGCTCCGCACTGTGTTTATATATTTATATATCTATCCCATCTAGCTACAATGCTCCGTACTGTGTGTCTATATATATATATATATATATATATATATATATATATATATATATATATATATATATATATATATATATATATATATTTATATATATTTATATGTACATATGTATACTTGCTGCTCTTGTTTTTTTCTCTTGCCTTCTGATTGTTGCTCTGAGTGTTGCTATCCCTGTGCTGTTGCAATTCTGGAATTTCCCCATTGTGGGACTAATAAAGGCTTATCTTATCTTATCGTATCTTATATATACCACCATATACCCCCACATGGCTTACAATACCTAGGTGCAATAAGTAACCATATAATAATAATAATAATAATAATAACCATAATAATAGGTAGCCATATAGTAGTTACAATAACAACAACAATAATAATAATAATAATACCACCTGGCCTGTATTATACTTCAAATAATTCCATCCTAACAACAATCCTAATACTATAATTCTAGTAATAATGATATCAATAATAATAGTACTCAGCATATATATTCAACAATAACAACCTTTCTTCATTGAAGACACATTGTAATATTACTGTCCTTTATTTTTATATTGCTCAGAAATCATTTCTTTATATGTTGATTTAAATATATGGATGTTTGGACACTGCCTGCGTTTCTCCCCCAACCCATTCCACAATTTCACCCCACACACAGACACACAAAAACTCTTCCTAGTAGATCATACTAGGTGCATTTTAAATTTTGTATTCCCTCGTAAATTATATTTCCCTTCTCTCTCACTGAAAAGATTTTGTATATTGTGTGGCAAAAAGTTTTTACTGACTTTAAACATTAACTGTGCTGTATAATAATCAACCAGATCCCGTAATTTCAATAACTTTGAATGTAAAAACAATAAATTAGTATGTTCAAGATTGAACAAAAAGGACTGCCCTTTTTTGTAATATTAGCAATGAATTAAGTGTGCTTTTATAATTGTTACCCCAGACCTCTATACAATAGGTCAAGAATGGAAGTACTAATGAGCGATACAAGATATGAAGCGATTTGTAATCTAGGGCTTTTAATGAATGAATGAATGAATGAATCTTTATTTCGGATAGATTAAAAGTAAAGATTAAAAAAAGAAACAGAACAATATAACAAAGGGGGGAAAATCCAACAAGGTCAAATCAAACAATAACTACTCTGATTATACAGTTCAACATAAGTTATCCGAAATGGGTGATGGATGAAGCCACAGCTTATATTGCCCACCCATATTCCATCCAAGAATTCAAAAGAAAAACAAAACAAGAGCAATTACAATTCAGAGCAAAGTTAAGACAAAACGTGACATAAAAAATTAAGCTACAACACAACAAAGACTGGCTATGACAATCCTTATGTGATTTTACATGTCATCTTGTAGATATGTTTGGAGTATTTCTTCCTTTAGTTTTTGTTTAAATTGTCCAAGCGTTGTACATGATTTTAATTCAGGTCCAGAAGCGTTCCACAATCTGACTCCTTGCACTGAAACACAGTGTTGCTTGGTGGTAGTTCTCACTGAAGGTTTTTGAAATGTACATGTTCCTCTGAAATGATATTGTTTCTCCCTTATTTGGAACAACTTTTGGATATTTGCGGGCAGTGATAGATTCTTCACTTTAAACATTATTACTGCAGTTTTAAAGTCAACCAGATCTTTCAACATGAGAGCTTTTAATTTAAGAAAAAGTGGGTTTGTTGGTTCCCTGTAAGCAGCTTTGTTTATTATTCTAATAGCTCTCTTCTGAAGCATAAAGACTGGATATATGTTTGTTTTATATGTTTTTCCCCATACTTCAGTACAATATGTCATGTATGGGAGTATTAATGAATGATACAAAGTATATAATGTGGGTTGATTCAGCAAATATTTCACTCTGTGTAGTATTGCAATTGATTTAGATATTTTACCTTTAATATAATTAATATGTGACTTCCAACACAGTTTATTATCAATTATTACTCCAAGAAATTTAGTTTCGGATACCCTTTCAATCTCTACACTGTTTACACTGAGTTTAGATACTAAGTTGTTGTGATGGTTGTTAAAAACTATAAATTTTGTCTTACTTAAATTGGGCATTAATTTGTTTGAATCAACCCACAGTTTAAGCTTTCCTAATTCCTTTCCAAGTGTATCCAAAAGTTGTTCCAAATTGCTTCCACTGCATAATAAATTAGTGTCATCGGCAAACAATATTAAATCAATTTTTTTTCTGAAACTTTACATATATCATTTATATACATATTGAATAATAGTGGCCCCAAAACTGAACCCTGTGGGACTCCACAAGTAACCTTCAGTAACTGTGAGTTTTTGTTACCAACACATACATACTGATATCTATTCTTTAAGTAACTAAATAACCAGGACAGTGCTACCCCCCAATACCATAATTTTGTAGTTTCTTTAATAATAAATTATGATCCACTGTATCAAATGCTTTTTTAAGATCCAGGAATACCCCAACTGAATACTCTTTATCTTCAATGGCAGTTGATATTTTTTCTATAAATTCCATTAGAGCAAATGCAGTTGTCCTCTTGTGTCTGAACCCATATTGCTGCTCACACAATAAATTATTCTTCATTATGAAGTTTTGGGGTTTTTTTTAACTTATTTTGTACCCGTAGGTAGATTTGTTCTGCAGTCCGGTGACAAGCCACCAGCTGCCGGTCGCTGCGTGCGCAAGCGCCCCTTAACTCCCTAACCTGCATGTTTTGGCATGTGGGAGGAAACCGGAGAAATCCCGGAGTAAGCCCACGCAAACACGGGGAGAACATGCAAACTCCACACAGATCACTGTTGGCCGGGGGCTGGGATCGAACCCACGATCTCGTGATCCCCGTGATCCCCCGGCCGAGGGTAACCTGTGCTGCTGTGGTGCTAACCACTGCGCCACCGTGCAGCCCAAAGAAGTTGAACTTCTTTGGGCTGCACGGAACTTCTGCAGCAACTTCTGACAACTTCTGCAGCCCACGTGCAGAAGTTGTCAATTCTCTCACAGAATATTTTTTCAAGTATCTTGGAAAATTGCGGCAATAGTGAAATTGGTCTATAGTTTGAAAATTCCCCTCTGTCACCCGTCTTGTATATCGGAATTACTTTAGCTATTTTCATTGCATTGGGAAATATACCTGTTTGGAGAGACAGGTTACAAATATACATCAGTGGTTTCACTAAGCATTCAATAATAGTTTTGACTAAGAGCATGTCAATACCATCACAGTCCATAGATGTTTTACTTTTAAATGATTTAACAATTTCAATGACCTCTCTCCCCTGCTACAGCCGCTATGGGCCCCGGCTCAAGCCCAAAGGACGGGGGGTTGGGGGGGTGCCCTTTCTGGGTATTCGGTGGGAGGGAGCTGTGTGCGGGCATGGTGTGCGGGTTTCTCCACCCAAAGAAGGCAGGGGGAAGGGGAGAACAAGGGACCAGGGGGTATCAGACGGGACTGTTGGGTCTCTGTGCCCCCCGGGGAGAGTAAGAGGTGCCGGAGCTGCTAAGAGAAGAAGGGCGTTGGAGCGGTACTGTCGTTATGTCATGTTAATGTGCCACACAATCCTTTGTTCAAACAACAATGTATTATGGTTGGAAGTTCCGGATCTCGATGCATGGAAGTAAAGCTATAAAAGAGGAATGCACAGAGACCCGGGATTCTCTTTTGCTGTAAGTTATGTTGGAGGAAGAATAAAGTTTCTGTGTCATCCAGCTTGTTCCCTCGCCTGCCTCCTTTCTCCACAGTGTTTATAATTAATTAGGTATTGTGATGATGGGCAGCGCGGTGGCGGAGTGGTTAGTACTGCGGCAGCACAGCAGCTCACCCTTGGCCGGGGGATCCTGGGTTCGATCCCAGCCCTCGACCAACAGTGATCGGTGTGGAGTTTGCATGTTCTCCCCATATCTGCCTGGGTTTACTCCAGGATTTCTCCGGTTTCCTCCCACATGCCAAAAACATGCAAGTTAGGTTAATTGGCATCAACTGGGGATTCTAAATTGTCCTTAGGTATGACTGTGAGAGTGAATGGTTGTTTGTCTTTCTGTGTTGGCCCTGCAATGGACTGGCGATCTGTCCAAGGTGTACCCTGCCTCTCGCCCAAAGATGCTGGGATAGGCTCCAGCCCCCCCGCCCCGCGACCCGAAAAGGATTAAGCAAAAGAAGATGGATGGATGGATGGTGGCTTCGCTCCCTTTGTGTGTTTCTTTTCTCTGGTCAAAAACAAAGGTTTTCAAGAAATAATTTAAACAACAGGTGCTTGTCAGTTATTACACAGTTTTTATAGAACACATTTGTGTCATCAATCATGGAACATGAACTGCGTCACGTGACCAAGGCTTTATAAGCACCTGGAGACGTTTCTATGGTCCCTTTTGCACCAAGACTTGGAGCAGAGCATTTTCGAAAAGAGCAGAGCGCAATCTTGAGACCTACAGCATTTGAAGACTTCTGAAGATCGGAGCTTCTCAGTGACCGAGAAATCACCGGATAACTGAGAGGAAGGAGAAAGCACCAGACCTGCATGGAAGACCATCACCTGGATGGAGGCCGAGCCCCCCACCGTGACCTTCATGGTAGGAAAATGTGTTTAATTTGTTGTTAACACTGTGGATGATATTAGCTCTTTTACCTACAGAGAAACTTTTATAGTGATTTCAGTTAAGAAATGATAAGAACATGAATTTAAACCATTTCAAGTGTAAAATTTTTGCAGATATTTTGGAAAAATTAAGGTTTTGGTCGGTTTTCCACTTGAAAATCAGCTGGAAATATTTGACATTTTGTTGTAGTGATATGAATCACGGTTATTTTGATTTGAATATGTTGATTTTGTGGAGTTGGGGGTTAAAAAGTGAAAATCCAAGATGTCGCCTGTAGTCGTTCCAAAACTAAATCAAAAAATGCGTTTTTGGTTACCATAGTAACCAGAGCTTGGATCAAATGTTGTGATATTAAAGCCTGTGTGGATGAAAAAATTATTAATTTGAAGCTTTTCAAGATTTTTATCAGACAAAAAAAGGAAAAAATGAAGGTGGGAGTAAAACTGTTTTTGGTTGGTTTTCTGCATTTTGAATGTATGTGAAACATTTGAAATTTTTAAACTATGTCATAGTGAGTTTTTAAAAATGGTTGTCTTAGCTTGAAACTGTTGATTTTGTGGCTTTCGGAGTTAAATCCAAGATGGCTCCTAGCTGTTTTCCAAAAACTTCAAAAAAATGCATTTTGGTTACCATGGCAAAAGCCTACTTATGAATCTCTAGAATCAAATATTCTGATATTAAAGTCTGTGCGGATGACAAAGATATTAATTAAAGCTTTTCAAACGTCAGGTTTTGGTTGTCTTTTTGAAAAGAAATAAAGATTTTACACTTGGAAATTTGTAGAAAATATTTACAATTTCTAAATTACTGTATAATGATATTAAAAACAGTATTTAGTATTTAGTCAGCCACCAATTGTGTAAGTTCTCCCACTTAAAAGATGAGAGGGGTCTCCAATTTTCATCATAGGTATACCTCAACTATGAGAGACAAAATAAGAAAAAAAAATATCCAGAAAATCACATTGAAGGATTTTTAATGAATTAATTGGTAAATTCCTCGGTAAAATAAGTATTTGTCCAATAACAAAAGTTCATCTCAATACTTTGTTATATACCCTTTGGTGGCAATGACAGAGGTCAAACGTTTTCTGTAAGTTTTCACAAGGTTTTCACACACTGTTGCTGGTATTTTGGCCCATTCCTCCATGCAGATCTCCTCTAGAGCAGTGATGTTTTGGGGCTGTTGCTGGGTAACACAGACTTTCAACTCCCTCCAAAGATTTTCTATGGGGTTGAGATCTGGAGATTGGCTAGGCCACTCCAGGACCTTGAAATGCTTCTTACGAAGCCACTCCTTTGTTGCCCGGGTGGTGTGTTTGGGATCATTGTCATGCTGAAAGACCCAGCCACGTTTCATCTTCAATGCCCTTGCTGGTGGAAGGAGGTTTTCACTCAAAATCTCACAATACATGGCCCCATTCATTCTTTCCTTTACACGGATCAGTCGTCCTGGTCCCTTTGCAGAAAAACAGCCCCAAAGTATGATGTTTCCACCCCCATGCTTCACAGTAGGTATGGTGTTCTTTCTCCTCCAAACACGACAAGTTGAGTTTTTACAATAAAGTTCTATTTTGGTTTCATCTGACCATATGACATTCTCCCAATCCTCTTCTGGATTATCCAAACGCTCTCTAGCAAACTTCAGACGGGCCTGGACATGTACTGGCTTAAGCAGGGGGACACGTCTGGCACTGCAGGATTTGAGTCCCTGGCAGCGTAGTGTGTTTCTGATGTAGCCTTTGTTACTTTGGTCCCAGCTCTCTGCAGGTCATTCACTAGGTCCCCCCATGTGGTTCTGGGATTTTTGCTCACCGTTCTCGTGATAATTTTGACCCCACGGGGTGAGATCTTGCGTGGAGCCCCAGATCAAGGGAGATTATCAGTGGTCTTGTATGTTTTCCATTTTCTAATAATTGCTCCCACAGTTGATTTCTTCACACCAAGCTGCTTACCTATTGCAGATTCAGTCTTCCCAGCCTGGTGCAGGTCTACAATTTTGTTTCTGGTGTCCTTTGACAGCTCTTTGGTCTTGGCCATAGTGGAGTTTGGAGTCTGACTGTTTGAGGTTGTGGACAGGTGTCTTTTATACTGATAACGAGTTCAAACAGGTGCCATTGATGCAGGTAACGAGTGGAGGACAGAGGAGCCTCTTAAAGAAGAAGTTACAGGTCTGTGAGAGCCAGAAATCTTGCTTGTTTGTAGGTGACCAAATATTTATTTTACTGAGGAATTTACCAATTAATTCATTAAAAATCCTTCAATGCGATTTTCTGGATTTTTTTTTTCTCATTTTGTCTCTCATAGTTGAGGTATACCTATGATGAAAATTGGAGACCTCTCTCATCTTTTAAGTGGGAGAACTTGCACAATTGGTGGCTGACTAAATACTTTTTTGCCCCACTGTACACAAATGGTCCCCTCCAGTATACAACTAGGACAATATCAGTCGCTATGGAGGGTGACAATATGCATGGGCACATACTGTATTCATACCATGAAAGGTAACTAAATAGACGGTTATGCTCTTTAGTCCATCTAGCTACAATGCTCCGCACTGTATATATATATATATATATATATATATATATATATATATATATATATATATATATATATATATATATCCATCCATCCATCCATCTTCTACCGCTTTTCCGGAGGTCCGGGTCGCGGAGGCAGCAGTTCAAGCAGAGAAGCCCAGACTTCCCTCTCCTCAGCCACCTGCTCCAGCTCTTCAGAGGGGATACCAAGGCGTTCCCAGACCAGCTGGGAGACATAGTCTCTCCACCGAGTCCTGGGTCTGCCCCGGGGTCTCCTCCCAGTGGGACGTGCCCGAAACACCTCAAGTGGGAGGCGTCCAGGAGGCATCCTAATCAGATGCCCATACCACCTCAACTGACTCCTTTCAATGTGGAGGAGCAGCGGTTCTACTCTGAGCCTCTCCCGGATGACTGAGCTCCTCACCCTATCTCTCAGGGTGAGTCCAGCAATCCTACGGAGAAAGCTCATTTCAGCCGCTTGTATCCGCGATCTCGTTCTTTCGGGCATTACCCAAAGCTCGTGACCATAGGTGAGAGTAGGAACGTAGATTGACTGGTAAATCGACAGCTTTGCCTTAGAACTAAGCTCCCTCTTCACCACAACAGACCGATACAACGTCCGCATCACTGCAGATGCTGCTCCAATCCGTCTGTCGATCTCTCGCTCCATTTTCCCCTCACTCGTGAACAAGACCCCAAGATACTTAAACTCCTCCACTTGGGGCAGGAGCCTGTCCCCAACCCGGAGAGGACAATCCGCCTTTTTCCGGCTGAGGACCATGGACTCGGACTTGGAGGTGCTGATTCTCATCCCAGCCGCTTCACACTCAGCGGCAAACCGTCCCAGCAAGAGCTGTAGGTCATTGCTGGATGAAGCCAACAGGACAACATCATCTGCAAACAACAGAGATGAGATCCTGTAGTCACCAAGCATGACACCCTCCATTCCCTGGCTGCGCCTAGAAATCCTGTCCATAAAAATTATGAACAGGATCGGTGACAAAGGGCAGCCCTGGCGGAGTCCAACTCTCACTGGGAATGACTCCGACCGAGTGTTGGCAATACGAACCAAACTCTCACAACGGTCGTACAGAGACCGAATAGCTCGTAACAACAAGCCCGATACCCCATACTCCCGAAGCACCCCCCACAAAAATCTACGAGGGACGCGGTCAAATGCCTTCTCCAAGTCCACAAAACACATGTAAACTGGTTGGGCAAACTTCCACGAACCCTCAAGAATTCTCGAGAGGGTAAAGAGCTGGTCCGATGTGCCACGGCCAGGATGAAAACCACATTGCTCCTCCTGAATCCGAGGTTCGACCAACGGCCGGACTCTCCTCTCCAGTACCTTGGCATAGACCTTCCCAGGGAGGCTGAGGAGTGTGATCCCTCTAAAGTTGGAGCACACCCTCCGGTCCCCTTTTTTGATGAGAGGAACCACCACCCCGGTTTGCCATGCCAAAGGCACTGCCCCCGACCTCCACGCAATGTTGCAGAGGCGTGTCAACCATGACAACCCAACAACATCCAGGGCCTTGAGGTACTCAGGGCGAATCTCGTCCACCCCCGGGGCCCGGCCACCAAGGAGATTTTTAACCACCTTGGCGACCTCAGCCCCTGTGATAGGCGAGTCATCCCCCTCGTCCCCAAACCCTGCTTCCTCTGTGGAAGGCGTATCAGTGGGATTGAGGAGATCCTCGAAGTATTCCTTCCACCGCCCGACGATATCCCCAGTTGAAGTCAACAGTGTCCCATCCGCACCATACACAGTGTGGACGGGGAGCTGCTTTCCCCTCCTGAGCCGCCAAACAGTTTGCCAGAATCTCTTTGAAGCCGACCGAAAGTCTTGTTCCGTGGCCTCACCAAACTCCTCCCATACCCAGGTTTTTGCTTCAGCAACCACCCGAGCTGCACTCCGCTTGGCCTGCAGTACACCTCAGCTGCTTCGGGAGTCCCACAAGCCAACCAAGCTTGATAGGACTCCTTCTTCAGCTTAATGGCCCCCCTCACCACTGGTGTCCACCACTTGGTTCGGGGGTTGCCACCACGAGATGCACCGACCACCTTGCGGCCGCAGCTCTGGGCCGCCGCTTCAACAACAGAGATGGAGAACATGGCCCATTCAGACTCCATGTCTCCAGACTCCCTCGGAATGTGGTTGAAGTTCTTCTGGAGGTGGGAGTTGAAGACCTCCCGGACAGGGGCCTCAGCCAGATGCTCCCAGCACACCCTCACTATACGTTTGGGTCTACCAGGTCTGAATGGCTTCCTCCCCTGCCATCGGATCCAACTCACCACCAGGTGGTGATCAGTTGACAGCTCTGTACCTCTCTTTACTCGGGTGTCCAAGACATACGGTCGCAGGTCTGATGATACGATAACAAAATCGATCATCGACCTGCGACCTAGGGTGTCCTGGTGCCAGGTGCACATATGGACACCCTTATGCTTGAACATGGTGTTCGTTATGGACAGACTGTGGTTAGCACAGAAGTCCAATAACTGAACACCACTCGGGTTCAGATCGGGCAGGCCGTTCCTCCCAATCACCCCCCTCCAGGTTTCACTGTCGTTGCCCACATGCGCATTGAAGTCCCCCAGTAGGACAATGGAGTTTCCAGGAGGAGCACCCTCCAGCACCCCAGTCACAGACTCCAAAAAGGGTGGGTACTCTGAAACATCATTTGGTGCATAGGCACAAATGATGGTCAGGACCCGTTTCCCAACCCGAAGGCGCAGGGAAGCAACCCTTTCGTCCACCGGGGAAAACTCCAATATAGAGGCAGCAAGGTGGGGCGATACAAGAATACCCACCCCTGCTCGTCGCCTCTTGCCCGGGGCAACTCCAGAAAAGGCCAAGCTCCAGCCCCTCTCCAGGAGACTGGTTCCGGAATCGGAGCTGTGTGTTGAGGTGAGGCCGACTATATCTAGCCGGTATCGCTCAACCTCATACACCAGCTCAGGCTCCTTCCCCACCAGATAGGTGACATTCCACGTACCAAAAGCAAGTTTAGAAAGCCTGGGATCAGTCCGTCAAGGTCTCCGCCTTTGACCGCCACCTAATCCACATAGCACCGGACCCCCATGATCCCTCCTGCAGGTGGTGAACTCACTGGAGGGCGGACCCATGTAACTCCTTCGGGCTGAGCCCGGCCGGGTCCCATGGGTGGAAACCCGGCCACCAGACGCTAGCCTTCGAGCCCCTCCCCCAGGCCTGGCTCCAGGGTGGGGCCCCGGTAACCCCATACCGGGCGGGGTACACTGAATCCTTGATATACAATTTATCATGAGAGTCTGTTGGATCGTTCTTAGTCTGGCCCTTCACCCAGGACCAGTTTGTCTTGGGAGACCCTATCAGAGGCAAATTGCCCCGGACAACATAGCTCCTGGGATCACTGGGGCACGCAAACCCCCCCACCACGATAAGGTGACGATCCATGAGGGGGATATATATATATATATATACAGGTATATACAGTATATATATATATATATATATATATATATATATATATATATATATATATATATATATATATATATATATATATATATATATATATATATATATACAGTATATACATATATATTTATGCGTACGTACACTGTATGTATATTCACTGCTCTTATTTCTTATCTTCTAAATTATTGCTCTGAGTGTTGCTATCCCTGTGCTGTTGCAATCCTGGAATTTCTCCATTGTGGGACTAATAAAGGCTTATCTTATCTTAATTTCTCTGAAGTGCAGCATTTAGCTGCTAGTTTTAATCCCCTTGCTTTTTGCCTTCAAGAAACTCTTCTGCTATCAACCAACCCCATGTCCCTGAAACATTATACGATGTATAATACATATGGTCCAAATGTCCATCGTCCATCTGGTGGTTCAACAGTTTTAGTAAGGAATGACTTAATTCACAGCCACTTGGCTTTAGTCTCCAACTTACAAGCAGTCGCAGTTCGTCTAACTTTGTATAAAGCAATAACCTTATGCTCTGTCTATATACCACCAGATATGATGGTGACACCGGAAAATCTTGATGCCCTTCATAATCAGTTGCCATCCCCATACATCCTTATGGGTGATTTTAATGGTCATAATCCTCTGTGGGGAGAAATTTGCTCAAATGCAAAAGGCAAGATACTGGGGGATTTTATTGCTAAAAATAATCTATGTCTTTGGAATGATGGGTCTCACACATACCTCCACCCAGGACATGGAACCTACACTGCAATTGACCTATCTATATGTGATCCTGAGCTAGTGCTGAAATTCTCGTGGCGGATCTTGGATGATCTTTGTGGAAGTGACCACTTTCCACTAACACTGACGTCTACAGAAATGGATGTGCAATCAAGAACTCCGTGATGGCAACTCAAAAAAGCAAACTGGTCTTCCTTTGTTTCTCTGTGCAAAGAGAAATTCAGCCAAAAATCTCTACTACACTGTCACTCTGTTCAGAGCTTTGCTCAAACCTTAATTACAGTTGCCGATAAGACTGTTCCAAAGACATCAGCAAAGCCACATCGTAGGTCCAACCCATGGTTCAATGATGACTATAAAAAGGCCATTGAGGCAAGGAAAAAGTCAGAGAGGGTGTTCAATAAACATCCAACAACAGAAAACCTGACCAGATTTAAAATCTGTCGAGCTAAAGCATGCATGATCATCAATGAAGCAAAGAGACAGAGCTGGAGGGAATTTGTATCAAGCCTCAGATCCAACACATCTACCAAAAAGATCTGGGATTTAATTAGAAAGATGAAGGGTAAGGAGAATGGACTTCAAATACAGCATGTTAATCATCAGGGTAATCTGCTGACGACAAAATATGAAATAACTAATCAACTAGCAAAATCGTTTGAGAAAAATTCATCTGTTGGAAATTATCATCCTGAGTTTCAAATCATACAAGCACAAGAAGAACAAAAAGAAATAAACTTTTCTTCAGAAAACTCAGAACCATACAACCAAGATTTCACTATTGAAGAACTTTTGTTCTCAATAAGGAACTCTCATGACACTGCTGTGGGGCCAGATAAAATTCATTATCAGTTTTTAAAGCACTTACCCCCCAGTGCACTATCCATTCTCTTGATGGTTTTCAATAACATCTGGAAGTCAGGCAGTATTCCTGAAAGCTGGAAAGAAGCAGTAGTTATACCTATTCCAAAACCCGGGAAAGATCATACTAGATACCAACAACTACCGTCCAATAGCTCTGACAAGTTGCCTCTGTAAAACCATGGAAAGAATGGTAAATAACCGCCTTGTGTGGGTGCCTGAATCTGAAGGCCTTTTAACTGATTACCAGTGTGGCTTCAGATGTGATAAAAGCACTTTAGACCACCTTATCAGATTAGAGGCCTATATACGTTATGGTTTTATTAGAAAAGAACATGTAGTTGCTGTATTTTTTGATTTAGAAAAAGCATATGACACAACATGGAAATACGGTATTTTAAGAGACCTACATGGCATGGGTTTTAGGGAACATTTGCCCTTTTTCATTTCAAACTTTTTGTCCAATAGACACTTCAGAGTCCGAGTAGGGGATACCCTTTCAGAGCCCCATGTGCAAGAACAGGGAGTCCCCCAGGGAAGCATCCTCTCGGTTACTCTTTTTAGCATTAAGATTAATAGTGTAGTTGGTGCTGTTAGACCAAATACCTTTTGTAGTCTTTTCGTAGATGGCCTCTGTATTTGCTACAGGGGGAAAGACATGAGCACAGTCGAAAAGCAGCTACAGCTGTGCATAAGCATACAGCTGTGGACTGTTTTGAAGCCACCGCCTGGAAGCAGCTCTGCGATCCACATGGTGAGGACATCGATGGCCTCATTCACACCTTCACGGGCTACCTCAGCTTCTGTGTGGACAAATCCGTTCCCACCAAGACCATACGGCGTCACTCAAACAACAAACCCTGGATCAACCCTGAGATAAAAACACTTCTGAGAGAGAAGAAGAGGATCTTCAGGTCGGGGAACAGGGAGATGCTGAAGTCCGTACAGAGGGAGCTGAGGAGAAAGATCAGAGAAGGCAAGGACAGCTTCAGGAAGAAGATGGAGGACAAGCTGCAACAGAGCGACATTCTATTCTCGGGGCTCCAGAATACCTCCCCCCAGGCCACGGGGGGCAGGGAGTGGGCGAACAACCTGAATCTGTTTTTCAATAGATTTGACCAACCGCCCCCCCCCCCCGTCTGCACAACAACCACTGCTGCCCCTAAGAAATCAAGTCCTGCTACCCACTCCCCACTCCACCGACACCCCCCCCACTCCCAACACACAGCCCCCCATCCTGACCCTGACCAAGACCCAGGTGAGGACGGAGCTGAGGAAGATCAAGGCGAGGAAGGCGTCGGGACCGGACGGCATCAGCGCAAAGCTCCTCAAGTCCTGTGCAGACCAGCTGTGTGGGATTGTGACATATATCTTCAACATGAGCCTGAAACTGGGGAGGGTACCACAGCTGTGGAAAACATCTTGTGTGGTACCTGTACCAAAAACTTCCCACCCCAAAGACCTGAACAGCTTCAGACCGGTGGCCTTGACGTCCCACTTGATGAAGACCCTGGAGAGACTGCTCCTTGCTCATCTCCGCCCCCTGGTGGAACCAGCGATGGATCCACTCCAGTTCGCCTACCAGCATGGCATTGGGGTGGAGGATGCGGTGATCTTCCTCCTTCACCGTTCTCTGTCCCACCTGGAGAAGCCCGGGAATATGGTGAGGATCATGTTCTTTGACTTCTCCAGTGCTTTCAACACCATCCAACCGATGATCCTGAAGGACAAGCTGCTGCGCGCAGGGGTGGACCAGCACCTGTCATCATGGATCCTGGACTACCTCACGAACCGGCCTCAGTTTGTGAGAACCCGGGACTGTGTTTCCGACACGATCATCAGTAGCACGGGGGCCCCCCAGGGAACGGTGCTGGCTCCCTTCCTGTTCACTCTTTATACTGCGGACTTCTCACACAACACAACACATTGCCATCTACAGAAGTTCTCTGATGACTCTGCGATCGTTGGTCTCATCTCCAGCGGAGATGAAGCTGAGTACAGAGGGCTTATCCAGGACTTTGTGGACTGGTGCCATCGGAACTGCCTCCAGATCAACGCGAGGAAAACTAAGGAGCTGGTGGTGGACTGCCGCAGGCATGGGCAGCCCCTCACAGCACCAGTAAATATACAGGGAACAGACATCGAGATGGTGACATCCTACAAGTACCTGGGTATTCATCTGAACAATAAACTAGACTGGTCACACAATACTGACGCACTCTACAAGAAGGGACAGCGCAGGCTGTTCCTGCTGAGGAGACTCAGGTCTTTTGGTGTACAAGGGGCGCTGCTGAAGTCATTCTATGACACGGTGGTGGCATCAGCCATCACTTTTGGAGTGGTCTGCTGGGGCAGTGGCATTACTGCAGCCGATAGGAAGAGACTGAACAAACTGATTAAGAAAGCTAGCTCTGTCCTGGGGCAACGCCTTGATCCGATGGAGGAGATAGGAGAGAGAAGGACGGTGGCTAAACTGTCATCTCTGCTGGAGTCCGAGTTCCACCCTATGCAGGACATACTGGATGCACTGAGGAGCTCATTTAGCAGCAGACTACATCATCCCAGGTGCACAACCGAGAGGTTTCGTAGGTCCTTCCTACCAACGGCTGTCAGACTGTACAACCTAAGCAGGGCTGCTCGCAGAGATAGCAAAAAGACGTAACAAACTAATAGTTTTTTTTTTGAATGCAAAAGATGCAATAGACTTACACAATGGTCCTCTCCGGCATACAACTAGGAACATACCGGTCGCTATGGAGGGTGAGAATATGTATGGGCACATAATCATACCATGTAGGATAACTAAATAGACGGTTATGCTGTTTCATCCCCCCTAGCAACAATGCTCTGCACTGTGTGTGTTTATATATTTACATATTTATTCCATCTAGCTACAATGCTCTGCACTGGGTGTGTTTATATTTATATATCTATATATTTATTCCATCTAGCTACAATGCTCAGCACTGGGTGTGTTTATATTTATATATCTATATATTTATTCCATCTAGCTACAATGCTCCGCACTGTGTTTTTATATATCTACATATTATTCCATCTAGCTACATTGCTCCGCACTGTGTGTGTTTATATACTTGCATATTTATTCCACCTAGCTGCAATGCTCCGTACTGTGGGTGTTTATATATTTACATATTTATTCCATCTAGCTACAATGCTCTGCACTGTGTGTTCATATATTCATATATTTATTCCATCCAGCTACAATGCTCTGCACTGTGTGTCTGTGTGTGTGTGTGTGTGTGTATATATATATTTTATAGTAATATGTACATATGTATATTAGCTGCTCTTGCTTGCTTGTTTTTTTTCTTGCCTTCTGATTGTTGCTCTGAGTGTTGCTATCCCTGTGCTGTTGCAATCCTGGAATTTCCCCGTTGTGGGACTAATAAAGGCTTATCTTATCTTATCTTATCTTATAAATAAGATTAAAAGGTGGTCAGTCAGTAATGGTTTTAAATTTTCAAAAACAAAAACTGTCTGCATGCACTTTTGCCTGCTGCGGTTTCTTCACCTCGACCCTGAGCTTTTCATAGATGGAGAAACTGTCAAGGTGGAAAAAGAAACCAAATTCCTTGGACTTATTTTTGATAATAAGCTGTCTTTTATTCCACATATAAAATTTCTACGAATCAGATGTTTTAAAGCCCTTGATATTAAAGTTTTGGCAAAAACTAAATGGGGTGTGGACTCTACTGTGCTGCTGCGTCTCTATAGAGCACTTGTAAGATCTTGGTTAGAGTATGGGAGCATAGTTTATGGATCGGCAAGGAAAACATACATCAGGACGCTGGAAGCTGTCCATCACCAGGGGCTAAGGCTTGCCTTGGGGGCTTTCAGAACCTCTCCTGTTGAAAGTTTGTCTGTTGAAGCAAATGAGCCTTCACTTCAAAACAGGTGCCTGAAATTGGCTTTCCAGTATATGGTTAAACTTAAAGCTGACCATAAAAATCTAGCCTACTCTGCAGTTTTTCACCTTTGATTTTTGCAGATGTATAAGGTCAGACCTAAGAGCATCACTCCTTTTGGACTCCGTATAGAACCTCACCTGGTAAAATTAAACCCTGATATGAGCAATGTAACACAGACACAGTTTTGTCCCATTCCACCATGGAGTTTGAGGAAACCCAATATCATTCTGGATCTGAGCCAAAACCAAAGACACTCACCCAAATGTGTCTCAGTGCAAGGAATCAGATTGTGGAATGCTTTTGGACCTGCCTTGGAAACCATCGGAGCCATGGGATGTGTTAAGCTAACGCTATCGCTATGGCTAACGCCATAGCTAGTCGTACCACCTAACACCAATACAAAGGAGCGACTCTGACCCTGGTTTGTCTCACTGACCCAGCATCAGCCCGGTAGATGATGGCTGAGCCTCCTGCACAGATTCTTAGAATCTTGGGATTTGGGCTCGATGGAGGAACTATCCGAGGCAACAGCTGAACAGGAGCCGGATCGAAGCTCAACTATAGCAGCAGTAGGAGACGGGGACCAGTGGAGGAGCAGCTGGGGCCCCAGCTGGATAGGAGCCGGATTGGAGCTCAATTACAGTGGCGGGGCTCGGCAGAGGAACTACTGAGGAAGACGGCGTTAGGTGGTGGGGCTCAGCGGAGGAGCTACCGGGACCCCAGCTGGACAGGAGCCGGATCGGAGCTCAACTACAGTGGTGGCAGGGCTCGGTGGAGGAGCTGATGGCACCCCGGCTGGATAGAAGCCGGATCAGGAGCTCAATTACAGTGGCGGTAAGCAGCGGGACTAGCAGCGGAGGGGGTTAGCTGAGGCCCCAGCTGGAATTCGAGGTTGGTTGGATCGGATACCGGCGACACCAGCAGAGATTGTTTTACTTTCAACAGGTCAGTAAAAATGCCACCAAAGAAGGAAGAAATGGAAGAGATTAAAAAATCTCTGAACTTCTTGTCAGAAGAACTGACCAAAGTGGCCAATCAACAGCTTAAACTATTAGGGCTAATGGAGGAAGTCTGAGAATTGAAATTAACAATTAAGGAAAGACAAAAAAACTGCAGACTTGAAGCGACGCATCGAAGCTCTTGAACAATATTCTCGTATGGACGACCTAAATATAAGTGGACTAGACATTAAATATCAAACATATGCCAATGCTACAGCAGGAATGAGAGGTGAGGAGGCTCCCTTAAGCGAATCAGTCTCCCTGGAAAACCAGGTGCTTCAGTTCCTTGAAAGCAGAAATATAAAGGTTGAAGCAAATGCAATTTCAGCCTGTCATACTTTACCCAGAAAAGATAATAAAACAAAGAAATCAATTGTGATGCGCTTTGTGAACAGAAGGGTAAAGAATGACATACTGAGGCAGGCCAGAAAACTATGGGGAACAGAAGTTTACCTAAATGAACATTTAACAAAGACTAATGCTGAAATAGCACAGCAAGCACGGATGCTGAAAAGACAAAATAAGATACAGGCAATATGGACAAGAAATTGTAGAGTTTGGATCAAACTAAATGGAACACCTGAGGAAGCAAAGGCCACAATAATCAGAGATATTACTGACTTAAATAAATATAGATGAACACTGATTAAGAAAATTAAGAGACTATGATAATCCATATCCACACACACAGCAAGAATAGTTCTTTTGTGACATACCATATTAATATGCTTTAAAAAAACAAAAAACAAAACAAAAAACTTATGACTGACTTTAGTAGACATCAATTATACCCAGTTGGAGGAAGTCATTTGACACAGAGTGAGGAAATTCAAACTCTGAAAATATGCCATTATGCTGAACATAAACTACAAGAGATGGAGAATGATATTGATCCTGATAACCACTTCTTCAATAATATTCATAATCATTGTGAATATTATACTGAAAAGCAATTTAAAAGTCAAGTGCAATTAGATGGTAAACTATCAATAATACACTTCAACAGCAGAAGTCTTAACAAAAACTTTCCACAGATTCAGGACTATTTAAAACAGCTAGATAGGAAATTTACAGCTCTCGCAGTCTCTGAAACTTGGCTTAATGAAGAGCAGGCTTCTCTGATGGCAATAGAGGGATATTAGATGTTTTATATTAATAGAGCTCAAAAAAATGATGGTGGTGTTGCACTGTATATTGATGACCTGTATAGGTGTAAACTTGTAAATGGAATGTCCTTTGCACTACCAGGGATTCTGGAATGTGTTACTGTTGAGATTGACCAAGATAAAACAAAAAAATCTAATTATAAGTTGTTTATATAGAATGCCGGGAACTTGCATTGAGACATTCAGAGATAAATTAGTCGAGCTGTACAATAATATAACTAGTAAGAAAATGGCTGCAATCTATGGAGATTTCAATATTGATTTACTAAATCCATTTCAACAAAATGTAATTACAGAGTTCATGAATTCTATGTACAGTATGAGTCTATATCCCACAATAACACATCCCAGTAGAATCACAGTTCACACTGCTACACTTATTGATAACTTGTTTGTTAATATTATTGATAAGAAAATAGAAAATGGATTATTGATAAATGACATAAGTGATCATTTGCCAGTCTTTGCACTTATCCATGGCCACACGGGGGCTAATGCAGAAAAAACTTTAAAATCTTTCAGATACAAATCACAAACTGCAATCAGTTCTTTTAAAGAAGACCTGCTGAAGCAAGACTGGACAAAAGTCTATGTATCAGATGTAAATGAAGCCTATGACACATTTATGAACATTGTAACCACTCTTCATGAAAAAAAAAATGTCCATTAGTAAAGAAAAAGCTTAAAAAGAAATTTGTTGACAAGCCATGGTTAACCAAACGATTACAAAAAGTGTGTAAAAAGAAAAATTCATTATATAAAGCTTTTCTAAAGAAAAGAACAAAAGAAGCAGAGCAACGGTATAAAACATACAAAAATAAGTTAACATACATAATGAGATGCAGTAAAAGAGACTATTACAGTAAAGAGTTGGTGAAAAACAGAGATAATATTAAAAATACATGGACAATACTTAACAATATTCTTGGAAATAAAAACAGAAATACAAGCTACCCAACCAATCTTTCAAAAAAAAAAAAAAAGACGCAGAGTGTGAATGCAGTCTCACCTGCAGATGAATTTAATAAATTTTTTGTTAACATTGGTCCTAATTTGGCTCGAG
The DNA here is from genome assembly GCA_020510985.1 of Pholidichthys leucotaenia. NCBI lineage: Eukaryota > Metazoa > Chordata > Actinopteri > Cichliformes > Pholidichthyidae > Pholidichthys > Pholidichthys leucotaenia. The sequence goes on along the minus strand of CM035840.1, from coordinate 111,708,913 downwards.
AAATACCCATTACGGCACCTTCAGGTTCAGGTTACTTTATTTGTACCCGTAGGTAGATTTGTTTTGCAATCTGGTGACATCCATATTTACAAGCCACAATTACATTCAACATAGACACAAATATAGGCACACATGAAGCTGACTATAAACATGATAAAAATACTCAAGGCTCCATCAATCAGGGTATAAAGACAAAGAGATGAGAGAAAAACCAGAGGTAAGAGAGAAGGGTCATATTAAAAAGTTAAAAACTAGTCAAAGAGGTTAAAAACTCAAAGGTCTAAAACCCAATAAAATATTTAGAACCCAAATAACATCCTACAAAAATAAGTAAATATAAAATGGAGTTAATAAATAGGTACCTAAATTATGTGCAATATATTGTTACAACTTGTTCAACTCTTTGACAGCAGCAGGAACAAAGCTGTTTTTGTAGTGCTGGGTTTTACTTTTTGGGACAGCAAACCTCCGTCTTGAGGGAAGAAGCTGAAAGTTGCAGTGCAAAGGGTGGGAGTCATCATTTAAAATGGAGGTAGCCATCCTCTGTACTTGTCTGGTGTACAGGGATGTCAGGCTCAGCTGTGACTCACCAAGCAAACGACTGGACCATCTAACTACCTGATCCAAGGATTTCCTCTGTTTCAGTTTTATCTGACCAAACCATAACACTAAAGAAAAGGATAAAACAGATTCAATAAAAGCCCAATAAAACATTATCATTATGGTTCGGTCAATTTGGAAGCGTGCAAGTTTTCTCAAGCAATGCAAATGTTGCTGACCCTTTTTGCACACCCTTTCACAGTTCTCTTCAAAATTTAAATTACTATCAATAATCGTCCCAAGATATTTTTTTTTAAATTTTTATTACTTATTTTGAACCCGTAGGTAGATTTGTTTTGCAGTCTGGTGACAAACCACCAGCTGCCGGTCGCTGCGTGCGCAAGCGCCCCTTAACTCCCTAGCCTGCATGTTTTTGGCATGTGGGAGGAAACCGGAGAAATCCCGGAGTAAACCCACGCAAACACGGGGAGAACATGCAAACTCCACACAGATCACTGTTGGCCGGGGACAGGGATCGAACCCACGATCTCACGGTCCCCGCGATCTCCCGGCCGAGGGTAAAACTGTGCTGCCACAGTGCTAACCACTGCGCCACCGTGCAGCCCAATTTGTAGGATTGTACACATTCGGTGGTCTGGCCTTTTAGTACGGTGACTTTGTGCCCGGGAGTTTTCCTCCTAAAGTCAATAATCATGTCTTTAGTTTTTGTCGTATTCAGCTGCAGGTAGGAATCCTCACACCAGTGAACAAAATCATCAACTACTGGGCCGTGGCCACTCTCACCATCCTGGAAGAGACTGACAATAACTGATTCATCAGCATACTTTATAATGTGTCTGTTGTCATGTCTGCTCCGACACATGTTTGTGTACAGGATGAAGAGTAGTGGTGACAACACACACCCCTGAGGAGAGCCAGTAGAAGAGCATTTTAGGTCAGACAATGTACCATTGACCCTTACTCTCTGCGTCCTGTTGGTTAAGAAATCCAGAATCCAACCCACCAGATTATTGCTCAAATCAAATTGTTGCAGGAGCCTTTCAACTAAAATATGAGGTTGGATTGTGTTAAAGGCGGAGGAAAAGTCCACAAATAAAAGCCTGGTGTGTGTCCCATTAAAATCCAGATGTTTAAAAAGCATGTTAAACAGAGTGACAGTGGCGTCCTCCACTCCTCTGTGAGGCCTATAGGCAAACTGCAGAGGATCCAATGCATGCTCAGTCTGCTTTAGGACCTCACAGCTGACCAGTTTTTCAAAAATTTTCATTAAAATTGAAGTCAAAGCAACTGGTCTAAAGTTGTGTCACGACGGCCCTCACGGACCGTCACAAGACGCCTCAGTCACCAGTGAGTTTGCAGTGGTAATTTATTGTGGAGAAGGACGAACACACACAGAACACATACAGTGGCTGGGTGAAGTCTGAGCCGGGGAACACCCGATGCGCCAGACGACAACGTTAACAATGATGAGCTAGGCAAACAGGAACATACCTGAGCATATAGGAGCACCATCAGAATGTAACTGAATATAACAGATGATCATAGCAGATGATCGTAACAGGAGAACATAACAGAGCATAACAGAGACTGCCGCGTTGGAGGACATTTAGCACCCACTTATATCTCTGGCGGCTAATGACCCCAACGTGGCACAGCTGCTCCTAATGACAGCGGAGCAGCAGCTGACTTTGACAGCAGGGAGCTTCCCCGGGCGCCTTCACAATAAGAGCCCGAGGAGCTGGAAGGAATCCTCAGCTGCCAAAGCCAGGGAAACAAAAGATATGAGACCCGAGTGTGGCCAGAACCGACACTCGGGTTATGACAGTATCTCCCCCTCAAGGCCGAGCTCTGAGCGGCCTGAGTAACACCCAAGCCCCCCCCCACCCCCCTAGGGTGGGTGGATGGGGCGCTGGCAGGAGGGAGAGAGACAAACAACCAACAAGGCTATAAAGGTAGGGGGAGAAAAAAAAACATAATCCCCCAAAATGTGGGCAACCACAATAAATTCAAAATAGGCAATACACCATTTGGCAAATAGAGAGACATAAGGTGGAAGAACCCCCCCCCCCCACCAAACTCAGAAACAACCTGGTGAGCCACAAAAAACACAAAACAATCCCCCCCCCCCCCCACACACACCCCAACAGTCCCACAGACGAGATCAGGAACCCGGGAAGGGTGCAGTCCAGACCCGGAGGGATGGGGGCAAAAGGTTCAGGGAGTCGTCCGGCAACAAGAGACCACAGAACAAGGAGGGGAAAAGAGGACAGTTCGGGCGGCCAACCCCAGTCCCATACTTGGGAGAAGAGAGTTTCAGGTGGCCGGAGTAGGTCGCCGCACAGGAAGACAAATAGGTCGGGGGGCCGACCCGGAGAACCAAACTGACGAGACAGTCCTTCAGGCGGCCGCCCCGCAACACCAGCCCACCAGAACCGCTGGGAAGAAGCAGCCGGCGGTCCCGCCGAAAAGGGGAGAGACGAGGGGGAACCGGGCGGAGCATTCGGGACCCCAACGGCCCCAGGTGGAGATGGGTAGCGCTCCTCAGGGAGACGAGGAGGATGACGGTGGAGATGAGGGTGACGAAGGAAACGAGCCTGTCCAGCATCCGGTGGCTGGGGATCTGCAGCTCCCTCACCGAACCTAGGACCTGCTGGTGCAGCACCCACGGTGGACCCCGATTGGGCCTCCGGAACAGCACCCACGGTGGACCCCAACTGGACCGGAACAGCACTCCTGGTGGACCCGGTCGGCGTGGCACCAGACTCGACCTCCGACCCCGAAACCGGAACCTCTGGCACAGCAGGCGAGAGCAGCCTCTCGCCGGCGACCCTGGGAGAAGACTCACACAACAGAGAAAACCCGGGATCAGGATCACCGGCAGCGCCAGAACCCGGCGAGATAAGCTCGGACGCAGCGGGCGGCTGCACCCGGCTCATCTCCCCTTGAGACAGGCAAAAGTGCTCTAAAAGGTGAAGAAGAAAGATAAAACAGAGCACTTGCCTGAGCTCGGGTTCTGACGCCGTCCAGGACTGCGATGATCCGGGCTCAGAAGTCAGGAGGTCGTCTTCAGGCTCCCACTCAGCTGCGTCGGGCTCCGCAGCTGGCATGATGGTGCGTGCAGCTAGAGAGTCCTCCGGCACCGATGTCCACGCCGGTGGCCCGCACGGCGTGGTGGCAGGAGAATCTCGCCCTGCTGGACCGGACCGCTCCTCCGTGGAACCCCGGGGACGCTTCTTCATCGGCGATGGCTCCACGCTGCAGTCCGCTCTCCTCCTCCGCCCATGGCGTGGCTGCGGAACCAGAACCAGGCTCTCCAGAACCGCAGGCCCCCTCCTCATCCAGCGACGTTGGCCTGACGTCGAGGACCGCTCAGCGGAGGGAGACACAGAGGAAGCAGGGTTAACACTTTCATCCACAGCGGGTGGAGGGAGCTCGGGGGGCTGCATACCCCGAACTCCACCCCTAGGAGTCAGACAAGGCAAAACAGTGTCAAAAGGAGAGAAATTATCATGCACTTGCCTTTCCCCTAAGGGTAAGATGGTTGCCGCTGTGGGGGACATCATTCCTTCCTTTCCCCGCTGGATGGCAACAGAGGGCCCTCTGGGGAGACGAGATGAGGCCACTCGAGGCGGATCCGGGATGGGGCTCGCTGAAACGGAGCTCCCGTGACACACGGCAGCCAGGATAGGCGACGAGGAGGAGGGGGCGACAGCCGGGGTCAGTCGGGCAAGGAGCGCTGACGGGACAGCAGGCGAGGGCCCGGGAGAAGACGAGGCTGCGGGAATTCCCCTCTGACGAGGCGCAGGAGTGACCGCTGTGTGGGGGGTGGAGTCCTTGCGGCGACCCGGAACAGCATCCAGACGGGGCTCTAGCCGAGGTTGGGAGCCGGAGTGACGACGGTTCCTTGTAGGGGGTGAGGCGAAGGTGAGGTCCGGAAATCGCCGTTCCTGAGTGGAAATAGCGGCAAGCAAGTCCGCGAACTCAGGAAACTCACGCAGCGCTGGATTCCTCTCCACCAGTCTAACCGCCGCCACCACATGCTTCATACACGCTGGAGGATTCCCAGCGGAGCAAGCAGCAGCCACCCGGTCCCAGATCTTGTCTGCTGTCAGCTGCAGCTTCTCTGGGGGAATCCCGAGTGACGACATGTCCGATGGGAAAAGACCTCCGGATGGTACGAACTCCCGGGCCGGAACGGAGGCAGGAGTGGGATCCCGAAGCGAGGGGCGACGTCTCCTCCGCTTCAGCTTCCTGCCAGGATTTCCCTCCAGCCCTCGGAGTATCTCACGCTGGGCGGCAATGTCATCTCTCCTCACGCTTACCTCTGGATGATTGGTGAAGCGGGGAAGAGAATCCAGAATCTCCTCGGCTAGGTCCAGGTATCTACGAACGTCGCTGGGAGCGTCCAACAGCGTAGCGGTGAAGATGGTGTAGTCTACCTCCTTCAGAACCTCCGCTTGCTGCCTGCCAAGGCACCGACAACGGCCCCTGGATGACGACATACTCCCCGCTGCAGACACTCAGACAGGTAGGAATAAACAGTCCACTACTGCAAACTGCACGGTGAATGGCGTCTCAATACAACGCCTCCTCTCCGGGCGTTAGGCGGCAGTCTACTGTCACGACGGCCCTCACGGACCGTCACAAGACGCCTCAGTCACCAGTGAGTTTGCAGTGGTAATTTATTGTGGAGAAGGACGAACACACACAGAACACATACAGTGGCTGGGTGAAGTCTGAGCCGGGGAACACCCGATGCGCCAGACGACAACGTTAACAATGATGAGCTAGGCAAACAGGAACATACCTGAGCATATAGGAGCACCATCAGAACGTAGCTGAATATAACAGATGATCATAGCAGATGATCGTAACAGGAGAACATAACAGAGCATAACAGAGACTGCTGCGTTGGAGGACATTTAGCACCCGCTTATATCTCTGGCGGCTAATGACCCCAACGCGGCACAGCTGCTCCTAATGACAGCGGAGCAGCAGCTGACTTTGACAGCAGGGAGCTTCCCCGGGCACCTTCACAATAAGAGCCCGAGGAGCTGGAAGGAATCCTCAGCTGCCAAAGCCAGGGAAACAAAAGATATGAGACCCGAGTGTGGCCAGAACCGACACTCGGGTTATGACAAGTTGTTTACCATTTTAGGACAGCTGGATTTTGGAACGGGAACAACCACGGCTTCTTTCCAGATCTTAGGCACATGTTGTGTCTGTAAGGACTTATTGAAAATGTAATGAAATATAGGACTCAGTTCATGTGCACAGGACTTTACCAAGCACCCCCATATATTATCAGGGCCCTGACTTTTGTTCACTTCTACAGCGCAGAACTCCATTTTAATATCCTGCACCTCAATATTAAAGTGCTGATTGTCTTTGAGTTTCTGTTTCAAATCTTGGGTTTCAGTGCTAAAATCAAAGGAGTCAAAACGACCATAAAAACAATTAAGAGCATTAGCCAGTTCTGTGTTTGAATTAAAACCATCTAAAAACACACGATTATGTCACAACTCGCTCCCGCCTGTCATCCGCTCCAGCCGTGCGCACACCTGGGCTTCATCAGGCTGCAACTAATTAACCTGCTCTGCCCGCAGCCTCGGTCTGGAGCCGTCAGCTCTTCTCCACGCTCAAGCTCTGCGTTCACCTACTCCTCTCGGCCAACGCCGCAACTCTTCGCCCTCACGTAAGGTATTCTTACCTGTCGTCTTCAGTTATTCCCCTGTGCACAGGTGGACCCTCCTGGCGGCGGAATTTCCCTTCATCGCCTTTCCTCTCATCTCCCCTGCATCGAGCGCAGCTGGGCGCTGTCTCCCAGGCGGGAGCTCTTCTTGTCAACGCCAGCCACCAGTACATCTGCAAGGTTGCCTGGCTGTACGGTGTCTGTTCTGCTCTCGGTGCTCTCCTGTCCCCAAGACTATATTCACATTTCCAACTTACTCATCCATACACCTGCTGTTAATAAACTCTTTAATCTTACCCGAGCCTGTGTGCGTGTTTCCTGGGCCAGAAATCATGTCAGTACAGCTCCAGCACAGCGGCCCAGTGAACAGCGGGTACGTACGCCGACTCTCCAATCTTGAGGCTCGGGTGGACTTAATTGTTCATCAACAGCAGGTAATTCTCAACCAGCTTACCTCCATTAATAGCCGGTTGGATCGTCTTGATCCTCCGCAGGCGCTTCCTCCGTCTCAGCTCAGTGGGTCAGCTCCTCCCGCTCCTCAGCCCAGCCCCTCTGCCCCGGGTCCGCCGACCCGTCTCACCCCAATTCCCACTCCCGCGCGCTTTAGCGGAAAACTCGGCAGAGCGCATGGGTTTATCCTACAGTGTGAGACGGTGTTTCAGCGCGTGCCCGGGGATTTCCCGTCAGACCAAAGCCGAATTGGGTATGTTTCCAATCTTCTGGAAGGGTGAGCGTTAGCCTGGGCTTACGCCGTTATGGCGAAGGCCAGCTACGCGACCCTGACCTATGCCCAGTTCGTGCAAGACTTTCTGGAGGTCTTTGATCATTCGGATCGTGATAGCGTGTTGGCCGAGCGGCTTCTTGGCCTTTGCCATGGTAGCCGCTTAGCGGCCGACTACGCTGTCGACTTCCGGGTGGCGGCGGAAGAGGTGGGCTGGTGTGATGCTGCCCTTTGCAGCCTATTTGTCCGTAGTCTAAATTCTGATTTGCGGGATGAGCTGGCCAGCCGGGACCAGCCGGATCGGCTGCCAGAGTTAATTTCTTTAGCCATCAGTTTGGATAACAGGCTGAGGGAGCGGGCCGCCGAGCGGAAGCCATTCAGCCGCTTGCATGGAGCCCTTTCCCGCGCTCCTCAGTATCGCCCCCTGGCGTTACCTCCTCCGGAGGCTGACAACGACCCCGATGCTATGATCATCGGGCGGGCTAGACTTTCCTTAGCGGAGAAACAGCGCCGCCGGGAGTTGGGTCTCTGCATGTATTGCGGAAATGACCAACATCCCGTGGAGGTCTGCCCGGTGAAGCCAAAAGGGGAGGTCCGCGAGTCAATGTAGGGGGCCTCGCGGACGCTTCCCAGTCTAATCCCCACTCCAAATGTCAGGTTCAAATCAGACTCTGCCACAACTCCATTGGTCATACATCTCATGCACTGGTGGACTCGGGGGCGGAACAGTGTTTTATTTCTAAGAGCCTGGCAACCCACTTGGGCATCCATTGCCAAGCCTTGCCCACTCCCCTCCATCTCGTCGCCCTGACCAGTTCTCCCCTGGAAAAGGTCACTCACATTACCAAACCCATCTCCGTCATTATCTCTGGCAACCATCGTGAGGACCTCAGTTTCTATGTCCTTCCCACCTCGGCAGCACCCATCATCCTTGGCTATTCTTGGCTACGCCTCCACAACCCGGTGTTTGATTGGCAGACCGGTTGCATCCTATCGTGGAGCACCTTCTGTTTGGGAACCTGTCTCCAGTCGGCGGCCTGTGCCCCATCTGTGCCCGCACCCGCCCTGGACTCCACCCCGCCGGACCTTTCCGCTGTGCCATCAGAGTTTCACGACCTGGGCTGGGTTTTCAGCAAGTCGAAGGCGTTATCCCTCCCACCCCATCACCCATACGACTGTGCCATCGACCTCCTGCAGGGGGCTCCCCTCCCTTCTGGTCACCTGTATAGCCTTTCTGCCCCAGAACGTGAGGCCATGGACACCTATATCCGGGAATCCCTCAGTGCCGGAATTATCCGCCCCTCTTCATCCCCCCTGGGGGCTGGGTTCTTTTTTGTGGCGAAGAAGGATGGTTCCTTGAGGCCTTGTATCGATTTCAGGGCCCTTAATGACATCACGGTTAAGGATCGCTATACTCTGCCGCTTATGGACTCAGCCTTCAATTCCCTCCAGGGGGCGTCCTGGTTCTCCAAATTGGACCTCCGCAGTGCGTACCATCTTGTCCGGATCCGGGAGGGTGACGAGTGGAAGAGGGCCTTCCAAACGCCCAGCGGCCACTTTGAATACCTTGTTATGCCGTTTGGGCTCACCAACGCTCCTGCTGTCTTCCAACGCCTGATAAATGACGTGCTTCGTGACATCCTGGGGGTCTTCGTTTTCGTCTACCTGGACGACATATTGATCTTCTCCCGGTCTCGGGAGGAGCATTTGGTCCATGTGAGGCGGGTCCTGCAACGCCTGTTGGAGAACAAGCTTTATGTCAAAGCCGAGAAGTGCGAGTTTTTTACTAAAACCACCTCTTTTCTGGGGTTTATTGCCTTGCACAATCAGCTCCTCCCCGACCCCGCCAAAGTTAAAGCTGTGGTCGAGTAGCCTACCCCCTCCTCTAAGAAGCAGGTGGAGCAATTTTTGGGGTTCGCTAATTTTTACCGCCGCTTTGTCCCTGGTTACAGTGCCATCACCCCCCCTTTGACCCGCCTCACCTCACCGAAGGTGCGTTTTCAGTGGACGACGGAAGCGGAGATAGCCTTTGAAACACTTAAGAAGGAATTCGGATCCTCCCGGGTCCTATCTCTTGTGGATCCTGAGAACCAGTGTTTCGTCGAGGTGGACGCGTCTGACACTGGGGTCGGGGTGGTCTTGTCTCAGCGCTCCCCGACTGACGGCGCGCTGCGCCCCTGCGCTTTCTTCTCCAAGCGTCTCTCCTCGGCTGAGCGCAATTATGACATCGGCGACAGAGAGCTCCTGGCCGTGAAGCTCGCGCTGCAGGAGTGGAGTCACTGGTTGGAAGGGGCTGCTCAACCTTTCGTGGTTTGGACTAACCATAAGAACTTGGAATACATCAGGACGGCCAAGCGCCTGAATGCCCGCCAGGCGCGTTGGTCGCTGTTCTTCGCCAGGTTCAAATTCACCATCACTTACTGCCCAGCTTCCAAAAATAAGAAGTCTGATGCGCTGTCCAGGCTGTACGCCCCTGAAGCCCCAGAGGATGAGGTCCATACTGTCGTCCCTGCTGCGTGCGTCGTGGGGGCTGTTTCCTGGGCCATCAGAGATAAAGTCCTTAAGGCTTTGGAGTCCGAGCCTGATCCTGGCGGCGGCCCAACGGGAAGATTATTTGTGCCCCCGTCAGTCCGTGGCGACATCATTCACTGGGTTCACACGTCTAGGCTCGCCTGCCACCCTGGTGTCTCCCGGTCGGTTGATCTTCTCCAGCGGTCCTTTTGGTGGCCCGGACTCCGGGAGGATGTCTCCAACTATGTGCGTGCATGCCCACAGTGTGCCATGAATAAGTCATCCAACACTCCTCCTGCGGGTCTTCTCCATCCCTTGCCGGTTCCCGGGAGGCCCTGGTCACACATCGCTTTAGACTTCGTCACCGGTCTGCCGGTCTCCAACTCCTTCAACACCATCTTGACTATTGTAGACCGGTTCTCCAGGGTGGCCCACTTCGTGCCTCTCCCTGGGCTTCCCTCAGCGCGTGAGACGGCCGATCTGTTGGTGCAGCATGTGGTCAGGCTGCATGGCATCCCCACCGACATTGTCTCTGATAGGGGGCCACAATTTGTGTCCAAAGTCTGGAGGAGCTTCTGCACCACGCTGGGGGCCACTGTTAGTCTGACTTCTGGACACCATCCCCAATCTAATGGACAGTGCGAACGCACCAACCAGGAGCTGGAGGCTGCTCTGCACTGCGTCACCTCCTCTAACCCCTCTTCCTGGAGCATTCATCTTCCCTGGGTGGAGTATGCCCATAACTCCACTTTGTCTTCGGCCATTGGAATGTCCCCCTTTTGGACGCCTTTAGGCTACGACCCCCTGCTGTTACCTGAGGAAGAAGGTGAGGTGGCAGTTCCTTCCGTTCAGGCCCACGTGAGACGGTGTCATCTGCTGTGGGCCAAGACGCGTCAGGCCCTGGTTCATGCCGCATCACGCAACGCCAAGTCTGCAAATCGCCACAGGAGGCCTGCGCCATGCTACCAGGTGGGTCAACAAGTTTGGTTGTCTGCTCAGAACATTAATTTGAAGGGAGAGAAGAAGAAATTGGCTCAGCGCTTCGTGGGACCTTACCCTGTCACGAAGGTGGTCAACCCGGTGGCTGTGCGTTTGGAGCTCCCCCCTCCCCTCCGTGTTCATCCCACATTTCATGTGTCTCAGGTTAAACCTGTGGTTTCTAACCCTCTCTGCCCCCCCCCCAGAGTGCCGCCCCCCCCAGGATGATCGATGAACACCCGGCATGGAGCGTCACTGCCATCTTGGACTCCCGACGCCGGAGCTGGGGGTTGCAGTATTTGGTGGACTGGGAGGGTTATGGTCCTGAGCACCGACGCTGGGTGCGCCCATCCTACGTGCTGGACAAGCAGCTTATTGAGGTGTTTCATCGGGCGCACCCGGACAAGCCAGCGCCAAGAGGCGCTGCTCGGGGCGGGGGGGGGGGGGAGTACTGTCACAACTCGCTCCCGCCTGTCATCCGCTCCAGCTGTGCGCACACCTGGGCTTCATCAGGCTGCGACTATTTAACCTGCTCTGCCCGCAGCCTCGGTCTGGAGCCGTCAGCTCTTCTCCACGCTCAAGCTCTGCGTTCGCCTACTCCTCTCGGCCAATGCCGCAACTCATCGCCCTCACGTAAGGTATTCTTACCTGTCATCTTCAGTTATTCCCCTGTGCACAGTTGGACCCTCCTGGTGGCGGAATTTCCCTTCATCGCCTTTCCTCTCATCTCCCCTGCATCGAGCGCACCTGGGCGCTGTCTCCCAGGCGGGAGCTCTTCTTGTCAACGCCAGCCACCAGTACATCTGCAAGGTTGCCTGGCTGTACGGTGTCTGTTCTGCCCTCGGTGCTCTCCTGTCCCCAAGACTACATTCACATTTCCCACTCACTCATCCATACACCTGCTGTTAATAAACTCTTAAATCTTACCCGAGCCTGTGTGCGTGTTTCCTGGGCCAGAAATCATGTCAGATTACTGCGTTCTGTGCTCTGAAGGCCTGCAATAGTTTTCATACTGGCCCAGGCTGAACCAAGTTTCTTTGTTGCCATCTTACTTTCCAACTCTGATTTATAATTCTGTTTTGTTCTTAAAATTTCGGCCTTCAGCTCTTCTGTGGCAACCTGTAGCTCAGAAACAGACCCCTGTTTAAAGGCAAGTGCTTTCCTCTGTAAGCAGGATTTAACTGATTTTGTAACCCATGGCTTGTTGTTGGGATATATTTTTTTTTTTATTTAAGTTTTTGTAAAGGGTATACAGGTCATTACAGCATTGCATTGTTTACATTTTCATCGCACGTTCCCTTATATTTTGCTATTTGACAACATTGGCAGAATAGTTATTACAACACCCCCTTTTTTTAAAGTGAAAGAAAAAGTGAAATTAAAGAGAATTAAATTTTAAAAACAAACAAACAAACAAACAAACAACAAAAAAAATGAATAAACAAACAAACAGAACAGCAAAAAACAAACAAACAGAAAATTAAGTAATTAAAAGTAAAAGAGCATCTAAGTAGCATTGGAACAAAGAGTGGGACCATCATTGAAATGGTATTTGTCAAAGATTAGATCTAATGGAAGACACATATGCGATCCAGGGTTGCCAAAAGTTCATGAACCCATCCATGTCCTGTCTCAGTGCGAATGTCAACTTTTCCATCGAGTAAAGGTCTTGAATCACGTTAATCCAATCTTCAGGTGTAGGACAGTCCTTCAGCATCCATTTTTTAGTTAGGGCTTTTTTACTTGCCAATATTAAAACATTGAATAAGTATTTATCTCCTCGTCTTTCCAGTGAGTCCGGTAGTAAACCCAAATACAAAGTTACAAAAGAAAAGGGAACTGTTATTTTGAATATTTTCCCCAATATTGTCTGTACATTGGTCCAATATTGGTGGATAACTGGGCATGACCAAAACACATGAAAATGATTTGCAGTCTTTTCACCACACAAGCGCCAACAGTTCAACCCCTTATGGATAAATTTGTTTTGTGCAGGTGTTCTGAAAAATCTTACCAAATTTTTCCATCCAAATTCTCTCCACTGCAGGGATGAGGTACTTTTCCATTGCTGTCTATTTAGCTTTTCCCATATTTCCAATTGTAAAGTGAAATTCCCCTCTTTTTCCCATCTCTCTTTTATATATGATGTGTTGTCTCCTTTTAAGTCTTGAAGACCTTGGTATATTTTAGAAATGTATCTGATCCCTGGGATCCCTTTATATGCCATTAAGAAGACCTTCAGAACACCTGACTGGGCCCTTTCCAAATCCTCCTTTTTAAGTATATTGTTTATGTGGTGTCTAAGCTGAAAGAACCTGTAAAGGTCTTGATTTATTAGACCTTGTTTTTTCAAATCTTCAAAACTTCTTAAAGTTTGCCCCTTAAAGAAATCGTAATATTTTATCAGCCCTTTCTCTTTCCACTCTTTAAATCTAGTGTCTGTTTTATTGGGGGTAAAGTCTTGATCATAGGCAATCCATTGCAGAAGTTGATAGGGCTCTTTATCTTGATTCTCTCTGACTATCTTAAACCAAATTTTTAGCGGGGTCTCTATCTACGGGTTAGTGTTATTCAAGAGTTTAGGTAAGGCATTGTTCCCTATTATTGCCTGTAGGGGGATGTCACTTGTTATTTGGCATTCCATCTCCTTCCATTGTGCAGTGTAGACTGGGTTACATATCTCTACTAAAGTTTTAATTTGTGCAGCTATAAAATAGTCCCTGATATTTGGCAGCACAAGCCCACCTTTGTCTTTGTTTAGCTGTAGGGTTCTATATCTGATTCTAGGTCTCTTGCCCTGCCATATGAATCTTGAGGTCCTTCTGTCTAGCTCCTGCCATGTTTTTTTGGGAGGTTCTACCGGTATTGTTTGGAAAAGGTATAGAAGACGTGGGAGTATATTCATTTTGACTGCTTCAATTCTTTGTGCAGTACCTAAGAATGGTATCATATTCCATCTTGCTAGGTCAGATTTTATTTTTGTCACCAGTGGATCATAGTTTAGTGTTATAATTTTGTTGAGTTGTTTCGGGATATTGATCCCCAGATATTTCATAGATTCCAACTCCCAGTTAGTTTTGAGTTCACTTAGTGAATAATGATTTGGGTCATAGTTGAATGTTAAAACTTGGGTTTTATGCATGTTTAATTTGTACCCCGATAAATCTCCATAGTCTGAAAAAACTGAGATTAGTTCTGGTAAAGAAGTGTCTGGTTGCCCTAGGTATATTAAAATGTCATCAGCAAAGAGTGCTATTTTATGTTCCTTCTGACCAAGTGTAATACCTTGAATTTTTTGATTTTGTCTTATCCATTGGCTCAGAGGTTCTATGAAGATTGCAAAGAGCAGTGGAGACAGGGGGCAGCCTTGACGACATCCTCTTTCCAGCTCAAAAGATGATGATAAATTACCGTTAATCCTTATTTTAGCTGTTGGTTTTTTATATAATGCCTGTATAGTTCTAATGAAGTCGTTATGAAAATTGAAACTGGATAAGATTCTATATAGGAAAGACCAGTCAACCGAATCAAATGCTTTTTCAGCATCTAATCCCAATATGACTGCATTTAAGTTATATTTTTTTATATGATGAATTATGTGTAAAGTGCGTCAAATGTTGTCTTGTGTCTGTCTTTGTCTTATAAAACCTGTTTGGTCTAAGTGAATTAAGTCTGTCAGTATGTTTTCTAACCTTTTGGCAAGGATAATGGTAAAAAGCTTATAGTCCTGATTTAATACACTGATTGGTCTGTAGTTGGAGCATTCTAGTTTATCCTTTTCAGGTTTAGGTATAACTGCAATGACCCCTTCTCTCCAGGAGGGGGGGATTTCCCCTGTGTGGAGGACATAGTTAAATGTTTTCAAGAGGAGAGGAGATAGTTGCTGTTTAAAGGTTTTGTACCATTCTGCTGTATAGCCATCTGCTCCTGGGGATTTGTTAGCTTTAAGTTTCATAATTGCTTTTTCCAATTCTTTAGGTTGTATTTCTGACAGTAGTGTTTTATTTTGTGATTCCGTAAGTTGGGGAAGGTGTAATGTGCTTAGGAATGTCTCGGATGCGTTTTTATGTTTTTTGTGGGAGTATAAGTTCTTGTAGTAATTCTCGAAGCTTTTAAGAATATCCTGAATTCTGAATTTTATTTCCTTTGATACTGGGTCTCTGATTTTGTAGATTGCTCTTTCTGTTTGTTGTTTCCTCAATTTATAGGCTAGTAATTTTGCCGATTTACTGCCTGCTTCATAGTGTTTTTGTTTCAGAAAAGTAAGTTTCTTCTGGATTTCTATTGTGTAGATCTCATTTATTTGATTTTTAATTTCTTTAATCTTGAGCGAGCCATTAGAATGAGTGTTGTCTTTGTGTTCTTTTTCTAGGTTCTTGAGTTCTGACTCTAGTGTGATTAGTTTTTCTTGTCTCAGTTTCTTTTGGGTTGCCAGTTTTGCAATAATTTTTCCCCTTATTACAGCTTTGCACCCATCCCACAGTATTAAAGGGGATACTTCTCCATTATCGTTTTCTTCCAAGTATTTGAAAATATCTGATTCCTATTCATCTTTCAGTGGTCCTTTCAGGACATCTGAATTCAACCTCCAGGAAAATGTATTATTTGTATATTTTTGGATGTTTAAGTCCATATAGATCAGACTGTGGTCAGAGAGATCCATCAGTCCTATTTTACATGTTTTTACTCTTCCAATGTCTCTATTAAACATAAAAAAGTAATCAGTCCTTGAGTAAGATGAATGTGGCGTTGAATAAAAAGTATAATCTTTTACACTGGGGTTGAATTCCCTCCATACGTCACAGATTCCCATTTCTTTTAGTAGCATCCGAGTTTTCCTATTTTGAGTGTTATTTTGATGTGAAGAATTACCTGTTGCATCCCAGTATGGATTCAGTCTTAGATTGAAGTCTCCACCACATATCACTAAACCTTGGGCTTTAGTTATCATTAGGTCGAATACATTTTTATAAAATTTCCATTTAGCCCCTGGTGGTGCATATACATTCAGCAGGGTGATATCTTCTCCCTCTAGCTGCCCAGTTACCAAACTGTACCTCCCTTCTTTATCTTTGTGTTCTGATTTTTTTTCAAATGTAATTTTGGTTGATATCAATGTCGCTACTCCCCTCCTCCTCCCTGATTTATATGAAGATGAAGAGATCATTTTAAACCCTTGCCTATTGAGTTTAGTGTGTTCCACGTCTGTTAGGTGGGTTTCTTGTAAAAATATTATTTCTGCTTTGTCTTTTTTCATTTTGCGTAGAATCTTGGATCTTTTAACTGGATTCAGGATCCCTTTTACATTATATGAGGCTATTTTAGTTACACCCTGTTTCTCCATTGTATTTTCTTATTTAGTATAATCGTGTGGTGGCCCTCTTTTTTGCTACTCAGAAACTGAAAGAACATTAAGAACATAAAAAACATTAAGAACATAGTGTACGAGACTTTAAAACAAAAAACTGTCAAAAAAACTTCCTGAGCTGGGGTCTCTTTAAAGACCCTGTAAGAGCCCTGATGGAGTGTAGGCTCTGAGGGAAATTCCTCAAACTCTGTTACGTGTTGAGGGCCCTCTCTTACCCCTGTAAGTTGTCCCATGTTTTTAACGTGAATTTCAGATCCCAATCCGAATTTGTAATGATTTTTTTTTTTTTTTTTTTTTTATGCCTATACCCTATGAGATTGTGTGCACCCTCCCACCCCCATCACAGCAAACATTCACTCTAATACAGTATTTGTTAGTGTGGGGAGAACATGTGGGTCATTGTTACATTTCTATTTTAACAAGATTTTTTTTTTCCTTTAAATTAAGAAGACATTTGTTTCTAATGCTATAACTGCTCCATGAAAGGTTTTACCACATGCTGATTCTGCATCTCCTTTAATGTTTGTTACCTTGTAGGAGGGGGGATGGAAGTGCAGAATGGCTGAAAAGAGAAAAAAACCCCAAAAAGGTCGCTGTTCCTTCCTGGAACTGGAAAGCTTATCTTTGTAGCTCTGGGGCTGGGTTTTCCACTGCTGGCCAGTGGATTTAGAAGGTCTTTGAGTGGACCACGTTTGAGCTCTGATTTTCTCGCTCAGATTCGCTGCGGGTTTAAACACCGTTACCGGGAGCCCTCTTCTCGCCATGTCAATTGTTGCTTCTTCCGCTGAATTGTAGAGACATGACTCTTCACCGTAAAAGACCCTTAACTTCGCCGGAAATGGCGTCTGAAAGCGTAGATTCTGTTCCCGTAGAACCTTTTTGGCGTCGTTATATTCCCGTCGCTTTTTAAGAACCTCAGGGGCGTAATCGTGCTCCACGAAGACTTTTCTTTCTTGATGCATAAATCCTTTTTTCTGCCAAGCCTGTCTTACAACCTCTTGTTTTATTTTGAAATCGGAGAATCTTACCAACACTGAACGCAGGGGCGCTTCTGCCGCTGGCTTTGCGGCTAATGTACGATGGGCCTTTTCTATTTTCAAATCGGTGGTTTGTGGAATATCCAACTTCTCTCTCAATAAGGATTCCACGCATTCCGCCACTGTGTTGAAACTATCTTCAGCTCCTTCTTTCAGACCGTGAATTCTGATGTTATCTCGTCTCTGTCTTCCTTCTTGGTCGGTTAGCTTAGCCTCTAGCCTTGACTGTTTTCTGTGTAAATCCAGCATAGAATCTTCAAGCACTTTTACTCTTTCTTCAGCTTCCAAGATTCGGTTTTCGGCCTGGTCCATTCTGCTGTTCGTCCTTTTTAGTTCCTCTCTGAATTCATGAAATTCGGCCTGAAATCGTCGTAATTCATCATATAGCGATTTCAGGCTAACCTTTTTGTTAGCTAGGCCCAGCTCTTCGTCTCCTGAATAGAGGTCCTCGGGATCAGATTCTGCGGCCGCAGCGCGTCCTGACCTGGGGAATGTCAGTTTCTTCTGTTTTTGGTTAGGCATGGTGTTTTTGTCTTTTGATTTTTATTCTTCCAAAAATCCGTTAAGTCTGATTTTGAAGATGTTTTCCTTGGATTGGATCTGGGAGGTTCAGCGTTAAGTTGCTATCACCATGGCGTCCAGACCGGAAGTCTCGGGATATACTTTGACGCGTTTACGTGGAACGATTGTATTTTTATAGAAAGCCATGTATGAGCATGTGATGTCCACCAAAGAGTCCAAATCATCCCCGCAGGACAGTGAACATCTCCCAGTCTGTACAGTTAAAGCATTCCTGGAGGCTGTGCACTGAATCTTCTGTCCACACATTAATGTCTCTGGTCTCCACCTTGCCTCTTCTGAGAGCAGTTTTATATGTGGGCAGCAAATGTACACAGTTGTGATCTGAGGATCCTAAAGGAGGAAGGGGGAGTGATTTATAGGCCCTCTCTATGGATCCATAGCACAGGTCCAATGTCTTTTTTCGCCTGGTTGGGCAGGAGACATACTGATAAAAGTTTTTAAGTGTCTTCTTTAAAGAAACATGGTTAAAATCCCCAAGAATAAAGTTTGGCGCATCTGGAGAAATTGACTGCAGCCGCTGCACCACATCAAAGATGGTGCTGGAGGTGGAGTCAGCGTATGCCCTCGGGTGAATGTACAAAGTCGTGATAAAAAGTTGGGGGAACTCGCGAGGCAAATAAAAGGGGCGTAGTGACACAGATAGAAGCTCCACATCGGGTGTACAGATGCGCTCTCTGACCATGACAGATGTGCAGTACTGCTTATTAATATATAAACATACGGCGCCCCCCTGACGTTCTCCTGTTACCTCTTCCTGCCAATCAGAGCTCAGTGGGGCTCCAAAGCCGTCGATCCACAGGTCCACGTCCCGGTCATGCGCAGTAAGCCAAGACTCAGTATAAGCCATGACACAGCAGTTCTTAAAGTCCTTCTGGTAGCGTACATTCCCTTGAATTTCATCCACCTTGTTCCTCAGAGATTGTACGTTCCCAAAAATCATAGAAGGAAGAGGAACGTTACCAAACTGACGTTCCCTCAGGCGTAATTTCACGCCTCCACGCTTTCCGTGCTTCCTTCTCCCGTCTCTCTTTTCACTGCTGTGTCCATGAACGTCTCTCAAAATAAAGTCCGGCAGTTGCGGCTTAGACTCAATCATAGACACTGCATCAACCGTGTTTAAATGCAGCAACATGTGATACAATAAGCAAAAACATTGCTATAAAAGACTCCGTTTTCATGAAGAACACAGACGAGAGAGAGGTCATTGAAATTGTTAAATCGTTTAAAAGTAAAACATCTACGGATTGTGATGGTATTGTGACATGCTTTTAGTCAAAACTATCATTGAATGCTTAGTGAAGCCACTGACATATATTTGTAACCTGTCTCTCCAAACAGGTATATTTCCCAATGCAATGGAAATAGCTAAAGTAATTCCGATATATAAGATGGGTGACAGAGGGGAATTTTCAAACTATAGACCAGTTTCACTATTGCCACAATTTTCCAAGATACTTGAAAAAATATTCTGTGAGAGAATTGACAACTTCATAATGAAGATTAAATTGTTGTGTGAGCAGCAATATGGGTTCAGACACAAGAGGACAACTGCATTTGCTCTAATGGAATTTATAGAAAAAAATATCAACTGCCGTTGAAAATAAAGAGTATTCAGTTGGGGTATTCCTGAATCTTAAAAAAGCATTTGATACAGTGGATCATAATTTATTATTAAAGAAACTGCAAAATTATGGTATGGAGGGGGGGGGGGGGTAGCACTGTCCTGGTTATGTAGTTACTTAAAGAACAGACATCAGTATGTATGTGTTGGTAGCAAAAACTCAGTTACTGAAGGTTACTTGTGGAGTCCCACAGGGTTCAGTTTTGGGGCCATTGTTATTCAATATGTACAGAATATAAATGATATACAGTATGTAAAGTTTCGGAAAAAATGGATTTAATATTGTTTGCCGATGACACTAATTTATTATGCAGTGGAAGCAATTTGAAACAACTTTTGGATACACTCGGAAAGGAATTAGGAAAGCTCAATTTAAGTAAGACAGAATTTATAGTTTTTAACAACCATCGCAACAACCCAGTATCTAAACTCAGTGTAAATGGTATAGAGATTGAAAGGATATCCGAAACTAAATTTCTTGGAGTAATAATTGATGATAAACTGTGTTGGAAGTCACATATTAATTATATTAAAGGTAAAATATCTAAATCAATTGCAATACTACAGAGTGAGATATTTGCTGAATCAACCCACACCATATACTTTGTATCATTCATTAATACTCCCTTACATGACATATTGTACTGAAGTATGGGGAAATGCATAAAAAACAAACATATATCCAATCTTTACGCTTCAGAAGACAGCTATTAGAATAATAAACAAAGCTGCTTACAGGGAACCAACAAACCCACTTTTTCTTAAATTAAAAGCTCTCAAGCTGAAAGATCTGGTTGACTTGAAAACTGCAGTAATAATGTTTAAAGTGAAGAATCTATCACTGCCCGCAAATATCCAAAAGTTGTTCCAAATAAGGGAGAAACAATATCATTTCAGAGGAACATGTATATTTCAAAAACCTTCAGTGAGAACTACCACCAAGCAACACTGTGTTTCAGTGCAAGAAGTTAGATTGTGGAATGCTTTTGGACCTGAATTAAAATCATGTACAACGCTTGGACAATTTAAACAAAAACTAAAGGAAGAAATACTCCAAACATACAGTATATACAAGAAGACATGTAAAATCACATAAGAATTATCATATTCAGTCTGTGCTGTGGTGTTGCTTAGATTTTTGTCACGTTTTGTCTTAGCCTTGTTCTGAATTGTAATCGCTCCTGTTTTTCTTTTGAATTCTTGGATGGAATATGGGTGGGCAATATAAGCTGCGGCTTCAGCCATCACCCATTTCGGATAACTTATGCTGAACTGTATAATCAGAGGAGTTATTATTTAATTTGACCTTGTAAAATGTTTTTTTTCCTTTCCCCTTTGTTATAGTATTCTGTTCCTTTCTTTTAACCTTTACTTTTAATCTATCCGAAATAAAGATTAATTCATTAATTAAAATCATGTACAACGCTTGGACAATTTAAACAAAAACTAAAGGAAGAAATATTCCAAACATATATACAAGATGACATGTAAAATCACATAAGAATTATCATATCCAGTCTGTGTTGTGGTGTTGCTTAGTTTTTGTTTTGTTTTGTTTTTTGTCACATTTTGTCTTAGCTTTGTTCTGAATTGTAATCGCTCCTGTTTTGTTTTTCTTTTGAATTCTTAGATGGAATATGGGTGGGCAATATAAGCTGCGGCTTCAGCCATCACCCATTTTGGAGAACTTATGTTGAGTTGTATAATCAGAGGAGTTATTGTTTAATTTGACCTTGTTAGACTTTTTTCCCCCTTGTTATATTATTCTGTTCCTTTCTTTTAATCTTTACTTTTAATCTATCTGAAATAAAGATTCATTCATTCATTCATACCAGCAGCAGATCTCGGACATAAAATGCCATTTTCCTCACCATATTTCCATATACTCAGATGGATCCAAAGTAGATGGCTCAGTCTCTGCTACAGTTGTCACTGGGCATGTCAGCATGGTTTGTGGATTCCTAAACAATGTTCAATTTTTACAGCAGAGGCTCGTGCTTTGCTTCTAGCATTGGAACACAATGAGAGAACCAAACAACAGAGCTCCTTAATTTTTACTGACTCCAGATCCTGTCTTCAGGCACTTGGGTTTTTAAAGACTGATCACCCCATTATTGTCCGGATTTTAGAGAAACTATTTTTTTTTACAGAAACATAATTTTAATATCCTCTTCTGTTGGATCCCCAGCCATGTTGGCCTGTCTGGTAATGAGCAGGCAGACAATGCTGCCAAGAGAGCCCTTACCCAAGAAGTCACTCAATGCCAGATCCCAGCCTCAGATCTCAGGCCTCTAATAACCTCCTATATTTTAAAGAAGTGGCAGATTAAATGGGACACATGTACTGCAAATAAACTGCATGATATTAAACCTGCCATAAGCCATAGACACTTGCATCACTTTCAAAACCGACATGATGAGGTAGTGTACACTAGATGCCATATTGGCCACTCAAGGCTTATGCACAGCTTTTTATTAAAAGGTGAAGCCCCACCATCTTGTCAGTTTTGTGGAGGTTTTTTTTTTTTATCAATAAAGCACATTTTACTTGACTGTCCTGCTCTCATGACAGCAAAACGTTTTTATACTCAAAAGTCACTGAAGGATATTTTTAATAAGGCACCACCAACGAAGATTTTAGGGTTTTTAGTACATGTGCATCTGAAGCATCTTATTTAATTTTTCTATTTTATTGTATTTACATACATATCTATCTCACTCTGTTTATTTATTCTTTCATTTATCATCCTGTCTCTATATATTTTTTAACTCAATTTTCTTATTAGTTCTAATTTTGCCATGAAATGGCTATAGATGCTGACATGACACTAAACAAGAACACTCACTCTTCCATAGTCCTCCCTATAGTGCCATCTTGTTTGTCATCCATTATTGTCCTCTTGTTAAGGGTAACAGTTCCCACCATCATTTCAGCAATCAAGTCATTGACTCCTGCAAGCCGTGGTTGCAATTCTGTGTCTTACTGAGCTAGGTAAAGAATCTTTTCAGATGAGCTCAAGACATGGATGTTGTGAAGTTTGTCCCCAGGCTTACTTTCTGACTAAAAAAATGCATTTTTCCCAAGTGACTGGAGGCATTGAACTTCTAGAGGAGTGTGGTTATCTGTTGTTTGAAAATCAATACTATGAAGTTTTGTTCAGACTGTTGCAGTGATCATCTTCATTGGACCTGCTGCCTAATGCCAAGTCACAGTTGTGCTGACACAACAGTGCCCCCTATGGTGTGATATGCTTTTCATTCATTCATCTTCTTCCACTTAATCCTTTTCGGGTCGCGGGGGGGCTGGAGCCTATCCCAGCATCTTTGGGCGAAAGGCAGGGTACACCCTGGACAGATCGCCAGTCCATCACAGGGCCAACACAGAGAGACAACCATTCACTCTCACAGTCATACCTAAGGACAATTTAGAATCCCCAGTTTGATGCCAATTAACCTAACTTGCATGTTTTTGGCATGTGGGAGGAAACCGGAGAAATCCCGGAGTAAACCCACGCAGACACGGGGAGAACATGCAAACTCCACACAGATCACTGTTGGGTCGGGGGCTGGGATCGAACCCAGGATCCCCCGGCCAAGGGTGAGTTGCTCTGCTGCCGCAGTGCTAACCACTCCGCCACCGCGCTGCCCGTGATATGCTTTGGGTATTTATTATTTTTTAAGATGATGCTTGCACATATGTTGGATTACATTGCACATTTGCTTATAATTACAGGAGGAGGTTTAGAAGTTTAAGGAAGTACTTTGGGAAAAAACCTGATTTTACCTCTTTTAAGAATACAGTGATTAAACGACCAAAAAAAAAATCTTTTTCTCAGCAGACAACCTGGCTAGAACACATGTCAAGGGGTTAAATATTAATACTGAATTGGTTGTCAGCTTGTACTCAGAGGTGTCACCCAAAGTTGTGATATCAGATTTGGCCCCATGACTATATCTAATAACTTATGACACACAAAGCTGTGCTCCATATGGATATGTTGTAGCTGTTTTGAGACTAAGTGAGCAAATATCTGTTACTAATGCCATTAATAAGGCATTATACCTTCATAGAAAAGAATCTTTGTGAATGTCCAAGTAGGGCCATGATTCCCCAGTTGTCAAAAATTGTTGTGAAATGAGATTATGTGATTTAAAATGATAGTTTGTTGCTTGATGTGTCGTAAAATTGCATGTTGTTCCTGTTTGATATGGCATCTGTGTGGTTCCAGGTGGAGCCAAATGTATTTATGAGGTAACGTAAAGATTGGAACTATGTGGTATGTGTGAAACCAGGATATAATCTTCTGAGATCATGGGCTAGATTGTGTGTAACTGTGTATTTTAGGATCTGAACTAGGGCTGGGCAATAAATTGATTTTAAATCAAAATTCAAATTAATTTGTCTGGACAACGTCAAGAAATGAAAATTGTGAAAGTCAATTTTCTCTTATACAGAGTCTTTCTCAAACACAAACCCACATGTAGTGAAATGTGGTGGCGGCATCAGTGAAGCACTTTATTTATTTTATAAAAAGTACCGAGATGGGTTTGCACATTGATGACAGAGGAGCCCTTAATTTTTTACAAGTTAATTTTATTAAAGTTATGCTGGCATTTTATTCATTGAAAATTTGTAGATTTGTCTTGTCACTTGATTCCCAATAGGAATCATGTTTGTTCAAAAAAAAAAATTGAAAAAATTGAAAAAAAATTCTCGTCTTTTAGAGCTGAAAAAAGGTTGAAAATTAAAAATTTACGAAACCAAGTTTTGATGATTTTATTTTTGGGCCATATCACCCAGCCATAGTCTGAATCAGAGAGATAGATGTGCAAGTTGTTTGCTGCATGAAATCTCATCTGTGTCATCATGAACATTGTTTCTCACGTGTGTGCATGTGTGCAACTGTCTCGTCTGTGATGTCCTGCTTGTTGTTTATTAACATTAGCAAACATTGGTAAATAAATGTGTCATAAACTCCCCGTGCACTTTTCCACAGCGCACGGAGGAGGGATGAAAGGACAAGGATTTACACGCTGGGTTAACACCACACACACATTTATTAACCACAACAACTGGCAAACAATTCCAATGCATATATTTCACACAGGCTTAAGGAGTCCTCCAGGATGCTAGACAGTCAAAGGTGAGAATTACCGGGGAACACAAGCACAGATTATACTCACGGGACTGGAGCTGTCTGAGTAGTCAAAATAAGGCATAAAGTGAAACACCGTCCTTCGTTGACGTGACTTCATATGATGACCAATGACCGTATATGAAGTGCAACGACCCAGCAATGTGTGACTGGAAAAGGCTCCTAAAGTACACGCATTGCTGAGGATGGTAGATTGGAGGCACCTGGGCGAGGACCGGGAAAGATGATCAACGGGGCTGGAAACAGCTGATGGTGATCAGTGAGGGGGGCGTGGTTGGGCCGGCAGATAATCAGCAGTACACACAGCTGCCGGCCCCAGAGCAGTGTCTATGGATACAGTAACACACAGGAAATACCTACTATACATGCATACCCAACGGCTCCGAGACCCACAGAGAGATCAGGACTGAGCCGGGGGAAACCAAGCCGGCTCGGCTCCTGACAGAGCCCCCCCTTTAAGGGGTGGAAACCCAGACACCCAAGGTAACATCCCAGACCCCCCCCCCCCAACAGGAACAAACAACACAGACCCGGGTGGGAGGTAGGGAGAACAGAAAGGTGGGAACACAACACCCTGCCCAGGGTCCACAATTTACCCCCCTAAGTCCAAAGATGTGGAGCCTTGGGAGGCCACCCAGAGTCCCAGGCCCAGCAGGCAGTACGGCGGACAGTCTGGTGGCCTGCTGGAATGCACGGACCATCTGGCCCCAAACCCCAGGCCCTCAGGCAGTCCGCCAGAGCTGTAAAGCCACCAGGGCTGAGAGGATGAAGCAGGAGGCGGCTTGCCCACCAGAAGGCTCACAGAGGTTGACCGGACCGCAGAGAGGAACCCCCCCACGGCGTCAGACAGAGAGGAGAAGGGAGCCATGGCGTCCTCAGGCAGGTCCACAACACCCTCGGTGGTCCCGGCTTGGGCCATAGCTGCACCCGCAATGGACCCCGACTGGGCCGGCTCTTCTGCACCCACGATGGACCCCGACTGGGCCGGCTCTGCTGCACCGGCGGTGACCTCCTGCTGAGGCTCTGCTGCACTGACAGTGGTCTCCCCAACGGGGGAGGTCATGCTCCCCTTGACCCCTAGTGCTGACCCCCGATCCTCAGAGGCTTCTGGCAGGATCAGCTGCTCTCCGACGACCCTGTCAGTGGGCTCCGAACCTGGAGAGGGAGAAAGAGACTGGGTCAGGGTTGCCGGCAGCAGCAGAGCCTGGTGAGGTGGCCCAGAGGGCTACTATGAGCTGCCTCGGGTCCTCCTTACTATGAGTCAGGCAGTGTGACATTGACACTATTGACATAATGGAGCACACTTGCCTGAACTCGGGCTTCACCGCCGTCCAGGACTCTGGCGATTTAGGGTGCGCATATTCCTCCGGTCTGTCGGGTGCTACACCCCCGTCGACCGCCTTCGGGACCACTGGGCCTGTCTTTGCCTGCCTTCTGATGAGGAGACTCTCCTCATCAGGAGGCAGGCAAAATTGTTCATCAAACTTAAAAGTTAAATGAAAAATAACTTGCCTGTCCTCCTGACACGAGATGTCCTCAGCGGCCTCTGAGACATCTCCCCCCTCCTTACGTTACTGCTTATGCTGCGCCGGCAAGACTGGAGGCCTCTTCCGGTGGGAGTTCCTCCTCCTCTTCCTCCTGGATGGCTCAGGGACCAGATTGTCCGGGATGCGAAGCGCTGCGCTAGACAGTGAGTCAGTTGTGCCGAGAAGCTCTGTCTTCTCTAGAGAGGGAAATGGAGTGGTCATGAGGAGTTTGAGCGCTGGGGGGCCCTCATCTGACTCTTCCTCGACCCGGCAGTTGAGCACGGTGAGCAGATTCGACCACTCCTCATCCATCGGCAAGCCCGGGGATTGAGCAGCTGCGGGGGGTGGAACCTTCACAGCCAGGAAAGCACATCCTTGGGCCTCCCTCTTGCGGCGCTCCTCCCTCTCATGATGCTCCTTCTTGACCTGGCGGTTGAGCGCGGCAAGCAGGTTCGACCACTCCTTGTCCATCGGCATGCCCGGGGTTTGAGCAGGCTCCGGCCCGGAAGAAGAAGCACGGGACTCCACCGGTGTGGCTGCAGGGAAACACTTTGGTGCTGACTCTGGAGCAGGATCCTCCAAAGCCACGGGCTCCACCACCGTCCGACGGCTCCAATCCTGGACCAATAGACGCTCAGAGGAAAATGGAGGAGAAACAGAGGGGGTAGAAAAGGAATTATAAGCTACAGTTGTTGGAGGGAGCCCAGTGGACTGCTGAAACTGGGTCCCTCCCCCGGGAGACAGACAAGGTTTTTTATTATCAAAATGAGTTGAATGAAAAGACACTTGCCTGTCACCCTGGTCTTTGATGTTTACTGCTGTAGCTGGCAGGCTGTCATTCCTCTCTGTGTCCATGGTGCTTTGGCCCTCCTCAACGGGTGGAGGGGGGGGCCGTCTCCATGGCTATGGAGGTGGGCGTTCCCAAGGCGGCCCTGGCAGGCCTCACGACAGCTGTTGGAGAGTTGATAGCTGCCAAAGAAAAGGAGGGCCTCTCCCGGTGTCCCTTCACGGGATGACGCCACGTCTGGGTGGCCAACGCTGATGGCGAAGCGGGTGAGAGAACGGCTGCAGGCTGGGGAGCGCGTTCCCGCTCAGGCTCCGCGAGGAACACCACTCTCCCCACACCAGGAAACATGCGCTGGAGCGCGTGGACCGACGCGATCAGGTCTGCATACTGAGGGTAATCCCAGAGACCGGGATGCGCCTCCAGGATTCCCTCCGCTGCGTCCTGACTACTCCACTTCGCCTTGGGTCCACGGGCTTTATGGGCCTCATCCATAAAGTCCTGGATAAAGGTCGCCACCCATTCTTCCTCCACCGTGGGATGCCTCGCCACTGGTTTCCTCCGGCCGGCGTGGGTGCTGTGCGCCGAAGGCATAGTAGGGCAAAACCGATAGGTGAAAAAATAGTTCAAGAATAGAAAGAGTGATGTGTGGGTGTACCCACTAAATCCTCTTTTTGGGCTGGGTCGTTTTGTCATAAACTCCTTGTGCACTTTTCCACAGTGCACGGAGGAGAGGTGAAAGGAGGAGGATTTACACGCTGGGTTAACACCACACACACATTTATTAACCACAACAACTGGCAAACAGTTTCAATGCATATTTTTCACACAGGCTTAAGGAGTTCTCCAGGACGCTCGACGGTCAAAGGTGAGGGTTACCGGGGAACACACGCACAGATTATACTCACGGGACTGGAGCTGTCCGAGTAGTCAAAATAAGGCATAAAGTGTAACACCGTCCTTCGTTGATGTGACTTTATACAATGACCAATGACCGTATATGAAGTGCAACGACCCAGCAATGCGTGACTGGAAAAGGCTCCTAAAGTACACGCATTACTGGGGATGGTAGATTAGAGGCACCTGGGCAAGGACTGGGAAAGATGATCAACTGGGCTGAGAACAGCTGATGGTGATCAGTGAGGGGGGGCGTGGTTGGGCCGGCAGATAATCAGCAGTACACACAGCTGCCGGCCCCAGAGCAGTGTCTATGGATACAGTAACACACAGGAAATACCTACTATACATGCATACCCAACGGCTCCGAGACCCACAGAGAGATCAGGACTGAGCCGGGGGAAACCAAGCCGGCTCGGCTCCTGACAAAATGCACTTTACTAATATTAGATAGTTAAATTGATTTAGTTTTTCAGTATAAAGTAATGTTGACAAATTGTTTTAATTTTTTGCAAGTGTCCCCTTCATCATTGACAGACCCCCTGAGGTCATCTCGATCATCTATGAAGCTCACGAAGATGATGATATCCCTATTTACATCTCCTCTGATGAGGAAGATGTAGAGGTTGTTGCAGTAGATGGAGCTGTGGAAGGGGTTGGATTTCCACCTGATAGTGGTGATGAGGGAAAGGATCTCTCCATTTTCATCCCCTCTGATATTGAAGATGTAGAGGTTGCTGCTGTAGGTGGAGCTGTGGAAGGGGTGGGATTTCCAGAATCAGAATCAGAATGAACTTTATTGCCAAGCATGTTTACACATACGAGGAATTTGACTTGACATTAGGTGCGCACATATTAGGCGCTCACTAATGACGCGGCAGCCGACAAGGCGCCTGATACACTGGGGGTAAAGAGGGAGAGGGGAAGGGGATGACACATTGGGCAGAGAGAAAAAAACATAGTTTTCAGAATAGCGCTCGAGTGAGCAAGATTATGATCACATAGAAAAAAAAAACCCTCAATGCACACTTAGCAGACAAGTTACAATATACACGTTAACAAAAGTTGAGAGAGACAGTGTGTGTGTGTGTGTGTGTGTGTGTGTGTGTGTGTGTGTGTCAGTGTGTGTGTGTCAGTCATGTAATGTTGTATGCAGTGTGTGTATCAGTTACTGGTGAACAGCAAAAATCCTCTCCTGAGCAACGATAAGATGTTATGTCCTTAGTGTCCTAAAACATAGATAACATGTCCACAAGAGTCCATCTCTCAGTGCATGTCCGATGGTAGATTCCATGCTAGTCACATGACGCTGTCCTTGAGAGTTCAGATTACTGCACACCAGTATGTTTGGATTAGGGAGAAGCCAAAACTCCCTTCTGCTTTATCTCTACTCCTGGAGGAATGAGTTATCCAAGGACGCCGAATCAAGGCCTGATGAGCACAGTTCACTTAGAGCATAGAAATTTCATCTCTCATGCGATTCTGAGCATCACAGTACATTTACATTAAGGCTTTAAAATCATTCCCTGGAGAGCACCCAGAGGCTTCGAGATGTTTCCCACCTTTTCCCACCATTTGCCGCTATCAGTGCACTCCCCATCTGGTCGAATTGTTGAAGGAGCTTCGCCGGGATCGCATTTTGATTAGCTCTTTCCAGCTTCTTTAATTTCCAATACACCAGGAATACTCCAAGCCAATCAGCAGAAATCCTGTGTTCATAATCCAAACAGGTAGATGTCTTCCACATCCTCAAGAATCACACAGACACATGAGTTTCCAATTGTCCCATGAGTCTCTCCCACACCTGGGCTCCCCAGGGCCCGATTATCTGTTTGAAAAGGTGACAATTGCATTTAAAGCCCAGTTTACCAAATCCATAATTTTCCATTTGGATCGAAATTCAGCAAGAAGAAGAGCGAGACACAGACAGGACACAGCAAGCTGGGATCAGTGAAGGGAGGAGGAGAGGAGAGGGGAAGAAATGTGTCTGCTCTCTCTGAAAGCCGGAAGAAGATGATGATGATGTAGCATTTGTCAATGGAAGTGGAGCTATGGTATTGGTGAGATTACCACTTTATAATGATGATGACTCTGAGGAGTCCCTTGATCTTCCGGAGGAAAAGGAGGAGATGGAGGAGGAAGAGTTGGAATTGGGGGAGATGGAGGATGAAGGGCAGGAGATGGATTCTAGCTGGAGAAGAAGAGGATAGGGATGAGGTGTTTGTGTGGAGCAGACGGATTCTGGCTGGAGAAGGGGGGGATAGGGATAAGCCGTTTGTGAATGTTGATGGCTAAATGGACATTTTGATGTAGAAGATGCTCCTTTCTGGGAACAGCTAGTTGTTGATGTTCTTAGACAGCCTCAGGAAGCTAGTCAGCAGTAGCAGATGTTTAGTGGCCATGATGCAGCAGGCCACAGGCCCCATTCTGTACTCAGGAGATCCCAGGAGAACCCTAAAGAGTTGTGACCCTCTGTAGTGTCCCTCTGTCTAGTATTAGTTCCTCAAGAAGCAGGTACATAAAAATTGTTGAGGAGCAGGCTGCTACTAAAAGACCAAGGATGAGCTGTGAGGACAAAGCAATCCCGTCCACCTCTGGTCTTGACTCATCTAGAAATCGAAGTTGGAGTAGCTATTTAGACTTTGTTAACACCAGACCAAGATGGGATGATGACATTGATTCAGAGTAGATGTAGGTTAATACAATATCTAAAGTTTGGTTTTCAGGTTTTTTAGAGCTTTTCTTTGTGTCTGGTAGGGTTGGCTTTGTCCTAGGTAGTGTCTGGCACCAGGGCTATTGATATTTGTAAGATAAATTGTGTTTTGGAACATTTAAGAGTCATCTTTTGCATCTGGCGGGTTTGGCTTTATACTTGATAGCTTCTTGCACCAGGGCCTTTTATGTTTGACAGACAGTATTTTAGGAAGATTATGAGATGTCCTTGGCATCTTGCAAGGCTGGGCATCTTGTATGCAGTGTACTGAATTGGGTCCTTACCTTTTCTAGTTCATGGAAGAGTTTAAAAAAAAGTTTGAAAATGGATGGATGGACCAAAGTCAAGAAAACAAGTTTGTTATCCTTTTGATTGGTTGTTGAATGTCAACTAAGAGACAGCGAAGAGTAGATGGTGAGTGAAATAAGGCACTTGTGGCTCAGGTAAAAATAAAATGGGTCATCCATTAATCATTGGGCAGCTAGTTTAATCCTGAATCCTTGAAGATGGCATTGGACTTGAGATTGTAGTGACTGGTAAAATCTACTTTGAGCTATGACAGCTATCTGCTGTCAGGGTGTGAATATGCCTACTATGCTTGGTCATACAAGAGGAAGGAGTAGATGCTGCAGAATCCCCTCTTGGTCACCTTTGCTTCAAATTGGAAGACATAAGCAGTGATGCAACAATCGGATATGTTGAAGTGTCGTTGAAATTCAGCAAGCTGTAGTAAGCTAAGAAGAATTATACACATTGCTAAGATATCAGGAGGAGAGAGAAATAGGAGACAAAGCCGTGTTAGAGTAGAAGTAAAGAGGGATGTTAAGTTACCTGGCAGTTAGCAGTGTGATCCTAAGAGTTTTGTTCAGCATGAATGAACACAGTGGAGAGATTAATGTGAGGGTTTGTTTGGCATACAGGGGAGTGACGAAGCACAAGAGGACAATACATTTTATGTAGGTGGATCTTGTATAAGACTGAGTGTTTTAATATGTTAGGAACCAGAATAGTTACCTGTTATCAATAAATACTCAAACTAAGTCAGTTCTGCCTTACTACCCATCTGTTGTTCCTCTGTCATGATGGTCTGAGTTCCTGTGGGCCTCTCCTGATGATGCCAGATATGACAAAAACAACAACCCTGACACAAGTGGAGAAGACCCTCTACCCCAAGGCATGCCCAATCATGTGCCACTGGAGCACCAAGACCCTGCAGGTTTTGTTCCTTGCCAGTCACTGAAGCAGGTGACTTTTCACTGTCCGGCAATCAATGGGAAGGAATTCAGTGAAATCACCTGTTGAAGACATTGGCTGGGGTGAAAACCTCCAGGGTCTTGCCCTCCATGGCATGCGATTGGACATTCTTGCTCTTCCCTTTTACTGCTGTGATTTACCACAAAAAACAAACAAACAATGTAAGTAAAATGTGTTCACTTATTGCACCAGCAGTAACCTTTGGTAGTTTTTATGTGCTACTTCTGCTTGGCGCTGAAGTATCAGATGCTCACACAGTCTTTATGTCTTTTCATGTTTCAAACTGAGGTGAATGGGCCTGAGATGAGCCAGATGTGGAAAGGGCCTGTGACATAAAGACATGACCAACCAGAAAAGGAAGGACAGATGAGGAGAGCCCAAAACGGAGCGACTGTTGATAAAGTAAGCTCTTAACACAAAAAGTAGCTCCAGTGGCACAAAGCCATAGTAGACTCAGGAAGAAATAAATATATAGTTGATGATCGAGGACTTCTTAAAAACTGTTCAGGGTTTCCTCTGGTAACATTTCTGTGTGGCGAGCTGGCACCCCTGAAAATATGCCGCCATGCCAAGGAAATATGAATTTTAAGAAAAAAAAAAAACCATGAAGGAATGACGCTCCGCAAGCACGCACATGAACAACGCATGTGACAGTCATCTGCGCGTCGGCGTAATAAGATAAGATAAGATAAGATAAGCCTTTATTAGTCCCACAACGGGGAAATTCCAGGATTGCAACAGCACAGGGATAGCAACACTCAGAGCAACAATCAGAAGGCAAGAAAAAAAAACAAGCAAGCAAGAGCAGCTAATAAACATATGTACGTATTACTATAAAATATATATATATACACACACACACAGACACACAGTGCAGAGCATTGTAGCTGGATGGAATAAATATATGAATATATGAACACACAGTGCAGAGCATTGTAGCTAGATGGAATAAATATGTAAATATATAAACACCCACAGTACGGAGCATTGCAGCTAGGTGGAATAAATATGCAAGTATATAAACACACACAGTGCGGAGCAATGTAGCTAGATGGAATAATATGTAGATATATAAATATATAAACACCCACAGTACGGAGCATTGTAGCTAGATGGAATAAATATGCAAATATATAAACACACACAGTGCAGAGCATTGTTGCTAGATGGAATGAAACAGCATAACCGTCTACTTAGTTATCCTACATGGTATGATTATGTGCCCATACATATTCTCACCCTCCATAGCGACCGGTATGTTCCTAGTTGTATGCCGGAGAGGACCATTGTGTAAGTCTATTGCATCTTTTGCATTCAAAAAACTATTAGTTTGTTACGACTTTTTGCTATCTCTGCGAGCAGCCCTGCTTAGATGATTAATGAAGTGCCCTGCCCACCTGTGTGACCGTTCCAGTGTGCAGGCAGAGTGTCTCTCTAGCATCACTGTCCAAGAGAAACATGAGCTTATTAAAGTACTTTAAACGCAGGAAAAAAGCAGAAGAGCTATACAGGGTTGGATTAAGGAGGTTGTGGGCCCCTGAGCTAAAGCAAATTTTGGGACCCTCCCACATATTTATGGGAGTATGATATGCAAAATGGACATGTTTACATGAACAATAAACCATTTATAATTGGATTTCTGGAGTTATCTGATTATTAAAGTAGTCATGTAAAAACAATAATCAGAGAGAAGGCAATTATTGTGTCATATAAAGTGAAATTACATTAATACACATAGTTTATTGTCCAATAATCCATTTATTCAGTGCATGTAAGCATGTCAAATTTGATTACCATTATCTGATTATTCCTAGTTATCGGATTATTGTGGCCATGTAGCCGGGGTCACTGATGGATCAGCTTGACCTTTAAGGTCCTAAACTACTAAGGCAGTGGCTATGGCTACGGAACCGTACCTATAGAATTCTTGTTACAGATACAGCTCAAATCTGATTGGCCAGTACGTTTTATTAATGCGTATCTTAAAAGCAGCAGGCTACAGGTATGGAAATCTGAGGGATTTATTTGTTTCAGAATTTTAATCAATATCTATTTACTACATTTTTAACCTTACCCACTCCCACATCCAAAGGCTACCCTCTTAATTTTAAGTCTGAATTTCATCTCATAGTAAAATGGTTTGGATGAGGTGCCGATAGCAGGACACAAACCAGCAACATTCTGATCACAGGCCCAAAGTACTATCTACCTAAGCCACAGCAGCAGCTGGCTTGGAGCTGATCTGAAAAGGTTTTGTCTGATTGTCAACTCTTCCGTACCAATAGACATTTCATATAGGGATACAGTTTCCGTATCCATAGCCACTGCCAATTACTAAATAAAGTGAATGACCACAAATTTCCACGTTTAGCTTGAATAGCAGGAAAATATAGTGCCATCAGGACTAACAGCCGACACATATCTTTTATCAACCCACAACTTTAATTATGATAATGAAAAAACACACTCAGTTGGCGTTTTCTGTTCAAGGGTTAAATATTAACTATTTGAAGCCAGAACAGGGTTTTTCACTACACAGAGAGAAAAAAAAAATGTTGCCAGACCAGTCTGCCCTACTAGGAAAACACCTGCTCTTCTCCACAACCTAGAAGAAGAGCCGGTTATGTGCGCACAAACCCGATATTCATTATCTAATGACAGTTTTTACGTTAACCTCATTCACTGTCATTCTTTTAAAAGAATGATCCAAAATGATAATATCCCGACAGTTGTTTTGAATTAAATCTACAATTTTGCATTCATCAGAGCAGATTAATATAACTCCAGCTGAGATGAAGAATAATATAACGGAAGGAAATTTTACAAGTCCTGGACAAAGAGAAAGACTGGCATCATCTCTGAATTGTAGCGGACAGCTCTCATCCATGGGCAAGCAAGGCTGTGGAGTTAAAAGCTCCTTTAAAGTTTGTAAAAGTTGGTGTGCGCTGGATTTAAAAAAAAAAAAAAAAAAAAAACCCAAAACTGCTCACGAATGTAATTTCATGACATTTGGACTAATTTCTCTGATTTTTCAAAATGTCTGTAAAAGTTGGTCCAAACGCTGTAGTGTGAACCCAGCTTAGTGAGGAAAAAAAAATCGCTGTACAGTATCTCACAAAAGTGGGTACACTCCTCATGTTTTTGTAAATATTTAATATCTTTTCATGGGACAACACTGAAGATATGACACTTTGATACAATGTAGTCAGTGCACAGCTTGTATAATAGCGTAAATTTGCTGTCCCCTCAAAATAACTCAACACACAGCCATTAATGTCTAAACCGCTGGCAACAAAAGTGAGTACACCCCTAAGTGAAAATGCCCAAATTGTGCCCAAATTGTCAATATTTTGTGTGGCCACCATGATTTTCCAGCACTGCCATAACTCTCTTGGGTATGGAGTTCACTAGAGCTACAGAGGTTGCCACTGGAATCTTCTTCCACTCCTCCATGACGACATCATGGAGCTGGTGGATGTTAGAGACCTTGCGCTCCTCCACCATCCGTTTGAGGATGCCCCACAGATGCTCAGTAAGGTTTAAGTCTGGAGACATGCTTGGCCAGTCCATCACCTTTACCCTGAGTTTCTTTAGCAAGGCAGTGGTCGTCTTGGAGGCGTGTTTGGGGTAGTTATCATGTTGGAATACTGCCCTGCGGCCCAGTTTCCGAAGGGATGGGATCATGCTCTGCTTCAGTATGCCACAGTACATGTTGGCATTCATGAGTCCCTCAATGAACTATAACTCTCCAGTGCCGGCAGCGCTCATGTAGCCCCAAACCATGACACTCCCACCGCCATGCTTGACTGTAGGCAAGACAGTCTTTTTTTCCCCTCACCTGGTTGCCGCCACACATGCTTGACACCATCTGAACCAAATAAGTTTATCTTGGTCTCATCAGACCACAGGGCATGGTTCCGGTAATCCATGTCCTTAGTCTGCTTGTCTTCAGCAAACTGTTTGCGGGCTTTCTACATTCACTAAATGAATGTGTCTTCGCTACACTGAGATATGATCGACAGTCGTACTGGATTAAACTGTCTATGGAAAGATCATTTGACTCTTGGGAGGGCTACAGACAAACTTTTCCACCCCCGTTTGTGTGTTCTCCCTCCTCACCTGAGTACCGGCTTCTCTTCACGAGCTGGCATCCTGGTAAGCCTGGGAAGAAGCCCAGGAGACGGGGTTGCAGAGCTGGCTGTCAAGCTAAGAGGAGACAAGCCCTCCGGACTGAGGGTTTGTGGTCTGGTCACCATGAATGCACCCGGTGTCTGCTGTGGGTTCCCATCCAGGATGTGACTACAGATGCTCCTCTGCAGCTGCTGGATTGCTCTCCCATCTCACAAACACTTATGTCCAGGACAGTTGTGGATGGGATTATGGTTTTGCCATCAGGGTCACGTGACCGTGTCAGGTGCTTGCTATCAGTTTCACTCCGATCAGCTGTGAGTGCAGCTGAGCTGTCACCCATCCGTATGGCGTTACTCAATCCTCGCTCCATTTCTAACACATCCCTCACGCTTAATGAACTTTTCTTGAGAGAGGATATGGATTTTATGTTCCTGGTGGAAACATGGCAGAGAGAAAATGAGTTTTTCCACCTGAAGGAGCTCTGTCCCCTTGGCTGTTCTGTTATCGGGACTCCCCGGAATGTGCGACATTGTGGAGGACTTGCTGTTGTACACCGGGACAGCCACCTGTGCAGACTGGTAAACTCTGAGCCCTTCTCCTCCTTTGAGTCTCAGATAATAAAAGTCGGGACCTTTAATGCCTTTTATTGTGTTTTAATTTACCATCCTCCTGGTACTGCAAGTGTCTTTCTTACGGATTTTACAGACTTTTTATCTTCTCTTATTAAACTGGAGAGGGTTTTAATCATTGGTGATTTTAACGTTCATATTGATGATGTTACATGTAACACAGCTGTTGACTTTTTATCCATCACTCATTTTTATAACCTCTTCCAGCATGTTTCAGGCCCTACACACGCTAAGGGTCATACCTTGGACCTTGTTTTTTCTTTGGGGTTGAATATTGAAAATGTGTGTGTGGATGATTTTCAGATCAGTGATCACAGCTGTGTGCTTTTTAATGTTAACTTCCCTGTGAATCCTCCCCCTCTGAGAATGGCAGCAAAAAGGCGGATTATTAACCAAGAGGCAGCAAATGACTTCTCTGATTTGTTTGAGCCACACTTTCTGATGGGAATTGAAGATCTTAATGCCTTCACTCAGACATTAGACAGCCACTGTATGGCTTTTTTAGACAAAGTGGCACCAGTGAAATCTGTCCTTGCTTCTCCTAAAAAGTCTTATCCCTGGATAAATGACTCCATTCGATCCTTTAGAAGAAATTGTCGTAAGGTAGAACGCTTATGGAAATCCACCCAATTGGAGGTTCAGACTCCATTTAAGGTAGCTTAGAGCCTCTTTAAATGACATGTTGAGGGATGCCAGGAATCAGTATTTTTCAAAAATAATTTTCACAAATATGAAAAATCCTAGAGTCTTGACACAATTAACACTCTTGTCTCACCTGCTACCTCTCTAATCCTTGTGTTCTGTAAAGCAGACAGTAACAAATTTCTTAGTTTCTTTGTTGATAAGCTCAGAGATATCAGGGAAAACATTTTGCCATCTTCTTCTCTTAACTGTGTCAGTGTTATGCCCCTACCTTGTATTTGGTCCACTTTTAATCCAGTGACCTTTCAGGACATCACGGCTCTGCTGCAGAAGATGAAACCCTCCTCTTCCCCTGCTGATGTTGTTTTTAGCTGTTTTTGAGTCAATTGGTCCTTCAGTTGTTGAACTGATAAACATTTCACTTTCAGCTGGTGTGGTTCCCAGCTCCTTCAAGCATGCAGTGGTTGAACCAACTCTTAAGAAGCCAAGTTTGGATCCATCACAGCCAAATAATTATAGGCCAATCTCTAAACTCCTTTTCATATCAAAAATTCTGGAAAAGGTAGTGGCTGAGCAGCTTATGCCATTTTTGGCAAATTGTAATATCATGGATAAATTTCATTTGGGCTTTCGGAAAAATCATTCTACTGAAGCAGCTTTAGTCAGAGTCTCCAGTGACCTTATGATGGTGGCTGACACTGGTAAATACACAGTTCTGGTTTTATTGGCTTTCTTCTGCCTTTGATACTGTTGATCACTGTATAATGATCAACAGACTCAAAGAGCTAGGGCTGTCTGGTTCTGTTTTAAAATGGTTCTCATTGTACCTCACCGGAAGAACCCTTTAACATGTCTGTGAATCAGATCTTTTCTGAAATAGCACAGTATTCATGTGGGGTACCACAAGACTCAGTTTTAGGACCCATTTTATTTCTAATATACATTTTGCCACTGGGACGGATAATTAGCCAGTTCAAAGATATTTCTTATCATTTTTACACTGATGATATTCAGTTGTATTGCTCTTTTAAAGAGTCTGAGTTTTATATGCTGTCATCTTTAACTAACTGCTTGTCTAACATCAAACAGTGGTTAAGTGCAAACTTTTTACAGCTTAACTCAGACAAGACAGAGACCTTAATTATTGCTCCTGAAAACAAGATTCCACTTATTAAGCAAGACATGGGTACCCTGGGCTCCTCTGTCTAGGTGAGTCTTCGGAATCTTGGTGTTAGTTTTGACTCGGCCATGTCTCTTGAGCACCACTTTAATCAATTAATTAGAAATCGTTTCTTCCATCTGAAGAATATGTCTAAGTTGAGAACCCTGGTGTTGAAGGCGGAACTTGAGATGATTATACATGCTTTTATTTCTTCTCACATAGACTATTGTAATAGTCTTTTTACCTCTCTGAGCCAAAAGCATCTTCAACGCCTCCAGGTTGTTCAAAATTCGGCTGCTAGACTTTTAACTCACACTAAGAAAAGGGCTCACATTACACTGGTTTTAGCAGCACTTCACTGGCTCCCAGTTGGTTTTAGGATTCAGTTTAAAATTTTAGTTCTTGTTTTTAGCGCTATTCATGACCAGGTCCCTAAATAAATCACCGAGCTGCTTAAAGTATACAACGCCTCATGGTCTTTGAGATCCTCGAATCAACTTTTACTGGCTGTCCCTCGAACCCATTTTAAAACTCGTGATAGAGCCTTTCAGGCAGTGGCACCAAAATTGTGGAATGTTCTACCACTGTCTTTGCGCTCAGTAGACTCTGTTGACACTTTTAAAAAGCAGTTGAAGACATTTCTGTTTAAACAGGCTTTTTAGTTTGATTGTGGATTATGGTTTTTATGTTTTTAATGTCTTTATACTTGTTTTTAATCCCTTTATTGTTGTATCTGTGATTCTGTGTTTTATTGTGAAGCACATTGTGATTCCTTCTGTGAAAAGTGCTATATAAAGAAATCTTTACTTACTTTCTTGTGCATCATCTTTAAAAGGGGCTTACTTCTGGGACGACAGCCATGCAGACCAATTTGATGCAGTGTGTGGCATACGGTCTGAGCACTGACAGGCTGACCCTCACCCCTTCAACTTCTGCAGCTATGCTAGCAGCACTCATACATCTATTTTCAAAAGACAACTTCTGGATGTGACGCTGAGCATGTGCACTCAACTTCTTTGGTCGACCATGGCAAGGCCTGTTCTGAGTGGAACCTGTCCTGTTAAACCGCTGTATGATTTTGGCCACCATGCTGCAGCTCAGTTTCAGGGTGTTGGCAATGTTCTTAAAGCCTAGGCAATCTTTATGTAGAGAAACAATTCTTTTTTCAGATCCTCAGAGAGTTCTTTGCTATGAGGCGCCATGTTGAACTTCTAGTGACCAGTATGACAGAGTGTGAGAACGATAACACCAAATTTAACAGACCTGCTCCCCATGGGCTGCACGGTGGCGCAGTGGTTTAGCACTGTGGCAGCACAGTTTTACCCTCGGCCGGGGGATCACGGGGATCATGAGATCGTGGGTTCGATCCCAGCCCCCGACCAACAGTGAGCTGTGTGGAGTTTGCATGTTCTCCCCGTGTTGCGCGGGTTTACTCCGGGATTGCTCCGGTTTCCTCCCGCACACCAAAAAAAACATGTAGGTTTAGGGCACTCGCGCACGCAGCGACCAGCAGCCGGTGGCTTGTCACCAGACTGCAAACCAAGTCTACCTACGGGTACAAATAAGTAACAAAAAAAAAATAAAAAAATTCACACCTGAGACCTTGTAACACTAATGAGTCACATGACAACGGGGAGGGAAAATGGCTAATTGGGCACAATTTGGACATTTTCACTTAGGGGTGTACTCACTTTTGTTGCTAGCAGTTTAGACATTAATGGCTGTGTGTTGTTATTTTGAGGGGACAGCAAATTTACACTGTTATACAAGCTGTATACTGACTACTTTACATTGTATCAAAGTGTCATATCTTCAGTGTTGTCCCATGAAAAGCTATAATAAAATATTTACAAAAATGTGAGGGGTGTACTCACTTTTGTGAGATACTGTATGTGCGGCAGACAAAACAGTACAAACAGCCATGGAAGGAGAAAACAGAAGCCAGTGTATGGAAACATGCCTGACCTGTCATGTCAGGTCAGGCACTGGTTTGCTTGCTACCAGATAACCATGAAAACTGGTACTACCTGTCTCATGGGTTGGCCATCGGCTACTCAACCGGCAACCACACCCTTCTAAGGGTGCGGAAGGTGAAACTGGGCATCCTGGCAGAACTCAAAAACAATATTTGTCACAGGTCTGTGGTGGACCACTTCCAGTTACATGGGGTGGGACTGGACATCCTGGCAGATAAGCACATCTGTCGTAAGGTCTGTGGTGGACTTTTGCCAGTCAGTGCATCGTGACATGCACTACACAAAGAGCAGAGACAAACAAACCTATCATCTGGTCAGTCACTGCAACAGATACTGGAGTCAGTTTGTCTTGGCCTGTCCTTGCCACTGATAATACCTCTATCTGCCAAGAATGTGCTGGTAGTCCAGCAAAAGCTAGCGGTACTCAAATACTTTGCAAGCAGTTTCATGAAATGGTCAGTCAGAAAGCAACTCATACCGGCTCAGACGTCACCCGGGTTAACAAGGTCAGGAGTTCCTGGCAGTGGAAGATGAAGGACAGAGCTGCATGGAGGAATCTGATCAGACCTAAATGAAACAGTCATTGTCGCCCCCGACAGACTGCTATGATGATGATGATGATGTCTTGAAACATACTCACCATTTGGAAGTTTGCGATTAAAATGTCACTTGGAGAAAAAATGTTTCTGCCATTTGTAGAAACGTTCAGATGCTCTGATATCAGTGTCCTTATTCTGGCAGCTCTTCGGTCCTTTTCTGGATCAGCATTCCCAGTGTGTACAAATCTTTAACATTTCCACGGGTGTTTTACAACTTCGATGGCCTGGACGTTCTGCCCACTGTGACTGATGGATCTTCAGACAGTGGCTCCACCAGTGCGTCCCATGTTAGCATTTGTAATGTGAACAGTTTGACAAACATCTTGTTGTGACTGTAAAGTTGACACTATCCGTCCGTATCGCCCGTCAATTTAGGAGACTTTTTTAAAACCTCCTTCTCACGTTCCTGTTTTTCTTTCTTCTTTTTTCTCTTTTGGATGCCGCTATTGTACATTAATTCATTCATTCATTCGTCCACGGATTCACTATCGGCCCGTGTCCGACCTTAATCAGGTCAAATGCCAACTCTTAAGAAATTAAATTAAGCAGACGGCACAGACGTACACCTCAACAAATAAAAAGTTGATACACCAAAACAAACCCTCCAATAACCCTCCATGGCAGAATTGGCAAAAAAAAGTTTCTTTCGGGGCCCCAAACAAGCTGGGGCCCCTGGCCTCCTGCCCTGGTAAGCCCTCTTGATAATCCGGGGCACACTATAAAATGAGTAAAGCTACGGCCACCAAACTTGCTACACAGGTTCACCTTGGGATCCTGACCTCTGACTATGGGTTTGGGGTCAAAAGGTTAAACGTCAAAGTTAACATTCCCTAGGCCTTATTACTGTACCAGAGTGATGGTCTAGTTGATAGAGCATCCACTCCACAACCAGGAGGTCGTGGGTTCGAACCCCGGCCGGGTTATACCAAAGACCATATAAAAATGGTACTTCCCGCCTTCTAGCTTGGTGCTCAGCATAATGGAATGGGGGAAGGAAAAGTTGTTTGTGGTGATGCCTTGCATGGCAGCAGCCACTCTGATTCTAGATGTGATTAACATTATAGATAGGAGAAACATAATTTTGTTTGACTGTACATGATTGGCTGTATGGATTGAATGACAGTAAAGTTGGCTGCTTCTTCTTTTTCTGTACAACGAGTAAAGCTAGGGTAACCAAACTTGGTACACAGGTTCACCCTGTGACCCTGAAGCATGACTATGGGTTTTGGGATCGCAAGGTCAAAGGTCAACATCAAAATGTCTTATAAACATTTTGTATGTTTATAAGCATTTTGTATGTTTATAAGCATTTATAAGCATTTTGTATGCTTATAAACACACATGCTCTGCACTGTGTGTCTGTGTGTGTGTATATATATATTTTATAGTAATATGTACATATGTATATTAGCTGCTCTTGCTTGCTTGTTTTTTTTCTTGCCTTCTGATTGTTGCTCTGAGTGTTGCTATCCCTGTGCTGTTGCAATCCTGGAATTTCCCCGTTGTGGGACTAATAAAGGCTTATCTTATCTTATCTTATCTTATCTTAAACTATATCTCAACAACAAAGAAAGCTAGGGTCACCAAACTTGCGACACAGGTTCACCTTGGGATCCTGACCTCTGACTATGGGTTTGTGGTCAAAAGGTCAAATGTCAATGTTAACATTCCCTTTGCACTACTACTATAGTGCAAGTAAAGCTATGGTCACCAAACTTGGTACACAGTTTCACCAGGAGACTATGACCTCTGACTATAGGTTTGGGGTCAAAAGGTCAGAGGTCAAGGTTAGCATTCCCTATGCCCTCTTACAATAGAAGCCCTCTTGGGTCACCAAACTTGCTACACAGGTTCACCTTGGGATCCTGACCAACAACTATGGGTTGTATACAGCTATTTTTGTTGTATATTCATGGAAGATAGGCTTTTTATAATTTGGTTCTTCCCCAATAATTATATGGAATTGTTGAAAACTACCCTCTTTCAGTAACATTGTGATCGTCAAAGAAAACAGAGATACTGTACTGGTCTCAGAGGGCTCTTGTTTCTTGAATTTGTGACTTTGGGATCACATGACTAATTAATCCATTCCCCTTTCATATTCTATTCTCCTGTTTTGCATGTACTACTCAGTTTTACCGTTGCTTTTGGGAAGTAGCGGCCTAGTGGTTAGGGATGTGGACTGGTGACTGGCGGGTCACCGGTTTAATCCCTGGACTGGCAGGATGAGATGCGGGCAGGACAGATGACATAGCAGTGTTTACCTGACCCTCATTAACCCCACTGTGGTGTCCTTAACCCCAGCTGCTCATTGAAAAAGAGAGATTGCCTCTCAGTGGACCTCCACTGTATAAATAAAGATGAAATTAAATTAAAAACAATATGTACATGTATTTAACTGGCCCATCTGTGCTGATGTTTCACCGATCAGTCTGTTGCCTGGAGCAAAAATGTCAGGGCCGATTTCTTTTTTTTGTCCCAGCCCTTCCACTGACGTCCCAGGGTCAGACTTACCATGTTATCCATCATCTTCAGATGAGTCAACCTTCTGTCTATGTGGCCTGCAGCAGTCAGTGTTGAGGCTGCTGTGTCTAGGTTTGCCTTTCAGAGGTGTGGTTATGTGACTCAAGTGTGCATGCAATGTGAGTGTGTGCAGCATAAGAAAATAAAGCAGAGCATGGTCTAACCTTCAATGGTGTGCACGTGTTGATCTGTTCCCACATAACATTTGGCGACAAGGATGGCTGGATTTCATCTTCCTCCAACGGACCTGTTCCTTGCAGTGCCAGGGAAACCCACGGTGCCATGGACATGATGGTTGGTAGGTTTTAACGCTTATATCGATACAATGGGGTTGTCTGATGAAGCCCTCACTGAGAAAAGGAAGATGGCCCTTCTTGTTCATTGTCTCGAGTCCGAGGGACAGTGAGTTTCTCCAGCA
The DNA here is from genome assembly GCA_020510985.1 of Pholidichthys leucotaenia. Lineage (NCBI taxonomy): Eukaryota > Metazoa > Chordata > Actinopteri > Cichliformes > Pholidichthyidae > Pholidichthys > Pholidichthys leucotaenia. Next base: position 111,665,433 of record CM035840.1, on the reverse strand, counting down.
TTGGGATCACCGACAATATTTGATAGTGCCGTGATGCTGCTGATGACCCATTTTGTGGGCAAACAGCGAATTGTGGTGCAGCAGTACAAACTATGGAAATGTCACCAGCCGCCCGGTGAGTCGATACAAACTTTTGTGGCTGACCTCCATGACCTTGCCAGAGCTTGTGACTATGGTGCGCTGCATGATCAAATGATAAGAGATCAACTGATTGAATGTGATACGTATGTGATAAGAAAAAAAAAAAACTGTTGATGGAATTTGACGACCTGACACTGGCAGATGCGATCAAAACCGCATTACAAGTGGAATCTGCTTTGGAATGCTCTTATCTGTTAAGCACTGTTGAACAAACATGGGCTCCTGTACTCGCTCAACAACTACAATACGTCGGCGACAAGGCATCAGCACAAACTCCTCTCTCACAGACAGCAGCATGCCTGTGTCACAGATGGACAAACAGTGCCCCCGTGTGGGTGTCAGGCACAATTGCACCAAATGTGGTGCTAATTCTCATGCAACAAGAGCACCACAGTGTCCTGCCCATGGGCAGACACGCAGGAATTGTTATAAACTCAATGACTTCGCTAAAGTCTATTGCTGACTTTGGACTTAAACACAGCAGACCAACACTAGCAGATGACATGGCTCCCTAATGGAAAAATTCTGTTACATTGAGTTTTGATTTTTTTATGAATATGAATTTTTCTTTATAAAGCTTAATGTGTATACCAGAAAATCCTGTTACCATATTTGGAGTTGGTGAGTAATGGAAAAAACAGACTGAAGGATGTGGATGTGACTGTGAATGTTCAGTTCTATCATTGACTGTACAGCTTATCAAATCAAATCAAATCAAATCAAATCAAACTTTATTGTCATATTGCTGTACATACAACTGTAGTGCAGGCAAGATGAAATTGCGTTTCTCTCGGCATCCATATAAGAAGCAGCATGATTAAGACACACTCCCACATAGCTCCCACCCCCCCATCCATTCACACATCCCTGAGACATACTTGGGGAAAAAGAATAACTAACTATAATATACAAAATGTCCATAGGTGCAGTAGTGTGTATGTGAGATTCCGGGTCAGCTGTTCAGCATCCTGACAGCTTGTGGGAGGAAGCTGTTGATCAGTCTGGTGGTTCTGCCTCTGATGCTCCGGAATCGTTTACCAGATGGAAGAAGTTCAAAGTGTTTATGCAGAGGGTGAGAATGGTCCTTGACAATGTTCAGTGCCCTGCTCCTACAACGGTTCTGAAAAAGTTCTTGGACAGAGGGGAGGGAGACTCCAATTACCCTCTCCGCCCCCTTGACTATCCTCTGCAGGGCTTTTTTGTCTGACATACTGCAGCTGGAGTACCATGTAGCAATGCAGTACGTCAGAACACTCTCCACCACACCTCTGTAGAAGGTCCTGAGGATGCAGATGGGGAGAGAGGCCTGTTTGAGTTTCCTCAAGAAGTGTAGTCTCTGCTGAGCTCGCTTCCTGATCTCCAAGGAATTCTTGCTCCAGGTCAGGTCCTGCGAGATCTGCACTCCGAGGAACTTGATGTTCTCTACTCTCTCCACTAAACGGCCACCGATGCTGAGGGGGACGTGCTCAGGCTGTGACCGCCGGAAGTCGATAATCATCTCCTTTGTTTTGTCCACGTTGAGCACCAGATTGTTCTCCCTGCACCAGCCCTCCAGGTCTCTCTCTATCACTCTCTCTCTCTCTCTCTATCACTAGTGTTTTCTGCATGGATTCAGCAGATACAATCTTAGTCATGAATGAAATAATCAAGAGGCTCAGCAAACCTCCTCACACTGAGCCATGAATGAACTTATCAAGAAGACACCCCACCCCAACGGTCCCTTGGATATATATATACAGTATATTAGCCAGGAGCACTCTGTTAGTTAAGCCAGAGCACTGCAGCAGTCTATGAAAGCTGTACTCTTCAGGTTCAGGTTCAGGTTACTTTATTTGTACCTGTAGGTTGATTTGTTTTGCAGTCTGGTGACATCCATATTTACAAGCCACAAATTACATTCAACATAGACACAAACACAGGCACATATGAAGCTGACTATAAACATGATAAGAATACTCAAGGCTCCATCAATCAGGGTATAAAAAGACAAAGAGATCTGTATTGTCTTCCGCTAATTAGTGCATATTAAATTTGCTGAACTTTGATCCTACCTGTTTCTTGATTACTGGTTGAAGAGATTTTTCCAACTTACTCGGCACACCAAACAAGGGACTCCAGATACCCCTGTCTTCCTGGTTCCAGCATTTTTGGACTGAAACAGCTAGTGCACAGCTGCTGAGAAGACCTCCCCCACCGATTCCAAAGGGTTGGCTTTGCGGAAGTGAGGTAAGGTCTGGACACGCTGGGAGCGGACCGGAGGGTGGTGGAGCTGAACTGAAGGCAGATTGAAGTGGGTAAATTAAATTATTAATGGTTTATAGACGTCTCACACCAGTTCGAGCCCAGTTGTTGTAATTACGTGTAAAAGTTGAGATAAGGTTGCGCTCGTTCAAGTCCGGTCATTGTAATTACGTGTAAAAGTTGAGATAAGGTAGCGCCGGTTTGAGTCTGGTCGGGTATAAGTACCACGGTGATACAGAACCACTCAGTGAAAATGCATTTTTACTGGAATTTAGTTTGAGTCTAAATTCGGGAAATAGGCACGCGGAAACATACAGAGTACCGCAGAGTGATATTGACGGCTGAAGAAGAAGAAAAAAAAATAATAGAATAAAAATAAAATATTATGTTAAGGCATAACCTTAACATAATAACAATGACTAAAATACCATAAGATATAACTTAAAATAAGCTTAAAATAGAACAAAATAGCCTTTAAACTAAGATAAAATAATAAATAAAATAAATAACTGCAGTTTGTTTTTTAAATAAATAGCGCCACTAGGGTTTTACTTTGATGGAATATGGGAAAATCTCAAAGTAAGAGTGTAAGCCCTTACAGCAATCCTCATATGTAAAAATATGAACCAAAAATGTGATGAAAGTGCCTGGCTGGTGCCTATCTGGTCTGAAATGGGTTTTCCAGATGGAGGATCATTTAGTCTCCATCAGTTACATTATCTGAAAGAGAAGTTAGATGAGAAAAAGCAGAAAATAAGAATGGATGATAAATAAGAGGGCTTCTTCCATCTAAATAAATTATGACATCACGTACATGAAAAGTAAATTAGTTTCATAGGACATCATGTGAGAATGTGGCAACATATACACAAGAAGTTATAAAAGTGAAAACAAAAGCCTATTTGCTAACTATATAGTTGATATTTATTTTACCAACAGTATCTGGTTTGAATCAATTAGAGGTGTGGGCTATTAAAATGCTCATATGACCCCAAGTATTAGAGCAAAGTCGGAAGGATTTGAAATAAATAAAATAAATATTAGAGAAAAAAAAAGTGAAACTAGGGCTTTATGGATGTATTTTTTTCTTTAAATGAATGTTTTCTTTGTCTGATTTTTATTTTTCTCTCCTTGGAATATCATACAATAGTCAGACAAAGTACATACACATTTGGGATATAGTTTACAGTTATGAGTACACGGTAAGAAGTATTTAAATAATCACACCTTTACTAGTACAAAAGAATAATAGTGATAATAATAATGCCCTCACGCCTAATTGATGACACACCAGACAGATTACAGACCAGAACTGGAGTAGACAGATGAGTGAATGAGTGAACTGTCATCACCCGCAGCTCACGGGCTTCCACCACAGCTGTGCGCACACTTGCGCCTCGTTAAGCCCTGCTATTTATTCCATCCTGCCCTGAGCTGCGGCCTGGAGCTGTCTGTCTCCCTGCGTTTCTCCACAGCTACCTCCCTGTCGTTCGGGCCAGCTGTTTTCCTCGTCGGACACGTAAGCTGTCATTTGCCTTACCTTCTCCATACAGTCTTCCCCTGTGCACAGGTGGATCCCCTTGGCGGCGGACTCTCTTCCCCTTGTCACGCTGCTCCTCCACTTGCTGCATCTTCACGGACGCTCAGCAGAATGCTGTCTCCCAGGCTTGGGACTTGCCACGCCAGCCACTGCATTGCTACAAGTAAGCACAATTACTTCGTCACTTTCCCGTGTGGTTGCCCAGCTAATCCCTGCTCTCCTCTCTCATAGGGTTGCCTGGCTGAACGGTGAACTGCTCTGTCCTGACCTCATCCTCCACCCACACCACATTCACATCTCGCATACACGCATCCACACACACACATTATTATTGAATAAAGCTTTCAAATCTGTCCGAGCCTGCGTGCGTGTTTCCTGGGCCGAATAATATGTCAGTACGGCTCCAGCAAAGCGGCCCAGCGGATAGCGGGCTCACGCGTCGTTTTACCACCCTCGAGGCTCGGGTAGATTTGATTGCTCATCAACAACAGGTCATTCTAAATCAACTCACCTCAATTACCAATCGGTTGGACCGCCTGGACCCCCCGCGGCCTTTCCCTTCGGGTCCTTCTGGCGGCGTGGCTACGGGTGCTTCCACAGCCGGCCAGCCTAGCTCGGGAGCGCCAGCCCGTCTCACACCCATCTCAACTCCTGCTCGCTTCAGCGGGAAACTCGGTGGAGCGAAGGGGTTTATACTTCAGTGTGAGTCGGTGTTTCTGCGCGTTCCCGGGGACTTCCCCTCAGACCATAGCCAAATCGGGTACATGGCTAACCTCCTCGAGGGGCGAGCGTTAGCTTGGGCTTACGCTGTAATGACGAAGCCAAGTTACGCAAACCTCTCGTATGACCGGTTCGTGCGAGACTTTCTAGAGGTCTTTGATCATTCTCGGCTCGATAGCATCCTCGCGGACCGGCTTCTTGGTCTCCAACAGGGAGCCCGGTCCGCGGTGGAATACGCGGTCGACTTCTGGGTGGCTGCGGAGCAGGTGGGCTGGGGAGAGGCTTCTCTCTGCAGCGTTTTCCTCCGTAGTCTTAATTCTGGTCTGAGGGATGAACTAGCTGGTCGGGATCTCCCAGAGCAACTCTCCGAGCTGATCTCGCTCACGATTAGCCTGGACAACAGGCTGCGTGAGCGGCGCGGAGCGGAAGTCTGCCAGCCGCTCGCGCGGAGCTTCCCTCCGTTCAGCTCAGTCGCGCCCTCTGGCGTTACCAGCCCCGGAGTCCGCCAATGAACCAGAGGACATGGCTATCGGGCGCACTAGGCTCCCTCTAGCGGAGAGACAACGCCGGCGGGAACGGGGTCTCTGCATGTACTGCGGAGACGACCGGCATCCCGTGGAGCTGTGTCCGGTGAAGCCAAAAGGGGAGGTCCGCGAGTCACAATAGGGGGCCTCGCGGACTTCAACCGATCTAATCCCCTATCGTCTTGTACATTGCCAATTCGTTTCTGCCACAACTCCACTGGACATTCCACTCACGCACTGGTGGATTCTGGGGCAGAGCAGAACTTTATTTCTAAGAGCCTGGCAACCCGTTTGGGCATACCCAGCCAACAGCTGCCCAATTCCCTGAACTTGATAACGCTCTCCCGTTCTCCTCTGGGTACAGTAACTCATCGCTCCAAGCCAGTTCCCATCATCGTCTCCGGCAACCACCAGGAGGATCTGACCTTCTACATCCTGCCCTCTTTGTCGGACCGTGTCATTCTGGGTTACCCCTGGCTGCGGCTGCATAATCCTGTCCTGGATTGGATAACCGGCAGCGTCCTGTCCTGGAGCACCTTCTGCCTGGGTACCTGTCTCCAGTCGGCAGCCTGCGCTCCATCTGCCCCTCTGCCGGCCCCTGTCTCTGAGCCCCCGGACCTGACCCTGGTGCCGCAGGAGTTCCACGACTTGGGGGCAGCTTTCAGTAAGTCCAAAGCCTTGTCCCTTCCACCGCATCGACCCTACGACTGCGCTATCAACATCCGCCCGGGGGCGCCCCTGCCATCTGGCCGCCTCTACAGTCTCTCTGCACCGGAACGCGAGGCGATGGACACATATATAAAGGAGTCACTCAGCGCTGGGATCATCCGCCCCTCCTCGTCCCCGCTTGGCGTGGGCTTCTTCTTCATAGGCAAGAAGGATGGGTCCCTACGTCCCTGTATTGACTTCAGAGCCCTGAATGACATCACGATCAAGGACCGCTACACCCTGCCGCTCATGGACACCGCTTTCCACTCCCTCCAGGGGGTGACCTGGTTCACCAAGCTCGACCTCCGCAGCGCTTACCACCTCGTTAGAATCCGGGAGGGAGACGAGTGGAAGACGGCCTTTAGGACACCCAGCGGCCACTTTGAGTATCTTGTGATGCCGTTCGGGCTCACCAACGCGCCTGCCGTCTACCAGCGCCTTATAAATGACGTTCTGCGGGATTTCCTGGGAGTTTTCGTCTTCATCTATCTTGACGATATACTCATCTTCTCCAGATCACGTGAGGAGCACCAGGCCCATGTGAGGCGGGTCCTGCAACGTCTGCTGGAAAATCGCCTGTTCATTAAGGCAGAAAAATGCGAGTTCTACGCCCAAACCACCTCCTTCCTGGGGTTCGTGATCTCCCACAACCAGATCCTCCCCGACCCTGCTAAGGTCAAAGCGGTGGTCGAGTGGCCCACGCCGACCTCAAGGAAGCAGGTGCAACAGTTTATCGGATTCGCTAATTTCTACCTGCACTTCGTCCCCAACTACAGCGCCATCGTTACCCCCCTGACTCACCTCACGTCGTCGAAGGTGCCTTTTTGGTGGTCTGAGGAGGCTGCTGCCGCCTTCAAGACTCTCCAGGCGGAGTTCTCGTCCTCCCGGGTCTTGACCCAAGTTGATCCCGCTCTCCAGTGTCTGGTGGAGGTCGATGCGTCCGACACAGGGGTGGAAGCGGTGTTGTCCCAGCGGTCACCGGTGGATGGAGTTAAACGGCCCTGCGCCTTCTTCTCCAGGAAACTATCGGCGGCGGAGCGGAACTACGACGTCGGCGACAGGGAGCTCCTCGCTGTCAAGCTCGCGCTACAGGAGTGGCGTCACTGGTTAGAGGGGGCAGCCCTGCCTTTTGTGGTCTGGACGGACCATAAGAACCTCGAGTACCTGAGATCAGCGAAGCGCCTGAATGCCCGCCAGGCATGCTGGTCTCTGTTCTTCACTCGTTTCAATTTTACCATCATGTACCGTCCAGGTTCGAAGAATGGGTTGCCCGATGCCCTTTCCAGACAGTTCGCCCCGGAGGGTCCAGAAGAGCCCGAGCATACCATCCTGCCCGAGTCATGCGTCGTGGGGGCGATTTCATGGGACATCAAGGACAAGATTAAGAGGGCTCAGGAGGTGGAGCCAGATCCCGGTGGGGGGCCTGAGAGGAGACTGTATGTTCCTTCGGCGGTTCGGGGTGAAGTCATCCACTGGGCCCACACCTCCAAACTCGCCTGTCACCCTGGCATCACCCGCCTGGTAAGTTTTCTGCAACGCTCGTTTTGGTGGCCGGGCCTTCAGAAAGACGTTACCAACTATGTCCGGGCCTGTCCCCAGTGCGCCACCGGCGAGTCTCCGAACTCTCCACCTGCGGGCCTCCTCCAGCCTCTGCCGGTTCCGGGTATGCCCTGGTCTCACATTGCACTTGACTTCGTCACCGGACTCCCGGTCTCCAACACCTATGACACGGTCCTGACCATCGTGGACAGGTTCTCCAAGGCCGCCCATTTTGTGCCCCTTCAGGGTCTTCCTTCGGCACGTGAGACGGCCGATCTCCTGGTCCAGCATGTCGTCAGGCTGCATGGGATTCCGCAGGATGTGGTCTCGGACCGTGGTCCACAGTTTGTCTCCCAGGTTTGGAGGAGCTTCTGCAGCGCCTTGGGGGCCAGAGTCAGTCTCTCTTCTGGTTATCATCCCCAGTCCAACGGGCAGTGTGAGCGCACGAACCAGGAGTTGGAGGCTGCTCTGCGCTGCGTGACATCATCCAACCCTTCGTCTTCGAGCTCCTACCTGACCTGGGTGGAGTACGTCCATAACTCGGCCCGGTCCACTGCTACTTGGTTGTCTCCCTTTCAAGCATCCTTGGGGTATGACCCTCCTGTTTTCCCGGAGCAGGAGGTTGAACTGGCTGTTCCTTCTGTTCAGGCGCACATCAGGCGCTGCCGGAGCGTGTGGAAGAAGACCAGAGACGCACTATTACACACAGCAGCGTGCAACAGCTCCATTGCCAACCGTCACAGAAGGCCGGCTCCTGCCTACTGGGTGGATCAGCAGGTGTGGCTCTCCTCTCAGGACATCTGTCTCAAGGGTGAGAAGAAGAAGCTGGCACCAAGATTTCTCGGCCCCTTCACCATATCCATGATTATTAACCCGGTGGCTGTGCGCTTGGCCCTCCCCCCCTCCCTTCGTGTGTGTCCCACCTTCCACGTCTCCAAAATTAAACCCGTGCTTTCCAATTCACTCTGCCCTCCTCCTAGGTCTCCTCCTGCACCCAGGTTGGTCGACGGTGACCCGGCGTGGGGTGTTAATGCCATCTTGGACTCCCGGCGTCGGGGTCGTGGGCTGCAATACCTGGTGGATTGGGAAGGTTATGGTCCAGAGTGGAGATCCTGGGTGTGCTCTTCGTGAGTGTTGGATCCTGACCTCATCGCGGAGTTCCACCGGACACACCCAGGTAAGCCAGCGCCAGGAGGCGCTGGTAGGGGGGGGGGGGGAGTACTGTCATCACCCGCAGCTCACGGGCTTCCACCTCAGCTGTGCGCACACCTGCGCCTTGTTAAGCCCCGCTATTTATTCCATCCTGCCCTGAGCTGTGGCCTGGAGCCGTCTGTCTCCCTGCGTTTCTCCACAGCTACCTCCCTGTCGTTCGGGCCAGCTGTTTTCCTCGTCGGACACGTAAGCTGTCATTTGCCTTACCTTCTCCATACAGTCTTCCCCTGTGCACAGGTGGATCCCCTTGGCGGCGGACTCTCTTCCCCTTGTCACGCTGCTCCTCCACTTGCTGCATCTTCACGGACGCTCAGCAGAATGCTGTCTCCCAGGCTTGGGACTTGCCACGCCAGCCACCGCGTCGCTACAAGTAAGCACAATTACTTCGTCACTTTCCCATGTGGTTGCCCAGCTAATCCCTGCTCTCCTCTCTCATAGGGTTGGCCTGGCTGAACGGCGAACTGCTCTGTCCTGACCTCATCCTCCACCCACACCACATTCACATTTCGCATACACGCATCCACACACACACACATTATTATTGAATAAAGCTTTCAAATCTGTCCGAGCCTGCGTCCGTGTTTCCTGGGCCGAATAATATGTCATGAACAAATGCTTGACGAGCTGCAACCCAGAGAGAGAAAAGTTTTTAAACCACCGGTGTCGATAAATTTCAATCAAAAGTTATGTGCAACATTATTTAAAATGGCAGCCAAAGAGTTTGAGATAATGGTTAACCTTTTAATGTCTAAATATACTTCTAAAGTGTAAAAGTGTAAAAGTAAATGCTTATATTTGAATTTCAAAATAATTAAAAAAAAGTTTTATCTAAATCATGCATGGAATAATTATATTTTGAGATCAAAATGACAAAAGTAGAAATTGAAGAGCTCTTCCATTGCCTGAAAATTAAGAATCTTACTCATACCCTTGTCAGATTTCTGCCTCAAGGGTGACTACAAAATAAATTTAGAAAAATGACTGTTTTTCTTGTTACAGGACAATCTTGAGCATGGATTAAGGAGAAAATCTTGAAAAATTGGCATCCAGAGGAGGCAGTCCTGTTAACTGTATGATTAATTGAGGTCATAAAATGTTGATCAACAAAATAGAAACTATAAAGTCTAACAAGTAATTAGAGTATTTTGACTACATGGCCAAAAATTGAAAAAAGTAAATTATAATTTGTTTTGTAAAGCAAAGATTAATCTGAACTATGTGATCACATACAGAATTTAAAAGAAAACGATTATGAAATGATTGTATTTCAAATTTTTAAGATGGATAAAATTATGTCACAATAACAACAAGTATGACACTTGGATACAATAATAATGTTTTTTTCTTTTCTTTTTTCTTTTTGAGACACTGAGACCTTAGTTTTATTAGAATTCATGTCCTAAGTGACAGTGATATTCAGTATTTCACAAGATGTTTTGACACCATGATGAAGTAAAGATAATATTGATGAAGGATCCTTTCTATTAGCATACTTAATCAAAATGCAAGCACCCCTGATGACACACTGTCATCAGGGGTGTCAGTGGGAGAAGGCCTCAAGACTATCTGAATGAAATATAGTTTGATTTCTAAAGTAAACTGACTATTGACCTTTTGAAGTTTGATATTTAAAGACTGGACTTGGATGACTTGATTATCTCCTACGTTTAGAATGACTTCAGATGACACTGATAATCTACCTTCTTCTACCTTTTCTGTTTTTCTTCTCTCTCTTCTGTTGTTTAATGTTTGTTTGTTTTGTCCTGAATTGTTTATTTTGTCTGTGTTTGTCTACCTCCCCTTGGGGTGATGTAGAGAAAAAAAAGGGGGGGACAATATCTGGAATATACTTTAGGAACAGTTTCCTCTTTGTTGGCATTTTTTTTTTTCATTTTTCCCTATAGAGGGGTTGCACTGAAGTCAGGCGGGTCACGTGTCTATTGTTTACTGTTGTGGTCTATATTAACCATATATTCCATAACCTACATATGTTGAAGCATGTGGAAATGTTTGGTAATTACATATGTAAAGGACTTCACACCTCTGAAAGGACAAAGGGCTCTCACCCGCCGAGTGAAGAACAGAGACGTTCCCGGACGCGGCGGAGGAGACCGGAGGAGCTACCCTCACCCCCCAAGGCTAGGAGAGGAAATACCAAGACAATGGGGGGATTAAGATAATGAGGGATGTCAGCCTTTGTTATGCATGTCTTTTATTGTGTGCCAGTATAAAGTCAGTGAGCTGGAGACATTCTGCCTCTTTTCCCTTCTGCCACTCTCTGCACCAGATGAGACTTGTTAGAAGAGCTGATTATGCTGATTATTAAACTTGGTTTATAAATCAAATCGCCTCTTCATTTCCAAGCTCTTCTACAACTGTGCCATTTTGGATGGCAACGAACAGTCAAATCACCAACAGCAAGCATGAGTGAGTGTAATCAACAAGATAAATGGCTACAATCAAATCAAAACTGTGGTCCACCAACGAGGTGTAGACTTTTCTGTGCTTGGTAGCTGATTAAAGAAATCCAGAGGGAGCTGGATGGAGCGACCTGAAATGAATTTACGGCCATAGCAGAGGCAGACAGGAGGCAGAATGGTGTAGACTCGACCATGGTATCATCATTGTTGAAAACAGTGATCGAGGATGGTGAGTGTTGTGATATTATGCATCTTTGCCGTTATTTATCCTAGTGGTGGAAAGCTCACTTTGAACAAACACCATTGTCTCCTGTATGCAGACAATGAGGTGATTGAGCTGTCTCCTGTATGCAGACACACAGCATACATATTTTAGTACCTAATAGCAATAACTTGCCGTGATTACAATGTAGTACGGGGTACTTATTAGTGCTAACTAGTATTAGCAATCATTAGCTTACATTGATATGTGATCTAGTTTGTATCCTCATGTCTTCCGCTGCTCCATGGCTTCCTATTTGGCTCTGGCTCTCCTTTTTTGCCTTTACTCTGACAAAAAGCCAGCAAGCAGCAGGCTCACCTCCATATCCATCTTGTGTTTTTCTTGTCACATACAAACGATGTCATGGGAGCGTCGGGCCGCCTTGCTGTAAAGGTCTCATTCACTTAAGGTGGTATTCAGTCGTAATGGAAAACGAACAACACCGTGGCAAGTCGGACTGAGTACGTGCTAGTGGAATTATTATTATTCTCAACACAGGGTCCACGCTATTTGCCGTCCAAAGAGGCAGAAAAAAACAATGTGGCATGTGACCACTAACGTCACGTGCAACCCGTATATAATAATTAAATTTTGGTTGGTTTAAGCTACATTGTTATAAAAGAAGACACTTAATGTTTGAAGAATAAAAGTTATTGGGGATTGACAATTATTGATAAAGGTTAAATTATTTGGCAAACAAACAAATTAAATTATAGCTAGTTTAACTTTGATATATACAGTATATGTGTGTGTGTGTGTGTATATATATATATATATATATATATATATATATATATATATATATATATATATATATATATATCTGGGATCATTTGTGGGTCCGTTTTCTGCCCTGTTTTGGACATCGGTGGGGGGACACCTCCAAGGAAAGATTCCTGCCTCTATACCAGGGGTGGGCAAACTTTTTGGCTCAGGGGCCACATTGACTTTTAAAATTTGACAGACGGGCCGGAGCCAGCACCAGATGCATATCAAAGCATATCGTATCATATCGGCATATCAAAGATAAACATAAAAATGGCATTACAGTGTTAATACTTACATTCACTTTTAGCGGGAGCAGTGTTGTTGATCACCCTTTTTTGCCAGTGCGTCGAAGTCTATTGCTAGTTTTGTTGTAGCAGTTCTCAAAACAGATCTGAGGTGTTCATCACTCAACTGGGATCTGTGGGGTGCTTTGTTGGTGTTCATCACACTAAAAGTCTGTTCACAGACATACGTAGATCCAAACAACACTAGCATCCTCTGTGCCGTCTTCTGGATGTTTGGAAATTTTGCTGGGCTTAATGAAGTATAAAACTCATCCAGTTTAAGAAACTGGAACTTCTCCTTCAAGATGGTGTCACACTGGAGATCAATCAGTTCCAACTGCAACTCCTGTGGCACCGTTTCAGGATCTTGTGTGAAGGGACATGACACCAGCTGAAGTGACTTGTCAATTTTTCCAAAATCAGAGAATCAACGGCAGAATTTTCCATGCAGGTCATCCAGTGATTTCCTGTATTTTTCACATGTTGAGGGGCATCTTTCAGTGTAGCCAGCATGGGGAAAGCTAGCTTGATTTTGAAGGCTCTGATGTTTGTGTACATTTCATGCACAAACTGGTCTTTCTCTTGTAGCTTCACGTTCAGCTCATTCATGTGTGTCAGTATGTCCACAGCAAAAGCTAAATCATAAAGCCAATCAGTATCACTCAGCTCAGGAAAATCGTCAGCTTTCTCAAGTTGCTCCAAAAATGAGATAATCTTCTGTTTCAGCTCCCACACTCGTTGACATATTTTCCCCAAATGTAACCAGCGGACGTTGGAATGGTAAAGCAAGTCCTGGGGATCGGCGTCAGTCTCTTCAAGAAACTTAAAAAACTGACGATGCTGAAGTCCCCTCGCTCAAATAAAGTTAGCGAGCTTTACAACTGGCTTCACTGGTCAAGCTGCGATACGGATTTGCACAGTGCTTCCTGGTTGATTATACAGTGTAAGAAAATTACCTCCTGTTTGGGGTTGTCCTCTTTCACCCTCTCCTGGATTCTTTTGAGCAACCCAACAATTTTTCCTGTCAGATTTGGCGATCCATCTGTGGTAACGTTGGCGAGCTTGTTACAAGGTAGCTTGTGCCTCATGATGACCCCGACACGCTGTTATACAAGTCCTCTCCCCGCATTTTCCCTTTTAGAGATTCCATGGCCAAAAACTCCTCCGTTATCTCAAAATTGTCATTAATCCCTCTGATAAAAATTAAAAGCTGATTAATTGATTTTATTTGTTTGAACATACAGACAAAAAAAAAAAAAATTAAAATCAAAACAAAAAAAAGAAAATTAAAAAAGAAAAATGCCTTGTTCAAAAGGAGTGGGAAGAAGCCAACGCTTACATAGTCCTACCCCTTCTCCATACCCATTAAATTATATCATTCTAGTCATTATTCATCCCACAATTACATTCATTGTACAACACCATAATATATAATACATCTTATAATTAAATTATACAATAGAAATGATACAATGATAGTTTATATTGACAATAATACCAACATCTAATAATAATTGTAATAATAATAAATAAATACTTCTGCTATGTTTAATATGATTGGTGTCCTTAATGTCATTACTTTCATCCAGTGCCAAGGAATATAATGTAAATAACTCCGCTTTTTTGTTTAGCTTGCTAGCTAAGCCTTCATCAATCAGCTTAACACAGCGAGTCACTGTTCTGCGTGATAAGCTAATTTTTTCAAATTTGCTTTTGCTCTCAGGACACAAGATACCTGCTGTCTCTACCATGCACTCTTTGAGAAACTCCCCTTCAGAGAAAGGCTTACTGGTCTTTGCTAATTTGAATGCCAGCAAATAACTTGCCTTCATGCTTGATTCTTGGATGGCAGTTTGTCGGATAAAGGTGTTTTGCTGAGCCTGCAATTTAGCTACCAACCTCTGAGCGGTAGCCGTCCGTTCTTGCATTGACTGGTTGTTAGCGTAATTAGCATGCTTGGTGGAAAAGTGATGACTGACGTTGTATTCCTTTAAAACCGCAACGGTTTCTTGGCAAATAAGACATATAGCCTTTGACCGGACTTCAGTGAAAAAGTATGTAGTTGTCTATTCTTTATTAACCTCTTGAACTCCGGTGTACCGTGGGCGGGCACGTCTCTGCATCCTAGGGCGCACGAGGGCATCCTAGGAGGCAGTGAAAAAAAAAAAAGAAGCTGCATTTCCGTTCTTCCACTACAGACACAGCCGTGAACAGAAAGCCAAAGGAGTGCTTTGATTGGTTTAGATGTGACTGACCTCTCATTTGACTAATAAGAGCCTTGAATTGGGTTTCTGAAACCTTGAAGAACCAATGACTGAAAACCTAGCAAGAAGGACCCGCCTACCAACGGCTGCGAATACAGCCAGCCAATTGAAGCACAGAAGTTCGAAAGCTGTTTTGTGTAAGGCTGGGTGACACACAGGCGTTCGCCAGTCTTTTTTTCTTATTATTGTTCTTATTTGTTTTGAAAAATCGTTCGCCAAAACCGCAATCATGGAAGCGCAAAACCGCAATAATGGAATTATGGTTTGACCGGGTCGCGTGACAAGAACCACGAGTCCGTAACAAGCGGACCAGCTTCATGTTCGTCTGACAATGAGGAAGAGAAGTTCGCCAGCTACGCTGCTGTTGTGGACAGGTAAGTGTTATAAGCTAAATTATTCTTTATCCCTGAAAATTGTAATCCAAATGACTTTTGACCGATCGGTAAATTACAACTGTGCGTTAACGCCCTTCCCCGTCATGTTGTGAACGCCCCCCCCCCGCTACTCTTCTGTAGCGGATTGCAGATATATTGCAGATATTTTAGTCCAACTGTGCGTAGTAGTCCGCGGCGCACGGAGCGTGTACCGTGGCGCACGGACTGGACACGGTTCGTGCGCCGCGTCCAGACCGTGAACGGCCCCCCCCGCTACTCTTCTGTAGCGGATTGCAGATATATTGCAGATATTTTAGTCCAACTGTGCGTAGTAGACCACGGCGCACCGTCACCGCTTTCCGTCATGTAGCGATGGCCGATGTCTGTCCTCTGTTGGGGGGGGGGGGGGGGGAGTTGTTATCTTCTACATTACAAATATTTTCGTATAATTTTTAGTGCACTGTAGGTTATTTTTTCTTGTAAAAAAAAAGCCACATGTAGAAGCATGCTCAAATGACGAGGCTGAGTTTAGTCATAAACCAGCTTTATTTGACAGAACACAGCTTCTAGCATTCTCAAAGCAGGAAAGAGAAAGAATCATATCTCAACACCCCTTTTATACATTTCCAGCATCAGGATTCAAGTCACATGGTGTCTTCAGTAAACATACAGTTACAAAGCATCCCTTTGAAGCTTCACCTATTGTCTCTCATTTCCTGATGAACCGGAATTCTGTCCGGGGCATCTTCTGTGGGACAAAGAGACAAATCTCACACTTCCTTGTTATCCTCTGCAGATTTGAGTCCTCTTGTCCTTGCAGACGTGACACCCCACAATACACATGCAGTCCTGTCTCTGTGGCAACGTGAGCCCACAATATGTGTCGGCCACACTACCCCCCCCCCCCCCAAACGTCTAGTAAGACAGAACCTGCATGGCATAACAAAAAAAAAAAAAAAAAAAAGAAAAACACAAAGCACTCCATACATCGCTAATCAATCCACCAACTGCCTAGGTTTAAACCTTCTGCCGAATCTGCTGCAACCTGGCCTGGCTGCACCTGCAACATCTCTCTGCACCTGTGGATTAAAGCTGTTAACACCTTTCTGTGAAGACTTTGGAGAATGTCCTCTTGGCGGCCTGCCACGGCGGGGGGGCCTCGCGAGCTGCACCTCCTCGTCAGCCAGAACAAAAGCGGGTTTGAGCCTGTTTATGCAAATCAGCTCCCTTCTGCCCCCTAAATCTAGCAGAAAATGCTTCTGCCCGGTCTCCAGCACTCGAAACGGTCCGTCGTAAAACGGCCGCAAACTTGGACGCTGAGCATCATGTTTAACAAAAACAAACTCTGCATTTTTTAAAGCCTTTGGCACAAAAACGTGTGGGAAACTGTGATGGACTGGGCCAGGGAGCGTGTTTGCTCCTGAGCCGCTCTGCCACGGCTGAGCAGGGGGGCCATTAGGTGCGGGATTATCAGGAAGAAATTCCCCCGGCAAACGGAGCGGTTGTGCAAAAACTAATTCAGCCGGGGAAGCATGCAAATCTTCCTTAGGTGCAGAACGCAACCCCAATAAGACCCATGGAAGTTTGTCTACCTAATTTGTATCCGTTAGCGACGCTCTGAGGGCTGCTTTCAATGACCTGTGAAAGCGTTCGCATAAACCATTAGCCTGGGGGTTATACGCAGTGGTGCGATGAATCTTCACCCCCAAGCTGCGGGCCATCGATGACCATAGCTCGGAAATAAATTGGGGACCCCTGTCAGACGTTATGTCCGACGGTACACCAAAACGCGCAACCCACGCTGCTAAAAATGCTCGCGCAACTTCTTCCGCTGTGGTTGATGTCAGAGGAATCGCCTCTGGCCAGCGCGTGGTGCGGTCTACCATCGTCAAAAGATGTGTGTGCCCGTGTGATAACGGAAGCAGGCCGACCAGGTCAATGTGCACATGATCAAAACGCTTAGCGGGGATGTGAAAAGGTTCTAACGGGGCCTTAGTGTGTCTGTGTATTTTGGCTCGCTGACACGCTACGCAGGCTGCTGCCCATTCCTTGACCTGTTTGCGCAACCCGGGCCAAACAAATTTCTCCCCCACCAATTTGATCGGGGGTGCGCGAGAAAATGGACCAAGTCAAAAACAGGGCGACGCCACGCGGCTGGCACCACGGGGCGGGGCCGTCCCGTGGAGACATCGCAGATTAGCGGGGGCATACCGTTTTGTTGCACCCTGTGCTCCAGCCTTAACCCTGTTGGTCCAGACTGGAGCGCGCGCACGTCCGCGTCGTTAACCTGCTCCGCAGCCATGGCTGCATAATCTAACCCAACACAGACCGGGGCTGCACGCGCTCCCGCGTCGCTGCCCGGGCCCGCGGCCATGGCTACAGAGTCTGCCCCTATGGGGCTTGGCGGTGCTACTGCACGCGAGAGGCAGTCTGCCACAACATTGTGTTTACCCGCGACATGCTGAATATCAGTAGTGAACTCCGATATTGCGGCTAGTTGCCTTTGTTGCCGGCCTGACCAGGGTTCTGAAATTTTGGTCATCGCAAACATTAGCGGTTTATGATCCACAAAAGCGGTGAAACGTCACCCCTCTAACCAGAACTGAAAATGACGGATGGCCAAGTGTAGGGCCAAAAGCTCCCTGTCAAACGCGCTGTATTTCCGTTCACTATCGCGCAAGGTCCTGCTGAAAAATGCGAGGGGTTGCCAGGTACCTGCCACAAACTGTTCAACTACCGCCCCCACCGCTACATCGGAAGCGTCAGTGGTGAGCGCCATGCGGGCCGTTGGAACTGGGTGTGCTAACAAAACTGCGTTTGCCAGGGCTGATTTGACCTGGGCAAAAGCGCGCTCCCGCTCCGGAGACCATTCAACTTTATTTGCGGGCCTTTGTTTTTTTAACGCGGTGTACAATGGCTGCATGAGTCGTGCTGCGCTTGGGAGGAATCGGTTGTAAAAATTAACCATCCCTAGAAACTCCTGAAGCGCCTTGACCGTTTGAGGTTGCGGAAAATCCGTTATGGCACGCACTTTATTTGGAAGGGGAACTGCTCCCTCTGCCGAAACGCGATGTCCCAAAAAATCAATCTGCGCCACCCCAAACTGGCACTTCGCTGGGTTAACTATTAACCTGTGCTCTGCCAACCTCTGGAAAACTGCTGTGAGGTGTTTTTCATGTTCGCCTTCGGACGCGCTGGCTACCAAAATATCGTCCAAATAAACGAACACGAAAGGCAGGTCGCGTAAAACTGCATCCATCATGCGTTGGAAAGTCTGCGCGGCCCCCTTGAGGCCAAAAGGCATGCGCAAGAACTCAAAAAGGCCGAAAGGAGTTATGACCGCTGTTTTGGGTACATCCTGCGTGCGCACTGGAACCTGGTGATAGCCGCGCACCAAGTCTATTTTAGAAAAAATGCGCGCCCCCGCCAAATGAACAGAAAAATCCTGAATGTGCGGAATCGGGTAGCGGTCATGAGCTGAAACGTTGTTCAACCTGCGGAAATCGCCGCAAGGTCGCCACGAGCCGTCAGCCTTTGGGACCATGTGTAACGGCGAAGCCCAAGAGCTCTTGGAACGTCTAACAATGCCCAGTTTTTCCAGATTAGTGAACTCCTCGCGCGCGATGGCCAGTTTAGCTGGGTCCAAGCGCCGAGCCTTTGCAAAAACGGGAGGGCCTGTGGTTGTTGTGAAATGTTCTACCCCATGTTTGGCCACCGTTGCTGAAAACGTGGGGACTGTGAGTGCTGGAAACTGAGCAAGCAGAGTGTGAAACTTACCACCCGCAGCTGAGACGCTGGCATGTGCAGTTGGCGGGGCCACCTGAGCTGTGCAGGAAATAGAATGAAAGGACAGTGCATTAATCAGACGTCTATTAATAAGGTCAACCAATAAACCATGTGAACACAAAAAATCAGCCCCTAACATGTTGAAACTGACTGCTGCTACAATAAATGTCCACACAAAGGAAAGGCCCTGTAAGGACAGAAGCATGGTCCTCTCACCAAACGTTTTAATCGTGGAGCCGTTCGCTGCTGACACTGACACCCAGGGGGCTTTAGAAGGCGACAGCCGTTCCGCGTAGGTGGGTGTGACGAAGCTCAGCTGAGAGCCCGTGTCCACGAGGAACTGTTTCCCCGAGCGTGCATCCGTCAGGTAAAGCAGCCTGTTCTCGTTGCCGAGGGTCGCAGCTGCTACCGGCCCTCGGTCTTGGCGTTTCCCTGGCGTTTAAAATTGCACGGTGGGACGCACCTGTGCGCTCTCTCTGCAAAACGGCGGTGGTAGAAGCACGAGCTGTTCTCCGCTCTGCGTCGTCTGGCTCCTGTCGCCACCGTCGTTGGTGCATCTGGCGCCGCAGCCGCTGGACCCGCGCTGTCTCCGGACGCCGTTCCTGGACTGGCCACCGCGGCCGAAACCGCATTCCGCTTGTGGGCGTCGACCAACCTCTGCGCCTCCTTGCTCAACCCATGGTAGTCTCGCCTGGCCAATCGGGGTGACTCTGCCAGGGCCACTCTCACTGCTGGTGGTAGGGTTCGAAGGAAAAGGTGGGCGAAAATGAATTCGCCATCCTCAGAGGCTTTGAGCTGCAGCATCTTCACCATCAGGTCCGCAGGTCTATCGTTTTCTGCCTCCGTCAGCGCCAGGAGCCCCTCTGCTCGTTGTTGGACTGAGGGGGTGAAATGGCTGATCAGCGCGTCCTTCAATGCGCTGTACTTGTCGCCGTCTGGTGGATGGTTAACCAGATCCTCCACTCTCTGGACCGTGTCGCTGTCCAGCTTCGCTACCACGTGGTAGAATCTTGTGTCGTCGTTGGAGATTCTCCGGAGGTTGAACTGCGCCTCGATTGCGCTAAACCATGAGCGCGGGCTGTGCTGCCAGAAATCGGGCAGCCGGATCGTGGAGGCGGCCATCAGGCTGGCTTCCACCGAGCCCCGCTCGGAAGAATTCTGTCTGCTCATTTTCCGTCGTAGGTCACCAGTGTAGAAGCATGCTCAAATGACGAGGCTGAGTTTAGTCATAAACCAGCTTTATTTGACAGAACACAGCTTCTAGCATTCTCAAAGCAGGAAAGAGAAAGAATCATATCTCAACACCCCTTTTATACATTTCCAGCATCAGGATTCAAGTCACATGGTGTCTTCAGTAAACATACAGTTACAAAGCATCCCTTTGAAGCTTCACCTATTGTCTCTCATTTCCTGATGAACCAGAATTCTGTCCGGGGCATCTTCTGTGGGACAAAGAGACAAATCTCACACTTCCTTGTTATCCTCTGCAGATTTGAGTCCTCTTGTCCTTGCAGACGTGACACCCCACAATACACATGCAGTCCTGTCTCTGTGGCAACGTGAGCCCACAATGTGTGTCGGCCACACACACATTTTTTACATGGCATGCTTCTTTGTGTGTGGGGGCTTGTTTGTTCATTCATTCATTCATGAATGAATAAACCCCCACCCCCCCCCCCCACACACACACACAGCCCTTCACCTTTCATTAGAGCCCAAGATGAAGCTTCTATATTGAATCATTCAAAAGTTACAGACGTTTTTCCAAACTGTGCCATTTGGCACAATTTGGCACAGTTCAAAAATGCCTGGGAACAACCTAAGAAAAAAGCTGTGTAATATATTCATTTTTTGTGGTATTGTTACAAAATTTTGACCTCAGCTGGATAACACTTGGTTCTACATTTCTGTTGCATTTTCCAGCCCGGATCTGAAGCTGTGTGTTATTTGCAAGCATTTGTATCCAAAAAAACACCCAGGCGAAATTTATTTTCTTCAAGTTCAGTATGTTTAGATGACTGTTACTCAGTGGCAGGAGCACTTAGAGAGATTATGATTGTTTTGCCAAAAAATTCAAAGTGTTTTCTTTTAAATGAGACCAACCCCATGAAGATGCTGCAAAGGGTTGAAGAACAGCTTTTGATTTACTTTGGGTATGTTATTTTTAGGCGTTTTTAGGGAAATTGACCAGAGTGCAAGGGGTTAAACACTCGGCACTCACTGTTGACTTTTCTTTTCTTTGGCCCACTCATTGTTGCAAATGGGTTCTGCTGTCAGAGCAGTAGCAGAGTAATAACAAAGAATAGCCCAGGCTCTGCAAAATCAAGTGTTTTGCTGTGCCTAATGCACCACCTGGTGGAATTACCAGGCATTACAGGACAGGATCAAATGAATGCAGTCATAATTATGATATGAAATGATCTGGGCAATTATGTACCAATCTTTGGCGGGCCGGATTAAAAAGACCAAGGGGCCAGATGTGGCCCACGGGCCGTAGGTTGCCCACCCCTGCTCTATACCTTGACACAAATTGGTCTGAAATGAGGGGGACTGATGTCCAGCAGGAGGGGAGCTGACTCTGCTATAACCCATCTTTGAAAATAATTTTTGTATGCCTGATAAGAATGGGAATTTCTAAATTAATAAATTAGTAAATTAAAAGGGTATTTTACTGAATCCATTAATAACTTGGTGGGATGAATGAGGCACTTTTTTGAATTTAAACCAAAGTTGATGAATTTAATGACCTTTTAACAGATTGGTAAACACAGATTAAAAACGAACCTGAAGAAAGTTAACTACTGACATAAAAGGTGAGTATATTATGAGCAGTGTTGGGCAAGTTACTAAAAAATAGTAACTAGTTACAGTTACTAGTTACTTCTTTTCAAAAGTAACTGAGTTACTGTATGATTGAAGTAACTAGTTACTTGGAAAAGTAATTTTCACGTTACTTTTAAATGCATACTTAAATCATCTTGCACATACAGCAAGATCATGGGCCCCTTGTTCTCTTCAGAAAAAAGAAGAAAAAGAAAACTGATGAGAAAAAAGTCTCATCTTACAGAGGAAAAAAAATGTCTCAGATTTACACAAACTATTGTGATCAGTAGAAAGTCAGAAATTTACTAGAAATAAAGCTGTAAATTCACAGAGAAAATTTTGGACCCTCGGTGGGCTGTTTTTGGCCCATGAGCCATATGTTTGACACCCCTGGACCAGCCCATTAAAAATTAATAATCGGAGGATTTACTTCCTTGAAATAGTTGCATATCACAACAGCATGTAAATGAATGAGATAAAATAAAATAGAAAGTACAGATAAATGAAAGTTCACTGCTTAGAAGAAGCTGTTCTTTACTGCAACAAATCAGTCACTTTTTCTCTGTGCGTAAGAAAACTTTAAATGCATTTAATACGGACATTAAATGTGAGCTTCTTGCTCAAAAAATTCTCATGTTTAACCACAGATGTAGGAGTTGTTAGGGGCTACTTACCGCTCGGACAACAGGTGATCAAGGCTCGATATGAGAAGTTGCCACCACCACGGCATTTCTTCCCACAGGGCTGTGATGTGAACTGGGATAGGACAGGAAACGGACCCACAGAGGAGGCTGTGTGACGGCTGCGGCAGTTACGGTATGGTCAGTTTATATTTATTTGCTCATCTATTTGCTTGCCTTTGGCATGACAAACTACAGTGGCTTGAGGCCGCTGGGGACGGCAGTTGTCCCACCCATAGCCACCGAAACTGTGTATTCCTCCCCAGCTGGCAGCTGATGAGGAGGGTGTCTAGCAACTGCAAGTTGCATGATCGTCTGTTTGCGCTAAAATATCTATCCATATTAATAAAACGAGTAACGCATCTGATCAAATTTCAGTAAATGTAATGCATTACTGAATTTTTAAACAGTAATTTCGTTACACAGCATGTTACTGCAAAAGTAGTGGCATTACAGTAACGCATTACAGTAACGCATTACTTTGTAACGTGTTTGTCATAAACTCCCCATGCGCTCTTCCATAGCACATGGAGGAGGAGGAAAGGACGAGGATTTATGTGCTGGATTTAACACCACACACATTTATTAAACACACGAAGATACTGACACACAGTTTCCACAATAGTTTCCTCTGAAGCTTAATGAGTCCTCAAGGACGCTCTACAGTCTACAGGTGAGGATGACCGGGGAAAACACATGCAGTAAATACTCAGAGCTGGAGCTGTCCAGTAAGTCCAAATAAGCACTGAGAGAAACAGTCCTTGAACGACTTTGACTATCATGTGGCGCTTGACGACCGCATGTCTAGTGCAATGATCCAGCAATGCGTGACTGGAAAAAGGCTCCTAAAATACACACATTGCTGGGGATGGTAGATTGGAGGCACCTGGGCGAGGCCCGGGAAAGATGATCAACGGGGCTGGGAATAGCTGATGGTGATCAGTGAGGGGGGCGTGGTCAGACCGGCAGACTGTCAGCAGAAACACAGCTGCCGGCCCCAGAGCAGTGGCTATGGGCACGGTACACACTGGAAATACATACTAAACATGCAACCACAACGGCCCCGGGACCCACAGAGAGATCAGGACCGAGCCGAAGAAAACCAGCCGGCTTGACTCCTGACAGTGTTACTCCCAACACTGATTATGGGTAAATGAAATCTAGAAAAGTACTGGTTTAAATATTCATTATATGTCTGAGTAAAATGCAGACCAAGGGACCATCAAGCAGGTAATTAAGTGTCTGTTTTTCTTTGAAGTAAACTCTTACTGGTTGCATGAACACGGACTGAAATCCTGAGCTTAATCTGCCACCTTTAATCCATCCCATCATAGACACAACTAATATGTGAATGACTAACCTACAAGCTTGCCTTGCCATGTCTACTGTTGAAACATAACATTGTTTGCACAATAACACATTTTAATTAAATTGGGTTTAGATTGTATACAGGTAAGTGGCAAGTATTTGGAGATGTGGTTGTTTTTGTTTTGCTTTCTCCATAGGTAAAAGCAGTAAATAAAATAAAACTAAGGAGATGCTTCTTCTGTTGGTGAGTTTAAATTTTAAGTTCTACAAGATTAAAGTGAGAGCAGACAGAAAATGAAAGAAATATGATTTAACAACGTTAAATGCTCTTGTCTTAATCCTAAGGATCTGTTATCTATTATGCACTCTGAGATACAGTTTTTGTATGAAAAGAGCTATACAAATACAGCTTTGATTGATTGATTGATTAACCGATATGATCTGATAATACATTTGCAAATCTGGTCAAGTTTGGAGTAAAGCCTGATTATCAGCTGAATGAGCGTGGGTGTCAAGAGGAGTGACCTTAGCACACTACACTGTTTGAAGGTTGAAAAGACCAGGAGACTCATTGGGGAAACTGAATAACTAACCAATGTGCAGATCAATTTGTTATATATTGCATTGATGCACCATTTATTTAAAACTAAGAGAATAAAAGCAGTTCTGTCTGCTACTGCTTTAACCAATTTGAAATATTATGATTGTAAGAATAATAAAAACAAAACACCATTTTATTTTGCAAGCGAGACATATTTTTTTTTCCTTCCTCTCAGGTGGAGTGTAGGAGGAGACTGAGGGAGATAAGGAGGGGCCCAGATTACCATCGTGGGGACATTGTGAAGATGCTGACGGCTTCATTTCAATGAGCAATAATTCGAGTGTGACTATACAATGGAAAGAGGATCATCTGCCTGAAACCACGCCACAAAGGTCTTGTTGATGGCCCTCACAGCTGTCAAGGTTGCAGAAAGATCCACAGCGGGGAATCAACCATTGCAAAAAGGTCCCGAATCCTGGGCTCATCAACAGTGCCCACTAACCACTAGTGAACTCTTTTGCTGCTCACTTGGTGAGGTGATTGAAGCAGTGCGACAAAAAATTGTTAAAAACACGGTTTTCAGCATCATAACTTGTAACCGCTTTTCTTTTATGATGCCTTTTGGGCATCAAAGGGGGGTAATTATGGAAAAATTCTATGTTACACTGAGTTATATGAATTTTTATGAATGTGAATTTTCCTTTATAATGTCATGTTCTGAGCTCAGCTCAGACCCTCACCTTATTTCCTGTATTATCTGTTTGGTCTGTTTTAGTTATTGTCTGTTCTTTTCATGGTGTATGTTATTCAGTTTCATGGCAGAGCCCTGCCCTCAATTCCCAGGCACACTCTCCAGCTGATTGCTGGGCCTCTGACCCGCGCAGCTGCAATCAGTTGGTGATTAAGGTTTCCCTGCCACCTGCACCTGCTGCTTGTTTGCGGCTCCCTATTTAGTTGGCTGTGGCACGCTCATTCAGTGTGGCAGCCTCTGCAAGTTTGGATCCTTCTCCCCTATTTTGGAGAATCATCGGTCTGTAAGTCAATAGAGCTTTTTCTGTGGACAGCTTTATTGATTACCTTTTGTGCTTTCAGCAACTATTGTGTCCACAGAGCGATGCCGGCTCTGGGATGCCACTGAACCTACCAATGAACCTACTTGAGCTGTCCACCTACCCTCTCTGTGTCCTCTCCTTCTCCTGAGTGCTCGCCGGATCCGGAACCAAGCCGCCAGTCGATGGAGGAGTCAGTGATTCTGGAGGAGCTGATGCCAGAGCCAGCACAGAGCCTAACCCCAGCTTCCACGCTGGAGGAATCTCCACCATGGGTCACGGAAGCTGGGGCTATGAAGACTGCAATAACCATCACACTTGCTGCAAAGGCCACCGCAGCAGAGTCGGAGGCTGAGCCCGGACCTCCATCTTCGCCCGGATCGTCAGAGTCCTGGACGGCGGTGGAGCTTGAGCTCAGGCAAGTGCTCTATTTTGCCCTCTTTGTTTCAGTATTGGAGCAATCTTGCCTGACTCTTGGTGAGGAGGGCCAGGTGTAGCCACCCGCTGCATCTGAGCTCGCCTCGCCGGGTTCCGCCGCTGTCGGCAACCCTGACATCTCCTTTTATCCTGTCTCCGAGTCCTCTTTCAGGGTTGCCGGAGAAAACCCAACGCCACCAGACGAATCTGTGGGTCCTGGTTCACCACCCGAAGACACCGTGGGTGCAGCTTCCCCTGCTGTGGTCACCATGGACCCGCCTCCTGTGCCTTCGCCTGGGGTTCCCCTAGTTGACTGTTTCCTGGGTCTGGTGCTCTCACAGGTTGGCTGTCACACCGTGGGTGCAGCTCTGGCCCAGTCGGGGTCCACCGAGGGTGCAGCGTTGGCCCAGTTGGGGTCCACCACGGGTGCTGCAGCGCTCCAATCGGGAGCCGCCGCGGGTGCTGCAGAGCTCCAGCCAGGAGCCACCGCGGGTGCAGCTTTGACAGCTTTATTGTTTACCTTTTGTACTTTCAGCTACTATTGTGTCCACAGAGCGATGCCAGCTCTGGGACGCCACTGGTAGTTCCCCTGCGTTCGCTAAGCAATACCGGCTTTGGAATGTCTGCCTCCTTGTTGCTTTATTGTATGTTTTCACCGTCAACTTTGTACAGTCTTGTTTTTCTGTTAATAAATGTCCTCACTGCAGTTCAAGCGTTTGAGTTTGTTTTCCACCTCAGAGGGGCGTTCATGATATATAAAGCTTAATGTGTATACCTAGGAAATCCTGTTACCATATTTGGAGTTGCTGAGTAGTGGAAAAAACAGATTGAAGGATGCTGATGTGACTGTGAATGTTCAATTCTATCACTGACTGTACAGCTTATCACTAGTGTTTTCTGCATGGATTCAGCAGATACAATCTTAGTCATGAATGAAATAATCAAGAGGCTCAGCAAACCTTATCACACTGAGTCATGAATGAACTTAAGAACTCAAGAAGAGACCCCACCCCAATGGTCCCTTGGATATCTATTAGCCAGGAGCACTCTGTTAGTTAAGCACTGCAGCAGTCTGTGAAAGCTGTACTCTGTATTGTCTTCCGCTGATCAGTGTATATTAAATTTGCTGAACTTTGATCCTGCCTGTTTCTTGACAACTGGTTGAAGAGATTTTTCCAACACTCCCCAAATCAGGTGTCAAGTCCTGTCATGTGAAAATCAAGGTCCCAGAGTCTGGAAGAAGAGTGGAGAGGCACAGAATCCAACTTGCCTGAGTTCCAGTATGGTTTCCACAGTCAGTGATAATTTGGGGAGCCATGTCATCTGCTTGTGTAGGTCAAATGTGTTTTATCAAATCCAAGAACAGCGCAACCACCTACCAGGAAATTTTAGAGCACTTCATGCTTCCCTCAGCTGACAAGCTTTATGGATATGCTGATTTCATTTTCCAGCAGGACTTGTCACCTGCCCACACTGCCAAAAGTACCAAAAGCTGGTTTAATGACCATGAAATCACTATGCTTTATTGTCCAGCAAACTCTACTGACCAAAACATCATAGACAATCTATGGAGTATGGTCAAGAGGAAGATGAATGACACCAGACCCAAAAATGCAGATGAGCTGAAGGTCGCTATCAAAGCAACTTGGCTTCCATAATACCTCAGCAGTACCACAGGCTGATTGCTTCCATGCCACTCCACACTGATGCAGTAATTCATGCAAAAGGAGCCCCAACCAAGTATTGATTGTGTGCATGGACAACTTTTCAGCAGACCATTTCTATTAAAAATCCACATTTTTAAAAATGATTTTATGTAATCAATTTTTTTGAGAAACTGAAAAAATAAAACTAATGTAAGTAAGTCTTCCAAGTTTTTTTTTTCAGAAAAATGAACCTATTTTGCTATTAATCAAAAAATATTTTGGGGCCACAATCAGAGAACTGCAGAGTGATCAAAGATCTGCAGCAAAGACAGCCTCCCACTTTGCCTGAGAACAGAGCCATCTTTGGCTGTAAAGCAGGGTATGCAAATGCATCAAGGCCCCACAGCAGCTAGGGTGCCTCTGAGCAACAAGTTCACGCTCATCATCTTTGAGAGGAAAATTAAAATTACCTCAACTTTTTTCTCTTAAATTTTAAACTTTCTCTTGCAGCATTTTTCCTCATTAATGGCCTCTTTTCATGTAAATTTGAAACTTTTGCCTTGTCATTTTGTAACTGTTATAAATTAGACTTTTTTCATGTAATTTTACAGTGTTTTCAACTTTTTTCTTATAAATTTGTGACTTTTTTCATATATTTGACTTTTTCTCTTTTCCTGGATGCTTTTATTCTATTTCTTTCTGTTCATCTAGAGAAAAACTGAAATTTGTTACTGTCCATTTTAAAGGGTTTGAACTCTTCCTCTTGACAAAAATTGGGGCACCCAAACACAATCTTAACCGGAGTGGTGGCTTAGAGGTACAGCATCCACCCCACAACCGGGAGGTTGTGGGTTCGAGGCCGGGTCATACCAAAGACCATATAAAAATGGTACTTTCCGCCTTCGAACTTGGTGCTCAGTATAATAGAACAGGGAAAGGAAAGTTAACGCACAGTGCTACCAGAGGACTGATCTCCCACTGTAGCTTTCACTACTTAAAGTAGCTGTGTGGCCTAAGGGTCAGAGAAACAGAGATAGGCATCGCCACAATACATCACATGGTGTCCCACATGCTGTGGAAAGGAATTAACTAACTTAAACACAATCTTGCATAGGGTCTTCAAAAAGCCAGAACTGGCCCTGGTTTTGACACAGTAGTCTGATTTCTTTTTTAAGTGTTTTTTTAAACAATGTGGGTTTTTTTAAAAATTTGGTAGTGTTGGGTATTGCCAAATGTCGTTTAAGCATTTTTTCCTTATTAATTTTGTTAAATAGATGTAATAATAGTATTATACATAATGTGTTTAAGTAATTAACATACAGTCTATGGTAATTAAAGGTCTGTGTTTTGTCCACAAACCAGGTGATGAATGAGGCGAAGAGAGTGGTAACGCCAAACACAGCTTTATTGATGTAACAGGATGGCAGTACACGGCAAGCACGTAGCATGGTCATCCGGCACAAGTGGAGGTGCCGATGATGACCCATCCTGCTATATAGGGCAGTGCGGTGATGCAACAGGAAGTCGGCATCACCACACTGCATTTCACAATAAGTGCACCAGCACATTCCTCCCCCCTTTACAAAGTCCAAAAAACACACATACAATTCAAACCCACCCTAATTTGGAACCCAAATCACACTCAAAAAAAAAAAAAAAAAAAAACGTAGCCTAAGGTACTAAAAGGGCCTAACACATTAATAAGATAAGAAAAGATAAGCCTTTATTAGTCCCACAATGGGGAAATTCCAGGATTGCAACAGCACAGGGATAGCAACACTCAGAGCAACAATCAGAAGGCAAGAAAAAACAAGAGCAGCGAGTATACATATGTACATATAAACATAAATATATAGACACACGATGCGGAGCATTGCAGCTAGATGGAATAAATATATAGATATACTGTATAAACACACACAGTGCGGAGCATTGTAGCTAGATGGAATAAATATATGAACATATAAACACACACAGTGCGGAGCATTATAGCTAGATGGAATAAATATATGAATATACAAACACACATAGTTGTTTTGTTTAATACAAAACAACCTAAAATAAGCCCGGTGGAGTGACTACCACGCAACTCGCACAGCACGGTGGATTAGGCTGCGTGTCCACCAAACATGTTTTTTTCCGCTCTGGGCGATGGTTTTCTATTCATTCTCTATGTAGTCCAGCATTCACAGCTCTGAGCGCCCTCGGCACTGAAACAGTTTGAGTGGTGGCCATTTGTTGTTACGGTGCTCAGGGCGCTCAGCATTGAAAATGTTCAACTTTTCAGACTGCAGCTGAGCTCATCAGTCAGACCTTTCTAAGCAGCCAATCAGAATAAGGAAGGGCGGGACATAGGCCGCCGATACAGTCTCTACTCAGACTCCTATTTTCCGTGTCAACATATTTTATATCCAGAGCTGCTAGAATATGTTTCCTGTTCATTGTTATTTGAGACTGCTATTAAAAAAATCAGTAGAAAGTCTGACCATAGGAAAAGCAGAAGTGCTGAGCTGAGAGTGACAAGCTGTTGCTGGGATACAGGGCACAACTTTTTTTTCCCCCAGAACGCAGCGCACAAACGCTGAAGAAAAAAAATGCTCAGGGCAGTCGGGCGACAAAAAAATGCATTTGGTGGACACGCAGCCTTATTCTGTCACCAATTAAACTAAAAGTCCTTTATTCAAACTAAAAATATCCCCTGTGCTCCTAAACTACACAATTTAAACACAAGAACTATAAACAAAACTGCTACAGCACAGTCACTTGAGTGGGAAAGGTGGAACCAGCATGGGGGGGGGGGGGGGGGCAGGGCAGCCCCTCAGCAGGCGCGCCCCAGGAGACAGCAGGCCCCCAGAGCGATGGCTGATCTTCTGGACGACGGAGCCCGGATCCCACACTGCCATCACCGACTCTTGTCCAACCTCGCCACCTGGAGCGTCCTTCTGGACACGTTGAAGCTGATGGGCATGACTCGATGAGCCGTCAGACAATCGAAAGTACGCTGCGCCCAACTTTGCCACTATCCGCAGACGTGCTTGGTATTTCGCTGGCTGTCGTCTGGCCCATCTTCGCTGTGGTCGTTCATCACTCTGAACCCGAACCAAGTCCATAACCCTAAGTGGGGCCCTGCTCGGCCTGGTGTGCTGCTGCTGAGCATGTGGTAACTCCATGCTCGTCGGTCTGGCCCTGTCCTCTTCTAAAAACGTTGTAGCAGTCACCGTCGTAGTTGCAGACCCCCCATCCCACTGCGGCCAAGCTCCGGAGGCACCTGGGGCTAGCATGGTGTCACTCTCCGACGCGGGTGCCCCGCCGCCATGCTCAGTACCCTCCTCTACCATGTCCCGAGCACCGGCACTGAGACTTTCCCACACCAAACCTGAGTGGGGCTGGTCCTGCTTGACGGCTAGAGTGTTTGGTAGCTCTTCATCCCACATCACGTCCTCTTCGACCACTGGAACCAGCGGGTTCCAGTGGCCACAACCCAACCAGTCGTTCCCAGCACCATCTGTAATGATGAAACCCAGTCCATAGAATAGGCCACAGCCCATGATGTTATTGCTGCACACTGCCACTTGGAACATGAAGTCAACTATCTTCACAGACTTGTAACGAACTGTTAACACCAAAGTCCCAACTGTGCACAGCCTGCTACCTCCATAGCCATACAACGGCGCGGGGTTACTCGTTATCCTGTGGTAGGGGAAGAACTTTTTCACCGTGGCCCAATTCAGCATCAACTGCACTACTGCTGTGTTGAGCAACACTGGCACCTCCAGGCCATCTAACGCCACTGAGCAATATGTGTACCCTTTTGTACTGGGGCTTACCATATGGATGGTTGTCGGGGGCGGGCGGAGCAAATTCTTCCGTGGGCTCTCCGGCTCAGATAAGCGGCACACTCTGGCATAATGGTTCAAGTGTCCACATATGCTACGTTTCCCTCTTGCTGGGCATTCTGTCACCTTATGTTGGTGCGTTGTGGACCCACAACCCTTGCATGGGGGTCTTCTGGGGCAGACCTTCGGCTGGCAGCATTGGTTTCCGTAATGTCGTCATCCAAGCTATCCTTGCTATCCGAGTCTGCAACATTTGCTGTGGAGGGCAGCTCCAGCAGCCACTGTGACTGGCGCCAGTTTAGCTCCAAAACTAGCTTGTTTGTGGCCTCCAACTGGAGAGCTAGCTCGACAGCTCTGGCTAATGTTAAGTCATTCGGCGCCATTAATAACCTAGCTCGCAATGCAACGTTGCACGTATGCTCTGCTAGTTGGTCGCGCACCATTTCGTGTTCGAGCTGTCCAAAATGGCACTCACTAGCAAGGTGCCTTACATCGCCGACAAACTGGTGGATGGGCTCACCTACACATTAGTGTCGCTGGCAAAAACAAATTCTCTGCACAGTCATGCTGTCTGGAGTGGTGAAATGGCTTACTAGCAGCTCCACGACATCCTCAAATGAGTCCGATGCGCCGAGCATCCGTAGGCCTTGCTGGTCTTCGATACCCAGGTTGTGGACAAGAAGTGCATGTCCCCTCACTTTATCGGGCTTCCCGAGGTCCAGCACGGGGATGTTACACACATCGACAAAATTGTTGGTACCCCTCTCTTAATGAAAGAAAAACCCACAATGGTCACAGAAATAACTTGAATCTGACAAAAGTGGTAATAAATAAAAATTCTATGAAAATTAACCAATGAAAATCAGACAATGCTTTTGAATTGTGGTTCAACAGAATTATTTTAAAAAACAAACTCATGAAACAGGCCTGGACAAAAATGATGGTACCCCTAGAAAAGATTGAAAATAATGTGACCATAGGGACATGTTCAACCAAGATGTGTCCTCTAATTAACATCACAGGTGTCTACAAACTTGTAATCAGTCAGTCGGCCTAGTTAAAGGGTAACAAGTAGTCACTGTGCTGTTTAGTGACATGGTGTGTACCACACTAAACATGGACCAGAGGAAGCAAAGGAGAGAGTTGTCTCAGGAGATTAGAAAGAAAATTATAGACAAGCATGTTAAAGGTAAAGGCTATAAGACCATTTCCAAGCAGCTTGATGTTCCTGTGACTACAGTTGCACATATTATTCAGAAATTTAAGATCCACGGGACTATGGCCAACCTCCCTGGACGTGGCCGCAGGAGGAAACTTGAAGAATGGTAACAAAAGAGCCCAGAACAACCTCTAAACACATTCATGGTGAACTCCAAGGTCAAGGTACATCAGTGTCAGATTGCACCATCCGTCATTGTTTGAGCCAAAGTGGACTTCATGGGAGATGACCAAGGAGGACACCACTGTTGAAAACAAATCATAAAAAAGTCAGACTGGAATTTCCCAAACTGCATGTTGACAAGCCACAAAGCTTCTGGGAGAATGTCCTATGGACAGACGAGACAAAACTGGAACTTTTTGGCAAGGCATATCAGCTCTATGTTCACAGACACAAAAATGAAGCATACCAAGAAAAGAACACTGTCCCTACTGTGAAAGATGGAGGAGGTTCTGTTATGTTCTGGGGCTGCTTTGCTGCATCTGGCACAGGGTGTCTTGAATCTGTGCAGGGTACAATGAAATCTCAAGACTATCAAGGTATTCTAGAGAGAAATGTGCTGCCCAGTGTCAGACAGTTTGGTCTCAGTCGCAAGTCATGGGTCTTGCAACAGGATAATGACCCAAAACACACAGTTAAAAACACCCAAGAATGGCTAAGAGCGAAACATTGGACTATTCTAAAGTGGCCTTCTATGAGCCCTGATCTAAATCCTATTGAACATCTGTGTAAGGAGCTGAAACATGCCATCTGGAGAAGGTACCCTTCAAACCTGAGACAACTGGAGCAGTTTGCTCATGAGGAGTGGGCCAAAATACCTGCTGAGAGGTGCAGAAGTCTCATAGACAGTTACAGAAATCGTTTGATTGCAGTGATTGCCTCAAAAGGTTGTGCAACAAAATATTAAGTTAAGGGTACCACCATTTTTGTCCAGGTCTCTTTCATGAGTTTGTTTTTTAAAATAATTCTGTTGAACCACAATTCAAAAGCATTGTCTGATTTTCATTGGTTAATTTTCATAGAATTTTTATTTATTACCACTTTTGCCAGATTCAAGTTATTTCTGTGACAATTGTGGGTTTTTCTTTCATTAACAGAGGGGTACCAACAGCCTTGAACCAGCGCGGCCAAGGCACCGGC
The DNA here is from genome assembly GCA_020510985.1 of Pholidichthys leucotaenia. Lineage (NCBI taxonomy): Eukaryota > Metazoa > Chordata > Actinopteri > Cichliformes > Pholidichthyidae > Pholidichthys > Pholidichthys leucotaenia. The sequence continues at coordinate 111,631,991 of CM035840.1, read as the reverse complement.
AGTTCACCCGGGAGCTCAAGGAAGGGACGGAGTGGTGTAACGCACGCCTCCATGAGTTCATCCATCGTCACCAAACGTTATGTCAACAAACTTGGTGATGAGTGAGGCAAAGAGAGTGGTAACGTCGAACACAGCTTTATTGATGTAACAGCATGGCAGTACATGGCAAGCACCTAGTGTGGTCATCCGGCACAAGAGGAGGTGCCGATGATGACCCATCCCGCTACAGTTAGGCCCAGAAATATTTGGACAGTGACACAATCTTCATGATTTGGGCTCTGCTTGCCACCACATTGGATTTGAAATGAAACAACTACAACGGAATTGAAGTGCAGACTTTAAGGTTTAATTCAAGGGGTTGAACAAAAATATATGATTAAACATGTAGGAATTGTAGCTATTTTTATACAAACACTCCTCATTTCAGGGGCTCAGAAGTAATTGGACAAATAAACATAACCCTAAGTAAAATGTTACTTTTCAATATTTTGTTGAGAATCCTTTGCAGACAATGACTGACTGAAATCTGGAACCCATGGACATCACCAAATGCTGGATTTCCTCCTTTGTGATGCTTTGCCAGGCCTTTATTGCAGCTGTCTTCAGTTGTTGCTTATTTGCGGGTCTTTCTGCCTTAAGTTTTGTCTTGAGCAAGTGAAATGCATGCTCGATTGGGTTGAGATCTGGTGATTGACTCAGCCATTGCAGAATATTCCACTTCGTTGCTTTAAAAAACTCCTGGGTTGCTTTTGCAGTATGTTTTGGATCATTAGTGAAGTGCTGTCCAATCAACTTTGCTGCATTTGGCTGAATCTGAGCAGAAAGTATATCCCTATACACTTCAGAATTCATCCAGCTGCTTCTGTCTTTTGTCACATCATCAATAAACACAAGTGACCCAGTGCCACTGGAAACCATGCATGCCCATGCCATCACACTGCCTCCACCATGTTTTACAGAAGATGTAGTGCTTTGGATCATGAGCTGTTCCAATTCTTCTCCAAACTTTCTTCTTCCCATCATTCTGGTACAGGTTGATCTTAGTCTCATCTGTCCAAAGAATGCTGTTCCAGAACTGGGCTGGCTTCTTCAGGTGTTTTTTGGCAAAGTCAATTCTGGCCTTTCTATTTTTGAGGCTGATTTATGGTTTGCACCTTGTGGTGAATCCTTTGTATTTACTCTCTTGAAGTCTTCTCTTTATGGTAGACTTAGATACTGATACACCTACTTCCTGGAGAGTGTTCTTCACTTGAGTGGATGTTGTGAAGGGTTGTTCTTCACCATGGAAAGGATTCTGTGATCATCCAGCACTGTTGTCTTCCATGGACGTCCAGGCCTTTTTGAGTTCCCAAGCTCACCAGTGCACTCTTTTTTTTTCTCAGAATGTACCAAACTGTTGATTTGGCCACTCCTAACATTTCTGCTATCTCTCTGATGGATTTCTTCTTTTTTTTCAGCCTCAGGATGGTCTGTTTCACCTCCATTGAGAGCTCCTTTGACCGCATGTTGTGTGTTCACAGCAACAGCTTCCAAATGCAAACGCCACACCTGGAATCAACTCCAGACCTTTTAACGGCTTAATTGATGACAGGTTAACGATGGAAAAGCCCATGCAACCTTGTTCTTTTTTTTTTTTTTGCAGCCTTCTGAGTCAATTGTCCAATTACTTTTGGTCCCTTGAAAAAGAGGCGGCTACGTATTAAAGAGCTGTAATTCCTAAACCCTTGCTCCAAATTGGATGTGAATACTCTCAAATTACAGCTGAGAGTCTGCACTTTAAGCCCATATTGATTATATAATTGTATCCTGAATATGTTTTCATAAACAGCTAAAATAACAAAACTTGTGTCACTGTCCAAATATTTTTGGGCCTAACTGTATATAGGGCAGTGCGGTGACGCGACAGAAAGTGGGCGTCACCACACTGCACTTCACAATAAGTGCGCCAGCACAGTCTGGTCAAAAGCAAAGGTTTTAAAGAAAGAAAGAAAGAAAGAAATCAATGTTAGTCCTATTTCAGTGTATTGTAACCAAAAAAATGGCACTTTCTGGGTTATATGACATCTCAAGGAAAATGCCCGATCTTCAGTTCTCCAAGTTGGCCAAACAAAAACACTGCAACTGCCTCTTTAATTGTGATTGGCCCATTAAAAACATCTCTTTACCCAATCAGATTAAGGGCTCATTAATATTAATGAGCAGCCTGAAAACCCACTGTATCAGCCAGAACATTACAGACAGCTTTTAGAGGAGCTATAAAACACAAAATGATTTTGTTCTTCAAAACTACAGTGCATTTGGAAAGTATTCACAGTGCTTCACTTTTTTCACATTTTGTTACGATACAGCCTTATTCCAAAATGGATTAAATTCATTTTTTCCCTCAAAATTCTACACACAACACCCCATAATGACAACATGAAAAAAGTTTTTTTTTCTTAGATTTTTGCAAATTTATTAAAAATAAAAAACTAAGAAATCACAGGTACATAAGTATTCACAGCCTTTATTCAGTACTTTGTTGATGCACCTTTGGAAGCAATTACAATCTCAAGTCTTTTTGAATATGATGCCACAAGCTTGGCACACCTATCTTTGGACAGTTTCGCCCATTCTTTTTTGCAGCACCTCTCAAGCTCCATCAGGTTGGACAGGAAGCGTCGGTGCACAGCCATTTTCAGATCTCTCCAGAGATGTTCAATTCGATTCAAGTCTGGGCTCTGGCTGGGCCACTCAAGGACATTCAGAGTTGTCCTGAAGCCACTCCTTTGATATCTTGGCTGTGTGCTTAGGGTCGTTGTCCTGCTGAAAGATGAACCATTGCCCAGGTCTGAGGTCAAGAGCGCTCTGGAGCAGGTTTTCATCCAGGATGTCTCTGTACATTGCTGCATTCATCTTTCCCTCTATCCTGACTAATCTCTCAGTTCCTGTCGCTGAAAAACATCCCACAACATGATGCTGCCACCACAATGCTTCACTGTAAGGATGGTATTGGTATTGGTATTGGTCTGATGATGAGCGGTGCCTGGTTTCCTCCAAACATCATGCCTGGCATTCACACCAAAGAGTTCAATCTTTGTCTCTCAGACCAGAGAATCTTATTTCTCATGGTCTGAGAGTCCTTTGGGTGCCTTTTGGCAAACTCCAAGTGGGCTGCCATGTGCCTTTTACTAAGGAGTGGCTTCCGTCTGGTCACTCTACCATACAGGCCTGATTGGTGGATTGCTGCAGAGATGGTTGTCCTTCTGGAAGGTTCTCCTCTCTCCACAAAGGAATGCCGGAGCGCTGACAGAGTGACCATTGGGTTCTTGGTCACCTGTAGGCTGTAACATAAAAAAATGTGGAAACAGTGAAGTGCTGTGAATACTTTCCGAATGCACTGTACATATTTATGTCCTTGAAGATGCCAAAGCTTAAAATAAATTCCTGCTAAATGTACAGTATATGACATTTAAATCTTAACATGCAGGGAATTTTGCATTAATTGTTTTGATGTGATAATTCTACTCGGTAATGTAAACGTTCTCTGAAGGATTTACATTTTAATGAGTTACTAAAACTGTTTTATGGCATCTATTTTTTGCCCTATTTGTTGGTTTAATATTTACATTTATAGCATAAGACTGACATATTTTTATAGTGAAAAAATATTTTAAATTATTTTAAAAAATATCTTTACTGAAATAAACTGTAGTGATGCAGGGATGGTCAGATGTGCAATTTATGTCAAGTGCTTCTACTTTCCCCCCCTCTACATTACATACTTTTCTCATGCTTTTAGAGAAAACAGTACAGACAGTTTACTAACTTCCTCTATCTGAGATCCAGTTTGTAACAGCAGTAATACCCTTTAAAAACAGGAAGGAAAGGGTGGCATTTCCCAGTTTGTGTTGTGAACATGAGGCGATCGAAACCTACAGTGCTTTACAGTCAAAGCAGCTTTTCCTTACTCAACAAAACAGTTCTGGTCGAATAGCTTTCTCACTGAATTTCATCCTTGCCTAAGGTCAGTTTTTAAGGCGTCACCACCCAACAAGCAACTGAAAATGGAACTGACACAACACCGTCAGGAAACGAAAGTATCTTGTTGAAAGTCTTCAAACTTTGGGGGATATATATCGTGAGTAGAAACCACAAATTTAACCAATTTCATTGTTATAATAAGAAGACTACCGTAATCGTAAGTGCAAAATGTCTTTAAATGTTTTCCTTGATGGTTCTGTCCTTTGTGTACTATCATATTAAATTTGTAATGCATTTGATGTACTGAAACCAGAGACAGCATCAAGCAATTTTAGCCCCCCCCCCCACACACACCTTTTCAGCAAGAGTTGGTTGATTTATTTATTTGTATATTTATTTAACTTACAGATATTGACGTTATAGGTTTCCTCTCCAAGCTCAGCAGCAGATGGCACTGCAGAACCTGAAATCTGGGCCAATCAGTGATGAAAGCCTGGAGAACTGGAAATACATTGGCTGTGGTGGTTTTGGTGATGTCTACAAGGCCAGGCACAAAGACTGGAAGTTTGACGTGGCCATTAAGTTGGCTCGTGATAATGCCGGGTACATTTCCAAAAACAAACACGTTTAATTCTCATACATCCAAACATATTGAATTGATTTCAACAACTGTGTCTTTTCTTTTGTTCTCCATTTGACTTTGTGTTCTCCTTCCAATAGACTGTCAAAATCCAGCCTGGCAATGCTGGAGGCTAAACATATGAACACAGCCTCCTGTGAGTTTGTGCTTAGGGTTTATGGACTGTACCAGGGACTCAAACCAAGTGGAGGGTTGCTAATGCAACAGGGAATAGTGATGGAATTCATGGCAGGAGGATCAATTCAGACATTGCAGGAGACATTGTCTGGACCTCCACCATGGCCTCTGGCCTTCCGTTTGGCCCACGAAGTCGCCCTAGGAATGAACTTCCTCCATTCACATGGCATTTTGCACCGTGACCTAAAGCCGAGCAACGTATTGTTGAATGATGACCTTCATGCCAAGGTAAATTGCCACTCACCTACGTCATGAGTTTTACATTATGTATATACAGTGGGGGAAATAATTATTCGATCCCCTGCTGAATTTGTAAGTTTACCATCTTACAAAGAAATGAATATTCCATAATTTTTGTGGTAGTTTTATTTTAACAGAGAGAGACAGGAGATCAACAAAAAAACAAAACAAAAAAACCCCAAACAAACCCAGAAAAAATATAAAATAAGGGTTATAAATTAATTTTCATTTGATCTAGGGAAATAAGTATTTGATCCTCTACCAACCAGCAAGAATTCTGAGCCGCACAGACCAGTTATGTATCCATGGGGCACATAAATTAGTCCTGTTCCTTTAGGAAAGTACTCCTAATCTCGTTATGTATATAAAAAACTCCTGCCACAGAATCAGTCTCTTCAATTCAAACTTCTCCACTACCATAGGCAAGACCAAAGAGCTGTCAAAGGATGTTAGAGACAAGATTGTAGACAAGGACAAAGCTGGAATGGGCTACAAGACCATCAGCAAGAACCTTGGTGAGAAAAAGACCACTGTTGGTGCGATAATTCCAAAATTGAAGAAATATAAGATAACAGTTAATCGCCCTTGCTCTGGAGCTCCATGCAAGATCGCACCTCGTGGGGTAAGGATGATTATGAGAAAGGTGAGGGATCAGCCCAGAATTACACAGGAGTTGTTAATGATCACAAGGGAGCTGGGACCACAGTCACCAAGAAAACCATTGGTAACACACTTTGCCATAATTGATTGAGATCCTGTAGTGTCTGCAAGGTCCCCCTGCTCAAGAAGACATATCTGAAGTTTGCCAGTGAACACCTCAATGATTCAGAGAAGGCTTGGGAGAATGTGATGTGGTCAGATGAGACCAAAACTGAGCTTTTTGGCATCAACTCGACTCACCATGTTTGGAGGCAGAGAAATGCTCAATATGACCCCAAGAACACCATCCCCACTGTCAAACATTGAAGTGGAAACATACTGCTTTGGGGCCATTTCTCTGCTAAGGGTACAGGAAAACTTCACCACACTGAGGGGCTCATAAACGGGGCCGCGTGTACCATAGAATCTTGGATGAGAACCTCTTGGCCTCAGCCAAAACACTGATGATGGGTCATGGATGGGTCTTCCAGTATAATAATGAACCAAAGCATACAACCAAGGCAGCAAAGGAATGGCTCAAGAAGAAGCACATTAAGGTTCTAGAGTGGCCTAGCCAGTCTCGGGACCTTAATCCCATAGAAAATCTGTGGAGAGAGCTGAAACTTTGAGTTGCCTGGAAATCTTCAGGATTTGGAGAGTATCTGTAAAGAGGAGTGGACCAAAATCCCTCCTGAGATGTCTGCATACCTGATGGCCAACTACAAGAAATGTCTGACCTCTGTGCTTGCCAACAAGGGTTTCTCTACCAACTACTAAGTCACATTTTTCTTGAGGATCAAATACTTTCCCTCCATCAAATGCAAATTAATTATAACCCTTATTTAATTTTTTTTTCTGGATTTTTTTGTTGATCTTCTGTCTCTCTCTGTTTACATAAACCTACCATAAAAATTATGGACTGTTCATTTCTTTGTAAGGGGATAAACTTACAAATTCAGCAGGGGATCAAATAATTATTTCTCCCACTGTGTGTGTGTACACGTACAGGTGTATCTCAATAAATTAGAATATCATGATAAAGTAAATATATTTCACTAATTCAATTCAAAAAGTGAAACTCATATATTACATAGATTCATTACACACAGAGTGATATATTTCAAGTATTTATTTCTTTTAATTTTGATGATTAATTATAGAATTATAGAATAATTATAGTAGGGGACTTTAATATACATGTGGATGTAGATAGTGACTGCCTTAATGTGGCTTTTAATTCAATATTAGACTCGATTGGGTTTTCTCAGAAAGTGGGAAATTCTACTCATTACCTCCACCATACATTGGACCTTGTTCTGACATATGGCATAGAAATAGAAAATCTTGTAGTGTCTCCTCATAACCCTGTACTGTCAGACCATTGTCTGTTAACCTTTGATTTTACTATTTCTGACTATTTGGCTCCTAAAGAAAAATATTATTACAGTAGATGCCTCTCAGATGATGCTGTTTCCAAATTTATGCAGATTGTTTCCTCTATGCCATGTGTCAACACAACGGAAATAAGCTATAGACAGCTTGCTCCTTCTGTAATTGATAACATGGTGGATAGTGTTTCAGCTTCTCTGCATCAGGCTCTAGACTTGGTGGCCCCCTTAAAAAAGAAAAAGTCTAATCAGAGATTTCTAACTCCTTGGTTCAACACAGAAACTCGTAGCTTAAAACAGAAGACTCGTCAATTAGAAAGAAAATGGCGCTCTACTAATTTAGATGAAATCTATTTAGCTTGGAGAAATCATCTTTTAATTTATAAAAAATCTCTTAGAAAAGCTAGAACAAGTTATTACTCTGCATTAATAGAAGAGAACAAGAATAATCCCAGGTTTCTTTTCAGTACTGTAGCCAGGTTGACAAAGAGTCAGGACTCTGTTAATCCTAGCATCCCCTTAGAGCTTACTAGTCAGGACTTTATGAACTTTTTCAATAATAAAATTTCATCCATCAGAGATAAAATCAATCAGATTCTTCCCACAGTTAACTTAAATACTGTAACTACTACAACTCCTTCAATTGATGTCTGTCTTGATGAGTTTACTCCAATCGACCTTTGTGAGTTAGACAAAATAGTTTCCTCATCCAAACCTTCAAGCTGTCTTTTAGACCCTATTCCTACCAGGTTATTTAAAGAAGTCTTCCCACTTATTGGTAGCTTTATTCTTCATATAATCAATTCTTCATTAACTTTAGGCCATGTACCGCAGGCTTTTAAAACGGCTGTAATTAAACCCTTACTCAAAAAGCCAACGCTAGATCCAGGAGCTTTAGCTAACTATAGACCAATCTCTAATCTCCCTTTCATTTCAAAAATCTTAGAAAGAGTTGTTGCTACGCAATTATTTGACCACCTGCAGGGAAATGGTTTACTTGAAGAGTTTCAATCTGGGTTTAGAATTCATCATAGTACTGAAACAGCCTTAGCGAAGGTCACTAACGGCCTCCTCATTGCATCTGATAATGGACTAGTTTCTGTACTTGTCCTTTTAGACCTTAGTGCAGCTTTTGATACTATCGATCATAATATTCTACTTGATAGATTAGAACACTATGTTGGACTTAATGGAACTTCGTTGCAGTGGTTTAGATCTTATTTATCTGATAGGTTCCAGTTTGTTCATGTAAATAATGAGTTTTCTTTCAACTCAAATCTTAGTCATGGAGTTCCACAGGGATCTGTGCTAGGCCCTACTCTTTTTAGTTTATATATGCTTCCGTTAGGCAACATTATTAGAAAGCACTGTATACATTTTCATTGTTATGCAGATGACACACAATTATACCTGTCAATGAAGCCAGATGATAGTAATCAATTAGCCAAGTTAGAAGCCTGTCTTAAGGAAATCAAAGCTTGGATGACTTGTAATTTCCTGCTATTAAATTCAGATAAGACTGAAGTCATTCTTGTTGGTCCAAAAAACCTTAGAAATTCCTTTCCAAATCAAACTTTCAGTTTGGATGCAGTTACTCTTTCTCTTAATAGCTCTGTGAGGAACCTTGGAGTTATTTTTGATCAGGATTTGTCCTTCAATTCACATATTAAATTTGTTTCTAAGACTGCCTTCTACCATTTGCGTAATATTGCCAAGATTAGGAGCATCTTGTCTTAGAGTGATGCTGAGAAGCTGATCCACGCTTTTGTTAGCTCGAGATTAGATTATTGTAATTCTTTATTATCAGGCTGTCCTAAAACATCTTTAAAAAGTCTTCAGCTGATCCAAAATGCTGCAGCAAGAGTTTTAGCAGGTACTAGAAAGAGAGATCATATCTCTCCGGTTCTGGCCTCCCTTCATTGGCTTCCCATAGAGTTTAGAATTAAGTTTAAAATCCTTCTTCTTACTTACAAAGCTCTAAACAATCAGGCTCCTTTTTATTTAAAAGATCTGATACTACCGTATTATCCTAACAGAGCACTACGCTCCCAAAATGCAGGATTACTTGTAATACCTAGAATCTCCAAAAGTACAATGGGAGGCAGAGCCTTCAGTTATCAAGCTCCTCTCCTGTGGAATCACCTGCCAATCTGGATTCGGGAGTCAGACTCGATCTCTGTTTTTAAGAATAGGGCTAAAACCTACCTTTTTGATATAGCCTACAATTAGGGACGGATCATGTGTTTCTGAACCCTCCCTTAGTTATGCTGCTAATAGGTTTAGTCAGCCGGGGGACCTCCAGTAATGCACTGGGCCTCACTCCTTTCCTCACTCTCTATGAAATATTTTTTTTGCTGGTCATTAACATTTGTTTGTTCTCTCCCATAGATTGAGTCCCCATCGTGCTGTTTGCTCTCTACATGTCTGTTCTTTTCTTCTTCTCTATCCCCTCACCCCCCAGCCAGTCGCAGCAGATGACTGCCCCTCCCTGAGCCTGGTTCTGCTGGAGGTTTCTTCCTGTTAAAAGGAAGTTTTTCCTCTCCACCGTCGCCAAGTGCTTGCTCACAGGGGATCGCCTGATTGCTGGGGTCTTTCTGCAACTGTGGGGGTTCCCCCCTACAGTTGATAGTGCTGTGAGATGACTGTTGTTGTGAAATGGCGCTATATAAATAAAGTTGAATTGAATTGAATTGAATTGAATTGATTACGGCTTACAGCTCATGAAAACCCAAAACTCAGTTTCTCAAAAAATTAGAATATTACAGTGGTGTGAAAAAGTGTTTGCCCCTTCCTGATTTCTCATTTTTTTGTATGTTTGTCACACTTAAATGTTTCAGATCATCAAACAAATTTAAATATTAGACAAAGATAACACAAGTAAACACAAAATGCAGTTTTTAAATGGTGTTTATTATTAAGGGTAAAAAAAAAAATCCAAACCTACATGGCCCTGTGTGAAAAAGTGATTGCTCCCCATTAAAACATAAATTAACTGTGGTTTATCACATTTTTGGAAAGCTGAGTTCAGTTTCTCTAGCCACACCCAGGCCTGATTACTGCCACACCTGTTCTCAATCAAGAAATCACTTAAATAGGACCTGCTTGACAAAGTGAAGTAGACCAAAAGATCCTCAAAAGCTAGACATCATGCTTCGATTCAAAGAATTCAGGAACAAATGAGAAACAAAAGTCATTAAGATCTATCAGTCTGGAAAATGTTATAAAGCCATTTCTAAAGCTTTGGGACTCCAGCGAACCACAGTGAGAGCCATTATCCACAAATGGCGAAAACATGGAACAGTGGTGAACCTTCCCAGGAGTGGCCAGCCGACCAAAGTTACACCAAGACCACAGCAACGACTTATCCAAGAGGTCACAAAAGACCCCACAACAACAAAAAGAACTGTAGGCCTCACTTGCCTCAGTTGAGGTTAGTGTTCATGACTCCACCATAAGAAAGAGACTGGGCAAAAAATGGCCTACATGGCAGCATTCAAGATGAAAACCACTGCTGAGCAAAAAGAACATAAATTCTCATCTCAGTTTTGCCAGAAAATATCTTGATGATCCCCGAGACTTGGGAAAATACTCTGTGAACTGACGAGACAAAAGTTGAACTTTTTGAAAGGTGTGTGTCCCATTACATCTGGCGTAAAAGTAACAAAGCATTTCAGAAAAGGAACATCATACCAACAAAAAAATATGGTGATGGTAGTGTGATGGTCTGGGGCTGTTTTGCTGCTTCTGTCATGAATTGCCCCTCAGGGCAGAGAGGGAGATCCACGCACTGAACTGTGAGTTTGTGATAATTTATTATGAACATAAGTGCACAAAACAACTAAAAAGCAAGAGAGGGATAAACCCGGTAACAAGGAGAAAACAGAACGTCAGACTTACTTCTGGGAGTTGAATACATCAGTCAAGACTGCCACCAGGAATACAGAAAGCAGCAGTCTTAAATAAGGCATAAAACAATGGAACACAGGTGTGGATACCAGAGCGGGCAGGAGAAAACAATGATTAATGATCTGGACCAGCTGAGGGCAATGAGAGGGGAGCGACCAGCTGACAGCTGATAGTGGCTAGGCCCACACGGAGCACAAACCAGGAAATACCACTGACACCTGTCAACCCAGAGAGAGAACACAACAGTAAAGATATAAAGAATAAAATACCAACAAATGCAGACTGACATCAAAATACAAATTAATACAAAATAAGAGAGAAACAAAACTAAGATGTCAACAATGGAAAACAGTGCAAGAATAACAGAACCCAAAAAAGCACAAAATACAACAAATATATAAATATAGAGGAAAAAGCCATGAGACTGAGCATGGCGGAAACCTCCTGTGCTCAGCTCATGACAGCTTCAGAACCTGGAAGACTTGCTGTGGTAAATGGAACCATGAATTCTGCTGTCTACTAAAAGATCCTGAAGAAGAATGTCCGGCCATCTGTTCGTGACCTCAAGTTGAAGCGCACTTGGGTTCTGCAGCAGGACAATGATCCAAAACACCAGCAAGTCCACTTCTGAAGAAGAAGAAGATAAGCCTTTATTAGTTCCACAATTCCAGGATTGCAACAGCACAGGGATAGCAACACTCAGAGCAATAATTTAGAAGATAAGAAAATAAGAGCAGTGAATATACATATGTACACATAAATATATAAATATAGTATATACACAGTGCGGACCATTGTAGCTAGATGGAATAAACAGCATAACTGTCTATTTAGTTACCCCACATAGTATGAATATGTACCCATACATATTGTCACCCTCCGTAGCGACTGATATTGTCCTAGTTGTATACTGGAGGGGACCATTTTGTGTAAGTCTATTGCATCTTTTGTATTCAATACTATTAGGTCGTCACGTTTTTTTGCTATCTCTGCGAGCAGCCCTGCTTAGGTTATAAAGTCTGACAGCCGTAGGTAGGAAGGACCTGCGAAACCTCTCAGTCGCGCACCTAGGATGATGTAGCCTACTGCTAAATGAGCTCCTCAGTGCGTTCAGTATGACCTGCATAGGGTGAGACTCGGACTCCAGCAGAGATGACAGCTTAGCCACCATCCTTCTCTCTCATATCTCCTCCACTGGGTCAAGGCGCTGCCCCAGGACAGAGCTAGTTTTCTTGATCAGTTTGTTCAGTCTCTTCCTATCGGCTTAAGAAAAACAAAATGAAGACTTTGGAGTGTCCTAGTCAAAGTCCTGACCTGAATCTGATTGAGATACTGTGGCATGACCTTAAAAAGGTGGTTCATGCTCAAAAACTCTCCACTGTGGCTGAATTACTGTCATGAATGGCCCCTCCAGGGCAGAGAGACAAACCCATGTGCTGGACTGCAGTAGTGACAGTTATTAACCAAGGTGAACAGAAAATCCAAAACTGTGCAGAGAACACAAAAATACAAGCGAGGTAGCTTACAGGAAAAGTGCTCCAGAGCTGAAATCACTCTGGAGGTGATGAGGAGGCAACTTAGTAGACTCAAGACTGCCGCAGTGAAAGAATAAACTGGCAGTGCTTAAATAGCTGACAATGTAAACAAATGAGCAGTAGGTGTGGGCAGATGAGCGGGCAGTTGACCTAATTACACAACTGCTCACAGCTGAGATGGCTGGGGAACAGACAGTGAGTAGATGGTGGGAGTGTCTGGAAAAGGAGGAAGAGCACTCGTGTCACAGAACCAAAATATAAACAGAAACTGACAAAATAATAATAACAGACATAAAATACTCAGAAATAAATTAAGAGTCTGAGCTCAGTGAAGACACCGCCCTCAGACTCATGACAATTACAACAATTCTGTAAAGATTAGTGGGTCAAAATTCCTCCACAGCACTGTAAAAGACTCATTGCCAGTTATTGTAAGTGCTTGATTGCAGTTGTTGCTGCTAAGGGTGGCCCAACCAGTTACTAGGTTTAGGGGGCAATCACTTTTTCACACAGGGCCTTGTAGGTTTGGATTTTTTTTCCCTTAATAATAAACACGTTCATTTAAAAACTGCATTTTGTGTTTACTTGTGTTATCTTTGTCTAATATTTAAATTTGTTTGATGATCTGAAACATTTAAGTGTGACAAACATGCAAAAAAAATGAGACTGTCATGACCTGAGCACTATGCCTTGGTGCTCGGGTTAATCTTGTCAGGGTTTGACAGCGGCGTTATGATTCTAGCTCTCCGAGCTCTTATTGTGATAGTGCTCGGGGAGGCTTCCGCTCAGCTGTCAAACTCTGAACAGCTGTGCTGCATTTGTGGTCGTTAGTGCCAGGACTATTTCTACCCTCTCTTGCGATCACATCCTTGCAGCAGTGTCTGTTAACTCTCCGTCACGCGACGGATGCTTAGGATTTATTCCTACCACGTCTGTTTGGTTAGACCGTCGTGCCCCTGGACTAGTAAGTGTGCTGTATAGCCTTACCCCTCCTGGTGTGTATCGATCTCTGTGTGTCTCTGCCTTAGCAGCTGGTGTAATTATTATTTTCACCAACCTTGCCTGCCTAGTGTATGACTGTCTCCTGCTATGGACCTGTAGAGCTGTTTAGCCTATGCCTCCTGTTGTGAGTAGACTCAAGAGTCATTGTCTCTGCAGCTTGCGTTGTCACTTTTCTCACCGTAAATAAAACTCACTGAACTCACTGGTGACTGTGTGGCGTCTTATGGTGGCTCACGAGAGCCACCCATGACAGTACACTGCTGCCAAAACAGCGTTTACGGTGGTGCCAACCCGAGACGCAATTCACCTGTGAGTTTTGAGTTTTTGGACAGTTGCTGTTCCCGTCTGGGTACTGAGTGTGTGGGGAGAATGCCGTCACGGAGGGGCCGTGCTGGGAGCCCGAGCCTCGAGCTGACAAGCTTCCCGGAAGTCGTGGATGAGATGCTCATCTCCGCTTCCCTGCTGGACTACCATCACAGTATACACTGGTACCTAGACGCTGTTGAAGACGTCCTTCGTCATCTCCCTTCCCGCTGGGCCGACCACCCGGAAGTCGACGCGAGGAGGGAAGATATCGCCCCACAACGCGAGATTTTCCTGATGCTGGAGGAGGAACGTGGTGTGAAGCAGGAGAAGAGGCACTCCTGCTCGTGGCCTACGGATCCTGATCCCGTCCTCGATCCAGTCCTGGAGTTCGCACCATCTGGGGGCCAACGGAGGCGTCGGCGCCGCGGCCAAGCACGTTTTCAGCAAGCTCCTGTTCCAGATCCAGTTCCGGGCCGCCGGGATGACCCCCTCAATCAGCCAGCTGCTGTGAGTGAGCTGAGTCCTGTGCCGGTGAGCTCCGTCCATGGGTCCTATGTTACCATCCAGCGAGCGAGGGAAGGAGCAACGTCCTCTTCAGCTGGCTCCATCTTACCTTCGGGAGGCAGGCAAGTTCAATTTCACTTTTCTAGTCATTATAGTGATTTGTCTTGTCTGACTTCTGGGGGTGAAGCTCGGGGTTCGCAGCTCCCCGAGTTTCCTTCTCCAGCTGAAGCCAGTTATACTGAATCTGCTGCCTCTGTGTTTCCTCCTGCGGAGCGGTCCTCGGCGTCAGTCCCACGCCGTCGAACAAGGGGGAGGCCTGCGGCTCTGGGAGATATCCCGGCCCTGCAGCCTTGTGTTGGACAGAGGAGGAGAACGGACTGCGGTGAGGAGCCAGAGCCGACGAGTGAGCGTCCCCAGGGTTCCTCAGAGATGCAGCCTGAGTCAGCAGGTCGAGGGTCCTCTGCCCCCATGCCATACGGGTTATTGGCGTGGACGCCAGTGCGAGAGGATCCAGCTGCAGAGACCATCAGGCTGGCTGCGGAACCCAACGCAGCCGAGTGGGAGCCCGACGACGAGCGTCTGTCTGAACCTGGATTGATGAAGTCCTGGACGGCTCCAGAGCCCGAGTGCAGGCAAGTGCTCTTCCTTGTTTTCCTTTATGGTGTGTTAGAGCATTTTTGTCTGCCTCATGGGGAGGCGAGTGAGGGGCAGCCGTCTGCTGCACCCGAGCTCGTCCCGCTGGGCTCTGGCGCTGCCGGTGGAACTGATCCCGGTCCTCTCTTGTTCTCTGAGCCTCTCCACAGCGTTACTAGTCTGGAATCTGTCAAGGTCATGGGACTGGAGGGTCCAGGTTCGGGGATGGAGGTCGTCGCCGAGGTGACCCAGTCGGGGTCCGACGCATGGGCCGAGGTGACCCAGTCGGGGTCCGACTCAGGTGTGGCTGCGACCCAATCGTGGTCCGATGCGTGGGCTGAGGTGACCCAGTCGGGGTCCGACGCGTGGGCCGAGGTGACCCAGTCGGGGTCCAACGTGGGTGCAGTGGTGACCCAGTCGGGGTCCGACGCGTGGGCCGAGGTGACCCAGTCGGGGTCCAACGTGGGTGCAGCGGTGACCCAATCGGGGTCTGTCCTGACCCAGTCGGGGTCCGACGCATGGGCTGAGGTGACCCAGTTGGGGTCCGACGTGGGTGCAGCGGTGACCCAATCGGGGTCCGACGAGGTCCAGTGGGGGTCCAGCGCAGGTGCAGCTGCGACCCAATCAGGATTCGAGGAGGTTCAATTTTTTGATTGTTCCCCTCTCAGGAGCCACCAGCTGGGGGCCGTTGGAGGGTTTTGTCTGGCAGTCTTGCGCTCTTATGTATTGTCGTCATTAGGCGGGCTGCATGCTATTCCTCCACGGTCCTGGTGGTTGTGGGATGCGGGTCTTGGGTTGGTCGCCCGATAAACTGTGTTTGCTACGGGGTGACCTGGTTCGGCCACCAGAGGACTTGCTTCTGGGGGCCTGGGACTGGGGCAGGCCGCCTGACCATGTACTGTTTTGTGGGACTATCCGTGGGCCATCAGAGGCAGGGAGGTCGCTGGAGCTCTGCCTGGGGGGGCGCTGGATCTCTGCCGATCATCTTTTTGCTTTGGCCCATACGGTGTCTAGTCATGTCAAGTTATGTAAAGCAATTTTAGATTGCCTCATGTGTTTTGAAAGCCACAGTCAAGTCTTGTCAAGTTATGTAAAGCAAGTTTAGATTGCCTCATGTGTTTTGTAAGCCATAGTCAAGTCATAGTCAAGTTATGTAAAGCAATTTTAGATTGCCTCATGTGTTTTGTAAGCCATAGTCAAGTCTTAGTCAAGTTATGTTAAGCAATTTAGATTGCCTCATGTGTTTTGAAAGCCATAGTCAAGTCCTAGTCAAGTTATGTTAAGCAATTTAGATTGCCTCATGAGTATTTGAAAGCCATAGTCAAGTTATGTCAAGCAATTTTAGATTGCCTCATGTGTTTTGGAAGCCATAGTCAAGTCTTAGTCAAGTTATGTTAAGCAATTTAGATTGCCTCATGAGTATTTGAAAGCCATAGTCAGGTTATGTAAAGCAATTTTAGATTGCCTCATGTGTTTTGTAAGCCATAGTCAAGTCTTAGTCAAGTTATGTTAAGCAATTTAGATTGCCTCATGAGTATTTGAAAGCCATAGTCAAGTTATGTTAAGCAATTTTTGATTGCCTCATGTGTTTTGAAATCCATAGTCAAGCCATAGTCAAGTTATGCTAAGCAATTTTAGATTGCCTCATGAGTTTTTGTAATCCATAGTCTGGGTCTTGTTTTTTTTTTTGTTTGGTTTCCCCCTCTTCCTTTGAGGGGCTATGGCCATGTTTTGCTTTTTGTTCGTTCCCCTCTTCTTCTTGAGGGGCCATAGTATGGTATTCTCGTTCAGTTTCCAGGTGTTTTCATGTATTTCTGGTTTCGTGTGTGTGTTTTTTTTTTCTTCCATAGTTACCATGTGTGCATTTATTTCTTGTTTTTCTCATAGTTATGTGTTAGTATGTATTTCTTGTTCATAGTCTTCATGTGTTTGTATTTACGTCTTGTTTTGTTCCCATAGTTACCATGTGTTTGTATTTACTTCTTGTCTTTGTTTCCATAGTTACCGTTATGTAATTTTTTCCTTTTTTTGCCATGGTTATGTGTTTGCATTTATTTCCTGTTTTGTTCCTATAGTTACTGTGTGTTGGTTTATATTTTTTGGGCCAGGTTATGTACACTGGGGTTAGACGGGTTGTCTGTGGCCTCGGTGGGAAAATTTTCAGGGTCAAGTGTTTTTTTTTGCTTTGTATGATTGTGTTCTCCTTGTTTTGTAGTCATGTCTTGTTTTGTTTTTTCTTCTTTCGTCATTGTTCTGGGGGGAAATAGGATGGATATTTCAAGTGATGTATTCATTTCTTTTCCTGTTTAAGGTGTTAGGTTTTGTTTGGCTCCTTCCTTGCCTGTTCCTCAATCCACTCGCCCTGTGGTTGGGGGAGGGGGGGGCAGGTGTTACTAGACGTTCAGAGCCCGTCAAGTGAGGGGGGCCTACTGTCATGACCCAAGCACTATGCCTTGGTGCTCGGGTTAATCTTGTCAGGGTTTGACAGCGGCGTTATGATTCTAGCTCTCCGAGCTCTTATTATGATAGTGCTTGGGGAGGCTTCCGCTCAGCTGTCAAACTCTGAACAGCTGTGCTGCTTTTGTGGTCGTTAGTGCCAGGACTATTTCTACCCTCGCTTGCGATCACATCCTTGCAGCAGTGTCTGTTAACTCTCCGTCACGCGACGGATGCTTAGGATTTATTCCTACCACGTCTGTTTGGTTAGACCGTCGTGCCCCTGGACTAGTAAGTGTGCTGTATAGCCTTACCCCTCCCGGTGTGTATCGATCTCTGTGTGTCTCTGCCTTAGCAGCTGGTGTAATTATTATTTTCACCAACCTTGCCTGCCTAGTGTATGACTGTCTCCTGCTATGGACCTGTAGAGCTGTTTAGCCTATGCCTCCTGTTGTGAGTAGACTCAAGAGTCATTGTCTCTGCAGCTTGCGTTGTCACTTTTCTCACCGTAAATAAAACTCACTGAACTCACTGGTGACTGTGTGGTGTCTCATGGTGGCTTGCGAGAGCCACCCATGACAGAGACACCAGGAAGGGGGCAAACACTTCTTCACACCACTGTACATGAAATCAATTAAAAAATATATTTTTCATAGAAATGTTGGCCGACTGGAAAGTATGTCCATGTACACACTTAATACGTGGTCGGAGCTCCTTTTGGATGAATCACTGCATTGTTGTGGCGTGGCATGGAGGCGATCAGCCCGTGGTGCTGCTAAGGTGTTATGGAAGCTCAGGTTGCTTTGTTATGTTATGGATTTTTTTGTTATTATTGACCGTTCATTCTGTCTCCTGTAATCATAAATGACATTACACTCAGTACTTTTCCCATGAGACGACAAGGATCCAGCCCTAGCCCTGAGCACTGCTGACTCTGCGTTCTCAAAACAATGCTTATCTGTTTGGTCTAAAACTCTGCTCTGTTCTGAGACTGAATTTTCCACTGCACTGCCTGCGTGTTATGCTGTGTGACATTTTCCCTTCTTGGCCAAGATGTAATAATAAATATCTAGAAAAGGCAGTTTTGACTCTGTACCTTATTTATTAACCAGATCAACAAGGGGCATTTATTACTATAAAGAAAATCCATGACAGATAGCGGCCTTCAGCTTATCTGCATTGTTTGGTTTGGTGTCTCTCATCTTCCTCTTGACAGTACCTCATAGATTCTCTATGAGGTTTAGGTCAGGTGAGTTTGCTGGCCAACCAAGCACAGTGATACCATGGTCATTCAACCAGGCTTTGATGCTTTTGGCAGTGTGGGCAGGTGCCAAGTCCTCCTGGAAAATGAAATCAGCATCTCCATAAAGCTTGTCAGCAGAGGGAAGCATGAAGTGCTCTAAAATTTCCTGGTAGATGGCCGCGCTGACCTTGGACTTAATATAATGCAGTGGACCAACACCAGCAGATGACCACATATACAATCACATATTAAGTGTGTACAAAGACATACTTTTCAGTTGGCCAACATTTCTATTAAAAAAATCAATTTTTTAAAATTGATCTTATATTCAAATTTTTTTGAGATGCTGAATTTAGGGTTTTTATGAGCTGTAAACCATAATCATCAAAATTAAAAGAAATAAATGCTTGAAACATATCACTGTGTGTAATGAATCTATATATGAGTGTCACATTTTGAATTGAATTACTGAAATGAATTAACTTTTCGATTATATTCTATTTTGAGATGCACCTGTATATTTGAAGAATACATTGCTTTTATTTTTTTCTTTCATTTGTTTGTTTAGTTAGCAGATTTTGGCTTATCCATGGTTTCCAACAGTGCTTTGAACAGCCCTCCACAAAAGTCTGGAGGGGTTGCAGGTTCCTACAAGTACATGCCTCCTGAGGCATTTGATGTGCATTACGAACCAAGCCGTGCTTATGACAGATACAGGTAAGAATTAAAATGATAACACTATATGATTGAAAAAGGTAACTTAATACATATTGTAAAAAGTCTTCCCTCTATCTCTGTCTTGATCAGCTATGGTATTCTTCTGTGGGCTATTGTTAATGGAAAAGAGCCATATCCAGGCAAGTGATTCTTTGATTTTGCTTTTTAAAAATATACCTGTCAGAGGGAAATGAAAGAGTTAATCAAGATTTGATGTAAATACATTTACAATCTGCCACCCACTGTAGTGGAGGCACAAGGATGTCACACACTCGTTTAGTTTGCTAAGGTATAACTAAATGGGGAAGAAAATTCCACTTAATTTACAACTCAAAGGTTGAAAAAGCAAGAATTGTATTAATATATTATACGTATGTTACTTTCAATTAAAATTATGATATAATATTTCAGTTAGTCCACTCTCTCCACTGTCGGCCATTTTCTGAGTGAATTTCTTATTCTTCAGCATGTTAGTTAACATTCATTTGTTTGATAAGCACTGCCACAAAAGTTATGAACTAGTGACTGTAGTTGTTCAAATTAGCAGATGAATATGCGTTTGTTATTATATGGATATTTTGTATAAAATGAGTGAGAGCAAGCACAAACAATACAACTTTTTGCACAGCACAATATGCATTATTTTTTCTTTGATTCCCCCACCCCCCCATTTGCACGCTGTAGGTGGTCATGACTTTACTGCTGTGGAACTGAATGTCTGTCAACTTAAGAAAAGGCCCCGCTGTGATGATATTGATAAGATGGATGTAGAAGGGCTGACGGAGCTGGTTGTGCTTATGAAGGAATGCTGGGATGAGGAGCCTTCAAAAAGGCCTCAGTTTAAAGGTTTGTGTTTGTTTTGATTGTCTGTGCTAGCAATCACCACTCAATCTGTATATGTCACACACATGTATGTGTATCATGCCCGAGTACACACACTTTTTAATTGTACTTGGCCAGCCGTAGCCCACCGGGAGATTTGAACTCACGCCTCCTGCTCCGGAGTCCCGCACTCTACCTGTTTCGCCAATAGGGTCTGTAATGATCAGTGTTTACCACTAGGTGTCGCTGCTACCTTGTTACCGCTTGTTGGAATGATGCACTCAGTAGAATAAGAAACGGCCAACATGGGAGCCGATGTGAAAGTGTCTGTGTGAGCTGTCGCTAAAATAAAGTTACGTTGGTTCAACTGCAAGTCTCTTCTCTCCTCAACGAACACGAACACAACATGGTACCAGGAGTAAACTGCATGAACTGAGCGACCATGTGAGAAGTCGTCATGGAGTTGAAGCCGCCGGAAAACCTGAAATTGGCAGGTAACGTGGATGAAAAATGGCGGGCATTCAAGCAGCAGTTCAACTTGTATGTCACGGCCATGGGACTGGACACGAAGCCGGACTTGAGAAAGGTAGCACTTTTGCTGAACTTAGCGGGGCCACAGGCCATTGAAGTGTACAACACGTTCGTGTTCGGAACGGGTGAAGACCCAAATAAGCTGGATGTCGTGCTCGCTAAGTTTGATGCTCACTGCACTCCTAAGAAAAACGAGACATATGAAAGATACATGTTTAGATCTCGTATGCAACAACAGAGTGAGCCCTTTGACAGTTTTTTGACTGCTCTCCGTTTGAAAGCACAATCCTGCAATTTTGGGACATTGAAGGACTCAATGATCAGAGATCAAATTGTTTTTGGTGTTGAGGACAAAAAGTTAAGAGAGAGACTGCTTCGTGAGACGGAGTTGACGCTGGAGATGGCTGTTAAACTCTGCCAGGCAAGCGAACTGTCCCAGAAGCACATGAAAACGTTCTGCGGCATGCCAGGTGCCACACCTCCGAGTGAAGGAGCAGCGGTCGGCGCCGTGTCATCTCAGAGCGGGAGGCGTCGCTCATGGGCCGGGACTGCACAGCGGACCGAGGATCCCACGTTCTTCTGCAAGCGTTGCGGATTACAGCACAAGCCAAAGCAATGCCCAGCGTTTGGTAAAGTATGCTCCAACTGCCATGGAAAGAATCATTTTGCCAAGCAATGCTTCACCAAAAGAAAGGAAGGAAAGAAAGGTAAAAACGTGAATGTAGTCGAAGACACAGACTTAAGTGACACTTTCTTTGTGGGCATCGTTGACTGTGAAAATGAAGAAGAAAAAGTCAACAGCATTACCAATGAGGACAAGTGGACCACTCCTCTGCTGGTTAACGGGACTATCGTCACTATGAGACTGGACACTGGTGCAAAAGCTAACCTCATTAGCATGTCTGATGTAAAGGAAATGCAGGTTAAGCCACACATATACAGAAAGAAATCAGGGTTGAAAGATTACAATGGGCAACCCATACAGTGTTTTGGTACCTGTAAACTGAATGTTGTTGTTAAAGGTAAAGTGCACAATGTAAACTTTTCTGTTGTGAATGAGAAATGTGAATCACTGTTGGGTGATAAAAGCTGTGAAGAGCTAGGGTTAGTGAAAAGAGTGTACTGCATTGAATCAGATTCCAAGTGTGACACTAACGCTATTGTGCAAAACTTTTCTGATGTGTTCAAAGGTTTTGGCACACTGCCCTTTACATATAAAATCCAGCTAAAAGAAGGCGCCCAACCAGTTGTGCACGCACCACGTAGGGTCCCAGCTCCACTGCGTGAAGCCCTCAAACGAGAACTGGACAGGATGACCAACATGGGCGTGATCAAAAAGGTGCAGGAGCCCACAGACTGGGTCAACTCGATTGTCGTCACAAAGAAAAAGAATGGTGAGTTGAGAATGTGCATGGACCCAAAAGATCTAAATGAGAACATTAAGCGCGAGTACTACCAAATCCCCACACGTGAGGAAATAGTTAGTGAGATGGCAGGAGCTAACTACTTCACAAAGCTCGACGCTTCTCAGGGTTTCTGGCAGTTAAAACTGGATGAGAGCAGCACTAAGTACTGTACTTTTAACACACCTTTCGGTAGATACTGTTTTCTTAGGCTGCCATTTGGAATAAAATCTGCACCAGAAATATTCCACAGAGCGATGGAACAGATCATTGAAGGCCTAGAGGGAGTCAGAGTTTACATAGATGACATTATTGTATGGGGCTCGACTCTCCAAGAGCACAACCAGAGACTTAACAAAGTGATGGAGCGCATTCAGAAGTACGGGCTGAAACTCAATAGAGCCAAGTGTGAGTTTGCAGTACAAGAGATTCTCTTCCTCGGAGACAAACTCACAGCTCAAGGCATACAACCAGATGGCGATAAAGTGAAAGCAATACTGAACATGCCAAGACCAACAGACAAAACGGGCGTGTTACGCATCATGGGAATGGTAAATTTCATAGGCAAATTTATTCCCAACCTCACAGCAAAGACGTCATGCATCCGAGAGCTCTTACACAACGACTGTGACTTTAAATGGG
Organism: Pholidichthys leucotaenia; assembly: GCA_020510985.1. Classification (NCBI taxonomy): domain Eukaryota; kingdom Metazoa; phylum Chordata; class Actinopteri; order Cichliformes; family Pholidichthyidae; genus Pholidichthys; species Pholidichthys leucotaenia. The sequence goes on along the minus strand of CM035840.1, from coordinate 111,609,264 downwards.
CCGAAAAACATGAGCAAGAGTGGCAAAGACTTAAGCAAACTCTTACCAGAGCACCAGCATTAGCCTACTATGACCACCGGAAAAAGCTCAAAGTGTCAACTGACGCGTCCAAAGATGGCATCGGAGCAGTGCTCCTACAGGCAGAAGGAGAGTACTGGAAACCAGTAGCCTATGCGTCAAGGGCTATGACAAAGTCTGAATGCAAATATGCCCAGATTGAAAAGGAGTGTTTAGGTGTTTCCTACGGGCTGGAGCGGTTTCACAGTTATGTCTATGGACTGCCGTCTTTTACTGTGGAAACTGACCACCGCCCACTCGTCTCCATTATCAAGAAGAATCTTAACGAAATGTCCCCACGGATCCAACGCCTAATGATGAAAATGCAAAGGTACGATTTTGAACTGGTTTATACACCGGGAAAGCACCTGATACTCGCAGATGCCTTGTCCAGAGCACCTGCTGAAAAGTGTCTGAGTTCCACAGATGAGGATATTGAAAATCACATCAACATGGTGTTGTGTGCTCTGCCAGTATCTGACACAAAGTCGAAACAAATAGCTGAGGTGACATCACAGGACACCGAGCTACAGCGTGTCATTCAGAACATGGACGAGGGATGGCCTGCAGGATCTTGCCCTCGCTATTACCATGTCAGAGGAGATCTCAGTTTTGTTGATGGACTATTACTGAAGAAAGGAAGAATAGTCATCCCTGTGGCTCTAAGACCAGATTTATTAAACAGGATACATGAAGGACACCTTGGGATTGAAAAATGTAAAAGGAGAGCAAGGGAGTCAGTGTACTGGCCTGGACTAAACAAAGACATCGAGACGCTTGTGAGTAGTTGTGAAACGTGCCAGAAACACCGAAGTAAACAAAACAAAGAGCCAATGGTGATATCTGAAAGTCCTGCATCCCCTTGGCACAAAGTAGGGATAGACCTGTTTCACCTTAAAGGCAAAGACTACTTAGTAGTCATGGACTACTTTTCCAACTTTCCAGAAATGGCACTACTCTCAAGCACTACATCAACCTGTGTGATCACTCATACCAAATCCACATTTGCTCGGCATGGCATCCCACACCTTGTGGTGACAGATAATGGACCATGTTTCAGTAGCAGGGAATGGCAGCAGTTTGCAGAACAGTATGAATTTCGGCATGTGACGTCAAGCCCACACTATGCACAATCAAATGGACAAGCAGAAAAAGGCGTCCACATTCTGAAGCAACTGCTTAAGAAAGCTGCAGACAGCAACTCGGATCCATACTTGGCTCTACTCAGTTACCGCGCCTCTCCACTTCAGTGCGGACTGTCACCTGCTGAGCTACTAATGAACAGAAAGCTGCGTACAACGCTTCCCAGCTACCCAAATGCTACTTCACAAAGGAAAGATACAAAACTCAGAAACAAGCTTGAGAAGCAGAAACTGAGACAAAAGACATTCTATGACATTTCAGCCAAACCACTCTCTCCACTGGCCAACAACGACCCAGTTAGGATCGAGGATGCATCTGGCTGGAACACTAAAGGAGTTTTATTACAGGAAGTTGCTCCAAGATCATTCACAGTGAGAACCGAGGATGGACAGGTGCTCAGGCGCAATCGCCGCAGTCTCCTCAAGACTCCACAAGCACCTGGTGGGCCCAATAATGCTCACCCAGAATCTCCCACAACCACACCTCTTATGAACTGTGAAGCAAATGTTCCACCTGACAAAGATGAACCGAGAAGATCAAAACGAGAAATAAAGAAACCAGATAGGTTGGACTTATTAAGAAAAAAAAAGCAAAAAGCAAAGAATAAGAAAAATGTAACAGATGTTAATTTCTTTGGGCATGTTGATTCAGGGAGAACTGAAATTTGTGTTTTGTATTAGTCCATTCATACTGAATACATATACACTGTTTTGCATCAATGTTTATTAATGTTTATTCACCTCAAAGAAAGGGGGATGTAATGATCAGTGTTTACCACTAGGTGTCGCTGCTACCTTGTTACCGCTTGTTGGAATGATGCACTCAGTAGAATAAGAAACGGCCAACATGGGAGCCGATGTGAAAGTGTCTGTGTGAGCTGTCGCTAAAATAAAGTTACGTTGGTTCAACTGCAAGTCTCTTCTCTCCTCAACGAACACGAACACAACAGGGTCAACCCCCTTGGTAAGCCAAGTGGGCGCTTATATATTGACTCTGCTACATATACCTGAATAAAACTAGTTTTACTAGATTCTTCCAGTGTTGTCAGTGCTTGCCATTTCCAAACATATCTTTCAAAAAGTAAAACTTAGCCTTTTTTCAGCTATTCAGGGAGTCACTGAGAATGTGTATTCAAAGCACAAAGGAGGAATTCTGAAGGCCCTATTTCAAGTCACCAAAAACCTGGTACAACTCAACATATTACATTTTAAAATATAATGATTATAGAATAATTATATTTAACAGAAAAAAATACATTACTGTTATTTTTCCTCTCATTTACATTTTTTGCCCTCCCTCCTGCAGGAGCCAGATTCAAGTAATTATTCCAACAGGAGTGGTCCATCGAGTTTTATTCCTCAGATGGCAGGTAAGTAATTGTGTGTGCATGTGTGTGTTAGTGAGTGAGTGTTTATTTCTCACTTTCTTACCCACAATTATCCACAATAATAAAAAAGCAAAAAATCCTTTTTCCTCTCAGAACCGTTGGAGTCCAGTGATACAGTGAACCTTCCCAGATTTACAGAGCAGGTATTCACTTTGTTTAAAAAGATTTTAATTTGATATAATTTTTATCAACTCAAACACTATTATTCTTATTTTCTAGTTATGTATTTTTACACTTCCCTTGTTTGTAAATAAACAAACTAAAATGTGGACCCTCCTTATTCTGACTTAAGTTTTTTTCTTATTTTTTGGTCCTACTATAACTATGATGCATTTTCAAAGTTACACAGTGAAGATCAAATAAAATATTTTTCTGTTGCCAGGGGAATGCTCCCATTCTTTCTACAAGAAATCTTACTGATAAAGACAAAGGTTTGGTTATTTTTTGTAATTATTTCTATTATTATTATTATTATTATTATTAAAGGTCACATATGGTGCATTTTCAAGGGATTAAGGTTAAGTTTTGACTTCCTCAAGTTATGTAGTTTTAATGACCAAAAACCATTTCTGTTTGTAACAGTCAGTTTTTCTCCTGCTTATTAATATTAATGAGCCCCTAATATGATGGAGAGCCTAAGATCCACCCCATCTATTTCTGCATATGGGACCTAACTTTGGAAAAATTCTAGACTGGAGTCTGTAGGAAGAGAGAAATTATTCTTCCATTCCACTTAAATTTTGCCATAAATTACACATATGATGTTTGTCAATTTAAAAGATATTTTTCACGTAAATAAATGTGTAGGCTGTCATATGATAAGAGTAATATTTACTTTTTGTGAAACTGCTTAGTGAACTACATCTCCTTGTTTCACTGATATACTGTACATCACCAAAAATGATTATGGCGGTTACCATCTCAAAGTTCACTTCCTTTTTTGTGACCGATGAAAGAAGCATCAAAAACAAAGTAAAACAACACAAATGTATTATATGTTGAGAGCTGGAGATAATCTAAAGGCTGTTAGTCGGTTATTTCTGGGCTGTCTGTGAAAACAATTGACATAACTTACATGACTGAGTTTGAAGTCTTTCAATTTACGTATTTTCATATTCTCTTACTTTAACAGTTAAATGGCAACCTACACCATCATTTAAATGGAAAATTATCTTTTAAATTGACAAAAATATGTGTAATTCATGGCAAAATTTGATTGGGATCGAAAAATTATTTCTCTCTTGCCATTCATTCCAATAGAGATTTTTTTTTCCGAAGTTAGGTCCCATATGTGGAAGTGGAGGGTGTGTGACATAGGCTCTCTATTGGGGAAAAGCTTTTTAAGAAGGCCAATCACAAGTAAGGAGGCAGTCAGGGTGCCTTTGTTGTGTTAACTTTGAAAACTGAAGGTGAGACTTGTTGGTTTGTGATGCCATATAATCCAGGAAATGTTTAAGAGTTTTACCTAATAAAATCAGTGTGTATTTCTTTGTCATGTGAGCATTTTAATATTATAAAAGATCCATGTTTGTATTTCATAATTTGAAAACCCGTGAAAACACGTTTTTGCACCATATGGGACCTTTAAAATTTGTTAGCTGTACAGTATGTATGCTGTTTATTACATGCATTTTCCACTTCTTTCTTTTTGCAAACAGTAAAGTTTGTTGAGGACAACAGAGCACATTTGATACAAAATGTTTCCGAGGTTATGGCTATAGTTGATGTGCTCGGAAACATGGTCCATTCTGAGACCTACTCGAGGATAGAAGCTAAAGACACAACCCAAGATCAAATGAGGGAGCTCTATCAGAGGGTATTATGCTCGGGAAGGGAAAAGATCAAAGTAGCCTTCTATGATGCCCTAAGGAAACATTATCCTGATCTAGTGTAGAGGCTTGGTAATAGTTTTACTTTTTTAAGCTTTAAAATAGTCTATAGCTTTATTGTTGATAGTGTTACCATTTAAAATATTCTTTCTTTTTCCCCAGGTGGCTAATTCCAGCTATTGGCTCCTTGCAGTTAATTCACAGAAATGTTAAAGGCCTTTTATGCTATTTTTTGTAAGCTTTAAAAATTTCTGACCAAATACTGTATACAGTACATGATTGTGTTTTTTTTTGTGTGTGTGTGTGTGTGCATGTAATTTTTTGTTACATTCCTGAACCTTTTATTAATAAAAACCATTTTAGTAGACTAAATTTTGTCTTCATTTACATTTTCCACCATTTTAGCTTAGAAATTCAAATGTCTTGTAGAAACTCTGGCCTAAGTATGAGAGGAAGTTATTTATATTGTTCATATTATGAATAGCGTGCATTGCCATTTGCTCCAGTGAATGGGAGGAAGGAGAACAAGCGACTGTCTAAGAGGCTTTTCTGGCTCAATCCCTCAGTAACTCTCACAAGCAGTCACCTGCAGATGTCGACAGCAGAAAGTGGCTCTGCTTTATCAATTAAATGCAGTGGTTTGTTTGTCAATATAAATATGCTGACTAATGGGCTTAACACCAATAGACTGAAGATTCAAAATCACATGTAGAATCTTAACATGTGCTATAGCAAAACCATCTTGAAGTCACCAATATGAGAAAACAGTTATAAGACTGTTTCATTCTTGAATGAAATGTCCCATTCAAGAATGATGATTCAATTACATAATGTGTTTTGTAAAGTTTAGTCTTTGCTGATACTTTATCTCCTCTTTTAGTTTCAAAATAGTGAAGCTGGCCTTTGCTACGGTATTCATTCACAGCTCTAACTCCTTAAGGACTGTGCAAGAACACAGACACACCTTCACAACAAGGTAATCCCCAGTGGGGAAAGTGTTTTCGAGTGTCATCTTGACCCATCCTTCTCATTCTCAGTCCTACTCACTCCACCCTACACACCCACCTCACCCCACCCCGTCCTGCATTAATGCTCCCAATCCTCTTTGTGGGAGAGTGACGTCTGCTACTGTCAGAAACAGAGTTAAGCTCAGCAGGCACCAGGAGAACATAGCCTTAGGGATAACCAAGCAGCATTGTGTTCTGGGCCTCCAGGGAACTGCTATGCAAGCAAGGCCTGACTCTCCTTCTCAGTGGCTGCCTTATTCGCCATCACAGGGACATGCCGCAAGTTTTTGATTTGATGTTTCTGGATAGTGACCTTCACCTAGAAACTCTCTCCACCTGTGCGAAGGTCTAATGGACTCCAAAGATGAGCGCTAGCAGACTGGAGTAAACACTGTCCTGGATCTGATGATCCCTTGTTGCTTGTGGGATATTTTTCCCCAGAAAACAAATTGAAGACAGCTTCATTTGATGTCAAGGGTGTCTAGAAGGTGTTTGGTGAACATGCACTGCAAACTGATATTGTGTCTCCTTGGGATCTGCTAAGGCCACTGTCTGCTTGTCTTTTGAGTGTGTGATTCTAGTCGTGTGCATGAAGCGAATCAGAAGAGCTTGAAGTGTGTGTGAAAGAGAGAGAAAGAGAGGTGGTGGGGCCCTGTGGAGGCTGGAGCCCTGGATTTCTTAGAGATGGATGGTCATGGGTATGACCGGTTTGGAGAAGCAGAGAGGGACACCTACCAGATTGACTACAGAAGAATTGTAGGAGACATGGAACCAGCCCGGCCTCGTATCGCAAACAGAGATGGAGAGCAAACTCACTCCTACGGGGCCTGCATTCATCCAGCACCTCATGGGCACGGGTACGAGACTGCAGCCCAGCGGTACAGTGCCACACGTATCCAGGCTGGATATGAGCCAGAGAGGTCAGTCTCACACTCTGTTTCTTTTTTTTCCCAACCTGGCTGAGATGTACAGTGGTGTGAAAAAGTGTTTGCCCCCTTCCTGAGTTATTATTTGTTTGTATGTTTGTCACACTTAAATGTTTCAGATCATCAAACAAATTTAAATATTAGACAAAGATAACACAAGTAAACACAAAATGCAGTTTTTAAATGAAGGTGTTTATTATTAAGGGAACAAAAAAAATCAAACCTACATGGCCCTGTGTGAAAAAGTGATTGCCTCCCATTAAAGCATAAATTAACTGTAGTTTATCACATCTTTGGAAAGCTGAGTTCAATTTCTCTAGCCACACCCAGGCCTAATTACTGCCACACCTATTCTCAATCAAAAAATCACTAAAATAGGACCTGACTGACAAAGTGAAGTAGACCAAAAGATCCTCAAAAGCTAGGCATCATGATGTGATCCAGAGAAATTCAGGAACAAATGAGAAACAAAGTCATTGAGATCGATCTGTCTGGAAAAGGTTAAAAAGCCATTTCTAAAGCTTTGGGACTCCAGTGAGCCACAGTGAGTGCCATTATCCACAAATGGAAAAAACATGGAACAGTGGTGAACCTTCCCAAGAGTGGCCGGCTGACCAAAATTACCCCAAGATCGCAGCAAGTACTCATCCAAGAGGTCACAAAAGACCCCACAACATCCAAAGAACTGCAGGCCTCACTTGCCTCAGTTAAGGTCAGTGTTCATGACTCCACCATAAGAAAGAGACTGAGCAAAAATGGCCTGCATGGGAGAGTTCTAAAGATGCGTTCACACTAAACGCAAACGGGCAAATTTTTCGCGCGGCATGATTACATTATAACTCAATGTAAACACGCGAACAGACATGAATCCCCCTTCTGAGTGAGATGCAGACAGGCAACGTTGCCTTGAAACTTCTGCCGCTGGGTTCAACCTGCTGGTGAAATTCTCGAAATAACGTCATGCTTATGTTTACATTATCCAACCAGAAACTCACCTGAAAATGTTGTCTCAAGCCTCTAAAAGTTCACAAGATCAGCGGTGTTTACATTGCTAGCTTGCTAGCTTGTCCATGACAGGAAACCGTGGGTAAATAACAATGACATCCTGATTCAGCTGAAGGGCTCCTGGTCCTCCTGAGTCTCCAGGTGAGTGAGTCAAATTTTCAAACCAGTTTACTCTGCAGTGGTGATACTTTTACCCCGGTGATGACAGAATCTCAAAGCTAGCAGCTAGCTAGCTAGCTAGCCTGGGACACGAACGTGCGACTGCGCAAATTCGCGCATACTCGCGTCTTCCCATTCACTTTGTATGGCTCTGCGCCGCCTGTTCCCGTTTTGTGTGAACACACCTTAAGACGAAAACAACTGCTGAGCAAAAAGAACATAAAGGCTCGTCTCAGTTTTGCCAGAAAACATGAATGAATGAATGAATGAATGAATCTTTATTTCAGATAGATTAAAAGTAAAGATTAAAAAAGAAACAGAATAATATAACAAAGGGGAAAAAAAAATCCAACAAGGTCACATTAACAATAACTCCTCTGATTATACAGTTCAGCATAAGTTATCCGAAATGGGTGATGGCTGAAGCCGCAGCTTATATTGCCCACCCATATTCCATCCAAGAATTCAAAAGAAAAACAAAACAAGAGCGATTACAATTCGGAACAAAGCTAAGACAAAATGCATCTTGATAATCCCTGAGACTTTTGGGAAAATACTCTGTAGACTGATGAGATGAAAGTTGAACTTTTTGGAAGGCGTGTGTCCCATTACATCTGGCATAAAAGTAACACAACATTTCAAAAAAGGAACATCATACCAACAATAAAATATGGTGGTGGTAGTGTGATGGTGGTGGGGTTCTTTTGCTGCTTCAGGACCTGGAAGACTTGCTGTGGTAAATGGAATCATAAATTCTGCTGTCTACCAAGAAATCCTGAAGGAGGATGTCCGGCCATCTGTTCATGACCTCAAGCTGAAGCGCACTTGGGTTCTGCAACAGGACAATGATCCAAAACACACCAGCAAGTCCACCTCTGAATGACTTAAGGAAAACAAAATGAAGACTTTGGAATGGCCTAGTCAAAGTCCTGATCTCAATCTGATTGAGATGTTGTGGCATGACCTTAAAAAGGCAGTTCATGCTCGAAAACCCTCCAGTGTGGCTGAATTACAACAATTCTGCAAAGATGAGTGGGCCAAAATTTCTCCACAGCGCTGTAAAAGACTCAGTGCCAGTTATCGCAAACACTTAGATTGCAGTTGTTGCTGCTAAAGGTGGCCCAACCAGTTAGGTTTAGGGGGCAATCACTTTTTCACACAGGTCCATGTACGTTTGTTTTTTTCCCCTTAATAATAAACACCTTAATTTAAAAACTGCATTTTGTGTTTACTTGTGTTATCTTTGTCTAACATTAAAATTTGTTTGATGATCTGAAACATTTAAATGTGGCAAACATACAAAAAAATGAGAAATCAGGACGGAGGCAAACACTTTTTCACACCACTGTATCTATGAACATCGCCAGCAGGAACTGGGATGTTTTCACTTTCTAACATTTGCTCTGTGCTTTTACAAACCCATTTATCAGTTACCTGGGCAGCTGTCCAAATCCTCTTACCAACCTCTATGCCGTCATAGGTGTATAGATGACGTTTCCATTGACATAAATGGATTTGTTAGTACTTCCTGTTTTCTGTCCAGGATTTGTAATTAGACCTAATTGTTGTCTGTCAAAAGAAATACAGGCTGAGGGATAGATGGACAAAATCCATGTTGTTGCATAGTGAATAAAGACATTCAAGATTCAATGACAGAATAAAATAAGATTTTAAGAGATTATATTAAGTAAACTACGAAGATTTGAGGCAAGATATTTGCTCCATGATCTTTTCATCCCTGTCATGTTCTCTTGTCTTTGCTTTATTATTTCAGCATGGCTGACTACCTGATCAGTGGAGGCACAGGCTATGTTCCTGAGGATGGACTCACAGCACAACAACTTTTTGCAGTTGGTGATGGACTTACATACAAGTAAGAAATGATGTCTAGAAAAACATGCTCATTTTTTATTTGACTTTATACTTTATGGTATTATAAATATGCTTGTGTGCATATAGTGTACATGCATGTACACAAATCACACAGTTATGCAATGACCACCATTAAATGTTTATTATTATCATCAATGATGAAACATCTGCTTAGGTTTTAATATGTAGGATTATTTTTGGGTAATACTGCATTCAAGGATGACTCTGAGCAGTGTGAGAGACATTAAAAGCAGAGTACGTGTGTGTGTGTGTGTGTCTGTGTGTTAATGGGTGTGAGTGTAGTTTCCTTAATGGGGCTATGTGTGGGGTTTATCCATGTGAAGAGGATAAACTCAGAACATTTCAGAGGGCTGAACTGCTGACAGATTATTTCTGCTTACTTTCAGCTCAATTAAAAACAGTTGCATTTTAGGAATGAATACATACGGTGGAGTTCATTCACACAGATATTGTTAGGACATGCTGCTTTATTTTTTATGGTCTGTCATTCTGTCATTATTAGTGACCTACTACCACATACAGCAGAGTATTGTGTGTTATTGTCCCCTGTGTCTATTGTCTCTGAGATCGCATGAGGCACATATTAAAGCAGGAATGTCACCACAGTGTTGCTCTTTGGCGGGTTTTACGTCTGCTGATTGTCTGCTGAGTACTCGAGAATTTGTTTTATCATCTTGCTGGGTTACAGCCTTGTGTGATCCCCTTACAAAATACCCCATTTTTTTTTAACTTTATTTACAGGTACATCTCAAAAAATTAGAATATCATGAAAAAGTTCAATATTTTTTTCACTCATTTCAGAAAGTGAAACCCATATATTATATAGATTCATTACACAGACAGTGATATATTTCAAGTGTTTATTTATTTTAATTTTGATGATTATGGCTTACAGCCCATGAAAACCCCAAATTCAGTTTCTCCAAAAATTAGAATATTACATAAAAATAATTTTAAAAAATAGTTTTTTAATAGAAATGTTGGCCGACTGAAAAATATGTCCATGTACACACTCAATACTTGGTTGGGGCTCCTTTTGGATTAATTACTGTATCAATGTGGCGTGGCATGGAGGTGATCAGCCTGTGGCACTGCTGAGGTGTTATGAAGGTCCAGGTTGCTTTGATAGTGACCTTCAGCTCGTCTGCATTGTTGGGTCTGGTGTCTCTCATCTTCCTCTTGACAATACTCCATAGATTCTCTATGGGGTTTAGATCAGGAGAGTTTGCTGGCCAATCAAACACAGTGATGCCATGGTCTTTAAACCAGGTTTTGATACTTTTGGCAGTGTGTGTGTGTGGGGGGGGGGGGGCGCCAAGTCCTGCTGAAAAATGAAATCAGCTTCTCTATAAAGCTTGTTAGCAGAGAGAAGCATGAAGCACTCTAAAATTTCCTGGCAGACGACTGTGCTGACTTTGGTCTTGATAAAACACAGTGGACCAACACCAGCATGAACATGAACATTTTACCTCTGTTCAGGTAAAAGTAAATTTTGCATTTCATTTGGAAATAAAAGTCCCAGAGTCTGGAGAAAGAGTGGAGAGGCACAGAAACTAAATTGCTTGTGGTTTAGTGTGAAGTTTCCACAGTCAGTGATGATTTGAGGAACCATGTCATCAGCTAGTGTTTGTCCACTGTGTTTTATCAAGACCAAAGTGACCGCAGTTGTCTACCAGGAAATTTTAGAGCACTTCATGCTACCCTCTGCTGACAAGCTTTATGGAGAAGCTGATTTCATTTTCCAGCAGGACTTGCCCCCCCCCCCCCCCCACACACACACACACACTGCCAAAAGTATCAAAACCTGGTTTAATGGCCATGGCATCACTGTGTTTGATTGGCCAGCAAACTCTCCTGACCTAAACCCCATAGAGAATCTATGGAGTATTGTCAAGAGGAAGATGACAGACACCAGACCCAGCAATGCAGATGAGCTGAAGGTCACTATCAAAGCAACCTGGACCTTCATAACACCTCAGCAGTGCCACAGGCTGATCACCTCCATGCCACGCCACATTGATACAGTAATTAATCCAAAAGGAGCCCCGACCAAGTACTGAGTGTGTACATGGACATACTTTTCAGTCGGTCCACATTTGTATTTAAAAACTATTTTTTAAAATTAATTTTATGTAATATTCTAATTTTTTGAGAAACTGGATTTGGGGTTTCCATGGGCTGTAAGCCATAATCATCAAAATTAAAATAAATAAACACTTGAAATATATCACTCTCTGTGCAATGAATCTATATAATATATGGGTTTCACTTTCTGAAACGAGTGACAAAAAAAATATTGAATTTTTTCATGATATTCTAATTTTTTGAGATGTACCTGTATATAGCGCCATTTCACAACAGTCATCTCATAGCACTGTCAAACTGTAGGGGAAAACCCCATAATTGCAGAAAGACCCCGGCCATCATGTGATCCCCTGTGAGCAAGCACTCGGTAGTGGTGGAGAGGAAAAACTCCCTTTTAGCAGGAAGAAACCTCCAGCAGAGCCAGGCTCAGGGAGGGGCAGCCATCTGTCTCGACTGGCTGGGGGTGAGGGGAAATGTAAACAGAAATGCACAGAATTTATGATCTACTCTCAGCATCTGTTTTCTGTCTCCTTTTATAGTGACTTCTTGATCCTTCCTGGTTTCATAGACTTCATTTCAGATGAAGTGGTGAGTATCAACTCAGCTAATATACTAACACTTTCATATGTACTCAGAGATGAGTGGCGTATGCAGAAATTGCACTGAAGTAAAATCAGCATTATGTTGTTATATTAAATGAATAACTATAACTAAGAGTAGTCACCAAAAAAAATACTTGAACAAGAGTAAGAAAGTAGGGATCTAGATTATTACTTCATGTGGTAGTGAGTAATGATATTACTCTCATTAATTTGTGGCATTTTCTCTGAGTTAATATTTTCTCATAGATTGGCCTTTTTCCTCATAAATTTGTGGCTTTTTACAAATAAATTTAAAACTTTGTTTTCACATTTGAGGCTTTTTCTCTGTATGTTTATGAGCAATGTTGGGAGTAACGCGTTCCAAAGAAACGCGTTACTGTAACGCCACTACTTTTGCAGTAACATGCTGTGTAACGAAATTACTGTTTAAAAATTCAGTAATGCGTTACATTTACTGAAATTTGATCAGATGTGTTACTCGCGTTACTCGTTTTATTAATATGGAGAGATATTTTAGCGCGAACAGATGATCATACAACCTGCAGTTGCTAGAGACCCTCCTCATCAGCTACCAACTGGGGAGGAATACACAGTTTCGGTGGCTATGGGTGGGACAAATACCATCCCCAGCGCCACCACTGGCCACAAGCCACTGGAGGTTGTCATGCCAAAGGCAAAGGCAAGCAAATAAATATAAATTGACCCTTCCATAACTGATGCAGCCATCACACAGTCTCCTCCATGGGTCCGTTTCCTGTCCTGTCCCATTTCGCATCACAGCCCGGTGGGGAGAAATGCCGTGGCGGTGGCGACTTCTCATATTGAGCCCTGATCACCTGTTGTCCGAGCAGTAAGTAGCCCCTACCAGCTCCCACCTCTGTGGTTAAACATGAGTATTTTTTGAGCAAGAAGCTCACATTTCATGTCCGCATTAAATGCATTTAAAGTTTTCTTATGCACAGAGAAAAAGTGACTGTGACTTGTTGCAGTAAAGAACAGCTTCTTGTAAGCGGTGAACTTTCATTAATCTGTGCTTCTATTTTATTTTATCTCATTCATTTATATGCTGTTGTGTTATGCAATTATTTCATGGAAATAAAACCTCTAAATATGAATTTTTAATGGGCTGGTCCAGGGGTGTCAAAGATAGGGCTCGTGGGTCAATAACGGCCCACCAGGAGGTCCAAAATTTTCTCTGTGAATTCACAGCTTTATTTCTAGTAAATTTCTGACTTTCTACTGATTAAAATTGTTTGTGCAAATCTGAGACAATTTTTCTCTGTAAGATGAGACTTTTTTCTCATCAGTTTTCTTTTTCTTCTTTTTTCTGATGAGAACAAGGGGCCCATGATCTTGCTGTGTGTGCAAGATGATTTAAGTATGCATTTAAAAGTAATGTGAAAGTTACTTTTCCAAGTAACTAATTACTTTAATCATGCAGTAACTCAAAAGTAACTCAGTTACTTTTGAAAAGAAGTAAATAGTAACTGTAACTAGTTCCTATTTTTTTAGTAACTTGCCCAACACTGTTTATGAGCCAAATCTTGCTGACTTATGAGCTTCTCTTTTAAATTTGTGACCAGTTTCTCATAAATTTGCAGGCTTTTTCCTCATAAGTTTGTGACTTTTTCCTCATAATTTTGCACCTTTTTGCATGTAAATTTGTGTCATGACCCGAGCACTGGGTCTTGGTGCTCGGGTTGTTCTTGTCGGGGTTTGATAGTGGTGTTGTTGTTCTGGCTCTCCGAGCTCTTGTTGTGATGGTGCTCGGGGAGGCTTCCGCTCGGCTGTCAGACCCTGAACAGCTGTGCTGCATTTGTGGTCGTTAGTGCTAGGACTATTTCTACCCTCGCTGGCGATCACATCTTTGCAGCAGTGTCGGTTTACACTCCGTCACGCTACGGATGCACGATACTTATTCGTACCACATCTGCCTTTGGCTTGACCGTCGTTCTCCGGAACTAGTAAGTGTGCTGTATAGCCTTACCCCTCCCGGTGTGTATCGATCTCTGTGTGTCTCTGCCTTAGCAGCTGGTGTAATTGTTATTTTCACCAACCTTGCCTGCCTTGTGTATGACCGTCTCCTGCTATGGACCTGTAGAGCTGTTTAGCCCTATGCCTCCAGTTGTGAGTAGACTCTAGTGTCATTGTCTCAGCAGCTTGTGTTGTCACTATTTTCACCGTTAATAAAACTCACTGAACTCACTGGTGACTGTGTGGCGTCTTATGGTGGCTGGCGAGAGCCACCCATAACAGTACACTGCTGCCAAAACGGCGTTTACGGTGACGCCAACCCGAGACGCAATTCACCAGTGAGTTTGAGTTTTTTGGACAGTTGCTGTTTCCGTCTGGGTACTGTGTGTGTGGAAGGAATGCCGTCACGGAGGGGCCGTGCTGGGAGCCCGTGCCACGAGCTGACAGGCGTCCTGGAAGTCGTGGATGAGTTGCTCATCTCCGTTTCCCTGCTGGACTACCATCACGGCATACATTGGTACCTAGACGCTGCTGAAGACGTTCTTCGGCATCTCTCCCCCCGCTATGCCGACCACCCGGAAGTCGACGCGAGGAGGGTGGATATCGCCGCGCAACGCGAGATTTTCCTGATGCTGGAGGAGGAACGCGGCATGAAGCAGGAGAAGAGGCACTCCTGCTCTTGGCCTACGTATCCTGATCCCGTCCTCGATCCATTCCTGGAGTTCGCACCATCTGGAGGCCGGCGGAGGCGTCGGCGCCGCGGCTGAGCACGTCTTCAGCAAGCTCCTGCTCCGGATCCACTTCCGGTGTCGCCGGAATGATCCGCTCATTCAGCCAGCTGCTGAGAGTGAGCTGAGTCCTGTGCCGGTGAGCTCCGTCCATGGGTCCTGTGTTACCATCCAGCGAGCGAAGGAAGGAGCAACGTCCTCTACAGCTGGCACCATCTTCTCTGCAGGAGACAGGCAAGTTCAATTTCACTTACCTATCCATCATAGTGATCTGTCTTGTCTGACTCCTGGGGGTGAAGCTCGGGGTTCGCAGCTACCCAAGTTTCCTTCTCCAGCTGTAGCCAGTAACACTGAACCTGCTGCCTCTGTGTTTCCTCCTGCGGAGCGGTCCTCAGCGTCAGTCCCACGCCGTCGAACGAGGGGGAGGCCTGCGGCTCTGGGAGATATCCTGGCCCTGCAGCCTTGTGTTGGACAGAGGAGGAGAACAGACTGCGGTGAGGAGCCAGAGCCGATGAGTGAGCGTCGCCAGGGTTCCTCAGAGATGCAGCCCGAGTCAGCAGGTTGAGGGTTCTCTGCCCCCACGCCATACGGGTTATTGGCGTGGACGCCAGCACGAGAGGATCCAGCTGCAGAGACCATCAGGCCGGCTGTGGAACCTGACGCAGCCGAGTGGGAGCCCGACGACGAGCGTCTGTCTGAACCTGGATCGACGAGGTCCTGGACAGCTCCAGAGCCCGAGTGCAGGCAAGTGCTCTTCCTTGTTTTCCTTTGTGGTGTGTTAGAGCATTTTTGCCTGCCTCATGGGGAGGCGAGCGAGGGGCAGCCGTCTGCTGCACCCGAGCTTGTCTCGCTGGGCTCTGGCGCTGCCGGTGGAACTGGTCCCGGTCCTCTCCTGTTCTCTGAGCCTCTCCACAGCGTTACCAGTCTGGAATCTGTCAAGGTCACGGGACTGGAGGTTCCAGGTTCGGGGATGGAGGTCGTCGCCGGTGCAGTGCCGACCCAGTCGGGGTCCGACGTATGGGCCGAGGTGACCCAGTCGGGGTCCGACGCGTGGGCCGAGGAGACCCAGTCGGGGTCCAGCGCAGGTGCGGCTGCGACCCGATCAGGGTTCGAGTTGACCCAATCGGGGTCCGATGCGGGTGCAGCTATGACCCAGTCGGGGTCCGGTGGGGTCCGGTGGGGGTCCAGCGCAGGTGCGGCTGTGACCCAATCAGGATCTGAGGGGGTCCAAGTTCTTGGTTGTTCCCCTCTCGGGAGCCACCAGCTGGGGGCCGTTGGAGGTTTTTGTCTGGTAGACTGGCGCTCTCTTGTCTTGTCGTCGTTAGGCGGGCGGCTGCATGTGGTTCCTCCGCTGTCCTGGTGGTTGTGGGATGCGGGTCGGCCACCCGAGGAACTGCTTTGTGCATTCGGCATCTTGGGTTGGTCGCCCGGTGGACTGTGGTTGCTGCTGGGTGACCTGGTTCGGCCACCGGAGGACTTGTTTCTGGGGTCCTGGGACTGGGTCGGGCCGCCTGACCATGTACTGTTTTGTGGGACTGTCCGTGGGCCGTCGGGGGCGGGGAGGTCGCCGGAGCTCTGCCTGGGGGGCGTTGGATCTCCGCCGATCGTCTTTTGTTTTGGCCCATACGGTGTCTGGTTATGTCAAGTTATGCAAAGCAATTTTTGATTGCCTCATGTGTTTTGAAATCCATAGTCTGGTTACGTTAAGCAATTTAGATTGCCTCATGAGTTTTTGTATCCATAGTCTGGTTAGGTTATGTAAAGTTATTTTGTTTGCCTCATGTGGGGTTGTAGTCCTTAGTCTGTTTTTTTTTTTTTTTTTTTTTTTTTTCTTGTTTTGTCCTCCGCTCTTCCTTTGAGGGGCTATGGCCGTGTTTTGCTTTTTGTTTTGTTCCCTTCTTCTCCTTGAGGGGCCATAGTATGGTGTTCTCGTTCATAGTTCAATTCAATTCAATTCAATTCAACTTTATTTATATAGCGCCATTTCACAACAACAGTCATCTCATAGCACTATCAACTGTAGGGGGGGACCCCCACAGTTGCAGAAAGACCCCAGCAATCAGGTGATCCCCTGTGAGCAAGCACTTGGCGACGGTGGAGAGGAAAAACTCCCTTTTAACAGGAAGAAACCTCCAGCAGAACCAGGCTCAGGGAGGGGCAGTCATCTGCTGCGACTGGCTGGGGGGTGAGGGGACAGAGAAGATGAAAAGAACAGACATGTAGAGAGCAAACAGCACGATGGGGACTCAATCTATGGGAGAGAACAAACAAATGTTAATGACCAGCAAAAAAAAAAATATTTCATAGAGAGTGAGGAAAGGAGTGAGGCCCAGTGCATTACTGGAGGTCCCCCGGCTGACTAAACCTATTAGCAGCATAACTAAGGGAGGGTTCAGAAACACATGATCCGTCCCTAATTGTAGGCTATATCAAAAAGGTAGGTTTTAACCCTAATCTTAAAAACAGAGATCGAGTCTGACTCCCGAATCCAGATTGGCAGGTGATTCCACAGGAGAGGAGCTTGATAACTGAAGGCTCTGCCTCCCATTGTACTTTTGGAGATTCTAGGTATTACAAGTAATCCTGCATTTTGGGAGCGTAGTGCTCTGTTAGGATAATACGGTAGTATCAGATCTTTTAAATAAAAAGGAGCCTGATTGTTTAGAGCTTTGTAAGTAAGAAGAAGGATTTTAAACTTAATTCTAAACTCTATGGGAAGCCAATGAAGGGAGGCCAGAACCGGAGAGATATGATCTCTCTTTCTAGTACCTGTTAAAACTCTTGCTGCAGCATTTTGGATCAGCTGAAGACTTTTTAAAGATGTTTTAGGACAGCCTGATAATAAAGAATTACAATAATCTAATCTCGAGCTAACAAAAGGGCTGCACGGTGGCGCAGTGGTTTAGCACTGTGGCAGCACAGTTTTACCCTCGGCCGGGGGATCGCGGGGATCATGAGATCGTGGGTTCGATCCCAGCCTCCGACCAACAGTGAGCTGTGTGGAGTTTGCATGTTCTCCCCGTGTTGCGTGGGTTTACTCCGGGATTTCTCCGGTTTCCTCCCGCATACCAAAAACATGTAGGTTTAGGGCGCTCGCGCACGCAGTGACCGGCAGCCGGTGGCTTGTCACCAGACTGCAAACCAAATCTACCTACGGGTACAAATAAGTAACAAAAAAAAAAAAAAAAAAAAAAAAAAAAAAGCGTGGATCAGCATCACTCTGAGACAAGATGCTCCTAATCTTGGCAATATTACGCAAATGATAGAAGGCAGTCTTAGAAACAAATTTAATATGTGAATTGAAGGACAAATCCTGATCAAAAATAACTCCAAGGTTCCTCACAGAGCTATTAAGAGAAAGAGTAACTGCATCCAAACTGAAAGTTTGATTTGGAAAGGAATTTCTAAGGTTTTTTGGACCAACAAGAATGACTTCAGTCTTATCTGAATTTAATAGCAGGAAATTACAAGTCATCCAAGCTTTGATTTCCTTAAGACAGGCTTCTAACTTGGCTAATTGATTACTATCATCTGGCTTCATTGACAGGTATAATTGTGTGTCATCAGAATCAGCTTTATCAGCTTTATTGGCCAAGTATGCACAACACATACAAGGAATTTGACTTTGGCTAAAAACTTGCTCTCGTTGTTCAGGTGAAGGATTTAAATAAGGATTCAATGACAACCAGAGTATGTACAGTAAATTACAGTCTGTCCACGTTTCTATAAAAGGATGCAAATATATACAGGAATATATGCAGTTATTTACTCGGACTAACCACACTTTGCAGAAATATATGAAAAAATATACAATCACACAGTATTTCAATGTGGACTCAGATTCAGTGATATAATGTGAATGAAGTAAAAAGCAGTGTGAGAGTTATGTGCAATGTAATAATGGATGAAAAGTCATGAGTACAGCAAACAGGTAGGACTAGGTGAATGTTAGGAGTTCATCAGAGTGATGGCTTGAGGAAAGAAACTGTTCCTGTGACGGGTGGTTTTGACCTTCAGTGATCTGTAACGACGACCAGAAGATAGAAGTTCAAACAGTTTGTGGCCGGGGTGTGATGGGTCAGCACAGATGTTTCCCGCCCGTTTCCTGGTTATGGACCGATATAAGTTCTCAATGGAGGGTAGGTCGGTACCAATGATCCTCTCCGCAGACTTAATGATCCGCTGCAGTCTGGTCTTGTCCTGTTTAGTGGCAGATCCAAACCAGACAGTGATGGAAAAGCAGAGGACAGATTGGATGATGGCGGTGTAGAAGACAACCAGCAGCTCCTGAGGCAAATCAAACTTCTTGAGCTGACGCAGAAAAAACAACCTCTGCTGGGCCTTTTTCCGGACAGTGTCAATATGGGAGGACCACTTCAGGTTCCGGGAGATTGTGGTACCCAGAAACTTGAAGGAGTCCACAGTGGACACTGTGCTGTTGAGGATGGTGAGTGGGGGGAATGAAGGGGGGTGTCGCCTGAAATCCACAGTCATCTCCACCGTTTTGGCTGGGTTAAGTTCAAGATGGTTCTGGCTGCACCAGAGGATCAGCTGCTCCACCTCCCGCCTGTATGCAGACTCATCATCATCCCGGATCAAACCGATGACTGTGGTGTCGTCCACAAACTTCAGGAGCTTCACCGAAGGGTCCTCTGAGGTGCAGTCGTTGGAGTAGAGGGAGAAGAGCAGTGGGGAAAGGACACATCCTTGGGGGGCGCCAGTACTAATTTTTCGGGAGCTGGATATAAATCTCCCTAGCTTCACCTGTTGCCACCTGTCAGTCAGAAAGCTGGAGATCCACTGGCAGGTGGAGGGGGGCAC
This sequence comes from Pholidichthys leucotaenia, assembly GCA_020510985.1. Taxonomy (NCBI): domain Eukaryota; kingdom Metazoa; phylum Chordata; class Actinopteri; order Cichliformes; family Pholidichthyidae; genus Pholidichthys; species Pholidichthys leucotaenia. Next base: position 111,589,648 of record CM035840.1, on the reverse strand, counting down.
CTTGAGCTGGAGGAGTTTCTGATGAAGAATGCCTGGGATGATGGTGTTGAACGCTGAGCTGAAGTCGACAAACAGGATCCTGGCGTACGTCCCTGGGGAGTCGAGGTGTTGCAGGATGTAATGTAGTCCCATATTCACTGCATCATCCACTGACCTGTTTGACCGGTAGGCAAACTGCAGTGGGTCCATCAGGGGGCCTGTGATGACCTTCAGGTGGTTCAGCACCAATCTCTCCAAGGATTTCATGACCACAGAGGTCAGGGCAACAGGTCTGTAGTCGTTTAATCCTGTAATAGAGGGTTTCTTGGGAACTGGAATGATGATGGAGCGTTTGAAGCAGGAAGGCACTTCACGCAGCTCCAGTGATCTGTTAAAGATCCGGGTGAAGATGGGGGCCAACTCGTTGGAGCAGACTCTCAGGCAGGACGGAGACACACCATCAGGTCCTGCAGCCTTCTTGATCTTTTGTCTCTGAAAGACCCGGCGCACCTCCTCTTCACAGATCATTAGTGCTGGTGGGAGGTCAGAGTGGAGGAGGGATGGAGTTCCTGGGGCTGCAGATAATCCTTTTGTGTGGGTGGGAGGTGAGAACTGTAGGTTCTTTTCAAACCTGCAGTAAAAGCTGTTTAGGTCATTAGCCAGCTGGAGGTTTTCCGCAGGGTGGGGGGATGGTCTCCTGTAGTTGGTGATATTCCGTAGGCCTCTCCAGACAGAAGCAGAGTTGTTAGCTGAGAAGTTTTTTTGTAACTTCACACTGTAGCTCCTCTTAGCAAGCCTGGTCTCCTTCGTCAGCATGTTTCTGGCCCGCTTGTACAGAGTCCAGTCACCAGTCCTGTAGGCCTCCTCCTTGGTCTGACGTAGCTGCTTCAGTTTAGGAATGAACCAGGGTTTATTGTTGTTGTATATGCAGAAGGTCTTGGTCTGCACACACATGTCCTCGCAGAAACAGGTGTATGACGTCACAGTGTCAGTGAGTTCATTTAGGTTAATGGCTGCAGCTTCAAAAACACTCCAATCTGTGCAGTCAAAGCAGGCTTGTAACTTCAGCTTTGATTCCTCAGTCCATTTCTTCACAGTCCTTACAACAGGCTTGGAAGTTTTTAGTTTCTGTCTGTATGTTGGAATAAGATGGAGCAGGCAGTGGTCAGAAAAACCCAGAGCTGCACGGGGGACGGCATGATAGGCATTTCTTAAAACTGTGTAACAGTGGTCAAGTGTATTTGTGTCCCTGGTGGGACATTTAATATGCTGTCTGTATTTAGGAAGCTCATTTGTGAGATTAGCTCTATTGAAATCACCCAGAATGATAAGCAGAGAGTCTGGATGTTTTTCCTCCACCTCTGCTATCTGGTCAGCGAGGAGCTGCAGTGCCTCCGTTGTACAAGCAGCAGGCGAGATATAAATTCCGACCAGAATAAATGAGGAGAACTCTCGTGGTGAATAAAAGGGTTTACAGTTTATGAACAGTGACTCTAGGTTAGGGCTACAAAACTTCTTCAACACTGTGACATTAGTACACCAACCTTCGTTTATGTAGAAGCAGATTCCACCACCCTTAGTCTTTCCAGAAAATTCTCGGCTGCGATCAGCGCGAAACAGTTGAAATCCGTCCAGACGCACCGCGCTGTCCGGGATGTGTTCACTCAGCCAGGACTCCGTGAAACAAAGGGCGCCAGATCTGCTAAAATCCCGGTTTTTGTGAGTCAGGAGCAGCAGTTCATCCATTTTGTTCGCCAAACTGCGGATATTTGCCAGATGGATCGATGGGAGCGGCGTGCGAAATCCTCGTTTCTTCAGCCTGACTAACGCACCGGCACGTTTACCACGCCGCCTTCGTTTCCGGCCAGCGCCAATAGCCGCTGCTCCCACAGCCAAGATGGACTGAAAAAACTTCAGATCAGCAGCAGTAACTGGCGGAGAAGTTGCATTGGGAGGTAGTCTGAGTGAAAGTAGTTCCTCCCTTGAATAGGTGAGGAACTGCATAACAATGAAAATGTATACAGTGCTTTCTAATAATGTTGCCTAACGGAAGCATATATAAACTAAAAAGAGTAGGGCCTAGCACAGATCCCTGTGGAACTCCATGACTAAGCTTTGAGTTGAAAGAAAACTCATTATTTACATGAACAAACTGGAACCTATCAGATAAATAAGATCTAAACCACTGCAACGAAGTTCCATTAAGTCCAACATAGTGTTCTAATCTATCAAGTAGAATATTATGATCGATAGTATCAAAAGCTGCACTAAGGTCTAAAAGGACAAGTACAGAAACTAGTCCATTATCAGATGCAATGAGGAGGTTGTTAGTGACCTTCGCTAAGGCTGTTTCAGTACTATGATGGATTCTAAACCCAGATTGAAACTCTTCAAGTAAACCATTTCCCTGCAGGTGGTCAAATAATTGCGTAGCAACAACTCTTTCTAAGATTTTTGAAATGAAAGGGAGATTAGAGATTGGTCTATAGTTAGCTAAAGCTCCTGGATCTAGCGTTGGCTTTTTGAGTAAGGGTTTAATTACAGCTGTTTTAAAAGCCTGCGGTACATGGCCTAAAGTTAATGAAGAATTGATTATATGAAGAATAAAGCTACCAATAAGTGGGAAGACTTCTTTAAATAACCTAGTAGGAATAGGGTCTAAAAGACAAGTTGAAGGTTTGGATGAGGAAACTATTTTGTTTAACTCACAAAGGTCGATTGGAGTAAACTCATCAAGACAGACATCAAAAGAAGGAGTTGTAGTAGTTACAGTATTTAAGTTAACTGTGGGAAGAATCTGATTGATTTTATCTCTGATGGATGAAATTTTATTATTGAAAAAGTTCATAAAGTCCTGACTAGTAAGCTCTAAGGGAATGCTAGGATTGATAGAGTCCTGACTCTTTGTCAACCTGGCTACAGTACTGAAAAGAAACCTGGGATTATTCTTGTTCTCTTCTATTAATGCAGAGTAATAACTTGTTCTAGCTTTTCTAAGAGATTTTTTATAAATTAAAAGATGATTTCTCCAAGCTAAATAGATTTCATCTAAATTAGTAGAGCGCCATTTTCTTTCTAATTGACGAGTCTTCTGTTTTAAGCTACGAGTTTCTGTGTTGAACCAAGGAGTTAGAAATCTCTGATTAGACTTTTTCTTAAGTTTCCAAGTGTTTACATGTATTTCTGTTTTCGTGTGTGTTTGGTTTTTTTTCCATAGTCACGGTGTGTTAGCACGTATTTCTTGTGGGTTTTTTTTGTTTTTTTTTTTCCCGTAGTTGCCATGTGTGCATTTATTTCTTGTTTTTCTTTCATAGTTACCATGTGTTAGTATGCATTTCTTGCTCATAGTCTTCATGTGTTTGTATTTACGTCTTGTTTTGTCCCCATAGTTACCATGTGTTTGTATTTATTTCTTGTTTCTGTGTCCATAGCTATCGTCATGTAATTTTTCCCTTTTTTTGCCATGGTTATGTGTTTGCATTTATTTCTTGTTTTGTTCCTATAGTTACTGTGTGAGGGTTTATTTTTTTGGGGCCAGGTTATGTACACTGGGGTTGGACGGGTTGTCTGTGGCCTCGGTGGGAAAATTTTCAGGGTCAAGTGTTTTTTTTTTGCTTTGTATGATTGTGTTCTCCTTGTTTTGTAGTCAGGTCTTGTTTTGTTTTTTCTTCTTTCGTCATTGTTCTGGGGGGAAATAGGATGGATATGTCAAGTGTTGTGTTCGTTTCTTTTCCTGTTTGGGGTGTTGGGTTTTGTTTGGCTCCCTCCTTGCCTGTTCCTCGGTCCACTCGCCCTGTGGTGGTGGTGGTGGTGGTGGGGGGGCAGGTGTTACTAGACGTTCAGAGCCCATCAAGTGAGGGGGGGCTACTGTCATGACCCAAGCACTGGGTCTTGGTGCTCGGGTTGTTCTTGTCAGGGTTTGATAGCGGCGTTGTTGTTCTGGCTCTCCGAGCTCTTGCTGTGATGGTGCTCGGGGAGGCTTCCGCTCGGCTGTCAGACCCTGAACAGCTGTGCTGCATTTGTGGTCGTTAGTGCTAGGACTATTTCTACCCTCGCTGGCGATCACATCTTTGCAGCAGTGTCTGTTTACACTCCGTCACGCTACGGATGCACGATACTTATTCGTACCACGTCTGCCTTTGGCTTGACCGTCGTTCTCCGGAACTAGTAAGTGTGCTGTATAGCCTTACCCCTCCCGGTGTGTATCGATCTCTGTGTTTCTCTGCCTTAGCAGCTGGTGTAATTGTTATTTTCACCAACCTTGCCTGCCTTGTGTATGACCGTCTCCTGCTATGGACCTGTAGAGCTGTTTAGCCCTATGCCTCCTGTTGTGAGTAGACTCTAGTGTCATTGTCTCAGCAGCTTGTGTTGTCACTATTTTCACCCTTAATAAAACTCACTGAACTCACTGGTGACTGTGTGGCGTCTTATGATGGCTCGCGAGAGCCACCCATGACAATTTGATCTTTTTAAAACGTTTTTTTCTAATGTTATTTCTATATTTTTCTCATAAGTTTAAAACTTTTGGTGACAAATTTATAATTTTTTAAAATTTTTACTAAATTTGCAGCTTTTTCTTGTAATTTGAAACTTTTTATTCATAATCCATCACTTTTTTTTATTGTAAATTTGTTATTTATTTTAATCTAATCAGTTTGGGAGTTTTTCTCATAATCTGTTAGTCTGAGAAAAATAACTTTTAAATTATTTACATGGACACTCTAATATAAAAATAATCAAGTAACATGAAGAAGAGTAGATAGTGAGTGTGGTTATGGGGTCACAATAATCCAATAACTGGGAATAAACAGATAATGGTATTGATCAAATCTGATGTGTTTGCATGCACTGAATGAACCGATTGTTGGACAACAAACTACTTGAGTTAATATGATTTCTCATAACATGATAATGACCTTTATCTGATTATTCTGTTTACAAGGCTACTTGATTAATCAGGTAACTCCAGAAATCAAATAATAATAATTGGTTTATTTGTGTGCGTGTAAACATGGCCAGTGATAAATTCAATATTTCCTGAGCTATAATACAGTAGAAGAGCTGTAGCTTCAAATGTACTTAAGTAAAAGTTATTTCTTCATAAATATACTCATACAGGAATAAAAAGCATCCTACAATAAAAGGAGTCAGTACATTTATGTGACTAAGTTACAAAGTACATGGACTTGAAAATAGGTAATTAGTTACTACCCACCTTTGCATATACTGCACATACATTGATAATAATCATTGTTTTTGATATGTGTTACCAACAGTTAAGCCACAACCACAACGTTCTTGCAGTGTCAATAAGTTATCAGTCAGTTTCTGCTGATAGCAATGTTTTGTTTTAGTGGGAACCAAACTTATATGGTGTCAAAACTTTGTGGTTTGTAGAATATTTTATCTGTATTTATCGTGACTCTTCCTGTTAGCCCTAAAATGCCATTCTAAGGATCCAAGCATAATTACTCTTAATTTTAAAATATTTTTACATCTGATCTAAAGGTTTTTGTTTTAAATCTCTAATACAACACTCCTTAGTTAAGGGTGCTCATGCTTGGGGCTGTTTATTAACCTTGCTTCGTTTTCATCATTTCATACTCTGATGGGAATTAAATTAATTTTGTGCTTAGGTCACATGGTCTATTGCTGCACAGCAGGTGCTAACTTGGGTCATTAACAAGCAGCAGATGAAATCAGCAGTCTAATCTCTGATCTCTCCAAACTGAGTTTTAATGTTTTCACACATAATGCTGTACAATATTTATTTGGTTGAAAGTGGTGATGAGATAATGTTTGTGTTTTTAAATGTAACTTCTTTTTAAGGATTTAACTTCTGCATTAACAAGAAAGATAACCCTGAAGACGCCTCTTATTTCATCTCCAATGGACACAGTCACAGAGTCATCCATGGCCATTGCCATGGCAGTGAGTACACACAGACCACAGTCACACATGCATCATGTCTAAATCAACAGGGAGAGATCATTTGAAAGTGAGAACAAAGTTTCTTATTTATTAGGAAAAATGTAATTATTTTTATTCTGGTTTTTTTTAAGTTTTTACCTTTATTGGACACTAAAGTGAGAAACAGGATGAGGAGCAGGGGAGAAACATGCAGGAAGGACTGCTCCGGCTGAGAGTTGAATCAAGGATCACTGCATTTGAGCAACATGCTCTTATACGAGGATTGTTCATTATAGATTTCCGCTGACTCACTTCCCATGGACTGAGAGGAACAAACTTTGGCATAGTTATTAAACTTTCCCTACATAGGTACCACCAAGGGTGACACACTTCTCCCATCGCTCTATGCATCTGTGGAGACCTCACCTGTAGAAGTCTGCAGGTTGCAGAAGCATGATTTGACCTCAGAAATCAGTGTTTCATCGCCTTGGAAACGCTTGCCTTTCAAAAATGATTGCACAGTTGGAAAGAGGTGGAGGTCAGATGGTGCAATGTCAGGAGAGTAAGGGGGTGAGGGAGGATTCACAAGCCATTTGTGAACCGGTCTTGTCTTGCAATTAGGCGGACACCTTTGGTCTGCATGCCATACCTCTCGGTTATGGTGGCCTTCCACAATTTCTGAAGCAGTGAAGTGTAGTAAGTCCTGGGAATATTGGTACCCTTTGCCAGGAAATCCATCATCAATGCTCCATACTGGTCCCAAAAGACTGTGAGCACCTTGCTCGCCAAGGGTTAGATATGAGCCTTCTTTGGAGGTGGTTAGTCATAATGCTTCCATTGCTTTGAGTGGGCTTTAGTCTCTAGATCATAGTGATGGACCCATGTTTCCTCCTACATGATTAGTATGTCAAAGAAGTCCTCCTTGCTTTCTTGGCACATGGCTCAAAGAGCCTCGGAGCACGTGACTCGTTTGTGCTTCTGGAAAGGTGCGAGCAACCGGAGAATCCATCACACAGACAGCTTCTGCATGTGCAAATTTTCATGGATGATTTTTTTCCCCCATAGACCACACACTGATCTTGATGTTTTGGGCTAGTTGGCAAACGGTCCTCCAAAGTGGTGGCCTTCAATTGCCAGATGGTGTCTTCATCAGTGGCACACTGTGGAATGGGTGCCGTTTCCTCCAATGTTTGACCACACTTGAACTGTTGATGCTATTGCTTGTCTATGTCATACGATGGGGCATCCTCCCCATAAGTCTCTTTCATCTCATCAAGCATCTCCCATGGTGTGCGGCCTCTCAAGTACAGGAACCTGAGGACCGCTGTTCACCTTAGGTGCTGCAAAAGAGAAACTTAGGAGTTCAGAGCTGCAAATTACCAAGTGATCAATAGAGATACAGTGGGGGAAGAAAAGTATTTAGTCAGCCACCAGTTGTACAAGTTCTCCCACTTAAAAGATGAGAGAGGTCTCCAATTTTCATCATTGGTATATCTCAACTATGAGAGACAAAATGAGAAAAAAAAAATCCAGAAAATCACATTGAAGAATTTTTAACGAATTAATTGGTAAATTCCTTGGTAAGATAAATATTTGGTCACCTACAAACAAGCAAGATTTCTGGCTCTCACAGACCTGTAACTTCTTCTTTAAGAGGCTCCTCTGTCCTCCACTCATTACCTGTATTAATGGCACCCGTTTGAACTCATCAGTATAAAAGACACCTGTCCACAACCTCAAACAGTCAGACTCCAAACTCCACTATGGCCAAGACCAAAGAGCTGTCAAAGGACACCAGAAACAAAATTGTAGACCTGCAACAGGCTGGGAAGACTGAATCTGCAATAGGTAAGCAGCTTGGTGTGAAGAAATCAACTGTGGGAGCAATTATTAGAAAATGGAAGACATACAAGACCACTGATAATCTCCCTCGATCTGGGGCTCCACGCAAGATCTCATCCCGTGAGGTCAAAATAATCACGAGAACAGTGAGCAAAAATCCCAGAACCACACGGGGGGACCTAGTGAATGACCTGCAGCGAGCTGGGACCAAAGTAACAAAGGCTACATCAGTAACACACTACGCCGCCAGGGACTCAAATCCTGCAGTGCCAGACGAGTCCCCCTGCTTAAGCCAGTACATGTCCAGGCCCGTCTGAAGTTTGCTAGAGAGCATTTGGATGATCCAGAAGAGGATTGGGAGAATGTCATATGGTCAGATGAAACCAAAATAGAATATTTTGGTAAAAACTCAACTTGTCGTGTTTGGAGGAGAAAGAACACCATACCTACTGTGAAGCATGGGGGTGAAAACATTATACTTTGGGGCTGTTTTTCTGCAAAGGGACCAGGACGACTGATCCGTGTAAAGGAAAGAATGAATGGGGCCATGTATCGTGAGATTTTGAGTGAAAACCTCCTTCCATCAGCAAGGGCATTGAAGATGAAACGAGGCTGGGTCTTTCAGCATGACAATGATCCCAAACACACCGGCCGGGCAACGAAGGAGTGGCTTCGTAAGAAGCATTTCAAGGTCCTGGAGTGGCCTAGCCAGTCTCCAGATCTCAACCCCATAGAAAATCTTTGGAGGGAGTTGAAAGTCTGTGTTGCCCAGCGACAGCCCCAAAACATCACTGCTCTAGAAGAGATCTGCATGGAGGAATGGGCCAAAATACCAGCAATAGTGTGTGAAAACCTTGTGAAAACTTACAGAAAACGTTTGACCTCTGTCATTGTCAACAAAGGGTATATAACAAAGTACTGAGATGAACTTTTGTTATTGACCAAATACTTATTTTACCGAGGAATTTACCAATTAATTCATTAAAAATCCTTCAATGTGATTTTCTGGATTTTTTTTCTTATTTTGTCTCTCATAGTTGAGGTATACCTATGATGAAAATTGGAGACCTCTCTCATCTTTTAAGTGGGAGAACTTGCACAATTGGTGGCTGACTAAATACTTTTTTTCCCCACTGTATGTGTTATTATTAGTGGTGAAGGAGTTAACACGTTAATTGCTGGTTAATGCCGACAATTTTTTTTTATTAGTTATGGTTAATCACAAGCTCGAACGGGGTAGTTTGGCCTTGCTGCTTTCCGTACCGAAGCCGCTCTGCATACCATACAGACATTGCAAACAAACAAGCTGGATCACAGCTATGGAAATCCCCAAAACGCTATCATGTTTTAAGTTTACAGTGTTATCTGGCAGGGCTCTCACCTGGAAAATTTTTCACGGCCTCCTCCAAAACTTCACCTGGGTGTGGGCTGTTTAATAATAATGGATTAGATTTATATGGCACTTTACATCTCAGAGTGCTTACAGTGAGTCCATTATTCATTCACTCTAGACAGACATTGATAAATTACTTCTGTAGTCACAGCTGCCCTGGGGCAGCAGATGATGATGTGGCTGCCGATCCGTGCCAATGGCCTCTCCGACCATTTATACCCAGTGTCATGGACACTGGAGGCAAGGTGGGTAAAGTGTCTTGCCCAGGAACACGACAGCAGGATGACTAAAGAGAGTGGGATTCTAATCACCAACCCTCTGGTTATTGGATGATCCGCTTTACTTCCTGAGCCACTCATCATCGGCCTCCGTCGGTCTATGATGACCATGGAAGAGAATCCTGAACGTCTACTCTGCTGGAACAGCACCGCCTGTGGCTGAACAGGCCGATGCGCACCGGTGTTCTACCTTCCAGCATTGGGCGTTGGTAGGATTCAAGCCTGGGCAGGAAGATATGGAGGACAAGATGTTACCCATGCAGCATGTCCCCCCTCTCCACGTCACTGATGAATCCAAAGGAACAGCAGGGCTGCTATAGTTTGGCACCAGCGCCGTCGCAGGAGCTGCCAGAACGATGTTGAGCACAACAGAGAGCTGCCTTAGGGGCTCCGACTCCGGATTTTTCCTCAGGGTTGACTCCCGAAGCCTTTCCCGTGACCGGGTGTGCCGCAAGGCAGCGGAGATTTGAAATCAGGGTTTACCTTCCCCTAGATGGGCTACCTTCCCAGGTTAACGAGCCACCATCTACCCGAAGCATCTGGTTTTAAGGCGCCAGAGATCCGCCCTCGCCCCTTCTCCTATTAGTAAAAGCAGTTCCGCCGGGCTTAGAGACTAAACCACACGGGCAGGCTAGGAGTTGGACTTAGTTGTCAGAGGCTTTTCAAGACGCACGCCGTAAGGAGCATTTTATGAGCACTGGGAGCTTAACCCCAAAGCCGCTCCTGGCTATGACAACCTTGGAACCTCCTGAGCCACTGCCACCCCAAGTTTACACTGCTAGCCGGCTGCTAGCCCTTGTTGCCACATCCTAGCATGAGTAAACAACAGACACTCCATTTTGGTCCATCCATCTGCAGGTGAGTGGCAGTCTAATTCTCGAATTCTCAGTCTCTAATTTACTCTCAGGGCTGTACAGTGTGACATGAAAATTGGTCTATGTAAGGAATGAATGAACTGAAGTAGCACTGTTGCAATGACAAACAGACCCATTTGTGTCACTGGCATTTTTGTCTTTAAATTTTGTTGCCCCGTGTCAAACTCGATCCATATCAGAATACACAGATCCATATACAGTGGGGAAAAAAAGTATTTAGTCAACCACCAATTGTGCAAGTTCTCCCACTTAAAAGATAAGAGAAGTCTCCAATTTTCATCATAGGTATAACTCAACTATGAGAGACAAAATGAGAAAAAAAAAATCCAGAAAATCACATTGAAGGATTTTTAATGAATTAATTAGTAAATTCCTCGGTAAAATAAGTATTTGGTCAATAACAAAAGTTCATCTCAGTACTTTGTTATATACCCTTTGTTGGCAATAACAGAGGTTAAACGTTTTCTGTAAGTCTTCACAAGGTTTTCACACCCTGTTGCTGGTATTTTGGCCCATTCCTCCATGCAGATCTCCTCTAGAGCAGTGATGTTTTGGGGCTGTCGCTGGGCAACACGGACTTTCAACTCCCTCCAAAGATTTTCTGTGGGGTTGAGATCTGGAGACTGGCTAGGCCACTCCAGGACCTTGAAATGCTTCTTACGAAGCCACTCCTTCATTGCCCGGGCGGTGTGTTTGGGATCATTGTCATGCTGAAAGACCCAGCCACGTTTCATCTTCAATGCCCTTGCTGATGGAAGGAGGTTTTCACTCAAAATCTCACGATACATGGCCCCATTCATTCTTTCGTTTACAGGGATCAGTCGTCCTGGTCCCTTTGCAGAAAAACAGCCCCAAAGTATGAAGTTTCCACCCCCATGCTTCACAGTAGATATGGTGTTCTTTCTCCTCCAAACACAACAAGTTGAGATTTTACCAAAAAGTTCTATTTTGGTTTCATCTGACCATATGACATTCTCCTAATCCTCTTCTGGATCATCCAAATGCTCTCTAGCAAACTTCAGACGGGCCTGGACATGTACTGGCTTAAGCAGGGGGACACGTCTGGCACTGCAGGATTTGAGTCCCTGGCGGCGTAGTGTGTTACTGATATAGCTTTTGTTACTTTGGTCCCAGCTCTCTGCAGGTCATTCACTAGGTCCCCCCGTGTGGTTCTGGGATTTTTGCTCACCGTTCTCATGATCATTTTGACCTCACGGGATGAGATCTTGCGTGGAGCCCCAGATCGAGGGAGATTATCAGTGGTCTTGTATGTCTTCCATTTTCTAATAATTGCTCCCACAGTTGATTTCTTCACACCAAGCTGCTTACCTATTGCAGATTCAGTCTTCCCAGCCTGGTGCAGGCCTACAATTTTGTTTCTGGTGTCCTTTGACAGCTCTTTGGTCTTGGCCATAGTGGAGTTTGGAGTCTGACTGTTTGAGGTTGTGGACAGGTGTCTTTTATACTGATAATGAGTTCAAACAGGTGCCATTAATACAGGTAACGAGTGGAGAACAGAGGAGCCTCTTAAAGAAGAAGTTACAGGTCTGTGAGAGCCAGAAATCTTGCTTGTTTGTAGGTGACCAAATACTTATTTTACCAAGGAATTTACCAATTAATTCATTAAAAATCCTTCAATGTGATTTTCTGGATTTTTTTTCTCATTTTGTCTCTCATAGTTGAGGTATACCTATGATGAAAATTGGAGACCTCTCTCATCTTTTAAGTGGGAGAACTTGCACAATTGGTGGCTGACTAAATACTTTTTTGCCCCACTGTAGTTCAATGGATGCTGCTCTTTGTCTTCCATTTCAATGGCGACGATTGCAAAATGCAACCGACATTTTTTCCATATCGGCACTGAATAGCTTTCATATTTGCAAGAACAGCCATCTTGCAAATAGATGTGTATTTGTCTGTGCAAGGCTGCACTTTTGTTTGTGCATCGAAATTAGTGCCACACAAAGCGAGATATGTTTTATTTTGAATGGGGCTGTCACAGAAAAGAAGAGGAGCAGAGGACATGCAAGGTGAACCGGGATGCATAGTTTGCCTCTCGCTGACTGGACAGGCTGGTGTTTCTCTGCAGTAGCTAGGGGATGGTCAGAGCTGCTGCAGGCTCCGGGAGTGACTGAAAAAATGCTCTTATTAAAGGAACCTTTTTCACGTTTCTTCTGTCATCTTCCGGGTTCACTTTGTGCCAGTCTCTGGAGGAGAAGTGGGACAAAGAAAGAGGAAGCTCCATGGGGTGATGTACGCTGTTTGTATGGTCTAGTCCAGGGGTGTCAAACATATGGCCCTCGGGTCAAAACTGGCCTGTTAGTTTATGAGGTGTGGTGAGTCTGTTCAGGTGGTTAGGACTGGTGACTGATGTGGAAATGTATGTAAATTTAAAATAATTTTTAGAACAAGTTGTTTTTATCATAAAGTGAAATACTATATTTTTAAAAACTAAACTGCAATACTTGCACGGTGGTACAGAGCAGCACGGTGATAGAGAGGTTAACACTGTTGGCTAATAGCTAGAAGGTTCCAGGTTTAAATCCCAAGGCTGGCAGGGGTGGGAACCTTTCTGTGTGGAGTTTGTATGTTCTCCCTGTGCCGCATGGGTTTACTCCGGGTACTCCGTTTTCCTCCCACAATCCAAAGACATGCATGTTAGGTTAATTGGGGATCTAAATTGTTGCTAGGTATCTGTCTATGATAGGCCCTGAGAATAGAGGGTTAGTACTAGTGAAGCTCTTTGAGACTAGAAAAGCGCTATATACTGTAAGTACAGGTCCTCATCCCTGATCCTTTTTTGCAGTCAGTTTTAGAGAAGTAACAGATGTTTTTATCATGCTACAAGTTTTTGTCTTGTGCTACATGACTATGAACCTTTGTAGCATTAGTTCTATGAGCAAAAAAAGTTGTTTGTACATGCAGTCTTTCTGGAGTACTTGTGAGGTTTTTCTGGAGAATATTCTGAATAGTTTTTGTCATTGTTGACAGCTTTAATACACCTGCAGGTGAAGAAAACAAGCATATTTGTCCACTCCCATGTTAATAACAGTATGAGAAACTTGAAAAAAGTATGCAATTACTGCACGTTTAATTGTGATTAACTAACAGTTTGTGAAGATTAATTGTGATATAAAAATTTTAATCTGCCTTCACCACTAGTTATTATACATATACAATTTCAGCCTCCTATAATAACTGGAGGTGGCTCAGGGGAAATCTTTAATGAGCAGCCTTTGTACTGTGAGCTGTAATCTTTAGGCTGAGGAGAAAGGAATAGGCGAGGCAACGAGCTGAACGACGCAGGGCTTTAATCTTTGTCCAACAACATAACAGCAAGCAGCGATGTCAGGTCTCTGTGCATTCCCCTTTTATATCTTTAATCCCATGCATCGAGACCCGGAGCTTCCGACCATCATACACTGTTGTTTAACAAAGGAATGTATGGCACATTAACATAACATACACCAGCACCGCTTTCACACCTTTCTTCTCTCTGCAGCTCCGGTTGTTCTTACTCTCCCCAGGGCGTGCATAGACCTAACTGTCCCATCTGATAACCCCCGTTGACACCTCCTCCTTCGGTCCATTGTTCTCCCTTCCCCTTGCCTTCTCTGGGTGGAGAAAACCCCCACACCATGCCCCCACACAGCCCACCCCTCCGAACACCCAGAAGGGGCACTCACCCCCCCCCCCCCCCCCCGTCTTTTGGGCTCGAGCCGGTGCCCATAGCGGCTGTAAAGGGGGTTGCCGATCCAGTAGAACCGTCCTGCTGGTGAGGTGTACCAGAGGGCACATCAGTCTGTGGAGGGAAAGGGGGAGGGGGGAAACACATCAGCTTTGCGAGCACAGGTCCCTGCCGAGAGATTGCCAACTTGCGGAGCCAACCACGGTGGACATCCACGCCGGAGTCTGGTGCGCATCGTGCCTGCCGAAAACAAAACCGACCTTCTGCAAGCTTCTTGGGATGAATGTGCGGGGAAAACAATGGTGGGCCGAGCCGGGTCACTCCCAGCTTCCATCTGTGTAAAAATTGTGTGGGCGGATCAGCCTCAGCGCGTGGTTTTCTGGTACAAACTCTCCAGGGATCAGCAATGGCTGAGAAAAAAACAAGTTCTTCTAGGGAGGCTACCAAATCCTCCTTAGGTGCAGAGCGCAGCCCTAAGCTGGGGAGGCTGCCAAATCCTAATTAGGTATGGAGCGTAGCCCTAAGCTGGGGAGGTTGCCAAATCCTCCTTAGGTGCGGAGAGCAGCCCTAAAAGAACCAAGGGCCGGCGGTCGACCCAATTTGCGTCCGTGAGTGTACCGTCCGTATCCACTCACCAAATGTCCTGATGGTGGATACGTTGGCTGCAAACTGGGCTTCCATGTGCAAAGACCATGCTGCTGGGTCATGAAGTAAGAAGTCTGGGAGCTTGACTGAAACAGCGCACGCGGCGCTGGTGCTTTCCCTCCAGGTAGTCTCTGAGGCAGTACTCAGCTCGCTTTCCATGGCGCGTCTTGGGGTCACCAGTGTAGAGAAAGTTTCTCCAACAACATAACAGCAAGCAGCGATGCCGGGTCTCTATGCATTCCCCTTTTATATCTTTAATCTCATGCATCGAGACCCGGAGCTTCCGACCATCATACACTGTTATTTAACAAAGGAATGTGTGGCACATTAACATAACATACACCGGCGCCGCTTTCACACCTTTCTTCTCTCCATGGCTACGGTCATTATTACTTTCCCCAGGGGGGTGCATAGACCTAACTGTCCTGTCTGATACCACCCCAGTGACGCCTCCTCCTTCGGTCCATTGTTCTCCCTTCCCCTTGCCTTCTCTGGGTGGAGAAAACCCCCCACACCATGCCTTCACAAGGCTACCATTAAGTGGATAAGCTTAGCATTTTTTTACTCAGATCAGGAGATAACACATAGAGCAGAATTCCAGGTGAAGTGAGAAGTTGGTGAGTGGGCCCTAGAAGCTGGCGGTGGTGGAGCAGAATATGTGTGTGTGTGTGTGTGTGTGTGTGTGTGTGTGTGTGTGTGTGTGTGTACCCAGGTAGCAAAACTCAGTTGTCAGAGTTTAAACCCACAATTTATTCTGTGGTGTCCTTTGGCACAATGGGCCAGTACAAGATGTTTTGTAAAAACCTGGACCAGGACTGGGTCAGCACCGGACCTAATGAGGAGTCCTTTCTGTCAATTCACATGCTTTAGGGGTTGAGTCCATAAGAGAGCAATAAAACAGATGTGACTGTAACTCGTATTGATTTCAGATTAATTTCAAAATCAACTCTATCTTGGTAGACACTTGGTGGAAAATTTGTTAGATTCCCAGAAAAAAAAGGATAAAATTTGAAATGAGATAAATTCTGTACTGTGGAGAAATGGGCATGATACAAAAGGGACTGCAGTGGTAAGAGGTCATACCACTGAGGAAAAGGGACACAGAATGTCAGAGAAAGTTACAGTGAAGTTACTTACAGAAAATACATGAAGCTTTTAATTGTCTTTAATTGTCTTATTGATATACAATAGCAGTACACACGAAAATGACACAGCAATACATGTTATTTTTTTTCTGTGGTTGATTGGTTTCAGCTGATGGGAGGAATAGGAATAATTCATCATAATTGCACTGCTGAGTTCCAGGCCAATGAAGTACGCAAAGTCAAGGTGAGACAGAAAATCCGCAAACTTCTAACCTTACTATATATATATAATGGCAAGCCATTCAGGAAAAACTATATACACTACCGTTCAAAAGTTTGGGATCACCCACACAATTATTTTGTGTTTTCCATGAAAAGTCACCCTTATTTACCACCACGAGTTGTAAAATGAATAGAAAATATAGTCAAGACATTGACAAGGTTAGAAATAATGATTTGTATTTGAAATAATAATTTTTTCCAGATACTCAACCTGCTCAAAGGAAGGTCAGTGTTATAGCTTCTCTAACCAGCTAAACTGTTTTCAGCTGTGCTAACATGATTGCACAAGGGTTTTCTAATCATCCATTAGCCTTCTGACCCAGTGAGCAAACACATTGTACCATTAGAACACTGGAGTGATAGTTGCTGGAAATGGGCCTCTATACACCTATGTAGATATTGCACCAAAAACCAGACATTTGCAGCTAGAATAGTCATTTACCACATTAGCAATGTATATTAGATATTAGAGTGTATTTCTGATTAGTTTAAAGTTATCTTCATTGAAAAAAAACAGTGCTTTTCTTTCAAAAATAAGGACATTTCTAAGTGACCCCAAACTTTTGAACGGTAGTGTATATATATATATATATATATATATATATATATATATATTACAAAGAAAAGCTTGGAATATATTGAATGAACTTCCGAATATATTGAATGAAACTTGGAATATATTGAATGAAACTGGGAATATATTGAATGAACTTCCGAATATATTGAATGAAACTGAGGATATATTGAATGAACTTCTGAATATATTGAATGAACTTCCGAATATATTGAATAAGAATGGGAATTTATTGAATGAACTACATTTCCCATCAGCCTTTGGGGCTCCAGTTTCATTCAATATATTCCGAAGTGTTTTGTATACATACATATATATATATATATATATATATCAGAGTTTCATTCAATATATTCTGTGTTTTGTACATATGTGATCAGGACCATTTGGACGTTTAGCATTGTTTTCGGTGTGTGTTCTATGTAATGAACGGAGATGGAAGAAGTGCAGCTATGAGTGAATCAGCAAAAAAGTTAGTTGCTGTTACCTCAGTAATGAAGAGCTGGTTAACATCCTGGCAAATGTATGTAGTGGCCAAAATTCTATCAATGAAGAAATATATTCAGTGTGTTCCACCGTCAGGGACACTTCAGTAAAGTTGGCAAGATATTCACAGATTTGGACTTTGTGGATCAATAATTCCTGAACAAAACGCTGTTAAAACACAAACCACACCAATCTAATACATTGGTAAAGTGGACAACGAGCTACAACCTCATTTTCATTAAAAAGAGCCGTCCTCTGACCTCCAGCAGTTACACTGGTGTCTATGAGCTGCCATAGGGGACCGTCTGCAAATTGCAACTCCGAGGGAAAAAAACTTAAAATTAAATACTGTCATGATCATAAGGTGTAACGTCACCAGAATCAGTTCATACATCAATTGTGTAGTTTTGTTCAGACTAATATGCTTAGTTTGCATAAATTTTATTTTTCATAGTTTGGGGAAATATTTATTTAAAAAATATCCAATAACTTGAAAATTACAAAGTGTGGCTTCACCAAAATCACCTCACACGCAATCCATCTTCTTCTAGTCAGACTACAACACATAGTTTGGATAAAAGAAATGTTTTCATAGCTTTTGGGAATATTTATCAGGATTAAATTTCAGCATCATCAAGTTTAGTGCCACTAAATGCTGCCCAGCCACTAGGGTCTCCTGTTAGGAACACTTGTTAGTTGGGCCAAAAATAAAATCATTGGTTAGGCAAATATTTATTAGAAATGATAGTTAAACACTTCTAAATAACTGAGAGCAGCTTCACCAAAATGACCATGATCCATCATCTGATGATCATACTACATCACTTAGTCTGAGTTAAAAATAAATAAATAAATAAATAAATAAATAAAATTAAAAAAAATCATTTTTTGGAAATATTAATTTGAGATAAAATTGAATAGCTTCTCAGGTATTAAGTGCAGCTTCAGCAATATCACCTCACACATCATCCATCATCTGATGGTCAAACTACATCACTTAGTTTGGGTAGAAAACATTTTTTTCATATTTTTTGGAAATATTTACTTGAAATAAATTTCAATACCTTCTCAGGTATTAAGTGCAGCTTCATCAAAAGCACCTTACACATCATCTGTCATCTACTAGTCAGACTACACCAGTAGACATTTATTGACAGAAAAGCACTGATTTCTTATAGAATTGATTTTAGCCTGACTCTTAGCCTGCTCTGGACCATACTAGCTGTAGAGAATAAATCTCAATAGCAACTTGACTGGGCTTAATTTATCACCAGCCCCATGCCAGCCCCATCGTCACCAGCATGGGGCTGGTGACGAAGTCACTAGCCAATCAGCAGACATTTCCAATTAGTCCTCTCTGCAGTGGTGGTTTTGGTCTCCAAAACGATTCTCATGTTGAAGATTACTCTGATACTGGATGTGTTTACTGGATGTGTTTGAATTGAAAATTTTCCTCCAGTCCTCTTTCATTGTCATTGTCATATCTGGACAAAGTTTCCAACCATGTCCACATTTTCTGTTGGTTTTGAACTGTTGCGCCTTTATTCTGTTATCATTAGTTTGTTGGGTTATCCTCAGGTTCTTAGTTCAGTTATGTTCTCTCCCTGATTTGGTTTATTTATGATTATTGTTTGCATTATTTGTCCTCTCTGTTCTCCAGTATCCTCTGTCTGCACAGCTCCGCCCATCCTGTTTGTAGCTGCTCCTCTGTTATCTCTTAAGTAGTCCCAGCTGTCTCATGTTAGTCCAACTATCTCTCACCTACAGTGGTGTGAAAACGTGTTTGCCCTCTTCCTCATTTCTCATTTTTTGTATGGTTGTCACACTTAAATATTTCAGATCATCAAACAAATTTAAATATTAGACAAAGATAAGACAAGTAAACACAAAATGCAGTTTTTAAATGAAGGTGTTTATTATTAAGGGTAAAAAAAAATCCAAACCCACATGTGTAAAAAAAAAAAAAAAGTTTCCCACCCCATTAAAACATAAATTAACTGTGGTTTATCACATCTTTGGAAAGCTGAGTTCGGTTTCTCTAGCCACACCCAGGCCTGATTACTGCCACACCTGTTCTCAATCAAGAAATCACCTTAATAGGACCTGCCTGACACAGTGAAGTAGACCAAAAGATCCTCAAAAGCTAGTCATCATGCTGCGATCCAAAGAATTCAGGAACAAATGAGAAACAAAGTCACTGAGATCTATCAGTCTGGCAAAGGTTATAAAGCCATTTCTAAAGCTTTGGGACTCCAGTGAACCACAGTGAGAGCCATTATCCAGAAATGGCGAAAACATGGAACAGTGGTGAACCTTCCCAGGAGTGGCCGGCTGACCAGAATTACCCCAAGAGCACAACAACGACTCGTTCAAGAGGTCACAAAAGACCCTACAACAACATCCAAAGAACTGCAGGCCTCACTTGCCTCAGTTAAGGTCAGTGTTCATGCCTCCACCATAAGAAAGAGATTGGGCAAAAATGGCAGCTTTCCAAGACGAAAACCACTGCTGAGCAAAAACAACATAAAGCTCATCTAAGTTTTGCCAAAAAAAACGTCTTGATGATTCCCAAGACTTTGAGGAAAATACTCTGTGGACTGACAAGACAAAAGTTGAGCTTTTTGTAAGGTGTATGTCCCATTACATCTGGGGTAAAAGTAACACAGCATTTCAGAAAAGGAACATCATACCAACAGTAAAATATGGTGGTGGTGGTGTGATAGCCTGGAGCTGTTTTGCTGCTTCAGGACCTGTAAAACTTACTGTGGTAAATGGAACCATGAATTCTGCTGTCGACCAAAAAATCCTGAAGGAGAATGTCTGCACTTGGGTTCTACAGCAGGACAATGATCCAAAACACACCAGCAAGTCCAGCTCTGAATGGCTTAAGAAAAACAAAATGAAGACTTTGGAGTGGCCTACTCAAAGACCTGACCTGAATCCGACTGAGATGCTGTGGCATGACCTTAAAAAAGTGGTTCATGCTCAAAACCCTCTAATATGGCTGAATTACAACAATTCTGCAAAGATGAGTGGGCTAAAATTTTTCTCCACAGTGCTGTAAAAGACTCATTGCCAGTTATCGCAAATGCTTGATTGCCGTTGTTGCTGCTACGGGTGGTTCAACCAGTTATTAGGTTTAGGGGGCAATCACTTTTTCACACAGGGCCATGTAGGTTTGGATTTTTTTCCCCTTAATAATAAACACCTTCATTTAAAAACTGCATTTTGTGTTTATTTGTGTTCTTTGTTTAATGTTTAAATTTGTTTCATGATCTGAAACATTTAAGTGTGACAAACATACCAAAAAAATGAGAAACCAGGAAGGGGGCAAACACTTTTTCACACCACTGTATTCTGAAGTTCATTCAATATTTTCCCATTTTCATTCAGTATATTCAGAAGTTCATTCAATATATTCCATATTTTCCTGAACAGCTTGCCATAATATATACAGTATATATACATATATATTATTGATAAAGATCCTCTTGGCACTAAATCCGGAGTCAACAGTTACTCTTTTTTTGGCAGAAATTTGAGCAAGGCTTCATTACAGACCCAGTGGTAATGAGTCCTCATCACACAGTCGGGGATGTGTTTGAAGCAAAGATCCGCCATGGTTTCTCTGGAATCCCCATCACAGAGACGGGGAAGATGGGCAGCAAACTGGTTGGCATTGTCACCTCCAGAGATATTGACTTTCTGTCAGAGAAGGACCATGACAGACCCCTGGAAGAAGTGGGTGTTTCACTGTGATTTGTGTGCATGGTTTGTTTTAAGGCCGTATTTTGCAGAAACATTGAGGTCAAAATGGTGATTTCATTCTGTGATATTGATCTAATCAAGGCAATGACCAAAAGGGAAGACCTAGTTGTTGCACCAGCTGGAGTCACACTAAAAGAGGCAAATGATATACTGCAACGTAGCAAAAAAGGTAATTAAAAAAAAAACATGAGAATGCTGTTAAAGAAAAAAAAGAGTATTTTTAAAGATATTCTTTTTCAGCTTATTTTTAAATCATACTCTCCCAGGTAAGCTCCCCATAGTGAATGACAATGATGAGCTGGTTGCCATTATTGCTAGGACTGACTTAAAGAAGAACAGAGATTATCCTCTGGCCTCCAAGGACTCCCGTAAACAGCTGCTGTGTGGGGCTGCCATTGGTACCAGGGAAGACGACAAATACAGACTGGATCTCCTCGTGCAGGCTGGGATAGATGTAGTTGTCCTGGTAAGTTTATGCTGTGTTACACTTGAGCCGTTGTTTCATTATTACCTCCGCCAAGGAGAGTTATGTTTTTGCTGGTGTATATTTGTTTGCCTGTTAGCAACATTACTCAAAAACTACTGAAGAGATTTGGAAAAAATTTTCACAAAAGTTGGCCCTTGGCCTAAAGATGAGCCCATTATACTGTATTTTGAGAGTGCATACCTCTGCTAAGGCCCTAATTTACTCTTAGTCAGATTACTCACAGAGCAACACTTGAGAATCACATTACTTGTCACATAAAGTAGCAAGTGTCTAAGTGTCTTAATTCGCTATCCCACTGGAAGCACCCAAATTTTAAATATTTTAATAATTAAAAAAAAAATCACCAAACTCTTGTGGTTTTTCTAGAGTCCAAGGTTTAATGTTTGAACAAATTTCATTTAAATGAGGTCAGCAGAGCTCCATAATCCTGCTAAAAGAGAGACAAACAGAAATAATTTGAAATATTTTGAACTTTGATTTTTAAGTAACGATAAACAAAGACAGAAAAAATAAAACTGTTCTCCCGTCAGACTTGACCTGTCATTCAGGAAAATACACAAAAGTAGGGCCAGTGGGTGGAATTGTTTTTGCAGGTTTTTTCAGCGTATATTCCTTGTGTATAGTTTTGTTAAGTGCACTTTTGGAAATCT
This sequence comes from Pholidichthys leucotaenia, assembly GCA_020510985.1. Lineage (NCBI taxonomy): Eukaryota > Metazoa > Chordata > Actinopteri > Cichliformes > Pholidichthyidae > Pholidichthys > Pholidichthys leucotaenia. The sequence continues at coordinate 111,567,706 of CM035840.1, read as the reverse complement.
TTTTTTTTTTTAACTACAGGACTCCTCCCAGGGAAACTCTGTGTATCAGATCAATATGATAAACTATATCAAACAGAAATATCCGGAACTACAGGTGGCTGGGGGAAATGGTAAGCTCATCTCTTACTCTTGGACAATGCTTACAAACTGCAGTCTGCACATGCAATGAGCGAGTTTCTGTGGCTCTGTCTCTCTCTAGTGGTGACTGCTGCTCAGGCTAAAAACCTCATTGATGCTGGTGTGGATGCACTGAGAGTTGGGATGGGCTGTGGTTCTATTTGTATCACCCAGGAAGGTAGAATAAAGGCCCAGTTACACCAATTTGTGGAGAAGCTAAAGAAAAAATCTATTAATCTATGCTGTACTGATTATATTTTGCTGCCATCTGCCTTATTATGATCTTATTCCCCTCAGTAATGGCATGTGGGCGGCCCCAAGGTACAGCAGTGTACAAAGTTGCAGAGTATGCCAGACGTTTCGGAGTGCCAGTAATCGCTGATGGAGGCATTCAGACTGTTGGGCATGTGGTGAAGGCGCTTGCACTGGGTGCATCCACAGGTAGAAGAAAGCGATAATTTCTTGAAGTTTCAGATTTTTGTAAATAATCTTTTCTGATTTTTTTCAGAATTATATCAATTTTATGACCCTTTTTTTCCCCTTCCTGCCATTTTGTTCTTCAGTGATGATGGGATCATTGCTCGCAGCGACCACTGAAGCTCCAGGAGAATATTTCTTTTCCGATGGCGTGCGTCTAAAAAAGTACAGAGGAATGGGCTCTTTGGATGCCATGGAGAAGAATAACAGTCAGAAACGATACTTTAGGTGGGTAGATGATGGGTGAACAGAAGCCATTTCTTCTATATGTATTTTGGTGCATTGTTTTACATGCTACTATCACTCACCCTTTCTCTTTTAAATGTTTAATTTTGGGACCAGTGAGGGAGATAAGGTGATGGTGGCTCAAGGTGTATCAGGATCAGTACAAGATAAAGGGTCCATTCATAGGTTTGTTCCTTACCTCATCGCTGGCATCCAACACGGCTGTCAGGACATTGGAGCCAAAAGTTTGTCCATTTTGCGGTATGTGTTAGACTGTGCGAACACGTGTCTTCACTGTATTTTTTTTTTTTCCTAAATTGAACTGTGTGCCAACTCTCTGTTGGTCCCAGGTCAATGATGTACTCTGGAGAACTAAAGTTTGAGAAGAGAACTATGTCTGCTCAGATGGAAGGAGGAGTCCATGGGCTCCATTCGTAAGTCTATTCTGTGACCTTCCGGGCGCACTCACACTGGCCCCAGTTTGCCAGTACCATGCAAAAGAATAACTGTCTTTCCTCCCATTTCCTTTTCTGGCGTACACTTACATGGCTCCAGGCCTCTTGCGCATACGCCATCACACCATAATACAACACAAGCATGACTGTGTGTAATGATGAAACATACTCTGAGTTCTTGTAGGTTTTGTCAGATTGGCTCTGTATATTTGTATCTACAAATTTAGAGTAAATAACCTAACCTCTGTATTAGACCTTTTGCCACCATTGTTGTTAAATGATTGCTAAAAGGAACAGTTGCATTGAGCACGAGGACGCAAGTATGAGCATCTGTTTCATGCCCAAGCAAACCTCTTCGCAACGTGCCAGAGCTCATAAAATGTTGCATGCTTGAGTACAGTATTGAGAGATCACACTAGTCAGTCAAATAAGCTGGACTTTTTAGGGGTCAAACATGCTTGGGCATGGCTGGATTGCCCATTGTGAATGCGCCCTTCTGCTAACCTTAACCCCTTCACCTCCACTCCTCCTTCATCCATTTCTCTTTCTGTAATCCCTTTTGCGTTTATTTTTTTTTTCACAAAGTAATGTTTTAGTGGCATCCTTTTGTCTAAGTGAAAATTTAAATGTTAAGTTGCCTGTGATTTGCCACATCAGAATTGTGTTCTCTCTTCCTCTTTTCCCATCCATGCCATCATAATAGGTATTCTTTTGTTCCATGTAAGTACATCCATTCTGTAATTAAACCTCAATCTTCTCCTTTCATTCATTTCCATTCAAAACTGTTTTTTGAGCAGTGGGATGTATGTTTATGCTATTCACATTGTATTCCAAATGCAGTTACGGGAAGTGGCTTTACTGAAGCAGGGGGGAGAGGAAACAGTCGATCGGGACCCAACGTCCCAGCCCCAGCAACTATGAGCAGGTGCAGCGGGCGCATGTGATCAAACTACAGAACACAGAAACATACACTGAAATCTATGCTGCTTTTCTGTCAACTCCTCTTATTTTCCTGTACTGTAATAATGATTTTGGTTGAATTCTTTCAGTTAGGACAGGCATGCCATTGATTAGGATAAGACAAAGTTATCTTTGTTGGTGTAATCACTGGTTTATCTGTCTGCAGAGCTGCACCCTGATAGAGGAGAGAAGAGAGAAAAGGTTGCAGACATTTGGTCCTATGTTTCCATGATGTGATAAACTATCACACAAAATCATTTTGTTTTTAAAGGAAATCACTTGGCTTTTGAAAGTACAAATTTGCAAACTAGTTACAGTGGAGTAAAAAAGTATTTAGTCAGCCACCAATTGTGCAAGTTCTCCCACTTAAAAGATGAGAGAGGTCTCCAATTTTCATCATAGGTATACCTCAACTATGAGAGACAAAATAAGAAAAAAAATCCAGAAAATCACATTGAAGGATTTTTAATGAATTAATTGGTAAATTCCTCGGTAAAATAAGTATTTGGTCAATAACAAAAGTTCATCTCAGTACTTTGTTATATACCCTTTGTTGACAATGACAGAGGTCAAACGTTTTCTGTAAGTTTTCACAAGGTTTTCACACACTATTGCTGGTATTTTGGCCCATTCCTCCATGCAGATCTCTTCTAGAGCAGTGATGTTTTGGGGCTGTCGCTGGGCAACACAGACTTTCAACTCCCTCCAAAGATTTTCTATGGGGTTGAGATCTGGAGACTGGCTAAGCCAGTCCAGGACCTTGAAATGCTTCTTACGAAGCCACTCCTTCGTTGCCCGGGCGGTGTGTTTGGGATCACTGTCATGCTGAAAGACCCAGCCACGTTTCATCTTCAATGCCCTTGCTGGTGGAAGGAGGTTTTCACTCAAAATCTCACGATACATGGCCCCATTCATTCTTTCCTTTACACGGATCAGTCGTCCTGGTCCCTTTGCAGAAAAACAGCCCCAAAGTATAATGTTTCCACCCCCATGCTTCACAGTAGGTATGGTGTTCTTTCTCCTCCAAACACGACAAGTTGAGTTTTTACCAAAAAGTTCTATTTTGGTTTCATCTGACCATATGACATTCTCCCAGTCCTCTTCTGGATCATCCAAATGATCTCTAGCAAACTTCAGACGGGCCTGGACATGTACTGGCTTTAGCAGGGGGACACGTCTGGCACTGCAGGATTTGAGTCCCTGGCGGTGTAGTGTATTACTGATGTAGCCTTTGTTACTTTGGTCCCAGCTCTCTGCAGGTCATTCACTAGGTCCCCCCATGTGGTTCTGGGATTTTTGCTCATTGTTCTCGTGATAATTTTGACCCCACGGGGTGAGATCTTGCGTGGAGCCCCAGATCGAGGGAGATTATCAGTGGTCTTGTATGCCTTCCATTTTCTAATAATTGCTCCCACAGTTGATTTTTTCACACCAAGCTGCTTACCTATTGCAGATTCAGTCTTCCCAGCCTGGTGCAGATCTACAATTTTGTTTCTGGTGTCCTTTGACAGCTCTTTGGTCTTGACCATAGTGAAGTTTGGAGTCTGACTGTTTGAGGTTGTGGACAGGTGTCTTTTATACTGATAACGAGTTCAAACAGGTGCCATTACTACAGGTAACGAGTGGAGGACAGAGGAGCCTCTTAAAGAAGAAGTTACAGGTCTGTGAGAGCCAGAAATCTTGCTTGTTTGTAGGTGACCAAATACTTATTTTACTGAGGAATTTACCAATTAATTCATTGAAAATCTTTCAATGTGATTTTATTGGGGTTTTTTTTTTCTCATTTTGTCTCTCATAGTTGAGGTATACCTATGATGAAAATTGGAGACCTCTCTCATCTTTTAAGTGGGAGAACTTGCACAATTGGTGGCTGACTAAATACTTTTTTGCCCCACTGTATACTATATACAGTATAAGTACATGTAGCCATCATATTCATCTTAGCCTTTGTTGTTGTGAATAAAGCTTTTTGAGCCAGGAGAAAGAACCTAGCACATACTTTACAAGCCACACTGTGTTTTGACTACACTCTTTAGGATGCATTCACTGTCATGCCTGATAGGTGAAAATTTGGATTTTACACCGAGAATGCTCTGCTCTGCATGCACTTTCTCATTCAGCTTCTTGAAGATGAGACCAAAGATGCATTAGCCTTAATACATATACACTGTAGAAATAAGGAGAACATGGAGGAAGCACAATGTTTAGTCACATGAGGAAGTTTTTATGGAGTAGAAAACACTGAATAACAAAATAGACTTATGCACAGGTTTCAAGAATCACCTCCATTTTAATTCTGATGTTACATCTGAAGGTCCGTGTCAGCTTAAAACTTGTAATTTAATACAATTTAGGATGATTGTATGAAGGCAAAATCGAGAAAAATGCCATTTAAACTTAATGCACAATAAAAATAAAAAATTGTATTTCAGCACATTATCTTTTATTATCTAGCAGTGAAATAACTTTCCCCAGTTTTTTTCCCCCCAAGTATTAGTGATAATGTGATTTCCTAATTTGTGAAGTGCACATGTTTGGTATGACATGTATCACCTGTATTTTAAGACTTCAATATTAATTTTACAGTAACTTGTGAGTAATTAAATTAATGTTTCTACTGGTTGACCAACAAGTAATTGAAAATGTAATTGTCATCAATTATTGTCCACTGTCAGAACTGAAAATTATATGCAAAGTTTCATTAGTAAAGATATTTTGACAACAGTTTAACATTGTTTAATTTTTCACTCATTGCTTTGCATCTTGATGCTATGATACTAAAATAACAGCAACATATCAGAATATATCTGAGACCATTGCAAAGACAGATCAGCTCATTGTACCTATGCTCAATGTAAAGTCACTTAGAATAATCTTACTTTCTCACTTTAGTAGTAAAAATACAGCAGTTTAAAAACCCATCATTTTCTCTATATTGACTCTATAACTTCATCGTCATCCATCCATCCAGCCAGCCATCCAATCAGTTCAGGGTCACTGGGGGTCGGCGCCTGTCCCAGCTGTCTTAAGTAATAAAATAAAAACAAGAACAAAAATAAATAGATAATACTTTTCAGTAACAGTTGTATGTTCACATTCATGAATGTCTGATTGGTATGAGCAATTTTGAAAACTAGAATGCTTCTTTAATATTTAAAAACTGGAAAAGAAAAGAAACATTCCTAGACAAGTTTTGAAGATCAAATTTAGAATATTTACAATGTCAACAAGAAAGAATTTTTATATCCATTTACATTTCCATCCATCCATCCATCCATCTTCTACCGCTTTTCCGGAGGTCCGGGTCACGAAGGCAGCAGTTCAAGCAGAGAAGCCCAGACTTCCCTCTCCCCAGCCACCTGCTCCAGCTCTTCAGAGAGGATACCAAGGTGTTCCCAGGCCAGCTGGGAGACATAGTTTCTCCACCGAGTCCTGGGTCTGCCCCGGGGTCTCCTCCCAGTGGGACGTGCCCGAAACACCTCAAGTGGGAGGCATCCAGGAGGCATCCTAATCAGATGCTCATACCACCTCAACTGACTCCTTTCAATGTGGAGAAGCAGCGGTTCTACTCTGAGCCTCTCCCAGATGACTGAGCTCCTCACCCTATCTCTGAGGGTGAGTCCAGCAATCCTACGGAGAAAGCTCATTTCACCCACTTGTATCCGCGATCTCGTTCTTTCGGTCATTACCCAAAGCTCGTGACCATAGGTGAGAGTAGGAACGTAGATTGACTGGTAAATCGACAGCTTTGCCTTAGAACTAAGCTCCCTCTTCACCACAACAGACCGGTACAACGTCCGCATCACTGCAGATGCTGCTCCAATCTGTCTGTCAATCTCTCGCTCCATTTTCCTCTCACTCATGAACATGACCCCAAGATACTTAAACTCCTCCACTTGGGGCAGGAGCCTGTCCCCAACCCAAAGAGGACAGTCCACCTTTTTCTGGCTTTTTCCTCCAGTGGGCTCACCACCTGCAGGAGGGATCATGGGGGTCCGGTGCTATGTGGATTAGGTGGCGGTCAAAGGCGGAGACCTTGGCGGACTGATCCCATTTACATTTCACTGGTTAAAATAAATTTTGTTGTTACTACATTTATATAGGCTACAATATCATTCCTAATCAAAGTTACAGTATTTCTATAAAACAAAATTAGTAGTCATCTCACATCTGGGGCCCTATTTCGACAGTCTGGATTGGGCTTTTGTGCCTTGTGATGGTGCTTCCCTTAGTTTCTGTCAGCGCATTGTTTGATTTTCCGCTGTGTGCCCTGCCCCCCGAATCAGAATTGACTGTGTGCACACCTTGCACTTGAAGGAGAGGTCTGATTAAAGTGGGTGAGGCTTGGCGCCAAGTTTGGCACGTTGGTATTAAGGTGCATTTTATTCCAATCCACTTTTGGTCTGCAGAAAACAGGTCTGAAATCAGCAGCATGTTTAAAAGGTATGGACACACACTCATTGATGTGTCCAAGGTGTACCCCGCCTCTCTCCCTAAGATTCACTTTGTGAACGGAGCCCGCTCAGTGCAAAACAAATATGTCCTTGCATATTTTTAAGTATCACGTCTCTGATCTTGCACCCCTGTTTATTAAAGAGAATGAGAGCAAAGACAGTGATTGGTTTATTTCACATTACACCCAAAACACACCTCTGAATAAGTAAGAGCATTATTACAGCCTCTTTGCACTTTGCTGTAATAGTGAAATTGACTGTGACACACCCATAAATGTGCTCTGTGCCTCAAACAATAAACTGTAGACTAGACCACTGAAACAGGGCCCCTGGACTTTAGAGTCTCCTACAATTCAATAGTGTCACTGCAAACACTCAGAGCATCAATTTGCCGACACACACTGACAAACTCTGCTTGTACAGCCAAATCCCATTCCAGTTGTTTGCTTTCACTCAGATGTTTTGTTCCCACCAGTCGTCCAGACCTTTGACTGTCCCGGGAAGCTGTGCTGAGAGTTCGGTAACGTCTGTGATAAGATAAGTGGGGGATTGCACGTGGAAAACTGCTCTGAGCTAAACTCTGCCCTCTATTAGCCCAGGAATGTGAGCGTAACTTCCCTGTTTGATTGGGCGTGCTCCACAGACCGTGGGTTGACCCTGTAATGCTCCATTTCCAATCACATTGCTCCGGTGAAACTGGTGGATTGCTATGAGATCCCAAATGGTTCCGTGGCTGCAAGGGTTTGGAAATGGGCAGGCTATTCTCTTGATCTACATCTCCGCAAGAAGAGGTTCTGAAAAGGGTATTTTCCACAGAGTTTGGTCCCTGTTTTGATGTACTTTGAGAGGGAGAGCTCAGTGAAAGACTTGAAGCATTGAGCAATCTTGGAAAACCAAAGATACTGTGAGAGAATAGAGATTCATTGAACAAAGCTTGGTCAATACTACGTGATAACTCTATTGGAGAGGGGGGTCGCAGGTCCACAGTAGAGTCTGTCTCTAGACCTAAACTATCAGATGAAGACAGCTGAAACTCTGCTGCATTTTTTTGTTCATGTGGGAGATTCTGTTGTGTAGGATGAGGTATAGTCTGGGCTTGAATAGGACTCTGAACACTGTCTGACCTGTTTCTAGTGGGATCCACAATCGAACCAAGTGGAAGAGTTTCTGACTGTTCCTTGGTCACAACATCACAGACAACCAACTTTTCTTGCTTCCCCTGGGATGTGGAAATTTGAGAGGAGAGGACAGGAGAATTTGCACCACCCCTAGAGGGTATGGTAGTCATTCGTGAAGGGGAACTACAAGATAGCCGGGACCAAGACCCTCTGGGGGGATGAGTTAGTGCTTTCTTTGAGGACTTGTGATAGAATAGAGGGTATATACCAATGACAGATAAACCTAGACAAACCCCAATCTCACAGAGCCTCCGACCAATCTGGAAGCCCCACCAGGGCCAAGGTTGGAGCCCATAACCGTCAACTCCACCTAAACCAAGGATATGCAAAATCCCGTAAAGCTGAAAACCTCCACAGCCTAAAAAGCACAAAGAAGTTCCTAATCCAACTCCTGCAGCTCGGTACCAGTTAGCAAAGGGGCTAACTGCAGGCTTGAATATTTCAGGAGATCCTCCACTTTCTCCATTATCATTCAACCTGTAGATGTTTTTAGTGTTGACTTGTGCCAAACAGTAGAAGATAAAGTACAAGCAGGAGAGAAGGATGGTGAGACACACAAACATACCCTGAGGGAACAACAGGATCACAATAGGGAGGTTGTGGAAGAACTGGAAAATGCCAAAACACCCTAGAGAGATTATAAAATGTAACACAGACAAAGTTAGCAGCAGGCAAGGTTTGGGCGAGGCTGAAAATGAGGTAGAAATTACAAATGGGCGTGAAAGATGCATGCGCGAATGCAAGGAAAGAAGGAGGAAGGAGAGGGAGAATGCTGAAATCAGGCAGGGGAATGAAAGTTCAGACAGCAACAGTGAGGCCAGAGGAGGGAGACGATCTTGGAAACTATAAGCATCATAAAGCAATGAAAATCCTTGGATCCCTGAAAATGCCAGGATAAACAAGTGCAGCATTGTGAAATAGGGGGTTCCTGGGGGACACCGCAGTGGCAGCCCTAATAGGGAAACTGTGGAAATCAAGCAAAATACAGCGAAGACACATCCCAGGCCATAAATGTGGACTTCCCACGCAAATCTCCACGTGGCAAGGGCAGAGTTCCAGTCAGAATACAGAGGTACCAATAGTGCAGGGCTGAGAGCCAGTAGCGGGTGGAGAGGCCCGCTGGGGGTAAAGTCTTCAGGATAGGTAGGAGTCCAGGGCTGATTGGATGTTTTGCACGGAGTTAAAGATGTATCCATATCACCATCAAGAGAGACTGTGCCTCTGGTCTTCAAGATCTGCAGGTCTTCTTTCTTGGAAGTATCTGTCGAGCAATCATAATGAAAAATCTCAAATGTATTCAATGAAACAGAAACGAGATTTGAAAGGACAGACACAATTTATGTTTTTATGTGTCAGCTCAGTCCATTTAACTCTATTAATGCAGTGGCCAAAAGTACACCCTACACCAGAGCAAAGATGAACAACACTTTTGACACAAACAGGGCTTATATGAAGTAAGAAAATGACTACACACTGGATAAATGTATTTGAAGTGTATACATGTGGTAATGGGCATATTAACAATACAAAAATTCACTGAAATGTTATTTTGAGATTTTATTTGGGCTGCCACCTGAGTGTAGCTGGTGAAATAATGAAAACCTGTGAAATTGGTACATGCTCATTTTCAGTGATGATATCCTTGGTCTTGTCTCAGTTTTTGAGATATGTGGCTGAGCTGTGACCTGAAATTACTTTTATTATAATTGTTAATATCTCAAAAATGGAGATCGCACAAAAGTAGCACTAATTATCAACACTGTTTTTGTTCAAACAGGACAAAGCGTCACAGGTCCTTCACTTCTGGGTGACCTTTATTATAACTGTTAATATCTCAGAAACAGAGGCACCACATATCATAGTTGTTTTGTTTTTTTTTAGCAATAATTACCAGTGACAGTTTTTTCACCATTTCAAAAAAGTGGCATAGCCAACTTCATTCACATCTACGGTATTACTAACATGCATGATGGCACGGTGCCATTGAAACAGAGTTAAACAACAATACCTCTGCCCTGTACTTCTGTAGCATAATGGTGGACCCGACTGATTTTTGCTTCATTGTTTGGGGTCCAGATCAAGATCATGTAGTGGATCACAGCAACCAAGGGGTCTTTTCTGAGACCTCTGGAGTTTGTAGTTATTTTTGAAAAGTTATTTATGATTTCATTTATCATTGTTAATAATGTTAAGACAAATGGATGGTAATTTAGATCCAAGGTCATTGTATTCATAGTTTAGAAAAAAAATATAAAGCGAGCCGCTGTAGAATTTGCTCTGTGAAGTTAATCCATAATAAAAGAGAACAGGCGTGCAACTGGGAGTGTAAGTGGGTCACAGAGAGAGATGGAACATGAGCAGTAAGTTGTGTGTGTACGTGTTTGTGAATGTGGGGGAGAGAGAGAAAAGTGTGTTGATCAGCCAGTATTGACCTTGTTGCCTCTCTAATTTTGGGAAGCTAGTATAAAGCTGAAGGTGTTATGTTGTCTATATGAATCCATAAACCTATTGCATGTGTAACCAATGTGACTGTGCAACCAGTAAATTATTTAAGTATCTCATTCATTCATTAAATCATATTCAGGGCAAACTGCATGTAGTCATGAATCGAGGAGCCTGCTAGTTATAAATGGACTGTCCTATTTCCGATTCTCCATTAGCTGTAAAGCAATTGTATTGATAGAGAAATGGCAAACATTTTCTTTTTTTTTTCTACATTAGGGAAAAACATGTGCAAAAAGTACAGCTTATGACAATATACCCAGAAGATATTTGTGTGATGTATCAAAAAGAATAGCTTGGATAATTTCTGATCCAGTTTTGTCAAGAGTGCTTCTCCCAATTTTTGCCCAAGAGAAACAAAACAATATTTACTTTGTCAACTGAGTGTCGATTTCAGTATGTGTACAGTGAATACTTTGTACTGTATACCCTGTGAACTTTGGATGTAGAAAAAGCATGGATGGCTAAATAGGAGAATATGTATTAAACTAATGGACAGCACTGCGGTGACACACAGATTACAGTCTTCGGATGGAATTAAGACAACATCATAAACATTGCAATTCACATTTAGTGACATTTAAATTTGGAGATGTTCTAATTGTCCAGACTTGTGTTTATGGTTAAGCTCTTACCTTCATCAATATATGAACTGGCTGTCCCTCTGCCTACAGTAAGATCTGTAATATTAGTTGGTCCATCTATGTTTCCCTGTGTGGTAACTGAAATGCCAGCAGTCCTTCCAGGGCTGTCTGTGTCAGTGAGCTCAGGGCCAAGTCCAGGTCCAGCAGACAACAATGCTGAGTTTTGGTCTGCAGTCTGTGATGGGTGTGCCGTAGACTGAAGGAGATGTGTCTGTGAACCTGTCTGCTCTTTCTGCAAAGTTGGTAAAGTTGGCCGATTCTCTCCAGGATATGAAATGGACCTTAAAGTATCACTCTCAGCTAAATGGTGGTTTGATGTCTTTTCCTGGGTAGGTTTATGTGGTATGCTTGCTGATGAAGATGCTATCATCTGTACACTCTCTGTGGATGCATTTACCATGGCCTTTTTGGATCCAAGACCCCTGTCATTAGACAATGGAGATGATGACTCGCTTTCTTCCTGTGCATCGCTGTATTCACCAATCACACCTTGGCTATCCATCTCCTCAGATGATGAGCTCCGCCAACTCAAAGGCTGACCCGTGAAGTCGTCATCCATGGGACTCCTCGCTGTTAAACCAGAGGACTCTGTGAGAAACCACACTCCTCTTTCAGTGTCGGACTGTTGTTTTTCTTTGCCATTTTCTCCAGTAAATGCTAATACACGAAGAGAGAGATGCAAGGAAAGGGGGAGAAGAAGATAAATATTCCACAGAGGCACCATGCTGAGGGTCTGTGAAATCGACGGGCAAAGCTACTTGAGTGGTGTTGTGCATTCGCAAAAGGGTGACCTCAGGACCCCAAATGTCTCATTTGTAACACATCTGGAAAATAAATGGAGACATACATCACATACCAAACTCAGTTAGAGGCAGCCGTCTTCTAATAGTGTGTACTGTAAGGATATTTGCAATTCAAATATGTAAATGTTGAATAAGAAAAAAATGTAGTGCAATAAAAAAACATCGGTGTTCTGAAAAACACTACAAGCATCACAATACAAAGATACATTCTTATTAGCTCATAGAAAAAAAAAAAAAAGAAAAACTGCCTTGTTTTCTGCAGCCATTCTGATTTCAGTTTTCTTACCTGATCAGAAGCTCTTCCTGCTGCAGCCTCTTTAAACATCTGTGAAGCTCTGAACTGCTGCATGTCTGCAGTCTCTGCCTGCATAGCACTCTGTATCCTTTCATATTCACTGTGCCGTGCCCCTCTTCTCTCCACCAGGCAGGCGACACATGGGACAGACCCCACCTCCACTAGACCCCCCCCCCCCCCCCCATTATCGTGCGTGCTGCCGCCGCACTGGTCTGACAGCCTTTATTTCCCCTCAGTCTCAGGCAGCAACAGTGTTGAGTTGCATCTCTTTTACAGTTACATAACATCCACTATACAGCTGTAAGGAGGGGAGAAAAGGAAGACCAAGGAAACTAAGAGCAAATTAATGAAAAGGGAAAAAAGATTATAGGCTACATTCAAAAGCAGAACCTGTGCTGTAGATCAATACATATAATCAGCAATAATTTACAACACATTTCACAATCCCTTTTTGAACATTTTACATATACTGTATAATGCAAGATACTGGTAGTTGTGCACACGTGTCCATAACAACTCATCAGTTATTGTAAAGACACATTTTATTGAGATTCTGTTTTCTATCTGCATTTATCAAATTTTACTAATTGTGGACTTGTGCATGTGTGCTGCTTTTATCCATTGGGGAAAATCCAGCAACCTCGTGGCCTAATTCAATTCCCATGGACAGTTTTAAAATAGACACTGGTCCACATATCTTTGCGTGCATTAAGAAACAGTTTACAGCACAGACATTGTAGTTAGGTTTTCCTGACTGCCCTACCTAATTATTGAAGATACATATGAGATATCCTAAACAAATCACATGTTTTGCACAAAACACAAAAGTATGAATGCTATTTATGCACGTCAAAACTAACAATGGGTCTGACAGTGAACCCCACAAATCAGCTGGCTTCCAAATGCAATTTTCTCCAACACACACAGGCACAAGCTTCTTCTTGCATAACATAGTGACTTTTTTCATGAATTCTTGCATTAAGTTCAGTAAAACTAGGAAGACGGACCATTTTATATATATTAAACAGCAGAAATAGGAACTTCACCAGGGTTGATTGACCCAGTGTCTGATGAGGACAGGAAGGCATCAAACCAGCCGTAACTAAAGAGGCTACAGAGGAACAATGAGAGACCAAACATATGAGCTCAGTGAGGGATGTGGCCAAATTACTGCCGCCTCACACTTGCTTTCTGAATTAAACTGGTTTGTGTTTTGACAACTAAGACCAAAGTCAGCTGGGCTCTGGGTCCTGCTGGGAATGGGGACAGTCAGGACAAGACTTAGAAACAAAGCTGCACAAGCAAACCAAAGGATGAAGTAAGAGTTACTGTATGCCCTTGTTGGGATAAAAAGTATAGATATTCTATTTTTCAATATATACAGAATGCTGAGTTCTTGAAAACGTGCACTTACAGCATGACCTTTTCTGCTCCAAGTCTTTTCTTTGCTTTTGGAACAACAAAGGAGGTCACTGTGATGACAGCAAAATAAGAGCCTGTTTGAAAAGTTTGATGATTGATAATGCAATACTTAAGAAAACGGTGACCCTGCTCTCTGTAATTAAAGGTGAGAAGACATTATTGATTTGAAAAAGCAGCACTAAGACACAGTAGTGATCAACCAAAATAACTGAATGGCATTTAGGACGATTGAATTGCTTGCTTGGTCCAGGTTAATTTGGTTGTGTCAGTGCTTCCATTCAGTATGAGTACAGTTGCAATCAAAATCATTCAACCCCCACTGCAAATTAGGTTTACTGGCAAAATGTATGAAAATGTATGAACTAGCAGCTGTTTGCAATAAACAAATCAAACAAGAACAATTTAAAATAGCTCAAAACAACTAATATTACAACTGGTTTTAATGACTACTGCAGTTTTAAAATTATTCAATACCTTCATGACAAGTATTTTTAGTTCTTAGCAGAGCACTCTTTTGCTGTACCTGTTGCAAATGTGATGCATAGCCAGACACCAGCTTCTGGCGGCGTTCTGAGGACTCTTAGTTCATTCCTCATGGACAAACACCTCCAGTTCACTAATATTCTTAGGTTTGTGTGCTGAAGCTGCCTTTTTCAAATCCCACCAGAGATTTTCAGTGGGGTTCAGGTAAGGTGACTGTGATGGCCACTCTAGTATCTTCCAGGACTTCTTCTGAAACCAAACCTTTGTGGACTTTGAGGTATGCTTGGGATCATTGTCTTGTTGGAAGGTCCAATGACACCAAAGCTTCAGCTTCCTCACAGACAGCAAGACAATTTCTCCCAGGATTTCCTGATACTTGATTGAATCCATCTTGCTTGCCACACGCTGCAGGTTTCCAGTGCCAGGGGAAGCAAAGCAGACCCAGAGCATCACTGAGCCACCACCATTTTTCATTGTAGGCAGGGTGTTCTTTTCAGGGTATGCTTCATTCTTTCTCCACCAGACATACCACTGATCCCTAGGCCCAAAAAGCTCTAGTTTTGTTTCTTCACTCCACAGAACAGAATCCCCAAACCTCTTTGGCTTATTTATATATTTTTGAGCAAGTTGGAGTTGACTTTTCTTGTGCTTTTGGGTCAGTAGTGATGTACGTCTTGGAGTTCGGGCATGGAGCCCTTCACTGTTTAGTATGCACCTTATTGTGGAAACTGAAACCTCAGTGCTTGCTGATACCAAGTCTTGCTGCAGGTCTTCTGCAGTCAGATGAGAGTTTTTGACCACCTGCCTCCTTAGGACTCTGCTGGCAGCTGTGGATAGCTTCCCCTTTCTGCCACATCCAGGTAGTGTAGCCACTGTTCCTTTAACTTTAAACTTGCGAACTATGCTTCTAGATGTATCTCTAGGAACATTCAGTGCTTCTGCTATCTTTTTGTATCCTTTTCTTTTTTTGTGCAAGGCAATGATTTCTTCTCTGGACATTTTAGACAATTCTCTTGACTTAGTCATATTTCTAACATGCAATCACAAGTCACTGTCAGCAGTCCAGGTATTTAAGGTGTTTTATCTTAAGCACACCTGACGCAGCCAGTCAAGGGCTTCATTAGTGGCATCAGGTGTGCTTGAGACCACACTTGATTTACAAATGTGTGCTCTTATGAGGAATTCTATTCAGGGGGATAATTTTGAAACTACAGTAGTTACTGAAACTAAGATTTAATGTTGAATTTGGATAAAATCTTTGCAATTTTAACTGTTCTTGTGCAATGCATTTATTGCAATCACCTGAAAAGTTTTAAGTTTTGCAAATAAATCTAAAATACAATGATGGTTGAATAATTTGGATCACAACTGTATATTCTATCAACTAGTGATGGCCAGATGAGGCTTTCTAGAGGACTTGAGGCCTTTCATCAAAATGGCTCATATGGACGAGGCCTCATGTGAAACTTCATTTTCTCTACTAGGCCATCTAGTGGACAAAACATACACAACATGTAGATTTTTACAAGGGCATTATTGGTTTAATGTATATTTTTTTCCTATTTCAATAAATGCACTGTCTTTTAAGAAATATCAATGATCATAAGGGGAAAAAGAAATAATAAAACTCAGGTAACTACAGTGAATGTGCTTGTGTATCCATTTTTATTAAGAAATAACTTTTCAACAGTCTTTGGACTAAAGCGATTTCTTTTTTTTTTTTTTTTATAGATTATTTCTCCAGCTTTGGAGAATACTCTCTCAGAGCACAGAGGATGCAGGTGTGCAAAGGAAGGCTACTGCAAGTTTGTACAGTATAAAGTAGACAAATTTCTGTCTCTCCCAGTACATTCACCTCTGTCCTTATTGTCATGCAGGGCACAATAGTCCCTCAGCATAATGATGTTATTGCTGTATCCAAGCTCTTTCAATCACAACAGACACTTCACCGTGCAAATAAAAATAAATCATAAGAATGGTCCAGCTGGGATTTGAACCCCAGCTTTTCTGTTGTGGGAAAGATATTTTACCTTGAAGCTACTACTTAGTCATAACTAGTTGAGGCTTTCTTGAAGACTTGAGGCCTTTCATCAAAATTGTTCATATAGACGAAGCCTCGTGAAACTTCGTTTGCTGTACTAGGCCATGTAGTCGACAAAATGTATACAAAATGCAGATTTTTGAAAGGGCATTATAGGTTTAATGTGTATTTTTTCATTTCAATAAATGTGCTGCCTTTTAAGAAATATCAATGATCATAAGGGAAAAAAGAAATAATAAAACTGGGGTGACTCCAGTGAGTGTGTCTGTATTAGTTAGTGTACTTGTACTACTTATCCATTTTTATTAAGAAAGAATAACTTATCAACAGTCTAATACTGTCTTTCCCAGTATACCTCTATCCTTATTGCCATGCAGGGCACAATAGCAATAGTGCCTCAGCATAATGATTAAGCTCTTTGAAACACAACAGACACTTCACCTTCCAAATAAAAATAAAATTACAAGAATGACCCAGCTGGGACTTAAACCCAAGTCTCTCACTTGAAGAGCAGACACATTACCACTACACCATCACTTCAGTTGCAAGAAACATCCACTATTTGTGAAAAATGCATCAATGGAAGAAATGCACTCAAAATGCTCCCAAACAGAAGTCCATGTTTTTGGTGCTCCCTCCATCTGAAACTTGGCTGTGACAAATCCCTTACACAGTCAAACATCAACAACACAAAATATGAGGGACGGGGATTTTCATTGTGTATCGCTGCTCACTTTATTTCATGTTGCGTGCAAAATCATGAATGACTTCCTGACCCAGTCACGTGGTACAAATGGTGTTATACCGAGAATTGCATCCCGTCCACCAAAACTATAAAATATAACACTACAACCAGGCTTGTAACCATTTGTGCATTTTTAGAAGTACCCATTATACATTTTTAGAAGTAAAAATTGTTATTACCGCTTGTAAATTATCTTTAAATTATGTTTATTCTCCAGATGTTTTAGTGTTTCAAAGAGGGTTAGAAATCATAGTGATCCAACTCCACATTTTACAGTCTTCAAAGTTGAGATTTTGCATTTATCGTCATCGGCCTCCGTCGGTCTATGATGACCATGGAAGAGAATCCTAAACGTCTACTCTGCTGGAACAGCACCGCCTATGGCTGAATAGGCTGATGCGCACTGGTGTTCTACCTTCCAGCGTTGGGCATTGGTAGGATTCAAGCCTGGGCAGGAAGATATGGAGGACAAGATGTTACCCATGCAGCGTGTCCCCCCTCTCCACATCACTGATGAATCCAAAGGAACAACAGGGCTGCTATAGTTTGGCACCAGCGCCGTCGCAGGAGCTGCCAGGCTGCCCCCTAAAAATATCCAAGATGGCGCCCACAGCGGTCGACATGGTGCTTCGCTGCGCTCTTTGTTTGTTTTTGTTTGTCAATTGTGTGTCTGCTTGCACTTATACCCGTGAAGAACTTTTAAATATCAGGACTTTCACCCCCACGGACCTCCTCCCAGTTTTTCTAGCCCCTGCCGCCGATCTGGTTTATTGTTTGGCTCGGAAAGTGAGACGGCGGAAGAGAGGAAGACGAGCGGGCGCTCTCGTGCGACTTCGCAGGAGAGGCTCGCGAACGGCGCTGCCTGGCATATTTCTGTCCAATACCAACTCTCTCTCTAACAAGGTGGATGAACTGAGACTGCTGATGTGTTTTAAGGACCTCGCCTCCTCAGCTGTCCTCTGCTTTACTGAGACCTGGCTCCGGGAAAATATACCGGACAGCGCGCTGCGCCTCGACGGCTTCCAGCTCTTCCGTGCTGATCGTGACACAGAGCTTTCCGGCAAGACCACAGGAGGCGGAGTCTGCTTCTACATCAACTGCATCTGGTGCTCTGATGTAACGGTAATTTCCAAACACTGTTCTCCTGCCTTGGAATTTCTTGTTATCAATTGCAAGCCCTTCTATTCCCCGCGGGAGTTTGCTTCTTTTATAATGATCGCTGTGTACGCCCCTCCCGACGCGGACACGCGCGAAGCTCAGCGCGTGCTCGCGGATCACATTCAACACACAGAGCGGAGTTTTCCAGACTCGCTGATTATTGTGGCTGGCGACTTTAATCAGTGCAATCTGAGCCACGATCTCCCCCGCTACAAACAGTTTATTAAATGCCCCACCAGAGGATTAAACACACTGGATCACTGTTACACCACAGTGAAAGACGCATATCGCGCTGTCCCTCGAGCTGCGCTGGGATTATCTGATCACGTGATGGTTCACCTCATTCCCACATACAGACAGAGATTGAAGCTCACTAAACCTGTTGTGAGCACTACGAAGATACGGACCAGTGATGCTGAGGAGAAGCTGGAAACGTGCATGGAAATATCTGACTGGGGCATGCTTAAAGGAGCCACGCATGATCTGGATGAGTACACGGACACTGTGAACTCATATATCCACTTTTGTGAAGAGAACATTCTTCCATCACGCACCAGGGTGAGTTACTCTAATGACAAACCCTGGTTCACAGCTAAGCTCAGACAGATCAGGAAGGAGAAGGAAGCAGCGCTGAAAAGTGGAGACAGGGACTGCTACAGGGAGGTTAAATACCGGTTTAACAGAGAGCTGAGAGGGCTAAATCTGTGTACTCAGAGAGACTCCAGCAGCAGTTCACTGCTAATGATTCGGCTTCCGTGTGGAGAGGACTGAGGCAGATCACCAACTATCGGCCTCAGGCTCCTAAAGGTCAGGATGACAAAGCCCTTTGTCAGAGACTGTCCCAACACTATGCCCGTTTTGACACCTCGTCATCTGTGTCCAACTCCCCCCCTCCCTCCAGCTCCACAGCCTCCACATTCCCTACTTCATTTAAGGCACCCCCCCCCTCCTCCCCCCCTCCCCTTATCATCAGTGAGCAGGATGTGCTCAAACAGTTCTCCAGACTGAACCCGCGCAAGGCCCCCGGCCCAGACGGCGTGTCTCCCTCCACCCTGAGACTCTGTGCGAAACAGCTGGCTCCTGTATTCACAGACATTTTTAACACCTCCCTTAAGTTATGCCACGTGCCATCCTGCCTCAAATCCTCCACCATCATCCCTGTCCCCAAGAAGCCACGGATCACTGGACTTAATGACTACAGACCTGTAGCGCTCACCTCTGTAGTCATGAAGTCCTTTGAGCGCCTGGTCCTGTCCCACCTCAAGTCCATCACCACCCCTCTCCTGGACCCGCTGCAGTTTGCCTACCGAGCCAACAGGTCTGTAGACGATGCAGTCAACCTGGCCCTCCACTCCATCCTGCAGCACCTGGACTCCCCGGGAACCTACGCCAGGATCCTGTTTGTGGACTTCAGCTCCGCATTCAACACCATCCGCCCCGCTCTGCTCCGGGACAAGCTGTCCCTGCTCAACGTGCCTGACTCCCTCTGCAGGTGGATCATCGACTTCCTGACGGACCGGAGGCAGCATGTGCGGCTGGGAAAGACTGTCTCAGACTATACTAGCATCAGCACCGGATCACCCCAGGGCTGTGTACTTTCCCCCCTACTCTTCTCCCTTTACACCAACTCCTGCACCTCCAGCCACCAGTCTGTCAAGTTGATCAAGTTTGCGGACGACACCACCCTCATCGGGCTCATCTCCAACGGCGACGAGTCCGCCTACAGGAGAGAGGTGGCCCAGCTGGCGTCCTGGTGCAGCAATAACAACCTGCAGCTGAACGCTCTGAAGACAGTGGAGATGATTGTAGACTTCAGGAAAGTCACTACTCCTCTGCCCCCCCTCACCCTCTCAGGCTCTCCCATCACCACTGCTGATTCCTTCCGCTTCCTAGGCACTACCATCACCAGGGACCTCAAATGGGAGCTGACCATCAGCTCACTCATCAAAAAAGCCCAGCAGAGGATGTTCTTCCTGCGGCAGCTGAGGAAGCTCAAGCTACCCACCAAGATGTTAGTGCAGTTCTACACAGCCATCATCGAGTCCATCCTCACCACCTCCATAACCGTGTGGTACGCAGGAGCCACTGCCAGGGACAGACTAAGGCTGCAGCGCGTCGTGCGCACTGCTGAGAAGGTGATCGGCTGCAAGCTCCCATCTCTCCAGGATCTGTACATCTCCAGGACCCGGAGGCGTGCTGGCCGGATCATAGCCGATCCCTCACACCCTGGTCACGTACTGTTTGCCCCCCTCCCCTCTGGTAGAAGACTTCGGTCCATCCAGACTAAAACCTCCCGTCACATGAACAGCTTCTTCCCCTCTGCCATTAGACTGCTGAACACTAAGTGACTCTCGTGCACCATGTACAGCAGCTCAACCAGACTCATGTCAATCATCACTGTTTTCTTCCTGCATTACCGACTGCACTATATAGTTCTCCACAGTATCTGCTGCTGGCTAATATATATTTTAACTGTTGACCAGTATCACTTAATCTTATCCTACACTTTATTACATGTATAGTTTATTTCTCTTATCTTATCATGTTTAATGTTGCAGCATTGTACCGAGACAAATTCCTAGTTTGTGTACTACATGAACAATGGCAATAAACCTGATTCTGATTCTGATTCTGATTCTGATTCTGCCAGAACGATGTTGAGCACAACAGAGAACTGCCTTAGGGACTCCGACTCCGGATTTTTCCCCAGGGTTGACTCCCGAAGCCTTTCCCGTGACCGGGTGTGCCGCAAGGCAGCGGAGGTTTGAAATCAGGGTTTACCTTCCCCTAGATGGGCTACCTTCCCAGGTTGACGAGCCACCATCTACCCAAAGCATCTGGTTTTAAGGCGCCAGAGATCCGCCCTCGCACTTTCTTCTATTAGTAAAAGCAGTTCCGCCGGGCTTAGAGACTAAACCACACGGGCAGGCTAGGAGTTGAACTTAGTTGTCAGAGGCTTTTCGAGACACACGCCGTGAGGAGCATTTTATGAGCACTGGGAGCTTAACCCCAGTGTCGCTCCTGGCTATGACAACCTTGGAACCATTTTGCATTTATACATTGTCTGTAAAAAGGGTAATCACTCTTTCAAAGTATTTTCAAAGTATATAGTTATACTAAACACCTGCTTGACGATGGAATGCAATTCTCAGCAAGTGAGCAATTCTTAGCACAACACCAGCCGGCGAGGCTAATGATGTCAACACATACGTCTGCAATACAAGCCTCGAAACGTGCTTTGGCAAATATTTCCTGGACAAGCTCGGAGCACCCTCGAAGCTCCAGAGCCTGCCATCCCATCACTACTATCAACTGTATCATGTTTCAATACCAGTTTTCTGTCTGAAAGATATCCAAAAAGGAACTTTAGCTGTCCATCATCTTTGATCTGGGTGGGCATGGTACATTATCTTGCCTTGTCATTTGCTCTAGCTCTGTTTGCTCTTTGTTTCAGAAGTCTGTTTGGCAGCAGCTGATTACCTCCACCTGTGAGTAATGAGGTCCCAGCACTACTTAAGCCTCAGTCTGAGTGCTGCTAAGTGTGGCATCTGTCTTCTATTCTTGACAGAAATTCTGAGTGTTATTTGTGAAATCTTTATCATGCTTTATCCCTAGCTACTAATTGCCTATCTTCTCCAGGAACCATCTAACCTGCTTAGCTTTTGCTGACTTAGCCTCTGGGACTCCTGCCTGCACTCATCCTGCCTCTCTGGCTCTGCCTACGTGCTTCTCCACTCACTGGACTCTCATTGGAGCTGCTCCACTTCAAACTCTGCCCTGGAAAGGATACTCCCCTCATGGAACTTCTCTCTTGATTAGACTCTGGCTTCCCCCTGTGCACAAAAGGACCAAATTCAAAGACTGAGGAATCACAACTAAACCCAGTCCCTTCTGTCATACACTCTGGAAATGATTCACTATTCTCCTTTGCCAGTAACTCATTGCCTCTCTCCTCTGTTTTCCCCAAAGGAGCTATTTACACTCAGCTCAGTGGGATACATCTCTTACCTGCATTTGGATAAATACATTCACTTGCATTGTTGTTGTAGTTTCTGTTTGTGCCTGCTGGTACATGTGCCTCTGTACACCATGCTCATCTGCCTAGTGTTTGGGTTTATTTATGAATTTGCCTTTGTTTATTTTTCTCAAACGTCATTGGTTGTGAAGGATCAGAGACTGCCTATAAAAGGAGGCAGAGCAGGCGTCAAGGGGAGAAGAGGAATCCAGTGACCCATGGTTTGTTCTTGGTCTTCACCCCCTTTTCCTGATTTCATTTAGGACTCCTATCGCCATTCACCCAATTGCACTGTAATTTTTGTTTATCTAGTAAAACCTGTTGATTGTCATAAACTGGGATGATTCATGTGTTCAGATCTTCTGACCCACTTAGGGGCATAACACCTGCATATTAAGTCCATTCTCTGCCAAGCTTTCCTATTTATTGTGCATAATATCAACTGCATAGTAATTGGACATGTTAAAAGTACTGTAGATAGTTTAATGAACATTTTCACTTAACACCAAATGATAGCACTCTGAGGTCCTGTACATGGCAGTACTGCACATGTAGCATTTGGGTGTGCAATGCACAAAACAGTCATCTCATAGCACTTTCAATTGTGAAGCAAAGACCCCAACAATCAGGTGATTCCCAGCAAGCAAGCACTTGGCAATGGTGGCGAGGGAAAAAATAACTTTTAGCAGAAAGAAACCTCCAGCCCAGCCACAGGGGTGCACAAGCCAGTGTACTCCTAGCGCCGGTCCCCCAAGTCCGGATAAATGGGGAGGGTTGTGTCAGGAAGGGCATCTGACATAAAACCATTGCCAAATCAAACATGCGGATCATGATGAATGAAACTTTCATATTGGATCGGTTGAGGCCCGGGTTAATAACGACTGCCACCGGTGCTGTTAGCTGACAGGGTGCCAGTGGAAATTGGGCTACTGTTGATCAAGGAGGAGGAGGGGGAGAAGGAATGTTAGAAGGGAAAGAGAGAAAAAGAAAGGTAGAAGTGTAAGAGGTGGAGGTGAGAGTAGGGACATTAAATATAGGGACTATGACTGACAAAGGCAGATAGTTGGCTGATATGATGGAGAGAAGGAAGGTAGATATATTGAGTGTTCAAGAAACTAGATGAAAGGGAAGTAAGGCTAGGAGCATTGGAGGTGGGTTTAAACAGTGTTACCAGGTTTCACGAGAGAAACAAGCAACCAGCTCTATGGAAACAAGCTCAAAAAAGCCCAACAGGCAACCTACCACATTATGTAAAAGAGAGGCTGCTTGATAACATATATCGATATATAGGTTTATTTTTGTTTGCAGTGAATTGACTGTAAACACAGTCAGCATTGAATAATGGAATTTTATAAACTCTAATTACAGGAAAAGACATGCATTCTGCATAAGCAACAGCAAATTTATAGTAAACACAGTCAACATAAAAACTTTAAATAAATAAAATTTTTAAACTCCGATCAAAAGAAAAAATGTGCATTCTGCACAAGAAACAGCACTAAACACAATTACAGTTTAGTGATGTGGGATGACCGGAGTTGTTGTTCACTAGTCTTAAACAAAAACTAAATATTATAACTTTAATTATGTGGAAAATTATCTTTTAAACTGACAAACATCATATGGTACGTGTAACTCGTGGGAAAATTTGATCAAGATCAAAATAAAATTTTGCTCTTGCCATTCTTTTCAAAGGAGAATTTTTTTTGATTAAAGGTCCCATATGCATTGATCTGTATAAAAAAAAATCTTGATATCTCATGCCCCATTAGCGAGTACGGAACCGAGCTGAGTCGGACGGGCCACTGATCTCTATAGAAAAACTGGATGGATCATTGGCCACCAGAAGTAAAGCCCCTGGCAGGCCACTTTTTTTTTTTCCACAATATTTTATTGAAGTTTTCAGATGATATACAGTATATTAACAACAAACACACACACAAACTAACAACAATGCTTCGCTGTTTAAATTAAGTAATCCATACAAATGAGAAATCAGACTTCTTAAATAAGATATGATTTGGCAAAACAAAGCAGAAAAAGTCATAAGCAAGAAAACTGCATAGTCTACACAAATCATTCACCTTCTTCAGGCATTAAATTTAAGTCCTTTACATACTCAGTAAAAGGTCCCCATATATTCTAAAATGCTTTTTTAAATTTCAATATGTTGTAGCGATATTTGATTTATAATTATGATAAGGTATAAAGATTATTTAATTTGTATTGAAATATTAGGACCTGAGATTTACTCCAGGTCCACACGCAGAAAAGTTTATAGTAAACACTCGTCGGGGCACCAGCTCACCTCTTTAGTGAGCACTATTAGTCATTAATTTCACTTTATACCTGTTTAATCACTCAATAAATTAATTAATGATCAGTCTCAAAATTTTAGTGAATTCGATACTGGGGCTTTGAAACTAGACTCAGAATGAAATAAATTCCCAACAACTTCTCTCATGTCCACATATTTATTAAATGAAATGATGATTAAAGGACATTGAAATGATTTGCATTAACCATTAAATTAAACTTGTAAATGATAGAGTAACAGTGTGAACATCTGCAGAACCAGGGTGAACATGTAAGCTGAATTTAGATCAGTTTGACGTTAATGGATTATGGAAAACTGAACGCAAATTTATGGGGAAAGTTAAACTAATTATATGAAAATTTCTGGATTACTCTTAAGAAAATGAAAACAGAATTTTAATGAAAAGAAGAGTTATATTAATTTCTCTTTAATTTTGTATCTGATCAGATACTGAATTATTCTCAAATCTCAGGCGTTTTATTCAGCAGATGAATAAAGAATGCAGCTCACATGACCCATGGTGTTGGTGGAGGTAATTCGGCATCGTCTTCTTGAAGCTTTTGTGGTAGATGGCACTAAAACCAGAATATCTTGCCAGCAGATATTCGGACAAGGTACGGCAGCTTTCCAGTCTATTGTCACAAGATGAGATTTTTTGTATCGATCACAGTTGGGGGCAGCACGGTGGCGCAGTGGTTAGCACAGTACCAGCACAGCGAGAAGGTCATGGGATCGATCCCACCCCCAGACCATCGGTGACCCTTCTGTGTGGAGTTTGCATGTTCTCCCCGTGTCTGCGTGGGTTTACTCCGGGCACTCCGGTTTCCTCCCACATGCCAAAAACATGCAAGTTAGGTTAATTGGCATCAACTGGGGATTCTAAATTGTCCTTAGGTATGACTGTGAGAGTGAATGGTTGTCTGTCTCTCTGTGTTGGCCCTGCGATGGACTGGCGATCTGTCCAGGGTGTACCCTGCCTCTCGCCCAAAGACGCTGGGATAGGCTCCAGCCCCCCCGCGACCCGAAAAGGATTAAGCGGTAGAAGATGGATGGATGGATGGATGGATCACAGTTGGGCTGAAGTCCGGCAGCCAAGATGGCGGCGGTGTATCCTCTTCTCCGTGGCGATGTTAATTTCTTCAGTGGTGCGTTATGGCCTCCATGGGTCAGTGGCTTCTCCCAAGGGATTTCAAGAATAATTACAGAATCTGATCCAATAGCAAAATTAAAAGATTTTTCCGACTTTGTAGAGATGGTCACTCAAAGATCTTAAAGGAAAATATATAAATAAAAAAAATGGAACGGTGAGTTTAAATAAAATTTAACAGGGAAAAAGTTAGATAAAAGGACGTCTAGAAACGGGAGTTTGACTCCGAATTAAGATGTGAGCTCAGGAAAGAAAAGAATTCATTCCTCGACGTTTAAAGAAAAACATTAAAATACACAGAAGTTTACACAAACACCATATTCTATGTTCTCTGCTATAAAGTGATGTCTGATCTGCAGAAGTGAATTGTTGGTAGAAAAAGCATGTGCGAGAAGTCTCCTTTGTTCTGTGGTAGTGAAGTGATCTCTTTGTTCCCCAGTAGTGCTCTGCTGTGAAGATGTCTGAAGAAAAAAAATGTCTTCCCCTCCTTATAACTCCAACCGAGTTTCGCGGGCTTCTGGGGATTGACAAAAGCTCAAGCCAACAGTCTTCCTTCATGGGCGGGCTTTATGAACTTTAGTCCAATCAACAAACAGCCTTTTGTCTGTAAAGAACCAATGGAATGAAAGAGCTGGAGCCCAGCATATGCTGGGTGATGACTGGCTGATAACGGTCCTCACAGAATGGCATATTTTAATACTGAGGATTCATCAATATACTTATGTATAAAATCTCACCTACTTCAGTGATTCATGCAACTTTATAACTAGTGCTTTTAAATTAACATGCAAGAATAAACATTCATTTAAATATTTTAACATGCACATATTTAAAATCAAGGATTAACATATTTCAAACCCATTATTGATTGTCTACACCGAACATCAGAGTCCGTTTGCTTTTCCATGGTGTCCTGAAAAAGAAGATAATCTGAGAATTGAGTTTTGTAACATGAATGCAAGTCATTTCAAGAAGTTCACTGGTTAAATCCAGCATGTCCCGGAGTTGCCAGTAGAGGGCAATGTTGAGCTGTGGATATTTTGTAGTGACCATATGAGGCACCCCACAAAGATCTGTTCTTTGTCCACGCTTTATTGGCCAATAAAATGTTCAGGAGGAAGTGCATTAGGAGGAATTCCGGAGACTGGTTTAATAAAGGAATGTTAGTTCAGCTGTGGTCCTGGGATGAAAGAGCAGTTCTTGACTGTCCTTTTCCTAGGTGAAACAATGTCTTTAAGATGAAGAATAATTTTATTGATGAGATGATGCTACAATGTATGTTAATTTTTCAAGAGGAAGGGCTGTTAGCATCTGCCTTAACCACTGTGTCACATCTGGTCTTTGTCATGGGCTGGAGTTTTCCAGACTCGGTTTCGTGGCATTTTCTGTATATTGCACTTATGTCATCTTTGTATGATTATCCTTATTGTTATTTTTCTGCTTGTGTTCATGTTTTATTTCATTTTCTGTACTGAATTATTATTACACCTTGACTTGCATTTTATCCAGTTTAGTTCTTTACTGTTTACAGCTGTCATGAGGCATGCAGCCTGGCATGGGCGTGCCCTGTCAGCTGCCTGTGTGGTTCCTTCCCTCGCATGGCCTCAGCTGATCCTAATTACCATTTTGATTCCCTCTATCCCTGTTGAAACATAAATTAACTGTGGTTTTTCATATCTTTGGAAAGCTGAGTTCAATTTTCTAGCCATTTCTAAAGCTTTGGGACTCCAGCGAACCACAGTGAGAGCCATTATCTACAAATGGTGAAAACATGAAACAGTGGTGAACCTTCCTAGGAGTGGCCGGCCGACCAAAACTACCCCAAGAGCACAGCAATGACTCATCCAAGAGGTCACAAAAGACCCCACAACAACATCCAAAGAACTGCAGGCCTCACTTGCTTCAGTTAAGGTCAGTGTTCGTGACTCCACCATAAGCAAGAGACTGGGCAAAAATGGCCTGCATGGCAGAGTTCCAAGATGAAAACAACTGCTGAGAAAAAGACATAAAGGATCATCTCAGTTTTACCAGAAAACATCTTGATGATCCCCAAGACTACTGGGAAGATACTCTGTGGACTGACAATGCACAAGTTGAACTTTTTGGAAGGTGTGTGTCCCATTACATCCGGCGTAAAAGTAGCACAGCATTTCAGGAAAGGAACATCATACCAACAGTAAAATATGGTGGTGGTAGTGTGATGGCGTGGGGCTGTTTTGCTGATTCAGGACCTGGAAGACTTGCTGTGGTAAATGGAACCTTAAATTCTGCTGTCTATCAAAAAATCCTGAAGGAGAAAGTCCGGACATCTGTTCGTGACCTCAAACTGAAGTGCACTTGAGTTCTGCAGCAGGACAATGATCGAAAACAAACCAGCAAGTCCACCTCTGAATGGCTTAAGAAAAACAAAATGAAGACTTTGGAGTGGCCTAATCAAAGTCCTGACCTGAATCTGATTGAGATGCTGTGGTATGACCTTAAAAAGGTGGTTCATGCTCGAAAACCCTCCAATGTGGCTGAATTACAACAATTCTGCAAAGATGAGTGGGCCAAAAATTCCTCCACAGTGCTGTAAAGGACTCATTGCCAGTTACTGCAAATGCTTGATTGCAGTTGTTGCTGCTAAGGGTGGCCCAACCAGTTATTAGGTTTAGGGAGCAATCACTTTTTTACACAGGGCCATGGAGGTTTGGATTTTTTTCCCTTTAATCATAAACACCTTCATTCAAAAACTGCATTTTGTGTTTAGTTGTGCTATCTTTGTCTAATATTTAAATTTGTTTGATGATCTGAAACGTTTAAGTGTGACATACACAAAAATGAGAAATCAGGAAGGGGGCAAACACTTTTTCACACCACTGTAAATATATATATATATAGTATATATATATACACGTATATATATATATATATATATATATATATATATATATATATATATATATATATATATATATATATATATATATAAGTATATATATATTTATAAATATACTTATATATATAATAGTATATATATATATATATAATATAGTATATATATAATATACTTATATATATATATATATATATATATATATATATATATATATATATATATATATATATATATATATATATATATATATATATATATATATATATATATATATATATATATAAGTATATATATATACTATATATACTTTATATATATATAAAGACTCTCATGAGAAATACTAGAACAAGGATTTAGTGTACCCCGCCCTGTATGGGGTTACTGGAGCCCCACCCTGGAGCCAGGCCTGGGGGAGGGGCTCGATGGCTAGCATCTGGTGGCCGGGTTTCCACCCATGGGACCAAGCTGGGCTCAGCCCGAAGGAGTTATATGGGTCCACCCTCCAGTGGGTTCACCACCTGCAAAAGGGATCAAGGGGGTTCAGTGCTATGCGGATCAGGTGGCGGTCAAAGGTGGAGACCTTGGCAGTCTGATCCCAAGCTTCCTAAACTGGCTTTTGGGATGTGGAATGTCACCTCTCTGGTGGGGAAGGAGCCTGAGCTGGTGCATGAGGTTGAGAGATACTTGCTAGATATAGTAGGCCTCACCTCAAGACACAGCTCCAGTTCCGGAACCAGCCTGCTGGAGAAGAGCTGGAGCTTGGCCTACTCTGGAGCTGCCCCAGGTGAGAGGCGATGAGCAGGGGTGGGTATTCTTGTATCCCCCCACCTTGCTGCCTCTATATTGGAGCTTTCCCCGGTGGACGAAAGGGTTGTTTCCCTGCACCTTCGGGTTGGGAAACAGGTCCTGACTATCATTTGTGCCTATGCACCAAATGATGTTTCAGAGTACCCACCCTTTTTGGAGTCTCTGACTGGGGTGCTGGAGAGTGCTCCTCTTGGAGACTCCATTGTCCTACTGGGGGACTTCAAGGACTTCAATGCGCACGTGGGCAATGACAGTGAAACCTGGGAGGGGATGATTGGGAGGAACGGCCTGCCCGATCTGAACTCGAGTGGTGTTCAGTTATTGGACTCCAGTGCTAACCACAGTTTGTTCATAATGAACACCATGTTCAAGCATAAGGGTGCCGATATGTGCACTTGGCACCAGGACACCCTAGGTCGCAGGTCGATGATCGATTTTGTTATCGTGTCATCAGACCTGCGACCGTATGTCTTGGACACTCGGGTAAAGAGAGGTGCAGAGCTGTCAAATGATCACCACCTGGTGGTGAGTTGGATCTGATGGCAGGGGAGGATGCCATTCAGACCTGGTAGAACCAAACGTATAGTGAGAGTGTGCTGGGAACTTCTGGCTGAGGCCCCTTTCTTGGAGGTCTTCAACTACCACCTCTGGAAGAACTTCAACCACATTCTGAGGGAGTCTGGAGACATGGAGTCTGAATGGGCCATGTTCTCCACCTTCATTGTTGAAGCGACTGCCCAGAGCTGTGGCCGCAAGGTCGTCGGGTATCTCATGGTGGCAACATTAAGCTGAAGAAGGAGTCCTATCAAGCTTGGTTGGCTTGTGGGACTCCCGAAGCAGCTGAGGTGTATCGGCAGGCTAAGCGGAGTGCAGCTCGGGTGGTTGCTGAAGCAAAAACTCAGGTGTGGCCATGGAACAAGACTTTCGTTCGGCCTCGAAGAAATTCTGGCAAACTGTCCGGTGGCTCAGGAGGGGGAAGCAGCTCCCTGTCTACACTGTCTGTGGTGCGGATGGGGTGCTTCTGAGTTTGACTGCGGATATCATCGGGCAGTGGAAGGAATACTTCAAGGATCTCCTCAATCCCACCAATACGCCTTCCACAGAGGAAGCAGGGTTTGTGAACGAGGGGGAAGACTTGCCTATCACAGGGGCTGAGGTCGCCAAGGTGGTTAAAAATCTCTTTGGTGGCCAGGCCCTGGGGGTGGACGAGATTCACCCTGAGTACCTCAAGGCCCTGGATGTTGTAGGGCTGTCATGGTTGATATGCCTCTGCAACATTGCGTGGAGGTCGGGGGCAGGGCCTTTGGCATGGCAAACCGGGGTGGTGGCTCCTCTCTTCATAAAAGGGGACCGGAGGGTGTGCTCCAACTTTAGAGGGATCACACTCCTCAGCCTCCCTGGGAAGGTCTATGCCAAGGTACTGGAGAGGAGAGTCCGGCCGTTGGTCGAACCTCGGATTCAGGAGGAGCAATGTGGTTTTCGTCCTGGCCGTGGCACATCGGACCAGCTCTTTACCCTCTCGAGAATCCTCAAGGGTTCGTGGGAGTTTGCCCAACCAGTTTATATGTGTTTTGTGAACTTGGAGAAGATATTCAACCACGTCCCTTGTGGTTTTTTGTGGGGGGTGCT
The DNA here is from genome assembly GCA_020510985.1 of Pholidichthys leucotaenia. Taxonomy (NCBI): domain Eukaryota; kingdom Metazoa; phylum Chordata; class Actinopteri; order Cichliformes; family Pholidichthyidae; genus Pholidichthys; species Pholidichthys leucotaenia. The sequence goes on along the minus strand of CM035840.1, from coordinate 111,536,954 downwards.
TCAGGATTATGGGGTATCGGGCTTGTTGTTACGAGTTATTTGGTCTCTGTACGTCCGTTGTGAGGGTTTTGTTCATACTGCCAACACTCGATCGGACTCATTCCCAGTGACAGCTGGACTCCACCAGGGCTGCCCTTTGTCACCGATCCTGTTCATAAATTTTATGGACAGGATTTCTAGGCACAGCCAGGGAATGGAGGGTGTCATGCTTGGTGACCACAGGATCTCATCTCTGTTGTTTGCAGATGATGTTGTCCTGCTGGCTTCATCCAGCAATGACCTACATGTCTTACTGGGATGGTTTGCCGATGAGTGTGAAGTGGCTGGGATGAGAATCAGTACCTCTAAGTCCGAGTCCATGGTTCTCAGCCGGAAAAAGGTGGATCGTCCTCTCTGGGTTGGGGGCAGGCTCCTGTCCAAAGTGGAGGAGTTTAAGTATCTTGGGGTCTTATTCACGAGTGAGGGGAGAATTGAGCGAGAGATTGACAGATGGATCAGAGCAGCATCTGCAGTGATGCAGACGTACTGGTTTGTTGTGGTGAAGAGGGAGCTGAGCTCTAAGGCAAAGCTGTTGATTTACCAGTCAATCGATGTTCCTACCCTCACTTATGGTCACGAGCTTTGGATAATGACCAAAAGAATGAGATCGCGGATACAAGCAGCTGAAATGAGCTTTCTTCGTAGGATCACTGGACTCACCCTCAGAGATAGGGTGAGGAGCTCAGTCATCCGGGAGAGGCTCAAAGTAGAACCGCTGCTCCTCCACATTGAAAGGAGCCAGTTGAGGTGGTCTGGGCATCTGATCAGGATGCCTCCTGGACGCCTCCCACTTGAGGTGTTTCGGGCACGTCCCTCTGGGAGGAGACCCCGGGGCAGACCCAGGACTCGGTGGAGAGACTATGTCTCCCAGCTGGTCTGGGAACGCCTTGGTATCCTCTATGAAGAGCTGGAGCAGGTGGCTGGGGAGAGGGAAGTCTAGGCTTCTCTGCCTGAACTGCTGCCTCCGCAAGCCAGATGTCCAGAAAAGTGGTAGAAGATGGGTGGATGGACAGATATATATATTAAAGGCAGAATGTGTGTTCTGGGATCATTTGTGGGTCTGTTTTCTGCCCTGTTTTGGACACCGGTGGGGGGGTGCCTCCCAGGAAGATTCCTGTCTCTATACCTCAACACAAATTGGTCTGAGATGAGGGGGACTGATGTCCAGCAGGAATGGAGCTGACTCTGCTATGATAACCCATATTTGAAAATAATTTTTGTATGCCTGATAAGAATGGGAATTTCTAAATTAATAAATTAGTAAATTAAAAGGGTATTTTACTGAATCCATTGATAACTTAGGATGAATGAGGTACTTTTTTGAATTTAAACCAAAATTGATGAATTTAATGACCTTTTAACAGATTGGTAAACACAGGAAAAAACAAAGCTGAAGATAGTTGAATACTGACATAAAAGGTAAACAAAATAAAACTAAGAAGATGCTTCTTCTATTGCCGGAGTGTAGAAGGAGACTGAGGCAGATAAGGAGGGGCTCAGATTGCCATCGTGGGGATATTGTGAAAATGCTGACGGCTTCATTTCAACAAGCAATAATTTGAGTGTGACTATACAACAGAAAGAGGATCATCTGCCTGAAACCATGCCACAAAGGTCCTGTCGATGGCCTTCGCAGCTGTCAAGGTTGCAGAAAGATCCACCTGGATCTACACCTGGAAATTAACCATTGCAAAAAGATCCCAAATCTAGGACTCATCAACAGTGCCTACCAACTACTAGTGAACTCTTTTGCTGATTACCTGGTGAGGTGATTGAAACAGTGGGACAATGATCATGATGTGAAGTTGAAATGTACTACCTGTAAATAAACTTATGAAGTTTGAAATGTTCCTTTTATTTTTAATTATTTTTATTTTTGTTTTTACCTTTCATTCTTTATCTTTTATCTTTCTACGGGCTGCAATAACACATATATCCTTATTATCATTTTGATTTTAATATTGCCTTTGTTTTTAACATGCCAGTTTATTATTATTATTTTCTGTTATTAGTTTTGTTTATTACTGTTCTATTTTCCTCCTAAAGGACTAATTGTTAGACGGCACCTGGGGCAGCAGGGCCGATGGCGGACTTTCCCCATTACTAGCTAGATAGGGTCTGTTGCATGTAAAATGCACTGGGGCTTAGCATAGCTGCCAGATGGGGTTTTCGATGCCAGAGACAGCCCTGGTCAGGATTGTTAATGACCTCAGTCACAACATGGATTCATACAGAATTTCTGTCCTGGTTCTACTAGATCTAAGTGCTGCCTTTGATACAGTAGACCACCATATTGTTTTAATCAGACTAAAGGATCTGGTTGGCCTCTCTGGTACTGTTCTTAATTGGTTCAAGTCCTACCTCACAGACAGGAACTTTTTGGTAAGTATGATACATGTTCTTCCAAAGTCTACAAAATAAATTGTGGTGCACCCCAAGGTTCAATTTTAGGTCCAATACATTTTAATCTGTACATGCTGCCCCCTTGGAGATGTTATCTGGAGACATGGCATCAATTACCATAGTTATGCTGATGACACACAACTGTATGTCACTGTGTCTCCTGATGACATGGAACCAATTAACACCCTTTTTAACTGTATTTTAGACATTAAGTTATGGATGACAGCAAGCTTTCTTCAGCTTAACCAGGACAAAACTGAAGTTTTAGTTATTGGCCCTGAAGCTCAGAGAGAGAAAATTTTACTAAAATTACATAGTTTGTCCTTTACTCCATTCCAACATGTTAAGAATTTGTGTCATGGTGCGGCCCTCACGGACCGCTAATGAGACGCTATAGGCGACCAGTGAGTTTGTGTTTTTATTAAATAAGGACAAAAGGTACAAAATAATGAGCCACGAGGGGCAAAACACAAATAAAGACTAAGGCAAGAACACACTGACGATACACACAGATTAATGAATAAACTTACGAAGAGTAGCGAGGAGTTAGAGGATGACTGGAGCCGGGATGTAGGGACTCCAGCCTAACGGTGGGGAGACCAGCGTTATCCATTCACGAATGAGGTTGCAGCCCCGAGAGACCAAAGCTGCTCCCTTAAATAGGCGAGATGATAGCACAGCTGATGAGGGCGTCATCAGCTCCATTAATTCCAGCTGTCACAGCCGGCCTCAGCTCTGACAGCCGGAAGCCCCGCAGAGACGCTGTCAGAATAAGAGCTCAGAAGGGTCAAAAGGAGTAATACCGAATGGGAGGAAAATACTGCATGACCCGAGCGCGGACGATATCGGCGCTCAGACCATGACAGTACCCCCCCCCCCCCAATGGTGCACTCCGGGCACCGCGTGACATCCAAGCCTCCTCCCCCACCCAGGATGGGGGAAAAGGCCAGGAGGGAGAGAACCAGAAGAAAGAGAGAGAAAAAAAAATAAAACATCAAGACAAGGAACCGGAGCAAAAAGGTGACAAGAGTGAATACAGAAAACATAACATGGAGCAATTGCAGAGCAAGGGAAAAAAAACACAAAAATACTCCATAATGCATGGGCGGAATGACAGAACAATAAATGCAAATAACAGGGAAGCCATGTCAAGAAAACCAAGATACACAGGCCCAGAAGAAAAGAAATGGCAACCACATATGGTGTTGCTCTGGTGTTGCTCCTAGCGTAGCCCTTGAGCGGCGCCATCTCCCAGCACACTGGTACATGGTAAGTGGAAAATTAAGTCCAAACAAACTCACGGTCACCGGCGTCTCAGTCTGGCTGTGACCTACTGTCATGGTGCGGCCTTCACGAACCGCTAATGAGACGCTATAGGCGACCAGTGAGTTTGTGTTTTTATTAAATAAGGACAAAAGGTACAAAATAATGAGTCACGAGGGGCAAAACACAAATAAAGACTAAGGCAAGAACACACTGACGATACACACAGATTAATGAATAAACTTACGAAGAGTAGCGAGAAGTTAGAGGATGACTGGAGCCGGGATGTAGGGACTCCAGCCTAATGGTGGGGAGACCAGCGTTATCCATTCATGAATGAGGTCACAGCCCCGAGAGACCCCTGTGGTCCTGGTGGCCTGATGATGCGGGTCAGCCTCCTGGAGAACTGTTTTGCCGGTTTGGCGTTCTGGGTTGGCCACCCGACAAACTGAACTTTCTGCTTGGCAACCTGGTTCGGCCGCCGGAGGTTCTGTTTCGCCGGGCCTGGAACCAGGGTAGGCCACCCGAATTGATCCGTTTTCCCTTATCAGTGATCTGGACGCAGGACGCAGGCCACCTGAACTTTTTTTTTTTTTTACTCCATTGCGCTCTGCCTGTCGTCATTCCTGTATTACCCCGCCCCGCCCTCCTCTGTGTGATTAGGGATGTTTTTGTTTGAGGTTGTGGACTGCATTGAACTGTTTATCGCCACTCTTTTACGTGTGTTTTTTTTCTTCCTTGATAGTCTGAGATATGCTCTGGTGTTGCCTCTGCCAGTTATTACTTCTCATTGAACTGTATGTATTCGCCGCTATTGAGCGTGTTTTTTTTTCTCCCCCTTCCTCTGTTTGAGGGGTGATATGTGGTTGCCATTTCTTTTCTTCTGGGCCTGTGTATCTTGGTTTTCTTGACATGGCTTGCCTGTTATTTGCATTTATTGTTCTGTCGTTCCGCCCATGCATTATGGAGTATTTTTGTGGGGGGGGGGGGGGTTCCCTTGCTCTGTAATGGCTCCATGTTATGTTTTCTGTATTCACCCTTGTCACCTTTTTGCTCCGGTTCCTTGTCTTGATGTTTTATTTTTTTTTCTCTCTTTCTTCTGGTTCTCTCCCTCCAGGCCTTTTCCCCCATCCTGGGTGGGGGAGGAGGCTTGGATGTCACGCGGTGCCCGGAGTGCGCCATTGGTGGGGGGGAGTACTGTCATGGTCTGAGCGCCGATATCGTCCGCGCTCGGGTCATGCAGTATTTTCTTAACATTCGGTATTATTCCTTTTGACCCTTCTGAGCTCTTATTCTGACAGCGTCTCTGCGGGGCTTCCGGCTGTCAGAGCTGAGGCCGGCTGAGGCCGGCTGTGACAGCAGAAGTAATGGAGCTGATGACGCCCTCGTCAGCTGTGCTATCATCTCGCCTATTTAAGGGAGCAGCTTTGGTCTCTCGGGGCTGCGACCTCATTCATGAATGGATAACGCTGGTCTCCCCACCGTTAGGCTGGAGTCCCTACATCCCGGCTCCAGTCATCCTCTAACTTCTCGCTACTCTTCGTAAGTTTATTCATTAATCTGTGTGTATCGTCAGTGTGTTCTTGCCTTAGTCTTTATTTGTGTTTTGCCCCTCGTGACTCATTATTTTGTACCTTTTGTCCTTATTTAATAAAAACACAAACTCACCGGTCGCCTATAGCGTCTCATTAGCGGTCCGTGAGGGCTGCACCATGACAGTAGGTCACAGCCAGACTGAGACGCCGGTGACCGTGAGTTTGTTTGGACTTGATTTTCCACTTACCGTGTACCAGTGTGCTGGGAGATGGCGCCGCTCAAGGGCTACGCTAGGAGCAACACCAGAGCAACACCATATGTGGTTGCCATTTCTTTTCTTCTGGGCCTGTGTATCTTGGTTTTCTTGACATGGCTTCCCTGTTATTTGCATTTATTGTTCTGTCGTTCCCAAAAAGACAATTTTAAAGGCCAAATGTCACGTAATTTTTTTTCTAAATGACAACGAATTTAGATAAAATACACATAGCTTAAACCAAATATTCATACCGGAGACCATATCACCCACCTGTATTTACATAATTGCACAAAATACACCAGGTGAAGGCCCCACCTTGCTCGCTGGCTTGTGACAGCCAGTCCAGACCACGCCCATGTTTTTGACGTCACAAGTTGTACCCTGGCTGCCCTGCCTATCCACATTCACACTTATCAACATTGGACAATCATGACGGAAAGTGACAGCGATTGTGAACAAATTAGTTTAGTTTTGTCTTTTTTTTTTGTCGTTTTTTTGTCAGTGGTTCAGACAGTGACAGAGGCATAGAACCTTACAGTTTCGAGCCGTCCAAGATGGAATCAGATGCTTTGTCTGATGACAACAGTTCCGACGATGACCAGAGAGCAGAACCAGTGGAAAATGTCATTGAACTGGACATTAATCGCCTCCAGAATTGGGAAGCCGAAGGGGGTCTGTCGAGGGCGCCCCATAAATATTGATTTTTCGGAAGCCATTATTATTACAGTGGAGGAGAGCCGCTGCTGTCAAGAAATTGACCAGATCAATATGAAAATGGAGGCGCATACCTGTCAAGTGAGACGTTTTTGCCGTATTTTAATACCGTAAAACGCGGCTATAAGGGACGGCGGAGTAATAAGGGGCATTTCTCTGGGAAATGTTTTCATACCCGTCAAGTGAGACGTTTTCGCCGTATTTTAATACCGTAAAACGCGGCTATAAGGGACGGCGGAGTAATAAGGGACACTTTTCTGGGAAATGTTTTAAAAGTAATTCGTGTTGTTATTGTCAAATATTTTAAGGAAAATACGGGGAAAATGCAATTTTAGCAAAAACGGGCGTATTGCCATTTCTGTACGCCCAAAAGAAAAATATACAGGAAAAAAAATTGAGTGTGTTGAGGAGCACGTCGTGTGTGTGATCCCCCACAGCTAGGGTGCTGGCAGATGGCTCAGCCTGAGCTATTCGCACTACATTGAGAAGTGTGGACTCAATCATTAGTCTGATGGCCGCGGCGGGCAGATCGCTCAGCGGGAGCTATTATCACTACATTGAGAAGTGTGGACTCAATCATTAGTCTGATTGTCAGGGCGGGCAGATCGCTCAGCGGGAGCTATTATCACTACAATGAGAAGTCATTAGGATAATGGTTTAACACTTTCAGCTGTGCTGCGGCTGCGGAACAGAGAGGAATCGCCTTACAAATACAGAATTCTGCTTTTTTTTTATTTTGCGCCGGACGCTGAGTTGTGTTGTTATTGTCAAATATCCATGAATCCTTAAAATATTTGACAATAACAACACGAATTACATTTAAAACATTTCCCAGAAAAGTGTCCCTTATTACTCCGCCGTCCCTTATAGCCGCGTTTTACGGTATTAAAATACGGCGAAAACGTCTCACTTGACAGGTATGAAAACATTTCCCAGAGAAATGTCCCTTATTACCCAGCTGTCCCTGATAGTCCCGTTTTAAGGTATGGGTGAAATATCCAATTTTTTCTTTCTTGCTGCTCACTTCAATCTTCCAGTCTCCATATAAACAATCAATCGAAATACCCCAAGCATCAAACTAGGGTACAACCTATTTCGTCACTTCCGCCTTCTTCCCCAGGCGATTCCAGGGGCAGTGAGTAGGAACGTCAGGCCAAGCGCGGCAGTTTTAAATTAACGAATATTCCGGCGTTACTGAAGCATATGCACCAAGACCCGAACCGATCGGTTCCCTTTTATATCTAGTTTCAAGACATTTAAAGTACCCTGTTACGTGACATTTGGCCTTTAAATCAGCAGTTATTCCAGAATTTAGCTGCATGTATTCTGACGAGGACCAGACGGCAGGCTCACATCATGCCGGTCTTAAAGTCATTGCACTGGTTCCCCGTGTCCTTCAGGATCAATTTTAAGGTTCTTTTACTGGTTTATAAATATTTGCATGGTCTTGGGCCTTCTTATTTATCAGAACTACTTCTAACATTTGAGCCCCCACGGCCCCTGAGGTCCTCTGGCATTGGTCTTTTAATTATTCCTACTGTCAGAACATGCACCCACGGTGAGGCTGCTTTTAGCTACTACGGCCCACATCTGTGGAACAGCCTGCCGAAGATCATCAGGGCTGCTGAGAGTGTTCGTGATTTTAAAAACAGGCTCAAGACCTACTATTTTAACTTAGCTTTTGATTAGTTTCCTATTTTAATTTTCTTAATTTCTGATTTCAAACTTTTTTTTATGTTGTTCTTGTTATAATTATTCACTTTGTTATTAAATACTATTACATTTTAAACTTTGAGTTTAAATGGGTGTGTGTGTGTTTATAATTATCTTTTAATTAACAAATTATGTGTTTTATTATTAGTCATCACTAATGGTTTTATTTATCTTATTATCCTGTCCTAACTCTAGTGTTTCCTCATGGGGAGCCCTCCCACGGGGGCGTTGCCTGGTTCTGGCTGCAAGGCGCTGGCCTGTGATTGCCCTGGCCCACCTAATGCCTGTTCTTGGGTGGTGGCAGAGGTGGTGTCACTGTGGCTGCAGACTTGGCACTTCCCTTGTGTGGATGGCTCTCTAAGATGGTGCTTCTACACCTGGATCTTAAGCCATGTCTCACATTGATGTGTGTGTGTGTGTGTGTGTGTGTGTGTGTGTGTGTGTGTGTCTGTCTGTCTGTCTGTCTGTCTGTCTGTCTGTCTGTCTGTCTGTCTGCTTGTACAAGGTTGGGTGGGTGAAGGGATGGGGTGGCAAGGGGTGGAATTGTGTTTTTAATTTGTAAAGTACTTTGTGTCACATTTTTTTGTATGAAAAGTATTACATAAATAAAATTTTGATTGATTGATTGAGAAGACACAAGAGAGCCCAGCTATGATGTATGGTTTGAAGATGGTGGTGCTAATAAAAAGACAGGAGATAGAGCTGGAGGTGGCAGAGATGAAGATGCTAAGATTTTCATTGGGAGTGTCTAGGAGGGACAAGATTAGAAATGAGTATATCAGAGGGACAGGCCAGGTTGAGCGGTTTGGAGACAAAGTAAGAGAGGCAAGGCCGAGATGGTTTGGACATGTGCAGAGGAGGGATAGTGGATATTGTAGCATGACCCTGAGTTCCAATTTATAAAATCATTCTTTGCTGAAGAAAAATTGTTTCAACTGCTAAGTTTGGCCATGAACTGCTTCTATCATCCAAGGACCAGAGCTGTAACACTATCCATCGGCCATAAAGTGGAAGTTAATCCCTTCTCCAGGACTTAGTCCTCCTTCCTTTTCTGCACTTTGGCAAAGGAATGTTCCAAATCGGCAGATTTATGGGTGACATTATCCAGACGTGGGAAGTCAAGATTCTCCAGTAAACAACCAGACAGTTTCACAGTGCTATCTGGTGGACAAATCAGGAATATTTAATTTTTCTCTTTGCAGTGGATTTTATGCATAATGGACAAATAAACTAATTCATATTCTTTCTCTCAGGACAGTATTGGCTACGTGAGGACACAGTTGAACTCTTGGGACAGACAATGGGTTTCAAATGCTTTTATTGATATGATTTGATATGTGCTGCTTTATTTTCAGGAAGAAATTAATTTTTGCATGCTTACTATCACAAATTAATTACATTTACATTGTAGATGCATTTTATGCTCCCTTATTATTGAGTAGAATGTCTTAGTCAGCACACATACTTAAGGATATCAAATGTCTCTATCTCTGCTCTGTGGGGGACCCCCTCCTCTTTCTTTAGGAGACCACAGCTGCACTTTAACTGACCAATAGAACTCCAGACTTTACTGCATTTCCCTTTTTAGATTGAGTTTATGACTTTTGATGAACGAAGCTCAAATGTAATTGGTTCAGCTCAGATTTCATGAAATTCAGTGAGATTCTGCCACACCTAGGAGAAAACTTTCCTTTGTTTCAGTTTGGGGTGTTGGTCAAGCTGTAAGGAGCTTCTTCTGCTCTTCCATTTTTTTTCTCCCTTCCAAGTAAGGCCCAGAGCCTGTCATGCTCTGTGAAAATCCTGTTTTCAATCCTGTGAAAATCCATGTCCATCTTCTTGATTATCAGGAGTCAAGAACTCACCAGGTTTTTTTTTTTTTTTTTTTTTGGAGACTGAGTGATAATTGGTACAAATAAAGAATTGTTAATAAAATTGTCCATTATTGTCCAAAATTGTCCACACTGGACTGGTGCCCTACGAGGATATGAGTTAATGAAAATAAATCTTCATTCCTACTCACATTCATATTTACATTAATACTTGCACCAACAATAAAATATCTATTACCTGCAATGGAGCACTGGAGAGCACTGGAGAAGTCAAAGAACATGATCCTCACTGTATTCCCGGGCTTCTCCAGGTGGAAGAAGTCTATATATTTATGTTTATATGTACATATGTATACTAGCTGCTCTTGTTTTTTTCTTGCCTTCTGATTGTTGCTCTGAGTGTTGCTATCCCTGTGCTGTTGCAATCCTGGAATTTCCCCATTGTGGGACTAATAAAGGCTTATCTTATCTTATCTTATCTTATCTTATTAAACCCTAAATCCGCTACAATATATTGGACAAAGGATGTTTACGATGGAGCTGCCAGGCAGGACGAAAAGAGGAAGACCACAGAGAAGATTCATGGATGTAGGGAAGGACATGGAAAGGGTTCGTGTTACAGAGGAAGGTGCAAGCGATAAGATGAGATGGGGGCAGATGAACCGCTGTGGTGACCCCTAAAGGTGCACGGTGGCGCAGTGGTTAGCACTGCGGCAGCACAGTTTACCCTCGGCCGGGGGATCGCGGGGATCATGAGATCGTGGGTTCGATCCCTACCCCCGGCCAACAGTGATCTGCGTGGAGTTTGCATGTTCTCCCCGTGTTTGCGTGGGTTTACTCCGGGATTTCTCCAGTGTCCTCCCACATGCCAAAAACATGCAGGTTAGGGAGTTAAGGGGCGCTTGCGCACGCAGCGACCAGCAGCTGGTGGCTTGTCACCGGACTGCAGAACAAATCTACCTACGGGTACAAAATAAGTCCAAAAAAAAAAAAGGGAGCAGTCAAAAGAAGAAGAAAGAGAAGAAGCAGAAAGAAACCTTGAACAGAACCAGGCTAAGGGAGGGGCAGTGACTTGCTGTGAATGGTTGGGGGGGATAGAAAAGAAGACAAGAACAGACATGTAGAGAACAATAATGTTGGGGATTTGTGTTTGCTGCAGTCTCTTGAGTCTGTCTCCCAAATCCAGACTGGCAGCTGGTTCCACAGAGAGAAGCCTGATAACTAAAAACTCTGCTTCTCGTTAAAAAAAGCAATTGACTTTTATATTCATTAGATAAGGATAAGCCTGTCATGGGTGGCTCTCGCGAGCCACCATAAGATGCCACACAGTCACCAGAGAGTTTAGTGAGAGTTTTATTAACGGTGAAAATAGTGACAACACAAGCTGCTGAGACAATGACACAAGAGTCTACTCACAACGGGAGGCATAGGGCTAAACAGCATACTACAGGTCCAGAGGAGGAGACAGTCAAGTACAGACAGACGAGGTTGGTGATAATAATAACACCGGCTGCTAAGGCAGAGACTCACAAAGATCGATACACACCGGGAGAGGTAAGGCTAAACAGCATACTTACTAGTCCAGGGGCACGACGGTCAAACCAAGCAGACGTGGTAGGAATAAATCCTAACCATCCATAACGTGACGGAGAGTTAACAGACACTGCTGCGCCGATGCGGCCGCCAGCGCGGGTTAAAGTAGCCTGAGCGCTAACGACCACAAATGCAGCACAGCTGTTGAGGGTTTGACAGCTCAGCGGAAGCCTCCCCAAGCACTATCACAATAAGAGCTCGGAGAGCTAGAATAATAATGCCGCTGTCAAACCCTGACAAGAATAACCCGAGCACCAAGACATAGTGCTCGGGTCATGACAAAGCCATCTTTATTGTCATTCAAATCCATGCAGCCAATTATGTACAGTAGAACAAAATTGTGTTTCTCTTATCTACAATGTTAAACACACACACACACACACACACACACACACACACACACACACACACACACACACACACACATATATATATATATATATATATATATATATACGTATATATATATATATATATATATATATATATATATATATATATACAGTATATACACACACACACACACACATATATATATATATATACATACATATATATATATATACATATATATATATATATATATATATATTCCATTCCATTATTTCTGAACACCAAGCTGGTGCACCTTCAGCACCTTAGATGGTGCTAAAGGCTCACTGTCTGGTGAGGTCAGCGCAAGAAATGAGTGACTGGTAATATCTAGCTGGTGGACAAGTAATCCTGCATTTTGGGACCGCAATGCTCGGTTAGGATGACAAGGTACTACAAGATCTTTTAAATAACAAGGGGCCTGATAGCTTACGGCTTTGTAAGTGAGGAGAAGGATTTTAAGTTTAATTCTAGATTCTGTAGGAAGCCAATGAAAGGAGGACAAAACAGAAGAGATACAACATGAACTCTCTTTTTAGTACCTGCTAAAATTCTAGCTAAACCAATTTTAAAATTTTGCGCAGTATTTTGGATCACACGAAAGACCAGGTAAAAATGGTACTTTCCGCCTTCTAGCTTGGTGCTCAGCATAGTACAACGGAGAAAGGAAAGTTAACATGCAGAGCTACCAGAGGACTGACCCCCCACTGTAGCTTTCACTACCTACAGTAGCTGTGTGGCCTAGGGTCCCGAAACAGAGATAGGCGCTGCTTTACGCCAAATGTCATTGGCATGGGAATAACTTAACTAACTTAACTATTTTGGATAAACTGAAGACTCTTTTGAGACATTTTAAGACAGCCTGATAAAGAATGGCAATAATCTAATCTAGAACTAATAAAAGTGTGGACTACTATCTTATTTTCACTCTGAAACAAGATGTTCCTAATCTTGGTGATATTACATAAATGATAACAAGAGCACTCTGAAATAAGTGCAATATCCCCCACTTCTGTTTTCTTTGAAGAGCCCAATACTTCCTGACGGAGAGCAGTTTTCACCTTTTCAATATATTTACTGTGGCAGAACCAAGTTATGATTAGCCCATCATCCACAAATATACAACAAAGTATACAGCCCATAGTTGTAGGTCAGGATCCCAAGGTGAACCTGTGTACCAAGTATGGTGACCCTAGAGAGCTTTACACGTTCTATAGTAAGAGATCATAGGGAGTGCCAACCTTTTTGCGATCGCAAGGTCAAAGGTCAACATCAACATGACTTATAAACTATATCTCAATAACAAAGAAAGCTAGGGTCACCAAACCTGGTACACAGGTTCCCTCTGATACCATAACCTCTGACTACAGGTTTGGGGTCAAAAGGTCAAAGGTCAAACCAAAGTCACACTTTAGGGTCACAGGGTGAACCTGTGTACCAAGGTTGGTGGCCCTAGCTCTACTCGTACAGTAATATGGCATAAGAAATGTTAACCTTCACCCTTGACCTTTTGACCCCAAACCCACAGTCAGAGGTCAGGATCCCAAGGTGAACCTGTGTACCAGGTTTGGTGGCCCTAGCTTTACTTGTTGTACAGTAATAACGCATAAGAAATGCTAACCTTGACCCTTGACCTTTGGACCCCAAACCCATAGTCAGAGGTCAGGATCCCAAGGTGAACCCATGTAGCAGGTTTGATGACCCTAGCTTTCTTTGTTGTTGAGATATAGTTTATAAGCCATGTTGATGTTGACCTTTGACCTTGGGATCCCAAAACCATAGTCACACTTCAAGGTCACAGGATGAACCTGTATACCAAGTTTAGTGATCCTAACTTTACTAGTACAGTAATAAGGCATAGGGAATGTTAACCTTGACTTTTGACCTTTTGACCCCAAATCCATAGTCAGAGGTCAGGATTCCAAAGTGAACCTGTATACCTGGCTTGGTGACCCTAGCTTTACTCGTTTTATAGTAATAGTAAATGTAGCATTTACCATATTGCAACTGCAATGTTAACTTTGAACCTTTGACCCCTTGACCCCAAACCCATTGTTAGGTGAGGATGCAAGTTGTCACAAGATGTGTATTAGATACAACTACTGTATCAATTTGAAAAGCCTATATCATTCTTTCAGTAGTTACTGTGTTTAGAAGATTTAAGGAAAAAATCTGTCCTTTGCCTCAAGGTCATCTGATGAAAGTGAAATTACAATGTGCACATTATCAGAGTATATCAAACCATGGTATCAAGTTTCAAAACAATCGGACCAAAACTGGACGAGGAGCTGGTTTCACAGGACAGTTACTGTCTATGAAGTGAGGTGACACAGGAGGTCATAGGTCAGGGGCTACAATTCCCGCAAAAATCATCCGATCAAAACCAAATTGCAAAACGCACCTTCTCAGTGTATATCAAACCATGCTACCAAGTTTCAAAACAATCGGACCAAAACTATAGGAGGAGTTGATTTCACAAAAGTGGGACAGACGGACAGACAGACGGACTGACCCATAACATAATCATCCTTCGGTCTTCGCCCAAAGGGCTCTTCAACCCCTTTGGGTTTCAACTGACGGGGAATAAAAAGTGGTCTTAAAAATAAGTTTGATATGTGAATTAAGGGACAAATCCTGTTCAAAATGACTCCAAGGTTCCTCACAGAACTGCTAGTAAATCAAATAATACCATCTAAACTAAGTGTTTGAATTGGGATAGGATTTCTCAGTTTTTTGTTTGTTTGTTTTTTAACAGTGTAGAGAATCAGCAGCTTTACATTTCTAGACATACACATTTCTCAGGATCTCACATGGACTGTAAAGACAGCATCTTTGGTGAAAAAAGCACAGTAGCAGCAGCTCTAGTTCTTAAGAACACTGAGGAGGGCTAAATTGCCCCAGCAGCTACTGCTGCTGTCCTTTTACAGGTGCTCTGTTGAGAGTGTCATCTCCTCTAACATCATGGTGTGGTTTCCAAGCGGCACTGAGGCTGACAAGAGAGTGCTGCATAAAATCATCAGATCTGCACAGGACATTATAAACACACAACTACCCTCTGTCACTGACATATACAGAACCCACCGCCTGAGTTGAGTCACAAACATGATCAAGGACCCATTCCACCCATGTAAGTCCCCAGTAGGGATGGAGGTTGGTCTCTTTGCGATACTGGTGGCTTCCACAAGCTGCTGCATAGCATCATAGGCAGCTGCCACAGTTTCTACAGGGTTGCCACAACATGTGTCATGTCATGTCACCAGTGCCACAGCTGCTGACACAGTTTCTACAGGGTTCTCACGAAATGTGTCGAGCATGCCATGTTAATGAGAACTCCCTATTGGCCTCTGGAAGGTGCTACAGATCCATCCAGTCCTGCACATCTAGACTTTTAAACAGTTTTTAACCTACTGCAATAAAAATATATTTACAGTGAACCCAGGACATTGCTGGGGTTGTGTAAAACACAGTACAGTGTCTTATACATCTGATTGATACAGATTGTTGGGGAAAGTCTTGTTGCTACAGTTCTATATATTCCTAGTTTTTTTTTTTTAATTATCTTTAATCATTTTGTCTATCTTTTCTTATTTCCACTGCCACTAAGAGGAGTGAATTTCATTGTTAACCTGTTCTGTGACAATAAAGCATTTGATTAGTTCATGTGATTGATGGTTTGGATGAGAAATTTCTTTTTTTTTTTTAACTCTGACAGGTCAAATGAATGTCATTTAAGGGAGTTAGTTGTTACTGTATTTAAACTAATGATGGGCAAAGGATCTAACCAATTTTGTTTAGAAATACAGGAATTTTTTATTGTTGAAGAAGTTCATAAAATCCTGGCTAGTAAGCTCCAAAAAAAATAATAGGCTTGACAGAGTCCTGACTCTTTTCTTAAGTTAGAAGTTGATCTCTCCAGGCTAAATAAAATTAGTATAATTTAGTGGAACTCCTTTCTTTCCAGGAGCTTTAAGATGCCAATTACACATATTTCTTTTTTTTAAAGCAGCCACCATGTCTAAAGTCGGGTGTAGGATCGGGTTTTATTATGAAGTGCGGTGTGATGGTGCCGCCTTCCGGTCGCATCATCACACCACCCTATATTCCGGGGCAGCTATCATGGGCACTTCCTCTTTGCCCTGGATGACTCCGCTGGGTGCATTCCATGTACTGTGTACATAGTTCGTAATAAAGCTGTGTTCTAGTGCAACCTCTCGTCTGTCTCCTCAATAATTAAATAATTAAATAATAATAATAATAATTAAATGAATAAATTCTTCATAATTTCTGAATAATGGATACCTCAATTTACCACATATGAAGCCATGCTGCAGCTTGTGGCAGCAGCCAGTGCCATAAATGGAGCTCACTCCTACTGCAGTCTAGTAAACTGCAATTTTTTCTGGATGCATGCTAAATATTTTTCATTAACTTAAAATACAGTTTTCAGTTTAAAAAGAAGATAATAATAATAAAAATGAAGCCTGGCTCTCTGGCTTTATTAAGTCCCCTCTGTTTGGCCCCCAGTAATATTAGATTTGACAGACTAGCTTACCAAGATTTTTTTTTGCATTCAATTTCTGTACAGTGAAGATTTACATTAGTTAAAATTTACTCCACAAAAATGATTTTATTTACTACTTCCAGCATCATCAACACTAACTGTTTTTGTAAAATTTAAGCAAAGTTGACAAGTACTTTTTAAACTTTTTTTTTGCACACACGTAAATATTTCCTTGGAGGTGTTGTACCAAAAATCCTTCTTACCTTCTTCATCTTTGACAAAAAATCTTTATAGTTTCTTCAGGTGCAAAATGCAGTGTGCACTTGCCCACAGCTTTGCTTTCTGTCCAATAAACGATGCAGTGATGGTGACTTATAGTTTAAAAAAAATGGCAATAGGCAATTTAAGGGGGGATGTTATCCCCTTTGTTAGCAAAATTACCCCAAACCATCCCCCTTGTTAGCCTGCAGTCCCCCATCCCCACAAAGAGTGCATATCAGTGGGCTATAGCTGCAAATGTACAAGAAAAATGTTTACATTTTAAGCGAAAAAAGTTACAAATTTAAAAGAAAAAAGTTGCGATTTTATGAGAAAAAGTTACAATTTTAAATGAAAAAAATTGCAAATTTATGAGTATACATTTGTAAATTTGTGTGGAAAATGGAAACAAATTTATAACCAAAAATAGCAACTTTGTAAGAAAAAAGTACTAAATTTATTTGAAAAACTCACAAATTTGACAGAAAAAGTTACATATTTCAACAAAAATGTTACAACTTTACAAAAAAAAACACTAATTAGGAAAGTAAAAACTTTATTAGCAAACAAGTTAAAAAATGAAGCAAATGTGCAGCTTTCATTCTTGTAAATTTTCACAAGAAAATGTTCTTAAATTTGCCACTTTTTCTCATAAATTAGTCACTTTTTTCTGGTATAAATTTGTGGCTTTTCTTGGAAATGACATTTTTTTTTCCAAATCTTCTTTTATAGGAAATTTGGGATTTGCCTGTGGTGAATTTGTAATCATAATCTATTGTCTTTTATCATAATCCTTTATTAATCCCACAATGGGGAAATTACAGGGAATCCACCCGGATGGATGAGGCAGCCATGGTGCGGCGCCAATCCCTTCACACACACACATTCACACCTAGAACCACTTTAGAGTCTCCAATTAACCTAACCTGCGTGTTTTTGGCCTGTGGGAGGAAACCGGAGTAAACTCATGCAGAGAACGTGCAAACTCCACACAGAAGGGTCACCGATGGTCGGGGGTGGGATCGATCCCGTGACCTTCTTACTGTGCTGCCACAGTGCTAAACAATGTTCCACTGAGCTGCCCACATCTGTGAGCAACAACATTTTTAAACTATATTCAAGGAATTATTTTACATTTTACTTGTTTATACTAAAATTGTGAATACCCACCACTGCCATCCCCTTGGTTAAAAAAAAAAAATCACCTACTGAAAACAGCTGTGTACATTCTCTAAAGCTCTGTGTACATGATCTAAGTAATTTCTGGCTGGAACTGTAGGGGGTGCAATACATATATTGTCTCCACACAGTGCTGCCAGATATATGATAATTGTTGTATTTTTACGATAGTTCTGGGACCTATACCAGGGGTCTGCAACCTTTGCCAACCAAAGAACCATTTTGCCCATCTCTGACTAAAACAAAAGTGGCTGAGGGCTGCAACAGCAATTTGACCTTTAAATTAAATATTGTGCTGCTTATATATTTTTTTTTAATATACATACCTCTGAATATTATGTGGCATTAATGAATTCATACTACAACAGTGGAAAAATTGTCATTATATATAGCTTCATTTATATGAAATAAAAGTATTAGGACGATAATACAAATAGTTTTGTGTTGAAAAGTAAATTTCTGAGTATCTGACCATAATTTTTGCATAGTTTAATTATCAGCACATTCATAAATTGTTTTAATCTGAAAAATATCATCCATCTCCTACTTTCAACAGTGATCACACAGCTATAGTTCCTGATATTTTAATAAATGAGAGACAAAAGTTTAATTTAGAAGAAGCTACTTTTCATTCTTTTTATGTTTCCTCATAATGCTCCTTATTCAAATGTATTAATATAATATAAATCTGTATCCTTCTGTTATGTCTGAGTTTGGAGCTGGAAGGACAAGGCCAGGTGTTGAACAGAACACACGTTTATTAACCCCTTGAGTGTGAGAATTTGCATGTCCCTAGTGGCAGAGCATGGCACTGCACCTGCCTTCTCCCTCTGACTTTGTCAAAATTAAGTGAGAAATTTCTGCTTTTTTTTTTTTTAAATGTACTGATTTCTTGTTCATATACTTTGAAGATAAGATGATGAGGTACCTCTGTACGAAAAATGGTGTCAAAAGATTGAACCATTTTTTTGTGTGTAAATACGTTCCAAGTCCAGTTCTGACTGAGTTATGGAATTTAAAGAGGTGCCACAATATTATGCAAATTAGATGCGTAAATTTATTCCTATCTGAAACTTTGGATCATATTTTACATCTTTCTAATTGACAGTAAGCCATTATCTCTTACCACTTTCAAGTTATAGCCTTGGAAATCTGAACTATTTTATTGACAAAAAATATTTACCACTCTTGACCACTAAGGGGTATGTTGCAATTTGGCAACATACACACTCATAGGGTTAAGTAACCAAATTCTCTGTGTGTCTGTCTGTGTGTGTGCCTGTCACGATCATAGGACTCGCTAAAAGATAATAGGACCGGCTATGATGTTCCTATTAAGTCTACACGATGTCCTATGATGTTCCAACGATCTCTACATGATGCCTATACTGTATAGGAATCACTCATGGTCATAGGACTCGCTATGACATCATCAAAGATCAAATGCAGGCATCTGTCATGAACTGGGTTTGGTCTTTTTCCAAATCCAGCTTCATGGCATTGTGGCTGCATTTCTCCTGTCATGTTTTTGGTGCCTGTGGTCTGCCAGGTTATGTTTTGGTCTCTCCTCACTCATTTTGTGACAGGCAGCTGTCAGGCAGCCTTTTGGGGTTTGCCCTGCCCCCTGTCAGCTGACAGCCACTCTTCCTTCTCCTGTCAGTGCTTGACAGCTGAATGCCATTATCGTCTGTGTCTTACTCCTCAGCTCACACTCACACTCACACACACACACACACACACACACACACACACACACACACACATACACACACTCACCCACACCTGTTCTCACTCAGTCCAACTCACACTCACACACACACATACATACACGCATGCACACACTCACCCACACCTGTGCTCACTCAGTCCTACTCACACTCACACACACACATACACATGCACACACTCACCCACACCTGTGCTCACTTGGTTTGTTATGTCGTCATTATTTAAGCTCTGTCTGTTCACCTGTATCTCGCCAGTTCATTGGATTGTGTACCTCCTCCCAGAACTCTTGTAAGTACTGTTTCCCACCGCATCTGGGAACACTTTGGGCTATTTTTTCCTATTTTTCTCCCCCCACCCCCGCTCTGCAGCCTTGTTTGCGAGCGCTTTGGGTCCATTTCCTCTTTGCTTACTCTCCAATGAACCGCTGAGCGTTAGTGTTTGTACTTTGTTTAATGCTCAGTTTGCTCCTTGGAGCTTTGTCATTCTTATGTTCAATATCAAGTCCTGCTGCCCACTCCCCACTCCACCAACACCCCCCCACTCCCAACACACAGCCCCCCATCCTGACCCTGACCAGGACCCAGGTGAGGACGGAGCTGAGGAAGATCAAGGCGAGGAAGGCGCCGGGACCGGACGGCATCAGCGCAAAGTTCCTCAAGTCCTGTGCAGACCAGCTGTGTGGGATTGTGACGTATATCTTCAACATGAGCCTGAAACTGGGGAGGGTACCACAGCTGTGGAAAACATCTTGTGTGGTACCTGTACCAAAAACTTCCCACCCCAAAGACCTGAACAGCTACAGACCGGTGGCCTTGACGTCCCACTTGATGAAGACCCTGGAGAGACTGCTCCTTGCTCACCTCCGCCCCCTGGTGGAACCAGCGATGGATCCACTCCAGTTCGCCTACCAGCATGGCATTGGGGTGGAGGATGCGGTGATCTTCCTCCTTCACCGTTCTCTGTCCCACCTGGAGAAGCCCGGGAATATGGTGAGGATCATGTTCTTTGACTTCTCCAGTGCTTTCAACACCATCCAACCGATGATCCTGAAGGACAAGCTGCTGCGCGCAGGGGTGGACCAGCACCTGTCATCATGGATCCTGGACTACCTCACGAACCGGCCTCAGTTTGTGAGAACCCGGGACTGTGTGTCCGACACGATCATCAGTAGCACGGGGGCCCCCCAGGGAACGGTGCTGGCTCCCTTCCTGTTCACTCTTTATACTGCGGACTTCTCACACAACACAACACACTGCCATCTACAGAAGTTCTCTGATGACTCTGCGATCGTTGGCCTCATCTCCAATGGAGATGAAGCTGAGTACAGAGGGCTTATCCAGGACTTCGTGGACTGGTGCCATCGGAACTGCCTCCAGATCAACGCGAGGAAAACTAAGGAGCTGGTGGTGGACTGCCGCAGGCATGGGCAGCCCCTCACAGTACCAGTAAATATACAGGGAACAGACATCGAGATGGTGACATCCTATAAGTACCTGGGTATTCATCTGAACAATAAACTAGACTGGTCACACAATACTGATGCACTCTACAAGAAGGGACAGCGCAGGCTGTTCCTGCTGAGGAGACTCAGGTCTTTTGGTGTACAAGGGGCGCTGCTGAAGTCATTCTATGACACGGTGGTGGCATCAGCCATCACTTTTGGAGTGGTCTGCTGGGGCAGTGGCATTACTGCAGCCGATAGGAAGAGACTGAACAAACTGATTAAGAAAGCTAGCTCTGTCCTGGGGCAGCGCCTTGATCCGATGGAGGAGATAGGAGAGAGAAGGACGGTGGCTAAACTGTCATCTCTGCTGGAGTCCGAGTTCCACCCTATGCAGGACATACTGAATGCACTGAGGAGCTCATTTAGCAGCAGACTACATCATCCCAGGTGCACAACCGAGAGGTTTCGTAGGTCCTTCCTACCAACGGCTGTCAGACTGTACAACCTAAGCAGGGCTGCTCGCAGAGATAGCAAAAAGACGTAATAAACTAATAGTTTTTTGAATGCAAAAGATGCAATAGACTTACACAATGGTCCCCTCCGGCATACAACTAGGAACATACCGGTCGCTATGGAGGGTGAGAATATGTATGGGCACATAATCATACCATGTAGGATAACTAAGTAGACGGTTATGCTGTTTCATTCCATCTAGCAACAATGCTCCGCACTGTGTGTGTTTATATACTTGCATATTTATTCCACCTAGCTGCAATGCTCCGTACTGTGGGTGTTTATATATTTACATATTTATTCCATCTAGCTACAATGCTCTGCACTGTGTGTTCATATATTCATATATTTATTCCATCCAGCTACAATGCTCTGCACTGTGTGTCTGTGTGTGTGTGTATATATATATATTTTATAGTAATACGTACATATGTATATTAGCTGCTCTTGCTTGCTTGTTTTTTTCTTGCCTTCTGATTGTTGCTCTGAGTGTTGCTATCCCTGTGCTGTTGCAATCCTGGAATTTCCCCGTTGTGGGACTAATAAAGGCTTATCTTATCTTATCTTATCTTATCTTAAATACTCAATCCTGCATTTGGGGCTTTCATCACAGCATCATAGGACTCACTATGCCATCATCAAAGATCAAAGGCAGTCATCACTCTCGATCATCGGTCTCACTATGACATCATCAAAGATCATAGGACTCGCTATGACATCATCAAAGATCAAAGGCAGGCATCACTCATGATCACTATACTGTATATCACGGGTGTCAAACTCATTCCATGGAGGGCCAAGACCCTGCAGGTTTTACCTCCACCCAGTGCCTTCAACAGGTGATTTCACTGAATTTCTTCCCACTGATTGCTGATCAGTGAAAACACCTGCTGAAGAGACTGGGTGGAGGTAAAACCTGCAGGGTCTTGGCCCTCCATGGAATGAGTTTGACACCTCTGCTGTATATAATTCAAGAAATCTCTGTCACGATGTCACAATCGTAGGACTCGCTAAAAGATCATAGGACTCGCTATGACATCATCAAAGATCAAAGGCAGGCATCACTCATCATCACTCTATATATAATCTGTCACGATCATAGGACTCGCTAAAAGATCATAGGACTCGCTATGACATCATCAAAGATCAAAGGCAGGCATCACTCACGATCATAGGACTCGCTATGGCATCGTCAAAGATCAAAGGCAGGCATCACTCACGATCATAGGATTTGCTATGACATCATCAAAGATCATAGGACTTGCTATGACATCATCAAAGATCAAAGGCAGTCATCACTCTCGATCATCGGTCTCACTATGACATCATCAAAGATCATAGGACTCGCTATGACATCATCAAAGATCAAAGGCAGGCATCACTCATGATCACTATACTGTATATAATTCAAGAAATCTCTGTCACGATGTCACAATCATAGGACTCGCTAAAAGATCATAGGACTCGCTATGACATCATCAAAGATCAAAGGCAGGCATCACTCATCATCACTCTATATATAATCTGTCACGATCATAGGACTCGCTAAAAGATCATAGGACTCGCTATCACATCATCAAAGATCAAAGGCAGGCATCAGTCACGATCATAGGACTCGCTATGGCATCGTCAAAGATCAAAGGCAGGCATCACTCACGATCATAGGATTTGCTATGACATCATCAAAGATCATAGGACTTGCTATGACATCATCAAAGATCAAAGGCAGGCATCACTCATGATCATAGGACTGGCTATGACATCATCAAAGATCATAGGACTCGCTATGACACCATCAAAGATCAAAGGCAGGCATCACTGAGAGTGCTGACGTGCTTGCTTACACTTGCTTTCTATGGGCATGCAGAAATACATGCTTATACTTGGTTTCTACACGTGCATGCCCAGGTATGCACTAGTTTAAAAAAAATGTGTGGCACTAACAGACAATCTGCACATGGGGGGGCTGAAAAGTTCATAGGCTGACTATGAAGGAGTTATGCAACAAAACTAGTCATGCATTAAATTCATCCTTTTCTGATACTAACTGCATTGTTTCTTTTCAGATACATTGACATTGTAAACTATGCTGAAAAATAAATGGCATTTGGTCAAATTTGACCAATGCATCATGGTCAGCATATGAACTTTTCACCCCCCCCCCCCCCTATAATTCACTGTTCAAAACCCCACAGCTAACAAACTAGCAGTTATCCTGCAGAGAAAAAGCTGAAAACATCTTTAAGGTAAAAGGCTCACCTCTACCTCACTGTCACAGAATTTTCTCTCCTCTTTGAACAGCTACAGACCAGTGGCCCTGACGTCCCACATGATGAAGACCCTGGAGAGACTGCTCCTTGCTCACCTCCACCCCCTGGTGGGACCAGCGATGGATCCACTCCAGTTCACCTACCAGCATGGCATTGGGGTGGAGGATGCGGTGATCTTCCTCCTTCACCGTTCTCTGTCCCACCTGGAGAAGCCCGGGAATGCGGTGAGGATCATGTTCTTTGACTTCTCCAGTGCTTTCAACACCATCCAACTGATGATCCTGAAGGACAAGCTGCTGTGCGCAGGGGTGGACCAGCACCTGTCATCATGGATCCTGGACTACCTCACTAACCGGCCACAGTTTGTGAGAACCCGGGACAGTGTGTCCGACACAATCTTCGGTAGCATGGGGGCCCCCCAGGGAACGGTTTTGGCTCCCTTCCTGTTCACCCTTTATACTGCAGACTTCTCACACAACACAACACACTGCCATCTACAGAAGTTCTCTGACGACTCTGCGATCATTGGCCTCATCTCCAACGGAGATGAAGCTGAGTACAGAGGACTTATCCAGGACTTCGTGGACCGGTGCCATCGGAACTGCCTCCAGATCAACGCGAGAAAAACAAAGTAGCTGGTAGTGGACTGCTGCAGACAAGGACAACCCCTCACAGCACCAGTAAACATATAGGGAACAGACATCGAGATGGTGACATCCTAGAAGTACCTGGGTGTTCATCTGAACAATAAACTAGACTGGTCACACAATACTGACGCACTCTACAAGAAGGGACAGCGCAGGCTGTTCCTACTGAGGAGACTCAGGTCTTTTGGTGTACAAGGGGCGCTGCTGAAGACATTCTACGACACGGTGGTGGCATCAGCCATCACTTTTGGAGTGGTCTGCTGGGGCAGTGGCATTACAGCAGTCGACAGGAAGAGACTGAACAAACTGATCAAGAAAGCTAGCTCTGTCCTGGGGAAACGCCTTGACCCAGTGGAGGAGATGGGAGAGAGAAGGATGGTGGCTAAACTGTCATCTCTGCTGGAGTCCGAGTCCCACCCTATGCAGGACATACTGAACGCACTGAGGAGCTCATTTAGCAGCAGACTACATCATCCTAGGTGCACAACCGAGAGGTTTCGCAGGTCCTTCCTACCTACGGCTGTCAGACTGTATAACCTAAGCAGGGCTGCTCGCAGAGATGGCAAAAAAACGTGACAACCTAATAGTAGTGAATGCAAAAGACACAATAGACTTACAATATGGTCCCCTCCGGTATACAACTAGGACAATATCAGTCGCTACGGAGGGTGACAATATGTATGGGTACATAATCATACCATGTAGGATAACTAAGTAGACGGTTATGCTGTTCATTCCATCTAGCTACAATGCTCCGCACTGTGTGTGTTTTTTATATTTATTCCATCAGCTACAATGCTCCACACTGTGTGTGTTTATATATTTATATTATGGCGCATATTTAGGGCGCATATATGGCATGCTTGTATGGTACGCACTTTCTCCCACATGTATTTAGTAGGCATGACGGTGCATACTCTACAGACTTCAAACGTCCAAAAGGACATGCCCCGGCAGAGACCTTGGCAGGTGTGAAGTGGTTTCTGGGGAGATGGGAAGTCAGAGACAATGTCCCAGCAGGAGCCCCCGAGGCGAGGGAGACATCAGAGACGCCAACGAGCCTCTGCGGCTATATGTTACTGAAGAACTGTGGGTTCATATGTTTACTGAAGGACTGTGGGTGGAAGGTGTGATGTATTTGATGTGGGGGGTTTTTGTGTCTCTGGGGGTATAAGAGCATTGAGGGAAGATCGTCCTGTCTCTTTTGTTGAGATACTTGCTGTTAGAGGATGTGACTCCAAATAAACCTTTCCTGAGAAATAAACTCAGTCTCGTTTGTGAAGGCATCCTCTACAATATATTTATTCCATCTAGCTACAATGCTCTGCACTGTGTGTTTATATATTTATATATTTATATGTACATATGTATACTCGCTGCTCTTGTTTTTTCTTGTCATCTGATTGTTGCTCTGAGTGTTGCTGTCCCTGTGCTGTTGCAATCCTGGAATTTCCCCATTGTGGGACTAATAAAGGCTTATCTTATCTTATCTTATCTTATCTTATCATTTGAACTTTTACTTTTTTTTTTGTTTTTTTTGTTTTTTGTTTTTTTTAATTTACAGATTGTGAGGAAAAACTGTTGTCTGTATGCTGCTAATTTCAGACAAGTATACTGTATCTGGTTTGCGATGTTTTGTAATAAAAGCACATAACAAAAACAGCCATTCTGAAAACTGAATCGCTGTAGAGGGCCTTTATTTTTACATAACTCAGGAAGTATTAAGCTGTGACTATGAAAAAAACTTTACACTAATTCAGACCGGTCATGTCTGGTGAATCCAGCATTTATAGGGCAGGCAACTTAGGTTATTAAGCAAGAATTCAAGGATTGTTTCTCATTTTTAAGGATAATTAAGGTGTTGATATTAGATAATCACATTTAAGAATTTTTATGGACCTGCAGACACTAATGAGGCGGCTGTTTTTCGTTGTTTGTATTCTTGTAAATTTTCTCCACAACAACCTACATGAACACAAATTAATCTGTCCACACAGAATTAAACTCTATTTTCCTCTGTGATTTTACTTTCTCTGGATTTGTTCATGTCTTACCGAGAGTGGCAGGAAACAGCTGTTGTCCGTGCTCTCCACAAGCACCGTGGAGAGGCTGAACGGCTCTTTGTGCAGCCGCCTTCAGATGTGACAGTCGCACATGGTTGACAACATAATTATTTAAAAAATATATATATATTTTACATTCATAAAAGTATGCGTTTCCATTGAGAAATGTATCCAACTGCAATAAACAATTTTAAGAAATTAAAATTAAAATGAGCTTCATTAATTTCCATGTGTTTTGAGACATAACTACAGGGAGCTGCAGCATGGGGGCCGAAGGACTGCATGTGGCCCTGGGGCCATGGGTTGCTAACCTCTGGCCTATACAATATAGGATCAATACTTTTTAAAAAAGGCCAAATATACAATAGATTTGGCATTTCCATGCTGTAGTGTAGTTATTTATTGTTCATATTGTGTTGTATTTGGAACTCTTATTTGTGTGGCACGGGGTGGTGGCTCCATGTTCCGGTTCCTCTAACCCCATGTGTATAAGAAGGGCTGCAGGTGGGAGGGGCACTCTCTTCCGCCTTTACCTCTGCAGCAGGTGTATGTGTGGTCAGGTGCACTGCGCCCTGTAATATAATAAAAGTGTGTTCAGCTCCACTATTGCTCTCCTCCTTGACTCCAGTTCCAGATATAACATTTGGCGACGGGCAGAAAAGCCATGGAAGCGTGTGGAGCACCAATTCGGCCTTTCTTGGAGCTCCCAGGTGAGCCGCCGGTGCCGTGGCCTCGGTGGTACGAAGCCTTTAACATGTGCATGGTAGCGTTGGACCTAGGAAGGATGGAGAAGCTAAGGGCACATGCGTTGCTTGTGCACAATCTGGGTATGGAGGGCCAGCGGATTTTAGGCATGCTTGGTGACGCGGACAGATACGAAGAAGTGGTCAAGTTAATGGCGCGCCATTTCAGGGCGCCGGACAGCATCATCGTCTGGAGGATTAAGTTCCGACAGCAACGCCAACAGGTTGGCGAACCCATCCAGCGGTTTGTATCAGACTTGAGGCAGCTAGCCGCTGAGTGTCGGTTCGGATGGTTAGAGGAAGAAATGGTTCGTGACCAGTTGACGGAACACACCAACTGTGCTGCGGTCCGGTCTAAGCTGCTCACATTTCCGGGTGAGTTGATGCTGGCCAAGGCCATCAAGTTGGCTTTCCAGCTGGAGGCAGCGGATAAGCTAACTTGGGAGCTGTGTGAACGTCTGTCACCACGAGAGTTGAGATCCTCCATGGCCACACAGGTAGAAGAAAACTCGCGTTCGATCAGTCGGGAGTTACATCTTCCGCAAAAACATAGGTGTTTTTAAAACGTACAATTGCTAAGCTTTACAATGATACCAGACACTCAGGGGGGGTTTCCTGGGACTTTGCTGCTACCAAACAAAGAAAGAGTCATGATTTATGACTTCTCATGCCTGTAGCTCATAATGACACGGTGCACATTTTGACTCATTTTGCCAGCATGGGTCACATATATCAATGTCTCCACCGCAATAAAGTCGGCTGCATTTTGTTAAAATACATATGTTGGACATAATCAACAAGGGGCAGCGCCTTGATCCGGTGGAGGAGATAGGAGAGAGAAGGACGGTGGCTAAACTGTCATCTCTGCTGGAGTCCGAGTTCCACCCTATGCAGGACATACTGAATGCACCGAGGAGCTCATTTAGCAGCAGACTACATCATCCCAGGTGCACAACCGAGAGGTTTCGCAGGTCCTTCCTACCAACGGCTGTCAGACTGTACAACCTAAGCAGGGCTGCTCGCAGAGATAGCAAAAAGACGTAACAACCTAATAGTTTTTTGTTGTTGTTTTTTTTTTTGAATGCAAAAGATGCAATAGACTTACACAATGGTCTCCTCCGGCATACAACTAGGAAAATACCGGTAGCTACGGAGGGTGAGAATATGCATGGGCACATAATCATACCATGTAGGATAAGTAGACAGTTGTGCTGTTTCATCCCATCTAGCAACAATGCTCTGCACTGTGTGTGTTTATACATTTACGTATTTATTCCATCTAGCTACAATGCTCTGCACTGGGTGTGCTTATGTTTATATTTATATATCTATATATTCATTCCATCTAGCTACAATGCTCCGCACTGTGTGTTTATATATTTACATATTTTTTTTCCACCTAGCTGCAATGCTCCATACTGTGTGTTTATATATCTACATATTATTCCATCTAGCTACATTGCTCCGCACTGTGTTTATATATTTACATATTTATTCCATCTAGCTGCAATGCTCCGTACTGTGTGTTTATATACTCATATATTTATCCCATCCAGCTACAATGCTCTACACTGTGAGTCTGTGTGTATATATATATATATATATATATATATATATATATATACTATATATATATTTATAGTAATATGTACATATGTATATTAGCTGCTTTTGCTTGCTTGCTTTTTTTTTTCTTGCCTTCTGATTGTTGCTCTGAGTGTTGCTATCCCTGTGCTGTTGCAATCCTGGAATTTCCCCGTTGTGGGACTAATAAAGGCTTATCTTATCTTATCTTATCTTATCAAATTTACCTTAAAGCAGACATACGCCACAACACCGTGCTTAGATGTCATCTGTCACCGTATGGTGAGAAGCATCCATTCATCCAGTCTACTGGCACAACCACGAACACCAGCAAGTGCCAGAACGATGCCAAAACATTTAAAAAAATACAAAAACTAGATGAGCTGAAATTAGCTGCCACTTGAGTGGAAAACACGTTTGTGGACGGTACATTAAAATGAATTTGAAAGACTTTTAAAAATGCTATTTTAAATGCTCCTGCTACTCACTCAGACTGACTGGTTTAACACTAGGTCAGCCGAAAAGCTCCGTCCATAATCGTTCCTACAGCAGCACCTCCAGGGATAAGATGGATTATGTTATCCTAATTTATTCACCTTATTCCTGGGGGTGCTGCTGTAGGAACGATTATGGGCGGAGCTTCCGGCTGAAATCTTGCTAAATCAGAGGTGTGTTCACACCGAACGCGAACGGGTGGCGTGAATCCATACAAAGTGAATGGGAAGACGCGAGTATGCGTGAATTTGCGTAGTCGCGTGTTCGCTAGCTAGCAGCTAGCTAGCTGCTAGCTTTGAAATTCTGCTGTCACTGCAGTAAAATTATCACCATTACAGAGTAAACTAGTTAGAAAATGAAACTCACTCACCAGGAGACAAGAGGACCGGGAACTCTTAAGCTGAATTGGGATTTTGGAGTTATTTACCCACGGTTTCCGGCCACGAATGTCCTAGCAAGCTAGCAACGTAAACACCCATCATCTGTGAAGTTTTGGAGGCTTGAGACAACATTTTCATGTGAGCCCCTGGTCAGATAATGTAAACGTAAGCATGACATTATTTTGGGAATTTCCACAGCAGGTTGAACACAGCTGCAGAAGTTTTAAAGACAACTTTGCCTGTCTGTATCTCACTATTCATGTCTGTTGGCGTGTGTAGCATCATCTCACTTTGGCTCAGCAATAATTATTCTTCTGCTTAAAGACGTTTTGTTTCACCCAGGAGTAAGACAGTCAAGAACTGATTTTCTCCCCCAGGCCACAGCTGAAATCCCATTCCTTTGCTAAAACCAGTCTAAAAGAATTCAACCTATTTCAACCTAATTCCTCCTGTGCCCCTTTATTGCCCCCATAAACATGGAACAGACATGGAGCCCCTCATTGCCACACTGATTCACAGCTCAATAAAAATCTCCTTAAACCGTGGGACATGCTGGATTTAACCAGTGAACTTTAAAGTACATTATTACAAACTCAATTCTAAACCTTCTCTTCTTTTCAGGACTATGAAAAGCAAATGGACTCTGATGTTTTAATGTGGAAAATCAATAATATGTGTGAAATGCATTAATCTGTGATTTTATATATATATATATGCATGTTAAAAATGTTTAAATGAATGTTTATTCCTGCATGTTGATTTGGAAGCACTGCTTATAAGTTACATTAAGGTTAGCTTAGTTATACATAAACATATTCCAGTGTATTAAAATTGTGTGTCCATGTGGACGGTATCAAATTTCACCCAGCCTTCACTGAGCCCCAGCTTCTCCATCCTATTGGTCCCTCGCAGACAAAGCCTGTCATTGGACTAAAGTTCATCAAGCCTGCCCACGAAGAAGGCTTATTGGCTGAGGTTGCTGTCAACCCGGAAGCCCGCGAAAGCTCAACAGAACTTATAAAAGGAGAAAGACCCCCTGCTACTTCCTCTTTTCGGCTTTTCGCCTCTGTTCACCTCTCTCTTTTGACACGCTCTTTCTGCTCTTTCGTCTCTTTTAACGCCTCTTTGGATGCCTCTTTTGCCTCCGTTCGTCGCTCTCTTCTTTGTCCATTGTCTACACACAGCAAGAAAAAACTGTGGGAAGAACAAAGGACTGTCTGAACAAAGACTTCTCCCATGTGTTGCTTTTTCGAGCACAGAGCAGATAACTCGTAATTTGTTTATGTAACTTTGTATTTTAATGTTTTTTCTTTTTCTCTTAAATGCCTAGGAATTCCTATTTCTTTGAGCTCAATTCTTAATTGGAGTTAAACTCCAATTTTTATTTATCACTTTTTCTTTCTTAAACTTTCTGTAAAACCACCGTTTGTTTTAATTTTAATGTAAGTTTTAATCTTGACTTTATTCTTAGAATATTTTTCTTAACCAATCACACACCAGAAGCTATTATTTTTATCTAAAGTCCGAAACTCTTTAATTTGAGATCGGATCAGATATCTTTAATTAATTATTACCGAAGGCCTCTGAGAAGACGCAGCTCCCCACATCACGTGCAGCTGAGGAATCAGCACGCTTCTGCAGGATTTCAACCATTGAGATCAAACATCCAATGTCATCCATCATCGAGAATATTTGTGGGACAAATATTCTGGGTTTTGCCCCTGAACAACACATCAAAACTTCATGAGGACGACGAAAGAACGTTGACCAGATCAACGGGGAATCATCGAAGAAGAATCACGTGAGCTACAAACTTTAATTCATCTGCTGAATTAAACGTCTGAGGTTCGGTAATAATTTGTATATCTAATCAGATGCAAATTAAGAAGCCATTAACATAACTCTTCTTTTCATTAAAATTCCGTTTTTATTTTCTTAAGATTAAGCCAGGACTTTTCATATAATTAGTAAACTTTCTCCATAAATTTGCGTTGTTTCCATAATCTGTTAACTCAAACTGATAGAAATTCATTTCTCAGTTTAACCCTGGTTCCGAAAATATTGACATTGTTAATCTATCATTTTACAAGATTGATTTTATGATTAAGGAAATTACTGCAATGTCTGTTAATCATTTCGTTTAATAAATATGTGAAAATGAGAGAAATTGTTGAGAATTTATTTCATTCTGAGTCTGTTTCAAGCCCAGGTATCGAATTCACGAAAAAATTTTGAGATTGATTATTAATTAATTTATTGAGTGATTAAACAGGTATAAAGTGAAATTAAAGATTAAATTGCTTCTTAGAGATAGAAGCTGGTGCCCCACGAGTGTTATTAACTTTTCTGGTGTATATGAAACGAAATTTGATCTCAGATTC
Source organism: Pholidichthys leucotaenia (assembly GCA_020510985.1). NCBI lineage: Eukaryota > Metazoa > Chordata > Actinopteri > Cichliformes > Pholidichthyidae > Pholidichthys > Pholidichthys leucotaenia. The sequence continues at coordinate 111,505,050 of CM035840.1, read as the reverse complement.
CAATACATCAATATAAATTAAATAATTTATACCTGATCATATTTATTAATTTCATATTTTCCTTATATGTATTTACATTGATTTATAATGTAATCGTGCGGCACGAAAAATTCGCATGTTCACGATTGGTGTGAATAGAAGGAGCATTTAAAATAACATTTTTAAGAGTTTTTCAAAAATCATTTTAATGTATAGTCCACATATGTGTTCTGCACTCAAGAGACATCTAATTTCAGCACTTGTAGTTTTTGTATTTTTTGAATGTTTTGGCATAGTTCTGGTACTTTTTGCTGGTGTTCGTGGTTGTGCCATAGACTGTATAAATGGAAGCTTCTCACTGGCAATGCGTAGACCATGCTCTGAACGAAAAAGGACTGTTGGTGTGATCAGTGGTACAGACACAGGACAGACACAAGAGCCCACCAGGTATGTTTTCACTTGTATGAATATCACAGATTTGATGTTTATGTGTTGTATACAGTGTTGGGAGTAACGCGTTACTTTGTAATGCGTTACTCACTGTACTCACTGTAACGCCACTACTTTTGCAATAATGTGCTGTGTAACGAAATTACTGTTTAAAAATTCAGTAATGCGTTACAGTTACTGAAATTTGATCAGATGCGTTACTCGCATTACTCGTTTTATTAATATGGATAGATATTTTTTAGCGCAAACAGACGATCATACACCTTGCAGTTGCTAGACACCCTCCTCATCAGCTGCCAAATGGGGATGAATATACAGTTTCAGTGGCTATGGGTGGGACTGCCATCCCCAGTGCCATCACCGGCCTCAAACCACTGGAGGTTGTCATGGCAAAGGCAAAGGCAAGCAAATAAATAAGCAAATAAATATAAACTCACCCTACCGTAACTAACGCATCAGTCACACAGTCTCTTCCTCCGGCCCGTTTCCTGTCCTGCCCCAGTTCACATCACAACCCTGTAGGAAGAAATGCCGTGGCGGTGGCGACTTCTCATATCGAGCCCTGATCACCTGTTGTCCGAGCAGTAAGTAGCCCCTACCAGCTCCTACCTCTGCGGTTAAACATGAGTATTTTTTGAGCAAGAAGCTCACATTTAATGTCTGCATTAAATGCATTTAAAGTTTTCTTATGCACAGAGAAAAAGTGACTGTAATTTGTTGCAGTAAAGAACAGCTTCTTGTAAGCGGTGAACTTTCATTTATCTGTGCTTTCTATTTTATTTTATCTCATTAATCTACATGCTGTTGTGATAGGCAACTATTTCATGGAAGTAAATCCTCTAAATATGCATTTTTAATGGGCTGGTCCAGGGGTGTCAAACATAGGGCTCGTGGGCCAAAAACGGCCCACCAGGGGGTTCAAAATTTTCTCTGTGAATTCACAGCTTTATTTCAAGTAAATTTCTGACTTTCTACTGATTACAATAGTTTGTGTAAATCTGAGACATTTTTTCACGTTAAGATGAGCCTTTTTTTTCATCAGTTTTTCTTCTTTTTTCTTATGAGAACAAGGGGCACTTGATCTTGCTGTGTGTGCAAGATGATTTAAGTATGCATTTAAAAGTAACATGAAAGTTACTTTTCCAAGTAACTAGTTACTTTAATCATGCAGTAACTCAAAAGTAACTCAGTTACTTTTGAAAAGAAGTAACTAGTAACTGTAACTAGTTACTGTTTTTTGTAGCTTGCCCAACACTGGTTATATATGTCACCAGAATGAAGGCTGCATGAAGTAGAATAATAAAATAAAAAATAGTAACAATTTGCTTCCTAAGGCTTAATGATTTAAGAAAGATATCAAACTCTTTTTTTTTATTGGCATTTGTTGCACTGCCTTGGAACGATTTGGACTTCAGCATTGTTATAATAAATTAATAGTGAAGATTAGTAAATTAGATATTACACAAATCTTACACACATCTTTTAGATCCACACATACACCCTCACACACACACAGAGACACACAAGTCAAACCCACACATACACCATTCACACATAAACATCAGTTGCTTACACACATACACACAAGCTCACACACATACATGTACACACATACAAGCTCCACAAGAAGGTCTCTGTTCCTGTTTCCATATATGGGCATGGGGAAAGAGGAAACATCTGGAAAGACAGGAACCAACAGGATAGAAGTCATAAAGAGCTGAGATGACATCTGAAGCCATTTGGACACTGAAAGGACCAGTTCTAACTAGTTTGGACAATGGCCAGTGTATTGTTCGAAAATTACTGGGAAACACCCACTGGAAGCCTTTTTGTAGCTGTGCTGTTCTTTGTTCTGGGTCTTTCCACGAGAGGGGGCTGGAAAGGACCCACAGCTGTGTTCACTGACCCCCTGCGTGGTTCAATAAAAGTTAAACCTCTTCCACTCTGTTCAAACAAAACGCCTAAAAATAACATGCTCAAAGTAAATCAAAAGCTGTTCTTCAACCCGTTGCAGCATCTTCATGGGGTTGGTCTCATTTAAAAGAAAACACTCTGAATTTTTTGGCAAAACAGTCATAATCTCTCTAAGTGCTCCTGCCACTGAGTAACAATCATCTAAACATACTGAATTTGAAGAAAATAAAGTTCGCCTGGGTGTTTTTTTTAGATACAAATGCTTGCAAATAACATACAGCTGTCAGATACTTTCTGGAAAACACAACAGAAATGTAGAACCAAGGTGTTTTCAAGCTCAGGTCAAAATTTTGTAACAATACCACAAAAAATGAATATATTACACAGCTTTTTTCTCAGGATGTAACAAGGCGTTCTTGAACTGTGCCAAACTTCTTCACTTTTCACTCTTCTTCTTCTTCAAACTTCTTCAAGCTTCTTCTGATCCAAGATGGCGCCCACAGTGGTCGACATGGTGCTTCGCTGCGCCCTTTGTTTGTTTTTGTTTGTCAATTGTGTGTCTGCTTGCACTTATACAGGTGAAGAACTTCTAAATATCAGGACTTTCACTCCCACGGACCTTCTCCCAGTTTTTTTAGCTCCTGCCGCCGATCTGGTTCATTGCTTGGCTCGAAAAGTGAGACGGCGAAAGAGAGGAAGACGAGCGGGCGCTCTCGTGCGGCTTCGCAGGAGAGGCACGCGCACGGCGCTGCCTGGCATATTTCTGTCCAATACCAACTCTCTCTCTAACAAGGTAGATGAACTGAGACTGCTGATGCGTTTTAAGGACCTCTCCTCCTCGGCTGCCCTCTGTTTTACTGAGACCTGGCTCAGGGAAAATATACCGGACAGCGCGCTGCGCCTCGAGGGTTTCCAGCTGTTTCGTGCTGATGGTGACACAGAGCTTTCCGGCAAGACCACAGGAGGCGGAGTCTGCTTCTACATCAACAGCAGCTGGTGCTCTGATGTAAAGGTGATTTCCAAACACTGTTCTCCCGCCCTGGAATTTCTTGTTATTAACTGCAAGCCTTTTTATTCCCCGCGGGAGTTCGCTTCTTTCATCCTCATCGCTGTGTACGTCCCTCCCGACGCGGACACGCGCGATGCTCAGCGCGTGCTCGCGGACCACATTCAACACACGGAGCGGATTTTCCCAGACTCTCTGGTTATTGTGGCTGGCGACTTTAATCAGAGCAATCTGAGCCCCGATCTCCCCCGCTACAAACAGTTTATTAAATGCCCCACCAGAGGATTAAACACACTGGATCACTGTTACACCACAGTGAAAGACGCATATCGCGCTGTTCCCCGCGCTGCGCTGGGATTATCTGATCACGTGATGGTTCACCTCATTCCCACATACAGACAGAGATTGAAGCTCACTAAACCTGTCGTGAGCACTACGAAGAAACGGACCAGTGAAGCTGAGGAGAAGCTGGAAACGTGCATGGAAATAACTGACTGGGGCATGTTTAAACGAGCCACGCATGATCTGGATGAATATACGGACACTGTGAACTCATATATCCACTTTTGTGAAGAGGACATTCTTCCATCACGCACCAGGGTGAGGTACTCTAATGACAAACCCTGGTTCACAGCTAAGCTCAGACAGATCAGGAAGGAGAAGGAAGCAGCACTGAAAAGTGGAGACAGGGACTGCTACAGGGAGGTTAAATATCGGTTTAACAGAGAGCTGAAGAGAGCTAAATCTGGGTATTCTGAGAGACTCCAGCAGCAGTTCACTGCTAATGATTCGGCTTCTGTGTGGAGAGGACTGAGGCAGATCACCAACTATCGGCCTCAGGCTCCTAAAGGTCAGGATGACAAAGCCCTTTGTCAAAGACTGTCCCAATACTATGCCCGTTTTGACACCTCGTCATCTGTGTCCAACTCCCCCCCTCCCTCCAGCTCCACAGCCTCCACAATCCCTACTTCATTAAAGGCACCCCCCCCTCCTCCCCCCCTGCCCTTATCATCAGTGAGCAGGACGTGCTCAAACAGTTCTCCAGACTGAACCCGCGCAAGGCCCCCGGTCCGGACGGCGTGTGTCCCTCCACCCTGAGACACTGTGCGAAACAGCTGGCTCCTGTCTTCACAGACATTTTTAACTCCTCCCTTAAGCTATGCCACGTGCCGACCTGCCTCAAATCCTCCACCATCATCCCTGTCCCCAAGAAGCCACGGATCACTGGACTTAATGACTACAGACCTGTAGCGCTCACCTCTGTAGTCATGAAGTCCTTTGAGCACCTGGTCCTGCCCCACCTCAAGTCCATCACCACCCCTCTCCTGGACCCGCTGCAGTTTGCCTACCGAGCCAACAGGTCTGTAGACGACGCAGTCAACCTGGCCCTCCACTCCATCCTGCAGCACCTGGACTCCCCGGGAACCTACGCCAGGATCCTGTTTGTGGACTTCAGCTCCGCATTCAACACCATCCGCCCCGCTCTGCTCCGGAACAAGCTGTCCCTGCTCAACGTGCCTGACTCCCTCTGCAGGTGGATCACCGACTTCCTGACGGACCGGAGGCAGCATGTGCGGCTGGGAAAGACTGTCTCAGACTCTACTAGCATCAGCACCAGATCACCCCAGGGCTGTGTACTTTCCCCCCTACTCTTCTCCCTTTATACCAACTCCTGCACCTCCAGCCACCAGTCTGTCAAGTTGATCAAGTTTGCGGACGACACCACCCTCATCGGGCTCATCTCCAACGGCGACGAGTCCGCCTACAGGAGAGAGGTGGCCCAGCTGGCATCCTGGTGCAACAACAACAACCTGCAGCTGAACGCTCTGAAAACAGTGGAGATGATTGTAGACTTCAGGAAAGTCACAACCCCTCTGCCCCCCCTCACCCTCACAGGCTCTCCCATCACCACTGCTGATTCCTTCCGCTTCCTAGGCACTACCATCACCAGGGACCTCAAATGGGAGCCGACCATCAGCTCACTCATCAAAAAAGCCCAGCAGAGGATGTTCTTCCTGCGGCAGCTGAGGAAGCTCAAGCTACCCACCAAGATGTTAGTGCAGTTCTACACAGCCATCATCGAGTCCATCCTCACCACCTCCATAACCGTGTGGTACGCAGGAGCCACTGCCAGGGACAGACTAAGGCTGCAGCGCGTCGTGCGCACTGCTGAGAAGGTGATCGGCTGCAAGCTCCCATCTCTCCAGGATCTGTACATCTCCAGGACCCGGAGGCGTGCTGGCCGGATCATAGCCGATCCCTCACACCCTGGTCACGTACTGTTTGCCCCCCTCCCCTCAGGTAGAAGACTTCGGTCCATCCAGACTAAAACCTCCCGTCACATGAACAGCTTCTTCCCCTCTGCCATCAGACTGCTGAACACTAAGTGACTTATTGACTCTCGTGCACTATGTACAACAGCTCAACCAGACTCATGTCAATCATCACTGTTTTCTTCCTGCATTACCGACTGCACTATATGGTTCTCCACAGTATCTGCTGCTCGCTAATATATTTTAACTGCTGACCAGTATCACTTACTCTTATTCTACACTTTATTGCATGTATAGTTTATTTCTTTTATTTTATCATGTTTAATGTTGCAGCATTGCACCGAAACAAATTCCTAGTTTGTGTACTACATGAACAATGGCAATAAATCTGATTCTGATTCTGATTCCGATTCTGATTCTGATTCTGAAAAACTGTGCCCAATGGCACAGTTTGGAAAACTGTGTTCCAGAGTTCACTATCTCAGCAGTTTGCACAGTAAAACCAAGGGGTAATAACCCAGACATACACAGCACAGTTCCTGTTTTGTTTTTGTTTTTTTACAGGCAAAAATAGCCTACAGTGTAAGAAAAATTATGCTAAAAATTAATACATTTCACTAAAGCATACACAAAAACAACCCTCCCCCTTCCAATTTTTCCAGAGTTCACTATCTCACCAGTTTAAACAGATACAGGTCAACTGGACCCCTGACCAAGTGCCCACCCCAAGTGGACCACAGAATCCAATCTGTACATGTACAAGTGCATTCTCCATCCAGTGATTTGTAAATGTTGCCCCAGATGAAAACCAGGCTGTGGGACTATAATGTTCTGAATGAGGCTTTAGAAAATTATGAATCACTTTGTAAATCACTGGATTGAAAATGTACAGATTGAATACCGGGGTCCACCTGGGGTCCACACATTAGTGTGCTCACTTGGTCAGGGCTCCATTTCACCAGATCACGTTTACACAGTAAAACAAAGGCATAATAACCCAGACAGACACAGCACAGTTCCTTTTATTTACAGGAAAAAATAGCCTACAGTGAAATAAAAATTATACTAAAAAATTATTAAATTTTTCTGCAATACACACAGTAACAAATAACCCCTCCCCCCCACACATGGCGCACACAAAAACGTTGCCATGCGGGACCCTTGTAATTACCGATTGGTCAAAAGTTATTTTTATTACTATTTTTATCGATAAAGAATAATTTAGGACTTCCGGTCTGGACGCCATGGCGACTGCAGCTTAACACTGAAGCTCTCAGACCCAATCCAACACCTTGAAAATCAAACTTAACGGATTTTTGGAGGAGTGAAAATCAAAAGACAAAATCATCATGTCTAAAGGAAAACAGAAGAAACTGAAATTCTCCAGGCCAGGACACGTATCGGCCGGAGAATCTGAACTGGAAGATCTCCGTTCAGAAGACGAGGAACTGGTGGTAGCTAACAAAAAGGTTAGCCTGAAATCGCTATTTGAAGAGCTACGACGATTTCGCCGAGAGGTTACGGCCGAATTTCGGGAATTCAGAGAAGAATTGAAAAGGACAAACAGCAGAGTGGACCAGGCCGAGAACCGAATCTTGGAAACAGAGGAACGAATAAAAGTGCTCGAAGATTCTGTGCTGGACCTACGCAAAAGACAAGCATCTATAGAGGTTAAGCTAGCCAACCAAGAAGGAAGACAGAGAAGAGACAATATAAGAATTCATGGTCTGATAGAAGGAGCCGAAAACGGTTTTAACTCAATGGCAGAATGCGTGGAATCTTTACTAAGAGAGAAATTGGATATTCCACAAACCACTGACTTAAACATAGAAAAGGCACATCGTTCATTAGCCGCTAGGCCGGCGGCGGAAACGCCCCCACGTTCGGTGTTGGTAAGATTTTCCAATTTCAAAATAAAACAAGAGGTTGTCAGACTGGCTTGGCAGAAAAAAGGATTTATGCACCAGGAGAGAAAAGTCTTCGTGGAACACGATTACGCCCCGGAGGTCCTTAAAAAGCGCAGGGAATACAATGACGCGAAAAAGGTGTTAAGAGAGAAGAAATTGCGCTTTCAGACGCCATTTCCTGCGAAGTTAAGGGTCTTCTACGGCGAAGAAACATGTCTCTATAATTCGGCGGAAGAAGCAACAGCTGACATGGTGAGAAGAGGGCTCCCGGTAACGGTATTTAAACCCGCAGCAGACCCGAGTGAGAAGATCAAAGCGCAAACATGGACAACACAAAGACCTTCAAAATCCACGGGCCAGCAGCGGGAAACCCAGCGCCAGAGCGTCGCAGATAAACTGTCCGTTTTCAGGTTGGAATAGCGACCTTTTTTTTTTTTTCTCTTGAATCAATCTGCACATCCAACCCCCCTCATACAAGGTAACAAACATTAAAGGAGATGCGTATTCAGCATGTGGTAAAACATTTCATGGAACAGTCATAATATTTGAAACAAATAAGTCTTTTTAATTAAAAAAAAAAAAAACAACTTGTTAAAATAGAAATGTGACAATAATCCACATGTTCTCCTCACACTAACAAATACTGTTTTTGCGTGAATGTTTGATGTGATGGGGGTGGGAGGGTGCACACAGTTTCACAGGGTATAGGCATAAAGGGAAAAAAAAAAATCATTACAAGTTCGGATTGGGTTCTGAAACTCACGTTAAAAGCATGGGACAACTTACAGGGGTAAGAGAGGGCCCTCAACACGTAACAGAGTTTGAGGAATTTCCCTCAGGGCCTTCACACCATCAAGGCTCTTACAGGGTCTTTAAAAAGACCTCAGCTCAGGAAGTTCTTTTGACAGCTTTTTGTTTTAAAGTTTTATACACTATGTTCTTAATGTTTTTCTTGTTTTTAATGTTCTTTCAGTTTCTGAGTAGCACAAAAGAGGGCCACCACACAGTTATACTAAACAAAACAACACAATGGAGAAACAGGGTGTAACCAAAATAATTTCATATAATGTAAAAGGAATCCTGAATCCAGTTAAAAGATCCAAGATTCTAGGCAAAATGAAAAAAGACAAAGCAGGAATAATATTTTTACAAGAAACCCACCTAAAAGACGTGGAACACAATAAACTCAGTAGACAAGGGTTTAAAATGATCTCTTCATCTTCATATAAGTCAGGGAGGAGGAGGGGAGTAGCGACATTGATATCAACCAAAATTACATTTGAAAAAAAATCAGAACACAAAGATAAAGAAGGGAGATACAGTTTGGTAACTGGGCGGCTAGAGGGAGAAGATATCACTCTGCTGAATGTGTATGCTCCCCCAGGGGCTAACTGGAAATTTTATAAAAATGTATTTGACCTAATGATAACTAAAGCTCAAGGTTTAGTGATATGTGGTGGGGACTTCAATTTTAGACTGAATCCATACTGGGATGCTTCTGGTAATTCTCCACATCAAAATAACACCCAAAACAGGAAGACTCGGATGCTACTAAAAGAAATGGGAATCTGTGACGTGTGGAGGGAACTCAACCCCAGTGTAAAAGACTATACATTTTACTCAACTCCACATTCATCTTACTCAAGGATTGACTATTTTTTTATGTTTAATAGAGACATTGGAAGAGTAGAAACATGTAAAATAGGACTGATGGATCTCTCTGACCACAGTCCGATCTACATGGACTTAAATATCCAAAAATACACAAATAATACATTTTCTTGGAGGTTAAATTCAAATGTCCTGAAAGGACCATTGAAAGATGAATTGGAATCAGATATTCTCAGATATTTGGAAGAAAACGATAATGGAGAAGTATCCCCTTTAATACTGTGGGATGCATGCAAAGCTGTAATAAGAGGAAAGATTATTGCAAAACTGGCAACCCAAAAGAAACTAAGACAAGAAAAACTATCCACATTAGAGTCAGAACTTAGGAACCTAGAAAAAGAACACAAAGGCAGCACTCATTCTACTGACTCGCTCAAGATGAAGGAAATTAAAAACCAAATAAATGAGATCTACACAATAGAAATCCAGAAGAAACTTACATTTTTGAAACAAAAATACTATGAAGCAGGCAGTAAATCGGCAAAATTGCTAGCCTATAAATTGAGGAAACATCAAACAGAAAGAGCAATCTACAAAATCAGAGACCCAGTATCAAAGGAAATAAAATTCAGAATTCAGGATATTCTTAAAAGCTTCGAGAATTACTATAAGAACTTATACTCCCACAAAAAACATAAAAACGCATCCGAGGCATTCCTAAACACATTAAACCTTCCCCAACTTACGGAGTCACAAAATAAAACACTACTGTCAGAAATACATCCTAAAGAATTGGAAAAAGCAATTATGAAACTTAAAGCTAACAAATCCCCAGGAGCTGATGGCTATACAGCAGAGTGGTACAAAACCTTTAAACAGCAACTATCTCCTCTCCTCCTGAAAACATTTAATTATGTCCTCCACACAGGGGAAATCCCCCCTCCTGGAGAGAAGGGGTCATTGCAGTTATACCTAAACCTGAAAAGGATAAACTAGAATGCTCCAACTACAGACCAATCAGTGTACTAAATCAGGACTATAAGCTTTTTACCATTATCCTTGCCAAAAGGTTAGAAAATATACTGACAGACCTAATTCATTTAGACCAAACAGGTTTTATAAGACAAAGACAGACACAAGACAACATTCGACGCACTTTACACATAATTCATCATATAAAAAAATATAACTTAAATGCAGTCATATTGGGATTAGATGCTGAAAAAGCATTCGATTCGGTTGACTGGTCTTTTCTATATAGAATCTTATCCAGTTTCAATTTTCATAACAACTTCATTAGAACTATACAGGCATTATACAAAAAACCAACAGCTAAAATAAGGATTAACGGTAATTTATCATCATCTTTTGAACTGGAAAGAGGATGTCGTCAGGACTGCTCCCTGTCTCCACTGCTCTTTGCAATCTTCATAGAACCTCTGAGCCAATGGATAAGACAAAATCAAAAAATTCAAGGTATTACACTTGGTCAGAAGGAACATAAAATAGCACTCTTTGCTGATGACATTTTAATATACCTAGGGCAGCCGGACACTTCTTTACCAGAACTAACCTCAATTTTTTCAGAGTATGGAGATTTATCGGGGTACAAATTAAACATGCATAAAACCCAAATTTTAACATTCAACTATGACCCAAATCATTATTCACTAAGCAAACTCAAAACTAACTGGGAGTCGGAATCTATGAAATATCTGGGGGTCAATATCCCGAAACAACTCAACAAAATTATATCACTAAACTATGATCCACTGGTGACAAAAATAAAATCTGACCTAGCAAGATGGAATATGATACCATTCTTGGGTACTGCACAAAGAATTGAAGCAGTCAAAATGAATATACTTCCACGTCTTCTATACCTTTTCCAAACAATACCGGTAGAACCTCCCAAAAAAACATGGCAGGAGCTGGACAGAAGGATCTCAAGATTCATATGGCAGGGCAAGAGACCTAGAATCAGATATAGAACCCTACAGCTAAACAAAGACAAAGGTGGGCTCGCGCTGCCAAATATCAGGGACTACTTTAAAGCCGCACAAATTAAAACTTTAGTAGAGATATGTAACCCAGTCTACACTGCACAATGGAAGGAGATCGAATGCCAAATAACAAGTGACATCCCCCTACAGGCGATAATAGGGAACAATGCCTTACCTAAGCTTTTGAATAACACTAACCCGTGGATAGAGACCCCGCTAAAAATTTGGTTTAATATAGTCAGAGAGAATCAAACTAAAGAGCCCTATCGACTTCTGCAATGGATTGCCTATGATCAAGACTTTACTCCTAATAAAACAGACACCAGATTTAAAAAGTGGAAGGAGAAAGGGCTGATAAAATATTACGATTTTTTTAAAGGGCAAATCTTAAGAAGTTTTGAAGATTTGAAAAAAACAAGGCCTAATAAATCAAGACCTTTACAGGTTCTTCCAGCTTAGACACCACATAAACAATATACTTAAAAAGGAGGATTTGGAAAGGGCCCAGTCAGGTGTTCTGAAGGTCTTCTTAATGGCATATAAAGGGATCCCAGGGATCAGATACATTTCTAAAATATACCAAGGTCTTCAAGACTTAAAAGGAGACAACACATCTTATATAAAAGAGAGATGGGAAAAAGAGGGAAATTTCACTTTACAACTGGAAATATGGGAAAAGCTAAATAAACAGCAATGGAAAAGTACCTCATCCCTGCAGTGGAGAGAATTTGGATGGAAAAACTTGGTAAGATTTTTCAGAACACCTGCACAAAACAAATTTACCCATAAGGGATTGAACTGTTGGCGCTTGTGTGGTGAAAAGACTGCAAATCATTTTCATGTGTTTTGGTCATGCCCAGTTATCCACCAATATTGGACCAATGTACAGACAATATTGGGGAAAATATTCAAAATAACAGTTCCCTTTTCTTTTGTAACTTTGTATTTGGGTTTACTACCGGACTCACTGGAAAGACGAGGAGAAAAATACTTATTCAATGTTTTAATATTGGCAAGCAAAAAAGCTCTAACTAAAAAATGGATGTTGAAGGACTGTCCTACACCTGAAGATTGGATTAACGTGATCCAAGACATTTACTCGATGGAAAAGTTGACATTCGCACTGAGACAGGACATGGATGGGTTCATGAACTTTTGGCAACCCTGGATCGCATATGTGTCTTCCATTAGATCTAATCTTTGACAAATACCATTTCAATAATGGTTCCGCTCTTTGTTCCAACGCTACTCAGATACTCTTTTACCTTTATTTACTTACTTTTTCTTTTTGTTTGTTTTTTGCTGGTTTGTTTTTTTTTTGTTTTTTGTTTTTTTTTTCTCTTTAATTTCACTTTTTCTTTCACTTTAAAAAAAAAAGGGGGTGTTGTAAGAATTAATCTTCCAATGTTGTCAGATATCAGAAAATAAGGGAACGTGATGAAAATGTAAACAATGCATTGCTGTAACGACCTGTATACCCTTTACAAAAACTTAAATTAAAAAAAAAAAAAAAAAAAAAAAAAAAAAAAGAATAATTTAGATTATAAGACTTACCTATCCACAACCGCACTGTTGCTGGTACTGTCCGCTGGCGTCTGACGATTGTCAACTATTCCGTTGTTGCAACCTCCATTGTTTACTGAGTCGACGTCCAGGTCGCCCGACCCGGTCAAGCCATCTACGCTTTCATGCATGCCCTTTTGGTTTAATTTGTGAACCATTTTTCAAAACAAGTAAAATAATAAATGATGATGATACCTATTATTGTAGTTACGATGATGATCATGATACCTATTATTGTTACAATAAAGAATCCTTTAAAAAATTCCTGTATCCAGATGGTGATCCGGATCATCCCCCAAATTTAATCAGTTCTTCCTTGTACCATTTCCAACAACGCCTGAAAGTTTCATCGAAATCCGTCCAAAACTTTTTGAGTTATCTTGCTAACAGACAAACAAACAGACAAACAGACAAACAAACAGACAAACCAACGCTGATGATCACATAACCTCCTGGCGGAGGTAACAACGCCTAAAAGTTTCATTGAGATCCGTCCAAAACTTTTTGAGTTATCTTGCTAACAGACAAACAAACAGACAAACAAACAAACAGACAAACCAATGCTGATGATCACATAACCTCCTGGCGGAGGTAATAACAACGCCTGAAAGTTTCATCGAAATCCGTCCAAAACTTCTTGAGTTATCTTGCTAACAGACAAACAAACAGACAAACAGACAAACAAACAGACAAACCAACGCTGATGATCACATAACCTCCTGGAGGAGGTAATAATAGAAAAAGGAGTTACCCAGGGAAGTATAAAATGTTTAGATAACTTTATATACTACATAGGCTACTACTAGGTTAAATAGATGATGATCCTTATGAGTCTATGGTTAGTACTGACTGTACAAAGAAGGACTATAAGGCACATGGTGAAATGTGAGGTACCAATTATACTATAAGGTGCAGTATAGCAGTATTGTTATGATCAAAATTCAACATTAGAGTGAGTTATTATATAGTGAAATGGCATGTGGCAGAAAAGATTTCCTGTACTTGGCTGTTCAGCAGCGAAGCTGTAGCAGTCTACTGGAGAAAATGCTCCGCTGTCTGTCTAGTATGTGGTGGGGTGATCAGGATTGTTGCCTCCGCCAGGAGGTTATGTGATCATCAGCGTTGGTTTGTCTGTTTGTTTGTTTGTCTGTTTGTCTGTTTGTCTGTTTGTTTTTCTGTTAGCAAGATAACTCAAAAAGTTTTGGACGGATTTCGATGAAACTTTCAGGAGTTGTTGGAAATGGTACAAGGAATTACCTCCACCAGGAGGTTATGTGATCATCAGCGTTGGTTTGTCTGTTTGTTTGTTTGTCTGTTTGTCTGTTTGTTTGTCTGTTAGCAAGATAACTCAAAACGTTTTGGACGGATTTTGATGAAACTTTCAGGCGTTGTTGGAAATGGTACAAGGAAGAACTGATTAAATTTTGGGGATGATCTGGATCACCATCTGGATACAGGAATTTTTTAAAGGATTCTTTATTGTAACAATAATAGGTATCATGATCATCATCGTAACTACAATAATAGGTATCATATCATCGTGATGATGATATGATGACTATGATGACTATGATGATGATGATGATGATGATGATACCTATTATTATTACTACGATGATGATGATACCTTTTATTGTTACTACGATGATGATGATACCTATTATTGTTGTAACTATGATGATGATGATGATGATGATGATACCTATTATTGTAACTATGATGATAATGCTCAGATGATAATGCGCAGACCTCCGCCAAGCGGACCTCCACCACAGACTCAAAGGTCTCCGGCCTGAGACCAATTACAGAGCCAGCCTTCTTGATAATCTTGTCAAGTCTATTGATGTTGCTGGCTCTGATATAGCTACCCCAGCAAACAACAGCAAAGAAGATGGCACTGGCAATGACGGTCTAGTAGAAAAGCTCCAGCATCTCGCTTCACACATTGAAGGATCTCAGTTTCCTCAGGAAGTAGAGTCTGCTCATCCCCTTCTTGTACGCAGCATCGGTGTTAGATTTCCAGTCCAGTCTATTGCTGATCACGACACCCAGGTATTTGTAGTCCTCCACTACCACCCCCCACATCCTCCCCCCAGTCCGCAATGGCTGTGAAGGCATCCTCTTTTTCCTGAAGTCAGTCACCATCTGTGTGATCTTGCTGACATTCAGTCTCAGGTGATTCTGCTCGGTCTGGTTCACAAATCTGTCTACCAGTCCCCTGTACTCCCCCTCCTCTCCCCCTCTTATACACCCAACAACAGCTGAGTCGTCAGAAAATTTCTGCAGGTGGCATGATTTGAAGTACTGAAAGTCATTGGTGTATAAGGTGAAGAGAAAAGGAGAAAGCACAGTCCCTTGTGGAGCTCCCGTATCACTAACCACCACATCAAACAAAACACTGCCCAGCTGGACAAACTGTGGCTTGCCTGCCAGGTAGCTAGTAATCCAGGAGATCACAGAGCCATCAACCCCAATCATCTGCAGCTTCTCACCCAGCAGCAGTGGCTGGATGGTGTTAAATGCACTGGAGAAATCAAAGAATGTGATTCTCACAGTGTCTCCTTCTCCATCCAGGTGCAAATGAGCTTGTTGCAGCAACTCCTAAATGGGGCTGATACACAAACTGCAGAGGGTTCAACAACGTCTTCACCTGCGGCCTCAGGTGGACTAAGACAAGTCTTTCCATGACCTTCATCACATGAGATGTGAGGGCAACTGGTCGATAGTCATTCAGGTCTGATGGAGACAACTTCTTGGGGACAGGAACCAGGCAGAATGTCTTCCACAGCACCGGTACTCTCCTCCAAACTCAGGTTCAGATTATGTAGTAGGTGCTTCAGTACTGGAGCTAGCTGGTTGGCACAGGTACTCAGGTTCCAGGCAGAGATGCCATCAGGATCTGTAGCCTTCCGCTGGTGAAATCTCTCCAGCTGTTTCCTCACCTGGCCTGTAGTCACAGTGATGTGGGGGTTGGTGCTGATGTCTTCAGTTGGGGGGGGGGGGGGGTGAGGGGGGAAAGAGGTGCTGCACAGGGGAGTGAGGGGGAGGGGTATGTGGGGGTCTGGTTCTGTTGTGGGAGTGACAGACGGTGAGTTGAACCTATTAAAAAAACAGATTCAGCTCATTAGCTCTCTCATGGCTCCCCACTGTCGGTCTGTCTCTCCCCTTAAGCTGGATTCATGCTGCATTTTCCCTCTGGTCTGCTTTTGTCCACGTGTGCTTTGGACAAGCCTGGTGTGCACCACTGCATATGCTCACTTTTTTCTTCTACCAGGCCAAGCAGATGACGCATACGCACGACTGCTATTTGTAGTTTCGCCACAGCCCTATGGGTAGTGCAAATGTTCTAACAGGCCAGTTTGTTCACCAGCTATAAACGTGAGAGCAACACACTTTTTTTTGGTAGCAACAACCATGGCATTGTTTCAAGGAAAAGGAGGAATTATCGTTTTCCAGTACTCTTCTCCGCTCAAGCTGCTGCTGCAAAACAATTCATGTATGCTTATTCTCATCTTTTGCGTCCTCTTGGACTTCTTCATCTACTTGGACTTTATATGTTGTGTTATTAGCGCCACCTTGTGAATGGGACATTCAATCTTGCGCATGCGCAGTCAACATGGTCAGGCTGCACTGTCAGAAAATTTGGCCTGCATACGATCATCCGCAAAAGAGCTCTGCAGACACTAGTGGACTGGAGGATATGACAAAAATTTCATCACACTGTGGAGAGTGTGGAAATGATGAGGCCAAGTTACGATCAGACAAAGTTTATTCACACTCTCACATCATCATACACAGAAAGCACTGAATAGCCAAACCAGGTTTCATCCCTTAAAACTCCACAGATCATCTCACATCTGCATGACATTTCACCTCCACCATCGTCGGTGTTCTACCTTCCAGCCTTGGGCGTTGGTAGGATTCAAGCCTGGGCAGGAAGATATGGAGGACAAGATGTTGCCCATGCAGCATGTCCCCCCTCTCCATGTCACTGATGAATCCAAAGGAACAGCAGGGCTGCTACAGTTTGGCACCAGCGCCGTCGCAGGAGCTCCCAGAACGATGTTGAGCACAACAGAGAACTGCCTTAGGGACTCCGACTCCGGATTTTTCCTCAGGGTTGACTCCCGAAGCCTTTCCCATGACCGGGTGTGCCGCAAGGCAGCAGAGGTTTGAAATCAGGGTTTACCTTCCCCTAGATGGGCTACCTTCCCAGGTTGACGAGCCACCATCTACCCGAAGCATCTGGTTTTAAGGCGCCAGAGATCCGCCCCCACCCCTTCTCCTATTAGTAAAAGCAGTTCCGCCGGGCTTAGAGACTAAACCACATGGGCAGGCTAGGAGTTGGACTTAGTTGTCAGAGGCTTTTCGAGACACACGCCATAAGGAGCATTTTATGAGCACTGGGAGCTTAACCCCAGTGCCGCTCCTGGCTATGACAACCTTGGAACCACCTCCACCATACATTTTCCTTAAACCCCCAGCTCTCTCTTCCTGCCAACTCCTCATGAGGTCCCTGCCTATTGTTCTCTTGTGTCTAACCACTGCCTCCTGACTGAGACGCTGTCTGCCGACACAACCACAATATACATTGCTATATCACCAATATGCATCGCCATAATCACCCCCCCCCCCCCAGACAGAGTTTCAGTCGGCACGTCTTTTGGGCTTCAGTCTCCTCCCATATCTGCTGTAACGGGGGTCTCTGTGCCGGCGGGGGGCTGGACGTGTGTCTGACTGCGGGTGGGCCAAGGGGAGGAAGGGGGAACTTTGCTCTGCCCGTGTGGCTGTCCTAGTGAATCGTTTGCCTGGGGAGCTCTCAGCGGGGGTCTTCCACGCCGAGGGGTCAGAGCCAGCAGCACTTGCTCGTCCGCCACTACAAAGGCGGGCTTAAGTCTGTCTAAACATATTTTCTCCCGACGCCCCCCCAAGTCTAACAAAAAATGCTTGTCCCCTGTTTCCAGCACTCTGAAAGGGCCATCATAGGGTGGGCGCAATGGTGGGCGGTGGGCGTCGTGTCTGACGAACACAAACGCCACGTTCTTCAAAGTTTTTGGCACAAAAAGCGCGTGGGAAACAGTGGTGGGCCGGGCCGGGCAGCATGCTTGTGTCTGCACTATGCTGCAAACGCTGAGACGTGCAGCTGTCCGGCGCGGGATTATCTGGCAAAAATTCCCCGGGCAGCCGCAGTGGCTGAGAAAAAACAAGCTCAGCCGGGGAAGCCTCCAAATCCTCTTTTGGTGCGGAACGCAACCCCAATAAAACCCACGGTAACCGGTCAACCCAATTTGCATCCGTCAACGAAGCCCTGAGTGCTGCTTTCAGTGACCTGTGAAAACGCTCGCATAACCCATTTGCCTGTGGGTTGTACGCAGTTGTGCGGTGAATTGCAACACCCAGGCTGCGGGCCATCGCGGACCAAAGTTCGGAAACAAACTGAGGGCCCCTATCAGATGTGATGTCCGACGGGATTCCAAAACACGCCACCCATGCTGTCAAAAAAGCGTGCGCCACATCCGTGGATGTGGTTGCCGCCAGCGGGACTGCTTCTGGCCAGCGTGTAGTGCGGTCCACCACTGTTGGAAGGTGCATGCACCCCTGCGACGGCGGGAGGAGGCCCACGAGGTCCACGTGAACATGGTCGAATCTTTTAGCCGGAATCCTAAACAGCCCCAAAGGAGCCTTGGTGTGTCTGTGCACTTTGGCTCATTGGCACGCTACGCAGGCTGCAGCCCACTCTTTCATTTGTTTGCGCAGGCCTGGCCACACGAATTTCACTCCCACCATTTTGACTGACGCGCGCACTCCTGGGTGCGCCAAAGCGTGAACTGACTCAAACACGCGGCGGCGCCACGCGACTGGGACCACCGGGCGCGGGCGTCCCGTGGAGACAGCGCAGATTAGCGGGGGGGGGGGGGGGCTGCCGTCTTGCAGCACTCTGCTCTCCAGCCTTAACCCTGTTGGTCCAGACTGGAGCGCGCGCACGTCCGTATTGCTAATCTGCTCTGCGGCCATGGCTGTATAATCTATCCCTACACAGACCGGGGCCACTACCGCCCGTGAGAGGCAGTCCGTCACCACATTCAGTTTACCCGGCACATGTTGAATATCAGTCGTAAACTCTGAGATCGCGGCCAGCTGTCTCTGCTGCCAGCCCGACCATGGTTCCGAAACCTTGGCCATCGCGAACGTCAGCGGTTTGTGGTCCACGAACGCAGTGAAGCTGCACCTTTCCAGCCAGAACTGGAAGTGGCGTATGGCCAGGTGGAGAGCCAGCAACTGTCTGTCGAACGCGCTGTATTTACGCTCACTGTCGCGCAAAGCCCTGCTGAAAAAAGTGAGCGGCTGCCAAGAACCGGCGACAAGTTGCTCCACGACGGCCCCTATGGCCACGTCCAAGGCATCGGTAGTGAGCACTATCCGGGCTGCCGGGTCTGGGTGCGCCAACAGTGCGGTGTTTGCCAGGGCTGCTTTAACCTTAGAGAATGCCTGCTCTCGCTCCAGAGTCCATTCGACTCCATCCGTGGGTTTCCATCTCTTGAGCGTGGTGTACAGTGGCTGCATGAGCTGAGCTGCGCGGGGGAGGAAACGGTTATAAAAATTAACCATCCCCAAAAATTCCTGCAGCACCCTGACCGTCTGAGGCCAGGGGAAGTTCGCCACAGCGCGCACTTTGTCGGGGTATCGCTCCCTCCAGTGAGACGCGGTGCCCCAAAAAATCAATCCCCGTCACGCCGAACTGGCACTTCGCCGGGTTGATTATTAACCCGTGTTCCTCTGACCTCTGGAAAACCGACCTGAGGTGGGTTACGTGTTCGTCTTCGGACGCGCTGGCTACCAGGATATCATCCAGGTAGACGAACACAAACGGGAGATTGCGCAGCACCGTGTCCATCATGCGCTGGAACGTCTGTGCCGCTCCTTTTAATCCGAAAGGCATGCACAGAAACTTGAACAAGCCAAACGGAGTTATTACTGCTGTTTTGGGTATGTCCTCCTCGCGCATTGGGACCTGGTGGTAACCGCGGACCAGGTCTATTTTAGAAAAAATGCGCACTCCGGCAAGGTGAACGGAAAAATCCTGAATGTGGGGAATCGGGTAGCGGTCGTGTGCTGTGGCGTTATTCAACCTGCGGAAATCGCCGCACGGTCGCCACGATTCCTCAGCCTTAGGGACCATGTGTAGCGGGGATGCCCATGGGCTGTTCGATCGCCTGATGATGCCCAACCTTTCCAGGTTGGCGAACTCCTCGCACGCTATAGCCAGTTTAGCTGTGTCCAAGTGCCGAGGTTGTGTGAAAACAGGCGGCCTGGTGGTGGTGATAAAGTGCTCCACCTCGTGTTTAGCGATGGCCGCTGAAAACGTTGGGACCATGAGTGCTGGGAACTGAATGAGCAGTGTGTGGAACTTACCGCCTGGAGCTGTGACGTTGGCTTGTGTTACTGGCCCGGCCCCTCGAGCTGTACAGGGGAGAGAGTCAAAGGACAGTGCATTAACCAGGCACCTGTTAGCAACATCAACTAATAAACCATGCGCACACAGAAAATCAGCTCCCAGGATTGGGAAACTCAGTGCTGCTATGACAAAGGTCCACTCGTATGTGCGGCCGTGTAGAGATAAAGCCAGTGTTCTCTCACCAAAGGTCTTAATGTCCGAGCCGTTTACTGCTACCAGCCCGGGGCCGCTGGGTCCTGCCAGCCGGCCAGCGTAGGTCGGCAGGATGATGCTCTTCTGGGCTCCGGTGTCTACAAGGAAACGCCTCCCTGAGCGCGAGTCTGTCACATACAGCAGCTTGTTCTCTTCGCCGGTGGTCGTAGCTGCTACCGACTGCCGGCTCTGGCATTTCCCGAGCGCTTGAATTGGCACGGTGGCGCACATCTGCATGTGTTCCCTCCAAAGCGGCGGTGGTAGAAGCTTGTCTCCCTGGCGCTCCTTGGCCCCCGCTGCCGCTACCGTCGGTGGCTCCTCGCCTCCTCTGGTCGTCTCGCTGGGTTCCGACACCGTTGCGTTCACCGTGAGCGCTCTGGTGGTGGGGATGATCCGGTCTGCCTCCTGGGCTAGCGCACGGTAGTCACGCGCGGCCAGCAGCGGCGAATTGGCCAGGACCGCTCTCGCCTCTGTTGGAAGGTTCCGGAGGAAAAGGTGGGCAAACAGAAAATGCCCGTCGTCTGTGCCCATTAACGCCAACATCTTCTCCATCAGATCGACGGGTGAACCATCTCCTAACTCGGAACGCCTCAGGAGCCTCTCTGCTCTCTTACAGTCCGAGAGCGTGTAGCGCCGAATCAGCGCAGCTTTGAGAGCCTCATATCTGCCATGGGCTGGGGGCTGGTCGAGCAGGCTCGCTACCTGCTGAGCTGTGCAAGCGTCCAGTGTTGCAACCACATGGAAAAACTTGGTGTCATCTGTCGTTATTCCCCGGAGGGCGAACTGGGCCTCGGTGTGGTGGAACCAAGAGCGTGGGTTGTGCTGCCAAAAGTCCGGTAGCTTGACTGCAACAGCACACGCGCTGCTGGGGGTTCCCGTCCGGGCCGTCTGTGGGATGCCTGCCGCGTTGCTGGGGCTTCCTGTCCGGGCCGACTCCGGGGTTCTTGCCTTGTGTTCCATAAAATGTCCAGGGTCACCAGTGTGGAGAGTGTGGAAATGATGAGGCCAAGTTACAATCAGACGAAGTTTATTCACACTCTCACATCATCATACACAGAAAGCACTGAATAGCCAAACCAGGTTTCATCCCTTAAAACTCCACAGATCATCTCACATCTGCATGACATTTCACCTCCACCATACATTTTCCTTAAACCCCCAGCTCTCTCAGAATCAGAATCAGAATCAGAATCAGGTTTATTGCCATTGTTCATGTAGTACACAAACTAGGAATTTGTCTCGGTGCAATGCTGCAACATTAAACATGATAAGATAAAAGAAATAAACTATACATGCAATAAAGTGTAGAATAAGAGTAAGTGATACTGGTCAGCAGTTAAAATATATTAGCGAGCAGCAGATACTGTGGAGAACTATATAGTGCAGTCGGTAATGCAGGAAGAAAACAGTGATGATTGACATGAGTCTGGTTGAGCTGCTGTACATAGTGCACGAGAGTCAATAAGTCACTTAGTGTTCAGCAGTCTGATGGCAGAGGGGAAGAAGCTGTTCATGTGACGGGAGGTTTTAGTCTGGATGGACCGAAGTCTTCTACCAGAGGGGAGGGGGGCAAACAGTACGTGACCAGGGTGTGAGGGATCGGCTATGATCCGGCCAGCACGCCTCCGGGTCCTGGAGATGTACAGATCCTGGAGAGATGGGAGCTTGCAGCCGATCACCTTCTCAGCAGTGCGCACGACGCGCTGCAGCCTTAGTCTGTCCCTGGCAGTGGCTCCTGCGTACCACACGGTTATGGAGGTGGTGAGGATGGACTCGATGATGGCTGTGTAGAACTGCACTAACATCTTGGTGGGAAGCTTGAGCTTCCTCAGCTGCCGCAGGAAGAACATCCTGCCAACTCCCCATGAGGTCCCTGCCTATTGTTCTCTTGTGTCTAATCACTGCCTCCTGACTGAGACGCTGTCTGCTGACACAACCACAATATACAATGCTATATCACCAATATGCATCGCCATAACACAAGCTTTCCAGTTGTGCGTACGCAGATAACAGAGGTGCAGCATGAATCCAGCTTTACACCCAGTGATGTTTTTCATTCCATACCACACCTCCCTCATGTTTTTTCTGCTGGAATTTATCCTCTAACTTCCTCTTGTAGTTGTCTTTACACCTCCTCAGCATCTCTCTCAGTTCATGCTGCACTCTCCTCAGTTTCTAAAAGCCCTCTTCTTCTTGTTAAGAAGTGTTTTCAGGCCACTGTAGATCCATGGTTTGTTGTTGGGGAAACAGCACATGGTCTGGGCTGGCATGGTTGTGTTTTCACAAAATCTGGTGTATTCTGTGATGCAGTCAATCATGTTGTCTATGTCCTCCCCATGTGGCCCAGATCCCAATCTGTCGTCTCAAAGCAGTCCTGTAGTGCATCAGCAGCCTCCTGTGTCCACCTTCTCACAGGCTGTGTGTGGGCAGGTTGCCTTTGCACAAGAGCAATGTACTTGGGGTTAACAGAACCAGGTTGTGATCAGATCTGCCAAGGAGGGCAGAGCTGTGGCACTGTATGCATCTCTGACATTGGCATACAGGAGATCCAGCATCTTATTTTCTCTGGTGGGACAGTCAACAAACTGGTGGAAGTTTGGTAATGTTTTGTCCAGTGAGACATGGTTAAAATCTCCTGTGATGGCCATGAATGCGTCAAGGTGCTGGGCCAATTGAGTGGCAGCAGTAGAGCTGATGATGTCACAGGCTGATGCTGCATCAGCTGATGGAGGGACATAAACAGTGATTACAATAGTGCACATGAGCTCTCTCGGCATGTAATAAGGTTGCATACTCACAGCGAGCAGTTCAATGTCTGGGCTGCGGAAACGTTCCTCCACATGAATGTGTCTGGGATTACACCACCTCTTGTTTACAAAAAGTGCAATTCCTTCTCCCTTCCTTTTACCGCTCCCTATAACGTCCCTGTCCGCCCGGATAGTCTTGAAGCCGGGTAACACAACGTTCTTGTCTGGGATGTGTGAGTGAAGCCATGTCTCTGTAAAACACACAATGCTGCACTCCCGGTATTCTCTCTGTGTCCTGACCAGCACTGTGAGCTTGTCTGTCTTATTTCCCAGAACACCTCACGTTCCCCGTGATTAACACCAGTACTGTTGGTTTAAACTTTCTCCTCCTCATTTTGTTCCAGCTCTTCGCTCCGGTGTCTCCTCCTTAGCTTGTCCGGGATCAGGGGCTTCACGCCGGGTAGCCTATTCAGCGCAATCAGCTGGTTGCATGTGTAAACAGTCCTTTTGCCTCCTCTTGTATTGTTTTTTATAGCCACAAGGAAGAAAAATAGCAGGAAAACCAGTCGAAAAAAAATAGTAAAATTTGGTCCAGTCGTTACTCAAGTCTTATAACCCAGCCTTGATAAGAAAGAACACATTAGAGGCAGAATACACTAAATAAAGACACAAAGTTCGGAAAAAAATGTTAAGAGCTGCTGTTACTGGCCGCCATCCTCTGGTACCGGAAAAAAAAAAAAAAATGTTGGCTGACTGAAAAGTATGTCCATGTACACACTCAATACTTGGTTGGGGCTCCTTCTGTGAAGTGCTCTAAAATTTCCTGGTAGACTGATGTGCTGACTTTGGACTTGATAAAATACAATGGACCAACACCAGCAGATGACTTGCCCACCCCCCCCCAAAAAAAAAAAAAAAAAATCAGGTTCCAAGTCCTATCATTTGGAATCAAACTCCCAGAGTCTGGAGGAAGAGTGGAGAGGCACAGAATCCAAGTTGTTTCACATCCAGCGTGAAGTTTCCATAGTCAGTGATGATTTGGTGAGCCATGTCATCTGCTGGTGTTGGTCCACTGTGTTTTATCAAGTCCAACGTCAGCATAGTCATCTCCCAGGAAATTTTAGAGCACTACATGCTTCCCTGTGCTGACAAGCTTTATGGAGATGCTGGTTTCATTTTCCAGCAGGACTTGGCACCTGCCCACACTGCCAAAAGTACCAGTACCTGGTTTAATGACCATGGTATCACTGTGCTTGATTGTCCAGCAAACTCTCCTGGTCTAAACCCCATAGATAATGTATGAGGTATTGTTGTATTGTATTGTTGAGTATTGGCTGGTACTGGAAATGTAAAAACACTTCAGCAATATTCTCTAGTTGGTTTCAGCCTAAGGGCACCACACAGGTGAAGGGTTGTAATATAAGCAAGCAATATAAAAAAAAAGGGTCAGTCAGATATTAACCTTTTCTAACTGCATGTCTGTATTGTCTTTTTTCCAGTCAAACTCATCTCATTAATCACATCTACAAAGGACACCTGAATTCTGCCATCATGTTGGCCAGGAAATCCATGAGGAGAGCTAAAGCCTATAAAATCACCAAGAACGTGACATTCTATATTAATGAGTTAAGACCTGTAGTACCTGGAAGTCTAACCCAAGGATCTCAGGATCATAACCCCATGATGGTCATGTTGCCGTGGCTGGGTTCACATCCTAAGGCAGTGGCCAAGTATTGTGAAATTTACTTCCACATAGGCTTTGATGTGCTGGTCATGGAGAGCAAGGTAAGAAGTCTGGTGTCTGAAAATCACTTTCGTATATTCAGTAGACACTATACTGTGACTTCAGATGTTGAAAACTATAGTGAACTCAGTAGAACACTGAAAATTTTTGTTTTTAAATGGTACACATCTGCTGCACATTTCATTGTGGGATACTTTGCTAATTTAGTTTGACATTACTTTTCAATATGCTATGTTGAGTGTATTATATAAGGGAACCCTAAATTCTATGACTTAATCCTGTATTATTTAAAAAAGAGAAAAGAGCCCTACTTGTGATTCTTAGTGATTCTCCATCTGTTCCCAGAATGCCAATTAAATCACATTTCCTACCGGCCTCTCGAACTTCAATTTTCATTCACTGCAAGGCTGCTAGGCTGCTAGCAGGAAGCCGCAGCAGGTGGTACTGCAGCTTCCTGTGGTAACGTATCCTCACTTCCTGTGTTGCTGGCTGTCTGTGGTTTGCTCTATGGTTAGCTGTCCTCATTCTCCTGAGGATTTTGCCTTTAATTGTACTTTAGTCACTTTTTTTCCATCTACCATTAGCTCTCACTTATGTTTATCAAGCCTCTTGCACCTGTGTGCGCACTCAGTGTCATCTAATCACCCTCTTTAGCCTTCTGTTCACCTTTCATCTGCATTTTTGTTAGCTTTGGGTTAGCCACTAGCTATGGCTACTAGCTGTCCTTCCCCTTCTCCTCTGGTGTGCTCTCTCTGTCAGATGTTTAGCTACACCTCTGCCTCTTTCAGTGATAACGGTAAATGTAATAAATGTTGTCTTTTTGAGGCACTCGAGGCGAGGTTGTGTGATTTGGAATCCCAGCTCTGCTGCATTGAAACACTGTCTGCACCAGTTAATAATGACGGACTCCCCTTAGCTGCAGTGGAGCTCCCTAGCATAGGGCGGCCTGCTAGCGGTCCTCCGGTTCTCCTCAGCAGCGAGGAGACTGGGTGGGTGACGGTGAGAAGGAAGCCTAGCCGCAAAGCCCCAGTTCATCACCAACCTGTTCATGTTTCTAATGTTTCTAATCACTTTTCCCCGCTCAGCGACACATCTGCTGAGGAAAAAACTCTGATCATCGGCGACTCTGTAGTCAGAAACATGAACCTAGAGACTCCAGCGGCCATAGTCAAATGCATTCCTGGGGCCAGAGCAGGTGACATCGAGTTAAATTTGGAAATGCTGGCTAAAGGTAACTGTAAATACTCCATAATTGTTATCCACGCTGGCATTAACAACGTCCAACTCTGGCAGTCAGTCTCAAAACTTAATGTGGAATCGGTGTGTGACTTTGCCAAAACAATGTCTGCCTCTGTAGTATTCTCTGGGCTCCTCCCCAGTCTGACCAGTGATGACATGTTTAGCCGCTTGTCATCCTTCAACAAGTGGCTGTCTGTGTGGTGTCCTGCAAACAATGTGGGCTACATAGACAATTGGAGCTCATTTTGGGGAAAACCAGGTCTTATTTAGACAAGACAACGTCCATCCCACTTTGGATGGTGCGTTTCATTTATCTAACAATCTGGCATCATTTTTATCCAAATTTCCAAAACCTTGACAACTCAGAGTTGGGACCAGGAAGCAGAGTCGCAGTCTTACACGCCTCTCTGCAGCTCCTCTTCATCCGCCACCCCTCAACTTAGCCCCTGTCTTCCCCTTCAGAGAATCATTGTCCGCTCCCTCCAAAGAAATTAAAAATATAATGTATAAGCATCCCAAAGTGATTAAATAAAAAGTTGGTAAAAAGTCATATTAAACATGAAGCCTCTAAATTTAATGATTTGGCCTCTGTTCCTTCTCATAATTTAGAAATTAAATGCGGTTTGTTAAATATTAGGTCTCTAACTCCCAAGTCTCTGCTAGTCCATGATCTGTTAATTGATCATCACACTGATTTAATATCCCTTACAGAGACTTGGTTAGGGCAAGAGGATTATGTTGGTTTAAATGAATCAACTCCCTCTGGTTATTTAAACTGTCAAAATCCCAGAAGTTCTGGTCGTGGAGGAGGAGTAGCAACAATTTACCATTCCAAATTACTAGTTAATGTAAAGCAAAAAACACGTTAAAATTCCTTTGAGGGCCTGGTCCTCAGTATTGGGCATTTTAGCAATTTTAGGTTAAACCCAATTTTATTTGCCATAGTTTATCGTCCTCCATCAACCTACTCAGTTTATATCCGAATTTGCCGAATTCTTAGCTGATTTAGTGTTGAAATCAGATAGAATAATTATAGTAGGGGACTTTAATATACATGTAGATGTAGATAGTGATTGCCTTAATTTGGCATTTAATTCAATATTAGACTCGATGGGGTTTTCTCAGAAAGTAGGAAATTCTACCCATTATCTCCACCATATGTTGGACCTTGTTCTGACATATGTCATAGAAATAGAAAATCTGGTAGTGTCTCCTCATAACCCTGTACTGTCAGGCCATTGTCTGTTAACCTTTGATTTTACTATTTCTGACTATCTGGCTCCTAAGGAAAAATATTACTACAGTAGATGCCTCTCAGATGATGTTGTTACCAAATTTATGCAGATTCTTTCCTCTATGCCATGTGTCAACACAACGGAAATAAGCTATAGACAGCTTGCTCCTTCTGTAACTGATAGCATGGTAGATAGTGTTACAGCTTCTCTGCATCAGACTCTAGACATGGTGGCCCCTTTAAAAAAATCAGAGATTTCTAACTCCTTGGTTCAACACAGAAACTCGTAGCTTAAAACAGAAGACTCGTCAATTAGAAAGAAAATGGCACTCCACTAATTTAGATGAAATCTATTTAGTTTGGAGAAATCATCTTTTAATTTATAAAAAAAATCTCTGAGAAAAGCTAGAAGGAGTTATTATTCAGCATTAATAGAAGAGAACAAGAATAACCCCAGGTTTCTTTTCAGCACTGTAGTCAGGCTGACAAAGAGTCAGGATTCTGTCAATCCTAGCATTCCCTTAGCGCTTACTAGTGAGGACTTTATGAACTTTTTCAATAATAAAATTTCATCTATCAGAGATAAAATCAGTCAGATTCTTCCCACTGTTAACTTAAATACAGTAACTACTACAACTCCTTCAATTGACATCTGTTTGGATCAGTTTACTCCAACTGACCTTTTAGAATTAGACAAAATAGTTAAGCCTTCAACTTGTCTTTTAGACCCTATTCCTACGAGGTTATTGAAAGAAGACTTCCCATTTATTGGTAGCTTTATTCTTCAAATAATCAATTCTTCATTAACTTTAGGCCATGTACCGCAGACTTTTAAAACTGCTGTAATTAAACCCTTACTCAAAAAGCCAATGCTGTATCCAGGAGTTTTAGCTAACTATAGACCAATCTCTAATCTGCCTTTCATTTCAAAAATCATAGAAAGAGTTGTTGCTACACAATTATTTGACCACTTGCAGGGAAATGGTTTATTTGAAGAGTTTCAATCTGGGTTTAGAATCCATCATAGTGCTGAAACAGCCTTAGTGAAGGCCACTAATGACCTCCTGATAGCATCTGATAATGGACTTGTTTCTGTACTTGTCCTTTTAGACCTTAGTGCAGCTTTTGATACTATCGATCATAATATTCTACTTGATAGACTAGAACACTATGTTGGACTTAGTGGAACGTCATTGCAGTGGTTTAGATCTTATTTATCTGATAGGTTCCAGTTTGTTCATGTCAATAATGAGTTTTCTTTCAACTCAAAGCTCAGTCATGGAGCTCCACAGGGATCTGTGCTAGGCCCTACTCTTTTTCGTTTATATATGCTTCCATTAGGCAACCTTATTAGAAATCACTGTATACATTTTTATCGTTATGCAGATGACACACAATTATACCTGTCAATGAAGCCCGATGATAGGAATCAATTAGCCAAGTTAGAAGCCTGTCTTAAGGAAATGAAAGTTTGGATGACTTGTAATTTCCTGCTATTAAATTCATATAAGACTGAAGTCATTCTTGTTGGTCCGAAAAACCTTAGAAATACCTTTCCAAATCAAACTTTCAGTTTGGATGCAGTTACTCTTTCTCTTAATAGCTTTGTGAGGAACCTTGGAGTTATTTTTGATCAAGATCTGTTCTTTAATTCACATATTAAACTTGTTTCTAAGACTGCCTTCTATCATTTGCGTAATATTGCCAAGATTAGGAGCTTCTTGTCTCAGAGTGATGCTGAGAAACCGATCCACGCTTTTGTTAGCTCTAGATTAGATTATTGTAACTCTTTATTATCAGGTTGTCCTAAAACATCTCTAAAAAAGTCTTCAGTTGATCCAAAATGCTGCAGCAAGAGTTTTAACAGGTACTAGAAAGAGAGATCATATCTCTCCAGTTCTGGCCTCCCTTCACTGGCTTCTTATAGAGTTTAGAATTAAGTTTAAAATCCTTCTTCTCCCCTTCAAATCTCTAAACAATCATTCCCCTTTTTATTTAAAAGATCTGATATTACCCTATTATCCTAACAGAGCACTACGCTCCCAAAATGCTGGATTACTTGTAATACCTAGAATCTCCAAAAGTACAATGGGAGGCAGAGCCTTCAGTTATCAAGCTCCTCTCTTGTGGAACCAGCTGCCAATCTGGATTTGGGAGTCAGACTCGATCTCTGTTTTTAAGAAGAGGGTTAAATCCTTCCTTTGTGATATAGCCTACAATTAGGGAGGGATCACGCGTCTCTGAACCCTCCCTTAGTTATGCTGCTAATAGGTTTAGACAGCCGGGGGACCTCCAATAATCGCACTGGGCTTCACTCCTTTCTTCACTCTCAATGAAATATTTTCTTTTTTGCTGGTCATTAACATCTGTTTGTTCTTTCCCATAGATTGAGTCCCCATCCTGCTGTTTGCTCTCTACATGTCTGTTCTTTTCATCTTCTCTATCCCCTCACCCCCCAGCCAATCACAGCAGATGACTGCCCCTCCCTGAGCCTGATTCTGCTGGAGGTTTCTTCCTGTTAAAAGGGAGTTTTTCCTCTCCACCGTCACCAAGCGCTTACTCACAGGGGATCGCCTGATTGCTGGGGACTTTCTGCTATTGTGGGGGTCCCCCCTACAGTTGAAAGTGCTGTGAGATGATTGTTGTTGTGAAATGGCGCTGTGTAAATAAAGTTGAATTGAATTGAATTGAATTCTCTCTCTTTCATTTCCATAATTGTGACAGTGTAATAAGACGTGCTCGCCATTTTCTTTTACTCCACATTCTCTACATTTGTCACTTTCGCTTTTCCCCATGGTGAATAAAGTGCCGTTTAAACCTATACAATCCAATCTGAGTCTTGCCGTAATGATGTCTTCCCTCCTGTTTGTTGTTTTATAATTCTTTAGTTCAATAGATTTTTGTATTTTGTAATACTATCTACCTTTATGATTTTCATCCCATCTTTTTTTGCCATAGCTCAATTCCTTTTTTCTTGATTACTGTTTTCCCTTCACCTTTTCCAAGAGACAATGGTATAGTTATGTCTTTTCCAAGTGCACTTTGTGCTAATTTGTCTGCACAGTCATTCTCTTTCAACCCTTCGTGTGCAGGAACCCAACAAAACTGAACTTCTCCACTACCCCTGTGCACCCTAAATAAACTGTGATATAGCTCAATCACCAAGTGTTCCCTTGTAGATTTTAGTGTCTGTATGATTTTTAAAGCTGCAACTGAATCTGTGCACACCACCATCTGGTCCGTTCTGACCTCCTCCACCCACTGCAAAGCAATAATTATTGCCACCATCTCTGCTGTAAACACAGATGTATTGTTGGAGAGTCTTTTTGAGATGGTCACTTTAAACCTTGGAATTTACACTCCAACTCCAACTTAGCCCTCTTTGTTCTTTGAACCGTCAGTATAGAGCTGTAAGTAGTTAGAGTAATTGTTCCTGAGGTAAATGCTTGTTTTTACACCAACTTTACTCATATGCCAATCCCTTTTCCTCATTAGCAGACTAATGTCTACTTATTTTCCTGGAAAGAGCCAAGGGGGAACATCACTCACTTCACTGGTGTTAGCTACACTATCATTCAAAAGTTTGGGGTCACTTAAGGCACTTTTCCATTAGCCCCACTCGGCCCCGATTTGAAAACACGACTTGTCTCACAACGACTCGTTTCGGCCTCGATTGCGTTTCGTCATTACTGCTGACATGCCTGTGGTGGGTGGGATTTCTTGAACAGCAAGGCGGCGCCATACTCTCGTGATGTGAAGCACGCGACCGAATCCTCCACAACAAAGAAAATGGCTGATTACGAGGGGAGGATTTTCATTTTTCTCGCTCTGTGGCTTTTTACGACAATGAAGGCCAGACAATTTAACCAGAGAAGACGACGTGCGTTGAGACAAAGGGTGGAGGAAGGGTATAGGAGGCTCTCGGCTGCCGTAGCGGAATATGAAGCCGCAACTCTGAGGTTAAATGCGCGACAGATGAAGGAGCGTATGTTGGTAAGCTAACGCATGCTAATGCTTGCAAATGTCATTTTATAGTCATGGCAGTTTTATGTACAGCATTTTTATGTCGCCAGGTCACTGGTATTAAATGCATTACATTATGTATGCTGTGTGTGTGTGTTTCAGTTGGCTGCTTCGTTGCAAAATAATCGCTGCAGACCGTCGGTGTGGACAGTAAACCGTGCCTCGCAGTGGTGGGAGGATATTGTTCACGGCTTCTCAAACACGAAGTGGTTGCAGAACTTCCGGATGTCCGAGGAGACTTTTACCTACCTGTGGCGCAAATTGCGTCCACGCATGGAGCGTCAAGATACAACATTCCGCCTATGTGTGCCTGTGAGGAAGAGAGTGGCCATTGCACTGTGGAAGCTTGCTACCGGTTCAGAATACCGCACTATTGGCCATCTGTTTAGGGTCAGCATCACAACAGTGTGCAGGATTTTTGTGCAGCAGCAGAGTCATTGCTGGTTCCCGAACAACTCCGTTTTCCTGATGAAGGGAGGTTCACGGAAATGTCGGCCTACATGGAGAATCGGTGGGGGCTTCCATTGTGTGTTGATGCTATCGATGGCTCCCACATACCCATCATAGCACCACAACAATTTCACACCGACTACTTTAATCGTAAAGGCTGGCACTCCATAATCCTTCAAGGTGTTGTTGATGGAAAGGGGTTGTTCTGGAATGTGTTTGCTGGGCTGCCAGGGAGCATGCATGATGCTAGGGTGCTGAGACTGTCTACACTGTGGGATTTAGCCAGTCGGGGAAACCCCTTCCCACCTCACATCAAGAACATTTGTGCGATATGTGTGGGCTACTACATCCTCGGAGACTCTGCATATCCACTGCAAAACTGGCTGTTGAAAGCATTCCATGACACTGGACGACTGACTGAAGAACAGCACACGTTCAACCAGACCATCAGTCGAGTACGTGTGGTTGTGGAAAATGCTTTCGGCAGGCTAAAGGGAAGGTGGCGCTGCCTTCTGAAACGGAATGACTGTGACATGAAACTGGTGAAATCTATAGTGCTGACTTGTTGTGCTCTGCATAATCTGTGTGAGAGTCATGGAGAGACGTTTGACACTACATTGGATGATGCAGTAGATGAACCAGTGGTGGCAGCGACCCAGGGAGCAGAGGAGCAGGGTGGCGATATACGAGATGCTGTGATGCAGTACTTATGTAGCAATAGGTAGAAATTTAATTTCATCCATATTTATGTGCATACATATGTAAAACATCTGTGTTTTGTAAATAAAATGTTGTGCATTTTCCATCTACCTGTCCTCTGTTGTTCTTAACCATGTTCAAAAAATGCAGCTCGACAAGCCACTTTGGCTTTGGTGGAAATGCAAATTGAACTATAAATCATGTGGTGATACATGTCATATTCCCATGTAATGGTATCCACTTTTACTTACAAAATTATTTTTAATATTTTTGAAAAGCTAATATAAATTTTGCACAACTTGTTGGTAACAACAGTTGTGTGCAACAAAAACACAGTTGTGTATCCTTCTCCGATGTGTCTATTGTTATTAGTGGCAACTTTTTGCTAGATTCCTTCTTAATTTATTAAATTTGGAATGGTGATGCAACATTCAATTTACATGTACTTACCTTTATCAGTGTCTACTGTAGAAGTTAAAGTACACCTGTACAACTGCTTATAACATAAAAACGGTACCCGATTCAGAGAAATGGATTCAGCAGTGCAAATTTGTCTAAAATTAAAAAAAAAAAAAATAATAAAAAACCTACCAAGACATTATGTTTTGTTGTGTTGTTAAAAATTAAATTACCATTAGAATGCTATACACCTGACCTGATGAACAGAAGCATGTGGAGTGAACAGAGAATGGAATGTGTATGTAATTATTGGCTTTTCTCATACGGTGTCATAACAGACAAACCAGACTTTTGATGCAAACACTACCATTTTATTACAGAAGCAAAACTTACAAACAAACAGACTGGGCGTAGGGAGACATGGATAGACACGCCGACTGCTAAGTGCGTCAACAAGCCTGCCAAATTGGGTCATGAAATCTCGGTTGAATGTAGCCATCTCTGCGAGCTCTTCCCTTCGTAAGACAACGTCCTGCTCCAGGGCTTCACGCGCATCTGCCCGCACATCTGCGGCCACCTGTCGCAAATGCTGCATGTATTCCTGATGGTGTTCTTGGCGCTGCTCATGGTGCCGTTCCAAGGGCTGCATCTCATCACCATGCATTTGGACCATCGCTGATGTAAGGTCAGCGATGGAGTTGTCCCTTTTCCTCTTGCTTATATGGAAAG
This sequence comes from Pholidichthys leucotaenia, assembly GCA_020510985.1. Classification (NCBI taxonomy): domain Eukaryota; kingdom Metazoa; phylum Chordata; class Actinopteri; order Cichliformes; family Pholidichthyidae; genus Pholidichthys; species Pholidichthys leucotaenia. The sequence goes on along the minus strand of CM035840.1, from coordinate 111,471,432 downwards.
ACAGAAAGGCATGGTTGTTAAAGCTGGATCACAACATATATTATGGAATTACACTGGTGAAAGCCAGTGGTGGAATGTCACTATTATATTATGCTTCATTGCTGTATATAAGCTGAACTGTCATGTTGCTGCCCCTCAGTAGAGCGGATTTTGCAACCCCCAGGGTGCTGTCATAGGCTGCAGCCCCTCTGCAACCTAAAAAGGATTAAGATTAAGAAGATGTATGGATGGATGGGTAATGTTTAAAATATTTGCTTGTAGTGTGGCCTCAGAAATCTGAAAGGGTTAATACAGTCAGCTGACATGAAGCATTTCAATGAAGCATGTTGATTTCAACGTCAGTTCATGAGCTTTATCTGTTTTTCTAAAACAGGAGTTACAACAGTACTTCCATCACCACACCTAAAAATGGGACCGGGTTGTGGACCACCGATAAGTGAAGACCCAAGAATCACCTTTTTGTACATGTAAAAAGACATTTTAAATTCATTAATATGCAGCTATAGGAAATTACATTAATCAATTTTGTACATAACTTGTTTCTAGTTGAGATTTTTGACCCTGGAGTCCGCTAGACCTGTTTCAACAAAAAAAAAGGGTAGTTATTGTGCCTTACCAGCACTTGAACGTGATGCCCAAGATGCTGATGGAGCTGGTGATGTGGCTGACATTGGTGTCGATTCAGCTTCTGGCGCTCTGGGAGACGCAGGAGAGTCCGGTGTGTCCATGTCGACTGAGGTGGACCCCTGTGATATGAACTGTGATTCTAGAAAGAAAATGCACGCAATGTAAACCTCATCACCAAAGTGCAACATGTACACAAAACTCAAAAGTTTTTAACCAGAATGCAATAAGCATACTTCAGCGTTTTGTTCGCGCGAATACTTAACACAAAGCAAGTGTGAATCAGCAGTTGGCTGCAAAATAATAGGTAGCTAGCTAGCTATTAGCTGGGTAGCAATCCTCAGTAACAACCATTACCCATAATCTAACAACCTTCCTATTGCTTAAAAACAGTGAGCTTGCCACTGAAAGGATAAATTTGCGAAAAGACGCGCAATATCAAAACAACACTCACCATCCACGGTTTCCAATGGCGTGACTGTGGCAGTGTCGAGCCCAATGTCTCTGCCATTGCTAGCAGGCCTATGTCCGTAGATCGCGTCCATCTGCTCGAACCACTTCCACTCCTTACGATTCACTCCACTTCGAGCGTTGTGGTCCTTCACTGCTCAGTAATTGCTTTTCATTTTTTCAGTTTCTCCCAACACTGTTTGGCAGTACGGATGTGCCCTTGTAAAGCCATGTGCTCTGAGACCTGCTGGTATATTTTCTCATTTCACGTAGCTCCGTCCAACTCGCGCTGGATGCGATCGTTGGCTAATATACACAGAAAACTCCGCACCTCCTCGTTTGACCAGGGGATACCCTTACGACAAGCCATCTTTATACTGAAAATACTGTAGTAAAGCCGCCCACTGTGTTTACTGGCTGAACAACTTTACAAATGGCGGTCGTGTAGATTCATCAGAAGAGGTCGCTTTCGTGACATTACGATCTGACCAATCAGCGGCAACCAGTCTGTTGACGTCACATCACAGCCCGACTCGGCTCGCTTGTACCCTGCCCTCGATCAGGTACGAAAGTAGCACCTGCTAACCGGTGCTGGGGCTAATGGAAAATGCTCAAACGTGGGCTGAGTGGTGCCGTGTTGGGCTAAGCGGGGCTAATGGAAAAGGCCCTTTAGAAATTTCCTTATTTTTGAAAGAAAAGCAGTTTTTTTCAATGAAGATAACTTTAAACTAATCAGAAATACACTCTATACATTGCTGATGTGGTAAATGACTATTCTAGCTGCAAATGTCTGGTTTTTGGTGCAATATCTACATAGGTGTATAGAGGCCCATTTCCAGCAACTATCACTCCAGTGTTCTAATGGTACAATGTGTTTGCTCATTGCGTCAGAAGGCTAATGGATGATTAGAAAACCCTTGTGCAATCATGTTAGGTCTGCAATGCTGTAATTGCTGCAAATGGAGGATTCTTTGACGAAAGCAAAGTTTGAAGGAAAAAATTATTATTTCAAATACAAATCATTATTTCTAACCTTGTCAATGTCTTGACTATATTTTCTATTCATTTTACAACTCATGGTGATAAATAAAAGTGTGAGTTTTCATGGAAAACACAAAATAATTGTCTGGGTGACCCCAAACTTTTGAACGGTAGTGTATATCAATAGTGTCTAGTCCATACATTCTGGATTTTCTTTCAATTGTCCACCCAAACCCATGTCCCTGGAAGTTAGAATATTCCCAGTAGTCTTGTAGTTTTATTTTTGAAATATTTGCTTCCTCACTTCTTTTCAGCTTGACCCAGTATGATAATGCGAGTTTATCGCTTCTCAAATCCATCGGCATTTCTCCTGCTTCTATTAAAACTGCATTATTTTGTGTTGTTTTGACGGCTCCAATGCACAGGCGAAGCACTCTATGCTGCATTCTGTCTGTTTTTCCCAGAGTCATCTTTGCTGCTGCTCCATAAATCATGCATCCATAGTCTATTGTCGATCTCGTTAGTGCTTTGTAAATGTCAATTAAAGCTTGTTTATCTGCACCCCATTCATGTCCAGCTACTGCTTTTATGAGATTAATGACTTTTTTGCACTTTGTCTCCTGATTTTCAACATGAACTCTTCATGTGTATGCACTATCAAACCACAATCCTAGATATTTGGACTCACTGACTTTCTCCACGACACCACAGAAGAAGAACCAGCATCTCCGTTAGCTTGTTAGCTCTGTTAGCGCTCCAGGTGTTTCTGGCTCTTTGTCGCTGTTCCTGGCTCACTGACACGGTTTCGACCAGAACAGACTCAGCAGACATTCACAGACGTAAAAGCATTATATTAAAAGATTGATCCGCGGATTTTGTGGATCGATATTGGCTCAGTCATGTCAGGTCAGGTATTGGTTTGCTTGCTACCGGATAACCATGAAAACCGGTCCTACCTGTCTCATGGGTCGGGCCGTCGGTGACTCAACCGGCAACCCCGCCCTTCCGAGGGTGTGGAGGGTGAAACTGGGCATCCTGGTAGAACTAAAAACAGTATCTGTCTGTGGTGGAACACTCCCAGTTACACGGGGTGAGACTGGACATCCTGGCAGATAAGCACATCTCTCACAAGGTCTGTGTTGGTCTTTTGCCAGTCAGTGCATCGTGACATGCACTACACAAAGAGCAGAGATAAACAAACCTATCTTCTAGTCAGTCACTGCAACAGATACTGGAGTCAGTTTGTCTTGCCTGTCCTTGCGACTGATAATACCTCTATCTGCCAAGAATGTGCCGCTTGTTTATCTGCACCCCATTCATGTCCAGCTACTGCTTTTATGAGATTAATGACTTTTTTGCACTTTGTCTCCTGATTTTCAACATGAACTCTTCATGTGTATGCACTATCAAACCACAATCCTAGATATTTGGACTCACTGACTTTCTCCACGACACCACAGAAGAAGAACCAGCATCTCCATTAGCTTGTTAGCTCTGTTAGCGCTCCAGGTGTTTCTGGCTCTTTGTCGCTGTTCCTGGCTCACTGACACGGTTTCGACCAGAACAGACTCAGCAGACATTCACAGACGTAAAAGCATTATATTAAAAGATTGATCCGTGGATTTTGTGGATCGATATTGGCTCAGTCATGTCAGGTCAGGTATTGGTTTGCTTGCTACCGGATAACCATGAAAACCGGTCCTACCTGTTTCATGGGTCGGGCCGTCGGTGACTCAACCGGCAACCCCGCCCTTCCGAGGGTGTGGAGGGTGAAACTGGGCATCCTGGTAGAACTAAAAACAGTATCTGTCTGTGGTGGAACACTCCCAGTTACACGGGGTGAGACTGGACATCCTGGCAGATAAGCACATCTGTCACAAGGTCTGTGTTGGTCTTTTGCCAGTCAGTGCATCGTGACATGCACTACACAAAGAGCAGAGATAAACAAACCTATCATCTAGTCAGTCACTGCAACAGATACTGGAGTCAGTTTGTCTTGCCTGTCCTTGCCACTGATAATACCTCTATCTGCCAAGAATGTGCCGCTAGTCCAGCAAAAGCTAGCGGTACTCAAATACTTTGCAAGCAGTTTCATGAAATGGTCAGTCAGAAAGCAACTCATTCCAGCTCGGACGTCGCCCAGGTTAACAAGGTCAGGTGTTCCTGGTAGCGGAGGGTGAAGGACAGAGCTGCGTGGAGGAATCTGATCAGACCTAAATGAAACAGTCATTGTCGCCCCTGACAGACTGCTATGATGATGATGATGATGATGAATATGTATATTACTTGACATTCAGATGCCACTGCAAGTGGTCAGCTGTTATAATCTGCGGTGAGCCAACACACACACGTCTTTCTGCCACTAAATGTCTGATTACCTGTAGCAGCTCATTTGCTCATCTCCACCCTATACAGTGGGGAAAATAAGTATTGAACACGTCAATGTTTTTCTCTTTAAACATACTTCTGATGGAACTATTGACCTGAGATTTTCACCAGATATCAGTAACAACCAAAGTAATCCATACATACAAAGAATTGAAGGCAATTGTGTTCACAAAACAAGTTATTGTATATTTAATAAAGTGGAATGACACAGGAATAAGTATTGAACACATGAAGAAAAAGAGGTACAAGAAGGTTTCTGTTATGGTGCAGTCCTCACGGACCGCTAATGAAATGCTGTAGGCAGCCGATGAGTTTATGCATTTATTGAATAAGGAAAAACACTACAAAATAATGAGTCTCGTGGGGCAAAACACAAATAAAGACAAGACACAACACTTACATACCATTAGCGAGGACAGAACCTAATGCTGAACAGAACTGGCCTCAGGAGTAGGAAAACCAGACTGGAAAGGCAGAGGTCACAGCCCCGAGCAAACAGAGCTGCTCCCTTAAATAGGGCTTGACAGATTAATCAGCAGATGAAAGGTCAACAGCTGATTGGAATCCAGCCGTCCGGCGGAGCTCCGCTCTGACAGCCGGAAGCCCCGCCGAGACGCTGTAATAATAAAAGCCCGGAGGCCTAGTGGTGCGCCTGAGGAGAGAACGGAGACAACCGGACAACCCGAGTGCAGACAAAGTCAGCACACGGACCATGACAGTTGCCCCCGTTCACGAGGCGGATTCCAGACGCGGTGTAACATCGAGCCCCCCTACCTGGAAGGTCAACAGGACCGCCCCAGGGAGGGAGGAGGGGGGAAAAGGCCAAGGAGGGCCAGAGTCCAACCTCATCACAGAGGAAGACAAAATAAAGGAAAAACAAGCTACCACAATTAGAACAGAGTATGGAATACAGGGGCCAAAGAGAAAAAAAAAACAAAAAAAAAAAAACAGGCATATACACTGCACTTAAAGAGAACCCATGAGGAGAAGACTGTAGAAACCCAAATGGCTACAAACAGAACACTACAATCAGTCCAACAGTGCCACAGGAGAGAAAGAAAAAAAAAACATCTTCACACCTCACAGAGAAAACAGGAAGCTCAAGTACAGGTACAAAATGCAGCGTACCCCAAAATTCCAGAGAGGAAAACTCATGATACAAAGCAGTGATCAATACAATACACAGAAGTCCAGGTAATGGGCAGCCAACAAAGAAACAACCCTCAGACTACAGAGGAGGGAGAGAAAAACAAAAACAAAAACACGCGCTAAGGAGTGGCAAAATACATAGTTCAATAACACACACACTAGCGCATCCCAAAAGTTACAGAAGAGCAGAAAAACAAAAAAAACAAAAACAGGGATGACAGCAGGCAGAGCACAATGGCATGAGAGCAAATAGTTCGGGGGGGTCTTCCTGCATCTAGCGTCCAAATCGCTGGGAGGGGAAAAAGGAAAAGTTCGGGCGGCCTACCCCAGTCCCAGGCCAGGAAAAACAGTACCTCTGGTGACCGGACCAGATCGCCGAACAGAGAGTTAAGTTCCTGGTGGCCGACCCAGAACGCCAAACGGGCGAAGCAGTTTCCCAGGCGGCCGACCCTCATCATTCAACCACCAGGACCGCAGGGGAGAATACGGAGATGGCTTCCCTGTAGAGAGGAATAGCGAGAGAGAGACGAGCCGATAACAGGGAATCCCAGCGGTCCCAGATAGAAGGGAAAAGGGAACGGGAAAAGGGAAAGGGACCAGTTCGGCGTTGATTAGTGAAGAATCTGCAGCTCCTTCTCTGAACCCCACACGGACTGGCACTGCGCATCTGTTGAGACCCAAGCGGGACCGTGCAGCACCCACGAAGGACCCCGATTGGGCCAGAACCATACCCATGACGGACCCCGACTGGGTCAGTGATGCACCCATGACGGACCCCGACTGGACCGGAACCACTCCCGTGATGGACCCCGACTGGGTCAGTGCAGCACCTGCGATGGACCCCGACTGGGCCGGCGCAGCACCAGGTACAGCCTCCAAACCCGAACCCAGAACCTCCAGCACAGCGACCGGGATCGACTACGCACCAGTGACCCTGGGAGAAGGCTCAGGAGAAGAAAAAGAACTGGGATCAGGATCACCAGCAGCGACAGAGCCCAGCGAGACAAGCTCGGATGCAGCGGACGGCAGCACCCGGCTCACCTCCCCAAGAGACAGGCAAGAATGCTCCAGAATTGATAGGAGAAAGACAAAATAGAGCACTTGCCTGATCTCGAGTTCTGTTGCCATCCAGGACTTCGACGATCCAAGTTCAGATGGAAGAAGGTCGTCTTCTGGTTCCCACTCGGCTACGGTGGGCTCCGCAGCCGGCATGATGGTGTCCACAGTCTGGGGATACCCTGACGCTGATGTCCACACCGAGGGCCCGCACGGCGTGATGGCAGGGGATCCGTGACCTGCCGGGTCGGACTGTCCCTCCATGGAGACCTGGGGGCAATTGCTCGTTGGCGCAGGCTTCAATCTGCAGTCTGCCCTCCTCCTCTGCCCATGACGTGGCTGCGGGGCTGGAACCAGGCTTTCCAGGCTCGCAGGCTCCCTCCTCATCCGGCGGCGTAGTCCTGGTGCCTAGGAACGCTCAGGGGAAGGAGACACAAAGGTGGCAGGCTCATAATTAATTTCTGCAGCAGGTGGAGGGAGCTAGGGGGACTGTGAACCCCGAACCCCACCCCCAGGAATCAAACAAGGCAATTCACCCAGTGAAGGAAAAGAATGAAGAGACACTTGCCTGATCCGCTGAGGGCTGAAGGAACCTGCTGCAGTGGACTTGGTTCTTCCATTCCCCCACTGGATGGAGACGGAGGATCCTCCGGGACGATGAAGAGGAGCCTCTCGCACCGGATCAGGGACGGGGGCAGCTGGAGACGGACTCGTGGGGCTCACAGCAGCTGGGGGAAGTGTCGGGGAGGAGGGAGAAACAGCCGAGGCGAATCGGGAACAAGGAGCTGATGGAATAGTGGGGACAGATGACCCGGAGGCGGAGGTGGCTGTCTTACCTCTCCGACGAGACACGGAGGCTGCAGCTGGCTGGGAGACAGAGTTTGTGCTGCTACCCAGAACTGGATCCGGACGGGGTTCTCGCTGAGGCTTGCAATCAGCATGGAGATGACGTTTACTGGCAGAGGGCGAGGTGAAGGTGAGATTAGGGAAACGCCGCTCAAGCGCGGAAACAGAGGCGAGCAGGTCAGCGTATTCGGGGTAATCATACAGTTCTGGATTCCCCTCCACCAGCCTGACCGCCGCCATCACATGCTTCATTATCTGTGTAGGATGGAAGGTGGAGCGAGCTGCAGCCACTCGGTCCCGGATGGAAATTGCTGTCAGCTGTAAATCCTCCGAGGGAATCCCGACTGACGTCTCACTCCGTTGGGGATGACCCTCGGGTGGTGCGAACTCCTGGACTGGATGAGGGACAGGAATGGGATCCCGAAGCAAGGAGCAAGGATGTCTCTTTTTCGGCTTCCTGCTGGAGTTTCCCTCCAGCCCACGGAGCTTCTCCCGTTGAGCAGAGATGTCCGCCATCCTCGCAGTGATCTCAGGATGGTCGGCGTAGCAAGGATGGTGGTTAATAGTTGCCTCAGCGAGGTCCAGGTACCAGTGTGAGCCGCTGGGGACTGGATGACTACGAGCATTAGAGAGGATCCCATTGATCTCGATGAAAGCCATGACTAGCTCGTAGCCTAAACTCATGGCGTAGCCCTTAGGTGGTGACGCCATCTCCCAGCACACTGGTACGCTGAACGGGGAAAACTACAAGTCCAGTTTAACCAAACTCACGGTTGCCGGCGTCTCTTTTTGGCTGTGACCTACTGTTATGGTGCGGTCCTCACGGACCACTAATGAGACACTGTAGGCAGCTGATGAGTTTGTACATTTATTGAATAAGGAAAAGCACTACAAAATAATGAGCCTCGTGGGGCAAAACACAAATAAAGACAAGACACAGCACTTACATACCATTAGCGAGGACGGAACCTAACGCTGAACAGAACTGGCCTCGGGAGTAGGAAAACCAGACTGGAAAGGCAAAGGTCACAGCCCCGAGCAAACACAGCTGGTCCCTTAAATAGGGCTTGACAGATTAATCAGCAGATGAAAGGTCATCAGCTGATTGGAATCCAGCCGTCCGGTGGAGCTCCGCTCTGACAGCCGGAAGCCCCACCGAGACGCTGTCATAATAAAAGCCCGGAGGTCTAGTGGTGCGCCTGAGGAGAGAACGGAGACAACCGGACAACCCGAGTGCAGAAAAAGTCAGCACATGGACCATGACAGTTTCAGGTCGGTTTTTTTTTTTTTTTTTCCTCCTCTCTTCTCCATTACAGTTTATTGACAAGGTTCATAATTATTCAGCAATATTTCACAACAGTACAGTATCATTCCATTTTTTTTTTGTTGCAGTTATCAATTACAAATTCACATAGTATCCATATAATCTACCGCAACAAACTTGTAAGAAATATGACCATGGAAAAGGCACAAACGCTCAGCTAGCACGCCAACAGATGTGGACATGTTCCTCCAAGTGTTTGCTTTCAAATTTTGATCATGATATCCTTTTAGTGTCAGATCAAACAGTACTGGGTTGTTTGATGCAGCAAAGTTCAGCCTCCACCTACTCCACCGTCACCTTCTGTTGTCGTCTTCCTGTACCGGTGTCCTATGTCCCACCTTTCCTTAATTCTGATTGGCTGCTTAGAAAGGTCTGACATTGATGAGTGCAGCTATACAGTAGTCTGAAAAGTTGAACTTTTTTCCGCCCTGAGTGCCACAACAAAAAGCGGCCACGGCTCAAAGTATTTCAGCGCAGAGGGTGCTTAGCACTGTAAACGCTGGACTACATAGAGCATGAATAGAAAATACAATTCAGATTCTATTCAACTTTATCTATATAGCACCATTTCACAACAACAGTCATCTTATAGCACTTTCAACTGTAGGGGAAAACCCCACAATTACAGAGAGACCCCAGCAATCAGGCGATCCCCTGTGAGTAAGCACTTGGCGATGGTGGAGAGGAAAATCTCCCTTTTAGCAGGAAGAAACCTCCAGCAGAACCAGGCTCAGGGAGGGGTAGTCATCTTCTACGACTGGCTGAGGGGTGAGGGGATAGAGAAGAAGAAGAAAAGAACAGACATGTAGAGAACAAACAGCATGACAAGGACTTTATATCAATTATTATTATATTATATCAATATGCAAATGTGCCATGCATTCTCTCTTGTCTGTATAAAAGAGCTTACTTTACATGCCTCAGGCACACACCACACACACACACACACACACACACACACACACACACACACACAGCACAGACACACAGGACACACAGCCACAGCGCTACAGTGTGTCTCATGATGGAGGAAATAAAACTCTGAAACCTCCCAGCTCGTAGCATCTCACCTGAACTTATTTGTTCCTCTACACTGGTGACCCTTGATGAAGAATGGAACATGAGGCGAACACCCCGGAGATCACCCGGACTGGAAGCCCCAGCACGCGTCATGGTGCACCCCTCGCCTGATCTTTTACCTCCACACTGGTGACCTGATGAGGGAGAATGACTGTTTGCTCCCTCTCACCGCGCTGTGGATCCCAGAGGACCAGAGAATGCCTGCAACCTCTTCATCCTCACCAGAGCGCAGCGCTGGGACCAAAACGCACCATGAATGACACGAGCGAACGAAGGAAGCAGCCTGAACGGGGACAATCATTGACGCCGGCTGCGTTGATTTCCACCGAGTTCCCCAACTCTGACTAAACTCCAGTCAGCGGACCTCCCGTGCACAGAAGCCCCACACGAACACCGCAGGATTACGAGGACAGCGCAACTGCCAGTTATGTGGTCACGGTGCCAAGCGCGCACCACGCACAGGGACGAACCGGCTCCACAGACTGATACATCATCATCCGCTGCTGCACATGCCCGAGAAAAACAGCCGATCGCCACCCTCAGAACCTTCAGGGCTGCTCGCACACCTGGAGCAGACATGCAGCCCGCACACAGGACTTTGTATGGGTTTCTCCAGCGCACAAGGGGAATTTAGCCGATTGCTTTCCCCGATGACTTTCGGGCTGCTTCCCGCACCTAAAAGCGAACTGCCTCACACCCTCACACAGCTGCAGTTGTTTCACAGCCGCTACGCATCCTTTGGGAATTTGGCCACTCGCTTTCCCCACATCCTCGCTGGATCGAGCCGCGGGAGGAGTCAGATAAAATGTTTTTTTTCACAGCCGCTGTGGATCTCCGCCACGTTTAACGGGAAAGTCCTTCACCATCACGGATCCACACGCAATTTTTGCGCAGCCCAGACACCTTTGACGTCCCGGGCCGGCACTTGCTTGCTCCCACCCCCTCCCCCTCCTCCTGCACAGCGCTTTTCCCGCACCTCGCTCCCTAAGGCCGGCCGATCGCCGTCTTGTTCCACTATGCACAAAACACTCCAGCCCGTGCGCCCACGATCCACAGCCGTTCAACGTGCTGGAACTCGGAGCGGAACACACTGTTTTTTTCACCCCTCCCCCATCCCCCCACGGACTGACATGCCCTCTGACAGTTTACCGGAGCTGGAGACCAAACAACGGGGGGGGGGGGATCACAACCCCTGCTGAGTGTTCTGGGGGGAGCCCTGTGGTGACCCACCACAATCTACATGGACATTCAACCTTCACACTCAGCTAGGGCTGACATGAGTTCTGGCCCAGGGAACACGCACACAGGCTCGAGTCAATTGCAACAATGATTTATTGAATAATAAGCGTGTGTGGATGCGTGAGTGTGAGAGTGGATGTGTTGCTGGAAGACAGGATGCACCGAGGGCGGAGCAGTGCGCCGTGCAGCCAGGCAACCCTAGGGCAGAGCAGAGGAGAGGTTAGTTGCTGAGTCTGACCCGGTGGATTAATATTTGGACTGTGGCTTACTTGCAGATGTTCTTGGTGGCTACGTCGGCAAGACGCAGGTCTCCTGCCTGGAGGACAGCACTCCAATGCGTGCTCGGCGCTGCGGGTGAGAGTAGGATGACGACGGGGAGAGAATCCGCCGCCAGGGAGTCCACCTGTGCACAGGGGAGAAGGACTGGAGAAAAGGTGAGAAGAAGGATGATTGCTTACGTGGGAAGCGATGGTTGGGAGTCCTTTAGAGGCGTCGCAGAGAAGGTGAGTGCGGGTAGCACGGTCGTTGATGAGCAGATGGCTCCAGACAGAAGCTTGAGGCGGAGCGGGCTAAATAGCCCGGGCTTGATGAGGCGCAGGTGTGCTCACAGCTGGAGCGGGAGACAGGCGAGCGCGGGCTGTGACAAGGGCAGGAAGCAGAACAATTTGCATACGGACAGAGAGCCCCTAGGGGGACAACCAGAACAATGACTATTGTTATACATCCCCGGATTAAGGAGAGGAAGTCCGGCACCAGTTAATCACACGATTGATATGTATTGACTGATATGTATATCAATATGTAAATGTGCCATGCATTCTCTCTTGTCTGTATAAAAGAGCTTACTTTACATGCCTCAGGCACACACCACACACACACACACACACACACACACACACACACATACACACAGCACAGACACACAGGACACACAACCATAGTGCTACAGTGTGCCTCATGATGGAGGAAATAAAACTCTGAAACCTCCCAGCTCGTAGCATCTCGCCTGAACTTATTTGTTCCTCCACAACCTAATTATGTAGTGCTTTGTAAGTGAGAAGGATTTTAAACTTAATTCTAGAAGCCAATGAAGGGAGGCCAGAACCAGAGAGATGTGATCTCTCTTTCTAGTACATGTTAAAACTCTTTCTGCAGCATTTTGGATTAGCTGAAGACTTTTTAAAAATGTTTTAGGATAGCCTGACAATAAAGAGTTACAATAATCTAATCTAGAGCTAAAAAAAAAAGAAAAAAAGCTTGGATTAGTTTCTCAGCAAAACTCTGAGACAAACCCTTTAAGTTTATATATTATTACTGATTACCGATATTCATCTATGTGAAGATACTGATCACATTAATAAATTCCCATAATAATTGTTAAAAATGATTTAACAAGGTAGGAAACAGATACATTTCTACATACAACACTTTTATTTCTAATCTCTGTAAATGTCTCATTGTCAGATGATCACTTCTACTACATTTCGTAGGAATTCTTCATGTCCCATTTTTAACAAATTTTGAACCATGTTTGTACATGTTATCAATTATGTAAGACTACAAAAATCAACTGGTTCAGATTTTTAAATCTTATCATATTTTGTAATAATCATCAAATATACAGCATTTTAACAAAATTATATCTCTCACACTTTATGAAAATATTTGAAACAATTTTTTTTAACATTTAAATTTAATCTTGCCATGCCACTACCATTATCTGGTCTGTTTGTCAGTTAGTGAGAAGCCTGGCATTGCGTGCTGTAATCTGAGGTGTAGCTTGACACTGCAACTCTGAGTCTTGCAGATGTGCATCAGTGAGGCATGTTCTATGTTTGTTTTTGATCAAGTTCATGTCAGAAAAGGCTGATTCACAGAGATGGGTTGAACCAAACAGTCTGACAATGTTCATAGCTGCTGTGCATATACCATTGTACTTTTCTGTGTCCACAAGGCATCAAAAGTTTGGTGCAGCCTGCTAGGCTTTGAGGTGGAAGTCGTTTTGCACTGTTACAATTTCAATCTCCAGCTGTCCAGCATCCAGGTTGAATGTTGTACTTAGTTGTTCAGCAGTGCGTGTTATGTCCACTTGCATGAAAGGATTGGAAATGAATGACACACATGGCTCAAGCTGATCGAAATCACAAAACTTGTTCTCAAACTCTTGAGAACTCTTGAGAGTACTTTTATGCAACTTTGTCAGAAGTCTCAAATGCACAAGCATTGTCTTTCAGCACTTACTGCACGGGGGGAAAGTGCAGCACTTTTTTCTCTGTAATTGCACAGTGAAAAATGTTCATCTTGGCTTTAAATGCATTTACAGCACTTATGTCAGCAACAGTCTTACCTTTGCCTTGCAGCTCACAGTTCAAAAGGTTTAGTTTCCCGGTGATGGCCGTTGAAAATGCAAGGTCAAATATCCACTCAGGGTCCTCTAGCAGTGAGACGTCTTTGCCTTTGGATTGCATGAACACTTTGATTTCACATATAATGACAAAAAAAATGCTGCAAAACTCATCCGCTGCTGAGCCATTGGTTTTCTGTGTATAATAAAAGATCACCATATTCAGCTGATAGCTCCTCCAATAGCACCTTGAATATCCTGTGTTGTTTGGGTATGGAGTAGATGCCGATTATGATTTTCATGACCAGAGTCATCATATGCTCAAATCCAGTCACTTTTGTACATATGGCCTGCTGATGAATGATGCAGTGGTAATGCAGGAATGGTAGGAAGTCTGTGTCACCGTTTACAGTGCACGATGAATCCTGTATGTCGGCCGGTCATAACAGGAGCCCCGTCTGTAGTCACTGATACCAGCTTTTCCAATGGTACCTTTTTCTCTGCTAAAAACTTCTTCACCACGTTATAGATTTCTACTCCCCTTGTAGTTGTTTTAAGAGGCAGTAGTGTCAGGAGTTCTTCTTTTGTGGAGAAATCATCAAACACCATATGAATGAAGCTCATCAGCTGCGCTGTACTGCTGCTGTCCATGGACTCATCACACTAGATGCTAAACCATCGGCACTTCACCAGATCCCGATCCAGCTGCTCGGTCAAATATTTTTAAATCCCCACACCACAGTAGGGTTTAATAATTTAGTTTCTTTTATTTTGTGTTGTTTATATTTTAACTACAAATTAACTTTCAATTTTTGAAAAGGGTTTCAGTTCATTTCCTGGGTAGATTTGTTCATTTCAGTTTAGTTCTATTGAGTGAAATGACTTGTACTGCAGCCTTTATTAATTCTGTCATTTTCATTTTATTTTGATTTATCATTATCTTCAAATCTCTCACTTAAGTGCTAGAAGTCCATAATCTTATAAAAATATACCTTTATTCTGCATTTATTCACAGTGCTTAACCAACAGTTAACTACTGTATCCATAGTTTGTAAAACACTATCATGCCGATAAATTATTAATAACACAAATGTTAAAACAAACAAATGATATTTTACTCATAATCTCAGCCACTCCAAATTTTCCTCTGTTCACAAGTTTCAGCCAGTCTCTGTGCGTTGTGAAGTGTTTATCAATCGTTGACTTTATGTTCCAACTCAGTGCTGCATGTAGTACAAAACTGTTTATCCCTGCTTTATGAAAAATATTCAGAAGCTGTTGAGGACAGTCTTTATGATGACTTTTGTTGATAAATTAAGAGACACGCACATTAACAACTCCGCTCATGTAAAGATGTGTGCATGCACCGCAGGGAACTCTTGCCGGATGAGAACCATTTAACACCACAGAAGAAGAACTAGCATATCCGTTAGCTTGTTAGCTGTTAGCTCTGTTAGTGCTCCGGGTGTTTCTGGTTCTTTGCCACTGTTCCTGGCTCACTGACCCGGTTTCGACCCGATCAGACTCGGCAGACATTAAAGCATTATTTTAAAAGATCGATCTGTGGATTTTGTGGATTGATATCAGCTCAGTCAAACGTGGATTGATCCAGATCATTGTATCAATCTTTTGAACCCACCTCTACTCATGGGCGACTCATGCAGTCCCTGCGGGCAACCTGGTGTCCACGGGCACTGTGTTGGTGACCCCTGCTCTAAGGGAATGCTTGATTTGACAGAGTCCTGACTCTTTGTCAGGCTGGCTGCAGTGCAGAAAAGAAACCTGGGATTATTCTTGTTCTCTTCTATTATTATTATTATTTTTTTTTTTGTACTTATTTTGTACCCGTAGGTAGATTTGTTTTGCAGTCTTGTGACAAGCCACCAGCTGCCGGTCGCTGCGTGTGCAAGTGCCCCGTATCCCTAACCTGCATGTTTTTGGCATGCGGGAGGAAACCGGAGAAATCCCGGAGTAAACCCACGCAACATGGGGAGAACATGCAAACTCCACACAGATCACTGTTGGCCGGGGGCAGGGATCGAACCCATGATCTCATGATCCCCGCGATCCCCCGGCCGAGGGTAAACTGTGCTGCCGCAGTGCTAACCACTGCGCCACCGTGCAGCCCATAATAATTAATGCAGAATAATAACTTATTCTAGCTTTCCTAAGAGATTTTTTATAAATTAGAAATTGATTTCTCCAAGCTAAATAGATTTCATCTAATTTAGTGGAGCGCCATTTTCTTTCTAATTGACGAGTCTTCTATTTTCGGTTATTTGCCTACAGTGGAAAAAACGGGTTTGGTGGACACGCCCCCAAATACTTTTTCTGCAGTGTTTGGCTTCTGGGTTGCCGAGGTGCATGGCCCTATGGTGTGGTCATGCACGTAACTCAGTGGACACGTCTTAAAGAGGCAGTACATGAAAAGTGTCATATTAATATATAAAATAATACTCAAAAAATTTCTGCATCCACATCATGAGCCGAATCACCACCAAAATGTAACTATTGGTTCCTCATGCCATTACACACCTTTCCTGAAAATTTCATCAAAATCTGATCATAATTTTTTGAGTTATGTTGCTAACAGACAGACAAACCAACCAACGCCATTAAAACATTACCTCAGTCCTTCCTGGGCAGAAGCTAAAAAAGACAAAGAGAGCCCTCCCACTCCGCCCTTACTCTCATCCATCCACCCGACCCCTCAACTCACCCCAGACCCCACCCGACCCACCCACAAATAATAATAGACATAGTTAAAACATGGCTGAACACAGAGGACCAGAGTGAGAAAACGCCAACATAGGGGGACCGCTGGTACCAAGAACCAGTTTCAGCCCACAGCTGCAGAGATACCACCACAGGGGCCACCCCAGCCCAGGCAGAGGAATCCATACCACAACCAAGAGGCTGTGACTGAACTCCCCCATCCCACCAAGCCAGGGCCACCACCACAGCAGCATGCTCACTGCCAGAGCCAATTACAGCTCCCAGTGCCAACAGCCCCCCAGTGAGGAAACACTAGAGCTAAAAATAACATAAGATAAAATAAAATACAATAGAACACAATAAGAAGCAGAGTAAGATCATGGAAAAAATAGAGAATATAATGGTTAAAGGCATAGTAAATATTGTAGCATCAATCCCCTTGGCTCTAATCTATAAAATCACTCTTCACCTTAAAGAAATTGTTTCACTCAAAAGTCTGGTCAAGAATTGTTTCCTTCATCTAAGAACCACAGTTGGAAAACACATTCCATGGTAAAAGGTACGATAAGGATCCCATTTTGTGCCAGGAACTGATTAGTTTGCAATCAATAAATCCCGGAACTTTCACCCCAACAAGGCAGGTTTATGCTCCAAGTACCGTTTGAAGCATCCCACATTCACGGTCTCTGGGAATTATCCACAGCTCAACATCACCCCCTTTTGGACAGCTCAGGAATATGTTTGCATTACTTCTGCCAACTGTTGGACTGTTTTTTGACTGAACATTAACTCTCTCTTCAAGTTTCATTCCTCAGGATAATCCTCAGAACACTATTTGAAGAGATGACCAACTCTGTGTTTGACATATTATTCGGCCCAGGAAACACGCACGCAGGCTCAGGCAGATTTGAAAGCTTTATTGTTAACCAATGTGATGTGTATGGATGCGTGTGTGAGAGATGAGGATGTATTGTGGGTGGAGGATGCAGGTCAGGACAGAGCAGCACGTCGTGTAGCCAGACAACCCTATGGGCGAGAGGAGAACAGGGGTTAGCTGGGCAAACCACACAGGAGAGTGACAAGGTTGTGTGCTTACTTGTAGTAATTGTGGTGGCTGGCGTTGGCAAGGTCCCGAGCCTGGGGGACAGCGTCCTGCTGTGCGTCCGAGGAGAAGCGGCGAGGCAGAGGAGCAGCGAGGGAGAGAGTGTCCGCCGCCGGGAAATCCACTTGTGCACAGGGGAAGGCTGACAGGAAAACAGGTGAGACAATAACTGACAGCTTACTTGTCGCGAAGAGGAAACAGCAGGCCTGGAGGGAAGGAAACTGCTGAAGGTTCCAGTACGCAGGGAGACAGACGGCTCCAGGCTGCAGCTCAGGGTGAGGTGGAATAAGTAGCTGCGCACTAACGAGATGCAGGTGTGCGCGCAGCTGAGGAGGATGCCCGTGAGCGGCGAGTGATGACAGTACTCCCCCCCCCCTACCAGCGCCTCCTGGCGCTGGCTTACCTGGGTGCGTCTGATGAAACTCCGCGATGAGGTCCTGATCCAACACCCACGAAGAGCGCACCCAGGATCTCCACTCTGGACCATAACCTTCCCAATCCACCAGATATTGCAGCACAGGACCTCGGCGCCGGGAGTCCAAGATGGCAGTAACACCCCACACCGGGTCACTGTCGATCATCCTAGGCGCAGGAGGAGACCTAGGAGGGGGGCAGAGTGGATTGGAAAGGACAGGTTTGATCTTAGATACGTGGAAGGTGGGACACACATGTAGGGAGGGGGGGGGGGGGGGGCAAACGCACAGCCACCGGGTTGATAATCTTTGAAATCACGAAGGGGCCGAGGAATTGTGGCGCCAGCTTCCTCTTCTCAGCCTTAAGGTTAATATCCTGGGAAGAAAGCCAAACCCGCTGACCCACCTGGTAGACAGGAGCCGGTCTTCTGTGGCGATTGGCGGTGGAACTGTTGCGCGCCACTGTGCGTAAAAGCGCGTTCCTTGTCTTGGTCCACACACTCCAGCAGCGCCTCATGTGCGCCTGGACCGATGGGACAGCTAACTCACCCTCCTGCTCGGGAAACACGGGGGGATCGTACCCCAAGGACTCTTCGAAGGGCGACACACCAGTAGCAGAGGATCGGGCCGAGTTATGGGCGTATTCCACCCAGGTCAGGTAGGAGCTCCAGGATGATGAATTCGAGGATGTCACGCAGCGCAGGGCGGCCTCCAACTCCTGGTTAGTGCTCTCGCATTGCCCGTTAGACTGGGGGTGGTGACCAGAGGAGAGACTAACCGTGGCCCCCAAAGCGTTGCAAAAGCACCTCCAAACCTGGGAGACAAATTGCGGACCCCGGTCCGAGACCACATCCAGCGGGATCCCATGCAGCCTGACGACATGTTGGACCAGGAGGTCGGCCGTCTCACGTGCCGAAGGGAGACCCTGAAGAGGCACAAAATGGGTGACCTTGGAAAATCTGTCCACAATTGTCAAGACCGTGTCAAAGGTGTTAGAGACAGGGAGACCGGTGACGAAGTCTAGAGCGATGTGTGACCAGGACCTGCCCGGGACCGGCAGGGGCTGGAGTAGACCCGCAGGTGGAGAGTTTTGGGATTTGCCGGTAGCGCACTGGGGACAGGCCCGGACATAATTGGTGACGTCCTTTTGGAGACCCGGCCACCAGAACGAGCGTTGCAGCAAACTCACCAGGCGGGTGATGCCAGGGTGGCAGGCGAGCTTGGAGGTATGGGCCCAGTGGATCACTTCTCCTCGAACCGCCGAAGGAACGAAAAGCCTCCCCTCTGGCCCCCCGCCAGGATCCGCTCCGTCTCCTGAGCACTAAGAATCTTGTCCTTGATGGACCAGGAAATCGCCCCCACGACGCATGAGCTGGGCAGGATGGTGTGTTCAGACTCCTCCGGGTCCTCAGGGGCGAACTGTCTGGATAGGGCGTCGGGCAACCCATTCTTCGAGCCTGGACGGTAGGTGATGGTGAATTGAAAGCGAGCCTAAAATAGAGACCAGTGGGCCTGGCGGGCATTCAGGCGCCTCGCTGACCTCAAGTACTCAAGGTTATTATGGTCCGTCCAGACCACAAAAGGCTGGGTTTCCCCCTCTAACCAGTGGCGCCACTCCTGCAGCGCGAGCTTGACAGCGAGGAGCTCCCTGTCGCCGACGTCATAATTGCGCTCCGCCACCGATAACCGCCGGGAGAAGAAGGCGCAGGGCCGCTTGACACCATCCACCGGCGAGTGCTGGGAGAGCACCGCCCCCACCCCCGTGTCGGACGCGTCGACCTCCACCAGACACTGCAGCGGGGGATCGACCTGGGTCAGGACCCGGGAGGACGAGAACTCCGCCTGGAGAGTCTTGAAGGCAGTGGCCGCTTCCTCTGACCACTGGAAGGGCACCTTCGATGACGTGAGGCGGGTCAGGGGGGTGACAATGGTGCCGAAGTTTGGGATGAAGCGCTGGTAGAAGTTAGCGAACCCAATAAACTGCTGCACCTGCTTCCTGGAGGTAGGCGTGGGCCACTCGACCACCGCTTTAACCTTAGCGGGGTCGGGGAGGATCTGGTTGTGTGAGATAACGAACCCCAGGAAGGAGGTGGTCCGGGCATAGAACTCGCACTTCTCTGCTTAGATGTACAGGCGATTCTCCAGCAGCCGTTGCAGAACCCGCCTCACATGGACCTGGTGCTCCTCCCATGATTTAGAGAAGATGAGTATATCATCAAGATATATAAAGAAAAATACTCCCAGGAAATCCCGCAGAATGTCGTTTATGAGACGCTGGAAAACGGCAGGTGCGTTGGTGAGCCCGAACGGCATCACAAGATATTCGAAGTGGCCGCTGGGCATCCTAAAGGCCGTCTTCCATTCGTCTCCCTCCTGGATCCTAACGAGATAGTAAGCGCTGCGGAGGTCAAGCTTGGTGAACCAGGTCGCCCCCTGGAGGGAGTGGAAGGCGGTGTCCATAAGCGGTAATGTGTAGCGGTCCTTGATGGTGATGTTGTTCAGCGCTCTGAAGTCGATACAGGGGCGTAGGGACCCATCCTTCTTTGCCATGAAGAAGAAACCTGCGCCAAGTGGGGACGAGGAGGGGCGGATGATCCCAGCGCTGAGCGACTCCTTGATATAGGTGTCCATCGCCTCGCGTTCTGGAGCAGACAGACTGTACAGGCGGCCAGATGGCAGAGGGGCCCCTGGGCGGAGGTTAATCGCACAGTCATATGGCCAGTGAGGGGGAAGGGACAAGGCTCTGGACTTGCTGAACGCTACCCCCAAGTCATGGAAATCCTGCGGCACTAGAGTCAAGTCCAGGGGCTTGGAGACCGGCGCCGGCGGAGGGGAGGATGGAGCACAAGCCGCCGACTGGAGGCAGGTGCCCAGACAGAAGGTGCTCCAGGACAGGACACTGCCGGTTCTCCAATCCAGGACAGGGTTATGCAGCCGCAGCCAGGGGTAACCCAGAATGACACGGTCCGACGAGGAGGGCAAGACATAAAGGGTCAGATCCTCCCGGTGGTTGCCGGAGATGATGATAGGGACTGGCTTAGTGCGATGCGTCACTGTTCCCAGGGGAGAGCGAGAAAGAGTGACCAAGTTAAGTGGGGTAGACAGCAGTTGGCAGGGTATGCCCAAACGGGTTGCCAGGCTTCTAGAGATGAAACTCTGCTCTGCCCCAGAAACCACCAGTGCGTGTGTGAAATGCCCGGTGGGGTTGTGGCAGAAACGTATAGGCAATGTGCATGATGATAGGGGATTTGGGCGGTTAGAGTCCTCGAGGCCCCCTACAGTGACTCGCGGACCTCCCCGTTTGGCTTAACCGGGCACAGCTCCACGGGATGCTGGTCATCTCCGCAATACATGCAGAGACCCCGTTCCCGCCGGCGTTGTCTCTCCGCAAGAGGAAGCCTAGTGTGCCCGATCGCCATGGCCTCTGGTTCATCAGCAGACTCCGGAGCCGGTAACACCAGGGGGCGAGACTGAGCTGGGAGGGTGGAAGCTCCGCGCGAGCGGCTGACAAACTTCCACTCCGCGGCTCGCTCCCGTAGCCTGTTGTCCAGGCTAATGGTGAGCGAGATCAGCTCGGAGAGCTGCCCTGGGAGATCCCGACTGGCTAGCTCATCCCTCAGACCGGAACTGAGGCTACGGAGGAAGATACTGCAGAGAGAAGCCTCTCCCCAGCCCACCTCCTCCGCTGCCACCCGGAAGTCGACAGCGTATTCCGCCGCTGACCGGCTTCCCTGTTGGAGACTAAGAAGCCGATCAGCGAGGACGCTGTCATGACGCGAGTGGTCAAAGACCTCTAAAAAGTCCCGCACGAACCGGTCATAAGAGAGGGTTGCGTAGCTGGGCTTCGTCATTACGGCGTAAGCCCAAGCTAACGCTCGCCCCTCCAGGAGATTAGCCATGTACCCGATTCGGCTATGGTCTGAGGGAAAATCCCCGGGAACGCGCAGAAACACTGACTCACACTGCAGGAAAACCCCCCTCGCTCCACCGAGTTTCCCGTTGAAGCGAGCGGGGGTTGGAATGGGTGTGAGACGGGTTGGCATTCCCGAGCTAGGCTGGCCAGCCGGGAAGGCGACCGGAGCCGAAGCACCGAGAGGACCCGGAGGAAAGGCCCGCGGATCCAGACGGTCTAACCGGTTAGTAATTGTGGTTAACTGGTTAAGAATAACCTGTTGTTGGTGTGCTAACATATCCACCCGAGCCTCAAGGGTGGAAAATCGGCGTGCGAGCCCGCTGTCCGCTGGGCCGCTTTGCTGGAGCCGTACTGACATATTATTCGGCCCAGGAAACACGCATGTAGGCTCAGGCAGATTTGAAAGCTTTATTGTTAACCAATGTGATGTGTATGGATGCGTGTGTGAGAGATGAGGATGTATTGTGGGTGGAGGATGCAGGTCAGGACAGAGCAGCACGTCGTGTAGCCAGACAACCCTATGGGCGAGAGGAGAACAGGGGTTAGCTGGGCAAACCACACAGGAGAGTGACAAGGTTGTGTGCTTACTTGTAGTAATTGTGGTGGCTGGCGTTGGCAAGGTCCCGAGCCTGGGGGACAGCATCCTGCTGTGCGTCCGAGAAGAAGCGGCGAGGCAGAGGAGTGGCGAGGCGAGGGAGAGAGTGTCCGCCGCCGGGAAATCCACTTGTGCACAGGGGAAGGCTGACAGGAAAACAGGTGAGACAATAACTGACAGCTTACTTGTTGCAAAGAGGAAACAGCAGGCCTGGAGGGAAGGAAACTGCTGAAGGTTCCAGTACGCAGGGAGACAGACGGCTCCAGGCTGCAGCTCAGGGTGAGGTGGAATAAGTAGCTGCGCACTAACGAGATGCAGGTGTGCGTGCAGCTGAGGAGGATGCCCGTGAGCGGCGAGTGATGACAGTGTTGGACAATGATGGGTTTGAAATGTTTCTGATTTTAAATGTGTTGCATGTTTGAAAATGCATAAATGAACCTTATTCTAATGAGTGTTAATTATAGAAGGACAAGTTTATGAAAGTGCATGTTCACTGAAAGTTAATCATGAATCACTGAAGTTAGCTTAGACTTTATACATAAGTGTATAATGTGAATTTCACAGTTAATACTGTATGTGTTTGACTTCTAAAACTTACATGTCATCTGACTGGCTCAGCCAATCACCAGCCAGTCTCTTTTGGACAACGACCCCTTTCATTCTATTGGTCGGTTACAGACAAAGGACTGCTTTCTTATTGGACCAGAGATCATTCAAACCTCCTGCGATAGGAGACAACTGGTTCCCTTTCATGTCAGTCAAGTTTTTCCCCTGAAAAACCTACTCAGTTCAACTGAGGAACGCCCTAGTCTAGTTCAGACAGTTGTTCTGTGTGAAAGCTGTCTGTGTCCTGCCTTGAATTCTCTTTCCTTTAAACGTCTGGAAAAAAATATTTTTTCTTTTTTTTGAGCTCAAACTTCTCTTTTATATGGAGTGAAACTCTGTGTTCACAGACGTTTTCCTATTTTATTCTGTTAAACGTTTTCTTATTGATTTTCTTTAACTGACCGTGTTTTAAAGTGGACTGATCGTTTTTCCTCACACTGGAAGCTGTTCTCGCCAACCACCATGACGTCTGCAGAACTCAGATTTCATGGCTTGATTTTTTTTTTTTTTATTCTTGTCTCTCCAATTCTGTCACTTTGATCTATCTCCAATTTATTTGGACCCGAGAACACCGCTGAAAAATTCTCGTGTTGTCCACACGACATACTCTGTGGCCAGCAGCCTCATCAACGTCACCGGACCTCAGCTCCTGACTGTTGCCCTGGGAAGAAATATCTGCTGGCAGATATTGTACAGTATAATTTTCAAATAAAGCTCAGCTCCTGGATCCAGCTGAAGAAAACCCCAACACAAAGGTCACGTGAGCAAGATTCCTTTGTTTCATCTGCTGAATAATGCGATGTCCATCGCCTTAAAGTATGTCCTAATTTGTCTCAGGTTTAAAACTAGTTCATAACTCTGATCAGAGCTATATAATTAAAGAGAAATAATGTTCCTCTTTTAAATTCCATTTTATTTTTTTCCATATAATCAGCCTTTATAATTTTCTTCATAAAATTTGTGTCCAATTTTCTTCATATTTTGGTTACTGTTATTTCAGTCTCCATTTTCATTACAGTTACAAATTCATATTAAGGTTTCCTTGGTTGCACAAATGTAATTACACTCTTTTGCTCAATAATCAGTTACAAGTTGAATGTAAAGCTTGATACGTGATCATTTCACTTTACCAACAAGTCCGTTGAATGTCATGTCATTTAATCTGAGTCTGATCATTAAAACTGTAAATAGTATATGGAAGTTTCTGTTGATATTCTTTTCCTGTGTTTGTTTCTAAAGTCACCCAGTAGAATTCACAAATATTTGAGGCTGATTGATTGAAGGTATAAAGATTAGTTATTAATAAATTGTCCAAGTTTTGGACTGGTGCCCCTGTGAATGAGACGATGGCAAGTAGGAGGCGAAAATCTTCAATTCCAATTTTCCATTTTATTTCAATAAACTTACAGATAGATAGTTCCAGACATCCGACACGATCCTTTAAGCTCTGCTTCAACAATCCACAATTGATCGACCATGATGATGGTTCTCTTGATTCTGATCATCTCCTTTCATTCTGATGATCTCAAGATTCTGATTAACCTTGGCGATTCACTAGGTCACAATCATCACACCTGTTTTATACTAACAGAGATAATTAGGGCTGATTAGCCCCTACCATAATCCCAGGTAAAACCACAAACCTTCCCATTGTTTTCCACATACCCACTGATCTCTAAAAATACATAAACACTTCCCAACTATCTACAATACAAATATAAATAACACACAATAAATAACAATATAAATAATTCAATAAATATTTCAGTCCCCTATTTACAAAGCTAAACCACCCCTCTAACTTACCATAGATGTTTCCTTCCTGCTGGTGTCCTATAAAAGGCCCTCAACTCCAAACGGAGTCTTTTGCCTGGACACGCACAGGAAGCATGTTGGCAAAGGTATGTGAAATAACTTATTATCCATTATTTTACCCAAAATACTTGACCATACTAATTATCTCCCAAGTTCATTCAAATTAAACAAAGACAGATCCCAAATAAATGTGTGTACTTTAACAAATAATCATAATAACATTTACCATTACAAATATAACATGATCACACAATATAACCAGACATACAGTGGTGACATCCCATTGTCACATTTCCTCCCCCCTTTCCCGAGAATACAGTACTCTTATGAGTCATGTATTCGTGAGAGGCTATCAGCTACCAGGTTGGTTTTCCTTGCCACATACCGAACAGTAAAATTATAAGGTTGGAGGGACACATACCACCCTGTGAGACGACTATTTATATCCTTCATTCTGTCCAACCACTGTAGGGCCCGATGATCTGTCTCCAATACAAAATGACGCCCTAATAAATAATACTTAAGGGACCCTATTGCCCATTTCATAGCAAGACATACCCTTTCTATTATGTCTGCCATTTAAAAACTGTCTGGAGTTGAAATGTCTAACTTGAGCTGGACCACCCCTTTCATCCTCATTAAACTTATTCCTGAAAGAGCTGCCACGGCCGAGGGTAGTTCTCCTGTTGGCTGACAGAAAAACCTCCGCCAGACGCGTAGTGTCCTCTGCAGTCTTTGGGTCCCTCTCTTGTATCCAGATTCCCAGTTCCAGGTTCACCATGCGCAGAAACTGCTCCAAAATCAATAGTTCAGAAATGTCTAACTGTTAAGGTCTCTGGTTTCACCCATCTACAAAACAGGTCTTTCAGACGTACATATAATTCACGAGGGGTTTCGTCCTCATAAACATCCAGGGACCGAAACCTCCTCCCATAGGTGTCGGACGTGACTTCACATTTATTCAAAAATAACCTCTTTCAATTTTCCATAATTATCCGTGTCTGCAATGTCCATCAGAACATATGCGCTCCGCGCCCCACCTGCAAGCAGAGGAGCCAGATGAATAGCCCACTCTTCCTCACGCCAGCGGCAGACTGTAGCGATCCTCTCGAACGTCGCCAGGTAGTGCCCGATGTCATCCTCGGGAGAGAGAGGATTCAGCCTGGGCTCGTGATGCGTTCGTGGCCTCCTTGGCTGCACCTGCAGCGGCAAATCATCCTCTCGCGGGCCGACCTGACTGGCCGTCACCCTAGGATCCTCCCTCAAAGCGCCGTCGTCACCACTACGCTCAGCCCGGCTCCCATAGTCCTCTCTCAGTTCCGCAACCTGCGACTTGATCCGATGAATATGATTCTCAACAGCCTGCCACTTTTGCTCCTGAAGAGCGGCTTCTTCCTCCATCTGGCGATCCCTGAGAGTCAGCGAACGCACCAAAGATTTCACCAGGCACGTTAGCTCCTCGAGCTCGCCTAGTCCGCTGACTCCCGGGTCCTCAACCGCCATACCTGCGTCCAGGTCAGACTGCTCCTCTTGCCTCACTTTTCTTCTCACCATGAGTCCCTCCATCCGCCAAACGCCGCGACGTCGAGTAACAATCACACTTCTGACACCAAATGTGAACGAGACGATGGCAAGTAGGAGGCGAAAATCTTCAATTCCAATTTTCCATTTTATTTCAATAAACTTACAGATAGATAGTTCCAGACATCCGACACGATCCTTTAAGCTCTGCTTCAACAATCCACAATTGATCGACCATGATGATGGTTATCTCTTGATTCTGATCATCTCCTTTCATTCTGATGCTCTCAAGATTCTGATTAACCTTGGCGATTCACTAGGTCACAATCATCACACCTGTTTTATACTAACAGAGATAATTAGGGCTGATTAGCCCCTATCATAATCCCAGGTAAAACCACAAACCTTCCCATTGTTTTCCACATACCCACTGATCTCTAAAAATACATAAACACTTCCCAACTATCTACAATACAAATATAAATAACACACAATAAATAGCAATATAAATAATTCAATAAATATTTCAGTCCCCTATTTACAAAGCTAAACCACCCCTCTAACTTACCATAGATGTTTCCTTCCTGCTGGTGTCCTATAAAAGGCCCTCAACTCCAAACGGAGTCTTTTGCCTGGACACACACAGGAAGCATGTTGGCAAAGGTATGTGAAATAACTTATCATCCATTATTTTACCCAAAATACTTAACCATACTAATTATCTCCCAAGTTCATTCAATTTAAACAAAGACAGATCCCAAATAAATGTGTGTACTTTAACAAATAATCATAATAACATTTACCATTACAAATATAACATGATCACACAATATAACCAGACATACAGTGGTGACATCCCATCGTCACAGCCCCCAAAACGAGTTTTTCTCCCGGTGTGTGCGTGAACCCGAAGCAAACCTTCATTTATACACACACCTCTACGTATAAATTAAATAATCTTTGTACCTTATAAGCAACTGTTCCTACAATTTGCACATATGTAAAATGTAATGCAAAAATGAATTAACATAATCTAAAAATATATATAAATAAGTATATAAACATGAATGATTAGTTAAAAGCTAAACTAAAAAGGTGGGTCTTGAGTCTCCTTTTAAAAATATCAACGCTTTCTGCAGCCCTGAGGTCCTCTGGCAGGCCATTCCAGAGACGTGGGCCGAAAAACTCGAACGATGCCTCACCATGAGTTTTTGTCCTAACTTAAGGTGTCACTAAAATGCCAGTACCAGAGGACCTCAGGGTCTGCGAGGGTTGATATGGTAAAAACAGATCAAATAAATAAGAAGGACCAAGACCATTAAGAACCGGAGTGGTGGCCTAGTTGGTAGAGCATCCGCCTCACAACCGGGAGGCCGGAGTTCAAATTCTTGCCGGGTCATACCAAAGACCATATAAAAATGATTACTTTCCACCTTCTAGCTTGGTGCTCAGCATAATAGAATTGGAAAGGAAAGTTACGCACAGAGCTACCAGAGGACTGACCCCCCACTGTAGCTTTCACTGCTTACAGTAGCTTTGTGGCCTAGGGTCAGAGAAACGGAGATAGGCACCGCCCCTATACACCATATGGTATCCCACATGCTGTGGAAGGGAATTAACTAACTAAGACATTAAGAGTTTTATAAACTAATAAAAGAACCTTAAAATCGATTTGATAACTCACAGGGTCAATCAATGCAATGATTCTAAAACTGGTGTAATATGCTCCCTCTTTAATATTTTCCCTCGGTGTAATATGCTCCCTCCAGAAAGGAGAGCATTGCAATAATCAACATGACTGGAAATAAAAGCATGCATTAGTGTCTCTGTGTTTTCTCTCTCTCTCTCTCTCTCGCTCTCTGTGTTTTCTCTCTCTCTCGTTAAAAGTTTCTCTCTCTGAGCTTCAGGACCGATAACTAAAACTTCAGTTTTGTCCTGGTTGAGCTGTAAGAAATTCTCTACCATCCAGGACTTAATGTCTAAAATGCAGTTAAAAATGACATCAATTGGTGCTGGGTCATCAGGAGACATGGACATGTAAAGCTGGGTATCATCAGCATAACTGTGAAAACTAATTCCCTGTCTGCTGATGACATTGCCTAGTGGCAGCATGTACAAATTAAAAAGAGTTGAACCTGAAATCGAATGACATAATGGCTGACCCAGGGAACAGACACGGACTCAGAAATGGATTCAATTATCTTTATTGACCCAGTGTATCGTGTGTGGATGCTTTAATGTGTTATGTTGTGTATGTGAGTGCTGGCTGGAGACTCCGAGCAGCTGGGAGGGAGCAGAGCGCCGTGCAGCCTGGCAACCCTATGGACGGAGCAAGACACACAATTAGCAAGGAGCTAGCTAGGCTCACGCTTAGGTGTAACTGTGGCCTACTTGTTCCAGGCAGATGGTGATCACCCGTTGGCCAGGTAGACAGCACCCACTGTCCTAGCGTCGTTGCAGTCGTGGAGATGGTGGAGAGGAAAGGGTGGAAACTGCCGCCGAGGGAGACGATTCTGCTGCCGGGAATTCCGTCTGTGCACAGGGGAGTAGCGGAGAACAGGTGAGTAAAAGGATTGGCTTACTTGGGTTTGTGGAGAGGTCCTCCGGGAGTTAATGCCGAGGTGGCGAGGTAGAGCGTCATGAAGGCTAGGAAGTCGGGAGATGCGCTTCATAGCCAGGGAGACAGACGGCTCCGTGCAGGCCAGCAGACTGAGTGGGGTTAAATAGTCCTGTCCTGACGAGGAGCCGTTGTGCGCGCAGCTGTGGATGATAATGGCCCAGAGAGAGTCATCACATCGAACCTTGGGGAACACCACAATCCATACTGTATCTCTTTGATGAGGAGTGTTCACCCAGGGTGACATAAAATTCTCTGCCAGTGAGGTAGGATTTAAACCAGTTAAATCAGTTTCGCTCCAGTGTGTGTCCTCTCAACTCACTTGCAGCCCAGCCCCCTTGCATTCTGGACCTCTGTGGACCTCCAGTAAGCCAATCCTCAAATTTACCTTGTTTGCTTCTCTGGACCTCTCTGTCCCTTTCTTCCCACTATCCCCTCCGGTGCATCTATTAGATCTTGGAGTCACATCTCTTGTGGAAATTGGACCCCCTCCTGGACAAACAATGTGTCTTGTAACCCCAAGTAATTATCCTATCAACTTTACAATTAACCACCATTCCCTCAGGAACAAGCCCCCAGGACTGGGGCACCTTCTCTTCCAACCTCAGTGGGTCTCCTCCTGTACCAGCTCCTCTCTCCAGTCCTCCTACTGTAAGGAAGCCAACAATCATTTCTCACTTCATGTAAGCAGATCCATCATCTTGCAATTTTTCGACATTAGCCATTCAGATATTTACCCTCTCCTCTTTTCGAGTCTGGTATAAACGGGCGGTCAGGTCCCTCCTCCTCCGTTAACCAGCCGTCTTCAGGCCTCACCGCCTGGACCTGCCGAACTCTCCAGTGTCCGTAGGAAGTCACCCAGCGGAGTTGATGGAGTCTAGCCGGTTTACCGGCGGACTGTTGGGACGGGGGCGGATTTTACCGGAGCTGCGCAGATAACGGGCCGACCCAGAGGAACTTTTTTTTTTTTTTGTAACTTTGATTTTTATTCATTTTTCATCATACATATTACATTCAGATCACAGTCTCTATATTTAAAAAAAGGAGCTAGTGGAAAAAAGAAAAAAAAAAAAAGGAAAAGTGGGGGGGGGGGCAAATGTTGGAGCATCAAGTTTTTAGTTTCCATCTCTTAATTCTTCTGGTTTTTCCAGTGTCTTTGGTTATTCTTTCAATTTCTGTCTCGTTGTTGCACTTTGTAGTGTGTCCATTTCCACCATTTTTTTTCATATTGTCCTTCTTGCATTCTTTGTTGATATGTTAGTTTTTCCATTAAATGTATATCCTCAACAATGTCAGTCCATTGCTCTTGGTCAGGAAGAACTTCTGATCGCCATTTTCTTGTGATTGTTTTTTTACATGCAACCAGCAATATTTTAACTAGATATCTGTCCTCAGCCTGTATTACATTGTCTCTTTTAAGATCACATAAATACATCAAGTTACAGTTCATTGGTATATTATATC
Source organism: Pholidichthys leucotaenia (assembly GCA_020510985.1). Taxonomy (NCBI): domain Eukaryota; kingdom Metazoa; phylum Chordata; class Actinopteri; order Cichliformes; family Pholidichthyidae; genus Pholidichthys; species Pholidichthys leucotaenia. The sequence goes on along the minus strand of CM035840.1, from coordinate 111,441,190 downwards.
CTAATATCCTCTGTATTGTCACATGTATAGATTTCCAGAATGATGAGATTTTCCAAAACATATGTGAGTGGTCTGCATTTTGAGCCCCACAGCCCCTCCAACATATAGATTGGGTATTTGTATATTTTCTTTGAATCTGTGGTGTAATGAAATAGCGAATCAGGTTTTTCCATCCAAATTCCCTCCATGTCCTTGAACTTGTTGATGTGTGTTGTGTTTTCCATATTTCTTGCCAGTTTTCTTCTGTTATGTTTAAATTTAGCTCTTTCTCCCATTTCTCCTTTATATAGTTACTTGAATGTTTGTTTGCCCTAAGTTTCTGATATAGCTTTGAAATAATTCTTATTTTATTTCCTGCATACAAGCTTAAAATGAATTGTATAATCTTGCTCACATCTGTGTGGAGGTTATGCCTAATCTTCCTCATATAATAATCTCTCATCTGCAGATATCTGAAGAATTCAGATTTTTCTAGTTTAAATTTTCTTCTCATGTTTACAAAACTCCCGAAATCTTTTTTTCCGATATTGCCTGGTGGAGCGCCCACCGGCTGACGACAAATACGGCGGGTTGAAGGCGGCGCTCATCCAGCGTTTCACTCCCTCAGTCCAGCAGAGAGCAGAGAGACTCCTGGCCATGAATGACTTGGGAGATAGCACGCCCGTCGACCTGATGGAGGACATGCTGAGGCTGAGAGGCTCAGACGACGGCGATTTCCTTTTCACCCACATTTTCCTGAGAACCCTACCGTCAGAGACGAGAGCGACCCTGGCCGGTTCACAGTTGTTGGCCCAGTGGGACTTCCGCGCGCTGGCCCAGGAGGCACAGCGGATTCTCAACGCCAGCAGACAGCGCACGGCCACCGCAGCAGCGACAGGACTCGACGCGATGGCCGGAGATGGCAGGGGGCCAGAGGCGGCGGCAGCAGACCCACCGACAACGGCGGCAGTGAAAGCCAAACATCGTGGAGGAGACGACCTCTGTTTCTACCATCGCTGCTTTGCAGAGAGGGCACGCAGGTGTGTACCACCGTGCCAGTTCAAGAGCTCGGGAAACGCCAGAGCCGGGGGTCGGTAGCAGCCGCGGCCCTCGGAGAACAGAACAAGCTGCTCTACTTGACGGACGCGCGTTCGGGGAAGCAATTCCTCATGGACACAGGCTCCGAAGTGAGTTTCATCATGCCAACCTATGCTGACCGGCTGGCAGGCCCCGGGAGTCACAGAGTATCAGCAGCAAACGGCTCAAGGATTAAGACCTTCGGGGAGAGGACTCTGCTTCTGTCCCTACACAGCCGCACATTTGAGTGGACTTTTGTTATAGCCGCGGTGAGCTTCAACATGTTAGGGGCTGATTTTCTGTGCTTGCATGGGTTGTTGGTTGATCTTGCTAATAGGTGCCTGGTTAATGCACTTTCTTTTTACTCTATTCCCTGTGCAGCCCGAGTGACCCCGCCCACAGCACAAGCCAACGTCGCAACGGCAAGCGGTAAGTTCCACACACTCCTCACTCAGTTTCCAGCACTCACAGTTCCCACATTTTCAGCGGCCGTCGCTAAACACGGGGTGGAACATTTTATTACTACCACCGGTTCTCCTGTTTTTGCAAAAGCTCGGCGCTTGGATGCAACTAAACTGAACATAGCGCGCGAGGAGTTCGCCAACCTTGAAAAGTTGGGCATCATCAGACGTTCGAAAAGCCCTTGGGCTTCCCCGCTGCACATGGTCCCTAAAGCTGACGGCTCGTGGCGTCCTTGCGGAGATTTCCGCAGGTTAAACAACGTTACGGCACACGACCTCTACCCAATCCCGCATATCCAAGATTTTTCTGTTCATCTGGCGGAGGCGCGCATTTTTTCTAAGATAGACTTGGTCCGCGGGTACCATCAAGTCCCAGTACGTGCTGAGGACATACCCAAAACAGTGGTAATAACTCCGTTTGGCCTTTTCGAGTTTTTGCGCATGCCGTTTGGGCTTAAAGGCGCTGCGCAGACGTTCCAACGCATGATGGACGCAGTGTTGCGCGATCTCCCTTTCGTGTTCGTCTACCTGGATGACATTTTGGTAGCCAGCGCGTCCAAAGAGGAACATGAAAACCGCCTCACGGCAGTTTTCCAGAGGTTGGGAGAGCATGGGTTAATAATCAACCCAGCGAAGTGTCAGTTCGGGGTGACGCAGATTGATTTTTTGGGGCACCGCGTCTCTCCAGAAGGAGCGGTTCCTCTGCCAGACAAAGTGTGCGCAGTAACAAATTTTCCCCAACCACAAACGGTCAAAGCATTACAGGAGTTTTTGGGAATGGTGATTTTTTATAACCGTTTCCTCCCCCGCGCAGCGCAGGTCATGCACCCACTGTATGCCGCGCTTAAAAAACAAAAACCCACAAATAAAATCGAATGGTCTCAGGAGCGGGAGCGCGCATTCTCGGAGGTCAAAACAGCCTTGGCGAACGCTGCGTTGTTAGCACACCCAGACCCAACGGCCCGCATAGCGCTCACTACTGACGCGTCAGATGTGGCCATAGGGGCGGTCGTGGAGCAGCAGGTTGCCGGGGCTTGGCAGCCACTCGCTTTTTTCAGCAGGACTTTGCACGATACCGAGCAAAAATACAGCGCGTTCTACGGGGAGTTGTTAGCGCTCCACTTGGCCATTCATCACTTCCAGTTCTGGCTGGAAGGACGCCGTTTCACTGCGTTCGTCGACCACACGCCGCTGACTTTCGCGATGGCCAAGGTTTCAGAACCGTGGTCAGGCCAGCAGCAGAGGCAGCTGGCTGTAATCTCCGAGTTTACTACCGATATTCAACACGTAGCGGGTAAACTAAATGTAGTGGCAGACTGTCTCTCGCGTGCCGTAACTACGCCAGTCCGCGTAGGGGTAGATTATGCAGCCATGGCCGTGGAGCAGGCTAGCGGCGCGGAGGTGCGCGCGGCCCAGGTCCGCGTGGGGATAGATTATGCAGCCATGGCCGCAGATCAAGTTAGCGACGTGGACGTGTGCGCGCTCCAGTCTGGACCAACAGGGTTAAGGCTGGAAAACAGGGTGCTGCAAGGGGGTATGCCCCCCCAATCTGCGATGTCTCCACAAGACGACCGCGTCCGGTGGTGCCCGCCGCGTGGCGCCGCCGCGTTTTTGACTCGATTCATTCTTTGGCGCACCCGGGGGTGCGCGCGTCGGTCAAAATGGTAGGAGAGAAATTCGTATGGCTGAGCCTGCACAAGCAAGTTAAGGAGTGGGCAGCAACCTGCATGGCCTGCCAGCGAGCCAAAATACACAAACACACTAGAGCCCCCTTGGAGCCATTTCACATCCCGGCTAAGAGGTTCGATCATGTGCATGTCGACCTCGTAGGCCCCCTCCCGCCGTCACAGAGGTACACACACCTTCTGACAATGGTGGACCGCACCACGCGTTGGCCGGAAGTGGTCCCACTGGCATCAACCACAGCCGAAGAGGTGGCGCTCGCGTTTTTAACGGCTTGGGTAGCGCGTTTCGGAGTTCCGTCGGACATTACGTCCGACAGAGGTCCTCAATTCATTTCCGAGTTCTGGTCAGCAATGGCCCGCAGCCTGGGGGTAACGATCCACCGCACTACCGCGTATAACCCGCAGGCTAATGGTTTATGCGAACGTTTCCATAGGTCATTGAAAGCAGCCCTCAGAGCGTCGCTTACGGATGCAAATTGGGTGGACAGGCTACCATGGGTTTTGTTGGGGTTGCGTTCTGCACCTAAAGAGGATTTAAAAGCCTCCCCAGCGGAATTAGTTTTTGCACAGCCACTCTGGCTGTCCGGGGAGTTTCTCCCAGATAATCCTGCGTCAGAGTGCTCCCCTGCTCAGCGGTTGCAGAGCGACACAGGATCGAGCACGCCTCCTGGCCCCATTCATCACAGTTTTCCGCACGTTTTTGTGCCTAAGGCTTTAAAAAATGCAGAGTTTGTTTTTGTCAGACATGATGCACATCGCCCAACCTTGCGACCACCTTATGATGGGCCATTTAGAGTGCTGGAACCAGGAGATAAGCACTTTTTGCTAGATTTTTAGATTGGGGCTGCACGGTGGCGCAGTGGTTAGCACTGCGGCAGCACAGTTTACCCTTGGCCGGGGGATTGTGGGGATCGTGGGATCGTGGGATCGTGGGTTCGATCCCAGCCCCCGACCAACAGTGATCTGTGTGGAGTTTGCATGTTCTCCCCGTGTTGCGTGGGTTTACTCCGGGATTTCTCCGGTTTCCTCCCACATGCCAAAAACATGCATGTTAGGTTAATTGGCTGTTCTAAATTGTCCCTAGATATCTGTTTCCTATAGGCCCTTAGAATAGAGGGTTAGTATTAATGAAAGCGCTTTGAGTGGTCTTTGTGACTAGAAAAGCGCTATATAAGTGCAGGTTAGTTAGTAGTTAGTTAGATTTGGGGGGCAGAAAGGAAATGATTGGCATAAACAGGCTCAAACCCGCTTTTGTGATGGCTGACGAAGCTGTGCAGTTGGCAAGGGCTCCTCGGCGCGGCGGACCCCCTAGGGAGCATTCCCCAGAGCTCCCACAGGGATTGACTAACAGTTCTCACCCCCAGGTAGCAGATCCACAGCAGGATGGTGCCGTGGGAGAGGTAAAGCCCGCTTACAGCAGGTTCGGAAGAAGATTGAAGCCCAAGCAGCATGTGGACTGATGTTGTGATTTTAATTCATGATATGCAGACTGTGTTATATTGTTCCATCTTAGACGTTTGGGGGGGGGGGGGTCATGTGGGACACATAAGGGGTTTCATAGACTTCATATGTATATTACTGTTGCTTCACGTCTCAGAATGAACAATAGGACGGAGTCTCCGGGAGATAACAGGAGGACGCGAAAAGTGACCTTTGTTATGCAAAGAAAGGACCTTGAGGGATTTCCTGACCACCAGTGACTTTAGGTGGGGGGGAGAAGACCTGGAAGAAGAAGTATTGTGTCTTGGGATTAAAAGACAATGTGACTCTGTGCTTTGATGTCCTAGGTATAAGAGGGACAGACATGGGGGGATGCTTCCTCTTTTCTGTTTGAAAGATGTTGGAGATACGTGAATAAACCTGATCTGAGAAATAAACCCAGCCTCATCTTTTCATGCTCTCCACAATATCTTATTTGTGCTGAGTAGTAATATTCCTTTAGACTCTGTAGACCCATGCCTCCTTTCTCTTGGTAATTGGAGAGCTTTATATTTCACTCTTGGCTTTTTACCTCCCCAAACAAATCTCGATATCATCCTGTCCCACTTTGAGAATTGGGCACCAGGGATCTCTGTTGGTAGAGCCTGGAAGATGTAAAGCAGTCTAGGTTGTATGCTGATTTTGACTGTCTTAATTTTTGAATTCAGATCCATATTTAAAATTGACCATCTATCAATATCTTTTTTTATTTCTTGTTCTAACCTATCATAGTTTGCTCTATAGATTTTGCTTAAATCTTTAGGTATGTTCACTCCAAGGTATTTTATTTCTTTTTGTTTCCAGTTTAGTTTGATCTTATCAGTTATCTGGTTTAAAGGGTTATAGTGGAATGTCAGTATTTGTGTTTTTGTTATGTTTATCTTGTATCCTGATAATTTTCCAAAATTTTCTATCAAGTCCATCATTTCCATTATTGATTCATCTGGTTGTTCAAGGTAAACTATAATATCGTCTGCAAATAGCCCAATCTTGTGTTCTGCTCCCTTTATTGTTACACATTTTAATTTCTTATTTTGTCGCATCGCTTGAGCCAGTGGCTCTATGAACAGAACAAACAAGGTGGGTGATAGACAGCATCCCTGCCTAGTTGATCTTTGTATATTTACTTTGTCTGTTAAGCTACCGTTTATCTTGATTCTTGCCACAGGTTTTTGATACAGTGTCTTTATGCATTGTACTGATTTTTCGTTAAATCCAAAGCATTCCAGCACATTATATAGGAACATCCAATTAACCCTATCAAATGCTTTTTCTGCGTCTAAACTCATTATTACTGCGCTTTTCTTTTCTTTATGTATTTGATTAATTATATGTATTGTTCTCCTGATATTATCATGTGTTTGGCGTCCCTCTATGTAACCAGTTTGATCATCCTCTATCAATTCCGTCAAGAATGTCTTTATTCGTTTACAGATAATTGTTGTATATATTTTATAATCCACATTTAATAAAGAGATTGGCCTATAGTTTCCGCATTGTTCCCTATCTTTCCCTGGCTTTAAAATAACTGAAATAATGGCTTCGTTCCATGTTGGAGGTATTTTGTTGTTGTTTAATGTCCAATTAACTGACTTTAGGAGCTGTGGCGTGAGTTCTTCTATAAACAGTTTATAAAACTCAGACAGGTATCCATCACTACCTGGTGATTTACCGTTTTTAAGCGACTTAATCACATCTTTAATCTCTTGTGTTGTTATTTCTGCTGTTAGCTTTTCATTTTGTTGGTTTCCTATTGATGGCAAGTCCAATGTGCATAGAAATTTTTTAATATCCTTAACATTTGTCTCTCCAGGTTGCGAGTATAGTTCTTGATAGAAGTTATGGAATATTTCTTCGATGTTGACATAATGTCCGGCTCAGGAAACATGCACGCAGGCTCAGGGAAGGTTTAATAGCTTTATTCAACAAGCAGGCGTGTATGGATGTATGTATGAGGTATGGGTATGTGATGCGGGTGAACGCCGATGCACAGGAAACAGAGCAGTACGCTGTACAGCCAGGCAACCCTATGGAGAGAGCAGAGGACAAGGGTAAAGGGCACCACACCTACACAGGTATAATGAGCGGAATGCTGCTTACTCGTAGGTGACGGGTGGCTGGCGTTTGCCAAGGGAGAAGCCCGGGAGACAGCGTCCTGCAGAGCCAGGGACGACGATGAGGGAAGGGATGGCAATGACGGGGTTATCCGCCACCAAGGAATCCACCTGTGCACAGGGGAGAAGACTTGCAAAGAGGTAAGGGTAATGATGCTTATGTGGAAGCGTAGTTCAGCTGACGTGGAGAGACGATCCAGCTGGGAGAGAGTGCCGATGCAAACAGACGGCTCCAGACCGCTGCACAGGGCTGCGTGGGCTAAATAGCCCGTGGCTGACGAGGTGCAGGTGTGCGCGCAGCTGAGGCAGATGATGAGCGGCGAGTCGTGACAGTACTCCCCCCCTAGCAGCGCCTCCTGGCGCTGGCTTGTCCGGGTGCGCCCGGTGGAACTCCATGATGAGACTCCTGTCCAACACCAAGGAAGAACGCACCCAGGACCTCCACTCAGGACCGAATCCCTCCCAGTCCAACAAGTACTGCAGCCCACGACCTCGGCGCCGGGAGTCCATGATGGAGGCGACTCTCCAGGCCGGATGGCGGTCGATCATCAGAGGCGCAGGCGGCGCCCTGGGCGGGGGACAGAGTGGGTCGGAGACCACGGGCTTGATCTTCGAAATGTGGAAGGTGGGACATATACGGAGGGAAGGGGGGAGGGCCAGACGCACAGCCACCGGGTTGACAATTTTAGAGATGGTGAAAGGGCCAATGAAGCGTGGGGCCAGCTTCCTCTTCTCAGCCTTGAGCTTAATGTCGTGTGAGGACAAACAGACTCGTTGGCCCACCTGGTAGGCAGGGGCCGGTCTCCTGTGGCAGTTCGCCGTCAAGCTGTTGCAAGCCACCATGCATAATAGCGCATTGCGCGCTCTGGTCCACAGACTCCGACAGCATCTTAGGTGCGCCTGGATGGAGGGAAGGGTCAGCTCGCCCTCCTGCTCAGGGAACAAAGGTGGGTCGTACCCCAAGGACGCCTTAAAGGGGGACATCCCTGTGGCAGAAGACCGTGCCATGTTGTGGGCATACTCCACCCAGGCCAGGTGCGCGTTCCAGGACGAAGGGTTGGAGGAGGTGACGCAACGTAGGGCAGCTTCCAGTTCCTGGTTGGCATGCTCACACTGCCCGTTGAACTGTGGGTGGTGGCCGGAGGAGAGGCTTACCGTGGCCCCCAGAGCATTGCAGAAACACCTCCATACCTCAGAGACAAATTGGGGCCCCCGATCAGAGACGACGTCCACCGGTATCCCATGCAGCCTGACTACATGCTGGACTAGAAGGTCTGCCATCTCCCGTGCCGTAGGGAGACCCCGGAGCTGCACGAAGTGGGCAGCCTTGGAGAACCGATCCACGATGGTCAGCACAGCGTCGTAGGAGTTAGAGACCGGGAGACCAGTGACGAAGTCGAGGGCTATGTGAGACCAGGGCCTGCCCGGGACCGGCAGGGGCTGGAGCAGACCCACGGGGGGAGAATTAGCAGACTTGCCGGTGGCACACACAGGGCACGCCCGGACGTAGTTGGCGACGTCCTTCTGGAGACCCGGCCACCAAAAGGAACGCTGGAGGAGATCCACTAGCCGGGAGACGCCAGGGTGACAGGCGAGTTTGGAGGTGTGAACCCAATGAATGACCTCCCCCCAGACAGTCGATGGAACAAAGAGCTTCCCCTCCGGTCCGCCGCCAGGATCCGGTTCGGTCTCCTGCGCCCTCCGGATCTTGTCCCTGATGGACCAGGAAATCGCCCCCATGACGCACGAGCTGGGCAGGATGGTATGACCCGGCTCCTCCGGGGTCTCAGGGGCAAACTGCCTGGAAAGGGCGTCGGGCAGGCCATTTTTAGAACCAGGGTGGTAGGCGATGGTGAAACGGAACCGGGCGAAGAACAAGGACCAGCGCGCCTGTCGGGCATTCAGTCGTCTGGCGGGCATTCAGTCGTCTGGCAGATCTCAAATATTCCAAGTTCTTATGGTCCGTTAACACCACGAACGGCTGGGCAGCCCCCTCCAACCAGTGGCGCCACTCCTGCAGTGCGAGCTTGATGGCAAGTAGCTCCCTGTCCCCGACGTCGTAATTGTGCTCAGCCGGAGACAGGCGCCGTGAGAAGAAGGCACAGGGTCGCTTGACCCCATCGGTGGGTGATCGCTGGGAAAGCACCGCCCCCACTCCCGTATCAGACGCGTCGACTTCGACCAGGCACTGCAGCGCAGGGTCAACCTGGGTCAGGACCCGGGAGGAGGAGAACTCCGTCTTCAACGCCTCGAAAGCCACTGCAACCTCTTCGGTCCACCGGAAGGGGGTCTTGGGAGAGGTGAGGCGGGTCAAAGGGGCAACAATGGCGCCGAAGTTAGGAACGAAGCGGCAATAAAAGTTGGCAAACCCAATGAACTGCTGCACCTGCTTCCTGGAGGTCAGCGTGGGCCACTCGACCACCCCCTTAACCTTTGTGGGGTCAGGAAGGACTTGGTTGTGCGAGATTACGAACCCTAGGAAGGAAGTGGTCTTGGCGTAAAACTCGCACTTTTCGGCCTTAACATACAGCCTGTTCTCCAGCAGCCGCTGTAGGACCCGCCTCACATGGACCTGGTGTTCCTCCCATGACCTGGAGAAGATGAGAATATCATCCAGGTACACGAACACGAAGAGGCCCAGGAAATCACGTAGGACGTCGTTTATGAGGCGTTGAAACACGGCAGGGGCGTTGGTCAGCCCAAACGGCATTACCAGATACTCGAAGTGACCACTAGGCGTTCGAAAGGTCGTCTTCCACTCATCCCCCTCCCGGATCCGGACGAGGTGATAAGCACTGCGGAGATCCAACTTAGTGAACCAGGTCGCCCCCTGGAGGGAGTGGAAAGCGGTGTCCATCAATGGCAGGGTGTAGCGGTCCTTCTCCGTGATGTCGTTTAGCGCCTGAAAATCTATACAGGGGCGGAGGGACCCATCCTTCTTCGAGACGAAGAAAAACCCTGCGCCGAGAGGAGAAGAAGAAGGGCGGATGATACCTGCATTGAGAGACTCCTTGATATAACTGTCCATGGCCTCCCGTTCCGGCGCTGACAGGCTGTAGAGGCGTCCGGATGGCAAGGGAGCCCCCGGGCGGATGTTGATGGCGCAGTCTTAGGGCCGGTGAGGAGGGAGAGACATCGCCCTGGACTTACTGAACACGAGGCCCAGGTCATGGAACTCAGAGGGCACCAGGGTGAGGTCCGGAGGTGCGGCGTCCGAGGCCGGAGGAGGGGAGGACGGGGCGCAAGCTGCGGACTGGAGGCAGGTGCCCATGCAAAAGGAGCTCCAGGCGGCAATTCTTCCTGTCTGCCAATCCAGCACTGGGTTGTGCAGGTGCAACCAGGGGTAGCCTAAGATGACAGGTGACACTGAAGAGGAAAGGACATACAGGGTAAGATCCTCCCGGTGATTACCTGAGATAATTACGGGGATCGGCTGGGTGCGATGAGTCACTTGTCCAAGAGGCGCACGGGAGAGGGTGACCAGACTGAGAGGAGCGGCCAGAGGGTGGCAGGGTAAGCCCAGTTGGGTTGTCAGGCTCTTAGAAATGAAACTTTGCTCTGCTCCTGAGTCCACCAGTGCGTGTGTGAGGTGCCCTGTGGAATTGTGCCCCTCCCTGACGAGCAGGGGGGATCACCTGCTGGGGGTCCACACGGTCTAACCGGTGAGTAATGTTTGTTAATTGATTTAAAATCACCTGCTGTTGGTGGGCTATTAAATCCACCCGAGCCTCGAGGGTGGAAAGGCGGCGTGCGAGCCCGCTGTCTGCTGAGCCGCTCTGCTGGAGCCGTACTGACATAACGTCCGGCTCAGGAAACATGCACGCAGGCTCAGGGAAGGTTTAATAGCTTTATTCAACAAGCAGGTGTGTATGGATGGATGGATGAGGTATGGGTATGTGATGCGGGTGAACGCCAATGCACAGGAAACAGAGCAGTACGCCGTACAGCCAGGCAACCCTATGGAGAGAGCAGAGGACAAGGGTAAAGGGCACCACACCTAGACAGGTATAATGAGTGGAGTGCTGCTTACTCGTAGGTGATGGGTGGCTGGCGTTTGCCAAGGGAGAAGCCCGGGAGACAGCATCCTGCAGAGCCAGGGACGACGATGAGGGAAGGGATGGCGATGACGGGGTTATCCGCCACCAAGGAATCCACCTGTGCACAGGGGAGAAGACTTGCAAAGAGGTAAGGGTAATGATGCTTACGTGGAAGCGTAGTTCAGCTGACGTGGAGAGACGATCCAGCTGGAAGAGAGTGCCGATGCGAACAGACGGCTCCAGACCGCTGCACAGGGCTGCGTGGGCTAAATAGCCCGTGGCTGACGAGGCGCAGGTGTGCGCGCAGCTGAGGCGGATGATGAGCGGCGAGTCGTGACAGATGTTTTCTGGGGTAACTGTGGTTTTATTTGTGATGGGGTCCTTAATCTTATATACATTATTCACTGTTTGTTGTTTTCTTAACCGTTTTGCCAGCAGTTTTGTGGCCTTTGGCCCCGTTTCATAATATTTTTGTTTTAAATATCTATTTTTCCTTTCAATTTCATCTATTTGCATTTCTTTTATCTTTATTTTTCTTCCTTAATTTCTTGATATATTTTTGGGTCATTTGTGCTTTGATGTTTACGTTCTAATTCCCTCAGTCTCTCACATCTTTGTTCATATGATTCCAGTTTAGACTTTTTTGCTTTTCCTGATTCAACAATTAATTTACCTCTTAACATGGCTTTTAGCGCATCCCATAGTATTGTTGGGTCCACTTCTCCATTATCATTCTCCTCGATATACTCATTTATGTTTACCTTTATTCTTTCTTTCATTTTCTCATCATTTAACAGTCCTACATTAAGTTTCCATGTTGTTTGTTGTTTTCTATTGTTTAAATATATTTCCATGTATATAGGATTATGATCTGATATTTCTGCCCCTCCAATCCGACAATTTCTCACCCTGTGTCTGTCACCTTCATTCATAAGGAAGTAATCTATTCTAGAGTGTACTTTATGGACTGCTGAATAATGTGTATAGTCTTTTTCGAGTGGGTGCAGGTCCCTCCATATGTCTACCATACCCATTTCTGCCAGTGAGGTTCTTATGAACTTTGTTATATGTTTTTTTGTCTTCTTAACACTTGTTGTGTCAACTTCATGATCCATGATGGCATTTAAGTCTCCTCCACATATTAGGACTCCTTCACTGTGTGTTGCTATGAGATCAAACAGCTGTTGAAAAAAACCCTTGTCACTTTCTGGTGGGGCATAGATGTTCACTAATGTGATCTGCATACCATCTATTCTTCCCTTTATTATTACATATCTGCCTTCTTTATCCTGGATTTCTTGTTCACATTCAAATTGTATTTTATTTGAAATTAGTATCATAACCCCCCTTTTAGTTCCTCCCTTAAATGAACTGTAGTAGGAATTCTTATAGCCAGATCTCTTTAGTTTCTCATGTTCTGTCCTGTTCAAATGTGTCTCTTGCATAAATATAATTTCGGCTTTTTCCTTCTTGAATTTTCTTATTATTCTTTCCCTTTTAACAGGTGAGTTCAGACCATTCACGTTTAATGTCATTATCTTAAGATTTTTAGCCATATTAATGTTTTTTCCATTTTTTTAACTTGTGCTCCTAACCCCTTTAACAACAAAACTAACACATATTTGTACAAAAACACATTAACGAATCTCGACCTCCGTACTTTGGGCCTTTCTTCTGCCCACTGGTCCCTGTTGGTGGGTGGAGGGATTGTCCTCACCGAGTGAAGGGCCCTCCCTAGACCTGTAGTTACTATCCAAGTAATAGTCATTAGTCTAGAAATGTCCAACAAAAATCACTTAAACCTCTCTTAGCCGTTTGTTTCTCTTTTACCTTGTCTTCTTGGCCTTCATTTCTTCTGTGTCCTTCTTAATCTTTGTTATAATCTGGGCTTTCCATTGAAAGCCTTGCAGTTTTTCTTGGGCCCGGTGTGCCACATCCGTCTCCCGCCTTCTGCCGCTCACTCGCCTCCACTCCGGCTGTCGCGATGCGTTCCGTGCCGCCGCTGCTCCAGCTGCTTCCTCCGGTATGCTCACCACAAAGCCTCGCTCCGTCATGTCCCGCGCTGCCTCTCTGGCTGTGCTGTAGGTTTTCACACTGTCCTCCCAATGAATTCTCATCTTCGTTAGCGGTGTTTGGAATCTAATCTTTTTCTCTTTCAGCGTTTTTTTAATGTTGGCATATTTCTTTCGCTGCTGCACAATTTCTGTCGGGTAGTCATGGTCAAAGAATATCTGTTTGTCGCCAACTCGTATCTTTTTTTTCCACGCTTGTGTCAGGATTCTTTCCTTTACGTCATATTTTAGAAAATTTACCACAACTGACCTGGGTGTAGAGTTTGGATTCGGGTTCTGTGCCAAGGCTCTGTGCGCTCGTTGGATCTGCAGGTCTGTTTCATCGGGCAGCTCAAGCTCTTTTTTTAAGAATTGATCCATGAATTTTGTCATCGAGTTGCCTTCAATGCCCTCCGGAATCCCGAAGATGCGTATATTGCTCCGCCTGGACCTGCTCTCCAGGTCGGTTATTTTTTCCTGCATCCTCTGTGTCTGTGCCATCAGGGTCTGCAGCCGCTCGCTTGCCTTTGGTCTTCCAGTCTTCCAACTCTGATATTCGAGCTTGTGCTTCTACCATGCACGCCCGTTGAGTGCGCAGCTCCTCCATGTTTTCAGCTAGCTTGCGTTCCATTTCTTTTCGGAGGCCCATAATTTCCTCCTTCATCTCTTTTTTCAGTTCTTCCTTAAGAGCCGTTAAATCCTGTTGGAGTTGTCGCTTGAAGTCTTTTATGTCTTTACTTATATTGGCGAAGCCAGTGTTCATAATATCGAGTTTGGCGTCCTCCATTTTCTCTGCTGTAGTCACTTCGTTTTTTTGGGCCTCGTGTTCAGCGATTTCTCCTGCGTTGTTGAAGATGGATTCTTTAGTTTTATCCTGCTTTTGTCCATGTGCCTGGCTTCTTCGTGTTTTCATCCCTTGGTTTATTGATCCCTTTATGTCGAGTTGGCCATTTACCAAAGATTTTTAATCCGACTAAGGAGAGCTCTCTGTTTAAGCGTTATGTCTCTCAGCCATCTTCCCGGAAGTCCCGACCCAGAGGAACTTTAACGCTCACTCGCCCGCAGTCTGGTCCGGTCAGGTCCAGAAAGGGTTCTGATGCTAGATTTAGTGGGAACATGGAGTTCTGGTGGAGCCTGCCCTGGTGCTCGGTGAGGTAACCGGTACAGAGACATCAGAGCGTCTACCTGTTGACGCAGAGAAGATGAGGAGGATGAAGAGGAGGAGTGGTGGAGCACTCAAGGTACCGGTACCGGTACCGGGACTACTACTGCTGTTGATGCTCCAGGCGGCCTTCACGGTTTGCCGGTCCCTGAACTCAGCACTGGACGGAGGACTTCTGCCCCAGGATGGACTCACGGACGGGACCGACAGGCTGACCATGACAGGTGTGGACAGGCGGCCGCGATGCCCCCTGCTGGAGAAAACTTGTCCGTTTGTCCTTGTAGACAGTCAGAGACGGAGCCTCACTGAAGCCTTGCAGCCAGTCGCAGCAGATAACTGTCCCTCCCTGAGCCTGGTTCTGCTAGAGGTTTCTTCCTGCCAAATGGGAGTTTTTCCTCTCCACTGTCGCTAAGTGCTTGCTCACAGGGGATCGTCTGATTGCTGGGTTTTTCTGAGACTGAGGTTTTTTTCTGCACTGTGGCGCCATGAGACGGCTTTTGTTGTGATGTGGCGCAGTATAAATAAAGCTGAATTAAATTGAATTGAATTTTCTCTCTCCCTTGCAGGGCAACCAGTCTCAACCAAACATTCAATCCAGTTCAATAAATTCCTTATCTTACATCCTACCCATTGTTCCTGTTGTGGTTCCTGCTGTTTGGGTTACTGCATAGTTTAAACATTGTCATTAGCACAGCTTGTTGAAGTTAGCTTTTTACTAGATTTAATGTACGAAGGGGGGCTGAAAAGTTCATAGTGGTCAAATTTAACCAAATGTGGTTTATTTTTCAACTGCAGGGATCCAAGCGCTGCAACACCGATGGAAGAAGTGTGTAGGCCAAAGGGGAGACTTTTGAAAAATAAACCACATTTGGTCAGATTTGACCACTATGAACTTTTCAGCCTATGACTTTTCAGCCACCCCCCCTCCCTGTATGTATGCTCCACTGACTTATTTACAGTAGTACTGACTTGGTGGACTAATTTTTGCTTCATTTTAAAATAGATAAAGGACTTTCTGTGGCCTCGCTGGGGTTTGGAACGTGACAAGTGTTTGCTTGAGTTGCTGGAGAGCGAACCCTTTGTTTCCCGTCCGCTGCTGGTACATGCATTTTCCATCGGCAGATATTCCTTCGGACAAATGCTGGTCCACATTTCTATGAACACACAGAAATATGAGTCCCCGACCAAAAGAATAGAAGGCCAAATATATGATAGCTTGGTGGCAGGATCTATGACTCACATGGCCACTGGTCAGTTATGCACCATCTCACTGGCATTGAAGGATGTGTTCATGAATTAATGATTTTTTTGTGATTTTTCTCATTTCTGCTCAGGTCTGGGAAAAACAGTGCTTCCTCGTTCTGAATCGCTAGTAAGGCGAGTATCCTTGCTTTACTTCAAGATGTTCAAAGAGCAGATAACGGAACACTTGGAAAAAGCTATTGATGTGTTTTGGAACATTCCAGCAACTACTCCTGCACTGCTGTTTTACTGTAACAATGATCCTTTATGTGATGCTAAGACAGTGGAGCAATTGGCCGCTTACTGGAGGAGTCGTGGCATGAAGGTCACAGAAAAAAGATGGGAGGAGTCGATCCACGCCGGCCACCTAAAGAGGCACCCAGAGGAATATTTGTCTACGCTACACACGTTCCTCAACTCACTGCACATGACGTCACACAAAGCGAAACTGTGAGGTGGGTAGATTCAAACTTGGTGCTACAGTAACTTTATTTTATATTTTATTGTAGTAAGATTATTGTTACCCATCCTTGTATTTTAAAAGCTAGATGCACAATTTTCAGTTCACTTGAGCTTGACTGGCTGTCAGAAATTTTGGTGATATTCTATGACCAGTCACACGACATTTCCATCTTTAACTTAGATTCTGTTGTGTATGTAAATAGGCTGTATTACAGACGTGGACAAAATTATTGGTACCCCTCTGTTAATGAAAGAAAAACCCACAATGGTCACAGAAATAACTTGAATCTGACAAAAGTGGTAATAAATAAAAATTCTATGAAAATTAATCAATGAAAATCAGACAATGCTTTTGAATTGTGGTTCAACAGAATTAATTTAAAAAACAAACTCATGAAACAGGCCTGGACAAAAATGATGGTACCCCTAGAAAAGATTGAAAATAATGTGACCATAGGGACATGTTCAACCAAGATGTGTCCTCTAATTAACATCACAGGTGTCTACAAACTTGTAATCAGTCAGTTGGCCTATTTAAAGGGTGACAAGTAGTCACTGTGCTGTTTGTTGACATGGTGTGTACCACACTGAACATGGACCAGAGGAAGCAAAGGAGAGAGTTGTCTCAGGAGATTAGAAAGAAAATTATAGACAAGCATGTTAAAGGAAAAGGCTATAAGACCATCTCCAAGCAGCTTGATGTTCCTGTGACAACAGTTGCATGTATTATTCAGAAATTTAAGATCCACGGGACTGTAGCCAACCTCCCTGGACGTGGCCGCAGGAGGAGACGGATAATACGAATGGTAACAAAAGAGCCCAGAACAACCTCTAAACACATTCATGGTGAACTCCAAGGTCAAGGTACATCAGTGTCATCCGCACCATCCGTCGTTGTTTGAGCCAAAGTGGACTTAATGGGAGACAACCAAGGAGGACACCATTGTTGAAAACAAATGATAAAAAAGCCAGACTGGAATTTGCCAAACTGCATGTTGACAAGCCACAAAGCTTCTGGGAGAATGTCCTATGGACAGACGAGACAAAACTGGAACTTTTTGGCAAGGCACATCAGCTCTATGTTCACAGACGCAAAAATGTAGCACACCAAGAAAAGAACACTGTCCCTACTGTAAAACATGGAGGAGGTTCTGTTATGTTGTGGGGCTGCTTTGCTGCATCTGGCACAGGGTGTCTTGAATGTGTGCAGGGTACAGTGAAATCTCAAGACTATCAAGGTATTCTAGAGAGAAATGTGCTGCCTAGTCTCAGACAGCTTGGTCTCAGTCGCAGGTCATGGGTCTTGCAACAGGATAATGACCCAAAACACACAGCTAAAAACACCCAAGAATGGCTAAGAGCGAAACATTGGACTATTGTAAAGTGGCCTTCTATGAGCCCTGATTTAAATCCTATTGAACATCTGTGGAAGGAGCTGAAACATGCCGTCTGGAGAAGGCACCCTTCAAACCTGAGACAACTGGAGCAGTTTGCTCATGAGGAGTGGGCCAAAATATCTGCTGAGAGGTGCAGAAGTCTCATTGACAGTTATAGAAATTGCTTGATTGCAGTGATTGCCTCAAAAGGTTGTGCAACAAAATATTAAGTTAAGGGTACCATCTGTGGTCTATATTAACCATATATTCCATAACCTACATATGTTGAAGCATGTGGAAATGTTTGGTAATACATATGTAAAGGACTTCACACCTCTGAAAGGACAAAGGGCTCTCACCCGCCGAGTGAAGAACAAAGACGTTCCCGGATGCGGCGGAGGAGACCGGAGGAGCCACCCTCACCCCCAAGGCGAGGAGAGGAAATACCAAGACAATGGGGGGATTAAGATAATGAGGGATGTCAGCCTTTGTTATGCATGTCTTTTATTGTGTGCCAGTATAAAGTCAGTGAGCTGGAGACATTCTGCCTCTTTTCCCTTCTGCCACTCTCTGCACCTGATGAGACTTGTTAGAAGAGCTGAATATTAAACTTTACTTATAAACCAAATCGCCTCTTCATTTCCAAGCTCCTCTACACTGGTGACCTTGACGCGAGTATGGACCGGAGGCGTTCCCCCGCAATCGACTCATCCGTGGCGACCCAGGCAGACGCCAGCGGCCACGCAGACGAGGGAACAGATGGACAACTGTTCCCCCCGGCAGAAGAGATTGAGAGGGCTCAACCGAGCACCAGCACCGCCGTGAGAGCCGAGGCAGGGCACTCTCACCCGGCGGGCACAGCAGTGATGGTGTGCACGAATGCCGTCGCTGTCAAGCTGCCAGACTTCTGGCAAGAAGACCCCGCCTCTTGGTTTCAGCAGGCTGAAGCCCAGTTCGCACTGGCGGGCATCACGGCTGACGATACCAAATTTTGTCATATCGTCTCCAAACTCGACGCTGCCACTTCGAAGTGTGTGCGGAGCATGATCCGGCGACCACCGGCCCGGGACAAATACGAGACGCTCAAAGCGACCATCGTGGCAAACTACGTCCCATCAGCGGAAGAGAGAGCCGAGAAGATCCTGGCGGTCTACGGCCACAGAGGGTGCAAACCGAAGGCCCTCATGGAGGATTTGCTACAGCTCAAAGAAGAGGACAATGACAACTTCCTCTTCCAGTTTATATTCCTCAGCACGCTGCCGCCACACATGAGAGGGACACTCGCCAGCATGAAATGCAGCAACCACCAAGACTTCCGCGCACTGGCCAGCGAAGCTCATCGGCTCATCAACGCCTGCAAAGAACTGACACCCACAGCAGCATCCGCAGACATCAAAGCTGACGCCCCGAGCCGCGAGGAGCCACAACCCATGGAGCAGACCCAGCCCACGGTGACAGCGACGCGGCTAAAACTTAACAGACAGGGCGACATCTGTTATTATCACCACCGCTTCGCCGAGAGGGCCCGCAAATGCGTTCCCCCCTGCAAATTTGCGATTTCGGGAAACGCCAAAGCCGAGAGCCGTTAACAGCAGCGGTTCTCAGCGAGAAGAATAAGCTGTTGTACGTGACGGATGGACACACAGGCAAGCAGTTCCTCATCGACACAGGAGCCCAGCTGAGTTTCGTCATGCCCTCCCACGCAAATCGAGCCACGGGCACCCGGGGCAACGGAGCCATGGCAGCCAACGGCTCTAGCATCGACACGTTCGGCGAGAAGAGCCTGCACCTCCTCATCCACGACTACAGCTACAGATGGACATTTGTTGTAGCGGCGGTGAGTTTTAACTTATTAGGCGCAGATTTTTTGTGTGCACATGGGTTATTAGTGGATCTAGCAAATAGGCGCCTGGTTAATGCACTGTCCTTTGCTTCTATTCCATGCTCAGCCCGGGTTTCTCCACCACCTGTGCAGGCCAACGTCACCACGGCAGGAGGTAAGTTTGAGCAACTCCTCACCCAATTTCCAGCACTCACAATCCCCAAATTCTCAGCCACTGTGGCTAAACACGGGGTTGAACACTTCATTCCCACAACGGGGCCTCCCGTTTTTGCCAAAGCTCGCCGCTGAGATGTGGCCAAGCTCAACATAGCACGGGACGAGTTTACAACTCTTGAAAAATTGGGCATTGTTAGACGCTCGAAAAGCCCCTGGGCCTCACCACTTCACATGGTTCCGAAATCCGACGGTTCTTGGAGACCGTGCGGAGATTACCGCAGATTAAACAACGCTACAGCGCATGACCATTACCCAATTCCTCACATTCAAGATTTTTCACTACATCTAGCGGGTGCGCGCATTTTTTCAAAAATAGACTTAGTCCGCGGTTATCACCAAGTCCCAGTCCGAGCAGAAGACATTCCTAAAACAGCGGTAATAACCCCTTTCGGCCTTTTTGAATTTCTGCGAATGCCTTTCGGCCTCAAAGGCGCTGCTCAAACTTTTCAACGAATGATGGACGCGGTCCTACGCGACCTTCCTTTTGTCTTCGTCTACCTCGACGACATGCTGGTAGCCAGCTCATCTGAGGAAGAACACGAGCAGCACCTCACTGCGGTTTTTCAGAGGCTAGAAGAGCACGGGCTAATAATCAATCCAGCCAAATGCAAATTCTGCGTGTCACAAATTGATTTTTTAGGACACAAAGTCTCTCCGAAGGGGGCTGTTCCACTTCCAGACAAAGTTCACGCGATAGAAAGTTTCCCACGACCACAAACGGTCAAATCGCTACAGGAATTTTTAGGGATGGTTAATTTTTACAACCGTTTCCTCCCCCACGCAGCTCAGCTCATGCAGCCCCTATATGACGCGCTCAAAAAAAAGAAAGCTTCCAATGCGGTCGAATGGACCCCGGAGCGCGAACGCGCTTTCGCGGAAGTAAAAAGCGCCCTAGCTAACGCCACATTGTTAGTTCACCCAGATCCCTTGGCCCGCATCGCGCTAACCACAGATGCTTCAGACCTAGCCATAGGGGCAGTTGTAGAACAACTTGTCAGCGGGGTCTGGCAACCTTTAGCATTCTTTAGCAAATCGCTAAATCAAACTGAACGTAAATACAGCACTTTTGACAGAGAGCTGCTGGCGCTTCATTTATCCATCCGCCACTTCCAGTTCTGGTTAGAAGGGCGGAGTTTCACGGCTTTTGTAGACCATAAACTGCTCACCTTTGCTATGGCTAAAATTTCAGAACCATGGTCAGGCAGGCAACAAAGACAACTAGCTGCGATTTCAGAGTTCACCACAGACATTCGACACGTGGCAGGCAAACTTAACGTAGTAGCAGACTGTCTCTCTCGCGCTGTGACACCACCAGAGCGTGGGGAGACAGATTATACTGCCTCAGCAGCAGAGCTCTTCACTAACGCAGACACATACACAGCACCTGTCCATGCAGGGATAGATTATGCAGCCATGGCGGAGGAACAAAGCAGTGACGTGGACGTGCGCGCACTACTGTCTGGACCAACAGGGTTAAGGCTGGAGAAAAAGGGTTTACGCGACAGCGTGCCCCCCCCTAATATGCGATGTTTCAACCGGCCGACCTCGCCTGTTAGTACCAGCTACATGGTGCCGCCGTATTTTCGACGCAATTCACTCCCTCGCGCACCCAGGTGTGCGCGCCTTGGTTAATATGGTCACCGAAAAGTTTGTGTGGCCAGGCCTGTGCAAAAACGTAAAAGAATGGGCAAAAACTTGCATTTCTTGTCAACGCGCCAAAATACACAGACACACAAAAGCCCCTCTGGAGCCTTTTCCAATCCCTGCTAGAAGGTTCGACCACGTTCATGTCGACCTCGTGGGGCCACTACCTTCCTCCCAAGGTTTCACACACCTGTTAACAATGATAGACCGCACCACACGCTGGCCAGAGGCAGTCCCGCTGGCGTCAACTACAGCGGAGGAAGTCGCTCGCGTTTTCTTGACAAACTGGGTGGCACGTTTCGGCGTCCCATCGGACATCACGTCCGATAGGGGGCGTCAATTTGTCTCAGAGCTCTGGTCAGCCATGTCCAACAGCTTAGGGGCAACAATTCATCGCACCACCGCTTATCACCCTCAGGCTAATGGGTTATGCGAGCGTTTTCACAGGTCTTTAAAGGCTGCCCTCAGAGCCTCACTAACGGACACAAATTGGGTAAATAAACTTCCCTGGGTTTTATTGGGGTTGCGTGCTGCACCTAAAGAGGATCTAGACGCCTCTCCCGCAGAATTAGTCTTTGCACAACCTCTCAGGCTCCCAGGTGAATTTTTACCAGAGAACCCAGAGCCAGGGCACCTTCCAGTCCCAAGGTTTTTAGGCAGCAACGGACCGGACTCTCTCCCCGGTCCAGCTCATCACTCCTATCCCACGGGTTTTTGTCCCTCAAGCTTTAAAAAACGCTGAATTCGTTTTTGTTAAGCATGAAGCTTTAAAACCAACTTTCCGGCCAGCATACGATGGACCATTCAGAGTGCTGGAAAATGGTGATAAACACTTTGTGCTTGATTTTGGGGATAGAAAAGAAACAGTCAGCACTGACAGACTTAAACCTGCCTTCTTGTTGAAAGACGAGCCTGCACAGTTGGCGAGAGCACCTCGGCGGGGTAGACCCCCAAGAGAAAAGACTCAGCCCCCAGGCAGGGAACAAATAACCTCTCTCCTTCCCACACTGCAGATTCCTCACAAGAAGGTCCCAGCAGGGCGCCTAAACCAACCTACAGCAGCTTTGGGAGAAGATTAAAACCCAGACAGCACAGGGACTGATACAAACCACTCCACAATTATTCACTAATTGTGCTGCAACAGTTTAGGACTGACTTATGATTTTACTATGCTGTTATGTTTACCACTGAACTCTCTTAGGAGCATGGCTGCTGGAAAGTTTCTTCCGTGGCAACAGATGTAATACTTAGTATGTCACAATAACTATCTTAGACTGTGAACCTTTCTGTTGTCTTTTCTTAGTTGTTTGGGGGGGCTGTGGTCTATATTAACCATATATTCCATAACCTACATATGTTGAAGCATGTGGAAATGTTTGGTAATACATATGTAAAGGACTTCACACCTCTGAAAGGACGAAGGGCTCTCACCCGCCGAGTGAAGAACAAAGACGTTCCCGGACACGGCGGAGGAGACCGGAGGAGCCACCCTCACCCCCAAGGCGAGGAGAGGAAATACCAAGACAATGGGGGGATTAAGATAATGAGGGATGTCAGCCTTTGTTATGCATGTCTTTTATTGTGTGCCAGTATAAAGTCAGTGAGCTGGAGACATTCTGCCTCTTTTCCCTTCTGCCACTCTCTGCACCTGATGAGACTTGTTAGAAGAGCTGAATATTAAACTTTGCTTATAAACCAAATCGCCTCTTCATTTCCAAGCTCCTCTACACCATCATTTTTGTCCAGGCCTGTTTCACGAGTTTGTTTTTTAAAATATTTCTGTTGAACCACAATTCAAAAGCATTGTCAGATTTTCATTGGTTAATTTTCATAGAATTTTTATTTATTACCACTTTTGTCAGATTCAAGTTATTTCTGTGACCATTGTGGGTTTTTCTTTCATTAACAGAGGGGTACCAACAATTTTGTCCATGGCTGTAGTAAGATAGCAGCCGGGTTGGTCATGAGTAGACCGGGGTGGCTACTGCCGGTTTCCGGTGGTGACGCCGCCCATGGTATAAAGGTGTGGGTGGAAGAGACTCTGCCTCCTTCATCGTGGAGCCACCTGGTCAGCGGGGCGTGTGCTGTAAGCCTGTATACTGTATGTACTCAACTCTGAATGTAATAAAGCTCTGTAAAACTGCAGCAACCATGTGCTTGCTTTAACTCAGTTATGGACATAACAGATTCCTATTATAAAAAAATCTACAAATAAATGCGATTACTTTTAGTTTTTTTTTTTACCCCATAGTCTAAATATCAACACCATCCAGACTAATTAAGTATGATATGGAATTTAGTAGCTTCGTAGGTAGTATAAAATGCAATGGTAAATTGCAACTAACAATCATTAATGAAGTTCTCACAAAATCAAAATTTGGAATTTGAGCCTCATTAAGAGAAGGGTTTGAATAGCCTTGGGAAGTTGAGGATAACTTCAATATACTGTATTTTTTTTCCCCTTAATGATAATGGAAGATGGTGTCTTTTATTTTGTTTGGGGAGGCTGAATGTGACTACTTCATGTTATGATCTCAGGAAATAAACCTAAATAATTTCTATCTGAGCAAAACTTGATTATATAGTAATAATCGTACATTTTATTTATAGGCACCTTTCAAAATACCTGAGGTCACCTTACAATTAAAAGCAACAACAGACAAAGCAGTAAGAAATAAGACCAACAGTAGAATTATGTTGAGACAATAAAGTGAACTACACTGAGTAAGCAAATTTGAATAGATGAGTTTTCAATTGAGATTTAAAGGTCTGGAGTGAGTCAGTAGCCATGTTTACATGGTCAGGAGCAAACCGATTAAGGCAATAAAGAGCTTATGGTGTTTATATGCACTGAGTAAATGGTTTATTGGGCAAATAAACTACGTGTGTAAATCCGTTTTCTCATAAACCAATAATGGCCTTTAACTGATAAAGGTAATCCGATTACTCTGTTTACATGACAGTTTGAATAATCAGGTAACTCCAGAAAGCTAATTATAATCGGTTTACTCATGACCATGTAAACAGGGTCACTGTTACAAATGTCATATGGGGGGGAGGGCACGTTATGGAGTAGACGTGTGAGTCACGAGGTCACAACATTTTCGCTCAGAAATACTAAATAATTTGCACAAAGTGATGAAAAGAAGCCGTATTTGACGACCACGGGATAAGAGACAACACTTTTGGTCAAAATGCCTCCAAAATCAGCCGCAAAAGCAGGGCAACCCACCATTCCGGAATTGGAGGCTAACAGAGCTACAGCTGCTACTAGCAAGGTTGCTATCGATACAAGCACATTGCAAGCCTTTCTCAACATTGTTAAAGAAGTTATTAAAGAAGAGGCTGACAGTCTGCGAGAAGAAATCAAGCGAACTATTGATCCAATTACAACAGGCCTTGATGAATGTAAGGAGAAAATACTTGAACACGAGGACGAGCTAAACAGCCAGGATGCTTGCATGGTAACCATGGAGACTAGATACACAGAGTTGAGCAACAAGTACGATAAACTACAGCTGAAAATGGACAAATTGGAGAACAGAGGAAGACAATGCAACCTCCGACTACTGGGACTACCTGAGGGATTAGAACAAGGAAACCCGACCAGATTCATTGCTGGATTGTTACACAAAGTACTTGGTGGTCCAGATGGTCTGGCGAAACCCCCGGTCCTGGACAGAGCTCATCGGGCGGCAGATCCGACACCCAGGGAGGAAGGACGACCACGGCCGTTCATCTTACGAGTCCACTACTACCAGGAGAAGGAGTAAATACAATGCCTCACCAAAGAGAAGGGTTGTTTGGAGCTCCAGGGAAAGCAGATTTTTATCTTCTCGGACTTTAGCGCTGATTTGAACAGATGTCGTGCAGCCTTTAACAAGGTAAAGGGAGTACTCCAGGAAAAGGGAGTCAGCTACTGGCTCCTTTACCCAGCCCGTCTTCAGCTTTCCTTCAATGGAGAAACAAAGGTATTTGATTCTCCTAAAAGTGCAAAAGATTTCACCGTCTCCAGATTTGGGAAATGTGACGAGTGATCACCTAAGCGCCAGATATGTGTGCCTGCTTGTTTAAATTAAATTAAATTAAATCAATTAAATCACCCTTTATTGTCATTCAACTGTACAACCAATCATGTACAGTAGAACGAGATTGTGCTTTACCTGTCTACTGTGTCAATCACACACACCCCAAGTGTAGAATCAGAGGGCCGCTGCCATGCAAGGCGCCGCCACAAATTTCCCTCCTCCATTCCATTATTGCTGAGCACCAAGCTGGACGGCAGGAAGTTCCACTTTTATAAGGTCTTCGGCATGACCCGGCCGGGATTTGAACCCCTGCCTCCCGGGTGTGGGGCGGATGCTCTACCAACTGAGCCACCACTCCGGTGGTTACACAAGATAGCCATGTGAAAGGAACAAATTTTATTTGATAGGCTCTGGGAATATTTTGTACTAGTAATATACTGTATCTCTATCACGTTCTTATATATATTTGTTAATGTTCTTTACAGACTGTTAGGATAAACAATATTATTGTTTGTTTGAATCCAGTTAGAAAGTGCTTTTGGGCTACTTCCTGCCATAACAAATCGTCATCAGGGAAAGTTAGTTTTTACCTCCTGGGCACCCAAGGAGAGTCTGAACACAGCCCCTTTTTATGTAGAAGGCAAATATAAGTGTGTCATAAAAATGTAGAACACAGTCTAATTACTTCTATTTACCAGGTCAAACCTACAGAATTATTATTTGGTATTCGAATTTATATAAAACAGAACAGACTTTTTTTGTTTGTTTGTTTTTTTATTGTTTTTTAAGGCTAGATGTGCAAATTATTATCATTTTCCTAGTTGTGGGACTTTCATAACTCAAAGGTGAATGGATCTCTTAGAGGAAGTAGAGAAGCTTCAGGGATTTTGTGTTTGTCATTTGGGGACAGCACCAGGGGTGATGGGGGGAAGATATGTGCTAACCTGTTGTTCTGGATTTTTTTGTTTGTTTGTTTGTTTTTCTTTCGGGCTTGTTGGGGGCTCAGCTGGTCTCTCTCTCTCCACACTTGGATTATCACAGTGTTGATTGAGATGTTACATTCAGGTTATTTATTTATTTCTGTCTGTTTTCATTTGACAAGTAATTCTGAATACAGGAAATGATGGACAAAAGAGGACAACCTAACTGTATTTATATATCTACATATTATTCCATCTAGCTATATTGCTCCGCACTGTGTGTGTTTATATATTTACATATTTATTCCACCTAGCTGCAATGCTCCGTACTGTGGGTGTTTATATATTTACATATTTATTCCATCTAGCTACAATGCTCCGCACTGTGTGTTTATATATTCATATATTTATTCCATCCAGCTACAATGCTCTGCACTGTGTGTCTGTGTGTGTGTATATATATATTTTATAGTAATATGTACATATGTATATTAGCTGCTCTTGCTTGCTTGTTTTTTTCTTGCCTTCTGATTGTTGCTCTGAGTGTTGCTATCCCTGTGCTGTTGCAATCCTGGAATTTCCCCGTTGTGGGACTAATAAAGGCTTATCTTATCTTATCTTATCTTATTTCGTTGAACATCAGGGGGATAAATAACCCTGTTAAAAGGAGAAAGGTGTTAACATACCTAAAGAAACAAGGTGCTGATGTTGCATTTATTCAGGAGACCCACCTTACTGACATAGAGCACCTCAAGTTAAAGAGAGATTGAGTAAGCCATGTTTTCTATTCTTCGTTTACATCTAGTGCTAGGGGAGTAGCTTTATTAATAAAAATCTAAGATTTCAATTAAATTCTGCAGACAAGGATAAATCCAGAAGATTCATACTAATTATTGCATAATCAATGCGAACAGAATGACACTTGTGTCATTATATAGTCCTAATATAGACGACTCTAACTTCTTTAATAACTTAACCATGAGGCTGGCAACAGCAGAGGGTCAGTTTATATTGGGAGGTGATTTCAACCTTGTTTTAAACCCATCGCTGGATCGCTCTACTCCCAGAAACACCACAATGTCAAAATCTGCAATGGTACTGTGTCAAGGTATGAATGAACTTGGTTTGAAAGACATATGGAGATTTCAAAATCCTCATAAAATAGACTTCTCTTTTTATTCTAATGTCCATAATGCATACTCTAGAATTGATATGTTTCTGATTTCACAGTCACTTGTACCTCAAATTAAGCATTGTTCTTATCTAGCTGCTACCTTGTCTGATCATAATGCCCTTCAAATGGAAGTAGATTTACTGCAAACTGAGTCTGTCCCCTACAGGTGAAGGTTAAAAACACTCCTGCTCAAAGATCCCCATTTTATAAATTTTATGAATACCAAGTTGGATATATATTTGGAAACAAATTTAAATACTTCCTCTCACTCAATTGTATGGGAAGCCCTTAAGGCAAATATGAGAGGACACATCATTTCGTATGTTTCATATAAAAATAAACAAAAGAGAGAACAATTATTACAATTAGAAAATGAAATAAGGGCACTAGAAATCCAGCATGTTCAAACTAAACTAACCGTAACTCTCAGTACTTTAAAACAAAAACGGACTTTGTATGATAATCTTTGCACTAGTAAAGCTGAGGCAGAGATGGCGAGAACTAATTACCATTATTATGAGTTTGGCAACAAAACTAGTAAATTACTTGCCTGGCAGCTAAAGCAACAAAATGCTGCAAAATTCATACAGTGCATCAAAACTGATGATGATGACTGAAGTTTAGAAAACTCCAAAGATATTAACTTAGAATTTAAAAAAATACTATGAAACATTGTATACCACTGAGCATATAACTGAGACGGGAATTAAAGAATTCATTCACAAATTACCATTGCCTAAACTTACAATTGCAGACAGAGAGATGTTGGAAAAGGAGATATCAGAAGTTCTCCAAGCACTTAAATCCTTACAGAACAATAAGGCTCCAGGGCCTGATGGATATCCGATTGAATATTTCCAAACTTTCTCAAAAAAATTATTAACACCATTAACTAACATGATCAGAGAAGCATTTCAGAGAGAAATGCTTCCAAAAACACTGGAGCTTGCAACCATAACTCTACTCCCGAAACCTGGAAAAGACCCACTAAAATGTAGCAATTATAGACCCCTCAGCCTCCTTAATTCAGATTATAAGATATTATCCAAAATGTTGCAACACGATTAGAGAAAGTCATTCCAAAAATTATTAACGCAGACCAAACAGGCTTTATTAAGAACAGACAAGTTACAGATAATGTCCGGTGACTGTTTCACATTTTAGAGTTCGCACAAACTCAAAATTATCCTGCTGTGGTTGTATCGATGGATGCGGAGAGGGCGTTCGACAGAATTGAACCAAGTTTTCTCCTTGAGACGATGAAGGCCATGAACGTCGGCGATAATTTTCTCAGATATATTAGGACCCTGTTTAAAGCCCCCAGGTCACAGATTTTGACGAATGGTATCCTGTCAGACGCTTTCCCCCTATCACGTGGCTATCGTCAAGGCTGCCCAAGTTCACCTGCCCTCTTCGCGATAGCAATAGAACCACTGACGATTGCCATACATTCAGACATATCTATTACTGGCATAAAAATTGGCACGGAAGAGCACAAGCTCGCACTTTATGCAGACGATTTATTAGTATTTATATCCCAACCCACTGTATCATTCCCATCATTACTTACGTGTCTAGGAAAATATAGCGCGGTATCAGGCTATAAAATTAATTACTCTAAGAGTGAGGCATTCCCAATCAATATGACAAGTCAATATACACTATAAACACATTCCCGGTACCATTTAAATGGTGTGTGGAGGGCTTCAAATACCTTGGGATTAATATTCACGGCTTACATGACAAGGTATATGAAGAAAATTATGTCTCATTACTCACCAAGTCCAAGAAGGAATTGCAGCGATGGACCGACCTCCCTCTATCATTAATTGGTAGGATTAATGCAATTAAAATGAATTTACTACCTAAATTTATCTATTTATTTCGGTGTATCCCATTGAAAGTTCCCGTATCCTTCTTTAAGGAACTAGATAAATCACTAACTTCCTTCCTATGGCATAAAAAAAACTCCTAGAGTCAAACTCGTTACACTGCAGGCACCTTACTCAAAAGGTGGCTTAAATCTTCCAAATTTCAGGCTGTACTACTTGGCTGCCCAATTTCATGCTCTATGGATGTGGTATTACTCAAAAGCGGAAGAAGTAAGATGGGTCCTAATAGAACAGCATGAATTACAGGATAAACCATTAACAGTGATACCATTTCTTGGATCCATGAAGAACCTTGCAACAATCACAAAAAATCCAATAATTACTGCTATTTACAATGCTTGGCAACAGTTACATGCATTATTAGGCCAAAACATAAAGTTTTTGGTTAATACACCAATTGATAACAATCCTACCATCCAAGATGGCGCCCACAGCGGTCGACATGGTGCTTCGCTGCGCTCTTTGTTTGTTTTTGTTTGTCAATTGTGTGTCTGCTTGCACTTATACCCGTGAAGAACTTTTAAATATCAGGACTTTGACCCCCACGGACCTCCTCCCAGTTTTTCTAGCCCCTGCCGCCGATCTGGTTTATTGTTTGGCTCGGAAAGTGAGACGGCGGAAGAGAGGAAGACGAGCGGGCGCTCTCGTACGACTTCGCAGGAGAGGCTCGCGAACGGCGCTGCCTGGCATATTTCTGTCCAATACCAACTCTCTCTCTAACAAGGTGGATGAACTGAGACTGCTGATGCGTTTTAAGGACCTCGCCTCCTCAGCTGTCCTCTGCTTTACTGAGACCTGGCTCCGGGAAAATATACCGGACAGCGCGCTGCGCCTCGACGGCTTCCAGCTCTTCCGTGCTGATCGTGACACAGAGCTTTCCGGCAAGACCACAGGAGGCGGTGTCTGCTTCTACATCAACTGTAGCTGGTGCTCTGATGTAACGGAAATTTCCAAACACTGTTCTCCTGCCTTGGAATTTCTTGTTATCAACTGCAAGCCTTTTTATTCCCCACGGGAGTTTGCTTCTTTTATAATGATCGCTGTGTACGCCCCTCCCGACGCGGACACGCGCGAAGCTCAGCGCGTGCTCGCGGATCACATTCAACACACAGAGCGGAGTTTTCCAGACTCGCTGATTATTGTGGCTGGCGACTTTAATCAGTGCAATCTGAGCCACGATCTCCCCCGCTACAAATAGTTTATTAAATGCCCCACCAGAGGATTAAACACACTGGATCACTGTTACACCACAGTGAAAGACGCATATCGCGCTGTCCCTCGAGCTGCGCTGGGATTATCTGATCACGTGATGGTTCACCTCATTCCCACATACAGACAGAGATTGAAGCTCACTAAACCTGTTGTGAGCACTACGAAGATACGGACCAGTGATGCTGAGGAGAAGCTGGAAACGTGCATGGAAATATCTGACTGGGGCATGCTTAAAGGAGCCACGCATGATCTGGATGAGTACACGGACACTGTGAACTCATATATCCACTTTTGTGAAGAGAACATTCTTCCATCACGCACCAGGGTGAGTTACTCTAATGACAAACCCTGGTTCACAGCTAAGCTCAGACAGATCAGGAAGGAGAAGGAAGCAGCGCTGAAAAGTGGAGACAGGGACTGCTACAGGGAGGTTAAATACCGGTTTAACAGAGAGCTGAAGAGGGCTAAATCTGTGTACTCAGAGAGACTCCAGCAGCAGTTCACTGCTAATGATTCGGCTTCCGTGTGGAGAGGACTGAGGCAGATCACCAACTATCGACCTCAGGCTCCTAAAGGTCAGGATGACAAAGCCCTTTGTCAGAGACTGTCCCAACACTATGCCCGTTTTGACACCTCGTCATCTGTGTCCAACTCCCCCCCTCCCTCCAGCTCCACAGCCTCCACATTCCCTACTTCATTTAAGGCACCCCCCCCCCACCTCCCCCCCTCCCCTTATCATCAGTGAGCAGGATGTGCTCAAACAGTTCTCCAGACTGAACCCGCGCAAGGCCCCCGGCCCAGACGGCGTGTCTCCCTCCACCCTGAGACTCTGTGCGAAACAGCTGGCTCCTGTATTCACAGACATTTTTAACACCTCCCTTAAGTTATGCCACGTGCCGTCCTGCCTCAAATCCTCCACCATCATCCCTGTCCCCAAGAAGCCACGGATCACTGGACTTAATGACTACAGACCTGTAGCGCTCACCTCTGTAGTCATGAAGTCCTTTGAGCGCCTGGTCCTGTCCCACCTCAAGTCCATCACCACCCCTCTCCTGGACCCGCTGCAGTTTGCCTACCGAGCCAACAGGTCTGTAGACGATGCAGTCAGCCTGGCCCTCCACTCCATCCTGCAGCACCTGGACTCCCCGGGAACCTACGCCAGGATCCTGTTTGTGGACTTCAGCTCCGCATTCAACACCATCCGCCCCGCTCTGCTCCGGGACAAGCTGTCCCTGCTCAACGTGCCTGACTCCCTCTGCAGGTGGATCATCGACTTCCTGACGGACCGGAGGCAGCATGTGCGGCTGGGAAAGACTGTCTCAGACTATACTAGCATCAGCACCGGATCACCCCAGGGCTGTGTACTTTCCCCCCTACTCTTCTCCCTTTACACCAACTCCTGCACCTCCAGCCACCAGTCTGTCAAGTTGATCAAGTTTGCGGACGACACCACCCTCATCGGGCTCATCTCCAACGGCGACGAGTCCGCCTACAGGAGAGAGGTGGCCCAGCTGGCGTCCTGGTGCAGCAATAACAACCTGCAGCTGAACGCTCTGAAGACAGTGGAGATGATTGTAGACTTCAGGAAAGTCACTACTCCTCTGCCCCCCCTCACCCTCTCAGGCTCTCCCATCACCACTGCTGATTCCTTCCGCTTCCTAGGCACTACCATCACCAGGGACCTCAAATGGGAGCTGACCATCAGCTCACTCATCAAAAAAGCCCAGCAGAGGATGTTCTTCCTGCGGCAGCTGAGGAAGCTCAAGCTACCCACCAAGATGTTAGTGCAGTTCTACACAGCCATCATCGAGTCCATCCTCACCACCTCCATAACCGTGTGGTACGCAGGAGCCACTGCCAGGGACAGACTAAGGCTGCAGCGCGTCGTGCGCACTGCTGAGAAGGTGATCGGCTGCAAGCTCCCATCTCTCCAGGATCTGTACATCTCCAGGACCCGGAGGCGTGCTGGCCGGATCATAGCCGATCCCTCACACCCTGGTCATGTACTGTTTGCCCCCCTCCCCTCTGGTAGAAGACTTCGGTCCATCCAGACTAAAACCTCCCGTCACATGAACAGCTTCTTCCCCTCTGCCATTAGACTGCTGAACACTAAGTGACTCTGTGCACCATGTACAGCAGCTCAACCAGACTCATGTCAATCATCACTGTTTTCTTCCTGCATTACCGACTGCACTATATAGTTCTCCACAGTATCTGCTGCTGGCTAATATATATTTTAACTGTTGACCAGTATCACTTAATCTTATCCTACACTTTATTACATGTATAGTTTATTTCTCTTATCTTATCATGTTTAATGTTGCAGCATTGTACCGAGACAAATTCCTAGTTTGTGTACTACATGAACAATGGCAATAAACCTGATTCTGATTCTGATTCTAATATTCCAGCAGTTACAGCAGATGGCCTTTTGTGAACCTGGGCGAGAAAAGGCATAAAAACTGTTAGTAACCTTTTACACTAATAATGACTTTTTAAGCTTTTGTCAGCTGTCAGAAGTTTATGACAGACAAATGCAACTTTTTTTAAATATCTGCAAATCAGAAGTTGGATTAAGCTCAAACCAAGGAAATTTTTCCTCATAAACCTGATGAATCTTTACTTGAAAAATGCCTTTTTGACTCCAGACGTAAAAATTCAAAGGGTTTAATATCTATAGTGTATAAAACTGTAATTGACAATTTACCAGCTTATAGCAAATATTCAAACAAAGAAAAATGGGAGTCTGATCTTGGGTGTGCATACACAGAGGAGGATTGGAACCGGTTGCTGAAATCTGCACAGACGGAGTTGGTGTCTACTAAACACAGACAAATTCAACTCAATATTTTCCATCGAACATACTTTACTCCATATAGGCTAAGCAAACTGGGAAATGGTGTTTCGGATCAATGTCAAAGATGTTGTGTATCTGTTGGAGACCTTGTGCATATGTTGTGGAGTTTTATTCGTTTGAAACCATATTGGACTCATGTTATGGCAATAACCTCTCAAGTGTGTGGACTGGCTGTGGGAGCAGATTCCAGGATTTGGTTGTTGGGAGACGTTTCTGTACTGAAGCTGACCTCTAGCAGGAGACATTTTGTGTTGCTGGCTGCAACGGCAGCCAGGAATTGCATTCTCTTGAACTGGAAGAATATGGACACCCCCCACCCCCACAACCAAAAACACTGGAACAACGAACTATTGTCATACTGTATTCCTGAAAAAAACACCATGCTGTCAGAGGTAGACAAGATGACTTTGAATGGACCTGGACACCATTTTTGAACGTTTTGACCCGACTAGACTTCAACCTGGGCTAAGATTTAATTATGTTTATTTCATATCTTTTGTTGTTTAACTTTGCTTTTTACTTTTATTTATGTATTTATTTTGTGGAGAGAGGGGGTGGGATGTGGGTGGGTTTTCTTTCCTAATGTTCATATTTTTGTTTGTTTTGTGTATTATTATAAAATAATAGATAAAAGTATAAAAAAAAACTGTCATATAGGAGAGAATTTCAAAGACGAGGGGCAAAGTGGCTAAAGTCTCTAGGCCCCATGGTGGACATACGAGTCTGAGGAACAGTGAGCTAAATGGAAGAAGATGATCTAAAACTGTGAGATAGTATGTTAATGTGTAAAAAGTCAGAGAGGTAGGGAGGTGCAAGATTATGGATAACCTTGAAAGTGAGGAGCAGAATCTTATTAGTGTCCCACAGTGAGGGCTGAAAAGGTGCTTTCAGTGTTTAAATGCCTTAAACCTATCAAATGGGTGTCCCACAAGGCTCCATACTTGGTCCAATACTATTCTCCCTATACATAAATGATTTACCAAATGCATGCAGAAACATTCATATACAAATGTATGCAGATGACACGGTAATGTTCACACTAGCAAAAAACACACAAGAAGCCGTCTGTATTCTTACAACAGTGATGACCCAAATCCATTACTGACTGAATAATTCATGTCTCCTACTAAACACAAAAAACTGTTTGCATGATGTTGAATAACAACGATCAAATATTACAAACTCAGACATTTTCTTAAAAGTGGAGGAGCTGCAACTAATCGAGGAATTGGTGTGATTTTAGACTCCTCATTAACCTTCAAAAAACACATCAAAAAAATCTCAAACATAATCAAATTCAATCTAAGAAATTTTAAACAAATTAGACTATCGCTGACAGTTAATGTCATGTAATTGCATACAGAAATGTTTCTGTATGCAATGATCTTCTTACAAATCGATTGCTGTTTTACCAACTGGTCACTCACTGGTGTAACCATAATCAAACCCATTGAATCTTTATACAAAAAGCCATAAAAATCCTTGACAAGAAAGATCCCACATATCATTGCTGTCACATTTACAAGAAATACAATTTTCTGTCTTTGGAAAATTATAAAACTCAAATTTGCCTGTTCAGTCTGTAAAATATTAAATGGCTATGCACTACCGCCCCTGGGAGAATATGTTAAACTGAGAACTGTCACCGGTACAACTACCAGAGCAATCAGTAGAGGAGATTGTGAGTTGCCGCCTCTTGTTTGTTGCTGTCTGTTGTTGCTGTGAGGTGCTTGGGTGCATGTGTGTGTACACATACACAGCACTTCACATGTGTGACATTTGAATATTTAGTTTTGTAACACCTTAATTCTGCACTTTGTACAGTTTCAATGCAGTTGTTCTGCTCGTGTATAATTTTTTGTTTTTGTGACCTGCCGGGGGACTACAGATGCAAATTAGCAGTATTACTAAATCTAGCATACTTACGTTTGTATTAATGTTAATTAGTATGTATTGTCCCTTTCAAATAAACATTAAACTAAAAACTAAAAAAAAAAAACATCCATTTTAGTGGCAAGTCTGATTCTATAGAATTTATG
This sequence comes from Pholidichthys leucotaenia, assembly GCA_020510985.1. Taxonomy (NCBI): domain Eukaryota; kingdom Metazoa; phylum Chordata; class Actinopteri; order Cichliformes; family Pholidichthyidae; genus Pholidichthys; species Pholidichthys leucotaenia. The sequence goes on along the minus strand of CM035840.1, from coordinate 111,406,240 downwards.
GCCCTTTTGGCTTTAAATTGTAAATAACTCTGGGCATGCTTGAAGGCACAGCACTGGTATATTTGACAAAGTCCTACTGCATGAGACTGTTCTTGGCAGTAACCTAAAGCTGATGTCGCAGTCTCTGTATCTATTGTTTAAAATCAGTGTGCAGACTGAATTTGAACTTATAGTCCACATGCATGCTTACAGTTTTCTTTAAACTTAAATTGTAATCACCAAGTAGATGCAATGCAATTTTACATTGCTGCTAATAGTGCAATGTTTTTGTGTCTTGTGAGAACAGGTTGTTAAAATCTCAAGTTTGTACAGTTTGTTTTAGACAGTGGTTTCTGTGACATTTGCCAAAACATATTTTTAGTTTTGTTTTTTGGGGTTTTTTTTTAATTGACGTTAGGGCTGTATATGTCAAGTTTAATGGATGTTTGTTAATCTGTATGAATGTACAGTGGCCCCACATCAGCATGATGGAACAAACTTCTAACAATATAATTTCAGTGGTGCAGTTTAAAGGTGAGAGAACGTTGAGATGTCTGGCCAATTTTTGATCTGTCAATTATGGCCCTTTTTTGCACTAGTACCTGTTTGACCCAGTACAGCACGGTACAGTTCAGTTCGGTCCGCTTGTGTTTCCATTACACCAGAGTACTGCTTGATGTGGGTGGGATTTATTACAGGGAGGCGGCACAATCCTCCCGTTACGTTAAACAAGTGACCCAGGCAAAACACAAGATGGCAGGATACGAGGCGACTGCGCTCTCTGGCTTTTTTGCCAGAGTAAAGGCAAAAAAGGAGAGCAGAAGGCTATAGGTGGCAAGACAACACACTCTGGAAAAGTACTGGAGCATTTAGGAAACCATATAAAGCAGAAGACATGAGGATACGAACTAAATCACATATGAAGATAAGCTAATGATTGCTAATGCTACTTTGCTTTAAGTCCGCCGTATTACATTGTAATGTTGGCAAGTTATCGCTATTAGGTACTAAAATATGTGTTCTCTGTGTGTGTGTGTGTGTGTATTTCAGATGGCTCTCTTGTGGCAAAATCATCACTTCAAACCGTGGGTCTGGGCGTTCAACACAGGCTCCCAGTGATGTCGCCCCGGCTTCACAAACGTGCAGTGGTTATAGAACTTCAGAATGTCTGTAGAAATGTTTAGCTTCCTGTTCAACAAATTGCTCTGATCTGTGTGAAAATCATGGAGAGACTGTCGAGACATCATGGGATGTATCTGCTCCAGCCAGTGGTATCATGACAAAAAGTGATCAGCTGCCAAAATTTGATCGCCAGGTGCCATTTTGTAGTTATGGGGTTATATTAGCCATAAAATATATATTTCAACAGGTAAACAGTACTGAGTTAGGTATAATAAGATATATTTAACAATTATGAGGCCTTTTAAGCCAAAACAAATGGATCTGGACTTAAAAGCAATTAAAATAATGCAGTCACAAGGTTACATGGAGAAATACATGGATTTACTGGATACATATCATAACGAGTATTGCTGACTACATGTAGATACTGTATAAATATATATTCTCTGCATCAGCAATGGACTATACATTGTCATATGTCTGAGCTCCAATGTCATCCTGGAGCTCAGACACAGTTTATTTTTGTGTTTTGTTTTTCCACCCATTGTCTGCTCTTAGGCTGGTTTGGTTCATTGTTTCTGTTTGCCCCTCTCTCCCTCTCCAGACACGCCTGCTGGCTGCTCACAGCTCACCAGGTTCAGCTGTAGCAGCTCATAATCACCTCAGCTCTTGCACCTGCCTCCACTCACATTATCAAATTCATGCTGTATTTAAGCCAGCTAATTCATTGTTCATTGTTAGTCAGTCTCCTGTGAAACTACAGTTGTGCTGATCTTTTCCCTGGAGCTGTAGTCCTGCTCCAAGGCACGATTTGTAAGTTTTTTCTATTTACCTGTTTGCCTCAGTGTAATGCTGTGTTCCCCTCCAGACGCCACTGCCCGGCTCTTCGGCATTGCACACCTTATTGATCGTTTGCCTTTTGTATTGGACACTTTTTGAACTGTTTGTCTTTTTGTTATAATAAACACACACTTCATCCAGTATGTGGGCTCATCTCTTTCCCTCTGCACTTCGGAGAGGCGCATATATGACATGCATGTATTCATTTATTATAGCACTAGTATTCATTTATTATAGCACTAGGAATTTTGACAATAAACCTTTATACTTTTTGCAGATGTGTCTCCACTTTTCTTTTGTGTGAAGGTTACCTACCACCAAGTGATACAAATTAAATACTAAGACTGGAAAAACTAAGAACAATCCAGCAAACTGAGAAATCACTTTTGGTTTGGTGTAAGTCTGCCAACAGAGTTATAAGCCATAAAGCAGTTGGTGTTAAAATGTTAAACTCCATTAAACCCTTACTCAGGGTTGTCCAATCATGTACCATGGAGGGCCAAGACCCTGCAGGTTCTCTCTTCTACCTAGTCTCTTCAGCAGGTGTTTTCACTGATCATCAGAAGAAATTCAGTGGAATCTGCTGTTGAAGACACTGGTTGGAGGTAAAGCCTGCAGGGTCTTGGCCCTCCATGGCACATGATTGGACACCCCTGCCCTAACCCATTATAAGAAAATACAGATGCCAGTATGTCCCAGAATTCCTCCATATACTGGTACTATCACTAAAGTGTGCAGTGTCTTCTGCACTGGCACATCCAACAATACAGTCTTCAGTAAATAAAATAATTGGTTACTTTTTCTTAAAAATGAGTCATTATTTTCAAAGTCATTGATAAATGGTTTCTACTGTTGACTCTTTTCCCACTGATGTCTTAACAAAATAGAAAATCATGATGCAAACACATAAGTCACTAAATTGTTTATTACAATCAGCAGCAAATTCCAGATTATTTGGAATGTGCAAAATTCAAACTGTGGAAAAAAAAATTAGAATGGGTCACTCACGCCGGCCACGCTGCCTCACTGAGAAGCAACTGGATGTGCCATTCATACTGGTCCTGGTTCAGCAGATCTTCAGCCTGCATCTCTGTAAACAGTAATGCAAGGTCCGGTTTGGGGTGGATCGTTTTCCTCTTGCCTAGACGAAAGACAGAAATGGATGGTGGATTATTGAAGCAAGTTTAAAAGATATTTGGGAAATACACTTGTTGCTAAAAGCCATTGGTGGAATGTGACAAAAAAGTACTTTGTTGTATTTAACCACAATTTTCATATAGCTGCGCTTCAGTAAAGTAGATTTTACAAGGGCTGAGTTACTGTAGGTTTAAAATCATTTTTTACTGTGGCCTTAGCAATCAGAATGAATTGATGCCTTCAGCTGAATGGAATCTAGTACTTTGACTGAAGGTGTGCATCCCCGAGTATGGAGTCGCTGAGTCAAAATATGGAATTTTAATCAAAAGTTTAGCAACCGCTGTGTCGCCCTGGCTTCAAGTGTGGCCGGTGTTTTGTACTTGTATTGCTAAAATATAAAAGGAAGCACTACAATGGGTCTCAAATATTTGTAATGTGTCCTGTTATTATAGTACTGCATGAGTTTATTGACAATAGACTATAAGCTACACATATAAACTGAATTACAATGGTGATTGAACAACTCCCATTCCCCAAAGTTCAAGATACACTATTATGAATATAACTCATAAAGGATCACACAAGTGATCTGACAAAAAAAAAAAAAAAAGAGGGTTATTTTACAGTGGCTAATATTGGATGTGCCATTCATTTTCAATTATTCTGTAATTAATATTCACACAATCAAATAAATCTCAGTTCAGTCCCTTTCATATTAAGTGGAAATTGTGCTATTTTAATTTTGGCACATTATGTATACTTTAACTTAAAAAGCAAAGGATTTGAGTACTTTGTCCACCACTACTAAAAATAACGGGATGTCCAACTTACCACTCATAACTGCTAAATGTTGCCAGTGTCACAGCAGATGCTGGTCAGACTCTAGAACGCAAATACACACAACTTAAGTACATGCACAGCACGAAAGTGCAACATGTAAAAAAACCACCTTTTTCACCAGGATTACAACTAGCTTATTTCATCAGATATTGCCAACACAAGCGCAAAATACAAGGAGAGCACGGAGTTAGCATTGACGGCTAACTAGCTAGCTCATTATTTGCACATAAGAGACAACGTTGTTGTCTGTTCAAAGTGGGGATAAATAACGTAAAAGATGCATAATATCACATCATATCACATCATTCACCATCCTCTATATCCTAATATCACGGCTTTCAACTGCTGAATTTGGGTGCTCCCGCGGTCGTAAAATCATTTCGGGTGGCTCCGTCTAGTTCCCTCTGGATTCTTTCATCAGCCAAAAGGCACAGAAAACTCTGCTGGACTGCAGTGTTGATTTCTGTGGGTCTGATTTCTGTGAAGCCATTCTATCGTTGTTGTTGTTGTTTATAGTGACGCTTGCTGGCTGGCTCACAGATGAATCTTTACAAATGGCAGCTCAAGAGTCTGTATTCATCCTCAAACGTCGCTCTCATGATGTTACGCCCGGACCAGTCAGTGGCCTGCAGTCTTTTTAGGTCACATTTTCAGGTTGGTATGGCATAGAACCACACGGGAGCAGGTCCGAAAAATCGGAACGGTAACCGTTACAGTTCCTAATGGAAAAGCCTATAAAGCGTACAGAACCGAACAGGGCCAAACAGGTACTAGTGGAAAAGGGCCTTTAGAGTGGTGGCCTAGTTGATACATCATCCACCCTACAACCGGGAGGTCGTGGGTTCAAGCCCTGGCCGGGTCATACCAAAGACCATATAAAAATGGTACTTCCCACCTTCTAGCTTGGTGCTCAGCATAATAGAATGGGGGAAGGAAAAGTTGTTTGTGACGGCACCTTGTATGGCAGCGACCCCTCTGATTCTAGATGTGATTAACATTGTAGATAGGAGAAATGTAATTTCGTTCTACTGTACATGATTGGCTGTATGGATTGAATGACAAAGTTGGCTTTTTCAGTGATCTTCACTGATCTCCACAAAGTTATGACTCAGTCCAAAATGGATCTAAACATCAAAAATGGCTCAGTCTCTCAATGATCTCTAAGGGGCCCAAAGAGTTTTTGTGTTATTGTTGTTTTGTTTTTGTTTTTTTTAATTCAGCATTTCTGAAGAAGTTGGTGGTTGAAGCTCACATGTAATAAAGTTTGTTGAAATGACTACATGTTTGTGTGGTGATGTGTGCAAAGTTGATTGGAACAGACTTCCTTTTTATGCTTTTTTATGCACCACTCTACCACAGTGGTGGCCTAGTGGTAGAGCATCTGCCCCACACTCAAGAGGTTGTGGGTACACACCCCTAGCTGGTCATACCAAAACCATATAAAAATGGTACTTCTGTAGAGAGAATGATCAGGCGAGGCAACGAGCTGGATCAACACAGACTTTATTTCTCTCTAACAGATGAGGATCACACAAGAGCTCCCAGGCCACTGTGCATCTCACTTATATACCTTTAATTAGTTGCCTAGTGGCCCGGGGCTCCAACTTCATATCCATTACATAACAAAGCCTGTGCGGTGCATTAACATAACATTATGCTGGTGCCGAACTTCACTCCTCTCCCGGCGGCCCAGCGTCTCCTCTTCTTCCCCGGGGGTGCCCAACCTTTGCTGTTCCTTCTGGACCCCCCGGCAACCTCTCCTGTCATGGTCCACTACTCTCTGGGTGGAGAAGTCTAACACCTTGTTCTCCACACTTTACACATTCTAGCTTGGTGCTCGGCATAATAGAATGGGGAAAGGAAAGTAGGTTCCCAGCTACAGGGGAAGCACAAGCCATTGCCCTCCTAGTGCTGGTCCCAGGCCCGGTCAAATGGGAAGGGTTGCGTCAGGGAGGGCATCCAGCATAAAATATCTCTGCCAAATCCAGTAATGTGGGACTAGCACGAGGACAAGAAGAGGCTTATGAATTTGCTTTTGTAGATATAGAAAACTGATTTATGTTTAAGTCACTTCAGTTATGCCACAAAACTCTCAAAATATACACATGCAAGTGTGTGTTGTTTTTTTATTTTTAAAAATAATTTATTGATACAATAAATTTCATGTTCACTCATTCGTATAGTGCACCCGGAAAGCATTCACAGCGCTTCACTTTTTCCACATTTCATGTTACATACAGCCTTATTCCAAAAGGGATTAAATTAATTTTTTTCCTCAAAATTCTACACACAGTGCCCCATAATGACAATGTGAAAAAAGTTTTTTGGGAGATTTTTGCAAATTTATTAAAAACAAAAAAACTAAGAAATCACATGTACATAAGTATTCACAGCCTTTGCCATGAAGCTCAAAATTGAGCTCAGGTGCATCCTGTTTCCACTGATCATCCTTGAGATGGGTCTACAGCTTAACTGGAGTCCACCTGTGGTAAATTCAGTTGATTGGACATGATTTGGAAAGGCACACGCCTGTCTATATAAGGTCCCCCAGTTGACAGTGCATTCCAGAGCACAAACCAAGCATTAAGTCAAAGGAATTGTCAGGAGACCTTTGAGACAGGATTGTCTCGAGGCACAAATCTGGGGAAGGGTACAGAAAAATTTCTGCTGCTTTGAAGGTCCCAATGAGCATAGTGGCCTCCATCATCCGTAAATGGAAGAAGCTCAGAACCACCAGAACTCTTCCTAGAGCTGGCCGGCCGTCTAAACTGAGCAATCGGGGCAGAAGGGCCTTAGTCAGGGAGGTGACCAAGAACCTGATAGTCACTCTGTCAGAGCTCCAGTGTTCCTCTGTGAAGAAAGGAGAACCTTCCAGAAGGACAACCATCTCTGCAGCAATCCACCAATCAGGCCTGTATGTAGAGTAGCGAGACAAAAGCTACTCCTTAGTAAAAGGCACATGGCAGCCCGCCTGGAGTTTGCCAAAAAGCACTGAAGGACTCTCAGACCATGATAAGCAAAATTCTCTGGTCTAAAGAAATAAAGATTAAACTCTTTGGCATGAATGCCAGGTGTCATGTTTGGAGGAAACCAGGCACCACTCACAACTATGCCAATGGGGGTGGCAGCATCATGCTGTAGGGATGTTTTTCAGCGGCAGGAACTGGGAGACAAGTCAAGATAGCGGGAAAGATGAATGCAGCAATGCACAGAGTCATCCTAGATGAAAACCTGCTCCGGAATGCTCTTAACCTCAGACTGGGGTGACGGTTCATCTTTAAGCAAGACAATGACCCTAAGCACACAGCCAAGATATCAAAGGAGTGGCTTCAGGACAACACTTAAAAACTTTCATCAGTATGTCTCCTGCCCAACCAGGCGAAAAAAGACATTGGACCTGTGCTATGGATCCATAGAGAGGGCCTATAAATCACTCCCCCTTCCTCCTTTAGGATCCTCAGATCACAACTGTGTTCATTTGCTGCCCACATATAAAACTGCTCTCAGAAGAGGCAAGGTGGAGACGAGAGACATTGATGTGTGGACAGAAGATTCAGAGCACAGCCTCCAGGAATGCTTTGACTGTACAGACTGGAAGATGTTCATAATGGCCTGCGGGGATGATTTGGACTCTCTGGCTGAGCTCACATGCTCATACATGGCTTACTGTCAAAATAAGATTGTTCCACGTAAGCGTGTCAAAATATACCCCAACAACAAACCATGGGTTACTAAATCAGTTAAATCCTGCTTACAGAGGAAAGCACTTGCCTTTAAACAGGGGTCTGTTTCTGAGCTACAGGTTGCCACTAAGGAGCTGAAGGCCGAAATTTTAAGAGCAAAACAGAATTATAAATCAGAGTTGGAAAGCAAGATGGCAGCAAATAAACTTGGTTCAGCCTGGGCCAGTATGAAAACTATTGCAGGCCTTCAGAGCACAGAGCGCAGTAATCGTGTGTTTTTAGATTGTTTTAATTCAGACACAGAGATGGCTAACGCTCTTAATTGTTTTTATGGTCGTTTTGACTCCTTTGATTTTAGCACAGAAATCCAAGATTTGAAACAGAAACTCAAAGACAATCAGCACTTTAATATTGAGATGCAGGATGTTAAAAGGGAGTTCTGCGCTGTAAAAGTGAACAAAAGTCAGGGCCCTGATAATATATGTGGGCGCCTGGTAAAGTCCTGTGCACATGAACTGAGTCCTATATTTCATTACATTTTCAATAAGTCCTTACAGACACAACATGTGCCTAAGATCTGGAAAGATGCCGTGGTTGTTCCCGTTCCAAAATCCAGCTGTCCTAAAATGGTAAATGACTTTAGACCAGTTGCTTTGACTTCAATTTTAATGAAAATTTTTGAAAAACTGGTCAGATGTGAGGTCCTAAGGCAGACTGAACATGCATTGGATCCTCTGCAGTTTGCCTATAGGCCTCACAGAGGAGTGGAGGATGCCACTGTCACTCTGTTTAACATGCTTTTTAAACATCTGGATTTTAATGGGACACACGCCAGGCTTTTATTTGTGGACTTTTCTTCTGCCTTTAATACAATCCAACCTCATATTTTAGTTGAAAGGCTCCTGCAACAATTTGATTTGAGCAATAATCTGGTGGGTTGGATTCTGGATTTCTTAACCAACAGGACGCAGAGAGTAAGGGTCAATGGCACATTGTCTGACCTAAAGTGCTCTTCTACTGGCTCTCCTCAGGGGTGTGTGTTGTCACCACTACTCTTCATCCTGTACACAAACATGTGTTGGAGCAGACATGACAACAGACACATTATAAAGTATGCTGATGACTCAGTCATTGTCAGTCTCCTCCAGGATGGTGAGAGTGGCCACGGCCCAGTAGTTGATGACTTTGTTCATTGGTGTGAGGATTCCTACCTGCAGCTGAATACAACAAAAACGAAAGATATGATTATTGACTTTAGGAGGAAAACTCCCAGGCACAAAGTCACCATACTAAAAGGCCAGACCACCGAATGTGTACAATCATACAAATATCTTGGGACGATTATTGATAGTAAATTAAACTTTGAAGTGAACTGTGAAAGGGTGTGCAAAAAGGGTCAGCAAAATTTGCATTGTTTGAGGAAACTTGCACGCTTCGAAATTGACCGAACCATAATGACTATGTTTTATCGGGCTTTTATTGAATCTGTTTTATCCTTTTCTTTAATGTCATGGTTTGGTCAGATAAAACTGAAACAGAGGAAATCCTTGGATCAGGTAGTTAGATGGTCCAGTCGTTTGCTTGGTGAGTCACAGCTGAGCCTGACATCCCTGTACACCAGACAAGTACAGAGGATGGCCGACTCGATTTTAAATGATGACTCCCACCCTTTGCACTGCAACTTTCAGCTTCTTCCCTCCAGACGGAGGTTTGCTGTCCCAAAAAGCAAAACCCAGCGCTACAAAAACAGCTTTGTCCCTGCTGCTGTCAAAGAGTTGAACAAGCTATAAAAATTATATTGTACATATTTTATATTTACCTATTTTGTAAGATGTGTGCCTGTGTTTGTGTCTATGTTGAATGTAATTAGTGGCTTGTAAATATGGATGTCACCAGACTGCAAAACAAATCTACCTACGGGTACAAATAAAGTAACCTGAACCTGAACCTGAACTCTGTGAATATCCTTGAGTGGCCCAGCCAGAGCCCAGACTTGAATCCAATTGAACATCTCTGGAGAAATCTGAAAATGGCTGTGCACCGATGCTTCCCATGCAACCTGATGGAGCTTGAAAGGTGCTGCAAAGAGGAATGGGCCAAACTGCCAAAGATAGGTGTGCCAAGCTTGTGGCATCACATTCAAAAAGACTTGAGGCTTAATTGCTGCCAAAGGTGCATCAACAAAGTATTGAGCAAAGATTGTGAATACTTATGTACATGTGATTTCTTAGTCTTTTATTTTTAATATATTTGCAAAAATCTAAAAAAAAATTATATTTTTTCACATTGTCATTATGAGGTATTGTGTGTAGAATTTTGAGGATAAAAATGAATTTAATCCATTTTGGAATGAAGCTTTAACATAACAAAATGTGGAAAAAGTGAAGCACTGTGAATACTTTCCAGATGCACTGTAGATCCAGCAGAGGGTGCACTTCAGTTATTTCAGTGAAAGAAGGATAGTGTTGAAGTGTTTTGTTCTTTTTAATAGACTAAAAATAAAAAGGGCAAGCCCTTTGCACTTAAGGTAGGCTACTTTTGAATCACTTAGCTCTCAGTTTTGCACATGGGAATATTGTGGTTTTGTTACATCTCGTACTTTGAATCCAGTTGACTGAACTTTCATATAGTACACATTTCTCATAGTTTATTATAACAGGTTTAAGATTGAGGACTACTAATAGATTAGATTTTTGCCCTGAAATAGTAGAAGATAAGGGCCGAATCTCAATCTCCTTCCTAAGCTCTCAAGTCCTGAGCCCTTGTAGACTTAGGCGGCAGCCATTAGTAGTGTGTGAGTGTGCGAGGGCTTGAAATGGTAAAAGGAATGGGCCACTTTATGACACGTCACCCTACCTTGACAACGGTGTATGACAGACATGCTGCTTAGTATTGTGGGATTCTGACTTTTTATTTTAAGAATGATTTTATCTTCAAGGCCAAGGAATAGAAGGAATCAATTTCCTGATCTAAATATCTTGCAGGCACTAGCCTTACGGAGTGAAAGAGAGGTAATTATGAAAAAAATAATTTTACTTTTTTATGAAAATTACACAAAATAGTTGATAAATAATGTCTGAACTATAGTATATTTATTTTTCCTTCAGAAACCCCGGCATGGCGCTCTGAACTGTGGGTACCTTTGCCTTAAGTCAGCTTACCATTGGAGTCAGCTATGCTGACTTTAAGGTAAGGGCTCATGAAGTCAGCGAGTGAGCAGTCAGCCACTTCCTGATTTCAGACTGGGACAGCCCTTCACGTGAACGCGCCTAAAGCCAACCAGTCTGCAAAGGAGCAGAATCAGATTCGGCCAAGGAGTCTGATGAAAGAATATTGTTTCTCTTTTGCCTCTGAAGAGGAGATGGTTCCCCTTTGTGGCCGAACAAGGGAAATGCATTCACAAACATAGTTCGGGGCAAAATAAGGCTTTTATTTAAAAATAAACATTAAAAAAAACTTCTTCATACAAAATAATTCAGGAATGTGACAAAACATTATTGTCACACTATTATGCATGCTTCACACAGAGTTGATGCTATTTTTTAGCTAAGAATATAAAGAATTTGTTGCCTGTTGCCTGTTACGTTAATTATATTAAAATCATTTTTTTGTTTTCAGTTATTGGTGAAAAAGTAACTATGACAGCATAATGGCTGGCTAATTTTGACAGTTTTTTTTCCCAGTCAGTTTCCCCCAGTTTGTACATTATACAACAGAGCCAACAGGTCATTTTTTGTTCATGTATCTGTCTCTGCTTATAGTCAACTATGAGTTCCATGGGTGATTCTGTTCAATGTCCAAGTCCAAACAGCATGAGACAAACTGCTGATGTTCCTTTTGCCTCCATGCACCAGTGCTCATCTTCTGCTGAAAAACCTCCACCTTCTGGACTCCACAGCACTGTTCCCAGCGAGATTGTTCCAGTGGTTAGATGGTTAACTGATAGCTATTGCAAAAAACTTTATATTCCGTTTAAGTTTCTTTGGTTTGATTTAAGAGGAGAGGTGATGATCAATGAGCAGAAGTACAGTTTCATGCAACGAAAGAGTACTACAGATGCAACATTTGCTTTAAGAGTGTTGATGGAGAAGTATAGAGAAGGCCAGAAGGAGTTTCACTGTGTTTAGAGCTATGGTCTAGAGAAAGCATACGATAGGGTGCCAAGAGAGGAAGTGTGGTACTCTATGAGGAAGTCAGGAGTTGCAGAGAAGTAAGTGAGGGTGGTGTTGGACATGTATGAGGATAGTGAGATGTGGTGAGGTGTGCTGTAGGAGTGACAGATGGATTCAAGATGGGGATGGGATTACATCGGGTATCAGCTCTGAACCCCTTCTTGTTTGCCATGGTGATGGACAGGCTGACAGATGGGATCAAGCAGGAGTCTCCATGGACCATTATGTTTGCAGGTGACATTGTGATCCTGTGAGAATAGGGAGCAGGTGGAAAAGAACCTGGAGAGGTGGAGCTATGTACTGGAGAGAAGAGGAATGAAAGTCAGTAGAAGCAAGACAGAATACATGAGTGTGAATGAAAGGGAGGCAGGTGTAACAGTGAAGATGGAAGGAGTGGTGGTAGGGAAAGTAAAGGACCTGGAGTTGACCATCCAAAGCAATGGAAAATGCACAAGAGCGGTAAAGAAGAGAGTGCAGGCAGGGTGGAGTGGGTGGAGACGAGTGTCAGGGGTGATTTGTGACAGAAGGATAGCAGCTAGAGTGAAAAGGAAAATTTACAAGAAGGTAGTAAAACCTGTTATGACGTATGGCTTTGGTGATGGTGGTTATGATAAAAAGGCCGGAGGCGGAGCAGGAGGTGGCAGAGTTGAAGATGCTAAGATTCTCAGTGGAAGTGACTACGAGGGACAGGATTAGAAATGAGTATATCAGAGGGACAGCTCAGATTGAGCATTTTGGAGACAAAGTAAGAGAGACAAGACTGAGATGGTTCGGACATGTGCAGAGGAGAGTTAGTGGATATATTGCACAAAGGATGGTGAAAATGGAGCTGCGATGCAGGAGGAAAAGAGACCACAGAGAAGATTCATGGATGTAGTGAAGGAGAACATGGAGAGAGTCGTTGTTACAGAGGAAGATGCAAGGAATAAGCGACTTTCGCATTACGAGTGCGCATGTGCGGACTATGTGAGTTCAAAGTTCATGACTACCAAACATTCCGGTAGTCGGCTTGCTTTTGTATACAAACAGTCAGAATCAGAATCAGAATCAGAAAAAGATTTATTGCCAAGTACATTAACAGATCACTGATAACATACGAGAGAATTTGACTTGACACAGAGAATGAACCTGCATTTCCGTGACGCGGCTGCATCTGAAACGCGCCTGCCAACAGGAGGGTACAGGTAGCATAAGAAATAATACAATGGGAAGGAGCAAAAAAAATCATTGATTTCAGAATACTAACTAACTAACTAACTAACCTGCACTTATATAGCGCTTTTCTAGTCACAAAGACCACTCAAAGCGCTTTCATTAATACTAACCCTCTATTCTAAGGGCCTATAGGAAACAGATATCTACTGGTCACATGATCAATATTATGATTACAAAGAAAAAAAAAAGCCCTCAATGCACATCAGCAGACCAAAAGAGTACACAGGACACAAAGAGAGCAGTGAGTGAATCATCTTGTTGTCAGTTTGTGGATCAATATGAATGAATGTTGAAGCAAGTGTTGTATCAGTAAGAACAACAAGGACACTGGCAGGAGATGTTTTGTCTGGCTACTGGCAATTGTCCTTGGCAATTGCCCATGCAGCTGCTGTCCAAGGCCATGTGCTCAGTGTTTTGAAAAAAACAGAGACTGCAGACTATCAGGAGGATTTTTGTAAGGGAATTGAGCCAAATAGAACTGATCACAGAGAAGGAACTTTATATTCTTCTGCAGATTCAGTACTTAATCCTTCATTGCGGGGCGTTGAGTCCGTCGTGGATAGACCTAAGCGTAATCATGATGAAATCCACCTTCCGAGACAGTTCTCCATTTGTCGCTATCAGGGTCTTCTCCATTTTTTCAATTTGATGGATGCACCTCGCCTGGCCAGCATTTTGATAGGTTGTATCCATCTTCAGCAATTTGCGGTACACCAGGACAATCCCAGATCCAATCAGAACGATCCCAATCACCATTATTACGAAGACATACAAATCTTCAATGTCTTCGATAGAGAGATTAGTCAGGCACAAGATTCTCCAATTACTTGTCTCCCGTAAATAGCCCGCTGGAGCTGTCCCTGTGGGGTAAACGGCTTCCCCCGGAGCACTTTTCCTTGTTGAAAAAATAGTGTCAATTGCGTTCAAAGCCCAGCTTATTAATTCCATAATTTCTTTCGATAATCCGCAGTCAGACGCAGACAGACAACAGCAAGCTGGGATCCAGTTAGTTGGGGAGGTGGGGAGCTAGAGCAGAGAGAGAAAAGAAGCGTCTGCTCTCTCTGGAGGCGGAAGTGAGAAGTACTGTCACACCTGAGCAATTGCTGCTTAAAGTCTGCTTTAAGCTTTAAATCTCCATTATGCCAGGTGCACATTGTGCCGTAGTGAAGTGTGGGAAATGCATGTATCATCTAGAGCAGTGGAAAAAGCAAACTTGCAGCATACATGCGTGTAACTTCGGGACCAGCGTATGTACATGTCCGCCACCATTCACGTTATATACATTCCCCACGGAGCTGAAGAATCCAGATGGACATAATTGTTGGATTAAAGCAGTAAGTCTATATTATAACATAATTAAATAGTGTTGTGTGTATTGTTCAAGTTCTAGCCTGATTGACACAAGCCTAAACCCTGAAGTAGTAGGTACGGACAGGCAGGCCTGGATCTAGGATATAGTTCTTTGTATATTGTTAATGAAGCTTCATCTACACACACATGTAATTTAGGCCATTGATAAGCAGGCTGGTATAAAATAAAATTGCAAATCACTGAAAATGTGTGGTACTTAAACTATAGTAGTATCGACCTACAGATCTAAGTAAGCAGGCTATGCCTTGTAGTGAAATTTACTCAAAATGACAAAACCAAAGTTGAGCTGTCAAACTGCCTGCTTACCTTCTTTGTAGTCGTTTCGGAGTCTCGCAAGTAAGGGTGCTTGGTCCTTTGACAACAAAAGGAGTGTGTGCTCTGTGTGTGTGTGTGTGTGTGTGTATATATATATTTTATAGTAATATGTACATATGTATATTAGCTGCTCTTGCTTGCTTGTTTTTTCTTGCCTTCTGATTGTTGCTCTGAGTGTTGCTATCCCTGTGCTGTTGCAATCCTGGAATTTCCCCGTTGTGGGACTAATAAAGGCTTATCTTATCTTATCTTATCTAAAAAATCTGCTATGTCAGCGTACATACAGGGGGGCCATTTTGGCCAATTTCTGCAACGTGGCCGCGAATGCAGGTGCAACTAGTTCATCCTTGTGTTTGCGGGTACAACCAGGGAGACCCCTACGCATACAATATGCTCGTAGATCAGGAACTTTCCATAAATTAAATGTATCGATAGAGCATGTTTGGTAGTCACGTTCCCATGATGCTTTGCACGAGCCGAGATGCGAAAGTTGCTTATAGGGTGAGATGTTGGCAGATGATCTGCGGTGGCGACCCCTAAAGGGAGCAGCCAGAAGAAGGTGTGGATTTTACACTATAATTATTTGGGGATATTGCAGAAATTGTGAATGATAAGCACAGTACTTCCAGGACAGTGGCCATGGGCTTTTTGGAAGATACTGGAATAAAGGACAAAGTGAAGGACTGATGCTTTATGCTGTGATAAGTAGGCATTAGATCTTGTTTCCACATGCATTGTTAAGTGCCACCACCAGGGCAACCCCGTTGGCAATCATTCATTCATCTTCATCCTTTTCAGGTTGCAGGGGGGCTGGAGCCTATCCCAGCATCTTTGGGCGAGAGGCAGGGTACACCCTGGACAGATCGCCAGTCCATCGCAGGGCCAACACAGAGAGACAGACAACCATTCACTCTCACAGTCATACCTAAGGACAATTTAGAATCCCAGTTTGATGCCAATTAACCTACCTGCATGTTTTTTGGTATGTGGGAGGAAACCGGAGAAATCCCACGCACACAGATCACTGTTGGTCATGGGCTGGGATCGAACTCAGGATCCCCCAGCCAAGGGTGAGTTACTGTGCTGCCGCAGTGCTAACCACTTCCAAACTTGCACGCCACTGGCGTTTGTGAGTCTCCGGGACTGTAGGTGTCGCTGCAGATTTGTTTTCGCCCACCAAACGTGGGCCCGAGAAGACAGCTTCCTTTCAGCTTGGAAGATGGCGGCTCACTGTGGCTCACGCATGTAAACATGCGAGAGGATCTACAGGCTAGTTCTGCAGCATGTTTTTATCTCGCTGATTCACAGCCTGTTGAATAGCTCAACTTAATCTCCATCTTTTAATGTAATTTAGGGTTAGGGAGTTTTTCCCGACCCAGAGGTTAGCCGTTATCGCTAAAGAGAGAGAGAGAGAGTCATGGCAGCTCCTACTTTATTTGTTAATTCTCTACCAGCTTCAGCCACAAACGAACGACTAGAGGAGATATTCTCAGAAATTGGCCCGGTCAAGCAGTGCTTCGTTGTCCGAGACAGAGGTGATGTTTCTTCTTCTTCTTTTAATGCGTTAAACAGCAGGACTTTGCTCTCATTTTTTTAATTTTTTTTTTTTGCACGTTGAAGTCGTCGGCTGCACTGACTTGTATGTTTTTTGATCACTTGAAATATGATCAAATAAGAATATGTTTTTTGTTTGCACAGAAAAGGCCATATTCATGTTTGATCACATTTTAGCGAGCACTTTTCCTTTGCCAAAGTAACAGACTTGCCAAACCAGATCACATGCTGCTTAAACGGCTTCAGATTTTTGAAGAGTTTTTGCGATGGGAACAGATCAAGTGGATCCCTGGATCCAGTCTGTACAAGTACATTTTCAGTCCAGTGATTTACAAACGGATTCATAATTTCCTAAAGCCTCATTCAGAACATTATAGTCCCACGTAGCTGTTCTGTGTCTGCGTTTTCATGTGGAGGCAGCCAGCGGTGACGAGCAGCAGCCGTGGAGAAGAAAAGTCTTCTGAGAGCAGAAACCGAGCCAAAACCTTCTCTTGGTCACCTTAGTTGTCATCCTGCATAGTATTATATTTTTTACACTTCTTGGTGACCGTGAACAGTCTTTCTAACAGTTTCACACAAATTCTTGTTGTTCTCCTTCTTCACATTGACTGATCGCTGGATTGAAAATGTACGTGTACAGGGTGGCTCCCGGGGTCCACTTGGGGTGCTCACTTGGTCAGGGGTCCACTTGGCCTGCATTCTTCTGCAATAAATTTGTAATATTGGAATATCGTGAAAATTTTCATTTATTTAACCTTTTGCCAGAAATTCAAAATTTACCCAAATGTAAAAAATGCAAAAGTACATTTGGTTCCTTGAAAAATTTCCTCAAGTAATGAAGCAAGAGTAAAAAGTATTCTGCAATAAAGTTACTCACAGAAGTAATTTTTGTGATTTTAGAAAAGTTACTTCCATACATATAGACTACGGTCACACTGCAGGTCTTAATACTCAATTCTGATTTTTTTTGCAGCTATCCGATTTTTTTGTGTGGGCGTTCACATTATAATTCAAACGCGACCCCCATCAGACTCCAGTGTGAACCGTCTACAACTATGAATGACCCGCATGAGCAGAAGGAAATGTGACGTCAGACACAGTGTTGTGCTTATGTAAGAAATATGAGCCCCGAACGATTGAGGGGGACAGAACTTCTTCACCTTGATACAGTGCAGCAAAATAAAATGTTAAAATCGTTCAAAAATGATTGTGTACAAAATAAATGAGACCAGCTTCATTCCTCTACACGCCAGATGACCGCTGTGATCAGCTCTGCTTTAACAGAATTGATCGATTAAACAGCTCGCTTAAAAATGAGACCCTGTGTCTCAATGGGATTACTTTATAAATAAGGTTAATAATAAATAATCCTAGCGATTACAGTAGGGCTGTTGCCCTAATAAACATACCACAATACGCCACAGTAGCGGCGTAACACCGATCCCGCATAGGAAGGTGAAGCCGCCAGAGACTCCCCTCTCCTGGACTGTTTTCGTATGCCCCTATCTGGCCATTCCGCTCCACAGTCATGTCGGTATTAACTTTACATACTACAGCAGCCAGGACTGTGTTGTTTACAGGGAAAAAGGAATTTGTAGCGTCCAGTAAATGTGCCGTTACTTTTTTTAATGTGCCGTTACTGTGCGCCTGCTTGTCTGACGGTTTCAGCCCCAACCCCCAGAATTTTGAAGTTACTGTGCTGTCAGAGCTGACGAAATTACAATCCAATAATAAAGGGAAGAAGGTTGATAAAAAAGAAAGCACAAATCAGCTGTGTCTGCCATGCTTGCTGCATCCTTCACCGCAGAATAGATGGTATGCGTATGTCGTCACCAAAGGAACTCATGTCAGTTAAAAAACATTGAGTGGCAAAAATGAGTGGCAGCATTAGGATATATGCAGTAAAACACAAAAAAAATACAATATTCAGTCACAGCAGTACAAAGAGTACCTGCTTGTATTGTGGAAAGCTAATCTTATCATTCTATCTTGATTAATTGACAAAAAATTAAAATAAATAATTAAAGGCTCTGAATCAGTTCTTCGCTTACCATGTGCTCCTTGGTCTTTTCTCACTTAACACTACAGTCAAGTGAATGGTGTGGTATTAACATCCATCTATCTTCTTCCGCTTAATCCTTTTCGGATCGCGGGGGGGCTGGAGCCTATCCCAGCATCTTTGGACGAGAGGCAGGGTACACCCTGGACAGATCGCCAGTCCATCACACGGCCAACACAGAGAGACAGACAACCATTCACTCTCACAGTCATACCTAAGGACAATTTAGAATCCCCAGTTTTGATGCCAATTAACCTAACTTGCATGTTTTTGGCATGTGGGAGGAAACGGGAGAAATCCCTGAGTAAACCCACGCAGACACGGGGAGAACATGCAAACTCCACACAGATGACTGTTGGTCGGGGGCTGGGATCGAACCCAGGATCCCCCGGCCAAGGGTGAGTTGTTGTGCTGCCTCAGTGCTAACCACTCCATCACCGCGCCGCGCGGTATTAACATCTAAAGTAAAAAAAAAAAAAAAAAGTACTCTGTACACTGCTCTGACTAAATATTTTGTGTGATTTTTGTGTTTTGCTGTATACAAAATAAAGCTGTCGCATATGATTGCCACTCAGTGAGTGCTGTGTTGATAGGGTAACTGCTATAGTAATTGTCCTATAACTGCCAAGAATTCCGTTCCAATGCAGTTATTGTAGCGTCTGTCTCACTTCAATGATGAAAAAGTCGGATGGACATGACCATTCAGACTGAGGTCGCTTTGGAAAATATCAGATACGTATCCAAATTATTACCACATATGAAAGTGGCCTGGGTCTGGTGTGAAAAAATCGGATATGTGTTGTTCAGACTGTCATTAAAAAATCAGATATGGGCCACATTTGTGCAAAAAAATTGGAATTGAGCATTAAAACCTGCAGTGTGACAATAGTTGAGCAAATCTAACTAGTTACTACCCACTTTGGTCACTGGTTTCGTTTATTATATAATAAATACAATAATAATACAAAGTCCGTTGTGCTCTTCAGGTCCAATAAAATGACCTGTGTGAGTGTGGAGAGGCAGCACTCCCATCGTTACCTGAGCAGGCAAAAATCTTTTAGACAAGATAAATTTGACATAATTCTCTGAGCAATCTTTCCATTGTACTAAGTGAGATGTAAGTGTTCAGTTGGCGTTCCAACTGCAGGGATGTCCACCAGATCAGCCGTACCGTGCTCAATAAATCCCCTTTGTCACAATAAAACTGCACATGATGCAGTTGGCTGTCATTTAGACAAGCCAAAGGGGGACATCAGTTATGCTGTTTTATGAACCTGTCAGGTGGATGGTTTATTTTGGCAAAGGAGAACTGTTCTCTCACTCAAAGAATACTCATTCTTGACTATCATGAAATCATGACTGTGCATAGAAAAAGTTTTAACGTGTTTTATTACAACTTAGAAATGAGCAAAAACAAAATCATTTATATTTTTTGAGTATAATTTCATAGGGCATAGAATGATTAATAATTAATGCAAAAAAATGTGTAATGATGATTTTTTTTTCTAACCAGACACAGAGAAATGTCGTGGATTTGGTTATGTCACATATTCAATGTCTGAGGATGCTCAGCGAGCCCTGAAAGAAATAAAAGAATACGATGGACAGAAGCTGTCTGTGGCTGTGGCTAAGAAGAAGATTAAAGACAAAAACAAGAAAGGTTTATTTGAAAACTTGCAGCTAAACTTTATTTCTTTGTCTTCTTGTTAACATTATGTCTTTTGCTTTTTAGCAGCTAAAGACGCTCCTGCTGCTCCAGAGAAAAAAGTGCAAAAGACAAAAGGCATCAGGAAAAAGCTGCTGAAAGCGAGGCTTATCATAAGGAATCTGAGTTTTAAGGTACTGCATTTGCACAGTTGCAATATGCAGCGACTGACAGTCACACATCTGTTGACGTCCATCTTGTCTTACAGTGTACAGAGGATGATCTGAAACAAGTGTGTGCTGAGTTTGGCACCGTCCTTGAGGCCAGGATTCCCCTCAAACCAGGTAATGACTCCATCAGACTCAACAGCATGTTCAGTTGTGAAGGGTGACGTTCTTATGTTTATTTGTTTTTTTTAAATAGATGGAAAGATGCGTGGATTTGCCTTTGTCCTATATAAAAATATTATTGAGGCTGCAAAGGCACTTAATGCTCTAAACATGAAGGAGATAAAAGGTCAGTGAGCTCTTCATCAGCCTTGTCATCTTCGTTGTTTTGGTAAATGATTTTATTTTGGGTTGTGTCATTTTGTTTTCCTTAACGTTGTTTTTTTTTTATCCACAGGTCGGCCAGTAGCAATCGACTGGGCTGTGCCAAAGGACAAGTTTATTAATATGCAGCAATCCTTGAGTTCAAGTAATGTCCCTCAGGCATACTGAATAGATATACAGGGCTGCGAAAAAGTATTTATCCTTTTGCTAATTTCTTATATTTTTGCATAATTTGTCACACTTAAATGTTTCAGATTGTCAAACAGATTTTAGTATTAGACAAAGATAACCCGAGTAAATACAAAATGTGTTTTTTAAAAATGATGATTTCATTTATTAAGGGGGAAAAAAAAGCTATCCAAACCCACCTGGCCCTATGTGGGAAAAGTAATTTCCCCCTAAATCTAATTAAGTGGTTGTGCCACCCTTGGCAGCAACAACTGCAGTCAAGCATTTGCGATAACTGGCAATGACTCTTTTACATTGCTGTTGAGGAATTTTAGCCCACTCTTCTTTGCAGAATTGTTTTAATTCAGCCACGCTGGAGGGCTTGAGCTTGAGGTCATGAACTGATGGCTGGACATTCTCCTTCAGGATTTTCTGATAGAGAGCAGAATTCATGGTTCCATCAATTACGGCAAGTTGTCCAGATCCTGAAGCAGCAAAGCAGCGCAAGACCATCACACTACCACCACCATGTTTGACTGTGGATATGATGTTCTTTTTGTGAAATGCTGTGTTCGTTTTATGCCACTGCCTTCCAAAAATTTCAACTTTTGTCTCATCAGTCCACAGAATATTTCCCCCCAAATCTTGGGGATCATCAAGATGTTTTTTGCAAATGTGAGACAAGACTTTGTGTTCTTTTTGATAAGTAGTGGTTTTCACCTTGGAACTCTCCCATGGATGCCATTTTTGCCCAGTCTCTGGGCAAAAATTATTGTTGAATCATCAAAATGATTGAATCAAAACTATTGTTGAATCATGGACCAGTGTCCAAAGTGAGGCCTGCAGTTCTTTAGATGTTGTTCTGGGTTTTTGCTTCTCATCTCCTCTTGAATTTCTTTAGATTGCAGCATGATGTGTTGCTTTTTGAGATCTTTTGCCCTACTTTACTTTGTCCATTAGGTTCTATTTAAGTGATTTTTGATTCAACAGGTCTGGTAGTAATCAGACTTGAGTGTGGCTAGTGAAATTAAGCTCAGCTTTCAAAAAAAAATGTGGTTAATGACAGTGAATTTATGATGTAGCAAGAGGGCAATTACTTTTTCACATAGGGGTAGGTAGGTTTGGATTGATTAAAAAGCTGCATTTTGATGACTCAGGTTATCTTTTTCTAATACTAAAATTTGTCTGATGATCTGAAATATTTAAATGTGGCAAATATGCAAAAATATAAGAAAGGGGAAATACTTTTTCACAGCACTGTATATTCATACACAGAATCAATCTAGTTTTCTTGACAACATTTTGTTGACTCTTTAGGCAGTAGGAATGCAGAGGAGGCAAGTGCAAACACAGACGGTGATTCCACTGATGAGGACGAAGAAAAGAAACAAACATCACCGCAGAAGAGAACGTATGAACATTACTGAAGATAAATTTAATCAATTTGAATATGTTATGGGGTTTATTTTTTCCATTAAATATTTCAGAGACACTATGAAGCCAGCTGTGAAGCATACTGGGAAATCCGAGTCAGATGATGACGAGGATGCGGAGGATCGTGACAGTGATGATGAGGATGTAGAAGAGGATAATGGAGCTGATCAAGAGGAGGAGGATGGTAGCAGCGTTGATTCAGATGATGAATATGACGATCTGGATGTAAATGATGAGGATGAAGATGACGAGTCAGGTATGAGTTCTTTTCAGTATTTTTAATGTTAATATTTATTACTCCAGTAAAATGTTGTTTAACTGTCTGCTGCTTATATTTTGTAGAGCGAAAAAAGATGTCTAAGAAAACACTTTGTTTTGATGCAAACGACGGTAGAACAGTCTTCATCAGGTTAATGGTTTTTGTTTTTCTCACTGTATTTTCTTGTGATTCTTGTATCGTCAAGCAGTCTTCAAATAAGTCACCATTATTCCATCTTTGCTGATTTAGAAACCTGTCGTTTGAAACGGATGAGGAAGACCTCGAGAAAGTTCTCCTGCAGTATGGAGAACTTCACTATGTGAAGATTGTTCTTCACCCTGACACAGAGCATTCTAAAGGTCAGTCAGCAGGATGTGAGTTAGAGGTGTTCTGTTTGAGAAATTGGGGGGAAAAGTTTATCTGCTCGCTTACCTTTTTTCAGGTTGTGCCTTTGCTCAGTTCAAGAGTAAAGAGGCGGCAGACAAATGCATCGCTGCATCACAGGATGAGGCAGAAGTATGATTTGATTATATTTTCTTGTCCCTCTTAGTAATTTTGGGCAGTGGTGTTGCATTATGAGCATCATGATTAATAACAAACATTTGTTTTACATCTCAAAAAGCTTTTTTTTGTTATTGTGATAATGTGTGAGTTTTCTTTTTTTTTTTTTTTTTTAATTTCACGCAGAATGGGGGCATCCGGATACAGGGCAGAAAGCTGTTAGTTGTTATAGCAGTGAGCAGAGAAGATGCTGCAAAACTGAAGGTTGATCAAAAGAAAGTGGAAACGGGCACTAGGAACCTGTACCTGGCCAGAGAAGGATGTGAGTAATTATTGACTTGCATGTTTTTCAATTTCGTCAATATTATGTGTTTGGCATCACTGTTAAGCTGTTTTAAAGGAGTCACTGACTGCACTTTTTCCACATTTTAACAGCTCACTCATGTCTTAATGAAGTGTTTGTTCACATTTTCTTTTAAGTTTTTAATTATTGAAGCAAATTTGTTTTGTATTTTTCCTGGCTTTCTTGAAACGCTCGAATTTAAAGCCTATCATTTTAAGAAACATCCTTCACCTATTCAACTCCGCCCTCCCTCTTACGTCAGTTAGCCATTAGCTGACTAGCTTCTAGCCTTTAGCTTTCAGCCTCCTAGCTCGGATGAGCAGTGCTGGTTCACTGATCCACAGTCGATGGTGTATCTTGCATCACTGCGGCACACCTCCCAATAATTTTGCCGTGATTCCACAACAAATTGCTAGCACCACGCGCTTGGTGGCCTCGCGATCGCCTCAACCGACCTGGCCCGGGACTCAAGGCTGCTGACCGAGCCAAGGCAAAGCTTGCCGAGCCACGGGATCTCAAAGGGCAGCATCCCCACTCTGCTCCCATGGCCAGCTGGGGGACGCCCCGTCACAAGGCCCCTACACTGCTCGCGAGAGCAGAGCAGAGCAGAGCCCCAGAGGAGCGTGGGGGAGCTGGCCGGAAGAGCCAGCAGCCTCCAGCCAGCAGCCTCAGGTCCTGGTGTAGGCCAGGTTGGTTGTAACGACCAGTGGGCGAGTTCTGGCAATTTGCTATGGAATCACAGTGAAATTATTGGGAGATGGGCCTGAGTGATGTGAGGTGTATTGTTGACTGTGGACTGGTGAAACAAGTGGTAACAGGGATTGCTATTAGGGTGACTAAGATCTGAGGAAAATACCAATATAAGCCGAGCCTCCTGGTACCAGTGTTAGTTTGGGGGCTAATAGGCAACCTTTAGTACCACTTCCATCTACGACAGACAGATAGGCGGGCCAATAATAGAGCAGTAGGTGGGTCTCAAGGACAGCGGTGGGTTGGCTTGGTCAAATCTTGATGTATAGGATTTACCCAGAAGAGTCAAAAATATTTCTGACATTTCTGGGAGAGAAAAATGAGATAAAGGCTGTTTTTTTTGTTTGTTTGTTTGTTTGTTTTTTAAGAGAATTGACTGTTTTGATAATTACATGACCAATAGAGACATTTAAGTTAAACCCTACAAGCACACCAGATTTCAGTCAGTGACCCCTTTAAGCCAATTTTTAGATTAGCTGTTCTCCTGATCTTTTGGCTCACTGGTGCTCTTGTACATATGCTGACCAACTCTGACCTGATTCAGCAGAAAATAACAAAAGTACAATAGATCTGATTAAAGTAAATTTCGCTCCTGTTTTCAGCACTGTGTCTGAATGCCATGCTTCTCTTGTAAAGTCACTTTTGAAGTGTTAAAAGAATAAGCAAATTCTATAGCTGAATTATTTCTGTATCTGCAGTTGAAACCAGAAGTTTATGTACACTGTATAAAAAGACACATGACCTTTTTTCCTCACTGTCTGACATTGAATCAGACTAAAAAAAAAAATTGTTATAGGTCACTTAGGATTACCAAAATTATTTGTATTTGCTAAATAATTTTTAGAGATTTTTTTATTACTTTCTTCAAAGTCAGAGATTTACATATACTAATATCAGGAAGAGAATTGTGGACTTCCACAAGTCTGGTTCATCCATGGGTACAATTTCCAGGTAACTAAAGGTACCACATTCATCTGTTCAAACAATTATATTCAAGTATAAACACCCATGGGAATGTCCAGCCATCACAGATGGGCTCTGTGTCCCAGAGACGAACGTGTTTTGGTGCAAAATGTGTGTATCAACCCCAGAACAAAAGCAAAAGACCTTGTGAAGATGCTGATAGGAGAGTGTCATTTTCCACAGTGTACCGAGTCCTGGGCTGAAAGGCCACTCAGCGAAGAAGAAACCATTACTCCAGAAGCAACATTTAAAAAAAACAAAAAAACAAAACAGATTACAGTTTGCAAATGCGAACTGGGACAAAGACCTTAATTTTTAGAGACAGTTCCTGTGGTCTGATGAAACTTAAGTTGAACCGTTTGGCCATAATTACCATAATGACTAGCTTGCAAGCCTGAAAACACTATCCCAAACATGAAGTATGGGGGTGGAAGCATAATGTTATGTGGGTGCCTTGCTGCTGGAGGGACTTGTGCACTTTGCAAAATAGATGGCATCATGAGGTAAGAACATTATGCGGAAATACTGAAGCAACATGTCAAGACATCAGCCTGGAAGTTAAAGCTTAGGTGCAAATTGATCTTCCAAATGGACAATAACCATAAGCATACCACCAAATTAGTTACAAAGTGCCTTAAGGACACAAAGTCAGTGTTTGGAGTGGCCATCACAAAGCCCTGAGGCCAACAAACCTGACTCAGTTACGCCAGTTCTGTCAGGAGGAATGGGCTGAAATTCCAGCAACTATTGTGAGAAGCTTGTGGAAGGACACCCAAAACATTTGACCGAAGTCATACATTTTAAAGGCAGTGCTACCAAATAGTAAGGAAATGTATTTAAACTTCAGACTTTGAAGAAAGTAATAAAAAATTGTGTAAAAAAATATTTAGCAAATATAAAAATTATTTAGCAAATAAAAATAATTTTGGTAATCTTAACTGACCTAAAGCAGGAAAGAATTAGGCTGATTTAATATCAGACAGTGAGGAAAAAAAGGTTATATCTTTTTATACAGTCAATGTAAACTTCTGGTTTCAACTGTATTTTTATGAGCCATTTCCTTCTGTCCTCAACACCAGTGATCCGCCCAGGAACTAAGGCTGCTGAGGGTGTACCTGAAGCCGACATGGCTAAAAGAACCAGAGTAAGTGTGTGTGCATGTGTGTGTACAGGTACATCTCAAAAAATTAGAATATCATGAAAAAGTTCAATATTTTTGTCACTCATTTCAGAAAGTGAAACCCATATATTATATAGATTCATTACATATAGAGTGAAATATTTCAAGCCTTTATTTCTTGAAATTTTGATGATTATGGCTTACAGACAGTGAAAACCCAAAATTCAGTGTCTCAGAAAATTAGAATATTACATAGGATCAATAAAAAAGGATATTTTAAACAGAAATATCAAACTTCTGAAAAGTACATTCATTTCTATGCACTGAATACTTGGTTGGGCCTCCTTTTGCATGAATTACTGCATCAATGCGGCGTGGCATGGAAGCGATCAGCCTATGGAACTGCTCAGGTGTAATGGAAGGTCAGGTTGCTTTGATAGCGGGCTTCAGCTCATCTGCATTGTTGGGTCTGGTGTCTCTCATCTTCCCCTTGACATACCACATAGATTCTCTATGGGGTTCAGGTCAGGTGAATTTGCTGGCCAATCAAGCACAGTAAAGCATTGTCATTGAACCAGCTTTTGGTACCTTTGGCAGTGTGGGCAGGTGCCAAGTCCTGCTGGAAAATAAAATCAGCATCTCCATAAAGCTTGTCAGCAGAAGGAAGCATGAAGTGCTCTAAAATTTCCTGGTAGATGGCTACGTTGACTGTGGACTTCAGAAAACACAGTGGACCAACACCAGCAGATGACATGGCAGCCCAAATCATCACTGACTGTGAAAACTTCACACTGGACTTCAAGCAGTGTGGAATCTGTGCCTCTCCACTCTTCCTCCAGACTCTGGGACCTTGATTTCCAAATGACATGCAAAATTTACTTTCATCTGAAAAGAGGACTTTGGACCACTGAGCAACAGTCCAGTTCTTTTTTCTCCACAGCTCAGGTAAGACGCTTCTGATGTTGTCTCTGGTTCAGGAGGAATGGGACATTTGTAGCCCATGTCTAGGATTCGTCTGTACGTAGTGGCTCTTGATGCACTGACTCCAGCCTCAGTCCACTCCTTGTAAAGCTCCCCCAAATTCTTGAATGGATTTTGCTTGACAATCCTCTCAAGGCTGCGGTTATCCCTTTTGCTGGTGCACCTTTTCCTACCACAGTTTTCCTTCCACTCAACTTTCTATGAATATTCTTGGATGCAGCACTGTGTGAACAACCAGCTTCTTTAGCAATGACCTTTTGTGGCTCACCCTCCTTGTGGAGGATGTCAATGACTGTCTTCTGAACATCTGTCAAGTCAACAGTCTTCCCCATGATTGTGTAGCCAACTGACCCAGACTGAGAAACCATTTAAAGACTCAGGAAACATTTCCAGGTGTTTTGAGTTAATTAGCTGATTAGGATGTGACACCATGACTTTCCAATACTGAACTTTTTCACAATATTCTAATTTTCTGAGACACCGAATTTTGGGTTTTCATTATCTGTAAGCCGTAATCATCAAAATTTCAAGAAATAAAGGCTTGAAATATTTCACTCTATGTGTAATGAATCTATGTAATATATGGGTTTCACTTTCTGGAATGAGTGACAAAAAATATTGAACTTTTTCATGCTATTCTAATTTTTTGAGATATACCTGTATATAGAGGGGGAAATAAGTATCAAACATATCAACATTTTTCTCATTAAATATATTTCTGATGGAGCTATTGACCTGAGATTTTCACCAGACATCAGTAACAACCCAAATAGTCCATACCTACTAAGAAACAAGGCAACTGTTCACAAAACCAGTTGTATTTAATAAAGTGGAATGACACAGGGAATAAGTATTGAACATATGAAGAAAAAGAGGTGCAAAAAGGCATAGAAAGCCAAGAAACCAGCTGAAATACATCAGAATTTAGGAAGCCATCCCATCCCCCATCAGTGCAAATTAATTTCAGCTGGTTAAGCCCTGACTGATAGCCTTTAAAAAGGTCTGCGAATACCAGATTGTCACACCACAAAGAACTCACAATGGGTAGAAGCAAAGAGCTTTCTCTAGACCTTCGCAACCTTATTGTTGCAAAACAGAATGATGGCAATGGTTAGAGGTGCATTTCTAAACTGCTGAATGTTCCATTGTGCACTGTTGGAGCCATGATTCAGAAGTGGAAAGAACATCATTTTACCATAAACTGGCCACGACCAGGAGCACCTCATAAGATTTCTGACAGAGGAGTCAAAAGAATTATCAGAAGAGTTATCTAAGAGTCAAAGACCACTCCTGGAGAGTTCCAGAAAGACCTGGAGTTAGCAGGTACTGCTGTTTCAAAGAAAACAATAAGTAATGCACTTAACCAACATGGGCTCTATGCCCACTCAACTCACAAGACTTCATTGCTGAAGAAAAAGCATGTTGAAGCTCGTTTAAATTTGCTGCACAACATTTGGGCAAGCCAGTAAAATACTGGGAGAATATTTTCTGGTCAGATGAGACCAAAATTGAACTTTTTGGATGCCACAACACACAGTATGTTTGGAGAAGAAATGGCACTGCACATCAGCCCAAAAACACCATAACAACAGTTAAGTTTGGAGGTGGGAGCATCATGGTGTTGGGGTGTTTTTCAGGACATGGTACAGGCAGACTTCATATAATTGAAGGAAAGCTGAATGGACAAATGTACAGAGACATCCTTGATAAGAACCTGTTGCCATCTGCCAAGATGCTGAAGATGAATACAAGGGTGGACATTTCAGTAAGACAATGATCCCAAACACACAGCTAAGGAAACTCTCAACTGGCTCCAGAGAAGGAAAATAAAGGTGCTAGAATGACCCAGTCAGTCACCTGACCTGAATCCAATTGAAAATCTTTGGAACAAAGTGAAGATCGGGGTTCATAGAAGACACCTACGGAACCTTCAAAATTTGACTACAGTTTGTGTGGAAGAATGGGCTAAAATCACTCCTGAGCAATGCCTGTGCCTAGGTTCTCCATACAGGAGGCATATGGAAGCTGTTATTACCAACAAAGGCTTTTCAACTAAATATTAAATGAATTTTACCAAGCTTGTTTCAATACTTATTCCCTGTGTCATTCCACTTTATTAAATATAACTTGTTTTGTGAACACAGTTGCCTTGTATTCTTTGTATGTATGGATTACTTGGGTTGTTACTGATATCTATTGAAAATCTCCGGTCAATGGCTCCATCAGAGATATGTTTAATAAGAAAAATGTTGACGTGTTCAATACTTATTTTCCCCGCTGTGTATTTAAATTAGCACCACAGTCATCAAGCTTGCACTTACTTTAATAATGCTCTTAAATTATTTGTACTTTGATCTTGTGGTGTCTTGTCTTTTTATTTATTTTTATGTATTCATTTTAGTTTGAACAAATTAAGAGGGCCAAGCTCCGGGACATACATGTGTTCGTGTCAAAGACTCGTCTCTGTGTTCATAACCTTCCCAAGTCAGTGGATAATAAAAAACTCAGAGCACTCTGTCTTCAAGCTGTTAAAGGAGCCAAGGGAGCTCGAATCACTGAGGTGAGTTTGTACAGTAGCAGAGTACCTAAACTGTTTTAGTGGGGAGAGGAAACTCTTCTGGAACTGCTCTGTTTTGGGCACCTTTTATCTTTTTGTATGTCCACCAAGATGAAGTGCTATTTGATGACTTAAATTATGTAAGGACGGTGTCATTGTTGTATTGGTTTACTAGTAATTGAGGACTTCATAAAGCAAGAAGAGGGAGCGATATGAGCCAAATTTTGTGTGACAAACAGCACTGTAATATGATAAGTCCTTTGGAGGAGACGATTATTCATGTACTGGAAAGTCAAATGGGACCTGAAACAATTCCTAAGAGGGGATTTTCTTTAACAAATGCAAGAACTATGTTCATCCCAATGGCAAGGTGCAACAAAACCAGCTTGGCATAAACTTGAATGTGTGCCATCAGAAACTGATCAGCTCAAGGTGCACACAAGATCACAACTGCACGTGTGTTTCTGCTGCATCACGAGTTACTCTGTTCATTAAAAGACACAGTTGGGTTAGAGAATGCTTGAAATGTTGCCATGCATGCCTAAAATTACCAAATTACCTCTTGTACATTTTTTTTTCTCAATTTCTTTCTCAAATGTCACATCTTTTACAGGCTGAATTATTTTGAAATTAAAGTCTGTTGACAAAGCTTCAGAATTTGGACAACACATTCATAGAAGCTGAAGTTAATTGAATCGGTGAATTCAAAAAGGGCCCAAGTCCCCTTTGAAAAAGTGTGGACTTGGGCCCTTTTTGAATTCACCAATTCAATTTGAAGCTTCTATTTGTTTGTGGGCTTTTTTTGTGTGAATTCTTCCTGTTCCCTCAACAACAAGACTGCTGTGTGTTCAAATATTTACTGCAAAACAGCTGTGGGAACTCGCTTATTTTTTTTATTTTTAGCTCATTCCGGCAAAGTGAAAAGGAACTAATGTGATGGCGTGTCCTTTCATCCATCTACATTTCACGGGAATTGCTACTCCTCCTAGGCAGTTATCCCAGTGGCCAACAAACTCACAAGGATCCTCTGGTGGGTCTGCATCCGATTTGCATTCAGGGTCAATTGCCCCAATAGTTGTCAAACTCGTGCGCAATGATCTTCAAGTTCTTTTCCGTATTGAAGCTGTGCTCAACATCAAGGTCAACGATCAGGAGATCTGAGCGTTCTCAGGGTGATTTCATCAGGCTGGAATGAGCTACTCAGTCACTGACAGTCTGGTTTAATGTTTCTGACACACTTAAGAATTTAATAACGGTTGACACCACAGTCAGTCTTCACTTCAGTCAAGTGAGTTGTCACACAGAGTTCATGAGCTAACGTTTGATAACCACGTGATACATTGAATTTTGCTTAAGCGTGTGTTAATGTTTCCACGACAACACATCTCTTATGACAGAGGCTTTTCGAAATTTAACAACCAAGTAACCCAGCTTATTTGACTCGGGTGGATTTCTATGGTTCGATGTGCTAATGTTGCTGAAATGTGTTTATGAGCCGAGACTAAATGCGTGCATAAATGTCAGAATGCTGTCACCTTGGCAGATAAATTAAGCTAATAATGTGGAGTATTTTCATAATTGGAATTATGCTAATATGCTCAGACAGTCTAGATATTTTATCGTGTATAAAGCTTGTGTTTGGGTGGTACTGGACAGATTGTCACTTGGAGGATGTTTGTAAGAAAATGTTTTGAAATGCTTTTGAGTTTATAGCATTTTCATTATGGGCAGAAAAGAGTGTGCCTGTGCTCCCAGTAGGGGGTGTTGTGGTCATATATATATTTTTTTTTGTGTGTGTATGTTTCGCCCCTTTGTTCTTTCAGTGTCGCGTCATGTATGACAAGAAGCCGGAGAAGGGTCAGGTGATGGGGCATTCATTAGGTTATGGCTTTGTTCAGTTCCAGGACCACGAACACGCTCTCGGTACGCTGCGTTACCTCAACAACAACCCCAACATCTTTGGTTCCCAGAAGGTATATTTCACAGTAAACTACTGTGTGCAAGTACCATTACTATTAGTATTATTTACAGTATATGTTTGGAAGAAAGAATTTTGACTTTCTGAAATGTTGTTTTTTTTCCCCACACCACTCCTTCAGCTTCATATTGTTATATTTTTTAGTGCAGCACATAAGATCAAATAATGAAATGATTAGATCTGTTCTTTGTGGGCAAGCAGTCTCGGGTTGTCAGTGATGGTTGGATTTTGTCGTCTACAGAGACCCATTGTTGAGTTTTCGCTGGAGGATTCGAGGAAACTCAAAATCAAAGAAATGCGTCAACAAAAAAGCAAGGTGTGTTTGCTTTGCATTCGTTTTTATGATCATTGAAGTTTGGGAGCACCCTCTAAATCACAGAAGCCTTGACAATGGAAAGTAACCGTTTGTTTCTGTTGTAGATGTTTTCACACGGTCAGCCTTCAAAAAGAGGGGCAGAGCCTCGGTCTCAAAAACCTGGAGGTAGAAAAGGCACTGGGAAAGGTGGAAATAAAACACAGTCCTCATTAGAGCAAACAGGGAAAAAAGGAGGCAAGAAAGCAGGTAATTGTTTTTTGGTATAGTTTTTTTTTTCATATACTGAACATGAGTCTGCTGTAGGCCCCTGTTCTTTTCTAAAGAACAGCAATGAAACTAATTGTTGTTACATTTTAAATCCTTATTACCATTTTTCTCTATCAGGCATTGTTGAATTGCAGAAACGAGAGGGCCACTACTCAGGCTTTCAGACCACCTCGGAGGTTGAGTACATCGAATTGGAGAATGGAAAGAAACGAAGAAAAGTCCTACCTTTGCCATCTCACCAAGGACCTAAAATCAGGTATTATTACTGATGTACTAAGATCTGCAATAGTGTGTTTTAAGTTATGGGAAGACATAAGGTGGAGTAAGACAAAAAGGTGGCTTTCAGTAACACACTGGCAATTAAAACTGGTGGAGAGGTGGATAAGTTTCTTCTAATATAAAAGAAAGTGTTGTGTTCTGTTACAGTAGAGTATAGTGCAGATTGATTTGCCAACTGAAGAACAACAAAGGCACAGTAACGCTGTAATGTATTGTATTAACTGTATAAAATTATTGTTCCTTCCAAATTGCTGCAAAAACAAACAAATCAGTCTGCAGTCCTTACAGATGAATCGTAATCTATTGCGCACTGAGGTGGGAGCTGTGCTATGGCCACTCAGGACACGGGCCATTGTCATAGACCATGATCCAGATCAGTGAAGCTGGCTTTATGCTTTGTGAGTTTGCTCGAGCGCGAGGCCCGTGTGACGTAAATTTAGTCATCCTCTCCACTCCGCTAGGGTCTGCGGGGTCCCTGTGCAGCTGAAACTTTGTGACCACATTGACTGTGCACTGACCGTGCATGCAGTCAAAAGGCTGCAAATTATTTCAGTGTTGGTGTAAAGGGCTGTTCAGAGTCCCTCCGGGGATAACGTTTGGGTTCTGTAGACTGCGCTTGTGTACACGGCAATATTGAGAATTGTTTTTGAGCCACCGCAGCTACCGTTCAGCAGTGAAAATAATCTGCAGCTCACATGCCCGTACTGTCGGTGGCAGCCAAGAGCCACCAAATGTTTTAACAGCTTGAAACACAAAAGAAGAACTCCGTGGCGAAGTTTTTTTTTTTTTTTTAAACATTTAGTAATCTGTGTATTAAATGTCTTGGGTATATATTTACCATAAAGTAACTGAAACAATTTTCTCCAGCCCCAAACCACACCTGTAGCAGCTGCTGTCACAAGTTAATCTAACAGCAGCTACGGAGAAACACAAAGCAACAAAGCAGGTGTTCTGGGTGAAAAATTGACAGACGAGCCACTTCACAGTTGAGGAATGCACAGCGTTTATTTCGAGGTTACATGAAAAATACGTTTTAATAGCAAAACACATTAATCAATACTTCCCCCTCCAGGATGGCAGGAGTTTCCTGGCGTATGGGCAGTTCACTGCGACCACTGCGTTCTTATACACGCAGTCACTTTTTTGGGCCTGCATACGCTCGGTCAGCGCTCACCCTCTGTGTAGGGTTTGCGCACGAATGTGACCACTGTGCTCGCTCGAGTACAAGCGCATTTTTTGCCACTATGAGTTGAGCTTCAATAAGGTTTTAGCTCTTTCCAGCAAAGCCAAAAATATCTAAAGCGATGGTGCCCCATCTGTCGCCCATCCTCATTTCACAAAATTTGCTTCTCCCCCCAGGCAATTGCCTGATGCTAGCCAGACTTGCACACATTGATCCTCTGGTGGGTCTGCGTCCAGGTTGTGCTCAAGGTCAAAAGTGAGATCTGGGTATTCTCGCGGTGGTTTTTCATGCCAGGATGAGCTACTCTGTCACTGTTGTTGTTGACTCTGTCTAGTTGTTTCAAGTGCCAGTAAAAAGTTTAAGATTTAATCTTTCAAAACTTGACACCCTCAAAAGACCTATGTCCTTTATACAGATAATATTTCATTATCATTGTCATCACGATTTCTGAGCTGCATGACCTCGCTTTCAAGGTTTTCACACATAAAACGTGGCATTTAATAGTTTAAACAAACACAGCTGTGTACGTAAGTGCCTCTCAATGTCACAACTCAAATATACTGTAGATCTAGTTTTGAATGGCTTGTTTAAGAATACATTTACAATAAGAAAATTAAAATCCCAATGTTTAAATGTCCTTCCAGTGTAGAGCAGGCCCCTACTTTAAGCAGCTTGCCCCAGCCTCCGTGCTTCAACATAGTGCACATACACTCCTGAACAAAATCTTAAGACTGGGGAGAAAATTACAAGTATTTGCATTTCACGGTGGTGGATTGTAACCAGGTTGTAAGTAGAGCTTCAAAATGCAAAAAGAAGAAACGGGAGTAAGAGACAAAAGATAGTAGGCAATTTACTGAAAACTGCATTTGAGCTCAAATAGGCTGTTCATCAGCTGATCAAAAGTTTAAGATCATAGCCCTCCAAAAAACAAAAACTGAACTAAAAATGTCAAAAAAGACTCAGTAGTGAGTAGCCCCATCACTTCAAAAGTTCATTGAGGCATGTTTGATGGGAGTGTTTCCAGGAGGCTGGTGGGAACGTTGCTCCATGTGGTGAAGATGGCTTCATGAAGAGTATTCACAGTCTGGAAGTTTTCGTAAACTTCTTGGCATCCATCCCCAAATGTTCTCAGTGGGATTTAGATCAGGGAAACACGCAGCATGGTCCAAAAGAGTGACGTTATTCACCTGGAAGAAGGCCTTCGTCAGGTGAGTGTAGTGAACTGCAACGTTGTCCTGCTGAAAGACCCAGTCATACCACACAGACGAGGGTCCTCAGTCAAGAGGGATGCCCGCTGCGACATCTCCACATAGCCAGCCGCCATTTGACGCCCCTATACAACCTGCAGCGCTATTGTTCCATTGAAGGGAAAAGCACCCCAGATCATGAAGGAGCCTCCTTCACTGTGCCGCGTAGAAAACATCCCCAGTGGGTCTCCTTGTCATAGCAGTAACCTTGGAAACCATCAGGAGCGTCCAGGTTAATTTTTTTTCTCATCAAAAAATAAAACTTTTTTTCTATCTTTCAGTGTCTCATGTTTGGTGCTCCTTGCAAAGTCCAAATGGGCACGTTTGTGGCGTGGGAGGAGACATGGCCTTTGAAGATGTTTTTTATTCTTTAAGCTCTTCTATCTTAAGGATATTGGACTGCAGTCAGCATCAGTACAGCACACCTCTGTAGTCATGAAGTCCTTTGAGCGCCTGGTCCTGCCCCACCTCAAGTCCATCACCACCCCTCTCCTGGACCCGCTGCAGTTTGCCTACCGAGCCAACAGGTCTGTAGACGACGCAGTCAACCTGGCCCTCCACTCCATCCTGCAGCACCTGGACTCCCCGGGAACCTACGCCAGGATCCTGTTTGTGGACTTCAGCTCCGCATTCAACACCATCCGCCCCGCTCTGCTCCGGGACAAGCTGTCCCTGCTCAACGTGCCTGACTCCCTCTGCAGGTGGATCACCGACTTCCTGATGGACCGGAGGCAGCATGTGTGGCTGGAAAAGACTGTCTCAGACTCTGCTAGCATCAGCACCGGATCACCCCAGGGCTGTGTACTTTCCCCCCTACTCTTCTCCCTTTATACCAACTCCTGCACCTCCAGCCACCAGTCTGTCAAGTTGATCAAGTTTGCGGACGACACCACCCTCATCGGGCTCATCTCCAACGGTGACGAGTCCGCCTACAGGAGAGAGGTGGCCCAGCTGGCGTCCTGGTGCAACAACAACAACCTGCAGCTGAACGCTCTGAAGACAGTGGAGATGATTGTGGACTTCAGGAAAGTCACAACCCCTCTGCCCCCCCTCACCCTCTCAGGCTCTCCCATCACCACTGCTGATTCCTTCCGCTTCCTAGGCACCACCATCACCAGGGACCTCAAGTGGGAGCCGACCATCAGCTCCTTCATCAAAAAGGCCCAGCAGAGGATGTTCTTCCTGCGGCAGCTGAGGAAGCTCAAGCTACCCACCAAGATGTTAGTGCAGTTCTACACAGCCATCATCGAGTCCATCCTCACCACCTCCATAACCGTGTGGTACGCAGGAGCCACTGCCAGGGACAGACTAAGGCTGCAGCGCGTCGTGCGCACTGCTGAGAAGGTGATCGGCTGCAAGCTCCCATCTCTCCTGGATCTGTACATCTCCAGGACCCGGAGGCGTGCTGGCCGGATCATAGCCGATCCCTCACACCCTGGTCACGTACTGTTTGCCCCCCTCCCCTCAGGTAGAAGACTTCGGTCCATCCAGACTAAAACCTCCCGTCACATGAACAGCTTCTTCCCCTCTGCCATCAGACTGCTGAACACTAAGTGACTTTTTGACTCTCACGCACTATGTACAGCAGCTCAACCAGACTCATGTCAATCATCACTGTTTTCTTCCTGCATTACCGACTGCACTATATGGTTCTCCATTATCTGCTGCTCGCTAATATATTTTAACTGCTGACTAGTATTACTCACTCTTATTCTACACTTTATTGCATGTATAGTTTATTTCTTTTATTTTATCATGTTTAATGTTGCAGCATTGCACCGAGACAAATTCCTAGTTTGTGTACTACATGAACAATGGCAATAAATCTGATTCTGATTCTGATTCTTATCAGTAAGGGCCTTAATTTGGGTCGAGGTTCGACCTGTGTCTTCATGGACAATCCTTGTCAGATCCTCCGGCTCAGCTCTTTTGGACCATCCTGTGTGTTCCCCTGATCTAAACCCTATGAGGACGTTTGCGGGTGAATGGCAAGGGAGGTTTACAAAAACAGACGTCAGTTCCAGGCAGTGGATGCCCTTCATGACGCCATTTTCACCACATGGAGCAACATTCCCACCAGCCTCCTGGAAACACTTATATCAAGCATGAATAAAGGAATTTTTGAAGTGATCAACAGTAACAGTGGGGCTCTTCACTACTGAGTACCTTTTTTGACACTTTTAGGTCTGTT
Organism: Pholidichthys leucotaenia; assembly: GCA_020510985.1. Lineage (NCBI taxonomy): Eukaryota > Metazoa > Chordata > Actinopteri > Cichliformes > Pholidichthyidae > Pholidichthys > Pholidichthys leucotaenia. The sequence goes on along the minus strand of CM035840.1, from coordinate 111,369,220 downwards.
TTGGGATTTTTTGGGGCTATGGCCTTAAACTTTTGATCAGCTGATGAACAGCCTGTTTGAGTTTAAATGCAGTTTTCAATACATTTCCTACTCTCTATTTTTTGTTTCTTGCTCCTGTTTTTGCATTTTGACACTCTACTTACAACCTGGTTATAATCCACTATCATGAAATGCAAATACTTGTAATCCCCCCCCCCCCCCGGTTTTAGGATTTTGATCAGGACTGTATTTCCATAAATTAAGCTCTCAAAATCTTTTTTGCTCATCATGTCACAAATCTGATCTGTTTTGAAGCCTTTATGCGCCTGATGGAGGCCAACCAAATGTAAAACATTTGTTAAAACAGATTGTAAATTGCTTTGTCTTGACTTTGCAGAAAGCGTGACAAAAGAAAGCGTCAAGCTCCCCCACCCAAGAAACCCAAACCTGGATCCAGCAGGAGGGAGTGTCAAAGACGACAGATGGAGAAGCCCACACAGCCCAGGAACCAGGTTTGTGCATGTTTTGTTGTAATGCTTATTTCAAATTTGGGGCTATAAAATATAAATTGTGGGGGGGGGGGGGGGGAGAACATTTATTTAAAATTATTACAGGCTGTAGTTTCAGGCGTGATTTGAAAACTAAAATTGAAAAATCCAAATCAAGGCAGTGCTCTGGTTAAGACTGCTTACATTTTACTGGGTAGAGCTGCAGAGATGAAAAGTTTAGACCATGTTTGATAATGAAAAGAGCATTTATCAGCAAAAGGACTGGACTGAGGAGTGTAGAGAATAACGTTAGTCAGTGTAGGCGGTACATCCATTTTGGCACCACCTAGCGACATTTTTGAAACATCACAGGGCTTCAAAGGAGCGGTGCAATTTGAAAGTAATAAAGTAGTTGGACAGCTGGCTGATAGGAATTTTTAAAGTTAGAGTTTTAGGAATGCACACTCCTAAAATAGGCTACAGCAAAAAAAAAACAGGAAATAAAACAAAAAGTAATAAAACAGAATGAGCTGAATAACTAAAAACCTAAAGTACTCCGTGGCAAAGTGAGCAGTCAGTGTGTAGCAGATAATGCTTCATCTCTCTGCCTCCTTTATTCTTTACAGATGATTTATTATACAAAGGTCTTTGACAGTGTGGTGTGTAGTTCCTTTTTTGGATGTGCATTTATGTTCGTCATTTTCAACTACTTTTTATATTGACATGAGCTAAATGCAGTTTTTGACTGATATTAGTTAGACATGCTGTAAGTTGGCTTGTGTGTGTCTGTGCATATGTATGTGTATATGTAATATACAGTTGCAATCAAAGTTATTTATCCTCCACTGCAAATTAGGTTTATTGGCAAAATGTACAGACTAGCAGCTGTTTGTCATAAACAAGTCAAACAAGAACAATTTAACACAAAATGCCACTTTTAATGACTACTGCAGTCTAGAAATTATTCAACCCCTTCAGGACAAACATCTTTAGTACTTCGTAGTGAAAAAGCTGCAAGTCATAATCATCAAATTTCAAACCAAAAAAGGCCTTAAATGTCTTCATGTGTGACGACTAGAGAATATATTCAGTTACGAAGAAAACACATTTTTCATGATGGTCTAATATTTTTAGCTGCACCTGCCAATATAGATTTCATTAGAATGAGCAAAAATGTTTTAAAGTATAAACAAAGTCACTTATGATAGTGTATATTTAATTATCTATAATTGCAAAATCAGCAGTTGGTTATGCTTAAATGGAGATGTATAAAGTTACTTCTTTTTAACTTGTTTTCGTAGTATACAGTCATGCCAACTGCATTTAGCCTCTGTAATCTACAGATAGGTTTTTGCCTTCAGACTGTAGTAGGTCTGTGGTAAGGCACAGGACGTCAGAAATTAGTTTATGATGAGCAAGTAGGGCTTAAACTAACAAGTATTTTTGTTACAGATTAATCTGTTGGTTCTTTTTAATTATTTGACTTATCATTTGATCTATAATTTTTTAAGTCCAAAATGCTCATCACAATATCCCAGAGCTCAAGGTCATCAACTGTGTTGGTTTGCAAAACAAAAATCTCAAAACTAAAAAATTTTCAACTTGTAATGCAAAAACAAGAAAGGTGGCAAATTTTAATGTTTAAGAAGGTGAAACAATGTTTTTAGAATATTGGAAAAGGGTGCATTAGCAAATGTCAATCAAATTTGCTGTTGTCTGACTAGTTGATTAATCGACTAGTCATTGCAGCACTATGAGCAAGCACTTCTTTGGCTTTTTGGAGAGGACGGTGCCGGAGGACAGACACGGTTAACAGGGAAGCGGTCTTTGACACAAGACTGGGGATATGGTTTGGCCTGGGGGAAGAAATATCAGTCAAAAGAAATTTTTTTGCTTTAATCCCTCATAGCCAGACACCAGCTTCTGGCAGCATTCTGAGGACTCTTAGCCCATTCCTCATGGACAAACACCTCCAGTTCACTAATATTCTTGGGTTTGTGTGCTGAAATCCCACCAGAGATTTTCAGTGGGGCTCAGGTCACGTGACTGTGATGGCCACTCTAGTGTCTTCTGGGACTTCTTCTTGAAACCAAACCTTTGTGGACTTTGAGATATACTTGGGATCATTGTCCTGTTGGAAGGTCCAGTGACACCAAAGCTTCAGCTTCCTCACAGATGGCATGACAATTTCTGCCAGGATTTCCTGATACTTGATTGAATCCATCTTGCCTGTCACACGCTGCAGGTTTCCAGTGCCAGAGGAAGCGAAGCGGCCCCAGAACATCATCGAGCCACCACCATGCTTCACTTTAGGCAGGGTCAGGGCACGCTTCATTCTTTTGCCTCCAGATACATCACTGATCCATAGGCCTAAAAAGTTCCAGTTTTATTTGATCACTCCACAGAACAGATTCCCAAAACCTCTTAGGCTTATTTATATATTTTTGAGCAAATTGGAGCTGACTTTTCTTGTGCTTTTGGGTCAGTAGTGATGTACGTCTAGGAGTTTGGGCATGGAGCCCTTCACTGTTTAGTATGCACCTTACTGTGGAAAGTGAAACCTCAGTGCCTGCTGCTACCAAGTCTTGTTGCAGGTTTTCTGCAGTCAGTTGAGGGTTTTTGACCACCTGCCTCCTCAGGACTCTGCTGGCAGCTGTTTATAGCTCTCTCTTTCTGCCACATCCAGGTAGTGTAGTCACTGCTCCTTTAAACTTTAAACTTGCAAACTATGCTTCCAGATGTATCTCTAGGAACGTTCAGCACCTCTGCTATCTTTTTGTATCCTTTTCCTTGTTTGTGCAAGGCAATGATCTCTTCCCTGAATTTTTTTTGGACAGTTCTCTTGACTTAGCCATATTTGTCTTACAAACTGTTTGAGGTGTTCTCTGTCTCAAGTACAGCTGGTGCAACTAATCAAGCCCTTGATTGTTTACATCAGGTGTGCTTGAGACCACACCTGATTTGCAAACGTGTGCTCCTATCAGGAATTCGATTCAGGGGTTTAATAATTTTGAGATTTCAGTAGCCTTTAAAAAGTATGATTAAGTGTTGAATTTGGATAAAATCTTTGAAATATTAGTTTTATTTAACTATTTCAGCTGTTCTTGTGTAATTTGTTTTTTTTTTTGTAAACACCTGAAAAATTGTAAATTTTACCAATAAACCTAAAATGCAATGGGGCTTAAATTATTTTGATTGGAACTGTATATAGATGACATCTGCTAGGAATATGTTGCACTTTGTCCATTAACAAGTTTGGTGGGGGGTTTTTTTTCAGTTGTCTTGATACAGCTTGTGATCCCCCTCCCCCCCTTTTAAAAATTTATTTTTTGTATTTTTTTAGGGGGTTCAAACTTCCAAGAAGACTTTCAAACACAGAGACAGAGACCATTTTGAGAGCCTTGTGGAGCAGTACAAAAAGAAGCTAATGGGCACTGACAGAAATGTCAGTATCAAAAAAAGTAAATGGTTTGATAGTTAATTGTGTGTGAGAGAGAGTGATTGATGGGGTCATTCATTCATTTTCTACTGCTTAATCCTTTTTGGGCCGTGGGGGACTGGAGCCTTTCCCAGCTTTTTTGGGCGAGAGGCAGGGTACACCCTGGACAGATCGCCAGTCCATCGCAGGGCCAACACAGAGAGACAGACAACCATTCACTCTCACAGTCATACCTAAGGACAATTTAGAATCCCCAGTTGATGCTAATTAACTTATCTACCACCAGCTCGGTGGTGCAGTGCTTAGCACTGCGGGAGCACAGCAAGAAGGCCATGGGTTTGATCCCACCCCCGACCATTGGTGACCCTTCTGTGTGGAGTTTGCACGTTCTCTCCGGGTCTGCGTGGGTTTTCTCCGGGTCCTCCGGTTTCCTCCCACAGGTCAAAAACATGCACCACAGGTTAATTGATTAATGGAGTCAATGAAAAAAATTCTGTGCTAATGTATGTAGTGTTTAAGCATCAGAGCGTCAGAATATTTAACATCCTGAGTGTTTATAACAGGACTTTTCTTGTCGTCAGACTATACAGTGATATCAGTTTGTTAATGCTTCTTTTATAAACTTCCCTTTATTTTTGGGGGGCCTAATTCATGCTCTCTTTTTTACCCATTACAGTTTATCTATATGTAAAGTTTTTGTGAACATGGCTTATGAAAAATTAAACCTACATTTTAAAATAATGTGTTTTGTGTTAATCTTTACTTTGAAATCATTTACTGCAGGATTCAGGTATTCACAAATCTATCTGGATTTTATTACACTCACTTTTTTTCTAGCTAGTCCCAGCAGGAATTAATCATGAGCCAAAATCTTTGGGGGAAAATGAAGGCACACTACCCATTCATGTACCTTGACTGTACAACTCAAGTGATTCAGTCGATGACCACCCACAATGACATTATACGTACATTAACCTGATCTGCGTGCTTTTGCTCACTTCGTTTGGTCGTTGTCAACATGCAGACACACTACACACCACTAGCACACATGCATGTTGCAGGTTTTTGAATATTTTTAATAATAGTATCAGTTAGGCAGTTACAAAACCAGTGAGTATTGTAGAAAAATATACAACATATATCATCTTTGGGGGAAAACAATAGCCTCTTTGGAAAAGCTGTTAATATTGCGTGGAAATGAAAGTTCCCCTTTACCCGTCTGGTGATACAGATACAGCTGTTGTTCTTGGCAAGTTTCAGGCTGTTTTTCAAGAATGTCCAGGGGTGACATTGCTGCTCATGATGACATAATCAGTGTTACGCCGCTGATTCAATTCAGTGACTAATCAATTCTCAAAAAATAATACTTTTGATACTGACAAAACACTTAATGTCGTATAAAACTCACGAGCAGCTGATTTGGCTTCATTTGTTTGGTACAAAAAAACATTTAGTACATATAGTATAAATAAATAGTGTTTCTAAATAACTGCATTTTTAGCAATAAATATTCTTTTGTGTGTAAAAAGCATTGCAAAAGTTCAGCTCATATGCCACTACAGACATTTCAACTTGTATAAAATGTAAAGTACATCTCAGCAAGTGTTCAGATAATCCAGATTATTCAGCAGCAGATTAAGGACTTGCTCCACTCTCTTAAGTGCCTTGAAACTCACAGTGATAGTGAATTCTTTTTGATGCTGCAGCTCTTGCAGCGGTCCTGATGAGGGGTTCTTTGGTTGCTCTTCACTGCACTGCCCCTGTCTCCATTGACTGAGGTACCTAGTGAGAGATGAAATCTCAACTTTGATCTGAGTGACCCCTTGTCTAATTGTGTCGGAGATGAGGTTGTTGTAGCCATCCAAGACTGCCACTACTAAAGAAAGTCCATCGATATTGTCGGAGGAGTCGAGAGTCTGGCCTGGGGAGTACTGAAGGAGGATGAACATACAGTATTGAAGTTAAAACCACTTAAAGTCTCAGCACCACAACAGGTTTTCATCAAGAACAGCAAATACCTGGATGTCGTTCAGCTTCACTACCAGCTGTTCGGCCATCCCCTTCACTTTTGATTTCATCTTCACTGCTTCCATTGGAAGACTGGTTGCTGGGCCCACATTTAAAATGTGAGGCAGAGAAATCAGGAGCAGCAGAGTGACGTCCATAGTTTTTCCTCAGGTGTCAAAATACAGAAGAATGCTGGTATTCCTAGGAGAGAATGACTTTAAACATCAATTAAGGTTGAAAGCAAGTTGTCTTTTTTTAATTGTGTCACTTGTTGTTTAATGGTATTAGGCATGATTTCAGATGTGCATGCCCGGTCATGCTTCCTTCCAGTTAGTTACACAATCTGTTTGATTATGACAGCAAATATTTGTGAAGAGACACCTGTGAATTTCTGAGCGGACAAAGATCACAGACATTGGTTGACATCATTCTCACCCCCTGTAAAACAGCAACAAAAACAAAACAAAAAAAACCCCTAAAAACAAGAAAGAAACCTGTGCTAGACATGTAACCTTCACAGTACATGTGTAGTCTATAATTGCTAGGATGAACGTTCTCTTCTTCTTTTAGATTTGATTGGCGGTTGGCAACCAGCTTACAGGTGCTACACTTATTGAATCACAGTAAACCTTCAGACGCCCCCAAAACGGTAAGCAATAAAGCGACTGATTAAACTAAGGAGAGGTGAGACCATGAGTCAGAGGTGCAGAGAGCAGGGACAGAGAGTTGACCTTACCTTGCTTGGCGTCTGTGGGTGTGCCAGTGTTGGGCTCCATCGGGACATCTTATAGCAGAGGGCTGTTGACTCATCTCTTACTCACTTCTCTTCAACATCCCATTCCCCACCCACCCCGTCACTCACCTCTCGCCGTATCATGCCCCTGCATCGCCTGGCGGGGTCACCTGAATCAGCCAAAAAGGGAAGTTGAATGCACAGTAGAACTTTCTGATTTCTGTCCTACATTGTGTACAGTGTATATTTCCTGTAAAAGTATGGTTCTTCCATACTTACTGTATGCATTCATGGATGCAGTTGGGTTTACAGTGCACATCATGTCCTTATCCAGCTGTTGCCGTACAACAGTGCTGTGACTGTTCTGTCAACATTTGCTGTTTGGCTCAGTAAACAGTCGCTATACCATATATGTCATATCCTGTGCTGGCACTGTTTCCATCAGTACCAGTAAAACAGTCGATATACCATATATGTCTTATCCTGTGCTGGCACTGTTTCCTTCAGTACAACACAGCTGTCAAAATAAATCTGTTGCTACTGCAGTCCTTGAATAGTTGAACAACCTGAGTGTCATTGTTGTGTGGCTCTTTTTGACAATCTGAATCAGTGATAAAAATGCAATGAATTATTTTATGTTTTGAGATAATTACTCTAAATGCTTGAGTTGGTAATGCTGAATTCATCTAGCCTAAAATTCTTCTATGTTTATCTGATGCTTGGTGTGTGTTTTGTGTAAGTTTCTGTAGTTGTTACCAGTTCTTTACATGCAATTAGTGTAGACTGTTTTACATATCTTAGTTAGATTCCAGATTCTTGGAAGAAAAAAAAAGTTTTATAGCTTTTCCCCATAATTGCATCAATTTTTGGAACTAGATGTCTGCTGTAGTCTGACTGGGGAGGAGGAGAGGCTGTGCAGTGAAAGTTTGTGTCTCTGCAGCAGAATAAGGTCAGACCGGCCAAAAATCTGTCCGTGTTAAATCCTCAGGGAATGAGGCAGCAGTAGCATTCTGGTAATTTGAGTTTTTGCTCAAGGTAACTTACAGTAAGTGTGCATTATGCACATGAGAAAAAGAGTTAAGGGTCATTGCTTCAGTCAGGGCAAAGCAAACACACAAATTAAAGAATGTGCAAACATGGAAAATGCCACAGAGTATTTCTGGGAAAGAGGATAAATTGACGTCAGTTTTTATGTTGGATCTTTCCTGTTATTACTGTATTATTCATGAAACAAAAACTTAAGTTTTTTTAGGAGTTTAAAACCTCTTTGTCAACAGCCACTTTATTGCAGTTGAAAAATAATTTTCCCACATGTGGAATTAATAAAAGCAGCCAGTTATTAAATTCAGGTATTTTTTTTCCTTGCCAGTATGTGATGTTGTAATGTGACAGGAAACATAATTTAGGTGGTCAGTATTGACTTGGCTATTGTAAAAAAAAAAAAATAAGGTGTTATTTATTTTATCCCACTGTAAAACACAGTGGAATAAAATAATGTCTGTATTTCGACTGGATCTGTGATGTTTAGAGCTTTACACTTACCATCTTATGGTAATCATTTGTGCTCATGGCCTGTAATCAGATTATGTTTTAAGGTGTAAGACTATCGTACTGGTTTTATAAAAAAAACGACTTTTTGACCTTGTAATTATTATATTGGTTTTTTTTTTTATTTTACATAGAAATATAATTTAAATGTTTTTTTTATTTTCAAATATCACACTTAATGTGATAATTTACTTGATGTTTGATAGTAATTTTGTATACTTCTTTCTTTGTACAAATGTTACTTTTAAAATGAAGTAACATTTATTGAACAGAAAAAGTCATTTATTGACCTTACAAATGTAAAGGCCCTGTCACACCTTGATGATTTAGGCAGTGTTTGCCAATGTGTCAAAATTCTTCAAAAATGCTGAAAATTTTGGGCATATGCATGGTGTATCCATTACAAGTTGGGCATATACATAACATATTGGTAACTGATGTAATTTTCTCTTTATTGACATTCTTTAGAAAGTAGGTTTAAGCCATCATTTCATTTGATAATTACATTTGAATGTCCCTTCTTTTTTTAAATGAAAAAGAAATTAAAAAAAAGAAAAAAAAGGAAGGGTCAGCATAAACATCTGCATATAGGGAGTAAGTGTTGATGTTCACACTCTTGTATATATATTAACAAAGTCTGCTACATCAGTTCTGCAAATTGAAAGTCAGGCCTGAGTGGTGTTACATATTTAGTCCATTTTTCCCATTGTGACATAAAAAAATAATTTTTGTAATTGACATAAGCACTTATTTTCTCCATCTTATAAATATCCATTGTAATGTCCATCCACAAATCAAGAGATGGGCTCTCCTGTGAAAGCCATTTTTTTTTTGTTATTGCCTTTCTGCTTGCAATCAGTAGAATATCCATCCATCCATCCATCCATCCATCCATCTTCTACCGCTTTTCCGGAGGTCCGGGTCGCGGAGGCAGCAGTTCAAGCAGAGAAGCCCAGACTTCCCTCTCCCCAGCCACCTGCTCCAGCTCTTCAGAGGGGATACCAAGGCGTTCCCAGACCAGCTGGGAGACATAGTCTCTCCACCGAGTCCTGGGTCTGCCCCGGGGTCTCCTCCCAGTGGGACGTGCCTGAAACACCTCAAGTGGGAGACGTCCAGGAGGCATCCTAATCAGATGCCCATACCACCTCAACTGACTCCTTTCAATGTGGAGGAGCAGCGGTTCTACTCTGAGCCTCTCCCGGATGACTGAGCTCCTCACCCTATCTCTGAGGGTGAGTCCAGCAATCCTACGGAGAAAGCTCATTTCAGCCGCTTGTATCCGCGATCTCGTTCTTTCGGTCATTACCCAAAGCTCGTGACCATAGGTGAGAGTAGGAACGTAGATTGACTGGTAAATCGACAGCTTTGCCTTAGAACTAAGCTCCCTCTTCACCACAACAGACCGGTACAACGTCCGCATCACTGCAGATGCTGCTCCAATCCGTCTGTCGATCTCTCGCTCCATTTTCCCCTCACTCGTGAACAAGACCCCAAGATCAGTAGAATACATAATAAATATTTGTCCCTCTTTGACCAATCTGCGGGCACAAGCCCAAAGAATAGTTTTGCTTTCCAGTGGTAACTGACATCCAAAAATATCTTGTATAGCTTTATGAATTTCTTTCCAATAATTTTGAATAACATGACAGAGCCAGAATATATGATAATGATTTGCATTTGTACAACCACATTTTCTCCAACAAGTTGGGGAGTTCCCTTTGTACTGAGCCTTCTGGGAAGGTGTGATAAAGTATCTGATTAGGCTTTTCCAGCCAAACTCCCTCCAGCTCTGGGAACTACTGCATTTCCATTGATTTGACCATATTAATGTCCATTCCTCTTCCGATATTTCTATTCCTCCTTCTTTTTCCCATTTTGTTTTAACATACAGTATACAGTTGAGTTCAACCACATTCCGAGGGAGTCTGGAGACATGGAGTCTGAATGGGCCATGTTCTCCACCTCTGTTGTTGAAGCGGCGGCCCAGAGCTGCGGCCGCAAGGTGGTCGGTGCATCTCGTGGTGGCAACCCCCGAACCAAGTGGTGGACACCAGTGGTGAGGGGGGCCATTAAGCTGAAGAAGGAGTCCTATCAAGCTTGGTTGGCTTGTGGGACTCCCGAAGCAGCTGAGGTGTACCGGCAGGCCAAGCGGAGTGCAGCTCGGGTGGTTGCTGAAGCAAAAACCCGGGTATGGGAGGAGTTCGGTGAGGCCATGGAACAAGACTTTCGGTCGGCTTCAAAGAGATTCTGGCAAACTGTTCGGCAGCTCAGGAGGGGAAAGCAGCTCCCCGTCCACACTGTGTATGGTGCGGATGGGACACTGTTGACTTCAACTGGGGATATCGTCGGGCGGTGGAAGGAATACTTCGAGGATCTCCTCAATCCCACTGATATGCCTTCCACAGAGGAAGCAGGGTTTGGGGACAAGGGGGATGACTCGCCTATCACAGGGGCTGAGGTCGCCAAGGTGGTTAAAAATCTCCTTGGTGGCCGGGCCCCGGGGGTGGACGAGATTCGCCCCGAGTACCTCAAGGCCCTGGATGTTGTTGGGTTGTCATGGTTGACACGCCTCTGCAACATTGCGTGGAGGTCGGGGGCAGTGCCTTTGGCATGGCAAACCGGGGTGGTGGTTCCTCTCTTCAAAAAAGGGGACCGGAGGGTGTGCTCCAACTTTAGAGGGATCACACTCCTCAGCCTCCCTGGGAAGGTCTATGCCAAGGTACTGGAGAGGAGAGTCCGGCCGTTGGTCGAACCTCAGATTCAGGAGGAGCAATGTGGTTTTCGTCCTGGCCGTGGCACATCGGACCAGCTCTTTACCCTCTCGAGAATTCTTGAGGGTTCGTGGGAGTTTGCCCAACCAGTTTACATGTGTTTTGTGGACTTGGAGAAGGCATTTGACCGCGTCCCTCGTGGATTTTTGTGGGGGGTGCTTCGGGAGTATGGGGTATCGGGCTTGTTGTTGCGAGCTATTCGGTCTCTGTACGACCGTTGTGAGAGTTTAGTTCGTATTGCCAACACTCGGTCGGAGTCATTCCCAGTGAGAGTTGGACTCCGCCAGGGCTGCCCTTTGTCACCGGTCCTGTTCATAATTTTTATGGACAGGATTTCTAGGCGCAGCCAGGGAATGGAGGGTGTCATGCTTGGTGACCACAGGATCTCATCTCTGTTGTTTGCAGATGATGTTGTCCTGTTGGCTTCATCCAGCAATGACCTACAGCTCTTGCTGGGACGGTTTGCCGCTGAGTGTGAAGCGGCTGGGATGAGAATCAGCACCTCCAAGTCCGAGTCCATGGTCCTCAGCCGGAAAAAGGTGGATTGTCCTCTCCGGGTTGGGGACAGGCTCCTGCCCCAAGTGGAGGAGTTTAAGTATCTTGGGGTCTTGTTCACGAGTGAGGGGAAAATGGAGCGAGAGATCGACAGACGGATTGGAGCAGCATCTGCAGTGATGCGGACGTTGTACCGGTCTGTTGTGGTGAAGAGGGAGCTTAGTTCTAAGGCAAAGCTGTCGATTTACCAGTCAATCTACGTTCCTACTCTCACCTATGGTCACGAGCTTTGGGTAATGACCGAAAGAACGAGATCGCGGATACAAGCGGCTGAAATGAGCTTTCTCCGTAGGATTGCTGGACTCACCCTCAGAGATAGGGTGAGGAGCTCAGTCATCCGGGAGAGGCTCAGAGTAGAACCGCTGCTCCTCCACATTGAAAGGAGTCAGTTGAGGTGGTATGGGCATCTGATTAGGATGCCTCCTGGACGTCTCCCACTTGAGGTGTTTCAGGCACGTCCCACTGGGAGGAGACCCCGGGGCAGACCCAGGACTCGGTGGAGAGACTATGTCTCCCAGCTAGTCTGGGAACGCCTTGGTATCCCCTCTGAAGAGCTGGAGCAGGTGGCTGGGGAGAGGGAAGTCTGGGCTTCTCTGCTTGAACTGCTGCCTCCGCGACCCGGACCTCCGGAAAAGCGGTAGAAGATGGATGGATGGATGGATGGATATACAGTTGAGTGTCTTTTCAGGTTTATAAGACCTTTATATAAACCTGAAATTAAGCTTTTATCTTTATTTGAGTTATATGCCCTTTTAAATAAATTTAGCAATGGTTTACATGATTCTGCTATACATTTTAACCTGTTATTACCTCCGCCAGGCCGAAAAGGCCAGGAGGAGGTTATGTTTTTGCCGGAGTTTGTGTGTTTGTCTGTCTGTCTGTCTGTCTGTCTGTTTGTCTGTCTGTCTGTTTGTCTGTTGGTTAGCAAGATAACTCAAAAAGTCTTGGACGGATTTCCGTGAAACTTTCAGGCGTTGTTGGAAATGGTACAAGGAAGAACTGATTAAATTTTGGGGGTGATCCGGTTCACCGTCTGGATACAGGAATTTTTTAAAGCATTTTTCAACACTGTGACATACAGCCATTTTCAACATGTGCGCAGGCGCAATAGAGGGCGCTGGTCGACGTGTCTGATGAACACAAACTCCGCCTTCTTCAAAGTTTTAGGCACAAAAGCACACAGAAAACAGGGCTCGCCAGAGTGCCTGTGTTTGCACTACGCTGCAAAAGCTGACACGGGCAGCTGTCCGGCGTCGGATTATTTGGCAGAAATTCCCCGGCCAGCCATAGGGGCTGCGCAAAAACCAGCTCTCTGCCGGGGGAGGCTTCCAAATCCTCTTTTTTCCGCGGACCGCAAACCCAGTAAAACCCACGGCAACCATTATCGCACCTTCTTTTGTCCAGCGGCTCCGGAACAGAGAGGAATCCCGGCGCCAGTAATGCTGCGCCTGATATGTCTCACTCTAATGCTAAAAGTGACTGCATCAGGGATTTACCACCTTGAATGAATGAATGAATGAATGAATGAATGGCCTGGGCCCGCCGCAAAACCTCACACGGGCAACTGTCCGCCGACGGATTGTTTGGCAGAAATTCCCCGGCCAGCCATAGGAGCTGCGCATTTGGCACAAATTCACCGGCCAGCCATAGGCGCTGCGCAAAAACGAGCTCTCTGCCGGCGAAGCCTCTAAATTCTCGTTTGCCGCGGAGCGCAACCCCCCAAAAAATAATATTGTAGCGAACTCAATATGAGCACCCTACTTGGCTTGCCAAGTGGCTTGACCCTATTGGCGACACAGGTACAGTGCGGGACTCCAGAGCGTGACTTCGAACCTCCCGGTGGGACGTCGCCATGTCGAGCAGCACGTTACAATATAATATAAAACCCACGGCAACCTGTCTACCCAATTTGCATCTGTCAGTGGAGGAGATGGACACAACAGCAACACTTCAGTTTATTACCTCCGCCAAGGAGGCAATGCTTTTACTACTGAACCACTAATCCTATCACTATCAGATTGATTGTCATTGATTAATTGTGTGTTTATTGCACTGTCCCTGTCAAATAAACAAATAATCATTGTGAATCCAATTGCTAGTCATATGTTTACATGCTCAAGGAATCTGAAAACGTATGCACAAACACACACAAACACTGTATGGGGGGAATTGTGGCACTTGGCGGAGGTCTGCGCTCTCCGAGTGCTTTTCTAGTTTACAAAGTGTCTCATCTGTAAGTAGCGATAGAAGTCTTGTGATTCCAACTGATACTTCCCTTTAAGTGTTTCAAAACTAAGTAGTGTGTCATCTTTCATTATCTTACATATGGCTGTTATCCCTCTGTTTGCCCAAACTTTAAATCTTGTGTCTGACTTATTTGGAGTGAAATGTGAGTCATATGCGCACCACTTTAAAGTTACTATGTTCTCTTCTAGATTATATTTTAATACTACTTTTCTCCAAATTTGAAGAGTCCACTTAACCCATGGATTTTCTATGTTTGTGGCAACCTGGGGAGTGCATAATGGTTTACCACCTTAGACAGGAACAAAGGACGTGAAGTTAACCTTTTGTGTTTGAGAAGTTTCTAGATGCCCTAGTAAGATAACAGGGAGGTGCCAAGGATGAATGGACTGACTGCAGTCGGGGGAGATTATCTTTTGTGTGTGAGAAGAGTCTAGAAGGATGTCATGTTATTTAAGGGAAGAGTTCCTACTTGTATGCCATTCTGTCTATGCTCCTTGTGTGAGTCGTGTAATAAACCGCTTGAACCAAATCAGCCTCATTTTTTACACGCTCCACATGTTCTTGATAATGTCTTGTAGGTTACCATCAGCTATTGTTGCTTTTATAGGAGTGGGGCTCATTCCCTCTTCAGTACTCTTCCACTGGGCAGTATATGAAGGATTACACCAGCAAATTATGGGTCCAAGTTGTGCTGCCCAATAATAGTCTCTCAGGGAAGGAAGGCCCCACCACCCTTTTTGTTTTGACAACTGTAGAGTTTTAAATTGGATTCTAGATTTCTTACCTTGCCATATGTACCTGGACAGCATTTTGTCCCATTCATTAAATTGTTTTTCACTTATCTCTATTGGCAAAATTTGTAACTGATATAGAACATTTCAACAACTTATAGATAACTTATACCAACAAATGCTTAGTGTGTTGCCGGCATTCACAAGTTATTCCCAACGATAGTCTAATTTATGCATAACTTATGCATACAGTGGTGTGAAAAGGTGTTTGCCCCCTTCCTGATTTCTAATTTGTTTGTGTGTTTGTCACACTTAAATGTTTCAGATCATCAAACAAATTTAAATATTAGACAAAGATAACACAAGTAAACACAAAATGCAGTTTGTAAATGGTGTTTATTATTAAGGGTAAAAAAAAAAAAAAAAAAAACCTACATGGCCCTGTGTGGAAAAAGTGATTCCCCCCCTCCCCCATTAAAACGTAACTTGACTGTGGTTTATCACATTTTTGGAAAGCTGAGTTCAATTTCTCTAGCCACACCCAGGCCTGATTACTACCACACCTGTTCTGAATCAAGAAATCACTTAAATAGAGCCTGCCTGTCAAAGTGAAGTAGACCAAAAGATCCTCAAAACTAGACATCATGCTGCAATCCACAGAAATTAAGGAACAAATGAGAAACAAAGCAATTGAGATCTATCAGTCTGGAAAAGGTTATAAAGCCATTTCTAAAGCTTTGGGACTCCAGCGAATCACAGTGAGAGCCATTATCCACAAATGGTGACAACATGGAACAGTGGTGAACCTTCCCAGGAGCGGCCGGCCGACCAAAATTACCCCAAGAGCGCAGCGACGACTCATCCAAGAGGTCACAAAAGACTCCACAACAACATCCAAAGAATTGCAGGACTCACTTGCCTCAGTTAAGGTCAGTGTTCATGACTCCATCTTAAGAAAGAGACTGGGCAAAAATGGCTTGCATGGCAGAGTTCCAAGACGAAAATCACTGCTGAGCAAAAAGAACAAAGTCTCATCTCAGTTTTTCCAGATAACATCTTGATGATCCCCAAGGCTTTTGGGAAAATACTCTGTGGACTGGCGAGACAAAAGTTGAACATTTTGGAAGGTGTGTGTCCCATTACATCCTGCATAAAAGTAATACAGCATTTCAGAAAAGGAACATCATACCAACAGTAAAATATGGTGGTGGTAGTGTGATGGTCTGGGGCTGTTTTGCTGCTTCAGGACCTGGATGACTTGTGGTAAATGGAACCATGAATTGTGCTGTCTACCAAAAAATCCTGAAGGAGAATGTCCGGCAATTTGTTCGTGACCTCAAGCTGAAGCATACCTGGGTTCTGCAGCAGGACAATGATCCAAAACACACGAGCAAGTCCACCTCTGAATTGCTTAAGAAAAACAAAATGAAGACTTTGGAGAGGCTCAGTCAAAGTCCTGACCTGAATCCAATTGAGATGCTGTGGCATGACCTTTAAAAGGCAGTTCGTGCTTGAAAACCCTCCAGTGTAGCTGAATTACAACAATTCTGCGAAGATGAATGGGCCAAAATTCCTCCACAGCGCTGTAAAAGACTCACTGCCAGTTATTGCAAATGCTTGATTGCAGTTGTTTCTGCTAAGGGTGGCCCAACCAGTTATTAGGTTTAGGGGACAATCACTTTTTCACACAGGGCCATGTAGGTTTGTTTTTTTTTCCCTTAATAATAAACACTTTCATTTAAAAACTAAAACGAAGACATAATGTTTTAACTCTCACTATAGACTATGTTCCATCAGTTGATTTCTCCGGGATTTCTCCGGTTTCCTCCTACATGCCAAAAACATCCACGTTAGGTTAATTGGCATCAAAACTGGGGATTCTAAATTGTCCTTAGGTATGACTGTGAGAGTGAATGGTTGTCTGTCTCTCTGTGTTGGCCCTGCAATGGACTGGCGATCTGTCCAGGGTGTACCCTGCCTCTCGCCCAAAGATGCTGGGATAGGCTCTAGCCCTCCTGCGACCCGAAAAGGATTAAGCGGAAGAAGATGAATGAATGAATGAATGAATTTAAAAACTACATTTTGTGTTTACTTGTGATATCTTTGTCTAATATTTACATTTGTTTGATGATCTAAAACATTTAAGTGTGATAAACATACAAAAAAATGAGCGATCAGGAAGAGGGCAAACACTTTTTCACACCACTGTAGCTTATCCTAACTTATTCATAGTGCGGTCATGCCAAACTATCGTTGCCTCCCAATCCATGAAATCTAGGTGTGTGAGAGTATGAAGGGTCCATCATCTCACTCACAGGCACAAAAAAAAAGTTAATAGAAGTCAGTCTCGGTTCAACCAAGATGATTCTCTGCTCCAAAGACCATCGCATGGCGAGGGGCGTGACTGACCTGGCAGAGCTGTCAAATCTGTATGGTCGGTCATGCCTATGGAAAGGATAAAACAGCTGATGTGACACGGCACAAACACGAGATGACAGTTGAAACATGTCACGGTATGAAACATCTCTTTTCTTTGTCTGAATAGAAGAACAAGACCAGTTAGACATGGACATCTGGTCACCATAGAGTCTTCCTCCGGTGAACCAACGCTGCTAATACGCCATTATACAGTAGCTGTAAGTTAGAAACGCGTTCAGTAAATTCTGTAGTCGTCTGGAACACATCAAATTTGTCTACATACGTCAACATGCGTTGGACATACAGCAGGGAAAATAAGTATTGAACACGTCAACATTTTTCTCATTAAACATATTTTTGATGGAGCCATTGACCTGAAATTTTCACGAGGTATCGGTAGCAACCCAAGTAATCCAGACATACAAAAAATCAAGGCAACTGTGTTCACAAACCAAGTTGTATTTAACAAAGTGCAATGACACGGGGAATAAGTATTGAACACATGCTTGGTGAAATTCATTTAATATTTAGTATAAGTAAAAGTCTTTGTTGGTAATAACAGCTTCCAGATGCCCCCTGAATGGAGAAACTAGGAGCAGGCATTGCTCAGGAGTGATTTTAGCCCATTTTTCCACACAAACTGTCTTCAAATCTTGCAGGTTCAGTAGGGGTCTTCTATGAACTCTGAGCTTCAGTTCATTCCATAGATTTTCAATTGGATTCAGGTCAGGTGACTGACTGGGTCATTCTAGCAGCTTTATTTTCCTTCTCTGGAGCCACTTGAGAGTTTCCTTGGCTCTGTGTTTTGGATCATTGTCTTGCTGAAATGTCCACCCTTGTTTCAACTTCAGCATCTTGGCAGATGGCAACAGGTTCTTATCAAGGAAGTTGCTGTACATTTGTCCATTCAGCTTTCCTTCAATTATATGAAGTCTGCCTGTACCATGTTCTGGAAAACACCCCCACACCATGATGCTCCCACCAAAAAACTTCACTGTTGGTATGGTGTTTTTGGGCTGATGTGCAGTGTCATTTCTCCTCTAAACATGTTGTGTGTTGTGGCATCCAAAAAGTTCAATTTTAGTCTCATCTGATCAGACTATATTTTCCCAGTATTTTACTGGCTTGCCCAGGTGTTGTACAATAAGCTTTAAACGAGCTTCAACATGCTTTTTCTTCAGCAGTGGAGTGTTGCAAGGGGAGCGGGCATACAGCCTCTGTTGGTGGAGTGCATTACTTATTGTTTTCTTTGAAACAGCAGTACCTGCTAACTCCAGGTCTTTCTGGAGCTCTCCACAAGTCGTCTGGCTCTTGGATAACTCTTATAATTCTTTTGACTCCTGTCAGAAGTCTTGCAAGGAGCTCCTGGTCATGGCCGGTTTATGGTAAAATGATGTTTTCATTTTCGAATGATGGCTCCAACAGTGCTCACTGGAACATTCAGCAGTTTAGAAATGCACCTCTAAGCAATGCCATCATTATATTTTGCAAAAAACATGAACTCTTTGCTTCTACCCATCGTGAGTTCTTTGTGGTGTGACAAATCGAAATCGGATATTCACAGACCTTTTTAAAGGCTATCAGTCAATACTCAACCAGCTGAAATTAATTTGCACGGATGGGGGATGGCTTCCTAAATTCTGATGTACACTACCGTTCAAAAGTTTGGGGTCACTTAGAAATTTCCTTATTTTTGAAAGAAAAGCACTTTTTTTCAATGAAGATAACTTTAAACTAATCAGAAATACACTCTATACATTGCTAATGTGGTAAATGACTATTCTAGCTGCAAATGTCTGGTTTTTGGTGCTATATCTACATAGGTGTATAGAAGCCCATTTCCAGCAACTATCACTCCAGTGTTCTAATGGTACAATGTGTTTGCTCATTGCATCAGAAGGCTAATGGATGATTAGAAAACCCTTGCGCAATCATGTTAGGTCTGCACTGCTGTAATTGCTGCAAATGGAGGATTCTTTGACGAAAGCAAAGTTTGAAGGAAAAAATTATTATTTCAAATACAAATCATTATTTCTAACCTTGTCAATGTCTTGACTATATTTTCTATTCATTTTACAACTCATGGTGGTAAATAAGTGTGACTTTTCATGGAAAACACAAAATAATTGTCTGGGTGACCCCAAACTTTTGAACGGTAGTGTATTTCAGCTGGTTTCTTGGTTTTCTATGCCTTTTTGCACTTGTTTTTTTTTCATGTGTTCAATACGTGTTCCCTGTGTCATTCCACTTTATTAAATATAACTGGTTTAGTGAACACTCTCTTGATTTCTTTGTATGTATGGTTTACTTGGGTTGTTACTGATATCTGGTGAAAATCTCATGTCAGTGACTCCATCAGAAATACAGCCGTGGACAAAATTGTTGGTACCCCTCTGTTAATGAAAGAAAAACCCACAATGGTCACAGAAATAACTTGAATCTGACAAAAGTGGTAATAAATAAAAATTCTATGAAAATTAACCAATGAAAATCAGACAATGCTTTTGAATTGTGGTTCAACAGAATTACTTTAAAAAACAAACTCATGAAACAGGCCTGGACAAAAATGATGGTACCCCTAGAAAAGATTGAAAATAATGTGACCATAGGGACATGTTCAACCAAGATGTGTCCTCTAATTAACATCACAGGTGTCTACAAACTTGTAATCAGTCAGTCGGCCTATTTAAAGGGTGACAAGTAGTCACTGTGCTGTTTGGTGACATGGTGTGTACCACACTAAACATTGACCAGATGAAGCAAAGGAGAGAGTTGTCTC
The DNA here is from genome assembly GCA_020510985.1 of Pholidichthys leucotaenia. Lineage (NCBI taxonomy): Eukaryota > Metazoa > Chordata > Actinopteri > Cichliformes > Pholidichthyidae > Pholidichthys > Pholidichthys leucotaenia. The sequence goes on along the minus strand of CM035840.1, from coordinate 111,349,525 downwards.
AGGAGATTAGAAAGAAAATTATAGACAAGCATGTTAAAAGTAAAGGCTATAAGAACCCCGTGGGGCTGCACGGTGGCGCAGTGGTTAGCACTGCGGCAGCACAGTTTACCCTTGGCCGGGGGATTGTGGGGATCGTGGGTTCGATCCCAGCCCCCGACCAACAGTGATCTGTGTGGAGTTTGCATGTTCTCCCCGTGTTGCGTGGGTTTACTCCGGGATTTCTCCGGTTTCCTCCCACATGCCAAAAACATGCATGTTAGGTTAATTGGCTGTTCTAAATTGTCCCTAGATATCTGTTTCCTATAGGCCCTTAGAATAGAGGGTTAGTATTAATGAAAGCGCTTTGAGTGGTCTTTGTGACTAGAAAAGCGCTATATAAGTGCAGGTTAGTTAGTTAGTTAGTTAGTAAGACCATCTCCAAGCAGCTTGATGTTCCTGTGACTACAGTTGCACATATTATTCAGAAATTTAAGATCCACGGGACTGTAGCCAAACTCCCTGGACATGGCCGCAGGAGGAGATGGATAATACGAATGGTAACAAAAGAGCCCAGAACAACCTCTAAACACATTCATGGTGAACTCCAATGTCAAGGTACATCAGTGTCAGATCACACCATCCGTCGTTGTTTGAGTCATAGTGGACTTCGTGGGAGATGACCAAGGAGGACACCACTGTTGAAAACAAATGATTAAAAAGCCAGACTGGAATTTGCCAAACTGCATGTTGACAAGCCACAAAGCTTCTAGGAGAGTGTCCTATGGACAGACGAGACAAAACTGGAACTTTTTGGCAAGGCACATCAGCGCTGTGTTTACAGACACAAAAATGAAGCATAGCAAGAAAAGAACACTGTCCCTACTGTGAAACATGGAGGAGGTTCTGTTATGTTGTGGGGCTGCTTTGCTGCATCTGGCACAGGGTGTCTTGAATGTGTGCAGGGTACAATGAAATCTCAAGACTATCAAGGTATTCTAGAGAGAAATGTGCTGCCCAGTGTCAGACAGCTTGATCTCAGTTGCAGGTCATGGGTCTTGCAACATGATAATGACCCAAAACACACAGCTAAAAACACCCAAGAATGGCTAAGAGTGAAACATTGGACTATTCTAAAGTGGCCTTCTATGAGCCCTGATCTAAATCCTATTGAACATCTGTGGAAGGAGCTGAAACATGCCGTCTGGACAAGGCACCCTTCAAACCTGAGACAACTGGAGCAGTTTGCTCATGAGGAGTGGGCCAAAATACCTGCTGAGAGGTGCAGAAGTCTCACTGACAGTTACAGAAATCGTTTGATTGCAGTGATTGCCTCAAAAGTTTGTGCAACAAAATATTAAGTTAAGGGTACCATCATTTTTGTCCAGGCCTGTTTCATGAGTTTGTTTTTTAAAATAATTCTGTTGAACCACAATTCAAAAGCATTGTCTGATTTTCATTGGAGAGGGCGGCGCGGTGACGGAGTGGTTAGCACTGCGGCAGCACAGCAACTCACTCTTTGCCGGGGGATCCTGGGTTCGATCCTGGCCCCTGACCAACAGTGATCTGTGTGGAGTTTGCATGTTCTCCCCGTGTCTGCGTGGGTTTACTCCGGGATTTCTCCGGTTTCCTCCCACATGCCAAAAACATGCAAATTAGGTTAAATGGCATCAAACTGGGGATTCTAAATTGTCCTTAGGTATGACTGTGAGAGTGAATGGTTGTCTGTTTCTCTGTGTTGGCCCTGCGATGGACTGGCGATCTGTCCAGGGTGTACCCTGCCTCTCGCCCAAAGATGCTGGGATAGGCTCCAGCCCCCCTGCAACCTGAAAAGGATTAAGCGGAAGAAGATGAATGAATGAATGAATGAATGAATTTTCATAGAATTTTTATTTATTACCACTTTTGTCAGATTCAAGTTATTTTTGTGACCATTGTGGGTTTTTCTTTCATTAACAGAGGGGTACCAACAATTTTGTCCACGTGTGTACGTATGTTTTAATGAGAACAATGTTGACGTGTTCAGTACTTATTTTCCCCACTGTAAGTTTGATATCTTCTTATACTTCTTCTTTTAGATTTGATTGGCGGTTGGCAACCAGCTTACAGGTGCATTACCGCCACGTACTTCACTCTATATCATCACTCTATCTGGTCAGGAGCTATAGTCCTTCTATCATCATTGCTGTGTCCAATCGAACCTCAACTCTATCTTCAGACATCACTCTTCTTCGTCACCTGGTACGTCACTCTGTATCATCACTCTATCTGGTCAAGAGCTGTAGTCCTTCTATCACCATTGCTGTGTCCAATCAAACCTCAACTCTATCTTTAGACATCACTCTTCTTTGTCTCCTCGTACGTCACTCTACAGTATATCATCACTTCACTCTGTATCATCACTTTACACATCTTGGCCGTGGCGATGTCACATCACTTCACTCTATATATAATTCAAGAAATCTGTCTGTCATGATGTCACAATGTCATGATCATAGGACTCGCTATGAGATCAAAGGCAGGCATCACTCACGATTATAGGACTTTCCAAAATGATCATAGGACTCGCTATGACATCATCAAAGATCAAAGGCAGGCATCGCTGAACGAGTGGTGACATCAAAGATCAAAGGCAGGTTTTACCATGGTTACTGTTGTCATGGTAACAGTAACTTTCTATGGGCATGCATCACTCTATATCAAAGGCAGGCATCACTCACGATCATAGGACTAGCTAAAAGATCATAGGACTCGCTATGACATCATCAAAGATCAAAGGCAGGCTTCACTTACGATCATAGGACTTGCTATGATGTCATCAAAGATCAAAGGCAGGCATCATAGATGATGCCTGCCTTTGATCTTTGACATCATAGGTGATGTCAAAGATCAAAGGCAGGACTCATTACGATCATAGGACTTGCAAAAAGATCATAGGGCTCGCTTTGAGATCAAAGGCAGGCATCACTCACAATCATAGGGCTCGCTATGACATCATCAAAGATCAAAGGCAGGTTTCACTCACGATCATAGGACTCGCTATGACATCATCAAAGATCAAAGGCAGGCATCACTCATGAACATAGCACTCGCTATGACATCATAAAAGATCAAAGGCAGGCATCACAGAACAAAGGCAGGCTTCACTGAACGAGTGGTGATGTCAGAGATCAAAGGCAGGTTTCACCATGGTTACTGTTGCCATGGTAACAGTAACTTTCTACGGGCATGCAGAAATGCTTGCTTACACTTGCTTTCTATGGGCATGCACAGGTATGCACTACTAGTCTATTTATAATTTAAGAAATCTCTGTCTGTCTGTCTGTCGCGCGTATCTCCCGAACCATTTGTCGGACCGGCCTCAGATTTCACACGTGCTTTGCTGAGGTCACAAGGGTGTGCATGCCCAAATTCCGGCCTCTGTGGATATGTGAAAGTTTAGGAGGGAACATCTTTAATAAATCCCCATAGCTTGCCTATGGGCGTTCATTAAAGATTTCCCCTAGCTACGACACAGCTATGACATCATAGGACTCGCTATGACATCATCAAAGATCAAAGGCAGGCATCACTGAACAACTGGTGACGTCAAAGATCAAAGGCATGTTTCACCATGGTATCCCCGAATTTCAGCCTCCCTGGATATGCGGAAGTTTAGGAGGGGAAATCTTTAATGAACGTCCATAGGGGATCCATAGTGGAGCTGTAAGCGTTCATAGCTATGACATCACAGGCACACACTGTGTTGCTATGACGTCACATGACCATATAAGGAGTTCTGAACAACTTCTTTGAACAAGTCCTCCTATGATGTCATACAGATATCATAGGCACACTGTGAGGTCAGAACACTCTTTCTACAGGCATGCAGAATGTCTGAAGATAGAGCTGAAGTTTGATTGGAATCTAGCAATGATGATAGAAGGACTACAGCTTCTGACCAGATAGAGTGATGATATAGAGTGAAGTACGTGGTGGTAATGCACCTGTAAGCTGGTTGCCAGCTGTCAATCAAATCTAAAAGAAGAGTGATGATATAGAGTGAAGTACGTGAAGCTGGATGTATAGAGTGATGGAGTGATATAGAGTGATGAATTTGTAAGGACTACAGCTTCTGACCAGACAGAGTGATGATATAGAGTGAAGTACGTGGCGGTAATGCACCTGTAAGCTGGTTGCCAACCGCCAATCAAATCTAAAAGAAGAAGGATGTTTGCTTATACTTGATTTCTACGGGCATGCACGTGCATGCACTAGTAAGTCGAAATACGTCGAGATAATGTCCAGCGTACCCAAAACCTATGAGTAACGTGCTTTGAACCTAGTGCATAGACCTGTGCATGCCCGTGCATATCCATGCATGCCCATAGAAAGCAAGTGTAAGCAAGCATTTCTGCATGCCTGTAGAGTTGGTGAAACCTGCCTTTGATCTTTGATGTCACCACTCATTCAATGATGCCTGCCTTTGTTCTGTGATGCCTGCTTTTGATCTTTGATGATGTCATAGCAAGTGCTATGATCATGAGTGATGTCTGCCTTTGATCTTTGATGATGTCATAGCGAGTCCTATGATCGTGAGTGAAGCCTGCCTTTGATGATGTCATAGTGAGTCCTATGATCGCGATGCCTGCATTTGATCTCATAGTGAGTCCTATGATCTTTTTTGTGAGTCCTATGATTGTGACATCATGACATCGAGTGATGAGTATCTTACAAGTAACATGTGTGAACAATCGCATAACTTACATACAGTGGTGTGAAAAAGTGTTTGCCCCCTTCCTGATTTTTCATTTTTTACCTCCTCCAAGGAGGTTATGTGATCATCGGCGTTGGTTTGTCTGTCTGTTTGTCTGTCTGTTTGTTTGTTAGCAAGATAACTCAAAAAGTTATGGATGGGTTTTCATGAAATTTTCATAGATTGTCAGAAATGGGGTATCCTACAGATGATTACATTTTGGTGGTGATCTGGATCACTGTCCAGAAGAAAACCACCATTACGGAAAATGCCATTTTCGTCAATAACTACTGAACCACTAATCCTATCATTGTGAATCCAATTGCTAGTCATATGTTTTCATGGTCAAGGAATCTGAAAACGTACACACAAACACTGTATGGGGGGAACTGTGGTGCTTGGCGGAGGTCTGCGCTCTCCGAGTACTTTTCTAGTTGTATGTTTGTCACACTTAAATGTTTCAGATCATCCAACGCATTTAAATATTAGACAAAGATAACACAAGTAAACACAAAACACAGTTTTTAAATGAAGGTGTTTATTATTAAGTGTAAAAAAAATTCCAAACCTACATGGCCCTGGGTGAAAAAGTGCCCCCCCCCCATCATCATCATCATCATCATCATCATCATCATCATCATCATCATCATCATCATCATCATAGCAGTCTGTCAGGGCGACAATGACTGTTTCATTTAGGTCTGATCAGATTCCTCCACGCAGCTCTGTCCTTTGCCCTCCGCTGCCAGGAACTCCTGACCTTGTTAACCTGGGCGACATCTGAGCTGGTATGAGTTGCTTTCTGACTGACCATTTCATGAAACTGCTTGCAAAGTATTTGAGTACCGCTAGCTTTTGCTGGACTAGCGGCACATTCTTGGCAGATAGAGGTATTATCAGTGGTAAGGATAGGCAAGACAAACTGACTCCAGTATCTGTTGCAGTGACTGACCAGATGAGGCAAAAGTTCACCACAGACCTTGCGACAGATGTGCTTATCTATCAGGATATCCAGTCTCACCCTGTGTAACTGGGAGTGGTCCACCACACATTAAAAAATAAATTGACTGTGGTTTATCCCATCTTTGGAAAGCTGAGTTCAGTTTCTCTAGCCAAACCCAGGCCTGATTACTGCCGCACTTCTTCTTCTTCTTCTTCTTCTTCTTCTTCTTCTTCTTCTTCTTCTTCTTCTTCTTCTTCTTCTTCTTCTTCTTCTTCTTCTTCTTCTTCTTCTTCTTCTTCTTCTTCTTCTTCTTCTTCTTCTTCTTCTTCTTCTTCTTCTTCTTCTTCTTCTTCTTCTTCTTCTTCTTCTTCTTCTTCTTCTTCTTCTTCTTCTTTTAGATTTGATTGGTGCTTGGCAACCAGCTTATAGGTGCATTACCGCCACATACATCACATCTGGTCAGGAGCTTTTTCACCACACCTGTTCTGAATCAAGAAATCACTTAAATAGGGCCTGCCTGTCAAAGTGAAGTAGACCAAAAGATCCTCAAAACTAGACATCATGCTGCAATCCACAGAAATTAAGGAACAAATGAGAAACAAAGTAATTGAGATCTATCAGTCTGGAAAAGGTTGTAAAGCCATTTCTAAAGCTTTGGGACTCCAGCGAATCACAGTGAGAGCCATTATCCACAAATGGTGACAACAGGAGACGTTACAGCAGGAAGAGCTAGTGCTAGCTAGCACTCAACCGCCACCCGGTGCTAACAGATTGAAACTCGACATACCGGGAACTGTAGCGAAAATGACGCGGGTGCCGGGCTGGAGTTTAGGCGGCGTGCAAATATAAGACAGAATAATAAAGAGCGATGGCAAGAACCAAGCAGACCGCCCGTAAAATCTACTGGAGGAAAAAGCCCCCCAGGAAGCAGCTAGCCACCAAGGCTGCTCGGAAAAGTGCTCCGGCCACCGGCAGAGTGAAGAAGCCTCACCGTCACAGGCCCGTGGCTCTGAGAGAGATCCGTCGCTACCAGAAATCCACGGAGCTGCTCCTCCGTAAGCTGCCCATCCAGCGCCTGGTGAGGGAGATCGCTCAGGACTTCAAGACCGACCTGCGCTTCCTGAGCTTCGCCGTCATGGCTCTGCAGGAGGCTAGCGAGGCCTACCTGGTGGGTCTCTTCTTCGCTAAGAGGGTCACCATCATGCCCAAAGACTTCCAGCTGGCCCGTCGCATCCGCGGAGAGAGAGCTTAGACTTTCTGCTGCACATTCACCAACCATAATGCTCCGCACTGTGTGTCTATATATATATATTTATAGTAATATGTACATATGTTTACTAGCTGTTCTTGTTTTTTCTTGCCTTCTGATTGTTGCTCTGAGTGTTGCTATCCCTGTGCTGTTGCAATCCTGGAATTTCCCCATTGTGGGACTAATAAAGGCTTATCTTATCTTATCTTATCTTATCTTAACATGGAACAGTGGTGAACCTTCCCAGGAGTGGCCGGCCGACCAAAATTACCCCAAGAGCGCAGCGACGACTCATCCAAGAGGTCACAAAAGACCCCACAACAACATCCAAAGAATTGCAGGCCTCACTTGCCTCAGTTAAGGTCAGTGTTCATGACTCCACCATAAGAAAGAGACTAGGCAAAAATGGCCTGCATGGCAGAGTTCCAAGATGAAAATCACTGCTGAGCAAAAAGAACATAAAGTCTCATCTCAGTTTTGCCAGAAAACATCTTGATGATCCCCAAGACTTTTGGGAAAATACTCTGTGGACTGGCAAGACAAAAGTTGAACTTTTTGGAAGGTGTGTGTCCCATCACATCCGGCATAAAAGTAATACAGCATTTCAGAAAAGGAACATCATACCAACAGTAAAATATGGTGGTGGTAGTGTGATGATCTGGGGCTGTTTTGCTCATTCAGGACCTGGAAGACTTGCTGTGGTAAATGGAACCATGAATTCTGCTGTCTACCAAAAAATCCTGAAGGAGAATGTCTGGCCATCTGTTCATGACCTCAAGCTGAAGCACACTTGGGTTCTGCAGCAGGACAATGATCCAAAACACACCAGCAAGTCTACCTCTGAATGGCTTAAGAAAAACAAAATGAAGACTTTGGAGTGGCCTAGTCAAAGTCCTGACCTGAATCTGATTGAGATGCTGTGGCATGACCTTAAAAAGGCAGTTCATGCTCGAAAACCCTCCAATGTGGCTGAATTACAACAATTCTACAAAGATGTGGAGAATTCCTCCACAGCGCTATAAAAGACTCATTACCAGTTATCGAAAATGCTTGATTGCAGTTGTTTCTGCTAAGGGTGGTCCAATCAGTTATTAGGTTTAGGGAGTAATCACTTTTTCACACAGGGCCATGTAGGTTTGGATTTTTTTTCCCTTAATAATAAACACCTGCATTTAAAAACTGCATTTTGTGTTTATTTGTATTATCTTTGTCTAATATTTAAATTTGTTTGATGATCTGAAACATTTAAGTGTCACAAACATACAAAAAAATGAGAAATCAGGAAGGGGCCAACACTTTCTCACACCACTATAACTTCTGGCCAGCGTATGCGGGACATACGATCCATACACTGGATATGTCGAAAAAATTTTCCAAGACCTCGCCGTACTACGACGTACGTATACTAGCATGCTTCCACATGCTCTTATCTTATACAAAACTTACCCATAACTTATTCGATGTACACTAGTGTTTTTGCCAAATTTTGGAAACGTTGACACACGCTGCCTAAATTGTTTAGGTGTGACAGGGCCTTAAGTAAAAGTTTCTTATTGCGTGGCAGAGAGGGGGCTGATGGCTAATATTAAATATCAGAAAATAAGATAAATGTTTTCCTTAGTTTGACTCTCAGTTTAATGTTTATTTTTTTTTTCCACAATATCTTTATTGAACCTTTTTTTTTTTTTTTTAACAAACATGATACAAACAATCAAACACTAACACTAAAGTACTACAAAAAAAAAATGCACTAAAAACACCAACAACCACCAACAAAATCAAGTCTTCAACAATGCTCCTCTGTTTAGTCTAGACAATCCAATACATAAGTATACATATTATGTTCACCAGTTTGGAATTTACAAGGTCCACACACATCATTCACCTTCTTCTTCAAGAGTTATGTTTAAATTTTTTACATAATCAATAAAAGGTCTCCATATATTCTCAAACACAATTTCCTTTGATTTCAGTATATATGTTATTCTTTCTAATGGAAGGTTTGTTAACATCTGTCTTAACCACTGAGTCACATCTGGTCTATGAGTCTTTTTCCATAATAGTGCAATACATTTTTTGGCATTAAGCAAACTGAGGTCTATGAATGTTCTTTCACTTTTATTGAAATTATGCTTTTCTGGGTACAGACCCAACAAAACCAGTTTAGGATTCAATATGATTTGTTTTGAGATTATTTTTTCAATTGTTACCCTCACCTCTTCCCAAAACATTCTTATTAATCTACATTCCCATAAACAATGAAATAGGGTTCCTTTACTTTCCATGCATTTTGTGCATGTATCTGGTATATTTTTGTTATATCTATTTAACTCCTCCGGTGTAACATACATCCGCATTAACCATTTGAAATGTATCAATTTAAGGCGTGCATTTATTGATTTGGTTTGAGCTTCTGTACAAGCCAATTCCCATTGTTCCTCTGAAATTTCAATTTGCAGATCTTCTTTCCAGTAGTTTAATCTTTTCAGTGAATTTTCACTTGAAGATAGTGTCAATGAGTTATAAAACTCTGAAATAATACCCTTTCTTTTACTATCTTTCATCATCATTTTTTCCAAGGATGAATAAATAGGTCGAGTGAGAGCTTTATTTTGATTTGATCGAATAAAGTTTCTAAGTTGAAGATATTTAAAAAAATGTGTTCTATTGAGATTAAATTTGATCCTCAGCTCTTCAAAAGACATTATGTTGTCTGCACATGGCAAATATAAATCCTGAATCTTTTGTATCCCTTTTAAATTCCATACTTTAAATACAGCGTCCGCTCTCCCTGGTTTAAAATATTGATTACCCCATATTGGACTAAATTGTGACAATAACTGTGGTTCTTTTAAATAGTTTTTAGCTTCACACCATATTTTGATCATATGCTTTACAAATGGATTTTTAACTTGTTTTTGTAATTTTTTTGCCGAATCTGAGTATATGAATATGGGAAGAGGTAAAGGTAAATTGTATGATTCCATTTCAGTCCAGTGAGGGAGATCATTTGATGAAAAATAATATGTCATAGACCTCAGTTGTGCCGACCAATAATACAACATAAAATTTGGACATTTCAGACCTCCACGATCAAATGGTAAATATAATAAAGACAGACGTAATCTAGCCCTCCTGTTGTTCCATATAAATTCCACTAACTTTTTTTTTATTCTTGAGAATAGATCTAAAGGTGGTGATAAGGGAATGTATTGAAATAAATAAAGTATTTTAGGTAAAATATTACTTTTAAGTATATTGATTCTCCCGATCATCGACATTGGTAGTGACATCCATCTCTGAGTTAACTCACTGATATCTGACATTAAGGCTTCATAGTTGACACTGGCGACTGATTCTAGCTTAGGCATAATTTGGATTCCTAAATATTTAAACTGATTTACAACATTGAATTGATTTACCTCAGGGGCTGGGTAATTTCTCTGGGTCTCATTTAGCATTAATATTGAAGATTTAGTTTTATTTATTTTATATCCTGATATTTCCCCAAAATTCTTTATTAAATTCAACAAGGTTGGAATTGATTTTTTTAGATTCGACATAAACAAAATTATATCATCGGCGTACAGGGAGATTTTATGTTCTGTTGGTCCAACTTTAATTCCATATATTTGTGAATGTAAACGTATCGCTATCGCTAAAGGTTCAATTGCCATAGTAAACAGTAAAGGTGAGAGTGGACAGCCTTGTCGACATCCTCTATTGATTTTTATTGGTTTTGAAATATTGTTATTTGTTAGGATTTCTGCTGTAGCATTATTGTATATTATTTGAACCCATTTTATGAAATTATTTCCAAGTCCAAACCTTTGTAGGACTTCAAAAAGAAAGGGCCATTCAACTCTATCAAAGGCCTTTTCGGCGTCCAATGATAGGAGAGCTGTATCCGGTGCTTCTTTATTAAAATAGATAATATTAAATAGTCTTCTTACATTATGGAAGCCTTGTCTACCCTTTATAAAGCCATTCTGATCTCGATTAATAATATTTGGTAAAATTTCTTGTATTCGTCTTGCTAAAATTTTACAGATTATCTTAAGGTCGGCGTTTAATAGGCTTATTGGTCTCATATTTTCACATTTATTAGAGGGCTTACCTGGTTTTGGCAGCAGTATAATTAAGGCATTATTTATGTATGATGGTAAATTATTATTTTGAAATGCTTCTAAAACCATTTCCAAAAAAAGGTTTTATTAATTTATTCTTAAATTTTTTATAAAGGTCAACTGGAAGACCATCTGGTCCTGCACTTTTTCCTGATTTCATATTATCAATGGCTAGCCCAACTTCTTCTTGACTAATTTTAGACTCCAATATCTCCCTGTTTTCATTTGGAATACACGGTATAGATAGTTCGTTCAAAAACCCATTTAGTTTTGTTAAATCAGGTTCATTTTTGGTATCATATAATTTTTCATAGTAATCTCTAAAGGCTCTATTAATTTCTAAAGGATCTATAACTACCTGTCCGTTACTTATAATACTGGTAATTGGTGTTTTAATTTCCAATTGTTTAATCTGCCATGCTAATAATTTTCCTGATTTTTCACCTTGTTCATAAAAAGATTGTTTCAATCTTAGAAGACTCGAGGCAGCTCTATTCGCTGATTTTTTGTCGTATTCAGCTCTCAAAATCAGTAATTCATTCTCCAACCTTGGGTCACTTCCTGCATACACTTTTTCCTGAAGACTTTTTATTTTATGTTCCAATTTAGCTCTCTCCTCTCGAGTCTTCTTAGATTTTGATCCTGTATAACTAATAATATGTCCCCTAATAAAAGCTTTGAAAGCCTCCCACTTTACACATGCTGATGTTTGTGTAGTATTGATGTCAAAGAACTCGTCTATCTGTTTTTCTATATACTTGACAAATTCCTCATCCTGAAGCCATTTATGCTGAAATTGCCATCTACCTGATTCCTTTGTCAATTTTTTATCTACATATATTAGACAACAGGGTGCATGATCAGAGATCACGATGTTATCATAAAAGCAGTTTTGAATCTTGGACCTTAATTCTGTGGAAATCAAAAAATAATCAATACATGAGAATGTCTTGTAGGTACTGGAATAACAAGAATAGGCTTTAACTTGTGGTTTCATTTCTCTCCATATATCTAACAATCTCAATTCTTTCATAAAATGATTAATAGTCATCCTACATCCAATGTGCGTACAATCCAGTCCTGTTGATCTATCCACACCTGGATTCAATGTACAATTAAAATCCCCTGCTATTATATGTTGCCCTGTAAGTGATGATAAGATGAGAAATAAATTAGCAAAGAACTTCTGATCATCTATATTGGGACCATATAAGTTCACAAGATTTATATTTTCTAATAGCAAAGAACCTTGAATGATTACATATCTTCCAAATTTGTCTCCAATTACATTTTTCACTTGAAAAGGAACTGATTTATGTATGAGAGTCATAACTCCCCTGGCTCGGGATGAAAATGAAGAGGTGAATACACTTCCCTGCCATCTACTCCTAATTCTTTTAACATCCTCCTCTATCAGATGAGTTTCTTGTAAAAACACAATTCTTGAACCCATGTCCTTTATTTTATTCATAACTTGTTTAAGTTTTTTTAAATTTTGTAGACCTCTGCAATTCCATGAAGTTAAATTAAGATTAACACTTTGGTCCATGATCAATAGAGAGTTTGGGATTACCTTGCAGTGTAAACATGCTCATACAGAGAAGCAAAAACATGAGTGGTTGAACATTCATCCTACAAACTACACACAAACAAATTTCCCCTTCCCACACTTGTGGCAAACCCCCCAAAATCAAAAGAAAAATTCTGTCTCCTGATATAGCCATCGACCGTTCCACACCCACGGGGAACAGCCTAAGCCACTCCTTCTTCATCCTCCCAATCACCCTAACTCTACTGCTTTTAATGACGTAACATTAACTCTCCTCTGTAGTTTTCCAACTTAACTCCAAAATTTTTAACAACTTTGTACATCATAGTTTTTTTTTTTTTGTTTGTTTTGTTTTTGTTTTGTTTTTTTTTAAATATATAATACAATCTATATTTTGTAAACTTACTATTTACTTCAAGTCAGTCAGATGCCTGTGCAAATGCTTAATTATTCTACCTTATATTTTGTTCATGCTTAGCTCCCACCAGTCTCTTCTTCTTCTTTGATCTTTTTGATGAACTCCTGCGCCTCCTCTGGGGTCTTGAAGATGTGGGTTCTGCCCTCATACGTGGTCAGCAGTCTCGCAGGATAGATTACACCATGACGAATCCCAAGGTTGCGCAGCTCCTTACGTACGGGATCAAACTGCTTCCTCAATTGCTGGATTCCTGTGGCCAAATCTGGGTAGAACCGCACCTGCTGGTCCTGGTGTTTAATCTCTCCTTTTTTAGCTCGTGCAGCGTTGAAGATCTTCATCCTGTCTCTGTTGTTAAGAAACTTCATAATTAAGGTCCTCGGCGGTCCCTTATCTCTCCGTGGGCCAATGCGATGTGCTTTTTCCAGAACCACTGCTGATTGCAACTCCTCGCTGCCCAGCACCTCCGGAATCCACTTTTCCAGAAAGGAACATACGTCCCGACCTTCTGATTCCTCTGGAAGACCCACCAGCCTCAAATTATTCTGTCTCGACCGAGATTCCAAATCCAAAATATTATCTTCCAGAGATTTATTTTTTTTTTCCAAAGTGCGCACCTTTAATTGAAGACGGGTGACGTCATCTTCAGCACTAGCGAGACGGAGCTCCATCTGCGCCGTTCGTTCTACACAGTCACCCAATTCCTTTCTTATTCCTTCCAACGCTGTCATAATCCCATCAAATCTAGAGGAAAAGTCCGCTCTCATTGAACTCATGGCAGCCATCAGCGCATCTGCGCCATTCCCCGCAGAAATCGCAGCGTTGCCAGCCTCCTCCGCCATATATGGAGCCCTGTTTGCTGCGTCACAGACCTGAAAGTCCGTTAATTTGGACTGTTTCGGCGGCTCGCTTTTTCCTTTTCCTGGTTTTCCAGCCTTAGGCTTCGCCGACATATCCTCGCCCAAACGCTGGGATACGTTCTGTCCCAAATGAGAGAGTTATTTGCCGATTTTTTTTCTCCAGGAGCAGAGCAGAGCGAGACACGTCCGTCCTACGTGGCAGCCATAACCGGAAGTGAGTTTAATGTTTATTAGTGCTGTGCATATATCAAAGCTGTTTCTGTTGGTGTATTTGTAACTTTAATTTTTTGTTAACACTGTTACTGAGCACGAGATGTGGAAGATACACCCCCTTTCTGTTGCACTGTACAAAACATGTCTTGCCTCATGGAGAACATGTCTGCCAGTGTAGAAGGGATTCTGTATATTCATGATAATATACAGTGGATATAAAAAGTCTACACACCCCTGTTCGAATACCAGGTTTTTGTGATGTAAAAAATGAGACCAAGATAAATCATTTCAAAAATTTTCCAGCATTAATGTGACCTATAACCTGTACAACCCAATTGAAAAACAAACTGAAATCTTTTAAAGGGAAAAATAAAAAACTTACAATAGTGGAAAAAAATTTTTGAAATGATTTATCTTGGTCTCATTTTTTTTACATCACAAAAACCTGGCATTTGAACAGGGGTGTGTAGACTTTTTATATTCACTGTACATATGATGTAAAAATTGTTTATTTCAGATCAAGCCTTTGAATCTTGAATAAAGCCTAGAAAATTAACACGGAAAATAAATATTTATTAAGGTTTTGGAGTAACAAACTACGGAGAACTGAGTAAAATTTACTATTAAAGTAAATTTACCTGAAAAATAAAGTTCTAAGTAAACTTTACTACAGTATATTAGTAAAATATACTTTTGGTACTAAGTAAACTTTACTTAAGAAAAACCTGAGTAACTTTTTTTTAGAAATTCTAAGTGAAAATATTTGACAAGGTTTTTTAAGTAAATGCCATTCTCAATTTTTTTCAGCATATGACAGTGTTATGTCACCACTATACTGACAGTTATGAGTGTCCGGTTCCTTGGATGAGCAATAGTCCATCCCATTGAAATTTCTGCAGGACAAGAAGTCACCTCATGGAATGTGACAGGACAATTCAGTTCTTCATTAAAAATTCATGAGGACTCAGCATCACGTGTCTTTTGGGAACACATGAGTCATAGTCTTCAGAAGTTTGAGTGTTTGAGAGCAGCGATGATCAAACTCGCATAGTAATATTGCAGCTATCATATCAATTCACCTATTAGGGTTAAAAGAAGAAATATAATTTCTTTACCGGTAAGTGACATAGTTTATATACAGGGCCAAAGATAATCAGTGTTAACCTGGTGTGTGTTAATTCCTGCCCCTGCCAGGGCCATGTTTCCTTACACTGAATCAGATTACTTGTTCAGATGCTGCATTAAAACCACAAATTCCATTCAGCAAGTCCTGCCTGGGTGAGTCACAGGAATTACGGGAATTCAAATCCATTGGTCCTGTATGTGCTGACATTCAGACCAGTCCAGTGTTTTTACCCCCCAGATGCTTGGATGGTGTTAACATCATAAAATCCCAGATAAGTCTGAATCAGCTTTTCATTGTTGGACAACTGATGAGTTGAATTTCTGCAAAAGTCCAGAGCAAATAAAAATTTAAGAGAATGACATGAACAGAAACACTTGCAACACAATCTGTTTTATGTTTTTACCCACAAGAGATGACAAAAAAGTTGCACATTACAAAGGATTAATGAAGGAAATTATGTTTGAACACTTCAGTGAATTTAATGCAAACTGTTATTACGGGTGACATGTTATATAATGTCCAAAGATATATTTCAGTCTTTCCCGGTTGTTGATGCTCTTTCCCTTCACTGTAAGTTCCAAGATGCTGTATATTTTTGTAGGCATTAAATAGTACATATGAAGCACATTTCTGGTAATCCCTGTCCCAGCCAGTCAGTTTCCACAGTGTAAAAATCTGAGTCAAGTCACTAGATTTTAGAAAGCAAGAATTTCCTTTGTGCCACGGGCCAAACCATAAATTTAATAAACACAATAATTTATGTAAATTTATTCTAAATCTTTACTATGCTTGTCCTCTGTCGGTCTTCTTTCATACTACCATCCAAGCCAGAGAAGAAAGTATTAATGCCTAATGATCTAAAAACAATAAACTGACTTTGATTTAAACTAGTGCATATCTGTGCATGCCCGTAGAAACCAAGTATAAGCAAGTATTTCTGCATGCCCGTAGAAAGCAGGTGTAAACTAGAAAAGCATTCGGAGAGCGCAGACCTCCGCCAAGCGGCACAGTTCCCCCCATACAGTGTTTGTGTGTATGTTTTCAGATTCCCTGAGCATGAAAAGATATGACTAGCAATTGGATTCACAATGATTATTTGTTTATTTGACATGGACAGTGCAATAAACAGACAATTAATGAATGACAATCAATGTGATAGTGATAGGATTAGTGGTTCAGTAGTGTAAAACGGGGCTATAAGGGACGGCGGGTTGATAAGGGACACTTTTCTGGGAAATGTTTTAAATGTAATTCTGCTTTTTTTATTTTGAGCAGGACGCTGAGTTGTGTTGTTATTGTGAAATATCCATGAATCCTTCATCAAATCTAGGCGGAAGCAAAATTAAAAAAGCAGAATTACATTTAGAAAAGTGTCCCATATTACCCCGCCGTCCCTTATAGCCCCGTTTTACGGTAGTAAAAGCATTGCCTCCTTGGCGGAGGTAATAAGCTGAAGTGTTGGTGTGTCCATCTCCTCCACTGACGGATGCAGATTGGTTAGACAGGTTGCCGTGGGTTTTATATTATATTGTGGTTCAACAGAATTATTTTAAAAAAACAAACTCATGAAATTAGAAATTAGAAATTATTGGGGTTGCGCTCCGCGGCAAAACAGAATTTCGAATTTTCCCCGGCAGAGAGGTCGTTTTTACGCAGCGCCTATAGCTGGGCGAGGAATTTGTGGCAAATAATCGGGCGGCGGACAGGTGGCCGTGTCAGGTTTTGCAGCGTGGCGCAAAAACACGCACGCTGGCGGGCCCAGGGCAGCAGTGTTTTCCGCGTGCTTTTGTGCCTAAAACGTTGAAGAACGCGGAGTTTGTGTTGGTCAGACACGACGACCAGCGCAATGTGCGCAGCGCCTATGGCTGGCGGGCCCAGGCCACCAGTGTTTTCCGCATGCTTTTGTGGGTAAAACGTTGAAGAAGGCGGAGTTTGTGTTGGTCAGACACGACGCCCAGCGCCGTCCATTGCGCCTGCGCACATGTTGAAAATGGCCATATGTCACAGTGTGGAAAAATGCTTTAAAAAATTCCTGTATGCAGACGGTGATGCGGATCATCCCCAAAATTTAATCAGTTCTTCCTTGTACCATTTCCAACAACGCCTGAAAGTTTCATGGAAATCCGTCCAAGACTTTTTGAGTTATCTTGCTAACCAACAGACAAACAGACAGACAGACAGACAGACAGACAGACAGACAAACACACAAACCCTGGCAAAAACATAACCTCCTCCTGGCCTTTTCGGCCTGGCGGAGGTAACAAGGGTGTAAGCAAGCACGTCAGCACTCGTTCAGCGATGCCTGCCTTTGATCTTTGATGGTGTCATAGCGAGTCCTATGATCTTTGATGATGTCATAGCAAGTCCTATGATTGTGAATGATGACTGCCTTTGAGCTTTGATGATGTCATAGTGAGTCCTATGATCTTTGATGATGGCATAGCGAGTCCTATGATGCCTGCATTTGATCTTTGATGATGTCAGAGCGAGTCTTAAGATCTTTGATGATGTCATAGCGAGTCATATGATCATGAGTGATGCCTGCCTTTGATCTTTGATGCCCTATGATCATGGGTGAGCGTGAGAGATGCCTGCCTTTGATCTTTGATCATAGCGAGTCCTATGATCGTGAGTGATGCCTGCCTTTGATCACACACAGACACACACACATATTTTCATGAATCTGTCATGTGTGCCCCTATGGGGCAGGAAAACAGACCCAGGTGCTGAATTGCATTTGTGACATTTAATAACATGAAGTCCAAAAATAGTGCAGACAATACAAAAGGTGCCAACCAAGAATAACGTACAGAAATGAGCTCTCCAGAGCCAGCCTAGCTCTGGAGGAGATGAGAAGATGATCAGAGTAATTTTTTTTTTTTTTTTTTTTTTTTTTTTTTTTTTGCGATCCAAGATGGCGCCCACAGCGGTCGACATGGTGCTTCGCTGCGCTCTTTGTTTGTTTTTGTTTGTCAATTGTGTGTCTGCTTGCACTTATACCCGTGAAGAACTTTTAAATATCAGGACTTTCACCCCCACGGACCTCCTCCCAGTTTTTCTAGCCCCTGCCGCCGATCTGGTTTATTGTTTGGCTCGGAAAGTGAGACGGCGGAAGAGAGGAAGACGAGCGGGCGCTCTCGTGCGACTTTGCAGGAGAGGCTCGCGAACGGCGCTGCCTGGCATATTTCTGTCCAATACCAACTCTCTCTCTAACAAGGTGGATGAACTGAGACTGCTGATGCGTTTTAAGGACCTCGCCTCCTCAGCTGTCCTCTGCTTTACTGAGACCTGGCTCCGGGAAAATATACCGGACAGCGCGCTGCGCCTCGACGGCTTCCAGCTCTTCCGTGCTGATCGTGACACAGAGCTTTCCGGCAAGACCACAGGAGGCGGAGTCTGCTTCTACATCAACTGCATCTGGTGCTCTGATGTAACGGTAATTTCCAAACACTGTTCTCCTGCCTTGGAATTTCTTGTTATCAATTGCAAGCCTTTTTATTCCCCGCGGGAGTTTGCTTCTTTTATAATGATCGCTGTGTACGCCCCTCCCGACGCGGACACGCGCGAAGCTCAGCGCGTGCTCGCAGATCACATTCAACACACAGAGCGGAGTTTTCCAGACTCGCTGATTATTGTGGCTGGCGACTTTAATCAGTGCAATCTGAGCCACGATCTCCCCCGCTACAAACAGTTTATTAAATGCCCCACCAGAGGATTAAACACACTGGATCACTGTTACACCACAGTGAAAGACGCATATCGCGCTGTCCCTCGAGCTGCGCTGGGATTATCTGATCACGTGATGGTTCACCTCATTCCCACATACAGACAGAGATTGAAGCTCACTAAACCTGTTGTGAGCACTACGAAGATACGGACCAGTGATGCTGAGGAGAAGCTGGAAACGTGCATGGAAATATCTGACTGGGGCATGCTTAAAGGAGCCACGCATGATCTGGATGAGTACACGGACACTGTGAACTCATATATCCACTTTTGTGAAGAGAACATTCTTCCATCACGCACCAGGGTGAGTTACTCTAATGACAAACCCTGGTTCACAGCTAAGCTCAGACAGATCAGGAAGGAGAAGGAAGCAGCGCTGAAAAGTGGAGACAGGGACTGCTACAGGGAGGTTAAATACCGGTTTAACAGAGAGCTGAAGAGGGCTAAATCTCTATACTCAGAGAGACTCCAGCAGCAGTTCACTGCTAATGATTCGGCTTCCGTGTGGAGAGGACTGAGGCAGATCACCAACTATCGGCCTCAGGCTCCTAAAGGTCAGGATGACAAAGCCCTTTGTCAGAGACTGTCCCAACACTATGCCCGTTTTGACACCTCGTCATCTGTGTCCAACTCCCCCCCTCCCTCCAGCTCCACAGCCTCCACATTCCCTACTTCATTTAAGGCACCCCCCCCCCCTCCTCCCCCCCTCCCCTTATCATCAGTGAGCAGGATGTGCTCAAACAGTTCTCCAGACTGAACCCGCGCAAGGCCCCCGGCCCAGACGGCGTGTCTCCCTCCACCCTGAGACTCTGTGCGAAACAGCTGGCTCCTGTATTCACAGACATTTTTAACACCTCCCTTAAGTTATGCCACGTGCCATCCTGCCTCAAATCCTCCACCATCATCCCTGTCCCCAAGAAGCCACGGATCACTGGACTTAATGACTACAGACCTGTAGCGCTCACCTCTGTAGTCATGAAGTCCTTTGAGCGCCTGGTCCTGTCCCACCTCAAGTCCATCACCACCCCTCTCCTGGACCCGCTGCAGTTTGCCTACCGAGCCAACAGGTCTGTAGACGATGCAGTCAGCCTGGCCCTCCACTCCATCCTGCAGCACCTGGACTCCCCGGGAACCTACGCCAGGATCCTGTTTGTGGACTTCAGCTCCGCATTCAACACCATCCGCCCCGCTCTGCTCCGGGACAAGCTGTCCCTGCTCAACGTGCCTGACTCCCTCTGCAGGTGGATCATCGACTTCCTGACGGACCGGAGGCAGCATGTGCGGCTGGGAAAGACTGTCTCAGACTATACTAGCATCAGCACCGGATCACCCCAGGGCTGTGTACTTTCCCCCCTACTCTTCTCCCTTTACACCAACTCCTGCACCTCCAGCCACCAGTCTGTCAAGTTGATCAAGTTTGCGGACGACACCACCCTCATCGGGCTCATCTCCAACGGCGACGAGTCCGCCTACAGGAGAGAGGTGGCCCAGCTGGCGTCCTGGTGCAGCAATAACAACCTGCAGCTGAACGCTCTGAAGACAGTGGAGATGATTGTAGACTTCAGGAAAGTCACTACTCCTCTGCCCCCCCTCACCCTCTCAGGCTCTCCCATCACCACTGCTGATTCCTTCCGCTTCCTAGGCACTACCATCACCAGGGACCTCAAATGGGAGCTGACCATCAGCTCACTCATCAAAAAAGCCCAGCAGAGGATGTTCTTCCTGCGGCAGCTGAGGAAGCTCAAGCTACCCACCAAGATGTTAGTGCAGTTCTACACAGCCATCATCGAGTCCATCCTCACCACCTCCATAACCGTGTGGTACGCAGGAGCCACTGCCAGGGACAGACTAAGGCTGCAGCGCGTCGTGCGCACTGCTGAGAAGGTGATCGGCTGCAAGCTCCCATCTCTCCAGGATCTGTACATCTCCAGGACCCGGAGGCGTGCTGGCCGGATCATAGCCGATCCCTCACACCCTGGTCACGTACTGTTTGCCCCCCTCCCCTCTGGAAGAAGACTTCGGTCCATCCAGACTAAAACCTCCCGTCACATGAACAGCTTCTTCCCCTCTGCCATTAGACTGCTGAACACTAAGTGACTCTCGTGCACCATGTACAGCAGCTCAACCAGACTCATGTCAATCATCACTGTTTTCTTCCTGCATTACCGACTGCACTATATAGTTCTCCACAGTATCTGCTGCTGGCTAATATATATTTTAACTGTTGACCAGTATCACTTAATCTTATCCTACACTTTATTACATGTATAGTTTATTTCTCTTATCTTATCATGTTTAATGTTGCAGCATTGTACCGAGACAAATTCCTAGTTTGTGTACTACATGAACAATGGCAATAAACCTGATTCTGATTCTGATTCTGATTCTGATTCTGATTCTAATGATCACGGGAAAAAACGTTCACAGGATGTCCAATATTGCCGCAAAGACTGAATGAACAGGCAAAGCTGAAATAGTGGGAGAATGAGGTGGCATAATTAGCGGCAGGTGCAGG
The DNA here is from genome assembly GCA_020510985.1 of Pholidichthys leucotaenia. Lineage (NCBI taxonomy): Eukaryota > Metazoa > Chordata > Actinopteri > Cichliformes > Pholidichthyidae > Pholidichthys > Pholidichthys leucotaenia. The sequence goes on along the minus strand of CM035840.1, from coordinate 111,328,091 downwards.
GAACAAGAGCGGACAGGTGACCTAATTACAGAGCACTCACAAGGTGGGGATGTCTGGAAAAGGAGGAATAATGACCCTATACACATCATATTTCATCATATCGTACTAGTGCATGCCCGTTCATACCTGTGCATGCCCGTAGAAACCAAGTATAAACAAATATTTCTGCATGCCCGTAGAAAGCAAGTGTAAGCAAGCATTTCTGCATGCCTGTAGAAAGTTACTGTTACCATGGCAGCAGTGCCATGGTGCTCCCTGCCTTTGATCTTTGACATGGTTGAGCAAGTATTTCTGCATGCTTGTAGAAAGCAAGTGTAAGCAAGCATTCCTGTATGCCTCTAAAGAGAGTGTTCTGACCTCACAGGGTGCCTATGATGTCTGTATGGCATCATAGAAGTTGTTCAAAGGAGATGTTCAGAACTCTTTATTTGGTCATGTGACATCATAGGAACATAGTGTGCACCTGTGATGTCATAGCTATGAACACCCAGGGCTCCCCTATGGATCCCCTATGGACGTTCATTAAAGATTATCCCTCCCAAACTTCTGCATGTGCTCTATGTGCCGTCATATAGACATCATATCTTTATGATGGCATTGCGAGTCCTATGATGCCTGATGTCCTATAAACGTGACACACACAGACACAGAGATTTCTTGCATCTCCTTGGTCTTAGCTTCTCTGTGCCCTTGCATGGAATTCACTGTCCCTGGCCAGCCGACTATTCCGCATCTCCTTGGTCTCAGCTTGTCTGTGCCTTGCCTGGCGTGCAGCGTTGCTCGCTTTGCCGGAATTTCGGGCTTCAAGTGACTCAGCACATGCATGGTGCACTGCCACATGTTTCCTGTCTGTCTGTGCATCCCTTGTGTGTCGTACCCTATGCTGGTGAAGGGTGTCCTGTCTCAGATGGGTGTGATGTACTGCTGGAACCTCAGGTGTTTCATCTTCATGGCATCTTTTCTGACGTGCAGCCGTTCTCCTCATTCTATTGGTCTCCATCTGGTGGTTCTTCTTCTTCTTCTTCTTCTTCATCTTCTTCTTCTTCATCTTCTTCTTCGTTGAGACCAGTAGTTGAGGGATAGGTGCGTCGTAATTCTAGTTTATGGACAGGATCATGAAAATAGATCTGAGCAAACAGAGGCTCTCGGACATATAAAGACATGTTGCCTGATGTCACTGTATGTGACATCATAAAGACATGAAGGCAGGACGGCCTATGATGATATCATAAAGACATGTTGGCCTATGATGACATCATAAAGACATGTTGCCTGATGTCACTGTATATGACATCATAAAGGCAGGCTTGGAGTCCTATGATGCCTGAGTTCATAGGATGTCCTATGATGTTCAGGCAGAGATCATAGGCCGTCCTGTGATGTCCTATGAAGCGTGACACAGACAGACACACGGAGATTTCTTGCTTTTATAGAGTGATTTATAGAGTGATGATTATAATTCAAGAAATCTCTGTCACGACCATAGGACTCGCCAAAAGATCATAGGACTACCTATGCTGTTCCTATGATGTTTACATGATGTCCTACGATGTTCCTATGTATAAGGAGTTCTGAACCTGCATCACTCATAGGACTCGCTATGACATCGTCAAAGATCAAAGGCAGGCATCACTCACGATCATAGGACATCAAAGATCAAAGGCAGGCATCACTCATGATCATGACTCACCATGACATCATCAAAGATCATAGGACTTGCTATGACATCATCAAAGATCAAAGGCAGGCATCACTCACGATCATAGGACATCAAAGATCAAAGGCAGCCATCACTCGTGATCATGACTCGCTATGACATCATCAAAGATCATAGGACTTGCTATGACATCATCAAAGATCAAAGGCAGGCATCACTCACGATCAACTTACCTTGGAGTGACCCTTGATAGGACCTTATCCTTCAAGGAACATCTAAAGGGGACGGCTGCTAAGGTGAAGGTACGAAACAACCTGCTCTGCAAGCTTGCTGGTGCAAAATGGGGGGCGGCAGCCTCCACCCTGCGTACCTCAGCATTGGCCCTTTCATACTCTGTAGCAGAATATTGTGCCCCTGTCTGGTCCAGGTCATCTTACACACACCACGTAGACACCCAGCTCAACACAACCATGAGAACTATAACTGGAACAATCCGCTCAACACCACTCCCCTGGCTCCCTGTACTGTCAAACATAGCCCCTCCACACATCCGGCGAGCAGCATTAACTCAAAGGATGCTTCAAAAAGCTAAAGATTCTCCTCACCTACCAATCCATGCAGATCTCTACACCCCACCCACTGCCCGACTTCCATCCAGACGACCGATTTGGAAAAACCCTCCCCCAGCTGACTTTACCATTCAGACAGCTTGGCAAGAGGAATGGGAGACCAAGGAGGTCACAAACAAACACCTGGTGATAAACCCTAACCAACAGGTCCCGGGCATCAACCTCCCAAGGAGATAGTGGTCTACACTCAATCGCTTCAGGACTGGACATGGCCCCTGCTTGGCCAGCCTTCACAGATGGGGCAGTAGCCCTAGCCCACTGTGCGCATGTGGAGAGGAGCAAACAATGGAACACATCATAGAGGCTTGCCCACTCCAAAGACTGGAAGGAGGATTACACACCCTCCATACAGCAAACCAGGAGGCAACTGCTTGGCTTAAGGACTTTGCATTCGCTAAATAAATAATAACTCACCATCATAGGACTTGCTATGACATCATCAAAGATCATAGGACTCGCTATGACATAATCAAAGATCAAAGGACTCGCTATGACATCACCAAAGATCATAAGACTCAGTAACTTTCTAAGGGCATGCAGAAATTCTTGCTTACATTTGGTTTCTACGGGCATGCACAGGTTTCTGCGGGCATGCACAGGTTTCTGCGGGCATGCACAGGTATGCACTAGTAAAGGCAAAATAAACTACATAAATTGACAACATAATGATACTGAAAGATAAATAACAGACAAAAACAATGTCATCAGAAATCAAAACACAGGAAAACACCACAAGACTTGGAAAAAATACAGGAAATATTCAGAAATAAATTGAGAGCCTGAGCCCGATAGTACCCGTGCTCAGTCTCATGACAGATCTATACTATGGTGTCTATATGACTTCATATAGACATCATTTAGAGATCATAGGCACATCATAGGTGCTCCTATGATCTTTTAGCGAGTCCTATGGTCGTGACAGACACACAGACAGACTGACACCCAGACAGTGATTTCTTAAATTATATGATAATAAACTTATTTGATAACGAAAGTTCGATGAAAGGACTAGCTGTTACAATCCCTGATGTTTGCACCACTTTTGAGTCCGTGGGGAGTTCTTGAGAGATGGCTGCTATAAGGCTTCACCGCCGGGACACATCGTCAGTTGTGTACCTCAGCATCATAGGGTGTTTCAGCAATTTATCACAAGACACCCTCCACTGAGGCAGGCCCACCACAGGTTGATCAAGCCTGGGTGTGTGTCCTGCAGTTTAGCTGTTTGCCTTAGAAGCCCAGATCGTATCACTCCTTTTCATTCACGGCCAGCAACCAGTCCTCTTCTTCTTCTTCTTCTTTTACGTTTGATTGGCGGTTGGCAACCAGCTTACACCGCCACTGACTTGTTTATCATCACTCTATAGCTTTGTATAAGGAGTTCTGAACAACTCCTTATGTGTGAAAAAATTATCCGTCCTTAGACTGTGTCCTGGACTGGTCCTACTGCCACTCTGCTCGGAGGTGTACATTCTTCTTCTTCTTTTAGATTTGATTGGTGGTTGGCAACCAGCCCACAGGCGCATCACCACCACTGACTTGGTTATCATCACTCTATACCTTTGTATAAGGAGCTATCACAAGGTGCCCTGAACAACTCATGTGAAAAAATTATCTGTCACCGCCACACACTTTATATATGTCTCAGTTAGTCCTCTCGGCGGTGTTGACCAGCTCTTGATAGCCTATAGATTATAGGAAATGGTGATGTCCTATATGATGTCATAGACAATTACATGCCGGAATACTTTGATGTTGACGATTAAAAAATTATAAGTACTAGTGCGTACCTGTGCATGCCCGTAGAAACCAAGTATAAGCATTTCTGCATGCCTGTAGAAAGCAGGTGTAAGCAAGGGTGTAAGCAAGCACGTCAGCACTCGTTCTGTGATGCTTGCCTTTGATCTTTGATGGTGTCATAGTGAGTCCTATGATCTTTGATAATGCCATAGCAAGCCCTATGATGCCTGCATTTGATCTCTGATGATGTCATAGTGAGTCCTATGATTGTGAGTGATGCCTGCCTTTGATCTTTGATGTCCTATGATTGTGAGGGATGCCTGCCTTTGATGTTTGGTGATGTCATAGCGAGTCCTATGATCGTGAGTGATGCCTGCCTTTGATCTTTGATGTGATCCATCGTATAGACACCATTGTCATCTGCACTGTGACACACACACACACACACACACACACACAGATTTTCTTGAATCACTCTATACTACGGTGTCTATATGACGTCATATAGACATCATGTAGACATCATAGGAACATCATAGGGGGACTCTATACTATGGTGTCTATATGACGTCATATTGACATGTAGAGATCATAGGAACATCATAGGTGATCCTGTGATCTTTTAGTGAGTCCGTATGGTCTATATGACATGATATAGACATCATGTAGACATCATAGGAGCATCATAGGCGATCCTATGATCTATGTGATGTCATATAGACATCATGTAGAGATCACAGGAACATCATAGGTGATCCTGTGATCTTTTAGCGAGTCCTATGGTCTATATGACGTGATATAGACATCATGTAGACATCATAAGAGCATCATCGGTGATCCTATTATCTATATGACATCATATAGACATCATGTAGAGATTATAGGAACATCATAGGCGTTCCTATAGTCTATATGATGTCATATAGACATCATGTAAGAGATCATAGGAACATCATAGGTGCTCCTATGATCTTTTAGCGAGTCCTATGGTCGTGACAGACACACAGACAGACTGACACCCAGACAGTGATTTCTTAAATTATATGATAATAAACTTATTTGATAACGAAAGTTCGATGAAAGGACTAGCTGTTACAATCCCTGATGTTTGCACCACTTTTGAGTCCGTGGGGAGTTCTTGAGAGATGGCTGCTATAAGGCTTCACCGCCGGGACACATCGTCAGTTGTGTACCTCAGCATCATAGGGTGTTTCAGCAATTTATCACAAGACACCCTCCACTGAGGCAGGCCCACCACAGGTTGATCAAGCCTGGGTGTGTGTCCTGCAGTTTAGCTGTTTGCCTTAGAAGCCCAGATCGTATCACTCCTTTTCATTCACGGCCAGCAACCAGTCCTCTTCTTCTTCTTCTTCTTTTACGTTTGATTGGCGGTTGGCAACCAGCTTACACCGCCACTGACTTGTTTATCATCACTCTATAGCTTTGTATAAGGAGTTCTGAACAACTCCTTATGTGTGAAAAAATTATCCGTCCTTAGACTGTGTCCTGGACTGGTCCTACTGCCACTCTGCTCGGAGGTGTACATTCTTCTTCTTCTTTTAGATTTGATTGGTGGTTGGCAACCAGCCCACAGGCGCATCACCACCACTGACTTGGTTATCATCACTCTATACCTTTGTATAAGGAGCTATCACAAGGTGCCCTGAACAACTCGTGTGAAAAAATTATCTGTCACCGCCACACACTTTATATATGTCTCAGTTAGTCCTCTCGGCGGTGTTGACCAGCTCTTGATAGCCTATAGATTATAGGAAATGGTGATGTCCTATATGATGTCATAGACAATTACATGCCGGAATACTTTGATGTTGACGATTAAAAATTATAAGTACTAGTGCGTACCTGTGCATGCCCGTAGAAACCAAGTATAAGCATTTCTGCATGCCTGTAGAAAGCAGGTGTAAGCAAGGGTGTAAGCAAGCACGTCAGCACTCGTTCTGTGATGCTTGCCTTTGATCTTTGATGGTGTCATAGTGAGTCCTATGATCTTTGATAATGCCATAGCAAGCCCTATGATGCCTGCATTTGATCTCTGATGATGTCATAGTGAGTCCTATGATTGTGAGTGATGCCTGCCTTTGATCTTTGATGTCCTATGATTGTGAGGGATGCCTGCCTTTGATGTTTGGTGATGTCATAGCGAGTCCTATGATCGTGAGTGATGCCTGCCTTTGATCTTTGATGTGATCCATCGTATAGACACCATTGTCATCTGCACTGTGACACACACACACACACACACACACACAGATTTTCTTGAATCACTCTATACTACGGTGTCTGTATGACGTCATATAGACATCATGTAGACATCATAGGAACATCATAGGGGGACTCTATACTATGGTGTCTATATGACGTCATATTGACATGTAGAGATCATAGGAACATCATAGGTGATCCTGTGATCTTTTAGTGAGTCCGTATGGTCTATATGACATGATATAGACATCATGTAGACATCATAGGAGCATCATAGGCGATCCTATGATCTATGTGATGTCATATAGACATCATGTAGAGATCACAGGAACATCATAGGTGATCCTGTGATCTTTTAGCGAGTCCTATGGTCTATATGACGTGATATAGACATCATGTAGACATCATAAGAGCATCATCGGCGATCCTATTATCTATATGACATCATATAGACATCATGTAGAGATTATAGGAACATCATAGGCGTTCCTATAATCTATATGATGTCATATAGACATCATGTAAGAGATCATAGGAACATCATAGGCGATCCTATGATCTTTTAGCGAGTTCTATGGTCGTGACAGACACAGACACAGACACACAGAGATTTCTTGAATTATACATATAGATTGATGTTCACAGGAACAGAATTCAAGGTTCAAGGCATCAGTAGAAACACATACAACAGCAGGTGGAAACAAGTGATTTTTTTTGCATCTCTTGGTATTTATTGGTGGTGTAATAGGTCAGTGGACAGACCCCTATATTATCCCTCTATAATTCAAGACATCTCTGTGTGTTTGTGTGTCTGTCACAATCATAGGACTCGCTAAAAGATCATAGGACTGCCTATGATGTTCCTATGATGTCTACTACACTAATTCAAGAAATCTGTCACAACCATAGGACTCTCTAAAAGATCATACGATCGCCTATGATGTGGCTATGATGTCTTTACATGATGTCTATATGATGTCATATAGACACCATAGTATAGAGTGATTCAAGAAAATCTGTGTGTGTCTGTGTGTGATCAAAGGCAGGCATCACTCATGATCATAGGACATCAAAGATCAAAGGCAGGCATCACTCACGATCATAGGACTCGCTATAACATCATCAAAGAGCAAAGGCGGGCATCAATGACATCAAAGATCACAGGACTCACTATGGCATCATTAAAGATCATAGGACTCACTACGATAGCATCAAAGATCATAGGACTCCCTATAACATCATCAAAGATCAAAGTACGTGGCACCGCCCCTTCACAGTCCAAGGAGGGATAATTTTTTCACACATAAAGAGTTGTTCAGAACTCCTTATGCAAAGATATAGAGTGATGATAATCAAGTCAGTGGCAGTAATGCACCTGTAAGCTGGTTGCCAAGTGCCAATAAAATCTAAAAGAAGAAGAAGAAGGCAAGTATCACTGAACAAGTCGTGGCATGCTTGCTTACACCTGCTTTCTGCGGGCATGCAGAAATACTTGCTTATACTTGGTTTCTACGGGCATGCGCAGGTATGCACTAGTTGTTTTTATTTCTAGTAGCATTCATCTCTAAAACACATGTCTGTCCAGAATACTGGAAAATAAAATATAATGAAGTAACTGTTTCATGTTTGCCAGCTTATTGATTGTCATGAGTTTGCATTTACACTATTGCATTAAAAATTAGAATTTCCCTTCATATTTCTCTCCATAGACTAATAGCACATAAGCTGTTTTTAACAATAAAAGAAATATTTAATTCTAAGAGAACAAAATATAAAAGATTAATATTCATTTCATCATATGATAAAAACTGTCCAATTAAAGAAATTAATAAAAAACACATATACAAAAATTGCCCATGGTTAACCAAAGGGTTACAAAATGCTTGTATAAAGAAAAATTATCTCTATAAAAATTTTATTAAATTAAGAACTAAAGAATCTGAAAAAAGATATAAAACATATAAAAATAAATTAACTGATATAATACGAACTAGTAAAAAATTATAGGAAAATGTTAAATGAAAATAAAAATAATATAAAAGGAGTCTGGGATATATTAAACAAATTAAGGAAAAATGGAACTAAGAAAATGATATATCCAGAGTATTTTACTGATAATTGTGGTGATATTTATGATAAGAATATGGTAGTAAATAAAATGAATAAATTTTTCGTAAGTGTTGGGCCAGAGTTGCTGCACGGTGCACGGTGGCGCAGTGGTTAGCACTGCGGCAGCACAGTTTACCCTTGGCCGGGGGATTGTGGGGATCGTGGGTTCGATCCCAGCCCCCGACCAACAGTGATCTGTGTGGAGTTTGCATGTTCTCCCCGTGTTGCGTGGGTTTACTCCGGGATTTCTCCGGTTTCCTCCCACATGCCAAAAACATGCATGTTAGGTTAATTGGCTGTTCTAAATTGTCCCTAGATATCTGTTTCCTATAGGCCCTTAGAATAGAGGGTTAGTATTAATGAAAGCGCTTTGAGTGGTCTTTGTGACTAGAAAAGCGCTATATAAGTGCAGGTTAGTTAGTTAGTTAGTTAGTTAGTTGGCAGCAAAGATTCCAAATCAAGGAAAAGACACTGTGAGTGAGACTTTAATTGGAAGTAACCCTCGGTCAATTTTTCTTACAGCGGTGGATGAACTAGAGGTAAAATCTGTTGTTGAAAAGTGTAAAAATAAATTATCTACTGACTGTGATGGTATTGATATGGCACTAATAAAAAGAACTATTGATGGTATATTAAAACTATTCACATATATTTGTAATTTATCATTTCAAACTGGATCATTCCTGCAGAAAATGAAAATAGCAAAAGTAATTTCATTATTTAAGCAAGGAAATAAACACCAATACACAAACTACAGACCAGTATCACTTCTCCCACAATTTTCAAAAATTCTGGAAAAACTTTTCAACAACAGATTAGAAAACTTTTTAAATAAACAGGATGTGCTGAATCAGAACCAATATGGGTTTAGAGCCAAGAGTACAACATCCTTGGCGATAATGGATGCAACAGAGGAAATAATAAATGCATTAGATCAAGGAAAATATGCAATTAGTGTGTTTATAGATTTTAGAAAAGCATTTGATACAATAAATCATTCAATACTTCTTAATAAATTGCAAATGTATGGTATTAGGGGAACTGCTCTGAAATGGGTTACAAGTTATCTATCTGAGAGACAACAATTTGTGAAAATGGGAGAATATCTGTCTGGGTGTATGGGAATTGCCTGTGGGGTCCCCCAAGGGTCAGTATTGGGCCCCAAATTATTTAACATATATATAAATGATATATTCCAAGTTTCTAAATTATTAAAAATAATATTATTTGCTGATGATACTAATTTATTTTATTCAGGAAATAATTATAATCAACTAATCCATACTATAAATAATGAATTAAATAAGCTAAAAAAATGGATGGATTGTAATAAACTATCACTAAATATAGATAAAACTAAGGTAATGATATTTGGTAATTGTAAAAATAAAGAAGATATACACATTCATATAGATAATGTAGTTATTGAAAAAGTTAAGGAGATCAAGTTTTTGGGTGTAGTACTGGATGATAAAATTAGTTGGAAACCACATGTCAGATACATACAAAATAAAGTTGCAAAAAATATTGCAATTATAAATAAAATTAAGCAGGTCCTAGATTATAAATCACTTCATATTTTGTATTGTTCATTAGTACTTCCATACTTGACTTATTGTATAGAAGTTTGGGGTAACAGTTATAAAAGTAAACTTAATTCATTGTTAATATTACAAAAAAGGGCAGTCCGTGTTATACACAAAGTCGGGTACCTCGAACATACTAATTTATTGTTTTTACACTCGAAGTTATTGAAATTATGGGATCTGGTTCATTATTACACAGCACAATTAATGTTTAAAGTTAGTAAAAACCTCTTGCCACACAATATACAGAATCTATTCAGGGAGAGAGAAGGGAAATATAATTTACGGGAGAATACAAAATTTAAAATTCACTTAGTAAGATCTACACGGAAGAGATTTTGTGTGTCTGTGTGTGGGGTAAAACTGTGGAATGGGTTGGGGGAGAAACACAGGCAATGTCCCAACATCCATATATTTAAATCAACATATAAAGAAATGATTTTTGAGCAGTATGAGAATGAAGGGCAGTGATGTTACATTGTGTCTTCAGTGAGGGAAGGTTGTTGTGTGTTATGGTGATTGTGAAGGTGATGGTGTTGTTTGTGTTTGCATTGAACATGCCAGAATTGTATGTTTATTGTTGTTGTAATATTGTTGGATATGAACTGTCATTGTTGTGTCATTTTTGTTGTATAATTTGACTATGGGTGTATTATGGTGAATGTGGTTGTGGGATAATGATGATTATGAGTAATACTGTAATTTGTTTGGTGTGGAGAAGGGGTGGGACTGTATAAGAGTTGGCTTCTTCCCACTCCTTTTGAACATTTTATTTTTGGTTTGTTTTTTTGTTGTGTTTTGAACTCTCTTTTTTCTTTCTTTAACAATGTTCAAATAAAAATCAATCAATCAATTTCTAAGATTTTTTTGACACATATACACTACTCACAAAAAGTTAGGGATATTTGGTTTTTGGGTGAAATTTATGGAAAATGTAAAACTTTCACAATACAGTGATACTGTATATCATGAAAGTAGGGCATTTAAGTAGAAGCACGCAATTGTGATTTCCTCATCTCAAACAATTTAATGAAACAAAAGCCAACAACAGTGGTGGGTATACCACAACAAAAAATGTCATTGTCTCAATAACATGTCATGTGCCCTTAAGCATCAATTACAGCTTGACAATGACGTCTCATGCTGTTCACAAGTCAACTTATTGTCTGCTGAGGCATGGCATTCCACTTTTCTATAAGGGCGGCCCTCAGGTCACTGAGGTTGTGGGGTGCAGGGTTACGAGCCTCTACACGGTGACTCAGCTGATCCCATGGATTTTCTATGGGGTTCAGGTCTGTAGAAAGTGCAGGCCACTCCATTTGAGGTATCCAGCCTCCAGCAGCCATTCCCTAATGATGTGACCTTGATGAGCTGGAGCATTGTTGTCCATGAAGATGAAATTAGGCCTGTGTTGTTCATGCAGGGACACAATGAGTGGATTAATGATGTTATTCAAGTAGTATTAGCTTGTCACTGTACCATTCACAAGGTGCAGGGCAGTTCTGTATTGACTAGACACACCTGCCCAGACTGTAACATCACCATCACCAAAGGCATGTCTGGTGACAACAGTGGCTAATGCATAACGCTTTCCTTGACCTCTTTAACACTGTTGGCAGCCATCATTTCTGCTCAACGTGAATTGACTTTCAACAGAGAACAGCACTGAGGCCCACTGGTCCCTTCCTTGTCCAGCGTAAATGCTCCCTGGCCCAGGAAAGGCAATGATGCCTGTGCCTGGTGGTGTGGTCAGGTACCCTTGCTGGTTGTTTATGTAGCATCATCGTCTCCTCAAACCAAGACAGAAGATCACTTCTCTCCATTTTACAGGAATTTTACTTTATTCCTTCTACAGGAATACCACTTTTCTGCATTCTACAGGAATATCACTGGCTTTCATATCGACTCATCCAGGCCAGACCCAAAGATGTTTTCCCAGGACCCCAATGTAAACAGTTGCCTCTTGCAGAGATTGTAAGGATCAGAATTTGCTTTTAAAGGCTCAAAGGAACATAAAACTCAGGAGACCAGACCTCCAACGTGAACACTGCATTTGGATAACATCCTCCTTTACAGGAAACCAATGCTCTTAAAAGGGTCATAAACGGCTTAATCAGACGGGTTTATAACCTCCGATGTTTTCCAGATTTCCTTCCAGATACCATGGACCTAAAAGAAATCATCTACAGCTCAACAGTACCTCCTAGCGATGCCTACGAAATGTGTTTCAGTATGTAGGATGACTTTTTAATTTGTTCTAAACATTAAGTTTCTTTCAGCTTATCCTCTTCTCCCCCGGATCCTAAGGACACTGAGAATCATCCTTTTTATCACTAACCATAGTTTGCTGTGCTACATTAAGCTTTGATCTAAATATGAATGCATGTATTATAATTATGTATAAGAAATGTTATGTTCATGAGTGTTATTCAAACAAATGTAATATTAGAGTAATGGTATAAATGAATGATCACCAAATATTAGCCAAGTCATTTAATTTAGTTAGATTTTATATTGAGCACCTAATTTCATAAGAACTGACTGAGTGTTGATTTTTCTCTGCAATTTCATGGGATGGTGTCTTCGTTTGATTGGCTGCTCTCAAACAAAGAAATGTTCTCACATTGGATGACAGCCATTTCAAACTGCTTTTGATAAAGTCGATTGGTCAGTCTTGCGATTGACATCACCAGTTTATGACCAGGCGGGGCCACTTAAAAAAGTAGTTGAAGCTGCTCTGCAGTTGGAAGAAGTTAAAGAGAAAGATTCAGGAAAAAAACACACAGATTCAGAATTAGAACAAGACAAGCAGAAAGAAAAAGAAACACACCGATGTAAGATTAAGTTAAGGAAGAAGAAGTAAAAAAGTTAAGAACACAGAAAAGAAGAAAGAAAGAGATTTTGAGAAAGATTAGGAACTAAGTTAAGATTAAAGAAGCAGAATAGTAATCTAGATCTCAGAGAAAGATTTTATTCCACCATTTCAATGTCCCGTGTAGTTTTATTTTATCTAAATTGTTCTGTGTGAAGTTTGTCAAATCCTGTGTTAGTTTTTCTGGTTATTGAGGAGAAATCACCTTTTCTTTAGAGCTCGCTTTTTCAGAGAATCAAATTCTCAAACTTTTTCCTTCACCTCAGAAGCTATTCTTATCCTAGTAAATGTTTTTCTCATTTTTTTTATGACTTTTCACGCCGTTGAAGTGGACCTTTAATTTTCCTCGTTTAAAGTGAACATAGACTGTTTTTTTTTTTACTCTCTTTCCGGCCTCATACCCGCCTGACTGAGATGTTTCTCCTTCAGTTTTTTGGTCTATCCCGCATTAAGAGACCTCAAATTCGGACTCTTTTCCAAGGACTTGTCATGCCGCTTGGTGACAGACCATCCACTGCTGCCATTGTCTGGAGAGCCCCCAGCTGAGTTTACACTTCCACCGCTGTGAGGAAGCATGCAGCAGCCGCTTCCTCCGACGTCCTAACTCCCAACTCGGCCGGTATCGACCCGCTGAAACGTGGACCTACAGCTGTTTTCGTAAGTGAAACTCCTACTTCTCCTATCTGCTGGATTTAAAACGTGATGTCCGAACAATTAAATTACAATTGAATATAGCCCGTATTTCAGGGCTCAATTAGTCTCAGCCACAGGGTAAAGCTATAAACTGAAGGAAATTTCTTAGTCATTTTTAAGTAACTGCCTGTGGCGGTTTGGTGTAACCCCCACAACAGACTGGACAGACACAGCGCTCGGCTAGAGCAATTAACAGAACAGTGAAATGTGTATTAATGTCTACAGGCAGCCCCGCTTCTTCTGGCTCACTTCTGTGATGTTAATGTTGCCTTTCATGCATTGTGTTCATGCGTCCTGTCCTTACTGTGACCTAGAGACCGAGATCAATATGTCTCTCAAATGCAAATGTCTCATGCCTGTTCTGTTATCTCTCTGATCATACCAACTGCTGGGGGAATGCTCTTTTATGTATTGTTGTAGTTGGGTATATACTGTATACTGCACTGTAACCCATGCTCACTCTCTCATTCACTCACTCTTCAGCTGCTGCTGCAGACACACACCGTGTCTCCTCTCTGAGATCCTGAGGAATTCGGCTTCAGCCCGCTCACACTATGGGCTGGAGCCGAGTTCCCATGAAGGCGGTATGATTCAATAAACTCTACTTAAAACCTTCACCAACGCCGCTTTATTTCATGCCGCTTTACTGATGACCCCAAGAATGCACACGCTTTGTGCAACGCAACTTTCTGGTCTGGACGGCCACGCTGGCGACCCGACGCTGAAAAAAACACGCTGCCAGCGAACACAGCAGCCTGACGCAAATGAGCTGCCCTCCCTTCTGCTTCAGGGAGACCTCGACGCGGAGCCAACACAGGTGAGCTACTCTCCGGACATCACCCACGACCAGGAAAACTGCAGAAAACGTCATGGCGCGACCCTCGGCTGAGATCGGGACGTCCACGCTGGACCAGCCGAGGGACACAGAACGTTTTCTCCCTCTCACCGCTACTCCTCCCTCTCAGCGATCCTACTCATCTACCCGAGCCTGAGGAACAAAGATCGTCTATCTCCCCTCAACGCTCCAACGCACCATGACTAATCTGCAGCCACAGCTCATCATAGATGTTTTTCGGCACCGACTGCGCCGATCTCCAGCAAGTTTCCTGACCCTGGTTCTCCTCTCCAGCTGGCCCACCCATCATGGAACCCCGGCGCACGCACCAGGGAGTTACGAGGACGGCGCACCACACACGGGACACATATGGCTACACTGACCGCCTTCCTTCTGCTGCACACTGGCCCTTCAGGCTTGCTCGTACACCTGAGGCTCGCAGCTTGCTCACTGGATTTTATGGTCTTAGCCACGGCACACAAGGGGAATTCAGCTGTCTGCGGTTCCCGAGGCTTTAGGGTTACGCCTGAACCTAAAGTCAACACGCCAGTCCCTCTGCTTTTGTCTTTTTTTTTTTCTTACAGCCGCTCCTGCTTTTCTTCATGGCCACGAGAGGAGTCAGAGACTAATTTTTCTTCTTGCGGACCTCCGCACGTTCAACGGGACAGCCCCTTGACGTCGCGGACTAGCAAGCAATTTTTGCGCGGCTCGGACGATTTCACCGTCCCCGTCTGGCACGTACTACCCCCCTCCTCCCTCCCCCTCCTCCTGCAGAGAGCTTCTCCTGCTCGCTGCCCAAGCTGAATGATCGAGACCTCGGCCTCCTGCCGAGCCCTCTGGGAGGGAGCGTGTGGCGGTTTGGTGTAACCCCCACAACAGACTGGACAGACACAGCGCTCGGCTAGAGCAATTAACAGAACAGTGAAATGTGTATTAATGTCTACAGGCAGCCCCGCTTCTTCTGGCTCACTTCTGTGATGTTAATGTTGCCTTTCATGCATTGTGCTCATGTGTCCTGTCCTTACTGTGACCTAGAGACCGAGATCAATATGTCTCTCAAATACAAATGTCTCATGCATGTTCTGTTATCTCTTTGATCATACCAACTGCTGGGGGAATGCTCTTTTATGTATTGTTGTAGTTGGGTATATATACTGCACTGTAACCCATGCTCACTCTCTCATTCACTCACTCTTCAGCTGCTGCTGCAGACATACACCGTGTCTCGTCTCTGAGAGCCTGAGGAATTCGGCTTCAGCCTGCTCACACTATGGGCTGGAGCCAAGTTCCCATGAAGGCGGTATGATTCAATAAACTCTACTTAAAACCTTCACCAACGCCACCTTATTTCATGCCGCTTCACTTTCCTCCGACGCCCTAACTCCCAACTCGGCCGGTATCGACCCGCTGAAACATGGACCTACAGCTGTTTTCGTAAGTGAAACTCCTACTTCTCCTATCTGCTGGATTTAAAACGTGATGTCCGAACAATTAAATTACAATTGAATATTGCCCGTATTTCAGGGCTCAATTAGTCTCAGCCACAGGATAAAGCTATAAACTGAAGGAAAATTCTTAGTCATTTTTAAGTAACTGCCCTTAATTTTTGTAGATTAATTCAGAAGTCATTTTTAGATAATTAGCTTATGAATTTTCCCCATAAAATTGTGTTGTTTTGTTAGACATTTCAGCCTCATTTACCGTTGAAACATAAGTCTGGTTCCTCCTTGGTTCTACAGAGGTGTAACGCTGGATTTTATGTTCAGGAATCCAATAACAGTGGATGTGATATCGTACGCTGTTATCATTTGAATCTGTTTATCCATCATTTGAATGCCATATCATGTAACCTGAATGAGTTTAATAAAAGGGTGAATGAGAGAAGTTGAAGAGTTTTCCTTTCGCATATATATGTTTCCTAATCACGGCAGGAAAAGAACTCACTGAAACTTTGAGACTGATTCATTAAGTAATTGAAGGTACAAAATTAAATAAAATTAAAGTTAAAATTATTGTGCATTGTGACTGGTGCCCCTTTTATGAGTGCTTTTATTTAATTTAGCGGGTGGAGGAGTGATGGTTTAACTCCGCCCCCTTTCACACCCACTATTAAATAAAATAAATAATTCCTGTACCTTATGACAAATATTTTATTATATAATCCCATTACAGTATATAATGGCGCCGCCATGAGAGGTCTGTGTAATTGGGAAACGTATATGCAAAAGGAAAAATCATTGAGACATAAGCTGTTTTTTTCTGCAAATATTGATCCACTTTATTCGGTGAGCCTGTGTGTTGCTTGGGAGAGAGAGGCTGAGGCCTGCAGCTCTCCCCCTGTCTGTGTCTGTTGTGTTTGTTTACTTAGCCTCCCGCTGAGGTGTCTGGTTGCTGATAGCGGCAAAAGGGGGGTGAGTGAATCACCCACTGTCTCAGGTGGACAGCTTTTTGAGGCATGCAAAAGAAGTTTTAAGCAGTATTATTATATGCTGGATTGAGAAAAATAAAGGCCTAGAGTGACAGAAACGCGAAGAAAACCGTCCTGTCTCTCGCCAGTTTAACCTTCCGGCGATTATCCCGAAAGGAGTAATTTATCTGGCCAGTTCTGTAATTACCCATGCGTGGTGACGTCAGATTAAGCTGGACGCAGTTTGATCTGGTCACTGAATAAACCGTTGGGGAAGTAGCGCTAAACTATACCAGGAATTAAAGGGGTAACATTATTTGTGCAAGTTGGAGATTAAACTCCCATTTTTTAAAAAGCAAGGCGCGGCGTTGTCGCTAAGACTCACGCCCGCATCACGTGTCACGTGAACACGGACAATCGCACTCGTTGTGGGGAGACTTGAATAACGAAACCGAATTGCCTTTAATTTCAGTTTATTTCAAGTAACCATTCCACTGTCTGCTCTCATTCCTGAGCAGCGAACAAAGAGAGTGAACACACCAAAGTTCTCTCATTTAAACATTCTCACATCAAACCATTTCCCTCGTGGGGGAAATCACACATCTATCTCAAAATCTCTTTATTCACATTCATTAGCCTTTTATTTACATAACTCCCCCTTCTCTCCTCTCGAGCCTCAGTGGTCAGGAAGTCTTCTGTCCCCTGTCCTCCGCAGGGGGTCCAGGCTCTGTGGCTCCGCACCGCAGGGGGCTGGCTCTCCTTCATCGTGGTTAAATCACATATGCAGTGTCCAACATATACATGTCTCACAACACAACCATATAACCCCCCCAAACGATGAAGAACAGACTAATTCCTAAAATTTAATAGCACCTTACTCACTACTGAATAATCAACACCAACATTCAGTCTGTGCGCCGCTTGGGCTTCAGCCGTCTGCCGAATCTGCTGTGAGTTGGCCCCGCCTTGCCTGCGGTGCTTTTCTGCTTCGGCTCTGTTGACTGAGGAAGAGAGTGATTAATTGCCCCCTGCGGGGGCCTGCCTCGTCAAGGCGCCACTGCGACCGGTACAGACACGTCCTTCATGACAAAAGCAGGTTTTAGTCTGTCAATACTGACTGTCTCTTTTCTGTCTCCAAAATCTAGCACAAACTGCTTATCACCTGCCTCCAGCACTCGAAATGGCCCTTCGTAAGGTGGTTTGAGTGTTGCTTTAAGGGCTTCGCGCCTGACAAAAACGAAATCGGCATTTTTCAAAGCCTTGGGGACGAAAACTCGTGGAAAAGCGTGATGAACCGGACCCGGGAGCGTGTCTGCCCCCGTGCCGACTAACGGTCCCAGAGCCGAGAGAGGTGGGGGCTCTGGGGGCTCTGGTAAAAACTCGCCCGGCAGCCTCAGAGTTTGTGCGAATACCAGCTCCGCTGGGGAGGCGTCTAACTCCTCTTTAGGCGCAGAACGCAACCCTAATAAAACCCATGGAAGTTTATTTACCCAATCTGCATCCGTGAGCGACGCTCTGAGTGCTGCCTTCAAAGACCTATGAAAACGCTCGCATAAACCATTGGCCTGAGGGTGGTAAGCCGTAGTGCGGTGAATTTTGGTTCCTAAGCCGTTGGCCATTGCTGACCACAGCTCAGAGATGAATTGCGGTCCTCTATCGGACGTAATGTCCGACGGAACCCCGAAGCGCGCCACCCAAGCCGTTAAAAAAACGCGAGCCACCTCCGCGGCCGTGGTCGTCGCAAGTGGGACCACTTCCGGCCAACGTGTGGTGCGGTCCACCATTGTCAAAAGATACGTGAACCCCTGTGATGCCGGTAGGGGGCCCACAAGGTCGACGTGCACATGGTCGAACCTTCTGGCCGGAATGCGGAACGGTTCTAACGGGGCTCTTGTGTGCCTGTGAATTTTGGCCCGTTGACAGGAAATGCAGGTTTTTGCCCATTCCTTCACGTGCTTGCGCAGGCACAGCCAAACAAACTTTTCCGCCACTAGTTTCACCGATGCGCGCACCCCCGGGTGCGCCAGTGAGTGGACCGAGTCAAAAACACGGCGGCGCCACGTGGCCGGAACCACCGGACGCGGGCGCCCCGTCGACATGTCGCAGATCAGGGGGGGCATACCGGTTTATAAACACTTGCTCTCCAGCCTCAACCCTGTTGGTCCAGACTGGAGCGCGCGCACGTCTGCGTCCGCCCCCTGGTCCGCTGCCATGGCTGCGTAATCTATACCCACATGCACCGGGGCTGCGCGCGCCACCGTGCCGCTCTCCTGCGGCGCGGTCACGGTGGCCCGTTCTGCCTCTGCGCGTGTTGGGGTCGTGAACGCGCGTGAGAGACAATCCGCTACTACATTGAATTTGCCCGCGACGTGCCTAATGTCAGTGGTAAATTCCGAGATTGCGGCCAGCTGCCTCTGCTGCCTGCCGGACCACGGATCTGAAATTTTGGCCATGGCGTATGTGAGCGGCTTGTGGTCCACATAAGCGGTGAAGCACCGTCCTTCCAGCCAGAACTGGAAATGACGAATAGCCAAATGCAGCGCCAACAGTTCTCTGTCAAACGCGCTGTATTTTCGTTCAGCCGCGCTTAAAGATTTGCTAAAGAAAGCCAAAGGCTGCCAAACTCCGGCTACCTGTTGCTCAATAACGGCCCCTATGGCTAAATCTGAAGCGTCTGTCGTCAGCGCGATACGTGCTGCAGGGTCTGGGTGGGCCAGGAGCGCAGCATCAGCCAAGGCTTTTTTAACCTCTGTGAATGCGCGCTCCCGCTCCGGGGACCATTCGACCGCCTGGGTCGGTTTTTGTTTTTTGAGCGCGGCATATAACAGTTGCATGATTTGAGCTGCGTGGGGCAGGAATCGGTTATAAAAATTCACCATCCCCAAGAATTCCTGTAGTGATTTGACCGTTTGTGGACGGGGAAAATCCGCTACCGCGCGTACTTTCTCTGGTAACGGAACCGCTCCCTCCGGGGAGACGCGGTGACCCAAAAAATCGATCCGCTCGACGCCGAACTGGCACTTGGCTGGGTTAACTATTAAGCCGTGCTCTCCCAGCCTCCTAAAAACTGCTGTGAGGTGCGTTTCTTGTTCGTCCTCTGAAGTACTCGCGACCAAAATGTCGTCGAGGTACACAAACACGAAAGGGAGATCGCGTAACACGGCATCCATCATCCGCTGAAATGTTTGCGCTGCCCCTTTGAGACCAAACGGCATGCGTAAAAATTCGAAAAGTCCAAACGGGGTTATTACCGCTGTTTTAGGAATGTCCTCCGGTTGGACCGGGACTTGGTGATAGCCGCGAACTAGATCAATCTTTGAAAAAATGCGCGCCCCCGCCAGGTGCACCGAAAAATCCTGAATGTGCGGGATGGGATAACGATCGTGCGCCGTAGCGTTATTTAGCCTGCGGTAATCCCCGCACGGTCTCCAGGAGCCATCGGCTTTCGGTACCATGTGCAGCGGCGAAGCCCACGGGCTCTTCGACCTACGAACGATGCCCAGCCTCTCCAGGCTGGCGAACTCCTCGCGCGCAATGGCGAGCTTAACTGCATCCAAGCGCCGAGCTTTTGCAAACACGGGAGGACCAGACGTGGGGATAAAGTGTTTCACCCCGTGCTTCGCGACCGTCGCTGAAAAAGTGGGCACAGTGAGCGCTGGAAATTGGGTGAGGAGTGTGTGAAACTTACCACCTGCTGTAGCGACGTGGGTCTGTACTGGTGGCGGGGACACTCGAGCTGAACAGGGGAGAGAGTAAAAAGAGAGTGCATTTACCAGCCGTCTATTAGCAAGATCAACTAACAGATTGTGTGAACACAAAAAATCCGCGCCCAACATGTTGAAACTCACCGCCGCTATTACAAAAGTCCATTCATATGTGCGGCCATGTAAGCACAAAGGCAAGGTCCTTCTCCCGTAGGTGTTGATGTTCGAGCCATTTGCCGCTGTAGCTCCGCTACCGTGGGGTCCAGCCACCCGGTCCGCGTATGTTGGGGTGATGAAGCTCACTTGTGCTCCGGTGTCGATGAGGAACTCTCGTCCGGAGCGCGCATCCGTGATGTAGAGCAGCTTGTTGCGTTCTCCGAGGGTCGAAGCTGCTAGCGACCCCCGGTCTTGCCGTTTCCCGAACTCCTGAAGATGCAGGGCGGCACACACCTGCGTGCCTTCTCTGCGAACCTCCGATGGTAAAAGCAGAGCTCTTCTCCTCCGCTGTGTCGTGCCCGCGCCTCTGCCGCCGGGCTATTGGCTCCACCTCGTCGCGGCCGTGTTGCCGCCGTCGTCGGCCAGTCTGGTTCTGCCGCCTCTGGCTCCCCGCTGTCTCGGGTCGCCGCTGTGGTTGCTTGCCCGCCGCAGGCGTCCAGGATCCCATCTGCCTCCTGGGCCAGCTCCCGGAACTCCTCCAGGGTGTGACACTTTTTGCCGGCCAGCGTGCTTCTCGCATGCGCCGGGAGGTTGGAGAGGAAGATGAACTGAAAAATGAAATCATCGTTGTCCAAACCTCTCAGCTGTATCATCTCCTCCATCAGGGCGCTCGGCCTGTGTCCACCTTGGTCTAGCAAAGACAGGATCCTCCTCGCCCTCACTTCAGCCGAGGGGGTGAAAAACTTGATGAGGGTGGATTTCAGCTTGCCGTACCTGTCGGTCGCGGGTGGCTGCTCCACCAAGCTTTGCACGCACTGAGCTGTGCTGTTGTCCAGTTTAGCGATGACATGGTGGAACTTAGTGTCATCCACCGTTACTCCTGCGAGCGCGAACTGCGACTCTGCTTGCAGAAACCACGACCGTGGGTTATCCTGCCAGAAATCAGGCAGCTTAACGGCCACTGCGCTCGCCAGCTCTGAGCGCTGTGAGTCCAGGACCCTGAGAATTTCTTCGTTCATTCTCAACGTCGTCAGTCACCAATGTGGGGAGACTTGAATAACGAAACCGAATTGCCTTTAATTTCAGTTTATTTCAAGTAACCATTCCACTGTCTGCTCTCATTCCTGAGCAGCGAACAAAGAGAGTGAACACACCAAAGTTCTCTCATTTAAACATTCTCACATCAAACCATTTCCCTCGCGGGGGAAATCACACATCTATCTCAAAATCTCTTTATTCACATTCATTAGCCTTTTATTTACATAACTCCCCCTTCTCTCCTCTCGAGCCTCAGTGGTCAGGAAGTCTTCTGTCCCCTGTCCTCCGCAGGGGGTCCAGGCTCTGTGGCTCCGCACCGCAGGGGGCTGGCTCTCCTTCATCGTGGTTAAATCACATATGCAGTGTCCAACATATACATGTCTCACAACACAGCCATACTCGTGAACGAAAGGTGTGCACGAAAAACTGCGCATGAGCAGAGTAAGCGTGCAAACGCCATTTTGAAGGCGCTAAGATGGAGTCACCCTAGCCGCCATTTTGAGTGAGACCGGTAGACCCGCCCAGAGCGACGTCACCAGTGTCTCCTCCTCCTGAGGGCAGAGATAACTGCCTCCATCTTGTGGTCAACTATAGGAGTTGCATTTCTTGCATGAATGCACACTCGGATTAAAGCAGAGCAAATCTATTAAGCTGATTTATAATCAAACAGAGCTTCCAAATTAACTTCAAATCAATCCGAATTATCCAGAACAACCTAAATTTAAACCCAAATCAAAGTTTTATTCCAAGAACAAAAAGGTAAAAGCAACTTGTGGGTTTAAAGTTTGTTCTCATTGGTGGAAGAGCTTTTGACTGCATATTTAAACAGTGAAAGAACATAAAAGCATAGACTTTGTATTTACTCACGTATGTTAACCACATATTTTAATCTTTTTAGTTAAAAGCATGTATTTACACATCTTACGCTAAAAGTCTGCAAACTTTTGAAGCCATATATATATGTGTTTTGTTTTAAAGATCACTTTGTGCGGTTTCTTTCACAGGAAGCCATTCAACTTAGGGATTCAAATAAATGACAATGTTCATTTAGATTCAAGTTAATGTTAATCCTGTGCATGTTGGTAAAGGATTTAGTGATTTACTAAATATTTAACCAAAAACTTTTTTTCTAAAACTAGGAAACCACATTCAGCAATTAACACTTGAAAGCTTTAGCTTATTTACAGTCAGTGTTGCTTTTGATTCATGTTTTCTCCCCAGGAGAAGGAAAACATTTAACCAACTCACTATTTCTCACCAGGATTTGAAATAAGTCAAAAGGTGAACACTTTGACTAGTCTGTAAATTTTTTTTTTCTTCTCTTTTCAAATAATCATTAACTTTAATCCTAAGGAAGCCTTAGTGACAATACGCGAAGACAGTTCATTTGTTTCCTAACTTGTAAATATTAAAACATTTAAAGCCTTTAAATGGAGATAAGCTTTAACAAATAAAACAAAGCCAATTCTAACTTTAAAACAAAGTGAAGACTTACTGTATACTGTAACTCTAAAGCCTTAAAGCATTTAACCTTTTCTATTTTTGTTGCTTTCTTTTGTAAATAAAATCATTACTTTCAAGTGAGATTCAACAAAAAATTCATAACCTAGTTGAGGACTATTCCAAAACTACACTTTGATAACTGAACTGAAAGAAGTCAATCGGCACAAAATTTTTTTGTTTTGTTTTTGTCTTGTGAAATACAAATCAAAATACAGTGTCAACAAATACGTTAACACATATTCCACATTTCTAAAGAATTTCCAAAAAAATTTGCTTTCCTTCTTACAAGCCTGGAAGTTGAAACAAACTCCAAAAAAGGAAACTTGTAATTACCCTCACTGTAAAACAACACTCAAGGTTAACTCTTGACTCACAACTTTAGCTATAATCAGCAAATTGATTTCAAGCTAAGCGTTACATAAACGGTCAAACATGTCAAGTCCACTTGACGAATTAAATGACCTTCAAGTAACATTGGAAGAGTTGGCTTCCGACCTTGTACCCGGTTTCTCCAAACAAGTTCAGGATACTCCACCAAAAGATTTGAAGCAAATCACGAAAAAACTTTTAGATGAATGTGAAACTAACCCACCGAAAGCAAAGGAAATCCCAGGTGTGTTAGGGAAGTTTGCACTAGCACTAGTTGCAAGGCTAAAACGAGCTGAAACCCAAGTACTCTACGCTGAAAAGGAACTGGTGAAACAACAAACAACCATCCTTTCTCTTCAGGAAGAGAACAAATCTCTTGTGAAAAAGCAGGAACAAGCTCACATAGAGAAAGAAGACACCCAAGCTACGCTTGATCAGACGTTGCTAAATCTGGAACAAGCAGAAGAAGAAAAGCAACGACTAGAAGACGACAATACCTCACTTCAGCAAGAAAATGAGGACTTGAAAACCGCCCTGCTTCACAAAGAGAATCAACTCAAGGAAGTTGAAGGTCAATTTGACGAAACAAACTCCGACTATGGGAAATGTAAACTGCTCCTACAAGAAGCACAACAAGGCCTTCAGGACGTCAAAGAAGAGCTGGAAGACCACCGGAAACAAAGGGATCTGAGACCAGAAGCCATGAACAGGCCGGTTCCCTCGACAAAGGGGGGCATCCCATCATGGGATGGGGACTCCCCCGGCACACACTTATCTGACCCGTTCAGACCCGAACGGCAACGTGAAAGACATTTGTAAATTCCAGCCGATAGAGATCTCAATAAGATCGCTCACCACGTCACGAAATTTGACCCCTCAACCAGTGGGTCACCTGATACCAGGGCTTATTTGCAAGACATCGACTACTACTTGCGTAAATACCCTGATGCTACGGTTGACGATCGCATTTATTTGATTAAGTTGACATCCAACAGGTCGGTATCAAAATTTATAGATCGGCAACTATTTGACATCAAGATGAACCACCGGAAACTCTACGAAGCCATTGAAAAGGAGTTCTCCGACGACTGCTTACAGTCAGGGCTAGCGACAGCCCTAGCTGTAAAACAGGGTCACTTAGAGCCCCCACAGGCATACTACCAGCGACTCCTGTCGCTGGTAGTATGCCTGTGGGGGTAGTATGCCTGGGGTAGTATGCCTGGGGTAGTATGCCTGTGTGTGTATTCGGATCTCAAAACATGCCTGAGATGGAAGAAGACCACAATTTCAAGGCTCTGTTCATTCAGAATCTCCATCCCACGATTGGACACCACCTTGGAGTCATGACAAAGACAAACTCGATAAACCAACTAAGAGAGTTCGCACATTATGCATTCCAGAAACAGTGACAAAGCAATCAGAAGCATACCGAGTCTACCGCGGTGCTAGCTGTCAACACCGCATCAGACACCCTGGACCTAGAGGGCGCCCCAAGGCCAGCCCCTGTTCCAGCACCTCAGTCACAAATAAAACGACGACAGTCCTCTAGTCAAGATAAGTGGAGTCTTGACCCAGAAAAATTTTTGACACCAAGTTCCAAGCCAACATCACCAAAACCTGACTACCGTCGGAGGCTAAGCCCACCAGGTAAGTCACGAGAATATGGTACGGATACCCGGGATGACAGATATCGATTTCGAGACTCGCATAACCGCGGGAGGTGGTCACCTCCCTCGTACCGCCAGAAAAACTTCTACAGGGAAGCAAGACCTCCCCCTGGTAAGTTTAGCTCCAAACCCTGGGAGAAGAAAGAAAAGCCCATTTCCAGCCGAGAAGACCTGGAAACTTTCCAACGTATACTTGACGAACTGAAGAGGAAAAAGGAGGCGAAAGAGGACAACAAATCAGATGTCCTAGCCATAAATATTGTGACCACCCCAAACGACCCTTTGGGTTTGCCACAAGTCAACCCTGAGGAATCTCCTACTACAAAGAGGAAGGATACCGAAGACACAACCGAGCATCCTCCACCCAAAACTCAGGAGAAGCTCCAAAATGCAACGCCACCCAGTGCCATTTTGGTAGTCCAGCTACCTGGGAAACTCCACTCCCCCGAAACCGGCGACTCTTTGATCTGCGTTGAACCACCGGTCCAAGAATTTCTGTGTGATTTGACCGAGAGGGGGGTTGCACGAAAATTTTTCCTGTCATTGACCCTGGAAGATGTGATGACCCATGAAGCCCTACTGGATACCGCAGCGGACATCACACTCATGTCGCGTGACCTTTTTGAACACCTACGTGTCACTGCTAACCTTGCGCACAAAGAATTGAAACTAAGACCTTGCTCCTTAGCTATTCAACCTTATGCACCCTCAAACACAACTGTGTCACACATGTCATTGATAAAAAGATAAAAATCTCCATTGGGCCCATGACCTTGATCCATCCGGTCTATATGTCCAATATCAACTCAATTCCATTGCTGATAGGCAAGGATCTACTTAATCGCTTTGAGCCTCTGATAGACTTCAAGAATCTCAAGCTATGGGCTCAAGTTCGACAACCTCTTCCAATCACTCTACCTGAAGCAACCAGATCACAGTGCTACACTCTTGACACCTTGGATGTTCCAGGAGTCAACCCACTCGCACTGCTGACCCAACAAAGTTTGACGGAAGGTAACCTTGGGGACCAGGCTGAAACAGGCACCCCTTCCCATGTCACCACATCTGACAACTCAACCTTAAATGAACACAGTTCTTTCCTTTGCACCCTAAAATCAGGGGCAGCCAACGAAGAGTACTGCCCCCCAAGTAGTCAAAGGACTAGTTATCCAAAGCTCCCACGTAGAAGACATGGTACTGGCTCTCTGGGCTGATAAATCCGCGATCAGCCAGACACTTTTCGACTCTCTGCACGAGAAATACCCTGACCTTATGGTCACTAACAAGTCTTTTCGTTTCCCTGCTGGGACCAAATCAAACAAAACATTGATCGCCACAAGTATCTGTGCCGTCCACCTTCAGCGGAACCACAGACTGCTGATTCATCCCTTCTTGGTCATTCCCGACCTGCCACATGCAGTCTACATCGGCAGTGATCTTCTTGTGAGACTAGGAACCCAGGTTGATACCATAAACAATGTCTTATGGTCTCTCACCCCAGTTCGAGACGCTCACTCTAAACCAGATCTTGACACTCTAAAGCAGGGGTGGGCAATCATGTGCCATGGAGGGCCATTCCACTGCAGTTTTTCTGTTCCACCCAGTCCCTTTATCAGGTGTTTCCAATGATTAGCAATCCTTGAAGCTGATCAGAGCAAACACCTGCTGAAGGGACTGAGTGGAACAGAAAACCTGCAGTGGAATGGCCCTCACTGCCCACCCCTGCTCTAAAGTCAGACCAGACCATCCCTGAGGCCTGCCAGGTGCTGAACACTCAACATTGTCTCATACCTGCTAAAGTCACGTGCTACCCGGTCCAACTATGCATTCAGACCGGACAGAAACTTATGCATTCACAAGCATTTTTCCAACCGGCTCCTTTGCTTGACGATCTAGGCTTAACTCTGGAGGCCATGCCCCTTCTAAGCCTAGAACACAGAACCACCACGTTGCCGGTAAACAAACCCATGGCAGAGACCATCGTCCTGCCCAAGGCCACGCCTCTTGGCTG
This sequence comes from Pholidichthys leucotaenia, assembly GCA_020510985.1. Taxonomy (NCBI): domain Eukaryota; kingdom Metazoa; phylum Chordata; class Actinopteri; order Cichliformes; family Pholidichthyidae; genus Pholidichthys; species Pholidichthys leucotaenia. The sequence continues at coordinate 111,300,895 of CM035840.1, read as the reverse complement.
GCTCATCACCACAGATTTCCACGATTTTGAACTGACTGTTCCTGTGCTAGGCGGCCTTCCTGATTCTCTTTGGGCCGACTCTCTTGAACCTACAGTCATTTACACTAAGCCTTCTAAGGCCATCGCTCTTGTGTCAATGCCAACCCCTGACAAAGAGTCAGTCGGATGACTTGACCAACAATGACCAAATGCTTGTCCAAGCCATTGAGCTCCTTCCATCGGAGTCCGATCAGCAAACCGATGACAATCCCAGTGACGCTTCACCGAAACCAGTCCTCACTATCGCTGAAGAGATTGCACAGGTGGTAGCTGATGCTGATGCCCTAACCTCTGATGAAGAACGTGAAAAACTTTACCAAGTTCTTCTTAAATACGAACAATCATTCTCCAAAGACTCCTTGGACTGTGGACTGACCACAATCCACTCAGTACGCATTCCTACACCACCTGATGCTCCTCCCACCTGCGTCAGGCAGTACAAGATTCCCTTGGCCTTGTACGGCCCAGTACAAGAAATAATCGATGACCTACTGGACCGTGGCATAATCAGGCCATGCAACAGTACCTACTCGGCCCCCTTATGGCCTGTCCTAAAGCCCAATGGTAAGTGGAGACTCACCATTGATTACAGGAAATTGAACACTCAGGTTCCTCTCTCTAGGTGGCCTATGACTCAACTGGAGCAAGAACTCCCTAGAGTAAAAGATGCCAAATACTTCTCAACACTGGACATTGCTTCTGGTTTTTGGACTATTCCTGTCCAGGCTGAAGACCAGCACAAACTGGCCTTCACGTTTGCAAATCACCAATACATATTCACCCGATGCCCTTTCAGTTATGCCAACTCTCCTGCAGAGTTCAACATTTTCTTGAACAAGGCATGTCCAGATGCCCAAGACAGAGGTAACCTCATCTATGTTGACGACATTCTCATTCGGAGTCCAACTCTGGACACCCACCTCACTGAAATCGACCATGTCCTTGGCCAGCTCACACGAGCAGGAGCCAAAATTTCTCTCTCCAAGTGCCAATGGTGCAAAACCAAAGTCAACTATGTTGGTCTCTTGGTAGGATCCAAAGGGGTCCTACCACAAACGGCACAAATTCAAGGAGTGCTAAACATCAAAGCCCCTACCAACATCTCCGAACTCCGGAGCTTCCTAGGGGTATGTAATTACTCACGTCAGTTCATTGAGGATTATGCAGACTTGGCAAAACCCCTTACAGACCTCCTACAAAAGGACACCCCTTTCATTTGGTCTGAGGCTCAAGAACAGGCTATGCTAGCGTCGAAGCAAAAGTTGTGCACAGCACCATGTTTGGCCTATCCCAACTGCGACCAGCCATTCTTCCTACAAGTGGGGTTTTCTGTCAACTGCTTAAGCGCTGGATTATACCAAATCTACAACCACGACAAACGAGTCGTGGCCTATGCCAGCAAAACCCTCTCTGGTCCGGAACTGAAATACTCGGACTGCGAAAAAGCCCTTCTGACCACTGTATGGGCAGTCAAACATTTCTTCAACTATGTGGGAGGCCAGAGAATCACAGTTGAGACTCACCACCAACCAGTGGTCTTCCTTAACAGTCAACGCATCAGAGAAGGCGTTGTAACAAATGCCAGAATAGCCTCCTGGTTGATGGCTCTACAAAGCTTTGATGTGGAGGTCCGCTACGCACAAAAGTTGAGAAGCCCTCTCGGCACAGACTTGGCTGCCTGCCAACAGTGCTCTGAGGACATTCCAGGACCATCCATTCGTGCAGAGCCACCTACAGTCACTGAAGACCCAAACCATCACTACTTTGACCAGAACATCTGTCCAGATATGGTCACCGCCTATGTCGATGGTTGTTCTTTTCACCATGAAACTCACATTCGTGCTGGTGTGGGTGTGGCATGGTTGAACAATCAGCCTTGTGAACCCCACAACTATCAACTGGGTTCCCAATCATCTCAGTATGCAGAAATCGCAGGTGTGCTCATTACACTGCAACTTGCCGTAGACCATGGCGTTCGCACATTGGTCAGCTGCACTGACTCCAACTACGCACGCCTCAGTTTCACTTGTCATTTAGTACTCTGGAAGGCCAAAGGTTTTGTAACCTCCAACCGCAAACCGGTTAAACATCAAGACCTTTTCAAGGCATGTGATCACCTGGTCACCTCCAACAACCTCCAGGTGTACTGGAAAAAGGTCAGAGGTCACTCGCGCACACCAGGTCAGGACAAAGAATGGAATGACCTTGTGGACTCACTTGCAAAACAAGGAGCCATACAAGGCACGCCCTGGTCCTTTGATTCTGCTCAGGTGCCGATTTCACAGTCCCACCCACCCACCCCTACAGTCTGCGCAGTCACTAGGGCCCAGACTAACAGGGCTCAAGATACGACACAAACCACAGGTCCCCTCGCGGTTGACCCTGTTTTCACTGACGCTGACCTTATCTCTCTTCAAACCCTTGACCCTGCGATCCATAAAATGATGCAGTATCTCTCGGGTCCTGCACTTAAGACCAAGATGGCGCCCACAGCGGTCGACATGGTGCTTCGCTGCGCTCTTTGTTTGTTTTTGTTTGTCAATTGTGTGTCTGCTTGCACTTATACCCGTGAAGAACTTCTAAATATCAGGACTTTCACCCCCACGGACCTCCTCCCAGTTTTTCTAGCCCCTGCCGCCGATCTGGTTTATTGTTTGGCTCGAAAAGTGAGACGGCGAAAGAGAGGTAGACGAGCGGGCGCTCTCGTGCGGCTTCGCAGGAGAGGCTCGCGAACGGCGCTGCCTGGCATATTTCTGTCCAATACCAACTCTCTCTCTAACAAGGTAGATGAACTGAGACTGCTGATGCGTTTTAAGGACCTCGCCTCCTCAGCTGTCCTCTGCTTTACTGAGACCTGGCTCCGGGAAAATATACCGGACAGCACGCTGCGCCTCGACGGCTTTCAGCTCTTCCGTGCTGATCGTGACACAGAGCTTTCCGGCAAGACCACAGGAGGCGGAGTCTGCTTCTACATCAACTGCAGCTGGTGCTCTGATGTAACGGTAATTTCCAAACACTGTTCTCCTGCCTTGGAATTTCTTGTTATCAATTGCAAGCCTTTTTATTCCCCGCAGGAGTTTGCTTCTTTTATAATGATCGCTGTGTACGCCCCTCCCGACGCGGACACGCACGAAGCTCAGCGCGTGCTCGCGGATCACATTCAACACACAGAGCGGATTTTTCCAGACTCGCTGATTATTGTGGCTGGCGACTTTAATCAGTGCAATCTGAGCCACGATCTCCCCCGCTACAAACAGTTTATTAAATGCCCCACCAGAGGATTAAACACACTGGATCACTGTTACACCACAGTGAAAGACGCATATCGCGCTGTCCCTCGAGCTGCGCTGGGATTATCTGATCACGTGATGGTTCACCTCATTCCCACATACAGACAGAGATTGAAGCTCACTAAACCTGTTGTGAGCACTACGAAGATACGGACCAGTGATGCTGAGGAGAAGCTGGAAACGTGCATGGAAATATCTGACTGGGGCATGTTTAAAGGAGCCATGCATGATCTGGATGAGTACACGGACACTGTGAACTCATATATCCACTTTTGTGAAGAGAACATTCTTCCATCACGCACCAGGGTGAGTTACTCTAATGACAAACCCTGGTTCACAGCTAAGCTCAGACAGATCAGGAAGGAGAAGGAAGCAGCGCTGAAAAGTGGAGACAGGGACTGCTACAGGGAGGTTAAATACCGGTTTAACAGAGAGCTGAAGAGGGCTAAATCTGTGTATTCAGAGAGACTCCAGCAGCAGTTCACTGCTAATGATTCGGCTTCCGTGTGGAGAGGACTGAGGCAAATCACCAACTATCGACCTAAGGCTCCTAAAGGTCAGGATGACAAAGCCCTTTGTCAAAGACTGTCCCAACACTATGCCTGTTTTGACACCTCGTCATCTGTATCCAACTCCCCCCCTCCCTCCAGCTCCACAGCCTCCACATTCCCTACTTCATTTAAGGCACCCCCCCCTCCCCCCTCCCCTTATCATCAGTGAGCAGGATGTGCTCAAACAGTTCTCCAGACTGAACCCGCGCAAGGCCCCCGGCCCAGATGGCGTGTCTCCCTCCACCCTGAGACTCTGTGCGAAACAGCTGGCTCCTGTCTTCACAGACATTTTTAACACCTCCCTTAAGTTATGCCACGTGCCGTCCTGCCTCAAATCCTCCACCATCATCCCTGTCCCCAAGAAGCCACGGATCACTGGACTTAATGACTACAGACCTGTAGCGCTCACCTCTGTAGTCATGAAGTCCTTTGAGCGCCTGGTCCTGTCCCACCTCAAGTCCATCACCACCCCTCTCCTGGACCCGCTGCAGTTTGCCTACCGAGCCAACAGGTCTGTAGACGACGCAGTCAACCTGGCCCTCCACTCCATCCTGCAGCACCTGGACTCCCCGGGAACCTACGCCAGGATCCTGTTTGTGGACTTCAGCTCCGCATTCAACACCATCCGCCCCGCTCTGCTCCGGGACAAGCTGTCCCTGCTCAACGTGCCTGACTCCCTCTGCAGGTGGATCATCGACTTCCTGACGGACCGGAGGCAGCATGTGCGGCTGGGAAAGACTGTCTCAGACTATACTAGCATCAGCACCGGATCACCCCAGGGCTGTGTACTTTCCCCCCTACTCTTCTCCCTTTACACCAACTCCTGCACCTCCAGCCACCAGTCTGTCAAGTTGATCAAGTTTGCGGACGACACCACCCTCATCGGGCTCATCTCCAACGGCGACGAGTCCGCCTACAGGAGAGAGGTGGCCCAGCTGGCGTCCTGGTGCAGCAATAACAACCTGCAGCTGAACGCTCTGAAGACAGTGGAGATGATTGTAGACTTCAGGAAAGTCACTACTCCTCTGCCCCCCCTCACCCTCTCAGGCTCTCCCATCACCACTGCTGATTCCTTCCGCTTCCTAGGCACTACCATCACCAGGGACCTCAAATGGGAGCTGACCATCAGCTCACTCATCAAAAAAGCCCAGCAGAGGATGTTCTTCCTGCGGCAGCTGAGGAAGCTCAAGCTACCCACCAAGATGTTAGTGCAGTTCTACACAGCCATCATCGAGTCCATCCTCACCACCTCCATAACCGTGTGGTACGCAGGAGCCACTGCCAGGGACAGACTAAGGCTGCAGCGCGTCGTGCGCACTGCTGAGAAGGTGATCGGCTGCAAGCTCCCATCTCTCCTGGATCTGTACATCTCCAGGACCCGGAGGCGTGCTGGCCGGATCATAGCCGATCCCTCACACCCTGGTCACGTACTGTTTGCCCCCCTCCCCTCTGGTAGAAGACTTCGGTCCATCCAAACTAAAACCTCCCGTCACATGAACAGCTTCTTCCCCTCTGCCATCAGACTGCTGAACACTAAGTGACTTATTGACTCTCGTGCACCATGTACAGCAGCTCAACCAGACTCATGTCAATCATCACTGTTTTCTTCCTGCATTACCGACTGCACTATATAGTTCTCCACAGTATCTGCTGCTGGCTAATATATTTTAACTGTTGACCAGTATCACTTAATCTTATCCTACACTTTATTACATGTATAGTTTATTTCTTTTATCTTATCATGTTTAATGTTGCAGCATTGTACCGAGACAAATTCCTAGTTTGTGTACTACATGAACAATGGCAATAAACCTGATTCTGATTCTGATTCTGATTCTGATTCTGATTAATGCACCATCCGACTCGGATCTCGCTGACACTCCAGACTTAAAACCACTTTTTGCTGCACGATCGTCCTTGCAGCTGCGAAATAGCATTCTAGTTCATGTTTCCGATGAACTCCTTGCACCTGCGCTTGTGGTCCCTCATAACCAGAGGAGGGTGATGATTGTTCATGCCCACAATCTCCCAACTGCAGGACACAAAGGCGTCAAAGCGACGTACAATGCGTTCAAACAAGTGGCATATTGGCCATACATGTGAAAGGATGTAGCGGACTACATCAAGGGATGTCTTGTATGTTGCCAGTTTCAACCGACCAACCCGATTCATCGAGCACCCCTACAGAAAAGAGGCATTCATTCCCATGGTCTGACCTCCAAATTGACTGGGTAGGTCCCCTTCCACAGTCAGCCAGAGGAAACAAATACTTCCTCACAGTCACATGTGCTTTCACCAAATGGGTCAAGTGCCTGTCTGCTCCTAATGACACGGCAGAAACCACGGCCTACTTGTTGATGAACCATGTATTCTCTAAATTTGGTCTGCCAAGCCGAATCAACTCTGACCGCGGCACTCATTTCACCACCGAAGTCATGCGACAACTGTGGGAAACCTTGGAAGTTAAAGCTAACTTCCATATTAGCCACCACCCACAATCCTCTGGACAGGTTGAAAGAACCCACCGAACTGTGATCAACATACTGAAGAAGTATGCTTCACCACACCAAAAAGACTGGGATGTAAAACTCCCGCTGGTCTTAATGGCCATCCGAGCCACACCCCATGAAGCTAGGGGGGTGTCACCTTTTGAAATGATGACAGGCCGGCAAATGACTTTGCCCCTGCATTTACTCTACCAACCTGGAGAAGCCAGTGTTGCCACAGCTTACACTACCCACCAGTACATGACTGACCTGACCAAACATCTCCAACAGACTTTTGCCTTTGCCCAAAGATATTTGGACCGATCAGCTGAAGGACGCAAAGCCTACTACGATCGGAAAGCCTCACATGACGAACTCCAAGTGGGAGACAAGGTTTTCTATTATGCTTTCATTCCTCAGACAGGACAGACCAACGCACGAGCAGGAAAACTCGCTCAGAAGTTCCTCCCCAGGTGGACAGGTCCACACACGATCACAGATAAACTCTCTCCGGTCATTTACCAAATCAAAATAAGCAAAGGTTGCCAGGACCCCATCTCCAAATGGGTCCATCGTAATCAAATCAAAGCTTACAAAAACCCCATGGGATTCGTCGGGGACAACACTGTTCCATTAAGTCAGTAAACAAACCTAAAATCTTGTTTGCGGCCGATAGATGACTGTTAGCTGACTGTCAGCCTCAGGCACGCTCGGTCGCATTTCTCTTCCCTCAATCAGGTAACTGCATTAAACCTTCAAAAGGAAAGTTAAAGGCCAAATGTCACGTAATTTTTTTTTCCAAATGCCAACGAATTTTGATAAAATACACATAGCTTAAACCAAATATTCATACCGGAGACCATATCGCCCACCCGTATTTACATAATTGCACAAAATACACCAGGCGAAGGCCCCCCTAGCGGCTGTCAGTGTGTGACAGCCAATCCAGACCGCGGCCATGTTGTTGACGTCACAAATTTCACCCTGGCTGCCCTGCCTATCCACATTCACACTTATCAGCATTGGACAATCATGACGGAAAGTGACAGCGATTGTGAACAAATTAGTTTAGTTTTGTCCTCTGGTGAATCGGACTTGGAATTCAGGGAAGACGACACCCCAGATACTGATGACAGTGGTTCAGACAGTGACAGAGGCATAGAACCTTACAGGTTCGAGCTGTCCGAGACGGAATCAGATGCTTTGTCTGATGACAACAGTTCCGACGATGACCAGAGAGCAGAACCAGTGGAAAATGTCATTGAATTGGGCATTAATCGCCTCCAGAATGTTGAATGGTAAGCCAAAAGAAATCTGTGATGTTTAAATTAATTATAACCACCGGCAAAATTGAGAAGCCGAAGGGGGTCTGTCGAGGGCGCCCCATAAATATCGATTTTTCGGAAGCCATTATTATGACGATACAGTGAGGCGCTAGCTTACAGTAGAACCCTTTCTTTCCTCATTCAGTTGTAGCAACAAAATCAAGGATGAAATGGAAGTAATTGTGGAAAATGACTTGTATTAAAATCCCCAGGATCGTGTGTATAGGGCCATAACCCTGGGTAATAAGGGACACTTTTCTGCGTCCTGCTCAAAATAAAAAAAGCAGAATTACACTTAAAACACATACCTGTCAAGGCATACCTCATGCCTCCCTTATTGGGGGGCTTTCACACCTGTACTGAGTACTTAAAAACTGTATTTATCGGCAGATGAAAGAAAACTGACCCCCCCCCCCAAAAAAAAAACCCTGCAACATGACCTATTTCAAACATATTTATTCAAATGTACACTTTTATGGACACAATCTTGAGCCACAACTTTTTGGTAATGTGAAAATAATAAGCCAAGTAGCACAAAAAAAATAAAATAAAAAAAATACAAAAATATTTTTCAAATTTACATTAGCACAAGGTAGATTGCTTAATTTGAAAGTACACAATAAGAATTATTCTGAATATAGTTCTTAATTGTCAGCTAGATACTGTATATACACTTGGAATTAAAGAGTTTTTATTTGTCAGCTTTGTTACACTAATGCACTTGGATGAACTTGAAACAAGAAAATGTTCACTGATGCTGCTTGTTATAGTTCCAAGTAGCAGCCTTTGCTGACTCTAGCATTTCTGAAGTGGCAGATCAGATCAGGTGGCAGATCAGAAGTGATCTGCCACCAATGGGGGTAGATTGTGCCCTGCCACAAAAAAATGACAAACCATCACTTCTGCTAGTGATGCATTGGATTTGGAAGGCGATTCCTCTCTGTTCCGGAGCCACAAGACAGTAGAAAGTGTGAGGCCATCAGCCTACTTCTCACTGTAGTGATAATAGCTCACGCTGAGCGCTCTGCCCGCCCCGGCCATCAGCCTAATGATTGAGTCCACACTTCTCACTGTAGTGAGAATAGCTCACGCTGAGCGCTCTGCCAGCCCCCTAGCTGTGGGGGTCACATACACGACGTGTTCCTCAACACACTCACTAATTTTTTTTCCCGTATATTTTTCTTTTGGGCGTACAGAAATGGCAATACGCCCGTATTTGCTAAAATTGCATTTTCCCCGTACCGTATTAAAATACGGCGAAAACGTATCATTTGACAGGTATGAAAACATTTCCCAGAAAAGTGTCCCTTATTACCCAGCTGTCCCTTATAGCCCCATTTTACGGTATGGGTGAAATATCCAATTTTTTCTTTCTTGTTGCTCACTTCAATCTTCCAGTCTCCATATAAACAATCAATCGGGATACCCCAAGCATCAAACTAGGGTACAATCTGTTTCGTCACTTCTGCCTTCTTCCCCAGGCGATTCCAGGGGCCCTGAGTGGTAACGTCAGGCCAAGCGCGGCAGTTTTAAATTAACGAATGTTCCGGCGTTACTGAAGCATATGCACCAAGACCCGAACGGATCGGTTCCCTTTTATATCTAGTTTCAAGACATTTTAAGGACCCTGTTACGTGACATTTGGCCTTTAACCCAAACTAACTGACTTCCTTAAAATCTAACTTCAAAAGATCCTGCAAAATTTCATTCCGTGTCATCAAGTTACTATTTCAAAATAGTACACACAAACCTCCAATATCACTAGTTTAAGTCAATAATCACAAAACCCTCTAAAGGTGATAAAACACTAATAGCCTAGAGCTCAGTCTCTAACAAAGTTGTTCCACCTCTGAGAATAACTTTCACCTATCACTCAGGTACCTCAAGAAAAGGAAAACCGACAAGAAGCTCAAGATTAAAATGACTCACTTCTATTCGTTTGCCAGGACGATGGCCCTCCTGTTTTTCAGTTTAGCCCTCTACCTAGCACTCTCACCTACTTTCGCCCAGTTAGAACTGGACAGAGCCCAGACAAGAAGTCAACAATCCTTAGGTAGATTCTCAACCACGGCCTCATCATTAGGGCCCCTTGCTAGCCTTAGCACGTCTACTGTTAAATCAGTCAACACCGCCACACTGAAATGCCAGATAGTTGAACCACCAACCGTTACCAAAACTTTGCAAGATACTGTGTTGGTTTTGAATGTTTGCTCCAAAGCCTAGTTCAAACTCAACAAGGTCTTGGACTTGTCACTCTTCATGTTAGAGGGTGACCATGCTCACCCACATCTAATACCTGTGTTTCTTTGAAAGGTAGCTAGAAATATTAGATTTTCAGCTAACACTTTGACAATGAGCCTGCCTTCACTGCTTCTTGCCCCTGTTTCAGATGTCACAAAGTTATTCCTCATTGCCACTCAAAAGAACAATGATGACTTTCCATGTTCGCTCAGTCTTCCAGAACAAAGGTCTCAAACACCCTCTGAGTCAGACCTCTGTGGAACCATGGTTTAGTCCAGCTAAACCAATTCAATTCGAACCTCCTTAAATTAACTCAATATTGCTTAACCTAAACATCTACCTCAAATAAGCAATTAATTTTTGTTTTGCATTCTTTGTTTTGATTTTGATTTTTCTTTATTTTTAGAATTTTTGAAGTTATATGCATGCTTATATACAAACATATATTTTTATATATAGTTCTTGCACACCATTTTGATTTTTGTGCCCATTCAAAATATTTTTGAACAATTATGATAGCTATTTCATTGTAAACCAAAACACCTACCTCAGGTATGTAAAACTACGCATTTTGTATCTTCTTACTTTTGTAACTAGAATTTTTGAGTCATTTCAAGACATATACCTAAGCTTACTACTCCAAGTCAATTTTATAATCTACATTTGTCCATATTCAAATTATTTTTGGAAATTCATGGAAGTCCTTCCAGTAAACCAAAGTCAAAGATCTCTTTTTAGTAATAGATACTGTTTGCATGCTAGTGTGTATGGACATCACAAAAACCTTTTAACCCAGTATTTAGGTCAAGTGTTGCCAAGGAGACAAAGCTGCCATGGGTGTGTACCAACGCTGACCGATGCTCACCATTGCTACAAAGGGGGGATCTGTAGCATCATCGTCTCCTCAAACCAAGACAGAAGATCACTTCTCTCCATTTTACAGGAATTTCACTTTATTCCTTCTACAGGAATACCACTTTTCTGCATTCTACAGGAATATCACTGGCTTTCATATCGACTCATCCAGGCCAGACCCAAAGATGTTTTCCCAGGACCCCAATGTAAACAGTTGCCTCTTGCAGAGATTGTAAGGATCAGAATTTGCTTTTAAAGGCTCAAAGGAACATAAAACTCAGGAGACCAGACCTCCAACGTGAACACTGCATTTGGATAACATCCTCCTTTACAGGAAACCAATGCTCTTAAAAGGGTCATAAACGGCTTAATCAGACGGGTTTATAACCTCCGATGCTTTCCAGATTTGCTTCCAGATACCATGGACCTAAAAGAAATCATCTACAGCTCAACAGTACCTCCTAGCGGATGCCTACGAAATGTGTTTCAGTATGTAGGATGACTTTTTAATTTGTTCTAAACATTAAGTTTCTTTCAGCTTATCCTCTTCTCCCCCGGATCCTAAGGACACTGAGAATCATCCTTTTTATCACTAACCATAGTTTGCTGTACTACATTAAGCTTTGATCTAAATATGAATGCATGTATTATAATTATGTATAAGAAATGTTATGTTCATGAGTGTTATTCAAACAAATGTAATATTAGAGTAATAGTATAAATGCATGATCACCAAATATTAGCCAAGTCATTTAATTTAGTTAGATTTTATATTGAGCACCTAATTTCATAAGAACTGACTGAGTGTTGATTTTTCTCTGCAATTTCATGGGATGGTGTCTTCGTTTGATTGGCTGCTCTCAAACAAAGAAATGTTCTCACATTGGATGACAGCCATTTCAAACTGCTTTTGATAAAGTCGATTGGTCAGTCTTGCGATTGACATCACCAGTTTATGACCAGGCGGGGCCACTTAAAAAAGTAGTTGAAGCTGCTCTGCAGTTAGAAGAAGTTAGAGAGAAAGATTCAGGAAAAAAACACACAGATTCAGAATTAGAACAAGACAAGCAGAAAGAAAAAGAAACACACCAATGTAAGATTAAGTTAAGGAAGAAGAAGTAAAAAAGTTAAGAACACAGAAAAGAAGAAAGAAAGCGATTTTGAAAAAGATTAGGAACTAAGTTAAGATTAAAGAAGCAGAATAGTAATCTAGATCTCAGAGAAAGATTTTATTCCACCGTTTCAATGTCCTGTGTAGTTTTATTTTATCTAAATTGTTCTGTGTGAAGTTTGTCAAATCCTGCATTAGTTTTCTGGTTACTGAGGAGAAATCACCTTTTCTTTAGAGCTTGCTTTTTCAGAGAATCAAATTCTCAAACTTTTTCCTTCACCTCAGAAGCCATTCTTATCCTAGTAAATGTTTTTCTCATTTTTTTAATGACTTTTCACACTGTTAAAGTGGACCTTTAATTTTCCTCGTTTAAAGTGAACATAGACTGTTTTTTTTGACTCTCTTTCTGGCCTCATACCCGCCTGACTGAGAAGTTTCTCCTTCAGTTTTTTGGTCTATCCCGCATTAAGAGACCTCAAATTCGGACTCTTTTCCAAGGACTTGGCATGCCACTCGGTGACAGACCATCCACTGCTGCCATTGTCTGGAGAGCCCCCAGCTGAGTTTACACTTCCACCGCTGTGAGGAAGCATGCAGCAGCCGCTTCCTCCGATGTCCTAACTCCCAACTTGGCCAGTATCGACCCGCTGAAACGTGGACCTACAGCTGTTTTTGTAAGTGAAACTCCTACTTCTCCTATCTGCTGGGTTTAAAACGTGATGTCCGAACAATTACATTACAATTTAATATAGCCCGTATTTCAGGGCTCAGTCTCTTAGCCACAGGATAAAGCTATAAACTGAAGGAAAATTCTTAGTCATTTTTAAGTAACTGCCCTTAATTTTTGTAGATTAATTCAGAAGTCATTTTTAGATAATTAGCTTATGAATTTTCCCCATAAAACTGTGTTGTTTTGTTAGACATTTCAGCCTCATTTACCGTTGAAACATAAGTCTGGTTCCTCCTTGGTTCTACAGAGGTGTAACGCTGGATTTTATGTTCAGGAATCCAATAACGGTGGATGTGATATCGTATGCTGTTATCATTTGAATCTGTTTATCCATCATTTGAATGCCATATCATGTAACCTGAATGAGTTTAATAAAAGGGTGAAGGAGAGAAGTTGAAGAGTTTTCCTTTCGCATATATACACTACCGTTCAAAAGTTTGGAGTCACTTAGAAATTTACTTATTTTTGAAAGAAAAGCACTGTTTTTTTCAATGAAGATAACTTTAAACTAATCAGAAATACACTCTAATATCTAATATGCATTGCTAATGTGATAAATGACTATTCTAGCTGCCAATGTCTGGTTTTTGGTGCAATATCTACATAGGTGTTTAGAGGTCCATTTCCAGCAACTATCACTCCAGTGTTCTAATGGTACAATGTGTTTGCTCATTGCGTCAGAAGGCTAATGGATGATTAGAAAACCCTTGTGCAATCATGTTAGCACAGCTGAAAACAGTTTAGCTGGTTAGAGAAGCTATAAAACTGACCTTCCTTTGAGCAGGTTGAGTATCTAGAAAAAATATTATTTCAAATACAAATCATTATTTATAACCTTGTCAATGTCTTGACTATATTTTCTATTCATTTTACAACTCATGGTGGTAAATAAGTGTGACTTTTCATGGAAAACACAAAATAATTGTCTGGGTGACCCCAAACTTTTGAACGGTAGTGTATGTTTCCTAATCACGGCAGGAAAAGAACTCACTGAAACTTTGAGACTGATTCATTAAGTAATTGAAGGTACAAAATTAAATAAAATTAAAGTTAAAATTATTGTCCATTGTGACTGGTGCCCCTTTTACGAGTGCTTTTATTTAATTTAGCTGGTGTAGAAGTGACGGTTTAACTCCGCCCCCTTTCACACCCACTATTAAATAAAATAAATAATTCCTGTACCTTGTGACAAATATTTTATTATATAATCCCATTACATCTAACATGCCGACCATGCTGATGTAAATGGTTTTGAATGGTCTGATGTGACACTTGGGTGCCTCTCACCTTCGTTAAATGTACCTGGAGTTGAGTGCCATTCATCATCCGATTCCGTGTGGCACTGTTTACAGTGAAGCGATCATCAGCATGTGATGTGGCCTAAGGACGTCCACTTCTATGCCTTTCTGTGACTCAGTCTCTCTGTTGCAACCTGCTGATGACACTCTGTGACACTCTAAGCTCAGTGGCCACTTCCCTCTGAGAACATCCTGTTTGAAGCCTCGCAATGATGAGGTACTGTTGATCAATTGTGAGGTGCTGTCTTGGTTTCATGATGTCAAAATGTGAACAGCATGATGAAGAGGACTGTTTAAATATCAATTCTAATTGAACCAGAAAATGTATTGGTCAATTCATGGATCAAACACCTGTTGTGAATTTTGCCATTAAGCACTTTGTTAGAGAACAGCAAGTTATGCAAAAAGTACTGAAACATTGAACAGTTGGAAATGTGCATTTGAAAGGTTAGAGAAGGTCAAATTAAGTTCACCTGTAAAGGTTAATAGTGCATTTTAGGTACATCCTCAAATTTCACCAGAAAGCTGAATATCCCTAACTTTTTGGGAGTAGTGTATTTTACCCTATCAGAGGAAAGTAATATTAGAGCAGCTGTCTAGAATTACTGCAAAGTTTTGAATGTGTAAAAATCATTTATCCAACACATTACTCAGTGTTTTTGTTTTATGGCCTGCAAGTTGTGGATGCCGATTTAAGAGATATTCTAAATGTGAAGTAGCCTAAATCATAAAGGGCAGTGCGGTGGTGCAGTGGTTAGCACTGTGGCAGCACAGCAACTCACCCTTGGCTGGGGGATCCTGGGTTTGATCCCATCCCCCGACCAACAGTGATCTGTGTGGAGTTTGCATGTTCTCCCCGTGTCTGCGTGGGTTTACTCCGGGATTTCTCCAGTTTCCTCCCACAGGCCAAAAACATGCAGGTTAAGTTAAATGGAGACTCTAAAGTGGCCCTAGGTGTGAATTGTGAAGGGATAGTGCCATACCGTGGCTGCTTTATCCATCCAGGTTGATACCCTGAATTTCCCCTCTGGGGATCAATAAAAGTACACAAATCAAATCATGTGGAAAAAGACAAAAGCACACCTAAAGTAATATTAAGCAATTCAAAATAATATACTCAAAAATAAAGAGAAAATGTGGCTGTAATTCTAATTAGGAGTTTTCTTTTTTGGCTAATTCGGTCATGTAGATGTAACAGCCATGAAATAAAGAAAAGACATTATTCTTTACAGATACAGAAAACTTTATTAATCCTCAAGGGCCAATTCAGTTTCTACGGTCTACCGACCACTATTCACATACACATTCAAACAGCACAGTTCATGGGAATGAATGAAGCACTCTTTGACCTCCAGGACCAAATAGCCCTGAGTGTGGAAGCACTCAAGACATACTACAGAACAGAAATGGGAAGGGCCATGTGCAAAAACAGTGCTAAAGTGAATAAGTCTCAGGGAAATACAATCTAAAACTGGAATTTAAAAGGGAAAAAGTGAAAAGCACCCAAAGAGTCAATAAAAACATTAAGAATAATAAGTATCTAAAAGGAAAATGAAATCATAAACAGGTTAAATAGAAGCATGAATAGGGCAAGTACTCAGGTCAATGGTAGTATTGCACATAAACAGTGACATTTGCTTATTCTGTTAATGGTTATGAGCAGATTCCCAGCTGGAAGCTGAAAATCATTCATTCACTGGACACTGCTTTTTTCTCCCTGTTTCTCTGCATTAGTTCTCATGAGCAGACTATTTAATAAATGAAAAAAACTGTAGAGGAGCTTGAAATAACGAGGCGATGTGATTCATAAACCAAAGTTTATTATCAGCTCCTCTAACAAGTCTCATCTAGGTGCAGCAGCAGAAGAAGTAAGAGAGCGAACACCTTCGGCTCTACGAACTTATACTCGCACATAACAAAAGACATGCATATCAAAAGCTGACATCCCTCTTTATCTTAATCCCCCCATTGTCTTCGTACTCCTCCGCCTGGCCCTGGGGGGTCAGGGCAACCCATCCGGTCTCCACCGCAGTGCCTTGGATGCTCTTTGATGTTCACTGGCGGTTGAGACTCTTTGTCCTGTTCTGAGGTGTGAAGTCGCCTTACATATGTAATCACCAAACATTCTCACATGCTTAAACATATGTTGGTTATGGAATATATGATTAATATAGACCACAGCCCCCCCCAAACGACTAAGAAAAGGACAATAGAAAAATTCACAGTTTAAGATAATTATTATGACATACTAACTGCTACACCTCTTGCCACAGAAGAAACTTTCCAGCAGCCATGCTCCTAAGAGAGTTAAGTGGTAATCATAACAGCATAGTAAAATCACAAGTCAGTCCTAAACTGTTACAGCACAATGAGTGAACAACTGTTGAGTAGTTTGCATCAGTCTCTGTGCCGTCTGGGTTTTAATCTTCTCCCGAATCTGCTGTGGGTCCGCTTGGGCGTCCTGCTGGGACCTTCCTGTAAGGAATCTGCAGCTTGGGAAGGAGAGTGATTATTTGTTCCCTGCAGGGGGGCTGAGTCTTTTCTCTTGGGGGGTCTACCCCGCCAAGGTGCTCTCGCCAACCGTGCAGGCTCGTCTCTCAACAAGAAGGCAGGTTTAAGTCTGTCAATGCTGTTTCTTTTCTATCCCCAAAATCAAGCACAAAGTGTTTATCACCAGGTTCCAGCACTCTGAATGGTCCATCGTATGGTGGGCGGAAAGTTGGTTTTAAAGCTTCATGCCTAACAAAAACGAATTCAGCGTTTTTTAAAGCTTGGGGGACAAAAACCCATGGAAAAGAGTGATGTGCCGGCCCGGGGAGAGAGTCCGGTCCGTTGCTGCCTACAAACCTCGGGGCTGGAAAATGCCCTGGCTCTGGGTTCTCTGGTAAAAATTCACCTGGGAGCCTGAGAGGTTGTGCAAAAACTAATTCTGCTGGAGAGGCGTCTAGATCCTCTTTGGGCGCAGCACGCAACCCCAATAAAACCCAGGGAAGTTTATTTACCCAATTTGTATCCGTTAGTGAGGCTCTGAGGGCAGCCTTTAAAGATCTGTGAAAACGCTCGCATAACCCATTAGCCTGAGGGTGATAAGCGGTGGTGCGGTGAATTGTTGCCCCTAAGCTGCTGGACATGGCTGACCAAAGCTCCGAGACAAATTGAGGCCCCCTATCGGACGTGATGTCCGATGGGACGCCGAAACGTGCCACCCAGTTTGTCAAAAAAACGCGAATGACTTCCTCCGCTGTGGTTGACGCCAGAGGGACTGCCTCTGGCCAGCGCGTGGTGCGGTCTATCATTGTTAACAGGTGTGTGAAACCTTGGGAGGAAGGTAGTGGCCCCACGAGGTCGACATGAACGTGGTCGAACCTTCTAGCAGGGATTCGAAAAGGCTCCAGAGGGGCTTTTGTGTGTTTGTGTACTTTGGCGCGCTGACAAGAAATGCAAGTCTTTGCCCATTCTTTTACGTTTTTGCGCAGGCCAGGCCACACAAACGTTTCGGTGGCCATTTTAACTGAAGCGCGCACACCTGGGTGCGCGAAGGAGTGAATCGAGTTGAAAATACGGCGGCGCCATGCAGCTGGAACTAACGGGCGAGGTCGGCCGGTTGAGATGTCAGAATCAGAATCAGAATCAGAATCAGGTTTATTGCCATTGTTCATGTAGTACACAAACTAGGAATTTGTCTCGGTACAATGCTGCAACATTAAACATGATAATATTAGGGGAAAGACTGGGCAAGAAAGAATGGGCAAAGACTTGCATTTCTTGTCAGCGCGCCAAAGTACACAAACACACAAAAGCCCCTCTGGAGCCTTTTCGAATCCCTGCTAGAAGGTTCGACCACGTTCATGTCGACCTCGTGGGGCCACTACCTTCCTCCCAAGGTTTCACACACCTGTTAACAATGATAGACCGCACCACGCGCTGGCCAGAGGCAGTCCCTCTGGCGTCAACCACAGCGGAGGAAGTCATTCGCGTTTTAGGGGGGCATATTAGGGGGGGCACACCGTTGCGTAGACCCCTTTTCTCCAGCCTTAACCCTGTTGGTCCAGACAGGAGTGCGCGCACGTCCGCGTCACTACTTTGTTCCTCTGCCATGGCTGCATAATCTATCCCTGCGTGGATTGGTGCTGCGTATGTGTCCACGTTGGCGAAGAGTTCCACGGCTGAGGTAGTATAATCTGTCTCCTCGCGCTCTGGCGATGTCACAGCGCGAGAGAGGCAGTCTGCTACCACGTTAAGTTTGCCTGCCACATGTCGAATGTCTGTGGTGAACTCTGAAATCGCAGCTAGCTGTCTTTGTTGCCTGCCTGACCACGGTTCGGAAATTTTAGCCATAGCAAAGGTGAGCGGTTTGTGGTCTACAAAAGCCGTAAAACGCCGCCCCTCTAACCAGAACTGGAAGTGGCGGATGGATAAATGGAGCGCTAGTAGCTCTCTGTCAAAAGTGCTGTATTTACGCTCAGTTTGGTTTAGCGATTTGCTAAAGAATGCCAAAGGTTGCCAGATTCCGCCGACGTGTTGTTCTACCACTGCCCCTATGGCCAGGTCTGAAGCGTCTGTGGTTAGCGCAATGCGGGCCGAGGGATCGGGGTGAACCAACAATGTGGCATTAGCTAGGGCGCTTTTTACTTCCGCAAAGGCGTGTTCGCGCTCCGGGGTCCATTCGACCGCGTTGGAAGGTTTTTGTTTTCTGAGCGCGTCATATAGGGGCTGCATGAGCTGAGCTGCGTGGGGGAGGAAGCGGTTGTAAAAATTAACCATGCCCAAAAATTCCTGCAGCGATTTGACCGTTTGTGGCCGTGGGAAACTTTTTACTGTGTGAACTTTGTCTGGAAGTGGGACTGCCCCCTTCGGAGAAACTCTGTGTCCTAAAAAATCAATTTGTGACACGCTGAATTTGCATTTGGCTGGATTGATTATTAACCCGTGCTCTTCTAGTCTCTGAAAAACCATAGTGAGATGCCGCTCGTGTTCTTCCTCAGACGAGCTGGCTACCAGCATATCGTCGAGGTAGACAAACACGAAAGGGAGGTCGCGTAATACTGCGTCCATCATCCGCTGAAAGGTTTGAGCAGCGCCTTTGAGGCCGAAAGGCATCCGCAAAAATTCAAAAAGACCGAAGGGGGTTATTACAGCTGTTTTAGGAATGTCCTCTGCTCGAACTGGGACTTGATGATAACCGCGGACCAGGTCTATTTTTGAAAAAATGCGCGCACCCGCCAGATGTAGTGAAAAGTCTTGAATGTGAGGAATTGGGTAGCGGTCATGCGCTGTCGCATTGTTTAATCTGCGGTAATCGCCGCACGGCCTCCGAGAACCGTCGGATTTCGGGACCATGTGAAGTGGTGACGCCTAGGGGCTTTTCGAGCGTCTGATAATGCCTAATTTTTCAAGGGTGGTAAACTCGTCCCAAGCTATGTCAAGCTTGGTCACGTCTAAGCGCCGAGCTTTGGCGAATACGGGTGGGCCCGTTGTGGGAATAAAGTGTTCGACCCCGTGTCTAGCCACTGTGGCTGAGAATTTGGGAATTGTGAGTGCTGGAAATTGGGTGAGGAGTTGATCAAACTTACCTCCTGCTGTGGTGACGCTAGCCTGCACGGGTGGTGGAGAAAGTCGAGCTGAGCAGGGAATAAAAGCAAAGGACAGTGCATTAACCAAGCACCTGTTCGCTAGATCAACTAATAACCCATGTGCACACAAAAAATCTGCGCCCAACAAGTTAAAACTCACCGCCGCTACAACAAATGTCCATCTGTAGTTGCGGCCGTGGATGCAGAGGGGCAGGCTCTTTTCGCCAAAAGTGTCGATGATGGAGCCGTTGGCTGCCACCGCTCCATTGCCCCGGGGGCCCATGGCCCGGTCTGCTTGGGAGGGCATGACAAAACTTAGTTGAGCTCCCGTGTCGATAAGGAACTGCTTGCCGGTGTGTCCGTCCGTCACATATAAAAACTTGCTTTTTTCACCGAGAACCGCCGCTGTTAACAGCTCTCGGCTTCGGCGTTTTCCCGAAATCGTGAATTTGCAGGGGGGAACGCATTTGTAAGCCTTCTCGGTGAAGCGGTGGTGGTAATAACAAACGTCGCTCCGTCTGTTGCATCCTGGCCGTGTCGCTGTCACCGCGGGCTGATGCTGCTCGGTGATTTGTGGCTCCTCGTGGCTCCGGACATCAGCGTTGAGGTCTGCGGATGCTGCTGTGGGTGTCTGCTCCTTGCAGGCGTTGACGAGCCGTTGAACTTTGTGAGCCAGTGTGTGGGAGTCTTGCTGGGTGCTGCATCGCATGTTGGCCAGCTTCCCTCTCATGTGTGGCGGCAGCGTACTGAGGAATATGAAATGGAAGAGGAAGTTGTCATTGTCCTCTTCTTTAAGTTGCAGCAAGTCCTCCATGAGGGCCTTGGGTCTGCCTCCTCTGTGGCCGTAGACCGCCAGGATCCTCTCGGCTCTCTCCTCGGCTGAGGGGACGTAATTTGCCACGATGGTCGCTTTCAGTTCTTTATATTTGTCCTGGGCCGGCGGCCGCTGGATTATGCTCCGCGCACATCTCGAAGTGGCGGCGTCGAGTTTGGCGACGATGTGATAGAACTTTGTATCGTCAGCCGTGATGCCCGCAAGTGCAAACTGGGCTTCAGCTTGCTGAAACCACGAGGCGGGGTCTTCCTGCCAGAAGTCCGGCAGCTTGACGGTGACGGTGTTTGTGTGGACCGTCACTGATGTGTCCGCAGGGTGAGAGTGCCTTGCTTCGGCTCTCTCCGCGGCGCTGGTGCTCGGTTGAGCCCTCTCTATCACTTCTGCCGTGGGGGAACGTCGTCCATCTGTTCCCCTGTCTGCATGGGCGCCAGCGTCTGCCTGGGTCGCCACAGATGAGTCGATCGCGGGGGAATGCCTCTGGTCCATTCTCGCGTCAGGGTCACCAGTGTAGAGGAGCTTGAAATAACGAGGCGATGTGATTCATAAACCAAAGTTTATTATCAGCTCCTCTAACAAGTCTCATCTAGGTGCAGCAGCAGAAGAAGTAAGAGAGCGAACACCTTCGGCCCTACGAACTTATACTCGCACATAACAAAAGACATGCATATCAAAAGCTGACATCCCTCATTATCTTAATCCCCCCATTGTCTTCGTACTCCTCCGCCTGGCCCTGGGGGGTCAGGGCAACCCATCCGGTCTCCACCACAGTGCCTTGGATGCTCTTTGATGTTCACTGGCGGTTCCCTTACATATGTAATCACCAAACATTCTCACATGCTTAAACATACAGTATGTTGGTTATGGAATATATGATTAATATAGACCACAAAAACAAACAAAACTAAAACATCTGTCTTTTTGTCAAAGCCAAGAATATTAAACAGTACAGTTTGATGTTTGATTACATATTATAAAAATGTATGTTGGTTCTTGTGTATCTCCATAAAACAGGAGTCCTGAATTCCTCTTTGTTCGCTCCTCTCAAATCAGATGCAAACAGTTCACACAACAAATGAACCAGAGCAGTGAACAGTAAATGTCCAAATTTCACTTATCATTTGTGTTTTTTACCTGCAGACAGAAATATGCTTTACTTTATATAAACCTAAAAATACATGCAAGAAAAAAAAATAGATCATAAAATTTGCCATATTATTTGAGATGAATTATTTGATGTAGGGATGCACCGATATATTGGCCGAGCATTGGTATTGGCAGATATTTACCTTATTGACTGAAATTGGCTGTCGGCAACTCGGCAATGCCAATATTTTTCTGGTGTGTCCCAGTTGTGTGGAACTGATTCTGTCCTGAAACAGACAACAGTATACAGCTGCAAATTCAGAAAATATCCGGGACTGAACCATTTTATTTCAGTTCAGTTTTTTTAAATAATTCACATTTCTTCTTCTTCTCCTTCTTCTTCTTCATAGCAGTCTGTCGGGGGGCAACAATGACTGTTTCATTTAGATCTGATCAGAGTCCTTCACACAGCTCTGTCCTTCGTCCTCTGCTGCCAGGAACTCCTGACCTCGTTAACCTGGGCGAAGTCCGAGCCATAGCCGATACCAAAACAATCAAGCAACATTGAAACAATCATTAGCAAAGGTATTACTTTTTGTTATCGTTATTGGTATTGGCCCAAAATTTCACAATTGGTGCATCCTAATACATGATGCAAGTATATGCTTTATTAGATCCAGTTTATATGTTGCTGATTTCAAATAAGCCTGTAAAGCACATGCAGCCCTTCTTCTTCTTCTTCTTGCTGTTGTCTTTAGGGGTCGCCACAGCGGATCATCTGCCTCTCACCTTAACCAGCATCTTCCTCTGTAACACCAACCCTCTCCATGTCCTCCTTCACTACATCCATGAATCTTCTCTGGTCTTCCTCTTTTCCTCCTGCCTGGCAGCTCCATCTTCAACATCTTTTGTCCAATTTATCCACTCTCCGTCCTCTGTACATGTCCACGCTATCTCAGCCTTGCCTCTCGTACTTTGCCTCCAAACTGCTCAACCTGAGCTGTCCCTCTGATATACTCATTTAATAATAAATTTTATTTGTAATGCACTTTACATTAAAAATCTCAAAGTGCTACATGTAAAAAGCATAGAACTCAAATTCATCAAAGAAAAAGGAGATAAGAAGATGCAGTATAACCAAAATAAGAAAGAGAAGAGGATAAAACAGCAACTTAAAAATGGTTGATGATCAAATGTCCTGCTAAAAAGAAAGGTTTTATGTCCTTTTTCAAAACTGTCTGTGGATTGTGATGCCCTCAAGGTGTCAGCGAGGGCATTCCACAGATGCAGGGTAGCAGCATAGAAAGCCCTATCCCACAAACACGTTGTGGTTTGTGGTCTTAGCAGTTCTTTGAGGTGTGTGTGTGGGGGGGGGGGGTCATTTCCATGGGTGCACTGGTGAGTGAGGAGGGAGAGCTTATATTCAGTCCTGATGGAAATGGGAAGCCAGTGGAGGGATTTAATAATAGGTGTGATACGTTCATATTTTTGCACCCTCATCAGCACCCTAGAGCTGCAGAATTTTGGATGTATTGCAGTCTTTGGAGACTCTTGCCAGGGATCCTAATGAGGAGTGCATTGCAATAATCCAGTCTGGAGAAGACAGAGGTGTGGACCAGCTTTTCAGCATCTGGGAGGGTGAGAGGGGGCGGAGTTTTGCTATGTTATGGAGGTGGAAGAAAGACATCTTTCTTAGGTGATTAACATGGGATTTGAAGGTGAGGTTTGAATCAATTTTTACAAAGGGATTGGTGACTGATGAGGAGAGGGGGATATTGTGACACAGTGATGCAGGTTATGGATGATGACTGAATCTGGTGAAGCGTACCAACCATGATGGCTTCAGTTTTGGAGATGTTGAGTTGAAGAAAGTTGTGCTCCATCCACGCCTTCCCCTCCAGACAGATGGTGAGAGGTGATGGAGATAATGGTGACGATGATGACGATGATGATGACAATGGTGAAGATAATGGAAATGGAGCTGCAGCAGTGGTTTTGACGTACAACTGTGCCATCGGCATAACAATGGAATGAAATTCCATGGCACCTGATGACCTGGCCAAGGGGGAGCTGATAAATGATGGGGAAATGGGGCCAAGGACTGACCCCTGGGGGACCCTGTAGGTGACTATATGTGGGTTGGATAGAGCCTGTCTAAGGGAGATGTATTCTGTCTGCTTGGTGAGATATGAGTGGAACCAGTAGAGGGTTGTGCTGGTGAGTCCAGTGAGGTGGTAAAGCCGGTTGAGGAGGATGACATGGTCAGCTGTATCATATGCAGCAGATAGGTCGAGGAGGATGAGGAGAGAAGGAGAGCCATTATCAGCTGCCATCAGGAGGTCATTTATGACTCTCACAAGAGCTGTTTCTGTACTGTGTGCATAGTGGAAACCAGACTGGAATTTTTTGAAAAGGTTATTCTGTTTGAGATGATCCTGCAGATAGGTGGCAATTGCTTTCTCCAGTACTTTGGAAATGAATGAGAGATTGGAGATGGGCCTGTAGTGTGATAAGGCATCTGAATTAAGGGTCTTCTTTTTAAGCAATGATCGAATTAATGCCTTTTTAAGAGCCGGAGGGACATGACCAGATTGGAGGGAGTGATTGATAACGGTGGTGATCACTGGACTTAAATTAGAGATGTATGGTTCTAATCTTGTCCCTCCTAGTCAACTCTGCCACCTCCAGCAACGCCGCTGATCGTTTTGGCAGTGCCACCGTTTCCAAACCATACATCACAGCAGGTCTCACTACTGTCTTGTAAATCTTCCCTTTCACTCTAGCTGCTGTCTTTCTGTCACAAATCACCCCTGACACTTGTCTCCACCCAGTCCACCCTGCCTGCAGTCTTTTCTTCACCTCTCGTGCATTTTCCATTGCTTTAGATGGTTAACCCCAGGTATTTAAACTCACCTACCTTTACTACTTCTACTTCTTGCATCGTCACTGTTACACCTGCCTTCCTCTCATTCACACTCATGTATTCTGTCTTGCTTCTACTGACTTTCATTCCTCTTCTCTCCAGAGCATACCACCACCTCTCCAGGTTCTCTTCCACCTGCTCCCTACTCTCACTACAGATCACAATGTTGTCTGCAAACATCATGGTCCACGGAGACTCCTGCCTGACCTCGTCTGTCAGCCTGTCCATCACCATGGACAAAGAAACAAGAAGGGGTGCAGAGCCAATCCCTGATGTAATCCCACCTCTACCTTGAATTCATCTGTCACTCCTACAGCGCATCTCACCACCATCTCGCTGTCCTCATATATGTCCTGCACCACCCTCACATACAGTACTTCTCTGCCACTCCTGACTTTCTAATACAGTACCACATTTTCTCTCTTGACACCCTATCATATGCTTTCTCTAGATCCACAAAGACGCAGTGCAGCTCCTTCTGACCTTCTCTATACTCCATCAACACTCTTAAAGCAAACATTGCATCAGTAGTACTCTTTCTTGGCATGAAACCGTACTGCTGCTCACTGATTGTCACCTCTTCTTAACCTGGCTTCAACAACACTTTCCCATATCTTCATGTAGTTACTACAGCTCTGAACATCACCCTTGTTCATAAAAATTGGTACCACACCCCTTCTTCTCCGCTCTTTGGGCATTCCCTCACTCTCCAAGATTGTGTTAAAAAGTCCACTGTCATCTCTCCTGAACATCTCCACACCTCCACAGGTGTGTCATCTGGACCACCTGCCTTTCCATTCTTCATCCCCTTCAAAGCTGTCCTCACTTCCACCTTGCTATTTCTCTATACTTCCTGATTCACTATTTTGCTTCATTCATTCAAAGCAGCCTCGATCCAAACCTGAGCTGTGGTTCAATGACAGAACTCGTGCAGTCAGACAGGAGTGCTGCAGAGCTGAATGCAGATGGAAGAAGGACAAACTGCAGCTGTCACTGCAGATTTTAAAAGACTGCTGGCATCAGTATCAAAATACTGTCAAGCAGGAAAAAAGCAAATATTTTGCTAATATTTGTTACGATCCGAGTGCTGACTCTGTCCTCGCTCAGGTGGTCCGGTATTTCTCCAGTTCTACCCCATTCTGGGTCTGGTCTTATGGCCTCCTCCGAGGCTTTTATTTTGACAGCGTCTCTGCAGACTTCTGGCTGTCAAAGCCCAGCTGCTCCGGGACAGCTGTATAATATTGCCATTAATTACCTTTTCCCTTTTCCTGATTGGGTTCTGTTCCCCATTTAAGGAAGCAGCTGAGGATTACTCCTTGCTGCGACCTACACCCTATGACATCGTGCACCTCAGAGTACATAGCTGGAGTTCCTATGCCCAACTCCAGTTTCTTCTGTGACTCTGTTCCTCATCCTCCCGTAAGTGCTAACTGCTCAGCATAGGTTCCGTCCTTGCTGCCTTCCCTAGCCAATCTCCCAAGGTAGAGTTCTGTGTCAGAGTTTATGTGTGTGTTTTGCCCTTTGAGACTTATTATTTTGTCATCCTGTATATTCATGTCCTTTGTTAATAAAGACGCAAACTCATCGGTTGACTATAGCATCTCCTTAATGGCTCGCGAGAGCCATTCATGACAGTAGGTCGCAGCCAGACTGAGACGCCAGTCCCGGTGAGTTCTGCCTATTTGGACATTTGTTCTTTCCTGTCTGGGTGACTGCTTGTTGGGGGGATGTCGTCTTTCAGGTGCAGCGTTCGGCACCTGGGCTACGAGCTAGCGGAGGTTCTGGACTATGTTGATGGAACGCTTTTCACCGCTACGCTTTATGACACCCCCAGCGATATATGCCGACACCTGGACCTCGCTGAGGACATTATAATGCGCCTTCCCTGCTATTCCAACCACCCGGAAATGACGGCGAGGAAGGCTGACATCGCTGCGCAACGGGAGAGACTCCGTGGGCTGGAGGGAAAACCCCGGCAGGAAGCCGAAGAGGAGGCATCCTCGCTCCTCATGTCCGGATCCCATTCCTGTCTCTGTTCCGGTCCAGGAGTTCGCACCGCCCAGGCATGATCTCCGTTGGAGTGTGTCGTCATTCGGGAATCCCCCGGAGAAGCTACAATGCACAGCTGCTTCCATCTGGGACCGAGTGGCGGCAGCTCGCTCCGCTGTTCACCCCACGCAGATAATTAGGCATGTGACGGCGGCTGTCAGGCTGGTGGAGAGGAATCCAGAGTTGAGTGACTTTCCTGAGTACGCCGAGCTGCTCGCTTCTGTTTCTGCACAGGAGGGGCGATTCCCGGACCTCACCTTCACCTCGCCATCAGCCAGTGAACGTTGTCGCCACGCTCCAAACAAGACTCAGCGAGAACCCCGTCTGGATCCAGTTCCGGGTCGTCGCAAGGACTCCACCTCTCAGACAGCTGCCACTCCTGCGTCTCGTCTGGAGGGAACCCCCGCAGCCTCTCCCCCCGGGTCATCTTTCCCTGCTGTCCCGTCAGCTCATCGTGCCTGGTTTGGCTCGGCCGTCGTCCCCTCCTCCTCGACGTCTTCCCCGGCTGCTGTGTGTGCCAAGAGTCCTGCTCCGGCGAAGCCCGTCCTTGATCCATCGCGAGCAGCTCCTCCTCGTCTTCCCGGGGGGCCTTCTGTCACCATCAAGCGGGGGAAGGGAGGACTCAAGTCCACTGCGGCGGGTTCCATCAGCCCTCTGGGAATCAGGCAAGTGTCTATTCATTCTCTTCCTGTATTGGGTGAATTGCCTAGTTTGATTCCTGGGGGTGGAGTTCGGGGTTCACAGCCCCCCGAGCTTCCTCCACCTGCTGCAGAAATTAATGACGAACCTGCCACCTTTGTGTCTCCTTCCCCCGAGCGTCCTGCGGTGCCAGGCCAACGCCACCAGAGGAGGAGGGAGCCTGCGGGCCTGGAGAGCCTGGTTCCAGCCCCGCAGCCGTTTCACGGGCAGAGGAGGAGGGAGGACTGCCGTTTGGAACCTGTGCCGACGATGAAGCGTCCCCGGGTCTCCATGGTGGAGCGGTCCGACCCAGCAGGTCAAGGATCTCCTACCCCCACGCCGTGTGGGTCGTCAGCGTGGTCGTCAGCGGGGGAGGATCCTCAGGTTGTGGAAACCATCATGCCGGTTATGAGGCCCGCTGTCGCCGAGTGGGAGCCAGAGGACGTCCTTCTTCATCCTGAGCCTGGATCGCCGAAGTCCTGGATGGCGACAGAACCCGAGATCAGGCAAGTGTTCTACCTTATCTTCCTTCTTTCTGCTCTGGAGCATTTTTTGCCTATCTCTCGGGGAGACGAGCCGGGTGCAGCCGTCCGCTGCATCCGAGCCTGTCTCGCCGGGTTCTGTTGCTACCGGTGATCCTGATCCTGGTCCTTTTCTCTCTCCTGAGCCTTCCCCCAGGGTCACCGGTGATGAGTCGGTCCTAGTCTCTACTCTGGAGGACCTGGGTTCGGGGTTGAAGGCCGTTCCCGGTGCTGTTCCGACCCAGTCGGGGTCCATCGTGGGTGCAGCCGTGATCCAGTCGGGGTCCATCGTGGGTGCAGCCGCGATCCAGTCGGGGTCCATCGTGGGTGCAGCCGCGATCCAATCTGGGTCCATCGTGGGTGCAGCTCGGGCTCACGTGGGGTCCGATGGGAGGACTGTGCCTAATCTGGTGAAGTTCGGAGGTGGAGCTGCAGATCTTCCGCCGATCATAGCTGGACTGTCTCCCTGTTTTTCGTCCATTCCTCGTTTTCGTCCATCGGGGGCCGCTGGGACTTCCCGTCTTTGGTTCGGCCCTCCCTCGCTTTTCCTCTCCATAGGGAGGCCATCTCCGAGTGCTCTCCAGCGGTTCTGGTGGCGGAATGACATGGGTCGACCGCCTGGGACATTGCTTCACCTATTTGGTGTTCTGGGTAGGCCGCCCAAACTAATTCTCTTCCCCCCATTAGCGATCTGGACGCTAGATGCAGGCAGGCCACCTGAACTTGTGGGTTTTTTCTCTATTGCACTCTGCCTCATCCCTCTCCCCAGAGATTGCATATAAGGAAGCCAATTTGGGCTAATTTTTGATGTAAATGTTACTGACTCTAAGTGACTCCACACTTTTCAAGAGGTGTTTATATTTGTGTCTCAGTCACCCAGTTCTACATTGTATCTGAGGAAAGTGTATGCATCAGCTCCTTTGCTCCCGTTTATACCTTTTTCCCTCAGCTTTGTGTGTACATGTTACTGGTAATTTGCGGGCAATATGCCAATGTTATTGCATTGCTTCTAAGGAAGTGAATGTTTTTTTTTTTATGTCTGGTGATATCAAATTTGGCTCACTGTGTTAAGTTGCTATCTTTTGTTCTGCACGGCAGATGATTGCTTTGTTCCTCTGTATGGCCCCATTTAGTAGTTTGTTCGAGGGCCATCTTCTGTATTTCGCTTCTGTACTGGTTGTCGTATTCTGGAGGGGGTTTTTTTCTCTCTCCCTGACTTTATGTCTTGCTTCTTGCCCGTCTGGCCTGGTGGTCTGGTTGACCCTCTGGGTTGGTGGTGGTGGTGGTGGTGGGGGCTTTGATGTTACACGGTGCCTGGAATTCGCCTTGCGAATGGGGGGCTACTGTTACGATCCGAGTGCTGACTCTGTCCGCGCTCGAGTGGTCCGGTATTTCTCCAGTTCTACCCCATTCTGGGTCTGGTCTTATGGCCTCCTCCGAGGCTTTTATTTTGACAGCGTCTCAGCAGACTTCCGGCTGTCAAAGCCCAGCTGCTCCGGGACAGCTGTATAATATTGTCATTAATTACCTTTCCCCTTTTCCTGATTGGGTTCTGTGCCCCATTTAAGGAAGCAGCTGAGGATTACTCCTCGCTGCGACCTACACCCTATGACATTGTGCACCTCAGTGTATGTAGCTGGAATTCCTATGCCCAACTCCAGTTTCTTCTGTGACTCTGTTCCTCATCCTCCCGTAAGTGCTAACTGCTCAGCGTAGGTTCCGTCCTCGCTGCCTTCCCTAGCCAATCTCCCGAGGTAGAGTTCTGTGTCAGAGTTTATGTGCGTGTTTTGCCCTTCGAGACTTATTATTTTGTCATCCTGTGTATTCATGTCCTTTGTTAATAAAGACGCAAACTCATCGGTTGACTATAGCGTCTCCTTAATGGCTCGCAAGAGCCATTCATGACAATATTGTTTTATCTCATTGTCATAATCAACGTGCTTTATTTAACACTATTGACTTTGTTCGTAATACCCCACAGACTGACTGTTTGGAGGCCTCCTCTGAGTTATGCAATGATTTTATGAACTTTTTTATTGATAAGGTGGCCACCACCAGGGCTCTCATCTCAGCTCCTGCCTCTGATCCCTCTGTCTCTGTCCCTTATTCTGCTGTTTTTAATCAGTTTGAACCTGTGACTCTGTCATTTTTAGAGGATGTGGTTGGCCACATTAAGCCCTCAGGGTCTCCCTGTGATGCTGTCCCTCCTAGACTTTTTAAAGAGGTGCTTCCCAGTATAGGCCAGTCAGTTCTCACCATCTTGAACTGCAGCCTGTCATCTGGTGTGGTTCCTGCAAATTTTAAACATGCAGTAGTACAGCCCTTGATTAAGAAACCTGGTCTCGATCATACCATGTTGGCAAATTTTAGGCCTATTTCCAAGCTGCCATTTCTCTCAAAAATTTTAGAAAAAATTGTCTATATGCAGCTGAAATGTTTTCTGGATGAACACGGTATTTTGGAGATTTTTCAGTCTGGTTTCAAAGCTCTTCATAGCACAGAGACAGCCTTGTTAAGAGTTTTTAATGATATTCTCTTAGCATGTGATTCAGGTGAATATGCTGTTCTCGTGTTGCTTGATTTAACTGCTGCCTTTGACACAGTGGATCATCATGTTTTAATTTCCCGTTTGCAGCACCTAGTGGGCATTTGTGGCACTGCTCTCAACTGGTTTAGGTCCCATCTGGCAGACAGGACTTTTAAAGTTAGCATGTCTGGGTTTGAATCCTCTTCTGCTCCTCTGCCGTACAGGGTCCCACAGGGGTCAATTCTAGGGCCCATGCTTTTTTCTGTGTACATACTTCCACTGGGTTCCATTTTTAAAAAGCATGGTATCTCTTTCCACCTGTATGCTGATGACTGTCAGATTTATGTCCCTCTAAAACAAAAAGCTGCCTCATCAGTAAACTCACTCCTGGCGTACATTGAAGACATAAAGTCTCGGATGGCCCTAAACTTCCTAAATTTTAATAAGAAGACCAAAGTGATGGTGTTTGGACCTAGTCGCCCCTGTGAGTCCCTTCCTGTATACTTGGGCCCCTGTACTCCTTATGTTAAATCCACAGCTAGGAACCTTGGTTTTATCATGGACAATGATTTTAAATTAGACACGCAGATTCGTTCTGTGGTAAAATCCAGCTTCTTTCATCTAAGGCGTTTAGCAAAAGTAAAACCCATTCTTTCTAGACCACACCTGGAAACAGTAATCCATGCTTTTATTTCATCTCGGCTGGATTATTGTAACGCACTTTACGCCAGTGTCAGCCAGTCATCTCTTTCCCGTCTGCAGCTGGTTCAGAACGCCGCTGCTCGTCTTTTGACACGATCATCGGCAGCACGGGGGCCCCCCAGGGAATGATTTTGGTTCCCTTCCTGTTCATCCTTTATACTGCGGACTTCTCACACAACACAACACACTGCCATCTACAGAAGTTCTCTGACGACTCTGCGATCATCGAGTACAGAGGATTTATCCAGGACTTGGTGGACTGGTGCCATCGGAACTGCCTCCAGATCAACGTGAGGAAAACTAAGGAGCTGGTGGTGGACTGCCGCAGGCAAGGACAACCCCTCACAGCACCAGTAAACATCCAGGGAACAGACATTGAGATGGTGACATCCTACAAGTATCTGGGTGTTCATCTGAACAATAAACTAGACTGGTCACACAATACCGACGCACTCTACAAGAAGGGACAGCGCAGGCTGTTCCTACTGAGGAGGCTCAGGTCTTTTGGTGTACAAGGGGTGCTCCTGAAGACATTCTATGACACGGTGGTGGCATCAGCCATCACTTTTGGAGTGGTCTGCTGGGGCAGTGGCATTACAGCAGCCGATAGGAAGAGACTGAACAAACTGACCAAGAAAGCTAGCTCTGTCCTGGGGCAGCGCCTTGACCCATTGGAGGAGATAGGAGAGAGAAGGATGGTGGCTAAACTGTCATCTCTGCTGGAGTCCGAGTTCCACCCTATGCAGGACATACTGAACACACTGAGGAGCTCATTTAACAGTAGGCTACATCATCCTAGGTGCACGACCGAGAGGTTTCACAGGTCCTTCCTACCTACGGCTGTCAGACTTTATAACCTAAGCAGGGCTGCTCGCAGAGATAGCAAAGAAAAAACAAAAAACGTGATGACCTAATAGTATTGAATGCAAAAGATGCAACAGACTTATACAAATGGTCCCCTCCAGTATACAACTAGGACAACATCAGTCGCTACGGAGGGTGACAATATGTATGGGTACATATTCATACTATGTAGGATAACTAAATAGACGGTTATGCTGTTTATTCCATCTAGCTACAATGCTCTGCACTGTGTATATATATTTATGTGTACATACAGCATGTATATTCACTGCTCTTATTTTCTTATCTTCTAAATTATTGCTCTGAGTGTTGCTATCCCTGTGCTGTTGCAATCCTGGAATTTCCCCATTGTGGGACAAATAAAGGCTTATCTTATCTTATCTTAACAGGTACACGTGAAAGAGATCACATCACACCCATCTTAGCTTCACTCCACTGGCTGCCCATGTATTTTAGAGTTCATTTTAAAATTCTTTAAATTTTTTTAAAATCCTTGAACGGTCTTACTCCGCCTTACCTCTCTGAGCTTCTGCATCCCTACGCTCCCACCCGGTCCCTTAGGTCAGCTGAACAGCTGCTTTTGGAGGTACCAAAGGTGAGGCGCAAGCTCAGAGGGGACAGAGGACCTTTTCGATCATGGCCCCCAGATTATGGAATGATTTACCCCTGGACATCAGACAAGCACCTTCACTGTCTATTTTTAAAACACGTCTTAAAACACACTTTTACTCCCTGGCCTTCGACCCAGTATGAGACATTGATTTTATTGAATGAAATTGATTTTTATTTATTTTACTTTTTATTTTTTTATGAATTTATTTATTTTTTTACTGTGGTTCTTGTGTTAGCGTCCTTTGTGTTAGTGCCCTGCTTTTATGTTCTCTTGCTGTACAGCACTTTGTGTAGCGAGTGTTGCTTTTAAAGTGCTTTATAAATAAAGTTGATTGATTCATCCTCCTCTCTCGCTCATTTTCCTAATTCATCAGCTCCTCAAAGTACTTCTTCCACCTTCTCAACACACTCTCATCACTCGTTTGTACATTACCATTTCTGCCCTTAATCAACTTGACTTGCTCTACATCCTTCCCAGCTCGATCTCTCTGTCTTAGCCAATAGATACAAGTCCTCTTCTCCTTCCTTAGTGTCCAGTCTCTCATACAACTCAGTATATGTCTTTTCTTTTCATACCTCTCTCTTTGGTATACACCCAGACTCCAAATACTCCTGTCTACTTTCCTCATCTCTCTGACTATCCCACATTTTCTTTGCCAGCCTCTTCCTCTGAATACTTTCCTTTACCTCCTCATTCCATTACCACGTCCCTTTGTCTTATTTCCTATGGCTAGAGGCTACACCACATACCTTTCTAGCAGTTCCCCTCAGTCCTTTTGCTGTACTTTCCCAGTCCTCTGGTAATTCTTCCCTACTGCCCAGAGCCTGTATCAATTCCTTCCTGAACTCTGTCCAACCTTTTCCTTCTGTAACTTCCCCCATTTCATCCTTGGCTCTGCCTTCACTTGCTTTCCAAAGTCATCCTACGGACTACCATCTGATGCTGTCCAGCTCCATTCTCCCCCAGCACCACCTTGCAGTCTCCCATCACTCTCAGATTTCTCCTTATGCATAAAATGTAGTCCACCTGTGCCCCCCTTCCTCCACTCTTGTATGTTGCCCTATGTTCCTCTCTCTTCTTGAAATATGCATTCACCACAGCCATCCTTTTAGCAAAATCCACAACCATCTGTCCTTCCACATTTCTCTCTTTAACACCATACCTACACTGTAAACCTGATGAGTTAGTTAAATTCAAAGTGTCTGAGGAAACCAATTGCCTTGAATCATTTAAGTTTAACTCAACCATTCAAGCACATCTATTTTTTTTCAGCTGAGTAAAATGAGTTATATATAGAGTTAAATGTATTTTTTTACACTAAACTACCATTCAGGTTTTATTTACTCTACTATTTTTTATTAAGGTTTATCACCACATTCTAATTATGACAACTTGCAAAACAACACAGCAGAATTGGCATAGCTGTTTCCTATGGGCCCCTGGTGACTGAGGGACCCCCAAACTACAAACGTAGCCTCAGTGTTAGAGCATCAGTTGCCACTGTGGTACAAGGGGGAGAGACTGCTATAGTTTGTGTCACTGCCCTAGCAGCGACCCTCATATTGCCGAACATGAAAGTTATCTACAACTCAAATATCACAGCAACAAAAGCTTTAACATACACGAGTAACACACAGTTAACTGACAGTCTAAGGAGATAATGCTTATTTTCCAACATTTAACATTTCCCATCAGCCCTTGTGGCTGTATTATTTTTGAGAGATTTAGAAGTACCTCTAGTAAAGTATCTGTAAGTCCATTTAATGATTATGGTTACAATTTTTGAAACTACAAATCATACAGCCGTGGACAAAATTGTTGGTACCCCTCTGTTAATGAAAGAAAAACCCACAATGGTCACAGAAATAACTTGAATCTGACAAAAGTGGTAATAAATAAAAATTCTATGAAAATTAACCAATGAAAATCAGACAATGCTTTTGAATTGTGGTTCAACAGAATTACTTTAAAAAACAAACTCATGAAACAGGCCTGGACAAAAATGATGGCACCCCTAGAAAAGATTGTAAATAATGTGACCATAGGGACATGTTCAACCAAGATGTGTCCTCTAATTAACATCACAGGTGTCTACAAACTTGTAATCAGTCAGTCGGCCTATTTAAAGGGTGACAAGTAGTCACTGTGCTGTTTGGTGACATGGTGTGTACCACACTAAACATGGACCAGAGGAAGCAAAGGAGAGAGTTGTCTCAGGAGATTAGAAAGAAAATTATAGACAAGCATGTTAAAGGTAAAGGCTATAAAACCATCTCCAAGCAGCTTGATGTTCCTGTGACTACAGTTGCACATATTATTCAGAAATTTAATATCCACGGGACTATAGCCAACCTCCCTGGACGTGGCCGCAGGAGGAGACGGATAATACGAATGGTAACAAAAGAGCTCAGAACAACCTCTAAACACATTCATGGTGAACTCCAAGGTCAAGGTACATCAGTGTCAGATCGCACCATTTGTTGTTGTCTGAGCCAAAGTGGACTTCATGGGAGACGACCAAGGAGGACACCACTGTTGAAAACAAATCATAAAAAAGCCAGACTGGAATTTGCCGAACTGCATGTTGACAAGCCACAAAGCTTCTGGGAGAATGTCCTATGGACAGACGAGACAAAACTGGAACTTTTTGGCAAGGCACATCAGCTCTATGTCCACAGACGCAAAAATGAAGCATACCAAGAAAAGAACACTGTCCCTACTGTGAAACATGGAGGAGGTTCTGTTATGCTCTGGGGCTACTTTTCTGCATCTGGCACAGAGTGTCTTGAATCTGTGCAGGGTACAATGAAATCTCAAGACTATCAAGGTATTCTAGAGAGAAATGTGCTGCCCAGTGTCAGACAGCTTGGTCTCAGTCACAGGTCATGGGTCTTGCAACAGGATAATGACCCAAAACACAGCTAAAAACACCCAAGAATGGCTAAGAGTGAAACATTGGACTATTCTAAAGTGGCCTTCTATGAGCCCTGATCTAAATCCTATTGAACATCTGTGGAAGGAGCTGAAACATGACATCTGGAGAAGGCACCCTTCAAACCTGAGACAACTGGAGCAGTTTGCTCATGAGGAGTGGGCCAAAATACCTGCTGAGAGGTGCAGAAGTCTCATTGACAGTTACAGAAATCGTTTGATTGCAGTGATTGCCTCAAAAGGTTGTGCAACAAAATATTAAGTTAAGGGTACCATCATTTTTGTCCAGGCCTGTTTCATGAGTTTGTTTTTTAAAATAATTCTGTTGAACCACAATTCAAAAGCATTGTCTGATTTTCATTGGTTAATTTTCACAGAATTTTTATTTATTGCCACTTTTGTCAGATTCAAGTTATTTCTGTGACCATTGTAGGTTTTTCTTTCATTAACAGAGGGGTACCAACAATTTTGTCCACGTGTGTAATATCAAAATTTACAGAGTTAGTTGCTAATTAAGGCACTAGTATTATCTTTTGTAGGTTTAAATTGCTTGAGTCAATTTGAGATCTTTAACCTGAATTTATATTGACAAATCTAGCCTGTTTTCTTCTTAATGTGGACCAGATTGATGCACCGCCACAAAGCAGCTTCCTCTGCTTTACAAAAATATGGGCCCCCAAATGCAATCTTGTGTAGGGCCTCCCAAAAATAGGAAATGGCCCTGTTCTGTGTTTAAGCGTTTGGTTTTCAAAACATTAACATACTGTATAGTAATTAAAAAAACCCAAAACAAAACAAAAAAAACGCTGGTCATTTTAAAACTGCTCCTATCAAATGTTATTTCCCCCACATAATTTAAAAAAAAAAACATGAACATTTACTTTAATTATGTTATCAAAGTGGTTGATTAATTTTGTGTGTGTTGACTAAATGAGGTTTACAAAACTGCAACTTATGATGTCAGTTCAATGGAACACCAAACAATCTGAATTATTGGTTTACTGGAGCACAGCCTGATGACTTCAAACCCTAAATAAAAACGAAATGTCTGCACTTACTTTTATAGCAATATTGAAGTTAATGCAGAAGAAATGAGTAAATGCAACAAACTGGAATTATGTCATTAATACTTAAAATGCCCCCAAAATGCACATACACTCACAAAAACGGAGTTACTACTACAAATGTGTATTTTTGAGTAAGGTTAAATTTGAAGAAATAAGTGGCTCCAATTTTTTTAAGGATTAAGTAGTAACTAGTTCTTTTATTAAGAAGTATTGCTGGCTACCCAAAACCTCCTCTGTTCCCTTCACCTCTATAGCCATTAAAGTCTGCTCCAGTCACCAACACATGCAGCCTTATTTGGGCTACTTTATTTATCAGTGTAAAATATTACACTATTTTTGTTGGTGCAAATTATTCTAATTACTGTACCAGTGAATGCTGCACTTCATTTTTTTACGTAGTCCCTGTGGACAGATCATATTTATTTACACATTTCCTTTCGACCTGGTTGTGACTGTCATAAGGGCTGTCACAGGGACAGTATCCTCCAAGACTATTAAAAGGAGGAAGTTTACAATTCTTTTTGTTACTAAAAATAAGTAACAAGTAGTTTCATGTTAAGTTGAGGTAGTTATCTTCCTTGGGCAGTGTGTCTTTATATGCCAGTTTATCATCACTGTAAGACAAAGGAGATGTAAACAGGTGGGAAAAATATGTGTATATTTCGGTATTGGCGTCAACATTTGGCAAACCTCAGCATATTGGTTATCAGTAGAAAAAAAACGAAACAAAACAAGCAAAACCATGCATCTTTAGTTTGACGTTAAAAATGTCCTGGTAGGAGCTCCCCAGACCTTAATGTATCCTCCATAGAGTTTAAATGAGACCTATATGCCCTTAGGTGTTGATGATGGTCATCATAGACACCCAACACCCGGTGTCTGCACGATGGGGCCATTTCACTATTATATTCAGTATATAAAGGAATTTAATGTGTACATGCAAAAGCACTACAGCATCTTGTGGATCAAGGGCATCAGGAGGTCAAAGGTCCTGGCATGTTTTTTTTGTGAATTTGTTTTAGGTAACTGAGAAAAACTGTCACATAATGGTATGTGAATTAAAGGATTTCTCAGACTTGTGATGCTTCTTCATAAAGAAACACCCAAACCTTTCCTTTGAACTCATTTTCTAAATCTCAGTCTGACATTCCTGAAGAAATAGCAGCGAAACTTCCTTGGGGAATTATGGAATCCATCTGTATGAGCAATCAACCACAGTCCATGGAGAAAACAACCACAGAACACAATTCTAATAAGACCTTAAGAACATCATACTATGACATGACCATATTTTCTCCTTTTATTTACACATTCTTTCATTTTTAACACAGCGTTTTAACACATGATCACCACTGGGGTCTTTTTTTAACCTCAAAATTTAAAGTACAATTTACTGCAAATGAATTACCGTAACACAGGCCACAGCTAGTAGTAGATTAGTTTATTTGACAGGGACAGTGCAATAAACATAGACAATTAATCAAAGACAATCAATCTGATGTGTTGCGCATAGAGTGTATAGCTATTAGCTAATTTGCAACTCTTGTCCCTGGATGGGCTTTAGAAAAAAGAATCAAGATAAAAAATATACACAATAACCACATACATCAATGCAGAAAAATTATAAATACACAATTATAAATATTATAAATATTATAAATACACAAATATAACAGCCTGACTCACATTTAACATAAATATTATAAATATTATAAATACACAAATATAACAGCCTGACTCACATTTAACACATATAACATAACTCACATTTGCCTATTTCAGGCCTTCCTCCCTCCGTCACTCACTATAAACAAACACATTTATTCCTTCCCTTCATTCACTCTCACTTTGCAGACAATTAATTCATACATGAGTACATTCTTGTTTATTTTTCAGCCAGTTTTTAACATTTTTAGTGAATGTTTTAAAGTCCGTTATTATTTTAATTTCATTTGGCATTGTGTTCCAGATGTGACTGCCCTTTATAGAGAAAGCTGTTTGTCCAAATGTGGTTCTGCGGTGGAATATTTTACAGTTATTGTTAACAGAACTCCTGGTGGCTCTGCTGCTGTCCTGTCTTTGGACAAAACCAGCAAGTGGCTCGGGTGCTGATTTATGGAAACATTTGAACGTTAATTTCAGAAGACAGAGGTCAATGAAGCTCTCAAAACTCAATAGGTTGTATTTTTTTAAAACATTACAGTGATGCCACCTAATGGGCTTTTTGTCCAAGATTTTTAGGGTTTGATTATATAATGAACCTATATGTCTTATTGTGGAAGGGGCTGCTTGAGCCCAGACTGTCAAACAGTATGATATATGAGAAAAAACCATAGAATGCATATACAGTGCAGCTGCTTCGTAAGGTATGTAATATCTAATTAATTTAAAGCAGTTCAGATTTTTTTTTACTGTTTTTGAAATTTTCTTTATATGAAGATTAAATTTGAGTTGAGGATCTAGTACAATGCCAAGGTATTTGAATTCTGTAGCTAAACTGATGTCATGATCATGTATATTAACTTTAAAATGTTGCAGGTTACATTTTTTGATTGAAAAGCACATTGAGACTGTTTTCTGAAGGTTCAGCAATAGATGGTTCTTGAGGAGCCACTCTTGGACATCAACCATACTTGTAGACAGTACATCTGCAGCCTGTGCTGGAGTCTTGGCAGCTGTGTAAATAACTGCATCATCTGCATAAAGTTGGCATGTTGCAGCTGAGCAGTGTAACGGCAGGTCATTAATAAAAATGCTGAAAAGTAAAGGACCAAGAATGGACCCTTGTGGGATACCCATGCGGTTGTTTAAAAATGAGGATTTATCCTGGTGAACTTTTACACACTGTTCTCTATTCTGGAGATAAGATGCAAACCATTCTAATGTATTTGGGGAGAAGTTAAAAGATACCATTTTGGATAAAAGCAAACTGTGGTTTACAGTATCGAAAGCCTTTTTGAGATCTAGAAAAACAGCTCCTACCACATTACCCCTGTCCAAGGACTGTTTGACGTTTTCAATAAGGCAACAATTTGCTGTTTCTGTTGAGTATCCTGGTCTAAAACCAAATTGATGTGGATGAAGAAGTTGATTGTCTTGTAAGTAGTCTATCAGCTGTGTAGCTACAACTTTTTCAAGAACCTTAGATAGGACTGGTAAGATAGAGATTGGGCGGTAATTGCATATATCGTCTTTACTGCCTGATTTATGAACTGGTATGACGACAGCTTTTTTCCAGCCAGATGGAGATGTACTAGACCTAATGGAGAGATTAATGAGATGAGTCAGTGGTTTGATTAATATTTTGCTGTGCATTTTGAGAAAGGAGGTGCTCATATTGTAGATATCATTAGTTTTTGAGTTTGACAGTGTTTTAACAATACCAGCAATTAACTTCTCATTTACCTCATCGATGTGAAAAGTATCTGTTGGAAGTATGGAATTTGTGTTGTTGAGCACATTTGGCAGCACAAAAATTTTTGTTAAGTCTTCCACAGAGCCCACAAAGTGTGAATTAAATTCATTTGCCAAAGTAGCCTTGTCACTGACGGTCTTGCCATTGATTCTAAGTTCCTTTACCCCCTTCTGATCGTTTTTTTTATTAGTTAAGTTATTTAAATGCCTCCATAGGGAACTGTTGTTACCCTTTGCATGATCTATCAGTTTATTGTAATAAGATATTTTTGATTTTCGCAGCTCATGTACCACTTTATTTCTTAAACTTTTGTACACAAGGTGATCATTTTGTAGTTTGGAGGTTAGTGATGTTTTCAGTGCATAGTCTCGCCTCTTCATAAGTTTTCTTATTTCATTATTTAACCATGGTAGGCTAATCTTCTGTTGTCTACTTTTAATTTGCTTTGAAAATTTTTCTATAGACTTTGTGATTGTTGCAGTTATAAAATTACAACAATCATCTACTTCACATGTTGACATGAGCTGCTCCCAATTTTGATTCTCTAAGTAATGTTCAAACTCCTCATTTTTTGATTTGGGGATAATAAAATTTGATTTGTCAATATCGACTCCCCCAAAATACTGTAGTCGCTTTTTAGTAAGTTTCCTGACAGCAAGAACCATGTTATGATCTGAGAGACCAGTTACAAGATTATAGGTTCTGGTTATTCGTTCTGGTTTATTAGTAAATACCATGTCAATAAGTGTTCTGGATTGTTTGGTTATCCTGGTGGGTCCTTTGATGATTTGCTGGTAATTAAATTTAGTCATGAGGCTTTTCAGTTTTTGTTTGTCTTTTTTATCAGACCAGTTGATATTAAAGTCACCATGAATTATTGTTTCTCTGTTCTTCTCAAGTTGTTTAACCAGATCACTTAATTCATTATAAAAGGAAGAGTTGTGTGATGGTGGGTTGTACACTACTGCAATGTTGAAATTCATTACCGGAGAGAGACATACATTAACAGCTAAACATTCAAGTGAAGTATTCAAATCAACCAGTTGACATTTATATTTGTCTTTGATGTAAATTAAAACACCTCCTCCCCTCCCTACCTGCCTGTCTTTTCTAAAACACTGGTAGCCCACAATATCGATCATATTAGTGTCTATGTTACTGTGTAGCCAGCTTTCTGAGAGACAAAGGTAGTCCAGATTTGAGTCCAACAGCAACACCGAAATCTCATCTCTTTTGGGGATTATGCTCCGTATGTTTAAATGTCCGCCGAGGATCCCCTTTGGTTTAGCCTTGGTGTCCCAAAGAACTCGTGCATGATTAACAGTTTGGAAAAATAAATGTTGTTTTTGCTTTTGTACAGCTCGGTTTTGTGCTAACCCAGTGGTCTGCTGTTTAATAGTGGCAGGTCCAGGGTTAAGGTGAATATCTCCTGCCAGAAGTAGCAGAACTAACAGAACTTTAACTGTATATCCTCTGCCATATTGTGATTTTTGCTTAACAGCCATGTTTGCCTTAATTTGGAAGTTTTTGCTCAGGGCTTTTAAAGACCACATAGAGTGTAGGGTGAGATGACCAAGCCCAAATCCATACAGATAAAACTTTTTAACTTCACCTTTGGCTGAGTTTGTCGGAAAATCCTTCTTGTTGCAGGTCCAGACACACAAAGACAAAAACGAAGAGGAAGTAGAGAAGTAGAGAAGGCTTATTAGTGGTGCCCATCAGCCCACTTTTTAATCCGGTGGCCGCCATCTTCAGTCTTTCTTGGAAAGAAGGAAAAAGAAAATCTGTGGATAGTAAAATAAATTCTGCTTATATCGCCAGAATCTGATCCGATCGTCCTCGAATCCAGCTGGGCCTCAGCTAGCCAACTAGCCCCTTCCGTTGCTGGTCTCGTTGCTCATAGTCGCCGTAACTGGTCTCCCGTCCCGCTCCTCCAACCGAGTCTCGTCACACACCGCCGCTGCCACCGAGCTCCGCT
Source organism: Pholidichthys leucotaenia (assembly GCA_020510985.1). NCBI lineage: Eukaryota > Metazoa > Chordata > Actinopteri > Cichliformes > Pholidichthyidae > Pholidichthys > Pholidichthys leucotaenia. The sequence continues at coordinate 111,259,210 of CM035840.1, read as the reverse complement.
GAGGTCACGGTAAGTCCTCCGCTAGGCACCGCCACCTACCGTTGTCTGCCTGGGTGAAATCTCTGCTGAGCCCCGTCAACAAATAGCCGCTTGCCTGGTAGTATCTCCGCTGGGCCTCGCAGCTGGGCTTCGATTCCGGCTGGTGTAAGGTGGAATGACTGGCGCCAGCATTAAGCTAACTAGCGTTAGCTTAGCAATCGCTTCGGGTAGTCTCGTCGCACACCGCCGCTGCAGTCACGGTAAGTCCTCCGCTGGGCACCGCCGCCTACCGTCGTCTGCCTGGGTGAAATCTCTGCTGAGCCCCGTCAAACAAATAGCCGCCTGCCTGGTAGTATCTCCGCTGGGCCTCGCAGCTGGGCTTTGATTCAGGCTGGTGTTAGGTGGAATGGCTGGCGCCAGCATTAAGCTAACTAGCGTTAGCTTAGCAATCGCTTCAGGTAGGGCACATCAGTGAATCACAAGGAAGCGCTGGAATCGTTGGTCAGTTTACTCACAGTGGCCGGATAAAAGCGATCAAAGGGGTAATCCACCGGAGGTATATCCGATCGCTGTAGGTTAGATTTTTAGAGACTGGCGCCAGCATTAAGCTAACTAGCGTTAGCTTAGCAATCGCTTCAGGTAGCATTAAGCTAACTAGTGTTAGCTGAACAATTGGAAACAAGATTTCTACTGCAGGGGGGGGCTGACCCCCATGATGAAAGTAACTAGCTAACAGAGACCAGGTGTTTAAAAGTTTGGCTTTGCTATTTGAAAGACAGGACAAATAAATCAAAAAAGCGACAATCTGGATTTTATCCTTAGCTTTGTGGAGTCAGCAAATGGAAAATTGTTTAATACAGACGTTAATTCTTTTACTGGAAGAGAAACTGCATCACAAGTTGACTTATCACCTACTTTTTGTGCATTTTTTCCTGTTTTGCACAAGACCCCAGAACAAATTGTGGATTGTGTCCAAAGTATTTACTGATAGGAAATGACACATGTTTGCAAAAGTGATTTATTGGTCTGGGAATTTTTTTTTAAGGAACTCATTACTCACATTTTCAAATTAAAGCTGGAAAAGTTCAAACAATTATTTTTTTTTTTCCAACTGTGGACAAATCTCAGCCGCCAGGGTTTTAAATGAGCAAACAAGTATGTAACCATACGTTAAACTAAAATTTACATTTACACCCAAATAAACATTCAGTCCCAGTAGTCAAGGTCAGGGTAATCGTCACACTAAACATCCATGCCAGTTAGACATTTAAACAAACTAGATGTATTACATGGCTGTCGTAAACACAAAGATCATGGCATCAGAACTACCTAGTGTACGCAAACGAGGCTAGTCAAGATTTCTGAACAATGCTGCCACCTTCTGGAGAAATTATGTATTGCTGTAAATACAATTTGAATAAAATCAACGCTTGTCTTCAGGGTACAGTTGTTAACTTTCATTCATGCAGGCTAATCAGAAAAAGACTCATTCAGGAAATCAGAAATGATCAATAAAAAATTGTTGGCAACCCCAAAGTTAATAGTTAATATGTGTTATATTTTGCACTATATACTGCACTGCAGTTCTTTTATCCCTTAAATGACTAAATGTGCTACCACTCCATGTTAAATCTACTATTAATAACAATATAAACTCACACTAAACTGAAGCATGGACTGAGGGAACTGTATGTAAATCATCCGTGATGCAATGATCCCTTGCAGATGCTTTTTGGGGTAAGGGCTTCCTGGATAGTCATTTGACAGCAAGCCCAGACCGCAAAAAGACCTGAAAAGAACAATATTGTTCAGCTGAAACTGAGCCGCAATCATACACAGTTGGTGCAGTATCTGAAACACACAGTTAAAGATCATGAGAGTGAGTGTAATTTAGGAGGACAGGAAGGAGTCAGATTGTGGCTTGATTTTCTTTTTAATATTTGAGAGATAAACACGATGAAGTTCAGCAAACTAATCTGAGGCTGTGATACAGATGAACATCAACTAAAAATAGAGCTACAAATATGATTTTGGGGACATACAGAAGTCCATTCACTCCCTACATATAATGCACTTGGGACCTGTTTTATGATCACATATCAATGACACACTATAAAATGCTATAAAACACTTTGTGAGTCAGTGGTCAGCACCACTGACTTCGTCTAAACGTCTGTGCTGCTACTGGTCAATATGACATTTCCTCCCTCTTGCACACTCTTGTTATATTTCATTGTAATTTAACCAAAGCCTACATAAATAATGTAAAGCAGCTTGCTCTCAGAGAAGATGTACAGTCTATAAATAGAGACACTCCACATCCTAGCCAACATATGTGGTAACAATGCCTGATTACTGGCCAGGCTATACAGCAAACTTTGCTTTTTATTTTATTTTTAAAGAAAAATCTTTCTGCCAATGATTGTAGCGGCTGATTTGTGATGTCAACATGATGGTACTTGTGCTTTATAGTAATGTGTTTAGTAACTACCAAGATTGGAGATTTCATTATAGATTTTACATATTTTTCTACTTATTGCTAAAAATTAAATAAGGACAATTTGGTTAGATTTTTTGCTGGTCTTTGTATAAAGAGAATTCTGATTCACTGAAACTGTTATTCAGTCATTCGTGAATACCTAAAGGAAAAAGGCAATGAAACACTACTTGTGGGTTTGAAAATATAAGGAAAGAAATCAATATTAAAGCTGTTTTAAGAAAAGTAAAGTAAAGAAAAGGGGAAACATGAGAAAATGTAAATTACAAAGCAAAAACAATTTGGATTGAATTTGATTGGACTTCAAATATGGACACACACCAGCTAGAGGTTAGTGCAGAGATCCCTCTAGTAAGCCCCCCTTGCTTGGGTCCAAGACAAGCAAGGAGCTCCCGTCCACACACACTGCACCAATGAATAAAGTGGTCCGCTGCAAATCTTTACGTGAGGATTAAAATTATGTTTCAATAAGCGGGATATCATATATTTAAGTGGATTTATTCAGACTTTTGATTGTCTTTTTATTTAACATGCAAAAAATATCCTTTTCACCGCCTCTCAACCTCAGAGAAGACAAAGCGTCCCCCCCACAGCGTCCAAGGACCTCAGGTTGGGAACCACCGGGCTATTGTGAAGGCTGAATATAGTGGGCAATCACAAACACGAAGGTGTGTCATATATACCACTTATTGCTCTGAGAACAGTCACTTTCCTTATTTCCCCCCCAACACACCCATTACCAGACGAGCGAATCACTGGCATCATTTCACACAATCCAGCAGAGCCTTCATGCTGAAACACCAGCTGTGGTCACACGTGAGGCCTGCAGCTGATGGGGATAAAACACACCTATCACAAACACGCTGCCCTCCTTCCGCATGCCGAGTGAAGGAAGAAGAAGGAGACGCGCGGACAGCGGTGAAGCTGCCGCCACGTCGGACAGGCGAGGGAACACCTGACTGGACGACCCTCACGCGAGCTGTCCGCGGTGCTGAAAACCTCGCGCCGACCCTGCCGGTAAACGCCCTAACCTACCCCACCCCCACCTCTCCTCCTTGTCTCACGACACTGTGCATGTGTGCAAGTGGAGCGTGTGGATGTGTCTGCTGCTGTGCATCGCTCACACGACAACACCGTCTTTCTTGTTGCACGCAAGATCCATCTTTTTTTTTTTTTTGCTTTGTAGAAGTAAGGGGTTGCGCTGTCTATTCGTCGTCACCTGGCCAGACGCCTACTCACTGAGAAAAAACAAAAAAACAAAACCCTTCTAATTTTCAATCAGCAATGAGAACACTGAGATTGTTCATTTATACACAATGTAAACTTCCACAACAGAGAAATGATCCACAGGCAAATTGAAAGTTTTGGAAAAGAGGAAATCTCCACTTATCACCAACGTTTGGCTGCGCGCAACGGCAGGTCGCCGCGCAGCGAGCAGCGCAAGGCGCATAATGTTCAGCTACGGCAGCTAATAATTACACTCTCACATGCGACCAAAAATATCTAAGGTAGAGTCTGTCACAAAACAGGTGAAAGCCGAGAGTTTATGGACAGTACTTGCATTATTTATCTAGATGTGAGGTGAGGGATACGATGCTCATTACCTCTGCGCGTCTGGATGAGAGCTCGGAGTAGGTCGGGACTGTGTAGCTAAAAGCCCCTGGGAGAAAGAAAGAAAAGGAAAAAGGGGGGGGGGAACACAAATAAGACAGCGCACAATTACACACAGCTGGAGACAGAGAGACAGACAGACAGATCGCACACAACGGCTGCACATGGGGGGAAAAAAATAACACAATACGTACACACGAAGATAACAAGAAGAGCAAACAGCTGCTGCCGTGAACGATCACGTCAGCGCACGGAAATATTGTCGGAAAACGTTATCCCGAGGCTAGTCGCTGGCAGGTCGCGTCCCACAGTCGCGCTGTGGATGAGGAGGAGAGAGAGAGAGAGAGAGAGAGAAAAAACATCCATATACACACCTCCTTTACTATCGCAGATGCTCGAAGGGATGGGGCGACGTGATGCCGCTGTGATCATGTTCACCTCTGCATTTTGATTCACCTCTATTATCCATGCATTATTTTTTTTGGGGTGGGGTGGGGGGGGAGGAAATAACACTTCCATTTTCTACTCGTTTCCATCCTTTCTGTAGGAAATACTGCAAAAGCCCCAAATGGAAGCCACTCAATTCCTCCAGTCTGCGATTGACCCGCATTGACGTCATTGCGTCATTAGGTCTCCCCTGGAAACACGGGGCTCCCAAAAATAGTAACACATTAATTCAGCCTGCGCTGGGGTTGGCTTGGCGGGGGCGACTATTTGTATCAATCCATAAACCCTCCTCTGATTCTAAGCAATAATACTGCGCGCTCTCTCCCAGTCTCTCTCTCTCTCTTTCCAAAAATAGCCGTGAGTCGTGATCAGCTCGTCCTTGAGAGAGAGAGAGGGGGGGGGGGGGGTGATGAGAGACGCCCGCACCTCTGCTCCGCTCTCCGCTGGCTGGCTGGCTAACAGAAACAGCACCGCGGGGATAAAAATAGCAAAAGAGCGGCCAGCCGGCGGCGGGGTGCGGGAGGAGGGGCGAGACCCCGAAGCTGGTTAACGGGCATCAGAAGAGGCCGAGCTGCCGCCCCGAGGAGGCACCTGCAGCTGCTCGGCCCTTATTACAAAAGACAAGAAAAGGAGGGAATGGAACGGCCACGCATTCATTCATTCATTCATTGGATTCAAGAAACAACACCTCTTGCTTCAAACCTGTAACTTTGTCACACCCGGTAGTAGATAAATAGCCGATGCCATGACCACCATATCATCATCATCATCATCATCATACGCCCTATAAAATCACTCATGGACTGTTCATGAAACATATTTACAAATCGTCTCATATGGCAACTTTTTATCCCTTTCGGTCTCGTATGTGAACATGGAATAACACCCTACAGTGTTTTTGTTTTAGACTTAGACAATACAAATGTTTTTACATGACATTCTGGTGAAAAAGCGCTATAAAAAAAAACAAAAAAAACGTTGTTGCTGCTGTCCATTTTAATTGCATCCATTTCTATTATGTTCCAAATTATATTGTGCGTTCTTGCAGCTGCTGTTTAGCTCCTATCTAAAAAAGAAGAAGAAAAAAAAAACCCACTAGAACAAAAAAAACTCCCCTGGTGTTAATCTTAAACGACTGGTGCCATCTACTGGTTATTTAAGAGACCTGCATAAAATACAAAACGTGGTTGCATCATCCAGGTAGAGAATCTCCCTGTATGCCTTCAGACCTGCCAGTGTGGTTGGATATTACTTTTTAGACTGGGAAACGTGTGAAACGTGCTCTCCTTCCCTTTTCATATTTCACTTTTCCCCCAACCCTCACACGCATGGATTATGGATGAAATGATCTTTAAAACAAACAAATTTACATATATTACCCTATACCGACAGACAGATGAATGCTGGATTCAAGCAAAGGGCTGCAGACAATGAAGAGATGGATAACAGAAACAGAAGAAGCGCGCGCGCGCACACACACCCGCACACACACAGTGGTGTGAAAAAGTGTTTGCCCCTTCCTGATTTCTCATTTTTTTGTATGTTTTTCCACACTTAAATGTTTCAGATCATCAAACAAATTTAAATATTAGACAAAGATAACACAAGTAAACACAAAATGCAGTTTTTAAGTGAAGGTGTTTATTATTAAGGGGAAAAAAATCCAAACCTACATTGCCCTGTGTGAAAAAGTGATTGCCCCCCCCATCCCGTTAAAACATAAATTAACTGTGATTTATCACATCTTTGGAAAGCTGAGTTCAGTTTCTCTAGCCACACCCAGGCCTGATTACTGCCACACATGTTCTCAATCAAGAAATCACTTAAATAGGACCTGCCTGACAAAGTGAAGTAGATCAAAAGATCCTCAAACCTGGACATTATGCAAGAAACTCAGGAAAAAACAAGAAACAAAGTAACTGAAATCTATCAGTCTGCAAAAGGTTATAAAGCCATTTTTAAAGCTTTGTGACTCCAGCAAACCAGAGTGAGAGCCATTATCCACAAATGGCAAAAATATGGAACAGCGGTGAACCTTTCCAGGAGTGGGAGGCTGACCAAAATTACCCCAAGAGCGCAGCGACGACTCATCCAAGAGGTCACAAAAGACCCCACAACAACATCCAAAGAGCTGCAGGCCGCACTTGCCTCAGTTAAGGTCAGTGTTCATGACTCCATCATAAGAACACAGTTTTGCCCCATTGGGCAAAAATGGCCTGCATGGCAGAGTTCCAAGACGAAAATCACTGCTGAGCAAAAAAGAACATAAAGGCTTGTCTCAGTTTTGCCAGAAAACATCTTAATGATCCCCAAGGCTTTTAGGAAAATATTCTGTGGATTGGCGAGACAAAAGCTGAACTTTCTGGAAGGTGTGTGTCCCATTACATCTGGCGTAAAAGTAACACAGCATTTCAGAAAAGGAACATCATACCAACAGTAAAATATGGCGGTGGAAGTGTGATGGTCTGGGGCTGTTTTGCTACTTCAGGACCTGCAAGACTTATTGTGGTAAATAGAACCATGAATTCTGCTGTCTACCAAAAAATCCTGAAGGAGAATGTCCGGCCATGTGTTTGTGACCTCAAGCTGAAGCACACTTGGGTTCTGTAGCAGGACAATGATCCAAAACACACCAGCAAGTCCACCTCTGAATGGCTTAAGAAAAACAAAATGAAGACTTTGGAGTGGCCTAGTCAAAGTCCTGACCTGAATCCGATTGAGGTGCTGTGGCATGACATTAAAAAGTTGGTTCATGCTCGAAAACCCTCCAATATGGCTGAATTACAACAATTTTGCAAAGAGGAGTGGGCCAAAATTCCTCTACAACACTGTAAAAGACTCATCGCCAGTTATCGCAAATGCTTGATTGCAGTTGTTGCTGCTATTGGTGGCCCAACCACTTATTAGGTATGGGTTCAATCACTTTTTCACACAGGGCCATGTAGGTTTGGATTTTTTCCCCTTAATAATGAACACTTTCATTTAAAAACTATATTTTGTGTTTACTTGTGTTATCTTTGTATAATACTTAAATTTGTTTGATGATCTGAAACATTTAAGTGTGACAAACATACAAAAAAATGAGAAATCAGGAAGGGGGCAAACACTCTTTCACACCATTGTCATCATCATAGCAGTCTGTCGGGGGGCGACAATGACTGTTTCATTTAAGTCTGATCAGATTCCTCCACGCAGCTCTGTCCGTCGCCTTCCACGGCCAGGAACTCCTGACCTTGTTAACCCGGGCGACGTCCCAGCTGGTATGAGTTGCTTTCTGACTGACCATTTCATGAAACTGCTTGCAAAGTATTTGAGTACCACTAGCTTTTGCTGGACTGGCGGCACATTCTTAGCAGATAGAGGTATTATCTATGGCAAGGACAAGCCAAGACAAACTGACTCCAGTACCTGTTGCAGTGACTGACCAGATGATAGGTTTGTTTATCTCTGCTCTTTGTGTAGTGCATGTTACAATGTACCGACTGGCAAAAGTCCACCATAAACCTTGTGACAGATGTGCTTATCTGCCAGGATGTCCAGTCTCACCCCGTGTAACTGGAAGTGGTCCACCACAGACCTTTGACAGATATTGTTTTTAGTTCTGCCAGGATGCCCAGTTTCACCTTCCATGCCCTCAGAAGGGTGGGATTGCCGGTTGAGTCGCCGATGGCCCGACCCATGAGACAGGTAGTACCGGTTTTCATGGTTATCCAGTAGCAAGCAAACCAATGCCTGACCTGACAAAAGATCCGATACATTAATAGTATTAAAATGAAGGTGTGATTACGTTCTCAGCCGTGCTGTGCGTGGGTTCTGTGAACAAAGGCAACGAGTGTCACGTCATTGGAACCTGTCTGTGGGACTCGCCTCAGTATAGATACAGATAAGCTGAGATGCTGCAGTATACTTCATAAACAGCAGGTGGCAGGAGGGTCACTATCTGGCTCCCAACTTGTTGCAGAGCACATTTAAAGTCCTGGTGTGACTTATGTAAGCCTTTTTACTCGATGAGCAGCCAAAGCACGAGATGCTGCCAGTTGCAAATAAGTGTTCATAAATATGCATGCATATTGTACCAGTAATACTGCTTTATACATTCTCATACCTCAGAATTAGCAGCTAGAACACTAAAAGACCAGCACAAAAAATTGGACTCAATTCTTGACAATGATAAATGTGCTTATAAGAGTGAAACAGAAAAGGAGGGTTTAACTTACTCTCATACTGTTCTCATGAAGAGCACACAACTCACAAGCTCAAACATTAATGACTGCCATTTTTCTTCTGCACTACCCTAAATTTTCTTGCTAAGGCTTGCCTCACCGTATCTTAGCTCTGGGGACACATCATGGGATCCACGGCAGGAATGACAATAGACATTTCACATGTTCCTCTGCATACTGAAACCGAAATAGCCTGCGTTAGTGATCAGTTTCAAAGACTTTCCTGCGTATTTTTAATTGCACCGCTTTGTACCCAGATGGCTCAAATATAACACAGTGGGGCACCTTGGGAGACATCAGTGAAATCGCCCTGGGAGAAAATAACGGCAGCAATATCTATTCCCAGCCAGAGAAATTAAGAGCAGACGCTGGCATCCATTACAGCTCCTGACGGTAAGCAGTTTAGCTCGGCCCGCTGTAAATCACTGCCACTGCAGATGCATGCTCTGCACTGGCTTTATATGTGGTTTTATCTCCACATATTCCTGATTTATCAGCTGTAGCCCCTTTTGGCAAGGAATAACGGCACCACAGTTTCACCTGCTGGTGAGCCTCTCTGCTGAAGAATTTACTGATTTGTTCGCCAGAGTTGTCAACTCTTTGCGTGCAGTTGAAGAGTTCTGATGCTTGTCCTACATTTAAAAATTGTGCGCGCCCCTTTAACAGCTTCATAAAAGCACTGCGGGGAGACATAGACTGGTTCATTTTCAATTAGCCAGAGACTCACATTAACTGAAGATATTAAAGAGGGGAGTAAGGCTGTTGTACAAGCCAATAGTGTGTGAAGGCTGGAATCTGCTGAGCCCGCATTGCTGCTGCGTGCAGTACACAAATGCAAACGAACGACAAGCCACACACACACACACTTCCAGAAGTATGTTCAGATTTGGATTTACATTTGCATTTGCTGATACGTGTTTGGGTACCCTGCAGGATTCCAGCCTACTTGCGCATATTCAGCAGGGAATACTGTGAAACCCCAACAACATACTGTACTACAGAAGAACTTCCAGCAGGCTCACATCACAGTTTCTGTACGCATACATTAAATTCAACAGAGAACCCTATATACCCCTGCTATTTTACAGTACTGATAATAATAATAATAATAATAATAATAATAATAAAGATAGCACAGTGGATGAATTAATAACATGTCAGTCAACTGAAGCTAAGGCTGCAGGAAAAAAAATGTTCATATGGCTTAATAAAGCAAGTGCTCTTATTGTTTTGCTTAAACTGCTACAAGATTTAATGAGGCATTTTAAGCCAGATCCCAGTTTCTTAACTTGTATAAAAGTGATAGCGGTAACCACAGTGGACAATAATGTGCTGTTTTGAAGAAAGACTGACAATGATAAAAAAAAAAAAAAGCCTCCATGACACAGATAGTAGTTTCTAACTTAAAAAAAAAAAAAAAAATTACTCTTTGCACTCTCCTAGGTGAGGTCTGTCAGCCCTTGTGACCCTATCACTGGCCATGGTCACATGGGCAAAATTTCTTCAATCTGATTACATTTCAGATCAGAATTTTACTGTTTACATGGATCCTGAAAAAGCTGATCCAATTAGGACATGCGTTTCCATGTGTCACACGTTTGAACGGAATAAATCATTTTGACATGCACACGTCGACATTTCGACATTCCGGAATTAGTAGAAGAAGACGCAACTTCCAGTGTTAGCAAGCCCTGCTTCGTGTCTTTCTCTTTTTGAAATGGACCTGTATTGTGTTATTCAGACTGTACTTTTGCTTCTGCTGGTCTCCGTAATGAAGCTACAAGTACAGACTTCTGCATGTGATGAACAGAGGGAGACAGCAGGACGATACAGACCAGTTTTGTTTTCCTCTCGGTATGTTTTCCGCTAGCTGCTGTAAAGGCGGAAATACGTCATGTCGGTGTGTGGCTGACGTACAGACATGCGCAGTAAACATATTTTCTGCCCAGCCTTCAAAATAAGTGTTTTCATGCCCACCATTTGGATTAACAATCAGTATAACCCACCCCTCTCAATCGCAATGAAATTTTGATCCTAATGAGTGTGGTCGGGTCAGAATATTCAGATTGGCGTGTTTACATGAAGCATTTTTATTCCGATCAGGCTTTTAATCCGGTTACTTGTGTCCATGTAAACATGGTGAATGTTGCCAACTCCTCAGTAAGGAAAGTAGCTATTGACTGTACTAAAAGTCGTGAGAAGTCGCTAAACGACATCATCACCTAATTTGCATAATCCGTCGTCGTCGGCCTCCGTCGGTCTATGATGACCATGGAAGAGAATCCTAAACGTCTACTTTGCTGGAACAGCACCGCCTGTGGCTGAACAGGCTGATGCGCACCAGTGATCTACCTTCCAGCGTTGGCCGTTGGTAGGATTCAAGCCTGGGCAGGAAGATATGGAGGACAAGATGTTACCCATGCAGCATGTCCCCCCTCTCCACGTCACTGATGAATCCAAAGGAACAGCAGGGCTGCTATAGTTTGGCACCAGCGCCGTCGCAGGAGCTGCCAGAACGATGTTGAGCACAACAGAGAACTGCCTTAGGGGCTCCGACTCCGGATTTTTCCTCAGGGTTGACTCCCGAAGCCTTTCCCGTGACCGGGTGTGCCGCAAGGCAGCGGAGGTTTGAAATCAGGGTTTACCTTCCCCTAGATGGGCTACCTTCCCAGGTTGACGAGCCACCATCTACCCGAAGCATCTGGTTTTAAGGCACCAGAGATCCGCCCTCACCCCTTCTCCTATTAGTAAAAGCAGTTCCGCCGGGCTTAGAGACTAAACCACACGGGCAGGCTAGAAGTTGGACTTAGTTGTCAGAGGCTTTTCGAGACGCACGCCGTAAGGAGCATTTTATGAGCACTGGGAGCTTAACCCCAGTGCCACTCCTGGCTATGACAACCTTGGAACCTTGAAATAATCCGTCATTTGCATGTAATTGTAATGGATGCTGTAGGAGAGAAGAAAAATGTTGTGGGAGTGATAAAAAGTAAGTAAAAAACACCCTAAAAGTCTAGAACTACAAGTTAACTTTCTTCTGTTGATTCTTGGTTTGTTTGTTTTAATTTTGCCATTTAGATAGGCCATCACTTCTCAAAATAACTTCATGACTTTAATGCTTTGTCTAGACCCACATTACATGAATCAATTTTGCCCTGCACTGTTAAATGTTAGAATATCAAATTTAGTCAAAAGACTGTTATGTGGGGTGGAATTGCTAGCTGTACGTCCAACCTTCCTCCTTTATCCGGGCTTGGAACAGTAGAGGCAGTATGCCTGTGTATTATCTCCAATAAATGGCTTCCTGTAAAACAGGGCGGGATTGGCAGGGTGGGGGGTTGTGTACACACAGTTCATTTGCAGTCTGGACACGAGCAGTGTTGGGCAAGTTACTAAAGATAGTAACTAGTTACAGTTACTAGTCACTTCTTTTCAAAAGTAACTGAGTTACTTTTGAGTTACTGCATGATTAAAGTAACTAGTTGGAAAAGTAAGCAAGATCAAGGGCATCATATTCAAAAAAAACTTGAGGCTGTAATTACTGCCAAAGGTGCATCAACAAAGTATTTGACATAGTTCTAGTGACCCACAAAGCAGACACGACTCAAGGCAGATACAATTAACTGTTTATTGATAAAGTGTGCTTGAGTGGATGCGTGTATGCAGGGTTGTGTAGTGTAATGTAATCAGGAGTTCCAGCTGGGGCCGGCAGAGCACCATACGACCTGGCAACCCTGGAAAGAGACAGAGGGTGTTAATAACAATTTAGGCCCGATAGGCACTCTGGATGGAACTGTGCTTACTGTCTGAGATGGTAGAGTGTAGCCCAGGTAAGTGCTGAAGCTGCAGCCAGGAGGATAGTGCCCGCAGGTGGCCGATGAGCTGGATGCTGGTGAGGGAGGCAGATAATCCGCCGCCAGGGAGAGAGAGGTCCGCTGCCACGGATCTCCGCCTGTGCACAGGGGAAGCTGACAGGGTGAGGAAGAATCGTGGTGGCTTACCTGGTAGTGATGGTCTGGAAGGCGCAGGCCCGGACAGAGAGAAACGACAGAGAGAAACGATGGCTTGGAAGCTGACGTGGAAACACACGAGGCTGGGAAGCTCAAAGGCTGGCGTAGCAGGTTTCAAGGTAGAGAACCAGACGACTCTGCACCGAGCACAGGACCTGACGGAATAAATAGACAGAAGTCGATGGTAGACAGGTGCGCACACAGGTGTGACAGATTGGCGGCCATGACAGTATTGAGCAAAGGCCGTGAATACTTATGTACATGTGATTTCTTAGTTTTTTATTTTTAATAAATTTGGAAAAATCTCAAAAAAACTTTTTTTTTTTTTTAAAGTTGTCATTATGGGGTGTTGTGTGTAGAATTTTGAGGAAAGAAATGAATTTAATCCATTTTGGAATAAGGCTGTAACATAGCAAAATGTGGAAAAAGTGAAGCGCTCTGAATACTTTCCAGATGCACTGTATATATTCTGGGTTCCGTCTGTGTCTAGTGTGGCGTCATTAATGTTAACCTGTCAACGTGTGTATTGTGGTTCCCTGCCGGTAACCCCCTGTATCCTGAGTCATTTCCAGTGAGTTTATTTGCAAATTGTGTTTGAATTTATTTTCAGCCTTCATGCTATGTTCTGTTTTCCTTACTTGTGTTTAATAAATCATGTTAAGCTGGAGTTCTGCCCGCACCTCTGAGTCCAATTATTTAACTGTGCCTACCAGAGGGAGTTATGACACTTTTTCTATTTGGTCATGTTTTTAACAATAAGGGCTATGTCTTTGGTAGTATAATTTGTGACTGCAGTTGTGATCTCTTTCTATTTTGCACTTTTGTTGTATGGGGTAAATTTTCCAAATGAAGAAGCCATATAGTCATTTTCTTTGGGCTGGTTCTTTTATTTATTTAGTTAGGGGCTACCTGGGATGTTGAGAGCAATTCTTAATGCATTCCTCATATTATAGTGGATGACATCTCAAGTAGTGAAATAAATTAGTGACATAATTTGCACAAAACTGTATTTTGTTCAGTTTTTACCTTTGAATCTGGTCCTTTTTTCTTCTTTTGTTCAAGTTCGCTGCACTGCAGCCGGTATGTGTGTGTGTCATTTTATTTATTCCCCCTCCTCCCACACTCTACTAGTGTTGCTAGATTGTATATATAAAAACAAAAAAACAAGCATCTCTGCTCCACAAAAACAGACTCAAAAGAAGCAGTTTCTAAAGAACAAAATTGTGGGAAAAAAAACAAACCTTGCAGTGACCCTGAAATGAAACACTGCGCGGGGAGGTGGGGGGAGCGCTTGAGTGCAGCTGTATGAGAGGAGAGGAGAAAGAAACTGACAGCTGCAAATATGCTTGAGCTTTGTGATAAAAACATCTTTTGTGTCGCACATACAGTGGTGTGACAAAGTGTTTGCCCCCTTCCTGATTTCTCTTTTTTTTTGTATGTTTGTTCACACTTAAATGTTTCAGATCATTAAACAAATTTAAATATTAGACAAAGATAACACAAGTAAACACAAAATAAAGTTTTTAAATAAAGGTGTTTATTATTAAGGGGGGGGGGGATCCAAACCTATACAGCCCTGTGTGAAAAAGTGATTGCCCCCTAAACCTATTAAGTGGTTGGGCCAACCCTTAGCAGCAACAACTACAATCAAGCATTTGTGATAACTGGCAATGAGTCTTCTACAGCGCTGTGGAGGAATTTTGGCCCACTTATCTTTGCAGAATTGTTGTAATTTAACCACATTGGAGGGTTTTCAAGCATGAACTGCCTCTTTAAGGTCATGTCACAGCATCTTAATCAGATTCAGGTCAGGACTTTGACTAGATCACTCCAAAGTCTTCATTTTGTTTTTCTTAAGCCATTCAGAAGTGGACTTGCTGGTGTGTTTTGGATCATTGTCCTGCTCCAGAACCCAAGTGTGCTTCAGCTTGAGGTCACGAACAGATGGCCAGACATTCTCCTTCAGAATTTTTTGGTAGACAGCAGAATTCATGGTTCCATTTACCACAGCAAGTCTTCCAGGTCCTGAATCAGCAAACCAGCTCCAGACCATCACACTACCACCACCATATTTTACTGTTGGTATGAAGTTCCTTTTCTGAAATGCTGTTACTTTTACGCCAGATGTAATGGGACACACACCTTCCAAAAAGTTCAACTTTTGTCTCATCAGTCCACAGAGTATTTTCCCAAAAGTCTTGGGGAATCAAGATCTTTTCTGGCAAAACTGAGATGAGCCTTTATGTTCTTTTTGCTCAGCAGTGGTTTTTGTCATGGAACTCTGCCATGCAAGCCATTTTTGTCCAGTCTCTTTCTTATGGTGGAGTCATGAACACTGACCTTCACTGAGGCAAGTGAGGCCTGCAGTTCTTTGGATGTTGTTGTGGGGTCTTTTGTGACCTCTTGGATGAGTCGTCGCTGTGCTCTTGCGGTAATTTTGGTCAGCCTGTCTCGCCTGGGAAGGTTCACCACTGTTCCATGTTTTCGCCATGGTGGACAACGGCTCTCACTATGGTTTGCTGGAGTCCCAAAGCTTTAGAAATGGCTTTATTGTAGAGAGAGAAATAAGCAGGCGAGGCAGTGCTGGAGCAGAGCAGACTTTATTACTTTCTCTATCATTCAGACAACAAGAAGACTAAACCCAGGTCGCTGGCATCTCTCTTTTATACCATACAAACTCGCCTCGTGACCTGGGGGGTTCACATTACAATACATAGACTTACAATGACAATTCCCTTTGTCACCCAGCCTGTCGGCGCATTATTATGCAACCCGGAGGAGAATGCGTATTGTCATGCATTCTTATGGAGAAAACCACAGGCTGTCTTGCATATCCATTTAACAGCTTCTAAGCCTCTCCTCCCGTGCCATTCAGTCTGAGTGGAGAATTGCATTAACTAGCCCCCCCACCCCCGAAAACTCAAACTGGGCCTTAACCCTCATGTTCTGTGGGCTTCAGCCTATGTCCATAGTGGCTGTAACGGGGGGTCGCTGGCTCTGAGGCACTGCTGTGCCGATGGGGCGCTTCTGGAGACGTGTCTGTCTGTGGGGGGACATTGGGGGTGGGGGGGCATCTTCACCATGCCATTGTGACTGAGCTGACAAGTCATTTACCTGGGGAGTTCTCAGTGGGGGTCGTCTGCGCCAAGGAGGTCGGGCCAACACCACCTGCTCATCTGCTGATATGAAGGTGGGCTTAAGCCTATCTATACAGATTGTTTCTCTGTGTCCCCCCAAGTCTAACGCAAATTGTTTATCCCCAGGTTCCAACACTGAACGGGCCATCATAGGGCGGGCGCAACGGGGTGCGATGGGCATCATGCCTGACAAACACGAACAACGCATCCTTCAAGGTCTTTGGCATGAAAGCGTGGGGAAAACAGTGGTGGGCTGGGCCGGGTACCATCTCTGCCTCTGCGCTATGTAGTGAAGGCGGGGATGGATTGGTGTTCGGCGCGGGGTTGTCAGGCAAAAATTCTCCGGGGAGCCGCAGTGGCTGGGGAAAGAGCAAGCTCTGCTGGGGAAGCAGCCAAATCCTCCTTCGGTGCTGAACGCAACCCTAATAGAACCCACGGCAACCGTAAGCGAAGCCCTGAGCGTTGCTTTAAGTGACCTATGGAAATACTCACATAACCCATTGGTCTGGGGGTTGTACGTGGTTGTGCGATGAATTGTGATGCCCAGGCTCCGGGCCATCATGGACCAGAGGTTGGAAACGAATTGCGGGCCCCGGTCAGACGTGATACCTGAAGGGGCGCCGAAGCGTGCTACCCATGTCGTCAAAAAAGCACCTGCAACTTCTGCGGACGCAGTGGAAGCTAGCGGCACCACCTCGGGCCAGCGTGTGGTGCGGTCCACCACTGTCAGGAGGTGTGTGAACCCCTGCGATGGCGGGAGGGGGCCCACGAGGTCCACGTGAATGTGGTCGAACCTCTTAGCCGGGACATGGAACGGCTCAAAGGGGGCCTTTGTGTGCCTGTGTACCTTGGCTCATTGGCACGCTATGCAGGCTGCAGCCCATTCTTTCACCTGTTTGCGCAGGCTCGGCCAGATGAACTTTTCTCTCACCATTTTGACTGACGCGTGCACTCCTGGGTGCGCCAGGGAGTGAACTGACTTGAAAACGCGGTGGCACCAAGCATATGGGACCACCGGGCGCAGGCGGCCTGTGGAGACATCACAGATTGGGGAGGGCGTCTCGCAGTACTCTGCTCTCCAGCCTTAACCCTGTTGGTCCAGACTGGAACGTGCAAACGTCTGTATCGCCAATCTGCTCGGTGGCCATGGCCGTGTAATCTATCCCTACGTAGACTGCGGCCACTAATGCATACGAGAGGCAGTCTGCCACCACGTTGAGTTTACTGGCCACATGCTGAATGTCGGTCGTAAACTCCGAGATCGCGGCCAGCTGTCTCTGCTGCCGGGCCAACCATAGTTCTGAAACCTTGGCCGTAGCATACGTTAGCGGCTTGTCGTTCACAAACGCAGTGAAGGGTTTTCGGCGTCTGTAAACATCACGTCGCGTCTAAGTGTTATCCTGTTCGCTTTTGTTTGTTTTTATTAACTTTGTTTTTAATTCTTTATTTCTTTTTACTAATATTAGCTTTTTTCCTAGTGTTAACTTAGTGTTGGCCTAGCAGAAAGCCCGACTGGCACACAGGTGATTCAGAACCCCGGCAGGGCTGTTTTCACCAGGCTAGGCTAACCTGTTTTTAGCTGTTTTTTGCTAGCTAGCTATCCACTTCTCGTTGAACGTCATGACTCCATCCCCGACGTGTGTCAGCTGTTTGTCCCTCCTTAAGAAGGTTTCTGAGTTGGAAGTGAGACTCTCCAACCTCTATAAGATTCGGGAGGCTGAAGACCACCTAGACACCATAATTCTCGGGAAAACATCGGCCCCGGCAACCGACTCTCAGCTAGCACAGACGGCTACTTACCTGGGTGAATTCAGCACATCGCCATCCACTTCCACCCCTGCTCCGGTCTCTTCAGCTGTCCAGGACCCCGGCAATAAACCCTGGACCTTGGTTGAACCAACTAGCAAGCATCAGCGGTTGACTAGACCTGGCCGTGTTTCCTCTCTCCCGTTGCTATTGGAAAACAGATTTGACATCCTTTCTCTGGAAGATTTTCCCCACCTGGAAGCTGATCATCCTCCCATGCCCCCCCCCCCCCCAGCAGTGGCCCAAACCCACAAGCCCCGGATTAAAACCATTTTAGGTGTGCCAAACTATACACCAGCTCCAAAAAGAAGAGAGTGTTTCACCCCGCCATCACAAGAACAACATCAGCAAAATTATCCCCCATTTCAGAAACCACCAGCAAGGCTCCCCCAGACGACGTTGGTAATTGGTGACTCGATTATGAGGAACGTCAGAAACAGGTACTGTGTCACTAAGTTTTTTCCTGGGGCTAAAGTGTCAGACATCGAGGCTCTTATCCCTGACCTGTTAAATGAATACCCCCACACTAAAGCTGTCATTGTACATGTTGGATGCAACAACATCCCAGATGAAGCGTCGGAAATTTTAAAGAGTGACTTCAAGAGCCTTCTGTCCACTCTTTTGAACTGTGGCAGACGTGTATTTATTTCTGGGCCCCTGGTCCCTTTTAGACGAGGTTGCAATTATTTTAGCAGAACTCTCAGTCTTAATACCTGGTTGTGTTCTACATGTCCTACTTTTAACGTTGGTTTTGTAGACAATTTCAACCTGTTTTGGAACCACCCATCGTTTGAGGCCAGATGGCGTCCTTCCAAATAGACTTGGTGCATGTGTTTTAAAAGAGAATCTGCTCTATTCCATTCAGTATTTTTTTTTTTTTCCACAATATCTTTATTGAACCTTTTTTTTTTTTTTTAACAAACATGATACAAACAATCAAACACTAACACTAAAGTACTACAAAAAAAAAAAATGCACTAAAAACACCAACAACCACCAACAAAATCAAGTCTTCAACAATGCTCCTCTGTTTAGTCTAGACAATCCAATACATAAGTATACATATTATGTTCACCAGTTTGGAATTTACAAGGTCCACACACATCATTCACCTTCTTCTTCAAGAGTTATGTTTAAATTTTTTACATAATCAATAAAAGGTCTCCATATATTCTCAAACACAATTTCCTTTGATTTTAGTATATATGTTATTCTTTCTAATGGAAGGTTTGTTAACATCTGTCTTAACCACTGAGTCACATCTGGTCTATGAGTCTTTTTCCATAATAGTGCAATACATTTTTTGGCATTAAGCAAACTGAGGTCTATGAATGTTCTTTCACTTTTATTAAAATTATGCTTTTCTGGGTACAGACCCAACAAAAACAGTTTAGGATTCAATATGATTTGTTTTGAGATTATTTTTTCAATTGTTACCCTCACCTCTTCCCAAAACATTCTTATTAATCTACATTCCCATAAACAATGAAATAGGGTTCCTTTACTTTCCATGCATTTTGTGCATGTATCTGGTATATTTTTGTTATATCTATTTAACTCCTCCGGTGTAACATACATCCGCATTAACCATTTGAAATGTATCAATTTAAGGCGTGCATTTATTGATTTGGTTTGAGCTTCTGTACAAGCCAATTCCCATTGTTCCTCTGAAATTTCAGTTTGCAGATCTTCTTTCCAGTAGTTTAATCTTTTCAGTGAATTTTCACTTGAAGATAGTGTCAGTGAGTTATAAAACTCTGAAATAATACCCTTTCTTTTACTATCTTTCATCATCATTTTTTCCAAGGATGAATAAATAGGTCGAGTGAGAGCTTTATTTTGATTTGATCGAATAAAGTTTCTAAGTTGAAGATATTTAAAAAAATGTGTTCTATTGAGATTAAATTTGATCCTCAGCTCTTCAAAAGACATTATGTTGTCTGCACATGGCAAATATAAATCCTGAATCTTTTGTATCCCTTTTAAATTCCATACTTTAAATACAGCGTCCGCTCTCCCTGGTTTAAAATATTGATTACCCCATATTGGACTAAATTGTGACAATAACTGTGGTTCTTTTAAATAGTTTTTAGCTTCACACCATATTTTGATCATATGCTTTACAAATGGATTTTTAACTTGTTTTTGTAATTTTTTTGCCGAATCTGAGTATATGAATATGGGAAGAGGTAAAGGTAAATTGTATGATTCCATTTCAGTCCAGTGAGGGAGATCATTTGATGAAAAATAATATGTCATAGACCTCAGTTGTGCCGACCAATAATACAACATAAAATTTGGACATTTCAGACCTCCACGATCAAATGGTAAATATAATAAAGACAAACGTAATCTAGCCCTCCTGTTGTTCCATATAAATTCCACTAACTTTTTTTTTATTCTTGAGAATAGATCTAAAGGTGGTGATAAGGGAATGTATTGAAATAAATAAAGTATTTTAGGTAAAATATTACTTTTAAGTATATTGATTCTCCCGATCATCGACATTGGTAGTGACATCCATCTCTGAGTTAACTCATTGATATCTGACATTAAGGCTTCATAGTTGACACTGGCGACTGATTCTAGCTTAGGCATAATTTGGATTCCTAAATATTTAAACTGATTTACAACATTGAATTGATTTACCTCAGGGGCTGGGTAATTTCTCTGGGTCTCATTTAGCATTAATATTGAAGATTTAGTTTTATTTATTTTATATCCTGATATTTCCCCAAAATTCTTTATTAAATTCAACAAGGTTGGAATTGATTTTTTTAGATTCGACATAAACAAAATTGTCATCGGCGTACAGGGAGATTTTATGTTCTGTTGGTCCAACTTTAATTCCATATATTTGTGGATGTAAACGTATCGCTATCGCTAAAGGTTCAATTGCCATAGTAAACAGTAAAGGTGAAAGTGGACAGCCTTGTCGACATCCTCTATTGATTTTTATTGGTTTTGAAATATTGTTATTTGTTAGGATTTCTGCTGTAGCATTATTGTATATTATTTGAACCCATTTTATGAAATTATTTCCAAGTCCAAACCTTTGTAGGACTTCAAAAAGAAAGGGCCATTCAACTCTATCAAAGGCCTTTTTGGCGTCCAATGATAGGAGAGCTGTATCCGGTGCTTCTTTATTAAAATAAATAATATTAAATAGTCTTCTTACATTATGGAAGCCTTGTCTACCCTTTATAAAGCCATTCTGATCTCGATTAATAATATTTGGTAAAATTTCTTGTATTCGTCTTGCTAAAATTTTACAGATTATCTTAAGGTCGGCGTTTAATAGGCTTATTGGTCTCATATTTTCACATTTATTAGAGGGCTTACCTGGTTTTGGCAGCAGTATAATTAAGGCATTATTTATGTATGATGGTAAATTATTATTTTGAAATGCTTCTAAAACCATTTCCAAAAAAGGTTTTATTAATTTATTCTTAAATTTTTTATAAAGGTCAACTGGAAGACCATCTGGTCCTGCACTTTTTCCTGATTTCATATTATCAATGGCTAGCCCAACTTCTTCTTGACTAATTTTAGAATCCAATATCTCCCTGTTTTCATTTGGAATACACGGTATAGATAGTTCGTTCAAAAACCCATTTAGTTTTGTTAAATCAGGTTCATTTTTGGTATCATATAATTTTTCATAGTAATCTCTAAAGGCTCTATTAATTTCTAAAGGATCTATAACTACCTGTCCATTACTTATAATACTGGTAATTGGTGTTTTAATTTCCAATTGTTTAATCTGCCATGCTAATAATTTTCCCGATTTTTCACCTTGTTCATAAAAAGATTGTTTCAATCTTAGAAGACTCGAGGCAGCTCTATTCGCTGATTTTTTGTCGTATTCAGCTCTCAAAATCAGTAATCCATTCTCCAACCTTGGGTCACTTCCTGCATACACTTTTTCCTGAAGATTTTTTATTTTATGTTCCAATTTAGCTCTCTCCTCTCGAGTCTTCTTAGATTTTGATCCTGTATAACTAATAATATGTCCCCTAATAAAAGCTTTGAAAGCCTCCCACTTTACACATGCTGATGTTTGTGTAGTATTGATGTCAAAGAACTCGTCTATCTGTTTTTCTATATACTTGACAAATTCCTCATCCTGAAGCCATTTATGCTGAAATTGCCATCTACCTGATTCCTTTGTCAATTTTTTATCTACATATATTAGACAACAGGGTGCATGATCAGAGATCACGATGTTATCATAAAAGCAGTTTTGAATCTTGGACCTTAATTCTGTGGAAATCAAAAAATAATCAATACGTGAGAATGTCTTGTAGGTACTGGAATAACAAGAATAGGCTTTAACTTGTGGTTTCATTTCTCTCCATATATCTAACAATCTCAATTCTTTCATAAAATGATTAATAGTCATCCTACATCCAATGTGCGTACAATCCAGTCCTGTTGATCTATCCACACCTGGATTCAATGTACAATTAAAATCCCCTGCTATTATATGTTGCCCTGTAAGTGATGATAAGATGAGAAATAAATTAGCAAAGAACTTCTGATCATCTATATTGGGACCATATAAGTTCACAAGATTTATATTTTCTAATAGCAAAGAACCTTGAATGATTACATATCTTCCAAATTTGTCTCCAATTACATTTTTCACTTGAAAAGGAACTGATTTATGTATGAGAGTCATAACTCCCCTGGCTCGGGATGAAAATGAAGAGGTGAATACACTTCCCTGCCATCTACTCCTAATTCTTTTAACATCCTCCTCTATCAGATGAGTTTCTTGTAAAAACACAATTCTTGAACCCATGTCCTTTATTTTATTCATAACTTGTTTAAGTTTTTTTAAATTTTGTAGACCTCTGCAATTCCATGAAGTTAAATTAAGGTTAACACTTTGGTCCATGATCAATAGAGAGTTTGGGATTACCTTGCAGTGTAAACATGCTCATACAGAGAAGCAAAAACATGAGTGGTTGAACATTCATCCTACAAACTACACACAAACAAATTTCCCCTTCCCACACTTGTGGCAAACCCCCCAAAATCAAAAGAAAAATTCTGTCTCCCGATATAGCCATCGACCGTTCCACACCCACGGGGAACAGCCTAAGCCACTCCTTCTTCATCCTCCCAATCACCCTAACTCTACTGCTTTTAATGACGTAACATTAACTCTCCTCTGTAGTTTTCCAACTTAACTCCAAAATTTTTAACAACTTTGTACATCATAGTTTTTTGTTTTTGTTTTTGTTTTGTTTTGTTTTTTTTAATATATAATACAATCTATATTTTGTAAACTTACTATTTACTTCAAGTCAGTCAGATGCCTGTGCAAATGCTTAATTATTCTACCTTATATTTTGTTCATGCTTAGCTCCCACCCGTCTCTTCTTCTTCTTTGATCTTCTTGATGAACTCCTGCGCCTCCTCTGGGGTCTTGAAGATGTGGGTTCTGCCCTCATACGTGGTCAGCTGTCTCGCAGGATAGATTACACCATGACGAATCCCAAGGTTGCGCAGCTCCTTACGTACGGGATCAAACTGCTTCCTCAATTGCTGGATTCCTGTGGCCAAATCTGGGTAGAACCGCACCTGCTGGTCCTGGTGTTTAATCTCTCCTTTAGCACGTGCAGCGTTGAAGATCTTCATCCTGTCTCTGTTGCTAAGAAACTTCATAATTAAGGTCCTCGGCGGTCCCTTATCTCTCCGTGGGCCAATACGATGTGCTTTTTCCAGAATCACTGCTGATTGCAACTCCTCGCTGCCCAGCACCTCCGGAATCCACTTTTCCAGAAAGGAACATACGTCCCGACCTTCTGATTCCTCTGGAAGACCCACCAGCCTCAAATTATTCTGTCTCGACCGAGATTCCAAATCCAAAATATTATCTTCCAGAGATTTATTTTTTTTTTCCAAAGTGCGCACCTTTAATTGAAGACGGGTGACGTCATCTTCAGCACTAGCGAGACGGAGCTCCATCTGCGCCGTTCGTTCTACACAGTCACCCAATTCCTTTCTTATTCCTTCCAACGCTGTCATAATCCCATCAAATCTAGAGGAAAAGTCCGCTCTCATTGAACTCATGGCAGCCATCAGCGCATCTGCGCCATTCCCCGCAGAAATCGCACCGCCGCCAGCCTCCTCCGCCATATATGGAGCCTTGTTTGCTGCGTCACAGACCTGAAAGTCCGTTAATTTGGACTGTTTCGGCGGCTCGCTTTTTCCTTTTCCTGGTTTTCCAGCCTTAGGCTTCGCCGACATATCCTCGCCCAAACGCTGGGATACGTTCTGTCCCAAATGAGAGAGTTATTTGCCGATTTTTTTTCTCCAGGAGCAGAGCAGAGCGAGACACGTCCGTCCTACGTGGCAGCCATAACCGGAAGTCCCATTCAGTATTTTTTAGTACAGTGACTGAATTTTGGTGCGTTAACTCACCCCGAAGTTCCTGGGTCTGCCAACTAGCCCTTCTCTGTTTCCACTTCTCATATTAATCCTATTAATCCAAATAATCGTCACTGTTTAGATCAGCCTTCAGTTTATAACCCCATAGAGATTGTGTCTGTATCCCGTTACCCAAAATATTATAACCCAAGACAAACACAACATAACTTGATAAATTCACGCCTTTCTGCAGCTCCTCCTCATCCGCCACCCCTCAATTTAGCCCGTCTTCCCCCTCAGAGAACCTTTGTCTACTCCCCCCACAGTTAATAAAAATATAATGCATAAACATCCTAAAGTGATTAAACAAAAAGTTGGTAAAAAATTAAACATCACGTCTCTAAATTTAATGATTCGGCCTCTCTTCTTCCTCCTCATAATTTAAAAATTAAATGCGGTTTATTAAATATTAGGTCTTTAACTCCCAAGTCTCTACTAGTTCATGATCTATTAATTGATCATCAGATTGATTTAATATCCCTTACAGAGACTTGGTTAGGGCAAGATGATTATGTTGGTTTAAATGAATCAACTCCCTCTGGTTATCTAAACTAATAATCCTAGAAGTTCTGGCCGTGGAGGTGGAGTAGCGGCAATTTACCATTCTAAATTACTAGTTAATGTAAAGCAAAAAACCTGTTTCAATTCCTTTGAGGCCCTGGTCCTCACTATGAGGCATGTTAACAATCTTAGCTTAAACCCTATGTAGGAATATGTGATTAATAATTATGATCAGGTATACAAATTATCTAATTTGTATTAATGTATTGGGACCTGAGATGAACTCTGGGTCCACACACACAGAAAAAGTTAATAAACACTCGTGGGGCACCAGCTCCTCTTTAGGGAGCACTTTAATCCTTAATTTCACTTTATACCTGTTTAATCACTCAATAAATTAATTAATAATCAGTCTCAAAATCTTAGTGAATTCGATACTGGGGCTTTGAAACCAGAATCAGAATGAAATAAATTCCCAACAACTTCTCTCATTTTCGCATATTTATTAAATGAAGTGATGATTAAAGGACATTGAAATGAGTTTCATTAACCATTAAATTAAACTTGTAAATGATAGAGTAACAGTGTGAACATTTGCAGAACCAGGGTGAAAATGTAAGCTGAATTTAGATCAGTTTGAAGTTAACAGATTATGAAACCTGAACGCAAACTTATGGGGAAATTAAACTAATTATATGGAAAATTCTGGATTAATGAAAATGGAATTTTAAGGAAAAGAAGAGTTATGTTAAGTGCTCTTTAATTTTGTATCTGATCAGATATTGAATTATTCTCAAATTTCAGACGTTTTATTCATCAGATGGATAAAGAATGCAGCTCATGTGATCCAGGCTGAAGAGTTCTTTCGTCGTCCTCGGGAAGCTTTTGGTGTAGAGAAGTGAAAAAAGCCGGAATATTTGGCCCGCAAATATTCTGTGATGCGGCAACTTTTCCAGTCAGTTGTCACAAGATGAGATTGTGGATGTTTGATACCAATGGCTGAGGTACAGCCCAAAAGTCTCCCTGTTTTGTGGCGTGTTGATTTCTTCAGCTGTGCTTCATGGATCACTTCTCACGAGGGAATTCGAGAATAATTACAAAATCTTATCCAATAACAAAATTAAAAGATTTTCAGACTTTGTGGAGATGAAATTAGCTTCTAATGTGTAAGTGGTCAATAAAAATTATAAACAAAGTCAAAATTACAAACGGTGAGTTTAAAGAAAGTTTAACCAGAAAAAGTTATAAAAATAAACGTCTAGAAATGGAGTTTGACTCCAAATTTAGGATTTGAGCTCAAGAAAGAAAAAAAGATTAATTCCTAGATGTTTAAAGAAAAACAAGAAAACACGTGGGAGAAATGTCCTTTGTTCTGGCAGTGAATGAAGAGTTCTTTTGTTCTCCCGTAGTGATTGGAAGTGCTGTGTTCTTCTGTGAAGTGACGAGAAGCAGGAGAAGTGGAAGAAGACACCGAAAAGAGAGTGTATCTTCTTTTTACCTGTGGGAAAGCTTTCGCAGGCTTCCGGGAATAGACAAAAGTTCCAGCCAATAGTTCTCCTTCGTGGGCTGGCTTTAAGAACTTTAGTCCAATGAACAAACAGGCTTTTGTCTGTAACAACCAATACCTTGAGAGAGCCGTTGTCAAGCAGAGATTGGCTGCGATCAGTCACATGATTTGAGAGACTTTTTTTTTTTGGCAACCCAATACAGTCTTAAAACTGAACATTCATCTATACACTTATGTATAAAATTTAACCTTTTTTCAGTGGTTCATGCAACTTTATAACTAGTGCTTTTAAATTAACATGCAAGAATAAACATTCATTTAAACATTTTAGCATGCACATATTTAAAATCAAGGATTAATATATTTCAAACCCATTATTGATTGTCCACATCAAACATCAAAAGTCCATTTGCTTTTCCATGGTATCCTGAAAAAGAGAATGTTGAAAACTAAGTCATGTAACAAGAATTGTAGTCAAATAGTTCGCTGGTTAAATCCAGCATGTCCCAGAGTTGTCAATAGAGGGCAATGTTGAGTTGTGGAGATTTTGTAGTGACCATATGAGGTACTCCACAGAGGTCTGTTCTTTTGTCCACATTTTATCGGGCCCTAAAAGGTTCAGGAGAAATTCCTGAGACTGGTTTAACAAAGGAATTTTAGTTCAGCTGTGGTCCTGGGATGAAAGAGCAGTTCTTGACTGTCCTTTTCCTGGGTGAAACAATGTCTTTAAGCTGAAGAATAATTTTATTGATGAGCCAAAGTGAGATGATGCTACACCTGTCTTCTTTGCCATAGTCTACCGTCCTCCTTCTGCCTACTCAAGAGTTTTTATCTGATTTTGCCAAATTTTTAGCTGATTTAGTGCTGAAATTAGAATAATTATAGTAGGGGATTTTAATATACATGTTGATATAGATAGTGACTGTCTTAATAAGACATTCAATTCAATATTAGACTCAATGGGATTTTCCCAGAAAGTAGAAAATTCTACCCATTATCTCCACCATACATTGGACCTTGACTTATAAGATAAGATAAGCCTTTATTAGTCCCACAATGGGGAAATTCCAGGATTGCAACAGCACAGGGATAGCAACACTCAGAGCAATAATTAAGAAGATACGGAAGATATAAATAAGAGCAGTGGATATACATACATACACATAAATATAGTATATACAAAGTGTGGAGCATTGTAGCAAGATGGAATAAACAGCATAACTGTCGACTACTACTACCGGAGTGGTGGCTCAGTTGGTAGAGCATCCGCCCCACACCCGGGAGGCAGGGGTTCAAATCCCGGCCGGGTCATGCCGAAGACCATATAAAAGTGGAACTTCCTGCCGTCCAGCTTGGTGCTCAGCAATAATGGAATGGAGGAGGGAAATTTGTGGCGGCGCCTTGCATGGCAGCGGCCCTCTGATTCTGCACTTGGGGTGGGTGTGATTAACACAGTAGATAGGTAAAACACAATCTCATTCTACTGTACATGATTGTTTGTACAGTTGAATGACAATAAGGGTGATTTAATTTTTTAATTTTAATTTACTTAGTTATCTTACATAGTATGAATATGTATCCATACATATTGTCACCCTCCGTAGCAACCGATATTGTCCTAGTTGTATATATTGGAGGGGACCATTGTGTAAGTCTATTGCGTCTTTTGCATTCAATACTATTAGGTCGTCACGTTTTTTTGCTATCTCTGCGAGCAGCCCTGCTTAGGTTATACAGTCTGACAGCCGTAGGTAGGAAGGACCTGCGAAACCTCTCGGTTGCGCACCTAGGATGATGTAGTCTGCTGCTAAATGAGCTCCTCAGTGCGTTCACTATGTCCTGCATAGGGTGGGACTCGGACTCCAGCAGAGATAACAGTTTAGCCACCATCCTTCTCTCTCTCCTATCTCCTCCACTGGGTCAGGGCGCTGCCCCAGGACAGAGCTAGCTTTCTTGATCAGTTTGTTCAGTCTCTTCCTATCGGCTGCTGTAATGCCACTGCCCCAGCAGACCACTCCAAAAGTGATGGCTGATGCCACCACCGTGTTGTAGAATGTCTTCAGCAGCGCCCCTTGTACACCAAAAAGACCTGAGCCTTCTCAGTAGGAACAGCCTGCGCTGTCCCTTCTTGTAGAGTGCGTTGGTATTGTGTGACCAGTCTAGTTTATTGTTCAGATGAACACCAAGGTACTTGTAGGATGTCACCATCTCAATGTCTGTTCCCTGTATGTTTACTGGTGCTGTGAGGGGTTGTCCTTGCCTATGGCAGTCCACCACCAGCTCCTTAGTTTTCCTCGCGTTGATCTGGAGGCAGTTCCGATGGCACCAGTCCACGAAGTCCTGGATAAGTCCTCTGTACTCAGCTTCATCTCCGTTAGAGATGAGGCCGATGATCGCAGAGTCGTCAGAGAACTTCTGTAGATGGCAGTGTGTTGTGTTGTGTGAGAAGTCTGCAGTATAAAGGGTGAACAGGAAGGGAGCCAAAACCATTCCCTGGGGGGCCCCCGTGCTACCGATGATCGTGTTGGACACGCAGTCCTGGGTTCTCACAAACTGTGGCTGGTTAGTGAGGTAGTCCAGGATCCATGATGACAGGTGCTGGTCCACCCCTGCGCACAGCAGCTTGTCCTTCAGGATCATCAGTTGGATGGCGTTGAAAGCACTGGAGAAGTCAAAGAACATGATCCTCACCGCATTCCCGGGCTTCTCCAGGTGGGACAGAGAATGGTGAAGGAGGAAGATCACTGCATCCTCCACCCCAATGCCATGCTGGTAGGTGAACTGGAGTGGATCCATCGCTGGTCCCACCAGGGGGTGGAAGTGAGCAAGGAGCAGTCTCTCCAGGGTCTTCATCATGTGGGACGTCAGGGCCACTAGTCTGTAGCTGTTCAGGTCTTTGGGGCAGGAAGTCTTTGGTACAGGTACCACACAAGATGTTTTCCACAACTGTGGTACCCTCCCCAGCTTCAGGCTCAGGTTGAAGATGAGCTCCACAATCCCACACAGCTGATCTGCACAGGACTTGAGGAGCTTTGCGCTGATGCCGTCCGGTCCCGACACCTTCCTCGCCTTGATCTTCCTCAGCTCCGTCCTCACCTGGGTCTTAGTGAGGGTCAAGTTGGGGGGCTGTGTGTTGGGAGTGGGGGGGTGTTGGTGGAGTGGGGAGTGGGCAGCAGGACTCGATGTCTTTAGAGGCAGCAGTGGTTGTTGTGCAGTCGGGGGGGAGGGCGGTTGGTCAAACCTATTAAAAAACAGGTTCAGATTGTTCGCCCACTCCCTGCCCCCTGTGGCCTGGGGGGAGGTATTCTGGAGCCCAGAGATGGTTTTAAGGTTTCTCCAGACCCCACTGATGTTGCTCTGTTGCAGCTTGTCCTCCATCTTCTTCCTGAAGCTGTCCTTGCCTTCTCTGATCTTCCTCCTCTGCTCCCTCTGTACGGACTTCAGCATCTCCCTGCTCCCTGACCTGAAGATCCTCTTCTTCTCTCTCAGAAGTGTTTTTATCTCAGGGTTGATCCAGGGTTTGTTGTTCGAGCAACACCGTATGGTCTTGGTGAGTACGGTGTTGTCCACACAGAAGCTGATGTAGTCCGTGATGGTGTGAGTGAGGCCATCGATATCCTCACCATGTGGATCGCAGAGCTGCTCCCAGGCAGTGGTTTCAAAGCAGTCCTTTAGAGCGTCCATTGCCTCCTCAGACCATAACTTCACTGTGCGCATGACCGGAGGTTGTCTGTGCACTAGGGGTTTGTACACCGGCAGGAGATGAACCAAGTTGTGATCCGATCTCCCGAGTGGGGGGAGTTGTGATGAGGTGTACGCCTCCTTAGTGTTTGCATAGAATAAGTCCAGTGTTTTATTGTCTCTAGTGTGGCATGTGACATACTGGGTGAACGTGGGTAGAATGGGAGACAGTGAAATATGGTTGAAATCGCCTGAGATGAGGAGAAGAGCATCTGGGTGTTCTGTCTGCAGCCTGCCAGTTACTGAGTGGATGACGTCACGCACTGTCCCAGCGTTCGCCGTCGGATTTGCATAAATAACAATGCAGATCGCGTGTGAGTATTCCCTCGGGAGGTAGGTAGGCCGCATGCTAACAGCTAGCAACTCATTGTCTTTGCTACAGTGCTGTTCCTTAACCGTGATATGTCCCGGTCTGCACCAGTTGTTATTGACGTACATCATCACTCCACCGCCCCTTGCCTTCCCACTGTCTGGTGTTCGGTCTGCCCGTATTGCGTGGAAACCCTCCAGTTCAATGTTAGCATCTGTTGCTAGTTCTGTTAGCCACGTCTCTGTGAATAGCATCAGACTACACTCCCTGTATAAGCTATCGTAGCGGGAGATAGCCGCTAGCTCATCTGTTTTTCCGAGTAACGATCGTACATTCCCCATAATGACAGATGGGAGGGCGGGTCTGTACCTTATATTCCTTGCCCGCCGTCTTACTCCAACACGACACCCACATTGTTTTCATCTTAATTCTCCCGGTATGTCGAGTTTTTGCGTTAGCATCATGGGCCGGTTAAACGCTAACAGCTGGTCCCTGTTGTACTGCCTTCTGCCAGAAACAATGGCTCTGTCCGTTGACTCAGGAGACATTTGGGCGATCTACGTGTTCGGATGGAATAAAGGTGATGCTGGATCATAAAGATTGGCAAGAGAGCCAGATAGTAAATAGAAATAGGCAGAAATTGATCCGCTGTTGCAAAAGGCAGCCTACTCGTGTGGCGCCGGAAGTTGAAAAAAAAAATGGTTCTTATGGTATAGAAATAGAAAGTCTGGTAGTGTCTCCTCATAATCCTGTACTGTCAGACCATTGTCTGTTAACCTTTGATTTCACTATTTCTGATTATTTGACTCCTAAAGAAAAATATTACTACAGCAGACAAAGTGGATTATTGATAAATGATATAAGTGACCACTTGCCAACCTTTGCACTTATCCATGGCCACACTGGGCCCAACGCAGAAAAAATTTCAAAATCGTTCAGATACAAATCACCAAATGCAATCAATTCTTTTAAAGAGGACTTGCTGAAGCAAGACTGGACAGAAGTCTATGTATCAGATGTAAATGAAGCCTATGACACATTTATAAACATTGTAACCACTCTTTATGAAAAAACTGCCCATTAGTAAAAAAAAAGCTTAAACACAAATTTGCTGATAAGCCATGGTTAACCAAAGGACTACAAAAGGCGTGTAAAAAGAAAAATTTATTATATAAAGCTTTCCTCAAGAAAAGGACAAAAGAAGCAGAGCAGCGGTATAAAACATACAAAAATAAGTTAACATATATAATAAGATGTAGTAAAAGAGACTATTACAGTAAAGAACTGGAGAAAAACAAAGACAATATTAAAAATACATGGACAATACTCAACAGTATCCTTGGAAATAAAAGCAGAAATACAAGCAACCCAACTAATATTCCAAAAAATAATAAAACGACTCAAAGTGTGAATATAGCTTCACCTGCAGATGAATTTAATAATTTTTTTGTTAACATTGGACCTAATCTGGCCCGAGAAATACCCACTACGGTGCCTACAGGTGATACAATATGCTATAACACTGCTGTAAAAGACTCCATCTTCATAAAGAACACAGACGAAAGAGAGGTCATTGAAATTGTTAAATCGTTCAAAAGTAAAACATTTACGGACTGTGATGGTATTGACATGCTACTAGTCAAAACTGTTATCGAATGCATAGTAAAACCACTGACGTATATCTGTAACCTGTCTCTCCAATCAGGTATATTTCCCAATGCAATGAAAATAGCTAAAGTAATTCCGATATACAAGACGGGCGACAGAGGGGAACTCTCAAACTATAGACCAATTTCACTATTACCGCAATTTTCCAAGATACTTGAAAAAATATTCTATGAGAGAATTGACAACTTCATACTGAAGAATGATTTATTGTGTGAGCAGCAATATGGGTTCAGACACAAGAGGACAACTGCATATGCCCTAATGGAATTTACAGAAAAAATATCAACAGCCATTGAAAATAAAGAGTATTCAGTTGGAGTATTCCTGGATCTTAAAAAAGCATTTGATACAGTAGATCACAATTTATTATTAAAGAAACTACAAAATTGTGGTATTAGAGGGGTAGCACTGTCCTGGTTAAGTAGTTACTTAAAGAATAAATATCAGTATGTATGTGTTAGCAACAAAAACTCACAGTTACTGAAGGTCACCTGTGGAGTCCCACAGGGTTCAGTTTTGGGACCATTATTATTCAATATGCATATAAACGATATATGTAAAGTTTCAGAAAAAATGGACTTAATATTGTTTGCCGATGACACTAATCTGTTATGCAGTGGAAACAATTTGGAACAACTTCTGGATACACTTGGAAAGGAATTAGGAAAGCTTAAACTGTGGTTTGATTCAAACAAATTAACGCTCAATTTAAGTAAGACAAAATTTATAGTCTTTAACAACCATCACAACAACCCAGTACCCAAACTCAGTGTAAATGGTGTAGAGATTGAAAGGGTATCTGAAACTAAATTTCTTGGAGTAATAATTGATAACAAACTGTGTTGGAAGTCACATATTATTTATATTAAAGGTAAAGTATCCAAATCAATTGCAATATTACACAGAGTGAAATATTTGCTGAATCAACCCACACTATACACCTTGTATCATTCATTAATACTCCCATACATGACATATTGTAATGAAGTATGGGGAAATACATATAAAACAAACATATATCCACTCTTTATGCTTCAAAAGAGAGCTATTAGAATAATAAACAAAGCAGCTTACAGGGAACCAACAAACCCACTTTTTCTTAAACAAAAAACTCAAGTTGAAAGATCTGGTTGACTTTAAAACTGCAATAATAATGTTCAAAGTGAAGAATCTATCACTGCCCGCAAATATCCAAAAGTTGTTCCAAACAAGGGAGAAACGATATCACTTCAGAGGAACATGTATATTTCAAAAGCCTACAGTGAGAACAACCACCAAGCAACACTGTATTTCAGTGCAAGGAGTCAGATTATGAAATGATTTTGGACCTGAATTAAAATCATGTACAACACTTGGACAATTTAAACAAAAACTAAAGGAAGAAATACTCCAAACATATTTACAAGACGACATGTAAACTCACATAAGGATTGACATATCCAGCCTGTGTCGTAGCTTAGTTTTTTTTTGTTTTTTTTTTCCTCTCTGTCACATTTTGTCTTAGATTTGTTTTTGAATAGTAACCGCTTAACTTAGCCTAGCTTAGTTTTCTTTTTTTCTCTGTCACATTTTGTCTTAGCTTTGTTTTGAATTGTAATCGCTCTTGACTGTTTTCTCTTTTTTCTATTTTGAATTCCTGGATGGAATATGGGTGGGCAATATACTGTAAGCTGCGGCTTCAGCCAGCACCCATTTCGGATAACTTATGTGGAATTGTATAATCAGAGTAGTCTTTGTCTAATTTGACCTTGTTGTTATATTATTCAGTTTCTTTTAACCTGTACTGTACTATCAGAAATAAATTCATTCATTCATTCATTCATTCACTCTGGGACCTTGATTTCCACATGACATGACAGTGGACCTGTCATAATTCGGCCATTTCAGGGCAGAAATAAGGCACCATTTGCCTGCTGTGAGTTTGCTTATTTAATAAATAATAATAATAAACACAAAAGCTTGTCATGAAGGGCGAATTACAAAAACGCTGTTTACAAAGATCACGGAGGGTAATAACAGAAAAATACAAATGAAGGAAAACCATGAAAGGTTACTTACAATAAAACTGGCGAAGCACAGATTAAGGCTGAGACTTAAAGCAGTAATCAAGTGAGGGGATTCCTGTCTAAACACGACTAGGTCTCAGCGAGGAATAATCTTTGCCAGCGAACTTAAATAGTAACACAGAAACTCAAACAGGTGTGGAGTGAAAATGATTAACAAAACACAAACAGCTGTGACAACTGTGAAAAGGCTTGACAGCCGGAAGTCACGAACTGTGCTGTCAAAATAAAAGCATGAAACATAATGAACGAAAAATCATGACTAAATACAAATACATAAAAGAGGAAAACCACAAAGACCCGGGCACGGTACAGACCCACGCTTGGCATCATTACAGTGGCCCTCCCTTAAGGGGTGGACCCTAGACACCACACTGTAACAACAAACGAAGAAGTTACCCCCCTTTCCCCCAAAAAAGGAATGACTACCAAAAAACAGACCCCGGGAGGGTGGTGGGGGGATCCAGGCCTGGAGGGAGACACACAAACCCAACAAAATAAGAACACAAAACTAACCAAAAGGCCAAAAAAAAAAAAATCAAGCAAAACAAGTTAAACAATAGATCATTTCAGGTGGCCTCCCGGAGTCCCGGCTCCAACCGACCATCAGGTGGAAAAGGTCGGGCGGCTTACTAGGTTTCCAAAGCCACCAAAATGAATGAGTGAGTCCCTCGGGTGGTCTTCCAGGGTACCAAAGCCACCCAAGCAACCAAGAAAATAACTAGAAATAACTAACTGACTGGGACATGTTTAAAGGAGCCACGCATGATCTGGATGAGTACACGGACACTGTGACCTCATATATCCACTTTTGTGAGGAGTGCATTCTTCCATCGCGCACCAGGGTGAGTTACTCCAACGACAAGCCCTGGTTCACAGCTAAGCTCAGACAGATCAGGAAGGAGAAGGAAGCAGCGTTGAAAAGTGGAGACAGGGACTGCTACAGGGAGGTCAAATACCGGTTTAGCAGAGAGCTGAGGAGAGCTAAATCTGTGTATTCTGAGAGACTCCAGCAACAGTTCACTGCTAACGACTCTGCTTCTGTGTGGAGAGGACTGAGGCAAATCACCAACTATCAGCCTCAGGCTTCTAAGGGACAGGATGACAAAGCCCTTTGTCAAAGACTGTCCCAACACTATGCCCGTTTTGACACCTCGTCAGCTGTGTCCAGCTCCCCCCTCCCCCCAGCGCCACTGCCTCCATGGTCCCCACTTCATCAAAGGCGGCCCCCCCTCCTCCCCCCCTGCCCTTGCCATCAGTGAGCAGGACGTGCACAGACAGTTCTCCAGACTGAACCCGTGCAAGGCCCCCGGTCCGGACGGCGTGTCTCCCTCCACCCTGAGACACTGTGCGGAGGAGCTGACTCCTGTCTTCACAGACATTTTTAACACCTCCCTGAAGTCATGCCACGTGCCGGCCTACCTCAAAACCTCTACCATCGTCCCTGTCCCCAAGAAGCCACGGATCACTGGACTTAACGACTACAGACCTGTAGCACTCACCTCTGTAGTCATGAAGTCCTTTGAGCGCCTGGTCCTGCCCCACCTCAAGACCATCACCACTCCCCTCCTGGACCTGCTGCAGTTTGCCTACAGAGCCAACAGGTCTGTGGACGACGCAGTCAACCTGGCCCTCCACTCCATCCTGCAGCACCTGGATTCCCCGGGAACCTACGTCAGGATCCTGTTTGTGGACTTCAGCTCTGCATTCAATACCATCCGCCCCGCTCTGCTCCAGGACAAGCTGTCCCTGCTCAATGTGCCCGACTCCCTCTGCAGGTGGATCACTGACTTCCTGACGGACCAGAGGCAGCATGTGCGGCTGGGAAAGACTGTCTCAGACTCTGTTAGCATCAGCACCGGATCACCCCAGGGCTGTGTACTTTCCCCCCTGCTCTTCTCCCTGTACACCAACTCCTGCACCTCCAGCCACCAGTCTGTCAAGCTGATCAAGTTTGCGGACGACACCACCCTCATCGGGCTCATCTCCAACGGCGACGAGTCCATCTACAGGAGAGAGGTGGCCCAGCTGGCATCCTGGTGCAGCCACAACAACCTGCAGCTGAACGCTCTGAAGACAGTGGAGATGATCGTGGACTTCAGAAAAGTCACAGCCCCTCTGCCCCCCCTACCCTCACAGACTCTTCCATCACCACTGCGGATTCCTTCCACTTCCTGGGCACCACCATCACCCGGGACCTCAAGTGGGAGCCGACCATCAGCTCCCTCATCAAAAAGGCCCAGCAGAGGATGTTCTTCCTGCGGCAGCTGAGGAAGCTCAAGCTACCCACCAAGATGTTGGTGCAGTTCTACACGGCCATCATCGAGTCCATCCTCACCACCTCCATCACCGTGTGGTACGCAGGAGGCACCGCCAGGGACAGACTAAGACTGCAGCGCGTCGTGCGCGCTGCTGAGAAGGTGATCGGCTGCAAGCTCCCATCCCTCCAGGACCTGTACAGCTCCAGGACCCGGAGGCGTGCAGGTCAGATCATAGCCGACCCTTCACACCCTGGACACGCACTGTTTGCCCCCCTCCCCTCAGGCAGAAGACTTTGGTCCATTCAGACTAAAACCTCCCGCTACATGAACAGCTTCTTCCCCTCTGCCATCAGACTGCTGAACACTAAGTGACTTATTAGACTCTCGTGCACTACGTACAGCAGCTCAACAGGACTCATGACAATTATCACTGTTTTCTTTTTGCACTACCGACTGCACTATGTGGAACTCCACAATATCTGCTGCTTGTTAATATATTTAAAAATTGCATAGATTAGTATTACTTATTCATTTTCAAATCAAATCAAATCAAATCAAACTTTATTGTCATATTGCTGTACATACAACTGTAGTGCAGGCAAGATGAAATTGTGTTTCTCTTGGCATCCATATAAGAAGCAGCATGATTTAAGACACATTCCCACATAGCTCCCCCCCACCCCCCCATCCATTCACACATCCCTGAGACATACTTGGGGAAAAAAAGAATAACTAACTATAATATACAAAATGTCCGTAGGTGCAGTAGTGTGTATGAGAGATTCCGGGTCAACTGTTCAGCTTCCTGACAACTTGTGGAAGGAAGCTGTTGATCAGTCTGGTGGTTCTGCCTCTGATGCTCTGGAATCGTTTACCAGATGGAAAAAGTTCAAAGTGTTTATGCAGAGGGTGAGAACGGTCCTTGACTATGTTTAGTGCCCTGCTCCTACAACGGTTCTGAAAAAGTTCTTGGACAGAGGGGAGGGAGACTCCAATTACCCTCTCCGAAGCGTCGTCATCATCGACCCCCTGCCTAGGCTTAAAGCCCATCAGTGTCCGAACTCCCTGCCACATCTGCTTGGTGTTCCTAGTGTCACAGAGGTGTCCCTGGATTTTCTCCGCATAGGCGCGCTTTGCTGCCTTAATTCCCTTAGAAAGCGCAGACCTGGCTGAGCGGAGGGCGATCCTGTCCTTCGCTCTGAAGGCTGCATTTCTGGCTGTGAGCAGCGAGCGCACCTCTGCAGTCATCCAGGGCTTATGATTACCCCGCATAGTGATGGTCTTCACTGTAGTGAAATCCTCTGTGTACTTCGCGATGCAGCTGGTGACCGAATCAGCATACTCCTCCACATCTGTCCTGTCTTCCTGGGAGGCTGCTATTTTGAAGACCTTCTAGTCTGTGTGCTGAAAACAGTCTTTCAGTGCAGGGGTTGCACTCTCTGGCCAAATCCTGATTTGTTTCACTGCTGGCCTGCTGCGCTTCAATAAAGGTTTGTAGGCAGGCAGCAGCATCACGGATATGTGGTCAGAACGGCCGAGATGGGGGCGGGGTATCGCTTTATATGCATCTGTGTTTGTGTACACTAAGTCCAACATATTCTCTCCTCTGGTCTACCTTTATTGGTCTACCTTTATATTCTACCTTTTATTGCATGCATAGTTTTTTATTTTTATCTTTAGTGCTACTCCATGTTTAATGTTGCAGCATTGCACCGAGACAAATTCCTAGTTTGTGTACTACATGAACAATGGCAATAAATCTCATTCTGATTCTGATTCTGAAGAAGGCTCGGATGGTCTCCCCGTGTCTCTGGGCCAGCGGGTCTTGGAGCTCCACACACCTCCTCCTGGAGACAGTGGCTGGAACCAGTGCTCACCACCGACCCCCGGACCCAGACGATGGGCACCCGCTAAGGAAGATGGCAGCGGAAGAACCACAGTGGAACTAGATGAAGATCAAGGACCCGCAGCAGCCTTGGGCATCGGCGCAGCACCCTCGGTGGTCCTGGACTGAGGCGTAGTAGCACCCCCGGTGGCCCCAGTCTGAGGTGTTGTCGCACCCTCGGTGGCCCCAGTCTGAGGTGTTGTCGCACCCTTGGTGGCCCCGGACTGGGGCATTGCCGCACTCTCTGTGGTCCTGGACTGAGGCGGAGCCACACCCTTGGTGGCCCCAGACCGAGGTGAAGCCACACCCTCAGTGGCCCCGGACTGAGGTGGAACTGCACCCACAATGGCCCCCGGGCTGGAGCATAACACCCACAGTGGGCACACACTGGAGCGCCGCACCCTCGTGGGATTCAAGCTGGGGCACAGCACCCATGGAGACCCAGACTCAGGAGGAACTGCATCCTCGGAGGTCCTGGGCTGCGACGGCGCCTCCACAACGACCTCAGCCGGAGGAGCTTGACCCACAAAGACCTTAGGCGGCGGACCGGAACCCATGGAGACCTCTGGTGTAGCTGGATGATTCTCGGTGACCCTGAGAGGAGACTCGAATAAAATAGGAAGAGAAATGGGGTCAGGGTCACCGGTGGCAGTGGAACCCGGTGAGGCAAGCTCAGGTGTTGCTGACAGGAGCACCCGGCTCTCCCCACCAAGAGCCAGACAAGATCTCTCCAATACTTAAACAATGAAAACAAAGGAGAGTACTTGCCTGAGCTCAAGTTCCACTGCCGTCCAGGACTCCATCAATCTGGATGACGATGTCTCGGGCACGGCCCCCTGGAGGTCCAGCTTGAGCTCTGCTGTGGTGGCCCCAACAGCAGGCATGATGGTCTCTGCAGTCCCGGGTCCCCCTGGCAATGTTACCCACGCAAGTGGCTCGCCCGGCATGGCGACAGGAGATCCACTTCCTGCTGGGGCTGAACTCTGCACCTGTGGGACGCTTCTTTGTTGGTTCAGGCTCTGGATTGCAGACAGCCCTCCTCTTCTGTCCATACTGTGGCTGCGGGGCTGGAACCAGGTTCTCCAGGGCCGCAGGCTCCTTCTCCATCCGGTGGCTTAATCCTGGAACCGGCGGACACTCGGGGGTTATTGGAGGAGACACAGAGAAAGCAGGTAAGGTTTTGGTGGCTGCAGCAGGTAGTGAGGACCCAGTGGACTGCATAAACGTAGCCTCACCCCTGGGAATCAGACAAGGTAATTCATCAGATGGTGAAACAGAATGAAAAAGCACTTGCCTGTTTTCCCAGGGCGCGATGGTTCCTGCCGCAGCAAGCCCTGCTTCTTCCTTTTCCATGACTGCGGTGATCATGGGCCCCTCTGGAGAACATGGAGGAGCCACCCCTGCAGACACAATGACGGGCAGAGCCAAGGGAGAATCAGCTGAGCTCTCAGAAGTCGGAGAAGGCACTGTGGAGGAGGGGGAAACAGCTGTGACGACCCAGGGATAGGGAGCTGACGAAACAGCCATTGAGGAGACCCTAAAGGCTGAAGCTGCTGTTGTTCCTCTCTGACATGGCGATAATAGTTCCGCTGGCTGAGAGACAGAGGAGTTCCTCTGGTGGCCTGTAGCTGGGCAAAGGCAGAAGCTTTGCGGCGTTTTCACCTGGTGACTCTCATCCCTCCGCTTCAGTACAGCCGTGTCATGGGGAGGAGTTGAGTTCTGCGCCAGGAGGTGGCATCTGGCTGGTGGAGCCGGAGCAGGAACCTGGTGAGGAGTCGATTGAGCCGGAGCCCGGGACTGCCCCCCTGTTGGCGCTGATCTTTGCTTCCTGGAGGAATTCCCCTCCAACTCACGGTTCTGCTGTTGCAGAGCCTCCATCAGGGATATTCTCTTCCTTCCCTCAGCAGGCTCCGAGAGATGAGGATGTTGCCATACAGCCGCCTCTGCAAAGTCCAGGTACCACAAAGTGTCTCTAGGCGGGGAATATTGACGAGCTATGGCAAGGAGGTCATCAGTTTCCATAAGGGCCTGGCAGAGCTCAAACCCCAGGCTTAATGGGTACCCTCTTCCATACGATGCCATTCAAAAAAAAAAATGCAGGCACCCAAAGAAAGGGGGGAAAAAATAGAACAGAAGAAAAAGAAAAAAAGGCAGACTCACTGTCGCTGGTACCTACTGGTACCATGGTACAAAAGGCTGTTTACAAAGACCACGGAGGGTAATAACAGAAAAATACAAATGAAGGAAAACCATGAAAGATTACTTACAATAAAACTGGCGAAGCACAGGTTAAAGTGCTGATGGAACGTTTTTGACTTCCTCTAATTTTTCAACACATAATACAATCTGACGAAATAGGTGGGTCTGTGCAGTTCTAAGTCAAACAGGCTTTTTTTTCACGCGAATATCCAACGTGTTCATGAGCGCCACGTCACCAATTGCGTCAATGGCTGGAAAACCCCGCGGCCATGTTGTCATGTCATCGGGAGAACACAGCGCTTGGCTGCCCATTGTACACACAGGAAGGAAGTGGTTGAAAACATCGACGATGGTTCCAGCACATGTAGTCTGGAATTGGTTTGTGTTGTCCAATCTTCAGACAACTATAGTTCCGAAGAATGGGATGATAATGAATAATCTGGTGGCATCAGACCGTATAGGTTTGAGCCGTGCCAAGCGGGCATTGTGCCTAATGAGTCAGACTCAGAGAGTGACGTTGGAGAGGCACACATGCCTGCCACAGCAGCACGTACAAACACACTGCAGGGGAACACCGAGTGTTATTCTTTTGTTACAGATATTGCAACAAATTATTTGTTCATAAATATAATTTATTTAAACCCGATTTTTCAATAAAATCATAGCAGTGTATTCTCTGTGGCTCAGGCATCGGGTTTGTTATGGATTATATTTTGAGTTCTTGTTTTTGTTTTGTACATACCGTATGTTTGATGTGCATTTTGAGCCACTTTCAGGTGGGCATTGTCCAAGATTTGCCGGTCCTAACACACGTGCCCTATCTCTTTGACAGTCAGTTGTTCATGGTTTGTGTCATCTGCCGTGCTGTCAGCCAGCCAATATTGCCAACACTATCACGATGTGTTAGCCACTCCACACAGCCGTGGTTCTGTTGTGCCCCTTGAAGCAATGTTGGCCCTGGGGCGCAACCGTGGTTAACACGTCTCCTCTCCATACGTTCACTGGGCGATGTCAGTCCCTAACGCCAACTGTAAGTGTTTCTGTTTATTTTTGTAAGTCTTCACCTTTTTGGGAACTGTTGTCATCATTCTTATGTTCAGTACATGTGCTGTGGTGAATTCTGTGTGTAAATCCATTCATCATAACCCTCCGTGCGCTCTTACGCAGGGCACAGAGAAGGAGGATGAAATAATGAGGATTTACATGCAGGGTTCACCACAGCACATTTAATACAGAAAGACAGACAATTCCCAAAAAGGTGAAGACGTACAAAAAACACAAACACACTTACTGATGGCGTTCGGGGGCCGGCATCGCCCAGAGAACGAATGAGAGGAGACGTGTTAGCCACAGGTGCGCCCCAGAGCCGACATTGCTTCAAGGATGCACGAGAACCACAGCGAACATGGAGTGACTAACACGTTGTGAGAGTGCTGAAAATACTGGCAGACAAACACCACAGATGACAATACTATGGACCAGCAGTGCTTGACTGGAAAATGGCCATGAAGAACACACACTGCTGGTGATTGTGTGATGAGAAGCACCTGGGCGAGGGCCAGGAAAGATGATCAGCGGGAGGGGAATCAGCTGGTGATAACGAGAGAGAGGACGTGGCCGGATTGGCGAGAGTCAGCATGGGATCACAGAAAGTAGGTCAAAGCTGTGCATAAATCCATTAATCCTTCCCCTCCTCATGCGCTCTTCCTGCGTAAAAGTGCACAAGGAGTGCACGAGGAGGCTTATGACAGTTGGAGCTGAAGCATGTGATGTGATCTTTCACGGCCTGCTGTTTATCTAAGCCTGCGACACAACGTGAAGGCACAGCCGTAAAATTAAAACAAGAAACCAGAGAAACTGTGAGCTACAAAGCTGCTGTCATTCCAGTCAACAACACCGGAGTCTGTTCTCCCGCTTATGTCATGGGGTTGCCGCCCTTAATTTGTTGGGCGGCACCACAGTCCAGTCAGTGGCTGCGTTTTTTTGATGATAACTAGTTTATGCAGGTGCTGTTGTAAATATTATATTGATCATCGACGATGACTTTTGGGTTTACACAACATCCTAAAAAATGCCAAAATCGTGTCATCAGCCCTTTAAGGCTGAGACTTAAAGCAGGAATCAAGAGAGGGGATTCCTGTCTAAACACGACAAGGTCGCAGCGAGGAATAACCCTCGCCAGCGAACTTAAATAGCAATACAGGAACTCAAACAGGTGTGGAGTGAAAGTGATTAACAAAACACAAACAGCTGTGACAACCGTGGAAAGGCTTGACAGCCGGAAGTCACAAACTGTGCTGTCAAAATAAAAGCATGAAACATAATGAACGAAAAATCACAACTAAATACAAATACATAAAAGAGGAAAACCACAAAGACCCAAGCACGGTACAGACCTGCGCTCGGCATCATTACAGGACCAACACCAGCAGATGACATGGCTCCTCAAATTACTTGCCAAGGCCTGTCCTTCAGCGTTCAGCTCAAGTGATTACTGTGTTAAATGCAAAGAAACATTTGACTTATGATGATCTAAAGCAGGGGTCACCAACTAAAAGTGCAAGAGGTCCGATAAGTCAGTCCTTCTCCCCAGCTGTGGTCCGAATTAGGGCTGGGGATCTTTAGGCACCTCACAATTATAATTCAGGGTCTCCGATTTGATTCTAAAAAGATTCTCAATGCATTTTTTGTTTGTTTGTTTTTTCAGGATTTCTTTCACTGTGTGACAGCTTG
Source organism: Pholidichthys leucotaenia (assembly GCA_020510985.1). Classification (NCBI taxonomy): domain Eukaryota; kingdom Metazoa; phylum Chordata; class Actinopteri; order Cichliformes; family Pholidichthyidae; genus Pholidichthys; species Pholidichthys leucotaenia. Next base: position 111,216,197 of record CM035840.1, on the reverse strand, counting down.
GTACTTTTAAAGCCAAGTATTTGCAATGACCTATGATATATATAATTTACTTCAAACATCTTTCAAAAAAAGAAATGGAAGAGAAATGTGACGAGTCACATGGACAAATTTATCTGAAAATGTGCATTTAAGAACTGTCATCTTTTCATGGACATTCTTTAAGAAGACCACAACTGTCTCCAGCAGGCCAATACTATTTTCTTTTACACATTTTTTTATTAAGCAGATGTTTTAGCTGTTTTTAGTTCTGTATTTTTTTAAACAAAAACAAAAAAAAATCAAATAAATTCTTTGCTCAATTTCAAATAAAATGTAATAATTTAATCATAATAATACAGGGGAACACTAAATGTGTTTTTGACGCCAAATAAATTGCTCTAAAATTCTAAAATCTACAACTTGAATCTTAAAAATGGAAAGTTTTACAGAAGAACACAAACTAAATTACATACATTTAAAAAGATTAATATTTACAAAACTAAATCTCACAAAAGTCCGCCTCTATACTATATTCTCAGTATTAAAAAAATGTTTCAAACTGTAAGCCTAAAAAAGGGACAGAAAATATAATTAATTACACAGTACAGAATTCCATGGGAGTTTTTTTTTTATGTCAATGTTTTTATTTTTTTAACCTCGTCTGGGTCTGTCTGGGTAACACACTGTCACAGGGAGAGTGGAGGTGGATGTGTGTGGAACGTTTCATGTTCAGTAACACACAGAGCAAATTATTGTTTTGACATGATATCAGAGGGTCATGGAAATTTCCTCCATAAACAGCGTTGTGCAGCCCAACGGGGACGCTGTCCCAGGAAGGTGTGGAGGAGCTGCGGGGACCTTCCGTCAACAGACCCCTGGGTGGAACCCGTACCATCGCAGGCAGCCAGAGTGGTGGTGGAAACAGTTTCACAGCAGTGTTTCATTCTGTGGGTTACGCCGGGAAGGAAGCATTGCTGTCCGCTCGCTGTATCCCACGGAGAACGTCCAAGGTCCCACACCATAAAATGTCCAGGCGGCCGCCACCGATACAGCACTTGAGTTCCGCTTTTTTATTAGGTTAAAACAAAATAGTATAATTTTTTCCAAAATTATATTAAAAAGCTTTGGAGTCCAGATGGAGGACTCTCAAGGTCTGGATCCAGACCGGAGTCCACCAGTTGGTGACCCCTGATCTAAAGCAAGCATCTGCACCACATTTTGCACCTTGCAGTAGTTTCTGTCAGCACATTCTCTATTCTTTTGCTGTGCACCCTCATGACTAAGTTATGAACTGGCTGCAGGCAACTCATGCTCATAGAAGGGGACACTTTTCAAGTGGGTGAGGGTTGACGCAAATTTTGCCACCTTTGTATTATGGTGCATCGTCTGTCAATGCACCTCTGATCAACAAAAAGCAGGTCTAAAGTCAATGGGGGCATTAACAGCATATTTCAGCTGCTTATTTAAAAGATATGAACATAGATGTATTCATTAATTTATTGGTGATCTGTTCAGGGTGTACCCGGCCTCTTGCTCAAAGATGTTAGAATAGACTCCAGCCCCCATGACCTGTAAACGACTAAGTGGTTAAGAAGATGAATGAATGACTATAGTGTTCTGCAGCGGGACCACTGTGTCCTACACTGGGATACAGCTGCCCCCTGTGCACAGAGTAGAACTTTATCCACCAGAACATCAAAGTGTACAATGCTGACATCCATCATTATCTAATTTATGACAGGTTGTTATTTAAATTTTCTCCTCATTCATTGTCATGCTTCTAACAGAATGATTCAAAATCACTCTTCCATGGATTGTCACCTTATTGATAGAGGGGTTTGCCCTCATGATGCCAGGTGCTATGCTGTTGGGGGCAGCTTGCCCCTGATAGGGGCTCCCATGGTACACAGGTCCTGGGTGAATGCCCAGACCAACAGTGCAGTGGGTGGTCCCGGGTCTTCTGTATCCTGTGATAACTGAAGGAATTTTTACTGTGTCCGTCAAAATCATGGCAAAACCTCTCAATGGCAAAGCTCTCATCAGTGCATAATCATGATAATCTGTCTTTGTGGCTGCAGACTGTTTATTTTGTTTATTCCTGCAGCAAATCTTGAGTGACACTGATCACACATGTGCAGAGATGGGCATGAATTGCAGCTCTTAAGATCACCGTTTTGCCCCCAGAAGTGCCCCTTTGAAGAGCTTTTTTAAAAAAGGTATTATAGATTTTAATTTCCCCCCACTGAGACACCTTTTGCCAATTAAATGTGCATAATTATGCTTTAATGTCTGATAACTATATTTTTTCCAAACAATTCCGTGTGATCTGGTGCCTTACCCCCCCATTCTGTTGTGCACAGACTCAGAGTTTCAGGTTAGTGTGTTAAAGCAGTGGTAAAGGTACTCTGCATCTGCAGACACTTTCATGTTTTAATTGCCCTAAGCTTTTCTGTTGCCAATGTGCAGTTGGTGATTTTTTTTTAAATTTTTTTTTTAACAAGGGGGATGATGTTTGTGAGGGGACTGAAAATTCAGCATATTGCTGTGAATTAAATTTTAGGGCAAATTTGCATGAATCAAGGTGCAAAAATATGATAAAAGATGCTAATTTACAATTTAAAAAGTCACAAATTTACTGGAGTGGTGGCCTAGAGGTAGAGCATCTGCCCCACAACCGGGAGTCCTGGCCGAGTCATGCCAAGGACCATATAAAAATGGAACTTCCTGCCTTCCAGTTTTTGGTGCTCAGCAAAAATGGAACAGAGGAGGGAAATGTGGGGGACATTGGCTTAGGAGGTAGAGCAGCTCGTCCAATAACCAGAGGGTTGGCGGTTCGAATCCCACTCTCCGCAGCCATGCTGCCGTTGTGTCCCTGGGCAAAACACTTTACCCACCTTGCCTCCAGTGTCCATGACACTGGACATGAATGTGTATCCCTTAGATGCATGAACAACCAATTCCTACACTCTTCCATGAGTGTGGTCAAAAATGACCCCAATTAGAATGAATGCGTTTTATGCTGTAAACTTCAGAAATTTCTTTCATTTTTGGTTAAAGATGATTATTTTTATTATATTTTGGGTTATTATTATTATTATTATTATTATTATTATAAATTATATTTTGGTCAACAAAAGAATTATTTCATGTTTGACATGTTCATTTATTACTTTTTATTAACATTTTATCACAGAAAGGTAAACAAGGTAAACAATCAGAAAGGAAAAAAAGATAGTCAAAGTGCCTTTATTGTCATTCCATTGCTAATAAACAATGCAACGAAATTGAGATACTGCTCCCTAAAAACAAACTATCACACTCACAGTTCACTCATGCATTTAACATTCTTATAATTACAATAAATAATGCTTGAAACAATATTACCTAAAAGTTGAATACAATATGTACACAGCAATAATGAAAACATACTGAGTGATAAATAGGTAAAGGTGTGAGGGTTTGTGAGCTCACTGTGAGCAGCTGTTACACAGTATCCTTTTTTGGCTGTGAGCACTGCACACAGGGTCATTGCATTTCCAACACCAATTGCTGACTTTGCAGTCTTGTTTTCTTGTGCACATCTTACACCTCTTCCTCTTCTGTTGGCCCTGTGTGTTTCCCTCGTGTGGCTGGATTGCAGCTTTTATCACCCCACACCTTTCCATTGCTGTAGTGATGTAGGTTGGTAGGTGTGGGTTACCTTCCAGTTGAAATTGTGGTGCATTGTGCTGAGGAGCAGAACAGCCTTCCCCTTTTTCCCGACATGGCTGACCATGGTCATGCTGCCATTGAACCCAAATTCAGTGCTGAAGAGTTCCCTGGTCTTGGAAGCCTTCATCACAGGAGGGATGTCTGGCTTGTTTTGTCGCAATGTCACAATAGTGACATTGCAATGTCACAATAGTCAGATCCTTCTCTAGGAGATGCTCTGCAAGAGGCACACTGGTGAAAAAGTTGTCTGTGGTGATGTTGCAACCTGTGTGTCTGAGTCCACTGCACAACTGACTGACAATGTTAAGACCCAGATTCTTACTGGCTCCTTCCCCTGGTTGTCTCCCAGTGTACACAATCCCATCAATTGCGTAGGGGTTTTTTGCATCACAATCCCAGAAGATCGTTATGCCGTACTTCGCGGGCTTGCTCTTCATATATTGCATAAACTTGGTCCTCCCTCTGAATGGTACAAGTTGTTCGTCCTCTGTGATACAGTCACTGGGGATGAATCTCTGCCTGCAGTTGACCAGGAACAGGTCCCATATGTAGTGGAAGGGTGCCAAGTGGTCTGTTTCCAGTCGGGTGGCTCTGGTCCTCTTGTCATCAAAGCGCAAGAATCGGCAAATATCTTCAAATCGTTCAACTGACATAGTGGCCTTGTACATGGGGTTATATAGAGGACTCCCAAAGAGCTCACGGATTGATACATCCCAGTTCTTCTCACTTCCTGCAAGAATGGTCAATCCAATGAAGGCCATGAGTTCATCTTTGCTGACCTTTTTCCACTCCTTTCCTCTACCTGCAGCTACTCTTCGTCCCTCCATATTTGTGCATCTCAGCACCTCTTCTATTATATTATCAGTGATAAACAGCCTCCATGCATCTTTTGGTGAGATGGTGGTAAGCCCAGGTGCTGGTCCTGGTCAGCTTCTCACAATATTGTGCTTTGGTGTTCTTCCCTGGCTGAGAGGTAACTCTGCCCAGTAAGAGCCCTTGCGGCTCATTCTGTTGGACACGATAGGCCCATCCATTTCCTCTTCCTCTTCGGAGGCCTCGTCAGAAGACTCTTCTGTGTCTGACTGATATTGTTCATGGGGGGGGGGGGGTGATTTCTTGGTGGCCTCCCTACTCCTTCCTGCTATATTACCGTAATCTCTCCCATCTCAATACCTATTGTCCTCATCTGTTTACCCTCTCTGTTTACCCTCGGCATGCAGTCTGTGATGTTAATTGCAGCGTCTACAGTGTTACTTATAACCGTGGTGACATTCCAAGGGGACTGTAGGAGTCAAGAATTGAGGAGACTGGATAATTTTCCAGAATCTGCTTTAATTCTCATCCATCCTACGTCCTCTCTCGATCGGAGTGAAAAGAGACAGGACGCAGTCACACACATACATTTATACACTCATCTCTAACAATACATCACACAAAAGTCACAAAACTCAGCTACATCTTTTCATCTGTAATAGAACACCCAGAGTCCTTCTGTTCTCCTCTCTGACCCCCAAAGGTCAGGCCGGGTAATCTTCTCCTCTCTCCTGAGTCCCCAGGGGGTGCAGACACATCTTCCTCTTGAGGTGTGAAGTCAATACACATGGCTAGCTCAACGTCTCTCTTGGCTGAATTCAGCCAGCCACATGTGAGTCACATAGGTTATAATTATGGGCTCCACATCACTCCCCCCTTCCACGCGAAAGACTGGGCACCCACATACAGTCATACAACAGTCATACAGCACGTCACCCCCCCCCAACAGAATCTCACAGCAACCTAAACAACCTGACCAAAAAACACATCATTCTGCATGCAGCTTAGGTTTCGATCTTCTCCCAAATCTGCTGTATGCAGGTCTCCTGCTCTGTGTTGGGCCGTCCTGCTGTGCATCTGTGGAGTGAGGGGGAGAAGGGTTATTTGCCCCCCGTGGGGGGTCCCGGGGCCGCCCCTTCGGAGGCCTGCTGCGTCGAGGCGCGCCCGCCAGCCGTACAGACTCATTATGCAACACAAAAGCAGGTTTTAATCTATCGATACTGATCGTCTCCCTCCTGCCCCCCAAATCTAGCACAAAATATTTCTCCCCGGTTTCCAGCACTCGAAATGGACCATCATAAGGTGGGCGGAGGCTATGCCGCTGCGCATCGTGCCTGACAAAAACAAACTCTGCGTCTCGTAAAGCCTGGGGCACGAACACACGCGGGAAAGAGTGATGAGCGGGGCCCGGGAGCATTTCTGCTCCCATGTTACTCAGAGACCCCCGGATCGGGGAGGGCCCTGGTGCCGTGTGGTCGGGTAAAAACTCGCCTGGCAGCCTGAGCGGTTGTGCAAAGACCAATTCTGCTGGTGAGGCATCTAGATCCTCTTTGGGTGCCGAACGCAACCCCAATAAAACCCATGGTAGTTTGTTTACCCAATCTGTGTCCGTCAGTGACGCTCTGAGGGCTGCCTTCAAAGACCTGTGAAAACGCTCGCATAAACCGTTGGCCTGGGGATGATAAGCAGTCGTGCGATGTACCGCCGCTCCTAAGCCGCTGGCCACTGCTGACCACAGTTCCGACGCAAATTGAGGTCCCCTATCAGACGTAATATCTGACAGGACCCCGAACCGCGCTACCCAGGCTGTTAAAAAAGCGCGTGCCACCTCTGCCGCTGTGGTCGATGTTAACGGGACCACTTCTGGCCAACGAGTGGTTCGGTCTACCATCGTCAAGAGGTGCGTGAACCCTTGCGATGTGGGTAGGGGGCCCACGAGGTCCACGTGCACGTGATCGAACCTTTTAGCCAGAATGTAGAACGGTTCTAAGGGCGCTTTAGTGTGCCTGTGAATTTTAGCCCGCTGGCAAGCCATGCAGGCCTTAGCCCACTCTTTCACGTGCTTGCGCAGGCTCGGCCAAACAAACTTCTCCGCCACCATTTTCACCAAAGCGCACACCCCTGGGTGCGCTAGGGAGTGCACGGCGTCAAAAACGCGACGGCGCAACGCGGCTGGCACCACCGGGCGCGGTCGCCCTGTGGATACATCGCAGATAAGCGGGGGGAAACCGGTTTGTAGATTTTTGCGTTCCAGCCTTAACCCTGTTGGTCCAGACAGGAGCGCGCGCACGTCCGTGTCCTCGCTCTGCTCCGCTGCCATGGCTGCATAATCTATTCCCACATGGACCGGAGCCACGCGCGTGTCCGCGCTGTTACCGCGCTGTTACCGCGCTCTGGGTAAGCGGCCGTGCAATCCGTTTCCGCGCGGACGTGTGCTGTTATTGCGCGTGACAGACAGTCTGCCACCACATTGATTTTACCGGCTACATGCTGAATATCGGTGGTAAATTCAGAAATTGCGGCCAGCTGTCTTTGCTGTCGCCCTGACCACGGTTCTGAAGTTTTGGACATCGCAAAAGTGAGCGGTTTGTGGTCGACAAGTACGGTGAAACGCCGCCCTTCCAGCCAGAACTGGAAATGTCGAATGGCTAAGTGGAGCGCCAGGAGTTCCCTGTCAAATGCGTTGTATTTCCGCTCGGGCTCACGCAGGGACCTGCTGAAAAAGACGAGAGGTTGCCAAACTCCGGCGACCTGCTGCTCTACCACGGCCCCTATCGCTACCTCTGACGCGTCTGTGGTTAGCGCTATGCGAGCTGCCAGGTCTGGGTGCGCCAGCAGTGCTGCGTCAGCGAGTGCTTTTTTTACCGCTGTGAACGCGCGCTCCCGCTCCGGGGACCACTCGATCACACTGGCAGGCTTCTGTTTTTTAAGCGCGGTGTATAACGGCTGCATGAGTTGTGCTGCGCGGGGTATGAAACGGTTATAAAAATTCACCATCCCCAAAAATTCCTGCAACGCTTTCACTGTCTGTGGCTGGGGAAACTCAGCCACCGCGCGCACTTTTGCCGGCAGAGGAACTGCTCCCTCTGGTGAGACCCGGTGCCCCAGAAAATCAATTTGCGCTGCGCCAAACTGGCACTTGGCCGGGTTGATTATCAACCCGTGTGCTTCCAACTTTTGAAAAACTGTTGTGAGGTGTTTCTCGTGTTCCTCCTCTGAGGCGCTGGATACTAAAATATCGTCCAAGTAGACAAAAACAAACGAAAGGTCGCGCAGCACTGCGTCCATCATCCGTTGAAAGGTTTGCGCGGCGCCTTTAAGGCCAAAAGGCATGCGTAAAAACTCAAAAAGTCCGAACGGGGTTATTACCGCTGTTTTGGGAATATCCTCTGGTCGAACTGGGACCTGATGATAACCGCGGACCAGGTCTATTTTAGAAAAAATGCGCGCTTTTGCCAGGTGCAGTGAGAAATCCTGGATATGCAGAATCGGGTAGCGATCCTGAGCTGTGGCATTGTTCAACCTGCGATAATCACCGCAAGGTCTCCACGAGCCATCAGCTTTAGGCACCATACGCAGGGGGGAAGCCCAAGCGGACTTCGAGCGGCAAATTATGCCCAACCTTTCCAGGTTGGCGAACTCCTCCTGTGCCACGGAGAGCTTAGCTGCATCCAAGCGCCGAGCTTTAGCAAAAACTGGCGGGCCACTCGTGGTTATGAAGTGCTCCACCCCATGTTTGGGGTGGGCACATGAAGTGCTCCACCCCATGTTGTTCAGCGCTTCTGGAATCCACTTTTCCAAAAAGGAACATGAGTCCCGTCCCTCCGCTCCCTCCGGGAGGCCCACCAGCCTCAAATTATTCCGTTGCGAGCGGGATTCCAAGTCCAGGACGTTATCTTCCAGACGTTTCCATTTTAATTCCAGTGTTTGCAGATTAGTTTGTAGGCTGGTGACGTCATCCTCAGTGCTTGAAATTCGGAGCTCCGCCTGCGATACTCGTTCCATACAGTCGCTTATTTCCTTTCTCATTCCTTCTATCGCTGCTATAATCCCATCAAATTTAGATCAAAACTCTGTTCTCATGGAGTTGATGGCAGTGAGCACTGCGTTTGTCCCCTCTTCAGCAGTTCCCGCTCCGCCGCTGGCTCCATCCTCCGCCATCGTCTCTGGATTTTTTTCCGCTTCGCCTTGAGCGCGGAAGTCTGTTAGCTTGGGTTGTTTTGTCGAATTGCTTTTTCCTCCACCTAATTTCCCAGCCTTGGTTTTTACCATATCCACGCCTAAACGCTGGGATGGGTTTTTGTTCCAATTAAGAGAGTTTTAGTAAACTTTTTATTTTTAGGAGCAGAGCAGTGTGAAACACGTCTTCCTATGTAGCCGCCATAACCGAAAGTGTTTCTGTTTGTTTTGAGTTGTCCTGTTATTGTAGCTTAGTTTGATCATTATAGTCGTGTTTATTCTTATGTGTTTTTGGATCATCTTGAATTTTTTATTATATCTTCCTGTGTTTATATTTGAGCCTTCCCCACCTTTGCTTTCAGTTCTCCTGTTGTGCCTTGGTATTTATTAGTACTGTATTACTAGCAGCTCTTGGGTTTTGTATTCTATCTTGTTCTTGCCTGGATGGGTTATCATTAATTTCCCCTATTGTATCATTTGGTTTGTATCTCGTGTTGTAATTAGTTTCCTTTGGCATCATTCCTCCTGTGCTTTTATTTTGACAGCGTTCTCTGTTTACTTCCGGTTGCTCCAAGCCAGTTTCATGGTTTGTCTCAGGTGTTAGTTATTGTAATTATTTATCCTTGCTCAAGTTATCCACATCTGTCATCACTTGTTATTCCTCTTTATCCTATTTAAGGACCGGCACACCACAGTTCAGCACGGCGTCCTTCAGTGTCCAGACGTGTGTCCCACGTCTTAGTGTTAAGCTATTCAACCTTATCTCATCATTGCCTGTAAGTTTGTACCTATAAGTTTATTTTGTGTTTTTTATTATTAAACCACAGCAACTCAGTCAGCTTTTGGATCTTCCTTCCGCTCTGAAAGACAATTCATGACACTTACAACAATGAAGTCACACATTTACAAGAAAAAAAAATTGCCAATTTTCTATGACATTTTTATATGTTTTTTTCCACTGTTTTTTTCCTCATAAATGTCCAATTTTCTCACCAGTTACTGAGGTTTTTCTTGAAAACTCTAACATTTTTTTTAGAAAGTTATAACTTTTTTATATATAAATTTGCACCTTTTTCCTGACAAATTTACTTTTGTAGTAAGTTCAGTACTTTTTTTTTTCATATAAATTTGCCATGTTTTGTGATAAAATTGTTACCGTTATTTACAACAATATAGTCAAAAATTTGCAAATTTTTTCTATAAAATCTGCAACTTTTTCCTCAAATTTTCGTTATTTTTCTTGTAGATTTGCTCCTTTCTTTTCCCTGCTATAGAAAATGGGTGCGTGACATCACCCGATGGAAAAACCACAAGGAATCGTGGGAAAAGTGTTCTGCCTGTCTGTGCTTAGTAGTGAGCAATGAATGTGATTAGGCTGCATGTCCACCAAATCTGTTTTTTTTTTTTTTTTTGTCATGTGTCTGAGCATGTGTTTTTCACAGAGCTCAGACTCTTAATTTATTTCTAGTATTGTTTGTCTGTTAGCTTGATTTTGTTAGTTTCTGTATATATTTTGGTTTGTTGTCTTTTGAGCCTCCCCTTTCCCAGACACTCCCACTAACTGCTCAGTCTGCTCCTGGTCATCTCAGCTGTGAGCAGTTGGCCCAATTAGGCCACTTGTTTGCTCAGCGGCTCACACCTGTGACTCATTTATCCCCTCATATTTAAGCATGCCAACTCATTGTGTCATTGCAGCAATATTGGTTCTTCTTTGGACATCTTGTGAACGTTTTTCCCTGATCATTACTCTGATCATCCTCCCATCTCCTCCAGAGCTAGGCCGGCTCTGAAGAGCTCATTTCTGTAAGTTATTCTTGTTTTACATTTTTGTATTGTCTGCACTATTTTTGTACTTTATTTTTGTTAATAAATGTCACAATTACAATTCAGTGTCTGGGTTGTTTCCTCTGCCCCGAAGGGGCGTACATGACATTTTTCTGCTGTGGGCGACTATTTTCTGTTCATTTTCTATGTAGTCCAGCGTTTAATGTGCTCAGTGCCCTCAGTGCAAAAACGCTCTCAGCAGTCAGCGCTGTGCTTATGGCACTGAAAGCTGAAAAAAGTTCAACTTTCGGATTGCTGCAGCCAGCCCAGTCTCAGCAAAAAAATGTTCAATTGCACGTTTTGTCACTCAGAGAAAACATACACAAACACGTAAAAAAGATTTTTGACGTGCAGTGGATACGTGGCATTTACAGCTTTAAGAAAGGTGTCTAACAGCAGCTTAACATTTGGCAGTTTGTGTTCGTGTCACTTTTATTGTCTTTCACCATCGACCAAACTACCCCACACTTTAATCCCTAACCCTAACCTCACAGGAACCTTTCATTAGTGGAGTGAAAAACAAACAGGAAAAAAACAAAGAAAAAGGTCAGTCACAGATGAGAGTGGGAGTCGAACTCAAGTGTTTTTGTGCCTGTTGCTTAACTGTCTGCCGTCCCCCTCCCATCAAGTGAATGAGCAGTGGGAAACCAAAGTGAAAGATGCGTTATTCTGCTCATGTGCGGTGAGGACTTTTTAGGAGTATTTTGCACATGTGCCGTGAGTGAGCTTGTAAAAATGTGCCGAGGCACGTTATTTTTTGATTTAACATGCAAATGTACAATTTTAGAGGGGTGGGAAAACATTTATTAGATACATTTTTTACTGAGACCGGGTTGGCTGCAGTGCTCATCAGCTGCACACCTCTCTCACCAGCCAATGACAATCAGCCTAAAAGTACACCATGATCAATATTTAACAACCAAAGCTTGGAGGGATTTGTATTTGTTTTTTTTTTTTTACCAGTTTGATATGATTTATTCCAGTGAGTGGAGCATTTCAGAGCAAAATCTGAAATTCCCGGCACGCTGTGAGTGTCAGGTCAAGCGGCTGCCAGAATACCGGGCAGAGTGTTTTTTTTTTTTTAATATGTGCATGAAAAGTGCTCAGGAAAACAGGTTGAGAGCATTTTTACTTTCCCTGTGGACACGCAACCTTATTAAAATGACAGAATATGTTATTCAAACATAGGAACTGTAAATATATATATAAAACATCATATAAAATCCAGGATGACGCAAGAAAGTGAAAACACTTGTTTCCAATGCAATCCTTTCAATCATGTTATTATTCCTCCAAATACCAAGCAATGTTAGAATGGGGAAGTTTTGCTGCATTATCAAATACAACAACTGCTCTCAAGATTGACATGGGAAAAGATTGATAATGGCATACGCTTTTTTTAACTTCCCGACTTGGAAGAAAAATGGAGCGAATTGGGTCTCAGAGCTAAAAAAGAGGTGTCGGATGGAATGGATTACAGCGGTCAGAAGAAAAGACATCAGCTCAAACAATATTCCTGCACACATGGTGATGTGTTCACAGCATTTTCACCAAGGAAGTTGTGATTTAAAAAACATTTAGAAATGCAGAAAGATGTCCCCTCTCCAGAGCAGCTGTCTTGCCTGCCAAGCCTTTGGCTGCAGCTCAGCCAGGCTCTCTGTCATCGCTCAATAATGTGGTGATCCGAGCTGTGTGTTGTTTTTCTCTCCTCTCATTAATTATGTTTCACAGCTGCAGTTTCATCCACACCTGAGCTCCCTAATCAAGCAGTATAAGGAGTAGGCCCCCTCCACTCCTGCATGGAGACGTTAATGCTCTCATGCAGCTAAAGTGCTCCTCAAAGCTTGTTCAGCACCACTCATCTTCAGCTTGGAACTCCGCTTCTGATTCGGCAAACCATAAGCTACCTCTCAACCTGGTATCACCTTCCTACATCTCAGCTCTGCTTGTTTAGGATACCTGTGCACAGGTGGACCATCTCCTTGGTGGACCTACTCTACACTGGGCGGCAGACCAGGACTCCTTCCCTGAGCTGGTGCCTCCTCATCCCTGTCGGCATCCTGTAAGTGCCTAATCATTAGATTGAACTTTTTCTCTTTCACCCTAAGCTGAGGATTACTCTGCACCTGGCGCTGTAAATATCTGAACCGGCACTTCTTCACCTTCGTGGGACCACGGCAACCAAGAGAGAACGAGGCTGCAGATTGTTTCACTCCAACCGCTCCCTGTTTGGTAAGATAATTATTAACTCCGCAATATTCAACTGTGTGCAACAAGTTACTCACATCACCTTCTCTCTCCCCTCTGCAGGGTTGCCAGACTCCTCCCGCTCTGGACTCACACAGACACTCACTCTCAATAAAGATTATTGTTATTTTAACCAAGTCTGTTGTCTGCTCCTGGTTCTAATATTAAATCATGTCAAATAATGTGTAAAAACGCACAGGGCAAAACAAATAATTTCCCCACATCATCTCTGCTATTCCCAATTTCTCTTGCTAATCTGAAGCATTTTTTTTAATGGGAGTTTTTCATGTTGCTGGTTTTCTTTGATTTTTTTTTTTATTGAAGTTGTGATTACTTGTTGCCTTCATTATGCATGGATTTAATATGAGCTGGTGACTGAAATTCATAGACTGTTTGGTATCGTTAAATTAAGCAGATTCTTCTCTTTCGGGTGACTAAAAACGTCACTGTCCTGATTTAGGATGTTTTTATAGCAGCTAATTATACCAGTAACTTTTTTCTGTGCACCAGCCGATCAGCTGATTAGATCCACCTCCTCTGGTGTTCTGACATATTGGCATATTTATCAGAACAACACTGGACAGCTGATGTTACAGACTGCAGAAAAAGGTCAAAATCTTTATCCTGTAGCTTGAAAGTGCTCAGACACATTCCCAACAGTTCCCATTATACATACAAATACGTGTGTTTAGCTCTCTTTGTGTGTATATGCTGCAGACAGCAGCAGAGCTCTGTATGCTGCAAATATGCCATTATATGGTAGCTGTAAGTTAGAAACCTGTTTAGTAAGTTACACAAGTAGTCCTGTATAAACTATCCTTGCAATCTTTATGGGGATGGAGGGTGGCAGGTTAACAGGGGATGATTTTGAATCATTTTACTGACAAGGGGATGGCCTTTTAAATTTTTTGCAAAGATTTAATTATTTGAATAGAGATTCATTCATTCATCTACAACCACTTAATCCTTTACAGGTCATGGGGGTCTGGAGCCTAACCCAGCATCTTTGAACGAGAGGCAGGGTACACCCGGGACAGATCACCAGTCCATCACAGGGCCAACACAGAGAGACAGACAACCATTTACTCTCACGCTTGAGGACAATTTAGTAGGGGTGTCGGAAAAAAATTGATTCACATAAGAATCTAGATTCTCATTTAACATGATCCAGAATTGATTCACAAAAAATAAGAATCATTTTTAAAAAATTATTATAATTCAGGTTTTTTTTGCAGTGGTGTCGGTGTCCCATCACGTGACATGTATTGCCACTTTGGGTTATGCAATTACACATTGACACTGCCAACGCAGGAGAACCATGCAGAGTAGCTTACTAGCTAGCAGCCGGATGAAACAGTTGGAATAAAGAAAAAAATGGAGCAAGAAATTCAGCCAGTCCCATCTTCAATGAAGGCAAGTGTGTGGGTGCATTTTTGTTTCTACAACATCCGAGGAAAGAAAGCACTAGACATGACACATGTTATATGTAAAGTTTGCAAAACAAAAGTCAAGTACTTTGGTAACGCCACAAACGCTGGGGTTCATATTAACCGGCATCACCCAGGACTGAAAGAAGTGGAAAAAGTTGTAAGTCCTCCTGCTGAACAACGCACACTGCACCACTTTAACAAACTCCCAGCAAATTCTGAACAGGCAAAAAAAAAAAAAAAAAAAAAAATAATGAAATCTTGTAACACCACTTTATTTTGTTTTATAGCTTTAATTTCTTTTTTAAGTCTCCAAAGAATTTAGATACATAAGTTTATATTTGTGCAAGTTTAAAATTAATGTTACTTATCTTATGCATCAATTACATTCAGTTCTTATTGAATTTGTTAATTGCATTAAGTTATTGTATAGGTAACTGTACACTGATTGAATACAGTCAGGTAGCACTACTATTTAAATGGGTGTTCAAAGTATTTGTGATAGAATTTACTTTTATTTTTTAATGAATAGCCTATATTTCGAGAATACTGGAGGGCAACCAAACCTACATACTGTGTAAAAGCTGTTAGGAATTGTGATATATGCGGAAAAGGAAAATTTTCAAAATTTATTTCACTTGTGTACTTACTCTTACTTACTACTCCTGCGGGGCGAGGGCTGGGTGGCCATCACCATGTGTAGAGCCAATCAGGCTCTCCACCACATCGAACTATCTGGTATGTGGCTTGCCCCGAGTTCTTTTCCACCCTGAGGCCCTGGGGTCAAACATGAGGATGGCTTTTGCCGGGTATTCTGGTGGGACGCGGAGGACATGGCCAAACCAGCGGATACGCCGCTGTGTAATAAGGTGGGATGCTGCAGGTTGATGTGTGCGGGCTTGGAGCGCGCCATTAGAAGTGCACTGGGACCACCTAATATTCTCGATGATTCTGAGGGCCCGACTGTCAAACCCGTCCACTCTCGAGGCCAGAGTCTTATTCAATGGCCATGTCTCTGCCCCACAGATTAGTTCACTTGTGTACGATTTCATTTTTGAAACTCACACATTTTCAAGAAATATAAATGCAGTTACTAACCTAAACCTACTTTTTTCATTTAATAGTATTTTATTCAAAATCAGTTGATGTAATTTTTAAAAATATAACCCCCCAAAGCATCAACACACTGCACTCTGCTTTCAAGCTTACCTCAACATTTTTTGCAGTGCAGTGGACTTTTTTTCTGAGATTAGTGGGTTTTTATACTGAACTGTGAGCCAAATGCAAAACAAAAATTGTTTTGAATCGGAGATCGATTCTGAATCGAACTGTGAAAATCGGAATCAAATTGAATTGTGTGACTTCTAAAGCTTCACAGCCCTGCAATTTAGAATCCCCAGTTGATGCCAATTAACCTAACCTGCATGTCTTTGGCCTGTGGGAGGAAACCAGAGTACCCCCCCACAAAAAAACAAAAAACAAAAAAACACACAGACACCATGCAAACTCTACATAGAAGGGTGACCGATGGTCAGGGGGTGGGATTGAACCCACGTTTTTGCTGTGCTGCCACAATGCTAACCACTGCTTCACCAAGCTGCTCTGAATGGAGAGTTAACATTTTAATTGTTAAATGAAAAGCCTTTTCAGATTTCAAAGATTTATGTATTTTGAGCAGATATTTATTTTTGTCCATTTTATGTCATTGACCTTTTGTCCAGTAAATACATAATAAACTAGAAAAGCACTCGGAGAGCGCAGACCTTCGCCAAGCGCCACAGTTCCCCCCATACAGTGTTTGTGTGTACGTTTTCAGATTCCTTGACCATGAAAACATATGACTAGCATTTGGATTCACAATGATAGGATTAGTGGTTGAGTAGTTATTTACGAAAATCGCATTGTCCGTAATGGCAGTTTAGCGCCACAGTTCCCCCCATACAGTGTTTGTGTGTATGTTTTCAGATTCCTTGACCATGAAAACATATGACTAGCAATTGGATTCACAATGATAGGATTAGTGGTTCAGTAGTTATTGACGAAAATGGCATTTTCCGTAATGGCGGTTTTCTTCTCGACGGTGATCTGGATCACCACCAAAATGTAATCATCTGTAGGATACCCCATTTCTGACAATCTGTGAAAATTTCATGAAAATCCGTCCATAACTTTTTGAGTTATCTTGCTAACAAACAAACAGACAAACAGACAGACAAACCAACGCCGATGATCACATAGCCTCCTTGGCGGAGGTAATGATGAAGACCATGGTCTCTGTGTGAGCTGATAATTTTGTAAAAATCTATGGGGTATTAAATATCTCCATGAGTATATCGGTATTAGGGCGCTAGCCTGTGATTGCCCTGGTCTGCCCGGCTGAGGGGATCGTGCACTGCCCTTGGATTGGACTTGGGCAGACTCAGAGGGAGTGTTCCTGGAGCTGTGGATTTGGCACTTTCCCTGCTGGTGATGGCTCACTAGTGATAGTGCTTCCACACTTGGATCTTCGGTGCCCAGCCATAAGCTACAGTGAGGAAAATAAGTATTGAACACGCCAACATTTTTCTCATTAAACATATTTCTGATGGAGCCATTGACCTGGGATTTCCACCAGATATCAGTAACAATCCAAGTAATCCATACATACAAAGAAATCAAGGCAACTGTGTTCACAAAACAAGTTATATTTAATAAAGTGGACTGACACAGGGAATAAGTATTGAACACATAGGAAAAAGAGGTGCAAAAAGGCATAGAAATCCAAGAAACCAGATAAAATCCATCAGAATTTAGGAAGCCATCCCATCCCCCATCCATGCAAATTAATTTCAGCTGGTTAAGTCCTGACTGATAACATTTTAAAAGGTCTGTGAATATCAGATTGTCATAAATCCCCTTGTCAGGGCTGAATAAAGGCATCAAACGCCGGCTGTGAGTTTGCAAATTTAACTGAGAAAAAACACAAAAGCACAAACAAGACCAAACCAAAAATCAGTAGGAGCACAAGACCAACAGGATAAGCCA
The DNA here is from genome assembly GCA_020510985.1 of Pholidichthys leucotaenia. Lineage (NCBI taxonomy): Eukaryota > Metazoa > Chordata > Actinopteri > Cichliformes > Pholidichthyidae > Pholidichthys > Pholidichthys leucotaenia. Next base: position 111,198,993 of record CM035840.1, on the reverse strand, counting down.
AAAATAGCAAACGCTAAGGCGAGAGGAGTCGCTGGCTAAACTTGAGGAAACTAGCCGTGGAACGTACGCTAGGATAAATACAGAAGGTAAGTAGAGATGTACTTAAGCTGGAAATCGAGAGTAGGGTGCTGCTCCCGACAATGGTGCACAGCCCCTTAAATAAGTCTACAAACAAAATGAAACAAGTAGCAACCAGGTGTGGGTAAGCTGAGTGGGCAGGAGAAAACAAAGATACAATTCAGACCAGCTGGGAATAATGAGGAAGCCATCAGAGCTGACAGCTGACAGGGCCACGCCCATGCAGAGCAAAACCCCAGAAAGCCATTGACAGCTGTCAACCCTGGAAGAAAGAACACAACAGAATACAAATATAACAATATGGCAGAAAATGGAGACTGGCAACCTCAAAAATACAATAAACAAACTATAACGAACATAAACGGGAAAATAAATCATACTGAGAAACAATGCAGGGTAAGTGACAACTCAAAATGACAACACAGTACAAATATGAAAAAAAGCAGACAACCTGAGCCTGGTGGAATCCCCCCGTGCTCAGAACGTGACAGAGCTCCCCTCTCAAGGGTTGGATACTAGACACCCCGGGATAACATCAAATGAAAAGAACCCCTTCACACAGAAATCCCACCCCAACAACAAAACAACCCCACCCCTGGTGGGAGGAGGGGGACCCAGGCACGGAGGGACAGAACCAAACCAAAAGGAACAAGAAAAACTCTCAGAATAGCATTTCAGCAAGGCCCAGGGTGAGGGGAAGCATCAAAAACAAAGTTCCGCCCAGGACCCGCACAGAGCTGGGCACCTAGGCCCCCTAGACCAAAGAACAAGGCAGTTCTGGTCGCGGGCCAAAGTCCCAGGCCTGACAGATGGCGAGATGGGTGGTCTGCCTGTCAGGCCGTCAGCCAGAGTTCTTTAGCCACCACCACAGAGAGGGTGGTCCAGGGAGTGGCCACCCAACTGGGATGACCAGAGGTGAGGAAGGAAGAGGAGTAGGGGGAGCCCGGACAACGTCAGGCAGAGGAAGGGGGCACCACAACGACGACTGGCAGAGGAAGGGGAACCATGACGGCATCAGGCAGAGGATGGGGGACCACAACGGCATCTGGCAAAGGAGGGGGGACCACAACACCTGCGGACTGGCCAACAGCACCCTCGGAGGTCCCGGACTGGGACATAGTTGCACCCTCGGTGGCTCCGGACTGGAGCAAGGTTGCGCCTACAATGGCTCCGGACTGGAATGAGGTTGCACCCGCAGTGGCTCTGGACTGGAGCAAGGTTGCACCCATGGTGGCTCTGGACTGGAGCACAGCAGCACCCACGGTGGACCTGGACTGGGCCAAAGCTGCACCCACGGTGGACCTGGACTGGGATATCACAGCACCCGTGGTGGCTCCGAGCTGGAGTGGAGCTGCACCCTCGGTGGCTTTGAGCTGGACCGCCGCTGCACCCTCGGTGGGCCCGGACTGGGCCAGTGTTGCACCCTTGGAGGCCCCGGGCTGGGATGGAGCACCCGTGACGACCTCTATTGGAGGGAAAGCTGCACCTGAGAAGTCCCTGGGCTGCAACAAAGTAGCACCCGCGATGGGCCTGGGCTGGGTCAATGCTGCACCCACGGTGGACCTGGGCTGGGCCAATGCTGCACCCTTGGACAGAGAAAGGGGATCCATGACAGCCTCAGGTGGAGGAGAGGAATCCAGGACAGTCTTGGGAGGAGGAGGTGGATGACCATCCATGGATCCAGATGAGAACTCAGACAGGAGAGAGAAAATCATGCTGGATTACTGCCACCAACAGCGGTGGAGCCCGATGATGAGAGACCAAAAGCAGTTGCCTGCTGCAACTGGCTCTCCCCATCCTGGGCAGGACAAGAAATCTCTAGATCTGATGAGGTGACAACAGAACAGAGCACTTGCCTTGTCTTGGACTCCACCGCTGTCCAGGACTCCGGCGATCTAGGCAGGGGCGACTCGAATCCATCCCTCTGGGCATTCACTCTCGGCGTGATCACCTTGAGAGAAAAACACAAAGAAGACACTGGAGAAGAATCACCAGCAGCAGCGGAGCCCATGAGGGGATCTCAGGAGCAGAGGGCTTCTGCACCTGACTCCCTCCGCCCCGAGCCAGACAAAATTTTCCTGAATCTGAAGATGAAGGAACAGAACAGGGTACTTGCCTGAGCTCGAGCTCTGCCACCATCCAGGACTCTGGTGAACCTGCTGCGTTGACCTCAGCAGCTGGTGTGATGGTGGTTGAAGTCCCAGGGCCTCCAAGTGAAACACCCAGCGCAGATGGCTCGACGGGCATGGTAGCTGGAGGTCACCTCACCACTGGCGCCAAATCCTGCGCAGCTGAAGCCAGGGGACACTCAGTCATTGGTGCAGGCTTCAGGTCGCTGGCAGTGTTCTCCCATCGTCCAACCCGTGGCTGCGGGACTGGGATCAGGTCGTCCAGGACTGCAGGCTCCTCCCTTGTCCAGTGGCACCATCCTGGGGCCGGTGGACACTCAAGGGAAATAGGAGGAGACACAAGGGTAGCAGGTGTGGAACCAATGTCTGCAGCTGGCGGTGAAAACTCAATGAACTGCAAGGGCTGAGTTTCATCACCAGGAACCAGGCAAGATAATTCATTTTTAGGTAATGGAGAACGAAATTTCACTTGCCTGTATTCCCGGGGCACAATGGTCTTTGCTGCAGCAGGCCCAGGGTCATCCCTCTCCATGGCTGCAGCAATTGTGGGTCCCCCAGAAGAACATGGAGGCGCCATACCAGCAGGCATGATGACAGGTGGCGACATGGGCTTCTGGAAAAGTGGGAGAAGTGCCGGAATCAGGGGGTGTTTGGTTGTCGGCACCAACTTCAACGTGGATAGGCCCCTAGCCCCGAGGAGAGGAGCTAGGGAATACCTCACCGAAGGTGCTGGGTCCTGCAATGCCGAAACCAGGGGACGCTCACTCGTCGGCACTGGCTTCGGGACACAGCGGGTGTTCCTCTTCTTCGCTGGACATTGTAGTGGAGCCGAACTAAGGGTCCCAGAATCCACAGACCCATCTGTCGTCTGGCAGTTCCCTCCCAGGACCGGCGGACATTTCAGGCAGACAGGAGAAGGAGGTGAGGAGATAGTAACAACAGCTGATGGTGAGGACCCAGTAGACGGTAATAACTGAGCCTCACCACTGGGAATTAGGCAAGCGGTTTCAGCAGAGAGAGAGAGAGATTGAATCAGCACTTACCTGAATTCCTGTGGCGTGATGGAATCAGCTGCTGTTCCAGAGCCAGACGATGTCCCTCCGGGAGCTTCGAGGGCAGTCTGGTAGAAGGACGAAAACATGGGCTCCTGGTGAGGTGGGCGAGACTTCCGCTGCCGGGAATGTTTTTTGCCAGTCCAGGTTGCACTGAGGGAGAATCCCTCACCAGCTCACAGAGTCGCTGTTAAGACTCGACCACTGTGGTGAGAAGAGCAGTCAGACCCGGGTAGCTCCAGAGATTGGGACATGCCTCAATCAATCAGGTTGCACTGTCCATGAACCCCAAAGCGATCTCGGAAGTGTGAGTGACTTGAGCCTTTGAGGCAAAATTCACAAGTTCCGCCACCGCACACTCCTCCTCACTCAGTCCAAAGACACGGAAGTCCATGGTGGCAATTTCTCCAAACCTCCCAACAATAAACCCCAAAACAAAACAAAACAAAAAAAACCCAGAAAACATGGGAAAAAACAAAAGAGCAAACTCACAGCTACTGGTGTCCATACTGGCAGCACCCTTCTGTCATAAATCCCCTTGTTAGGGCTGAATAAAGGCAACAAACGCCGGCTGTGAGATTACAAATTTAATTGAGAAAAAACACAAAAGCACAAACAAGACCAAACCAAAAATCAGCAGGAGTAGAAAACAACAGGATAAACCAAAAATAGCAAACGCTAAGGTGAGAGGAGTCACTGGCTAAACCTGGGGAAACTAGCCGTGGAATAAAGGATAGGATAAATACAGAAGGTAAATGAAGATGCACTTATGCTGGAAGTCGAGAGTAGGGACAATGGTGCACAGCCCCTTAGATAGATAGATAGATAGATAGATAACTTTATTGTATGTCCCAGTCAGTGACAGAAACTCTTCTTAGACATGGCTACAACAATATAACACATTCAACACTCTCAAAAACATGTTCACACTCGCAGGATAAAAACAGTTTAAGAAAGTAAACATGGTTAAAAAGGAAACAGCAAATAAAATCATGTGGCAGAAAATATTAATAGCTATTAAAAAATAATAATAGTTATTAATAGATAAATGCTGATAACTAATATTGATAGCTAACTGACGTATGATAACTATTTGATTTTGTTCAGGATTGTTACTGCAGAAAGAATAAATGATTTCTTGTAAATGTTTTTACAAGTTTGAACTACAGCCATCTGGGAAACAATATAGACAAATGAACACAAGGACAAACAGACTCAAACACAGCTTCTATCCAACAGCAATAACCATTCTGAATAAAATGAGGAAGTAATGTGCTAAATGGACATGATTATATGTTGTTGAATGCTCCTTGCAATGACTGCATGTGAATGATGTCCTGTGTTGATGTCTGTGTGAATGTGGCTTGCTATTTATTCTTTTAAATTATTATTTTTAACTGATTTTTTAGTAATTTTAGGTCTATGTTTTTTATAATGGGGCAATGTTTTTATAAATGGGGCACTGACTGGAGAGCATTTTTGAATTTCGTTGTACTTGTGACAATGACAATTAAAGATCTATCTATCTATGGGCCAATGGAACTCTATATCGTCTGCCTGATGGCAGTAACTGAAAAGAGTGATTGAGGGGGTGAGATGGGTCCTCTGTGATCAGGGTGGCTTTCCTGATCACAGAGCGCTGATACAGTTCAGACAACGGTGTCTGTGGTGAGCCAATGATTTTGCTAGCCTGACTAACTATATGGGAAAGCTTTGTTTTGTGCTTGATGAAGAGGGAGCTGTACCAGGATGAAATGTTAAAAGTGAGAATGGATTCAATTAATGAAGTGTAAACCAGAGTTAAAATGTGTCTACTGACATTAAAAGTCCTCAGTTTCCTCAACAGGTGGAGGCGTTGTTGTGCTTTTTTATAAATACAGTCAACATGGTGTGCAAAAGAAAGGCTACAGTCCATCTCTATTCCCAAATATTTAAAAACTTGAACTTGTGCAATAGCCTGACCCTGGATACTGAGGGGTGTAAAGAGAGTAGTTGAAAGTTAAAGTTAAATAAGGCTATAAACAAAATGAAACAAGTAGCAACAGGTGTGGGTAAATCTGAGCAGGCAGGAGAAAACAAAGATACAATTCAGACCAGCTGGGAATAATGAGGGAGCCATCGGAGCTGACAGCTGACAGGGCCACGCCTATGCAGAGCAAAACCTCAGAAAGCCGTTGACAGCTGTCAACCCCAGAAGAAAGAACACAACAGAATACAAATATAACAATATGGCAGAAAATGGAGACAAGCAACCTCAAAAATACAATAAACAAACTACAACAAACGTAAGCGGGAAAATAAATCATACTGAGAAACAATATACGTGACAACTCAAAATGACAACACAGTACAAATATGGAAAAAAGGCAGACAACCTGAGCCCAGTGGAATCCCCCCGTGCTCAGAACGTGATACAGATTGTCACACCACAAAGAACTCATGATGGGTAGAAGCAAAGAGCTCTCTCTAGACCTTTACAACCTTATTGCTGCAAAACATAATGATGGCATTGGTTACAGGCACATTTCTAAACTGCTGAATGTTCCAGTGAGCACTGTTGGATCCATCATTCGTAAGTGAAAAGAGCATCATTTTGCCATAAACCGGCCACGACCGGGAGCTCCTCGCAAGATTTCTGACAGAAGGGTCAAAAGAATTATCATAAGAGTTATCCAAGAGCCAAACACCACTTGTGGAGAGCTCCAGAAAGACCTGGAGTTAGCAGGTACTGCTGTTTCAAAGAAAACAACAAGGAATGCACTCAACCAACAGGAAGCCCAGTGGTTTCTTGTCCAGCGTAAATGCTCCCTGGCTCATGCAGACAATGACGCCTGTGCCTGATGGTGTGGTCAGGTACCCTTGCAGGTCATCTAGCACGCAGACCATGCTGATGTAAACGGTTTTGACTGGTCTTTACGTGACACTTGGGTGCCTCTCACCTCCCTTAAATGTGCCTGGAGTTGAGTGGCATTCATCATCCAGTTCCGCAGGGCACTGTTTGGAATGAAGCGGTCATCAGCGTGGGATGTGGTCAAAGGACGTCCACTTCTATGCCTTTCTGTGGCTCTTCCAGTCTCTTTGTATCTCTGTTGCAACCTGTTGATGACACTCTATGACACTCTAAGCTCATTAGCCAATTCCCTCCAAGAACATCCTGTTTGAAGCCTCAGAATGGCGAGGGACTGATCAATTGTTAGGTGTCGTCTTGGTCTCATGATGTCAAAATGTGAACAGCATGATTAAGACGACTGTTTAAATACCAATTCTAATTGAACCAGAAAATTTATTGGTCGATTCATAGATCAAGCACCTGCTGTGAATTTTAATATTAAGCACCTCGTTAGAGAACAGCAAGTTATGCAAAAAGTACTGAAACACTGAATAGTTGGACATATGCATTCAAAAGGTTTGAGAAGGTCAAATTAGGTTCACCTGTAAAGGTTATAGTGCATTTTAGGTGCATCTTGAAATTTCACCCAAAAGCTGAATATTCCTAACTTTTTGTGAGTAGTGTATTTCTGATGGAGTCATTGACCGGCGATTTTCGTCAGATATCAGTAACAACCCAAATAATCCATACATACAAAAAAAAAATCAAGACAGAAAACAAGTTATGTTTAATAAAGTGGAATGACACAGGGAATAAGTATTGAACACATGAAGAAAAAGGTGCAAAAAGACGTAGAAAGGAAAGCCAAGAAACGAGCTGAAATACATAACAATTTAGGAAGCCATCCCATACCCCATCAGTGCAAATTCATTTCAGTTGGTTAAGTCCTGATTGGTAGCCTTTAAAAAGGTCTGTGAATATCAGATTGTCACACCACAAAGAACTCATGATGTGTAGAAGCAAAGAGCTCTCTAGACCTTCGCAACCTTATTTTTGCAAAACATAATGATGGCATTGCTTAGAGGTGCATTTCTAAACTGCTGAATGTTCCAAGCCATTCAGACCTGGTAGACCCAAACGTATAGTGAGGGTGTGCTGGGAGCGTCTGGCTGAGGCCCCTGTCCGGGAGGTCTTCAACTCCCACCTCCGGAAGAACTTCAACCACATTCCGAGGGAGTCTGGAGACATGGAGTCTGAATGGGCCATGTTCTCCACCTCTGTTGTTGAAGCGGCGGCCCAGAGCTGCGGCCGCAAGGTGGTCGGTGCATCTCGTGGTGGCAACCCCCGAACCAAGTGGTGGACACCAGTGGTGAGGGGTGCCATTAAGCTGAAGAAGGAGTCCTATCAAGCTTGGTTGGCTTGTGGGACTCCCGAAGCAGCTGAGGTGTACCGGCAGGCCAAGCGGAGTGCAGCTCGGGTGGTTGCTGAAGCAAAAACCCGGGTATGGGAGGAGTTCGGTGAGGCCATGGAACAAGACTTTCGGTCGGCCTCAAAGAGATTCTGGCAAACTGTTCGGCGGCTCAGGAGGGGAAAGCAGCTCCCCGTCCACACTGTGTATGGTGCGGATGGGACACTGTTGACTTCAACTGGGGATATCGTCGGGCGGTGGAAGGAATACTTCGAGGATCTCCTCAATCCCACTGATACGCCTTCCACAGAGGAAGCAGGGTTTGGGGATGAGGAGGATGACTCACCTGTCACAGGGGCTGAAGTCGCCAAGGCGGTTAAAAATCTCCTTGGTGGCCGGGCCCCGGGGGTGGACGAGATTCGCCCTGAGTACCTCAAGGCCCTAGATGTTGTTGGGTTGTCATGGTTGACACGCCTCTGCAACATTGCGTGGAGGTCAGGGGCAGTGCCTTTGGCATGGCATACCGGGGTGGTGGTTCCTCTCTTCAAAAAAGGGGACCGGAGGGTGTGCTCCAACTTTAGAGGGATCACACTCCTCAGCCTCCCTGGGAAGGTCTATGCCAAGGTACTGGAGAGGAGAGTCCGACCGTTGGTCGAACCTTGGATTCAGGAGGAGCAATGTGGTTTTCGTCCTGGCCGTGGCACATCGGACCAGCTCTTTACCCTCTCGAGAATTCTTGAGGGTTCGTGGGAGTTTGCCCACCCAGTTTACATGTGTTTTGTGGACTTGGAGAAGGCATTTGACCGCGTCCCTCGTGGATTTTTGTGGGGGGGTGCTTCGGGAGTATGGGGTATCGGGCTTGTTGTTACGAGCTATTCGGTCTCTGTACGACCGTTGTGAGAGTTTGGTTCATATTGCCAACACTCGGTCGGAGTCATTCCCAGTGAGAGTTGGACTCTGCCAGGGCTGCCCTTTGTCACCGATCCTGTTCATAATTTTTATGGACAGGATTTCTAGGCGCAATGGAGGGTGTCATGCTTGGTGACCACAGGATCTCATCTCTGTTGTTTGCAGATGATGTTGTCCTGTTGGCTTCATTCAGCAATGACCTACAGCTCTTGCTGGGACGGTTTGCCGCTGAGTGTGAAGCGGCTGGGATGAGAATCAGCACCTCCAAGTCCGAGTCCATGGTCCTCAGCTGGAAAAAGGTGGATTGTCCTCTCCGGGTTGGGGACAGGCTCCTGCCCCAAGTGGAGGAGTTTAAGTATCTTGGGGTCTTGTTCACGAGTGAGGGGAAAATGGAGCGAGAGATCGACAGACGGATTGGAGCAGCATCTGCAGTGATGCGGACGTTGTACCGGTCTGTTGTGGTGAAGAGGGAGCTTAGTTCTAAGGCAAAGCTGTTGATTTACCAGTCAATCTACGTTCCTACTCTCACCTATGGTCACGAGCTTTGGGTAATGACCGAAAGAACGAGATCGCGGATACAAGCGGCTGAAATGTGCTTTCTCCGTAGGATTGCTGGACTCACCCTCAGAGATAGGGTGAGGAGCTCAGTCATCCGGGAGAGGCTCAGAGTAGAACCGCTGCTCCTCCACATTGAAAGGAGTCAGTTGAGGTGGTATGGGCATCTGATTAGGATGCCTCCTGGACGCCTCCCACTTGAGGTGTTTCAGGTACGTCCCACTGGGAGGAGACCCCGGGGCAGACCCAGGACTCGGTGGAGAGACTATGTCTCCCAGCTGGTCTGGGAACGCCTTGGTATCCCCTCTGAAGAGCTGGAGCAGGTGGCTGGGGAGAGGGAAGTCTGGGCTTCTCTGCTTGAACTGCTGCCTCCGCGACCCGGACCTCCGGAAAAGCGGTAGAAGATGGATGGATGGATGGATGAATGTTCCAGTGACCAATGTTGGAGTCATCATTCGGAAGTGAAAAGAACATCATTTTACCATAAACCGGCCACGACCGGGAGCTGGTTGCAAGATTTCTGACAGGAATCAAAAGAATTATCGTAAGAGTTATCCAAGTGCCAAACACCACTCGTGGAGAGCTCCAGAAAGACCTAGAGTTAGCAGGCAGCGGAATGCACTCAGCCAACATGGGCTCTATGCCTGTTCACCTTGCAAGACTCCATTGCTGAAGAAAAAGCATGTTGAAGCTCGTTTAAAGTTTGCTGCACAACATTTGGGCAAGCCAGTAAAATACTGGGAGAATATTTTCTGGTCAGATGAGACCAAAATTTAACTTTTTGGATGTCACAACACACAGCATGTTTGGATGAGAAATGGCACTGCACATCAGTCCCAAAACACCCTACCAGCAGTGAAGTTTGGAGGTGGGAGCATTAAGGTGTGGGAGTGTTTTTCCAGCACATAGTACAGGAGGACTTCATATAATTGAAGTAAAGATGAATAGACACATGTACAGAGACATCTTTGATAAGAACCTGTTGCCATCTGCCAAGATGCTGAAGATGAATCAAGGGTGGACATTTCGGCAAGACAATAATCCCAAACACATAGCCAAGGAAACTCTCAACTGGCTCCAGAGAAGGAAATTAAAGCTGCTAGAATGGTTCAGTCAGTCACCTGACCTAAATCCTATTGAAAATCTATGGAACGAACTGAAGCTCAGAGTTCATAGAAGGATCCCACGGTTGAAGAATGGGCTAAAATCACTCCTGAGCAATGCCTGCTCCTAGTTTCTCCATACAGGAAGTGTCTGGAAGCTGTTGTTACCAGCAAAGGCTTTTCTACTAAATATTAAATGAATTTCACTAAACATGTTTCCTCCCACATGCCAAAAACATGCAAGTTAGGTTAATTGGCATCAAACTGGGGATTCTAAATTGTCCTTAGGTATGACTGTGAGAGTGAATGGTTGTCTGTCTCTCTGTGTTGGCCCTGCGATGGACTGGCGATCTGTCTAGGGTGTACCCTGCCTCTCGCCCAAAGATGCTGGGATCGGCTCCACCCTCCCCCGCGACCCGAAAAGGATTAAGCCGTAGAAGATGAATGAATGAATGTTTAATATTTATTGCCTGTGTCATTCCATTTTGTTAAATGTAACTTGTTTTGTGAACACAGTTGCCTTAATTTCTTTGTATGTATGGGTTATGTGGGTTGTTCCTGATATCTGGTGAAAATCTCAGGTCAATGGCTCCATCAGAAATATGTTTAATGAGAAAAATCTTGACATGTTCAGTACTTATTTTCCCAGCTGTATAAACCATAAGTCTTACACTGACAAAAGTTTGTGTGTGTGTGTGTGTGTGTGTGTGTGTGTGTGTGTGTGTGTGTGTGTGTGTGTGTGTGTGTGTGTGTGTGTGTGCGTGCGTGTGTGTGTGTGTGGGGGGGGGGTTAATTGTGTTTTATTCCAATATGTGAAGCAATTTGCGTTACAACTTTTTGTATGAAAAGTGCTATATGTATAAATAAAGCTTTGATTGATTGATTGATTGATTGATTAAAAGAAAATTGATTTACCAAGTATGTACAGTAAAATTTGGCTACTACATGTAACTTTACCATTTTCTGTATTTAGGAGTGCCTTATTTTTGGTTGAGCACCTGCCTCCTGAAATGTCTGTACACATCACTGATGCATTACACTGTAATAATTGCACTGTATTTTTAAAAGCCTATTTTATGAACCTTGATCCCAGGTGCAAGCAGGGCTGCGGATGGTTCATAAATGCATTTTCACTTTGTGAACTGTCCACATTGTCCCTGCTGCAAAACAGATTTGATCTTCCATTTAAATGGCAACAAATTAGCATTGCACCATAAATCTTGCACCCCTGTTTATTAAAGGGAATGAAAGCAAAGACAGAGATTGGTTTATTGCACGGTATGCTCAAAGGATGCCTCTGAACAATTAAGGCCATCAGAACAGCACTGTTTTTGCACTTTCCACTCCTATAATAGCGAAATGAACGATATATGCCTTGAAATGCAGTCTGTGCCATAGACAATAGACTGTTGATTAGATCACTGTAATATGTCCCAAAGTCTTTGAATCTTAACCTCTTGCACTCCGGTGTACTGCGGACGGGCACGTCTCTGCGTCCTAGAGCGCATGAGGGTGCACGAGAGTGCCTTCGTGCGCTCTAGGACGCACGAGGGTGCTGCGTCCAAGAGCGCACTGAAAAAAAAAGCTGCATTTCCGTTCTTCCACTACAGACACAGCCGCGAACAGATCAGATATGATTGACCTCTCATTCGACTAATAAGAGCCTTGAATTGGGTTTCTGAAACCTTGAAGAACCAATGACTGAAAACCTAGCAAGAAGGACCCGCCTACCAACGCTGTGAATGCAGCGAGCCAATTGAAGCACAGAAGTTCGAAAGCTGTTTTGTGTAAGGCTGGGTGGAGAGACTGACTGCTGCAGCAGATGAAAAAAGGACCTGCAGGAAGAACCGCCATAGACCCAGCAGCACGGAGACCACCCACAAGTGCGACCTGTGTGACAGGGACTGCCATTCGCGCATCGGCCTGTTCAGCCACAGGCGGTGCTTTTTATTTTTATTCCAGCAGAATAGACGTTTAGGATTCTCTTCCATGGTCATCATAGACCGACGGAGGCCGACGACGAAGGCTGGGTGACACATACGCGTTCGCCAGTCTTTTTGAATTACTACTGTTATTTGTTTTGAAAAATCGTTCGCCAAAACTGCAATCATGGAAGCGCAAAACCGCAATAATGGAATTATGTTTTGACCAGGTCGCGAGACCAGAACCACGAGTCCGTAACAAGTGGACCAGCGTCGCGTTCGTCTGACAATGACGAAGAGAAGTTCGCCAGCTATGCTGCTGCTGTGAACAGGTAAGTGTTATAAGCTAAATTATTCTTTATCCCTGAAAATTGTGATCAAAAATGACTTTTGACCGATCGGTAAATTACAACTGTGCAGCGCACGAAGTCCGAAGTCCGTGCGCCGCGGTACACGGTTCGTGCGCCGTGTCCAGACCGTGAATGCCCCCCCCCCCCCCGCTACTCTTCTGTAGCGAGGGGGGGGAAAGCCGCGGTGACCGCGGTGACTGCTCCGCGGTCGCCACATTGCCACATGACTATTCCGTCATGTAGCGATGGCCGATGTCCGTCCTCTGTAGCGGGGTGGTGGTGGGGGGGGTGGGAGTTGTTATCTTCTACATTACAAATATTTTAGAATAATTTTTAATGCACTGTAGGTTATTTTTTCTTGTAAAAAAAGCCACACATTTTTTTACGTGGCATGCTTCTTTGTGTGTGGGGGCTTGTTTGTTCATTCATTTATGAATGAATGAATAGTGCAAGGGGAGTGCAAGGGGTTAAAAACCAAGTATATTTTTAATCTAAAGTTTCACTATCAATGTGAAGATTTTGCAAAAGATAATTTTCACTTTCATTGTTCTGACACTCTTTCTAGGTAACTGCGTGGGAGAATCCACACTAGCACCAAATCCTATTAACAGAGAGAGTAGTCTAAATGAGTTGCATGTTCAGTGAATGAATTTGCAGAAAATCCATTAAGTGGTGCAGAATGTAGCACCTAATTCAAGTAATTATGAGAGACAAGCTGGTTAAACTGAGAGAATGCCACAGCCACAGTATGTTTTTAGTGTCTGAGTTTTGTCTAAAGTATTTACACTGTCTACCTGCTGTGTAGGTAAGGAAAACAGGAGAGAAAGGGAGCATAATTCACTTCTCAGCAATATTATAGCAATATCATATATCATCACTTGTATAAGCAGTCAGTGTCCCACTGTTTGGCGAATATTGATAAAGTTGCATCATTCAGAGGAAAAGGAATGAAGCTCTTTGTCAAGCAGTGGATGGAATGATTTTATATCCTGCCTTGTAGTGTGATGGATGATGAAATGCTGGCCTACAAAACAAAAGTGAACAAACAAAACAGCAAACTCGGCGAGAATACCCACAGGACAGTCAGTGGAGGGAGAAAACGAGATTGATATTCTATCACAACTATTTGTTTGTTCTGCTGTAAATCTATTGAGAATATTACCACACACAATAATAGAAAGAAACTTCAACATGAAAATAAGCAGCAATACTCTGGAAACCATGCGAAGATCACATATTTGTTCTTGCTTTTTCATTGTATTGTGAAGGCTTCAATGCTATCTTGTAATATTATGCATATTTTCTATAACATGCATGTTTGAAATATGCAATGAACAAGAAAGTGATAAATCTAGAGAGAGAAACAAATTTGTGTTTGGATATTGTCATAAACTTCCCTGTGCGCTTCTCACAGCGCACGGAGGAAGGGAAGAAAGGAAGGATTTAAATGCAGGGTTTACCAAACACATTTATTGAACACAGATTGACTAACTGTACAAAATGGCTAGGCAGCTCGGGTTAACTGACAGTCCTCCAAGACGCTCGGCAGAATGGGGAGAAAGCGTAGCAGTAGTGCTGCAAAAGGAAATGCTATCAGCGTAGCGGCACAACCGCAAACAGAAACGCTAAAGTTACTCACAGTGCCAGAGCAGTCCAAATCCTCCCAGTCTCACAGAGAGCGCAAACCTTCGGTGACAAAATGGTCACATGACGGAGAATGACGATGTGACTCGTGCAATGGTCCAGCGATGTTTGACTAGCAAAGAGCTGCTTAAGTACAAACACCGCTGGCCTAACAAATAGGGAACACCTGGGCGAGGCGCGGGAAAGATAATTACCGGGGCATACAGCCGACTGTCAGAGAGAGCGGGGCGTGGTCGGACCGGTGGATGTTAGACAGCGCCCACCAGAAGGTGGGTCAAACACCTGCCTAACGATCGCAGCGGCCACAAGCATAGAAATAACGACACACAGGACAGAAGTCAAAACACAACATATGACCAAGAACGATCAGAACCGAGCCCGCAGGAGAACACAGACTCGGTTCATGACAGATATCTAGTTTAGATGAATATCTTGACATTTAAACCCTTTGAGTCCCCTTAACATTTGAAAACAACAACAACAACAACAACAACAACAATAATAAATGTCAATTTAAGGCTACCGACATAATGTCCGGCTCAGGAAACACGCACGCAGGCTCAGGGAAGGTTTAATAGCTTTATTCAACAAGCAGGTGTGTATGGATGGATGTATGAGGTATGGGTATGTGATGCGGGTGAACGCAGATGCACAGGAAACAGAGCAGTACGTCGTACAGCCAGGCAACCCTATGGAGAGAGCAGAGGACAAGGGTAAAGGGCACCACACCAAGACAGGTACAATGAGCGATGTGCTGCTTACTTGTAGGTGACGGGTGGCTGGCGTTGGCCAAGGGAGAAGCCCGGGAGACAGAGTCCTGCTGAGCCAGTGACGACGATGAGGGAGGGGATGGTGATGACGGGGTTATCCACTGCCAAGGATTCCACCTGTGCACAGGGGAGAAGACTTGCAAAGAGGTAAGGAGAATGATGCTTACGTGGAAGCGTAGTTCAGCTGACGTGGAGAGACGATCCAGCTGGGAGAGAGTGCCGATGCGAACAGACGGCTCCAGACCGCTGCACAGGGCTGCATGGGCTAAATAGCCTGTGGCTGACGAGGCGCAGGTGTGCGCGCAGCTGAGGCGGGTGATGAGCGGCGAGTCGTGGCAGCTACAAAAAAAAATCAATTTATGAGACACGTTCAAATGCACTCTTTTCGAAATTATAAGAAAAAAATACCCATGTGTCATTTATTCTTATTCTGGCATGTTTATACAATATAGAATCAACATTGTTTATCTTATGTTCTGTTGTCCCTTAAACACAATAATTGCATTTACTTTAAAGACACAGTGTGTAATTTTTTTTGGTTTAATCTAAATTTTGAAATTTAATGCAGCTAAAAATCTTAAATTTGTTTTCATTTTTACATGATCATTGTTAAGTAAAGGTTCTTAAGATTTTTTAATACACAGGAAAAGAGTCCTCCGTGTTGGGGCCATCTTGGACCACCATAATATCTTTGCAAGTTTATATGTCAAACTTTAATAACAGATTGTTTCTGCAGTTTCTCCTGTAAGCTTTGCCAGAGGATGATGACTGACAAAATGTGAACTGGTTAGACTTTGGAATCTGACTGCTACATTGCACTGAATATTACATACTGTACCTTTAAGGGATGGTAGATTAGTACAGCTTTGTGTACAAAGTCTACTTTATACTATGTCATGAAATTATGCAAAAATAAGATACAAACACTGTAAATAATACACATTTTTATCTGTCAGAAACTGTTTTAATCATCAAGGCTCTAGTCATGAAGATACAGTGTCCTATTTGTCTGCTAACCCATTTGATGAGCATTGGGTAGTACTGATGATAAATGTAGAGCCAGAGACATCAAAGAAACAGAGAAAGGAATTTCTGATATAAGGTAGGCAGACACTAAAAATACAACACTTTTGCCTTTATAATACATGGTGTCAGCTACAATCAAGATTCTAAGTATAGGAAAATGCTCAAGATCTACAGTTGGCCAGAAATGTTTGTCAGGGGATTAAAAAGTTCAGTGACAAGAGCTTTAGAGTGAGCTTGTAAAGTGAAACATCAGTGCATCTTTCCAAATCACTCATGGAGTGATGCAGGGCTCTGCCCTTTAACCTGCAATTTTTATACACTACATCACTGCAGTTCTGGAGTGATCTGAAACTCTCTTCTGATGTCTACATCCATCCATCCATCCATCCATCTTCTACCGCTTTTCCGGAGGTCCGGGTCGCGGAGGCAGCAGTTCAAGCAGAGAAGCCCAGACTTCCCTCTCCCCAGCCACCTGCTCCAGCTCTTCAGAGGGGATACCAAGGCATTCCCAGACCAGCTGGGAGACACAGTCTCTCCACCGAGTCCTGGGTCTGCCCCGGGGTCTCCTTCCAGTGGGATGTGCCTGAAACACTTCAAGTGGGAGGCGTCCAGGAGGCATCCTAATCAGATGCCCATACCACCTCAACTGACTCCTTTCAATGTGGAGGAGCAGCGGTTCTACTCTGAGCCTCTCCCGGATGACTGAGCTCCTCACCCTATCTCTGAGGGTGAGTCCAGCAATCCTACGGAGAAAGCTCATTTCAGCCGCTTGTATCCGCGATCTCGTTCTTTCGGTCATTACCCAAAGCTCGTGACCATAGGTGAGAGTAGGAACGTAGATTGACTGGTAAATCGACAGCTTTGCCTTAGAACTAAGCTCCCTCTTCACCACAACAGACCGGTACAACGTCCGCATCACTGCAGATGCTGCTCCAATCCGTCTGTCGATCTCTCGCTCCATTCTCCCCTCACTCGTGAACAAGACCCCAAGATACTTAAACTCTTCCACTTGGGGCAGGAGCCTGTCCCCAACCCGGAGAGGACAATCCACCTTTTTCCGGCTGAGGACCATGGACTCGGACTTGGAGGTGCTGATTCTCATCCCAGCCGCTTCACACTCAGCGGCAAACCGTCCCAGCAAGAGTTGTAGGTCATTGCTGGATGAAGCCAACAGGACAACATCATCTGCAAACAACAGAGATGAGATCCTGTGGTCACCAAGCATGACACCCTCCATTCCCTGGCTGCGACTAGAAATCCTGTCCATAAAAATTATGAACAGGATCGGTGACAAAGGGCAGCCCTGGCGGAGTCCAACTCTCACTGGGAATGACTCCGACTGAGTGTTGGCAATACGAACCAAACTCTCACAATGGTCGTACAGAGACCGAATAGCTCGTAACAACAAGCCCGATACCCCATACTCCCGAAGCACCCCCCACAAAAATCCACGAGGGACGCGGTCAAATGCCTTCTCCAAGTCCACAAAACATATGTAAACTGGTTGGGCAAACTCCCATGAACCCTCGAGAATTCTTGAGAGGGTAAAGAGCTGGTCCGATGTGCCACGGCCAGGACGAAAACCACATTGCTCCTCCTGAATCCAAGGTTCGACCAACGGCCGGACTCTCCTCTCCAGTACCTTGGCATAGACCTTCCCAGGGAGGCTGAGGAGTGTGATCCCTCTAAAGTTGGAGCACACCCTCCAGTCCCCTTTTTTAAAGAGAGGAATCACCACCCCGGTTTGCCATGCCAAAGGCACTGCCCCCGACCTCCACGCAATGTTGCAGAGGCGTGTCAACCATGACAACCCAACAACATCTAGGACCTTGAGGTACTCAGGGCGACTCTCGTCCACCCCCGGGGCCCGGCCACCAAGGAGATTTTTAACCACCTTGGTGACCTCAGCCCCTGTGATAGGCGAGTCATCCCCCTCGTCCCCAAACCCTGCTTCCACTGTGGAAGGCGTATCAGTGGGATTGAGGAGATCCTCGAAGTATTCCTTCCACCGCCCGACGATGTCCCCAGTCGAAGTCAACAGTGTCCCATCTGCACCATACACAGTGTGGACGGGGAGCTGCTTTCCCCTCCTGAGCCACCGGACAGTTTGCCAGAATCTCTTTGAGGCCGACCGAAAGTCTTGTTCCATGGCCTCACCGAACTCCTCCCATACCCGGGTTTTTGCTTCAGCAACCACCCGAGCTGCACTCCGCTTGGCCTGCCGGTACACCTCAGCTGCTTCGGGAGTCCCACAAGCCAACCAAGCTTGATAGGACTCCTTCTTCAACTTAATGGCCCCCCTCACCACTGGTGTCCACCACTTGGTTCGGGGGTTGCCACCACAAGATGCACCGACCACCTTGCGGCCGCAGCTCTGGGCCGCCGCTTCAACAACAGAGGTGGAGAACATGGCCCATTCAGACTCCATGTCTCCAGACTTCCTCGGAATGTGGTTGAAGTTCTTCCGGAGGTGGGAGTTGAAGACCTCCCAGACAGGGGCCTCAGCCAGACGCTCCCAGCACACCCTCACTATATGTTTGGGTCTACCAGGTCTGAATGGCTTCCTCCACTGCCATCGGATCCAACTCACCACCAGGTGGTGATCAGTTGACAGCTCTGCACCTCTCTTTACTTGGGTGTCCAAGACATACGGTCGCAGGTCTGATGATACGATAACAAAATCGATCATCGACCTGCGACCTAGGGTGTCCTGGTGCCAGGTGCACATATGGACACCCTTATGCTTGAACATGGTGTTCGTTATGGACAGACTGTGGTTAGCACAGAAGTCCAATAACTGAACACCACTCGGGTTCAGATCAGGCAGGCCGTTCCTCCCAATCAC
Source organism: Pholidichthys leucotaenia (assembly GCA_020510985.1). Taxonomy (NCBI): domain Eukaryota; kingdom Metazoa; phylum Chordata; class Actinopteri; order Cichliformes; family Pholidichthyidae; genus Pholidichthys; species Pholidichthys leucotaenia. The sequence continues at coordinate 111,180,372 of CM035840.1, read as the reverse complement.
CCCCCTCCAGGTTTCACTGTTGTTGCCCATGTGCGCATTGAAGTCCCCCAGTAGGACAATGGAGTCTCCAAGAGGAGCACCCTCCAGCACCCCAGTCACAGACTCCAAAAAGGGTGGGTACTCTGAAACATCATTTGGTGCATAGGCACAAATGATGGTCAGGACCCGTTTCCCAACCCGAAGGCGCAGGGAAGCAACCCTTTCGTCCACCGGGGAAAACTCCAATATAGAGGCAGCAAGGTGGGGCGATACAAGAATACCCACCCCTGCTCGTCGCCTCTCGCCCGGGGCAACTCCAGAAAAGGCCAAGCTCCAGCCCCTCTTCAGGAGACTGGTTCCGGAACCGGAGCTGTGTGTTGAAGTGATGCCGACTATATCTAGCCGGTATCTCTCAACCTCGTACACCAGCTCAGGCTCCTTCCCCACCAGAGAGGTGACATTTCACGTACCAAAAGCCAGTTTAGAAAGCTTGGGATCAGTCCACCAAGGTCTCCGCCTTTGACCACCACCTGATCCACATAGCACCGGACCCCCATGATCCCTCCTGCAGGTGGTGAGCCCACTGGAGGGCGGACCCATGTAACTCCTTCGGGCTGAGCCCGGCCGGGTCCCATGGGTGGAAACCCGGCCACCAGACGCTAGCCTTCGAGCCCCTCCCCCAGGCCTGGCTCCAGGGTGGGGCCCCGGTAACCCCATACCGGGTGGGGTACACTGAATCCTTGATATACAATTCATGAGAGTCTGTTGGATCGTTCTTAGTCTGGCCCTTCACCCAGGACCAGTTTGTCTTGGGGGACCCTATCAGAGGCAAATTGCCCCGGACAACATAGCTCCTGGGATCACTGGGGCACGCAAACCCCCCCACCACAATAAGGTGACGATCCATGAGGATCATACATACATACATACATATCCTCTTTAAATTCAGAAATAAAAACTAAAATTAGAATAATCTATGATATGGAATTACTATATGCTGAGGAGCCTTGATTGTTAGAGGACCTGGAACGAAACATTCAGGAGATTGTAGACAAATTCAGCATAGCTGTAACTCTGCTGTGTCTAAGGACAATCAGCACAAGACAGAGCTCTCCCTAGGAGCTACTCACTACTACTAATATTCTCATGTGTACCATCCAGAGGTTACAGTAAATCAAGATGTCCTGAAGTGTAAAGATATCTTTACCTACCACGGTAGCACACTGACCAGTACAAACTCTTCTGGGCTGGAATTACCTGTAAAAAAAGAATCCAGTCAAACAGCAAAGTTTTCTTTCCAGCCTTTACTGCTGTACTCAACAGCAACAATGGGCCTTATGCAGGAACATATTAGTATTAGAATGAGTAAATGCCTTGTACTTTGTTAGTAAGCCACAGTAATATGAATGAGGCACTCCAGACTTTATGTCCTACAAATGATGAATTCAAGCTGTGTGTGTGTGTGAGTGAGTGAGTGGACATCTTTGAGAATCAAAGTTGTGTATAATTGACAAGCTACTGCCATATTTGTTACATAATGGCATCACTGTCTGATCAAACTGATGACAATATGAGATATGGAAATACATTTAGAATTATAACTTCAATATATAAAACCAAGTCAACTAATTATTACATTTTCTTATATATATAAAAGAGATTCTGCGGTGTGGGTATGTATGTACAGTCATGCGAAAAAATTAGGAGACCCCATTAAATATTCAGTTCTTTATTAAGAAATGTTCACATATCTATGTCTAACCTTGTTTTTGTTTTTATTTGCATTTTTTAACTTTTATTTTAGCCATTGTAAGTGGGAATGAATGTGGGGTGGCCTAAAAAAGATGGGGGGTGTCCTAATTTATTCCTCACTATTTGTTTAGAATAATATTTTACAGAAAATTTGAAAAAAAAATCCTTAATTCGTTTTTAATTGTTTAGTTGTATTACATAAATCTCCTAGTATTTTTTTTAACAGTGATATTAAATATCCATATGTCCAAATGTTAAAAACAAAACAAAACAGGCTTATACAGGGTGTCCTAATTTTTTCACATGACTGTCTATATGTATGTATATATGTATGTATGTGACAAACCATGCACACCTGGCACTTTGGCTGGAGTTTAAACCATGCACACCTGACACGGTGGGCGGAGTTTAAGTTAAGTCTCTCTCCAGAATACAGGTGTTGTGCACTCATGGGGAGACGTAGGTACAGGTTACCATTGGGTGCTAGAACACCAAAACTATATTTACATTTACCTATATTACCTATATTAATTTTCTTTATTAATCTGGTCATATAACCCTGTAGAGGTGTACGCCTTGCAAGCAATCAAGCGCACCCCAGATCCAATCTTGCACACTCCGCTGCTCTCTCCACATGGTTCTCTCTTCACATCGGTGCTGGAGTATGGCACTGGAGGAATCGTGCGTACCTTGATCGGACAGCAGCCGGGTGGAAAGCAAGTAAAGCCTGATATAAAGGAGTCATTGACTGCACTTTTTCTACATTTCAATAGCGCACACGTCTTAATGAAATGTTTGTTATGTGGGGCACAATTATGCACATATGTATATCATTGCATGATTCATACGTATACCACCTTAGGCTTCACATCTGAGACGGAACAAAGGACTGAGCCGCTCTAGAGATAACACGAGGATGTGAAAGTCTAGTCTTTGGCATGCAAGGAGACAGCCGTGGGGGGATTTCGCCCAGCGGTCAGAGACTGGAGGTGGGGGTGTTAAGATCGGGAGGAAGTTACATTGTTACTGGGGATTAAGCACCATGTGACTGTGTGTTTTGATGTCCTGGGTAGAAAAGGGACAGATGTTGGGGGATTCGTCCTCTTTCTGCTTTTGGATGATGTTGGAGAGTGTGAATAAATCTGACTTGTGAAATAAACTCAGCTTCGTCCTTCCACAGTTATGTATTTTGTTCACATTTTCTGTAATTTTTAAAATTATTGAATAGGGGTGTGCCATATCATATTGTTCACGATAATACCGGTATAAATTCTGATACTGGTGTAAAATTGAATATCGCAATATTTGGGGTCTGTTACGCTGCCAACGGAAGTTACGTGTTACATTAGAAACAGCAAAACAAATATGGCGCGGGAAGCAGTGCGCCGTACTTGGAACGTCTGTGTCTAGTTGTGAGGAAGTAGTTTAGTTTTAAGGCTATTTCAAACTGCTGCCATCTAAAAAAAAAACAAAAACAAAACGGTGCAGCAATGGGAATAATCTGCCCGCATTTTTTTCCGCATATCAACAACACCGCTTCGGGGAAGAGGTTTACTTCGTTACGTTTACTTCTCCCTGAAGCGGCGTTGCTGACGTCCGAAGTGTCCAGAGGTTTATTTTCGTTCTGTTGTGGCTGATCCAATGTGATTTATTCAACCAACCGAAAGGAAGAAAAATCTGTTTACAACCCAGGAGTTGGCTGTGCAACGAAGACTTCTCATGCGGGTAAACAGAGAAAGAGAGTGAGACAGGAGGTCCGATGCAGCGCTCATTTACCTGCAGAAGTGTCTTGGGAGATGACAGACAGGTAGGCCAGCATATATTCAGATGATAAAAATGACGAAGTAACAACAGTTTTAAATAAGCCCACTTCCTCCCTGTTTTATTTAGACTCTTCCTGATCCAATGAAATTACAGACTAGACTACATTAGTATAATATGCTTAAAAGACCAAAAACCCCTCATGCCCCAGAACATAGAAATGAGATGAAGACAGAAGCAATGTGGTGAATGATGTCTGTGGCTAGATTATCCTGCTATAGCTGCTTATAGTTTGGAGTTTACCTTTTTAAAGGTAATAAATAGGCTGCATTAACCAGAGCTAAATTGCTCTTACATTTATAAGGCAATGTTTTCAGGACTATTCAGATGTTTTAAGAAAAAGCTGCATAATTTCCTAAACTACAGGCTACTATATGTAGTCTGCAGTACCAACTTTACTCTGATCTGCTTGTTATTGTTCTCTCCTAAATTTTTCCTTTCTCATTTTTTAAACATCTTTTCACAAAGGAACATTTTTTAAATTCTGAATGTTTTTGGTGACAAATTTGTGACCTTTTTCATGCAAAATTGTAACTTTTTACCTAAAGCCTCTTACCTTGTGTTTTTATTCTGAAAAGGTGAAGAAATCAGAAGCAGCACCAGATTTAAATTAAGATTAGTCAACCAGTGTTTTAATAATCAATAGATCAGTTGACTATTACAATCCAATTTTATAATTTTCCTCCCAGCTGAAGGTTATAATTACTTTTATAACTAGTTTGATACCTGTTATTTTAAAATGTTGGCCTACTAAAACTGTGGTGGTTTCTGATTTCAACAACAGGATGGCCTAGGAGGAAGTCAAATTCCAGGTCTGAATTTGTATCCCAGTCCACCCCTCAGTGCTCTGTGTGTTAACGCACAGAGCTACCAGAGGACTGGCCTCCCACTGTAGTTTCACCACTTACAGTAACTGTGTGTCCTAAGGGTCAGAGAAGCGGAGATAGGCACCGACCCTATGCACCACATGGTGTACTATATGCTGTGGAAGGGAATTAACCCCTCAGTGCGCTTAAGATGTGGTGGTTTATAATATTTTTTGATAATATTTGATACAGAATTTAAAAAAAAGTTTGAAACACATTCTAAACTGCTCTTTACAAACTGGAGAAATAAGAGTTTTTGTTTTGTTTTTACTGAATATGTTGAACATAATTAACGCTGGCCTGTGAAACTGTCCTTTATAAATTTAAAAGAAAAAACTGCATATTGTGAAGAATATTGTTGTCGTGAAAATTCACAGAAATATCGTGATATCATTTTTAGGCCATATCACCTAGCCCTATTATTGAAGCAATTTTTTTTTTTTTTAATTTTCCCTGGCTTTCTTTAACAAGTACATACCCGTGCATACCCGTCCATGCCCATAGAAACCAAGTTTATAAGCAAGTATTTCTGCATGCCCATTGCTGAAGGGTCTCCTCCTGTCTCAGACGGCTGTTGTTCACAGTCATGCCTGCAGCGTACTGCTCGAACCTGAGGTGTTTCATCTTCACAGCATCTTTTCTGACGTGCAGCAGTTCTCCTCACTCTATTGCTCTCCATCTGGTGGGTCTTCTTCTTCTTCTTCTTCTTCTTCTTCTTCTTCATTCAGACCACTGGTTGAGGGATAGGTGTGTTGTAATTCCAGTTCATGGACAAGATCATGCAAATAGATCTGAGCAAAAAGTAGCTTTCGATCCTGTTCAGGAAGACCCATGCATGCCCGTTGAAACCCAGAAACTGGAGAACCCAGAGAAAATTAATGCTTTGCTTGGCATTTTACACATTTGTAGTGTAGACTCCCATTCTTTATGGGTACTTCTTCGAATGGGTGTGGTTTAAAGTAATGTGTCCTATTCTTAATCGGGTGACAGACTGACACAGTGACAGAGATTTCTTGAATTTTTAGAGTGCCTTCTGCCTTACTGAGTGAGATTTCCAGATTTCCTGCGTCGAATGGGTGTGGTTTAAAGTAGTGTGTCCTATTAGGTCTCAGCTTCTCTGTGCTTTGCCTGGCGTGCAGCATTGGTGGCCAGCCAACTATTCCACACCTCCTCGGTTTCAGCTTCTCTGTGCCTTGTATGGTGTGCAGCGTTGCTCGCTTTGCAGACATTTCGGGCTTCAAGTGACTCAGCACGTGCATGGCGCACTGTCACACGTTTCCTGTCTGTCTGTGCATCTCTTGTCTGTCGTACCCAATGCTGGTGAAGGGTCTCCTCCTGTCTCAGACAGCTGTGTTGTTCACAATCATGCCTGCGACGTACTGCTTGAACCGCCGGTGTTTCATCTTAACGGCATCTTTTCTGACGTACAACACAGCCATGCCTGGGAGGTACTGCTTGAACCTCAGCTGTGTCATCTTCACGGGATCTTTCCTGACGTGCAGCAGTTCTCCTCTGTATTGCTCTCCATTTATGTAGCGTCTGGTTTAAATTAGTGTGTCCTATTCTTAATCGGGTGATGAGTATCTCTTCTTTCCTGTTTCTGGCAACTCCCATTCCAGAGTTTACGCACTTTTGAATTCCGGGTATGGTTTAAAGTGCTGTGTTCTATTTGTAATCGGGTGATGAGTATCTCTTCTTTGGTGAGTGATGGTCTACTGTATATGACAACATAAAGACATCCAGGCAGGCATTGTGAGTGGTGGTCTATATGACAGGCATCATAGGACACTACATCATAGGTAGCCAGTCGTAAAATACATCAAGGCAGGCATGGTGAGTGATGGGCTGTATGACATCATAAAGACATCAAGGCAGGCATCATAGGACACTACATCATAGGTAGCCAGTCCTATTGTCTATATGACGGCATCGCCTATATGACGGAACCTTGAGTCCTATGTAGCCTGAGATCATGGGATCATCATAGGACATCATGCAGACATCATAGGCCGTCCTATGATGTCCTATGATCGTGACACACAGACAGACACACAGACAGACACAGAGAGATTTCTTGAATTTATAGAGTGATAGAGTGATGATAATAATAATGATAATGGATTAGATTTATATGGCACTTTACATGTCAAGTGACATCTCAAAGCGCTTACAGTGAGTCCATTATTCATTCACTCCAGACAGATGCTCTGATTTAAAGCCTGTCACTTTAAAAACCATTCTTCACCTTTTCAACTCCGCCCTCCCTCTTATGTCATTAATAGTAATAAGCCACAGTGTATATCAACTGTATTCTCTACTTCCTGCTCTGTTCTCAGGGAATATCAGTGAAGTTAAATGCCCTTTACAAAATTTCTCCATTTGAAACACCCTGTAACCGCCGGCTCCCTCCTCCGTGCGTTACCACGGTAACCATAGATGTGCTGATACTATGGTGGATAATTTATATTTCTTAAACAAAATATTAATACAAATATATTTTATTACTATCAGTTGATATAAACAATAACCAACATCAATTTAGCTTGTTAATAACATTAGCAACAAAAGTTATGTTTTACTCATATTTGAGGCACAGTGGCTTATGGGCAATCTTCTTGTCAAGTCCCGGTGAAGTGATGTACAGTTGTTCACTTCTTCCCTGCTCAGTTCTCAGTTCCGTTTGAACTGAAGACCGTTCACTCCCTTCGGCTTGGAATCTCAGTTAATATGGCGGAATACCCTGTGCAGCCCACTTTGGAGTACACTATTGGGCGATCGGAACACACCCATAGTCCACATCAGTGCCGTATAATATGAGAGTTGTGACACTCTTTGATCTCGCCGCTGCCCAGTCACGTGGTTCATGGAGCTCCAAATAGTTCCAAATAACGGCCTTTCTATAATAGTGTGTGAATGGCAGCTGTGGAAATCTGCGGTATTAACAGCATTTTTTAGCTATATTAGGTAAATATTCAGAATACCTATCGGTAGGTACATTGTTTAAACTTATAATCAGTCCCTTCAGGATTTTGTGATGTTGCGATCGTGTCAATTCACACAAAATTAGCCAATCAGCGCAACTATTGCTCAACCTTGCTACTTTGTCCAATCACCACAACTTTCCCGCAATTTTGGCCAATCCTTGTCAACTTCTGCCAATTTCACCAATCAAATTTTTCTCTGAGTGGCACTGAAACGCTCAGTCTAACCAATCAAATGCATCACTGTACCGTGTTCACTTCCATGTTTAGAGTGAATATTAACGGAACACTTTTTGCCAACACAACAAAAAACAGCGTGTGATTTTCAAAAAAACACTCACCTGCAAGGTTTTTAATACCGTCCCTTCCTCCGTCTCTCCCAGCCTGCTGGTGGACGTCTCACCACGTCTCCGTCCTGACCGAGTGTACGAAGTGCTGGGTTTGTGTTGAAAAACGTCCCCCTGCCCCAAAAGCACCCTGTTGCGGGAGTGCACGTGAGGAGAGACTCCATAAAACCACAAACAGACGAGCAAATCTAACACTACAGCCATTGGTTGATAATTTCATGCATCTTTAGAGGTAAAATCATTACTACATCTTGTCAATGAGCTTTAAACCTGTGAACCTCTGGTCTGGACAAAACCCCTTGCTGTAAATGAAAGATGTGTGTCTGATGAGACAAGTGTGTGTGTCAAGACACGCAGCAGACAGACAGGTTAGAGTTAAACATAGAAAGACAAAGAATATTGTCTGTGATTTTTTTTTTTCAGAAAAACACAGACTCCAATGGACAATACAGAGCTACAGAATAGATTATTTTTTTCTCACCTCTCGGTACTGTGTGGTTGGGGACTGTAGCGAGTTTTCAAATGAAGGTGCTGCCAATAATTTCCAAATCTATACTCTTTAACATGCATTCGTTTTAATTTAGCTGTTACAATGGGTATTGTGTTAAAGTCTGTATTTGCAGTTGCACAAAATAGTTTTTCTGTATAGCATAAGTTTCTGCTTAATTTACAAGTCGCTGTAATAGGAAATTTTTGACAATCCTGCGCTTTCATGTATTGTTATATAGAATATCACTGCAGTTAACTGGAAAAAACCATCTGCTTTCAAATTTGTAATTCTTGCCGCAACTTTTAGTGCTAAATAACCTCTCAAAACGTCTCAACTTTTATCACAACTTTTATTAAAAGCTCCCGCGAATTCAGGCGTTTTGGGCCGCAACAATCACAAAAGGGGCGGTGTGGTAGCACAGCAACTCACCCTTGGTCATGGGATCCCTGGTTCGATCCCAGCCCCTGACCAACAGTGATCTGTGTGGAGTTTGCATGTTCTCCCCGTACCTGCGTGGGTTTACTCCGGGATTTCTCCGGTTTCCTCCCACAGGCCAAAAACATGCAGGTTAGGTTAATTGGAGACTCTAAAGTGGCCCTAGGTGTGAATGTGTGTGTGAATGGTTAAGGGATAGCGCCGTACCGTGGCTGCTTCATCCATCCAGGTGGATGCCCTCAATTTCCCCTCTGGGGATCAATAAAGTATACAAAATCAAAAATCAAAAAAAAAAAAAATCAAAAAAACATCCCAAGAAATCCTGGAGGGACTGTATAATGAGCAGATTTAAATGGGTTATGAAAGAACATCTTTAAAAAGACTGTCAAAGTATGTTTTGGAAGGTTGGAGAACTGCTGATTCACACTGATGAAAGCTGCAGTGTAAATATCACTTCCTAGCTGTGTGGCCTTACCTTATATTATGGCTTCAGTAGACTGATTACTGAATTATCAGCTATTGAATACAGTGGGTTATTTTGCAATATTAGGCAGAATTATCTGTATTGAAAATATGTAGTAAAAAAACTGCTGTCAGTAAGTTTAATGTGATTTAGCTAAAAGTGGATTCACACTACAACGTTTGGACCAACTTTTACTGACATTATGGCACATGTCTGGCTCTGCTGGCAAAAGTTAATGATTGCTGGTGTTTGTTGGCAAATGCTGACAAAAGTTGTGTTCTTTGACGTTTGGAAATACACGTTGGTGAAAGTTGTGCTCAATTTGTGCTCAATTTGTAAAAGTTCTTGAGTGCTGGGCTAGGTATATACACACACACATGGGGGGTGTGTGGATGCGTATTAACCACGTCAACATTTTTCTCATTAAACATATTTCTGATGGCGCCATTGACCTGAGATTCACAAGATATCAGTAACAACCCAAGAAATCCATACATACACTACCGTTCAAAAGTTTGGGGTCACCCAGACAATTATTTTGTGTTTTCCATGAAAAGTCACACTTATTTACCACCATGAGTTGTAAAATGAATAGAAAATATAGTCAAGACATTGACAAGGTTAGAAATAATGATTTGTATTTGAAATAATAATTTTTTCCTTCAAACTTTGCTTTCGTCAAAGAATCCTCCATTTGCAGCAATTACAGCATTGCAGACCTAACATGATTGCACAAGGGTTTTCTAATCATCCATTAGCCTTCTGACACAATGAGCAAACACATTGTACCATTAGAACACTGGAGTGATAGTTGCTGGAAATGGGCCTCTATACACCTATGTAGATATTGCACCAAAAACCAGACATTTGCAGCTATAATAGTCATTTACCACATTAGCAATGTATAGAGTGTATTTCTGATTAGTTTAAAGTAATCTTCATTGAAAAAAGTGCTTTTCTTTCAAAAATAAGGAAATTTCTAAGTGACCCCAAACTTTTGAACGGTAGTGTATGTATAAAATATCATATAAAGATCAGCGTTTGCGGAGGCTTCCTGCCATTCTGGAGCTGCTTTTTTTGGGTGGATTCACACCACAACGTTTGGACCAACTTTTCCTGACGGTTTGGCAAACGTCTGGCTCTGCTGGCAAAAGTTGATAAAAGTTAATGATAGTTGGTGCTTGTTGGCAAACGCTGGTGAAAGTTGTGTTCTTTGAAAATTTTCAGCATGCTGAAAATTTGGAAATAAACACTGGTGAAAGTTGTGCTCAGTTTGTAAAAGTTCCTGAACACTGGGCTAAGTTATGCAGAGTTTACCTAAGTCAGCCTAAGTTAAGCTCCACTGACAAACGTTGACTGAAATGCCAGTGGAAGCAGATGTTTTTAGACTGAAACTCACTTCAGACATGCATGGACAAAAGAGAAATGGAGAGAAGGGGGAATCAAAAAAAGATATATATATATATATATATATATATATATATATATATATATATATATATACTGTATATACTGTATATAATCTGCCAAAAACGTGACAGCCCAAAAGAAAAAAAAAATCTCCTCTCTGAGAAATTTACTGTTCTTAATTTCCTGCTCCATGCCTAATCATTCTCCTGGATTTATTGGTTCAGCTTCCATTGTAGGGAATCAAACAGCGCTGATGTGGTGTCAAAAATTAAATGACATTTAACAGGATTTTATGTTATTTTAATGGAGAGAGTTGTAACAGTCAAAATATAATCACCCGTAATTTTATTTATATGATGATACACTAAATAGTTTTTTTTTTTTTAATTCCTTTTACATTCACGTTTTAATTGTGGACTTAGTGTTGGAGTCTATAGATAGGGATTATTGTATTATTTTTTTCAAGGACTGAATGAATGAACAGGTGAAAAGGGCATGCAGAAGTATTGTAACTACATACAAATATAAAATGAAAATAAACACTGAAATGTATGCCCATGGGAGATGTATCCACTCCAAAAGCAGGTTCAGAATGGCAGGAAGCCTCCACAATTGCTGATCTTTATATCAGAGTCGCCTGACGCTGATGTCAGCTGAACTGTGCTGATTATTCCTTTGCTTAAGTTAACCTAAGTTGGCAACTGCTACACATACGTATGCTAGCCTAAGTTGGCAAAAGCTTGATAACACTGAATGCAATGTGGGGAAATGCTAGCAAAAGTTTGTAAAAGTTCATAAAAGTTGGTGTGTGTTCATCAATGTAATTTCACCAGCGTTTGGACTGATTTCTCTGATTTTTCAAAACGTCAGAAAAACTTGGTCCAAACATTATAGTGTGAACCTAGCTTAAGGTTCTGGGATTGTGCACTTTACTCCTAAACCTTTCAAGTTAGGAAAGATTTTCTGTGTGTGAATCTAAATATAACACATTTGTGCCTCTCGGTAAATTTTAATATTGTGAAAAAAATACTTTTTTATAATTTAAAAAACTTTCATATGTTCAATATTCATTACAGGCACAAGGAAACATTTCAGGCCTTTTTTAAATTCAATTTTGATTATACTTTTTGTAATTAAAATGTAAATCATGATATTCTATTTACTGAGATGTACTAGTACATAAACATTACATTGTACTCTGAAAACTAGTGTCTAAGCAGGGTGGAAAATACTAAATAAAAGAAGAGGCCTTTGCAACACAAAGTAGTCAAGGTGCAACAGTCCATTATATGAAAATATTCAATGTAGTACAAATACCATGAAACTGTATTTTTGTAAAATAAAAATTCATAAAAATGCAAAGACGTGCTCTCATTTTCTCATTGTTTAGTCTCTGAACTTCTGCCTGACAAATTACTGTCAACTTATACCAGTGAGCTGCATGTTGGTGTCACGAACTGAGCACGGGGGGATTTCACTGGGCTCAGTCACTTTGCTTTTTTTTTTTCATATTTGTATAGTGTTGTAGTTTTGAGTTGTAATTCCTGTTATTTTTCCTCTGGTTGATTTTTAAACATTCTGTATTGTTTTTTAGTATGATTTATTTTCATGGTTGCGTTCATTGTTGGTTTGTTATTTATATATTTGGATTTACTTGTTTTTATTATATTTTTATTCTGTTGTGCTTTCTTTCTTCCTGGGGCTGCAGCGATCAGTGGCACTTCTGGGTTTTTTGCTCTGTTGTGAGTGGTGCCCCTGTCAGCTGTCAGCCCCCTTCTTCTCTCTCTCACTTCTCCCAGCTGATTTCTGTTATAATCATTGTCACCTCCTGCCCGCTCATGGTATCCACACCTGCCATCATTTGTGTTCAGTTGTCCTCAGCTCTATTTAAGGATTGTGATTTCTCCCCTTTGTGGCTGGAGTCTTGTTTAATCATCTGAGTCTGAACCCTGCCCCTGTTCAGGTGTTTATCTTCCCTGTGTGATCTGGTTCGTGCACAGTTTGGGCTTTGTGTTTTCATTAAAATATCACAAGCTAGCAGTTCAGCACGTGGGTCTTCCTCCCTGCCCCTATGGGCATTCCATGACAGTTGGCACCATTGCATCCTCTTCCAGGTGGTGACTGGAGTTACATAACTCAATTTAAGTAGTTAATAACAGCACCAGTGATTCAAATAAAAACAAGCCTTTTTTGTAGTTTTTTATTCATCCATATTGTAACATCACATAATTGTGGAAAATTAATATTTTCCTTCAATGTCAGAGAAGGGTTTAACTTCATAAACTGTATTTTGATGCCAAAAAGAACAAAATCCTAAAATGTTCACAGATCAGGTTCTCAGCATGGTTTTCTATGTAGATTATGGATGCATAAGTCAAGCTGAGAAAGAAATCCAGATGCTTGGGTTCCCAGCAGACACTGAAAAGAGAAAAAATGTCTGAGACAAGTTACCAGAAACAGCATTACTTAAATGAAAGAACAACAGAAAACTTCATGCAGTACTTTTATTTCCACAAAACATTTCCATCTCCAAGCTCAAGCATTTATGACTGTACATAAATTGTGTTTTTTTTATGTTGAAGTAAAACAATGATATTAATGAGGAAATTAAACTGAATCAATGTGCAGGCCCATTCTAAGAGGGAGTAATTCACAAGAACCAAAACTGACAAACCCAGACGAGGACTGATGCTGTCGTCCCAAACACAAGATGAGGAAAAGTCCAACAGTGACCATGGATACATGGACACGAATAAACCGGTTATGATTGGATTTCTGGAGTTATCTGATTATTCAAGTGGCAATGTAACTATGGTCATTAACTCAAGTGGCAAACCTTCCAATAATCCATTTAATCAGTGCATGTAAACACAACAAAACCATTTTTAGTTTATTCCCAGTAATTGGTTTATTGTGACCATTTAACCGGGGTCAGTGAAATGTGTAATAGAACCTCCACTGCATGTGATGAGAGACCACATGTACTGTTCTCAAAGTAACTTTGGTATCAATATGAGTCACAAAATTAACCAAAATATCTGAATTCAATGAATATGTCACACCCACCTGTCCTATAACACTAACACATCCATGTTGTCATTTCAGAGGTCAAAAACTTCTTTAGAATTAATTTAGTGTCAGAGTCATTTAACTATTTCTACACAATATTGTGTTCCATTTTACTCTGACAGCTTTAGGCTGCATATCCACCAAACATGCTTTTTGTTGCCCGACTGCCCTGAGCGTTTTGGGTTTTTTTTTTCAGTATTTGTGCACTGCGCTCTGGGAAAAAAAAGTCTGTGTCCTGTATTCCAGCAACAGCTTGTCACTCTCAGCTCAGTACTTCCGCTTTTCCTATGGTCAGACTTTCTACTGATTTTTCAATAGCAGTCTCTAAATAACAATGGACAGAAAACATATTCTAGCCGCTCTGGAAGTAAACTATGATGACACGGAAAACAGGAGTCTGAGTAGAGACTAGTACCAGCATCCTATGTCCCGCCCTTCTTTAATTCTGATTGGCTGCTTAGAAAGGTCTGACTGACACGGAAAACAGGAGTCTGAGTAGAGACTAGTACCGGCATCCTATGTCCCGCCCTTCTTTAATTCTGATTGGTTGCTTAGAAAGGTCTGACTGACAAGCTCAGCTGCAGTCTGAAAAGTTGAACTTTTTTCAATGCTGATCACCCTGAGAGCTGTGACAAAAAATGGCCACCGCTCAAAGCGTTTCAGCGCCAAGGACACTCAGCGCTGTAAATGTTGGACTGCATAGAGAATGAATAGAAAACAGTCGCCCAGAGTGGAAAAAGCACATTTGGTGGACACGCAGCCTTAATCATCATCAAACCACATCTCCTTCACCATTCCACTGTTCCAGCTGGCCTACAAACACTTACTGTGATATCACTGCTCAGAGTAGTGAAGACTCCACCAGCCCCGATGGTCACTGCTCCAGTCTCCAACAACCCTCTATCAGCTGCGGAGAAATGACAGAAAAAAAAAAACAAAAAAAAAAAACATGCCGCTGTGCCTCAATACTTAATGATTCCTGCCCAAATAGGAAGGTTTTTCTCATGAATTTATGCCTTTACTCTTTTAATTCTACTACTTTTATTTGTTCCTCCTAAATTTGAATCATTTTTGCATAAATTTGCTACTTTTGAGATGGTTTTTTATTGAAATAAAAATAAAAAAGTTTTAAAATAACTCATTTCTTATAATTTTTATATTAAATGTGCAACTTTTTCATGCACATTTTTTGTTTTTATGCATAAATTAGAGAACTATTTTGAAAACTTTAGATTTTTCTCTTAAATGTGTTCATATGAGGAAAAAAAATATCATCATGTACCGTCTCATACAATACAAATAATATATACAGTATGTGGACGAAACTTGCTTGCTGTTACTATTGTAGTACCACCACCCTTAACACTGCATGCCATATTCAATGGGCATCAATACTAGTTACACCTTAAAATTAATTCAGATGAACAGAGCCATTTAATAAAAGCTAAGGTTAGAACTCAGAGGAGGTGATGCAACAGTCAGCAGACACTCTTCCTTGGACTGGAATAACCATTAATGGAAAGGATCTCAACAACCTTTGTTATGCTGACGATATTGTGCTAATAGCAGATTCTCCAGAGAACTTACAAGCTCTACTGGATAAAATTGACACAACATTAAGAGAATATCAACTGTAAATTAATACAAAAAAGACAAAACTAATGGCAGCAACCAGACTTCACAAAGAACTAAATATACTGTACATTCCCATGGTGCTAGTCAAGAAGTTCAAGTATCTTGGATTATTACTTGATCAGAATGTAGATGGGAGTTTGGAAATAAATATAACACTAGCAGCTGCAAGAATAGTCCTGAGCTCACTCAGTGCCATTGGGAAGAATAGATCTCTTACAAAATCCATCAAACTGAAGTTGACCAAGACACTAGTGTGGCCTGTAGCATTTCACTCTACTATGGGTGTGAGTGATGGACTTTAAGAACAGCTAACATAAAATGTCTGAGGGCATTTGAGATGTCATGCTATAGGTGCACCCTAAGAATCAGTTGGACGAACCATCGAACAAATGAATCTGTCATGGAAGAGATTGGGGCAGATGGTGGAAACTGTAAGGAAGAGGAAACTGTGATACTTTGGACATGTCATCAAGGCCCAGAATCTATGCACCCACATTCTTGAGGGACAAATAGATGGGACAAGGACCAGAGGATGGCAGAGAAGGAGGTAGCAAGTGATAGTAATGGCAAGAGATAGGGATCAATGGAGAGTGCTGGTTCATAAGTACAGTACATGACCCCCGACGTGAGGATGGGATTGGACAAGGACAAGGACATGGTTGGAATTTGCACACAACTCTTACAACTAATCAACGACTCACAAATTCTCTTAGTTCCTGTTCCAAATTTCCATATACTGAAAGACTGGAGAGTAAATTTAAGTTCTCTTAAATTGATTGTACATCAAGCTTACTAACAAATTTTTTTGTAGACACCGTTCTTGCATGAAGGCCCAATGACTCTGTATGGTCGTTGTCTCCAAAAACTGGTAAGAGCGCACCTAGCACTTACACACAATAATGCACCAAAGATGGCAATGCTGTCTACCAGATGTAGAGATATTGACTGGCATAGCTAGTACACAAGCATACCTCAGAGTGACATAGGAAGGGCTGCCCAGGGCCATCTTCCACAGAAAATTGTCCTGTGGAAAAACACCAAAGGAAAGACTTAGAAACTTAGACATTAATATAATCTAAAACAGGTGGCATGGACCCCCAAAACCTGGCTGTAAGAAGCCACCCAGAGGCCAAACTGGTGCAGCATTGCCAAACCTCACAAAAACCTGCTGTTGGGGTTGTTGAAACCTCAACATTGGTAAAGTTACAATGGTGCACGTAGGAGATTACACCACACTCCCACCAAGATTCTCATGCAGTGCAACAGTGCAAACCATTCCTAAATAGTTCCTAATAATTCCTAAACCTTTCCTACTCATATCTGGTTGTGCACCTGTGAGCTTGC
Organism: Pholidichthys leucotaenia; assembly: GCA_020510985.1. NCBI lineage: Eukaryota > Metazoa > Chordata > Actinopteri > Cichliformes > Pholidichthyidae > Pholidichthys > Pholidichthys leucotaenia. The sequence continues at coordinate 111,163,780 of CM035840.1, read as the reverse complement.
TAATTTACACTCGAGTCACAATCAGAAACACCGAGTACCAATGCTGATGAGTAGTAGTAGATGTTGATCCCTAGCTTATCCACAAAGTGCAGTATCCTTGGGCAAAAACACTGAACGCCAAGTATTTTCCTGTGTCATGCTGAGGCTTTGCATTGCTTCTCAAATGCCTTTGATGTGTGAATGTGTAAAACAAAATGTTAAGCGCTTTGCAGAAAAAGCACAATATATAATAAACAGTATACAGCTTAGAAGCCACAATGGAAGTGCAGCTCATTTGCCAGCCTTCCATTATGTGGTTGGCAGGGGATGTTAAAAACCAAGTGAAAACTAATGATGGACAGGTAGGAAAGAATGAAATTACACTGAAGGGAAAACAAATTAAATACGAAGAATCTCTTAATGAGATGAGACATGACATAAAGGTTTTACTAACTGGGTTAAAATATACAAAAGCACTGCAATAATCCTATAGGATTAAGTCATGGCTGTAGGACTTATCACTAGAGACATTTTTCACATATGAAAATGTGGTATATGATGCAGCTGTAAAACTAACTGATTAAGAAATTCCAGCGCGCTGCTTTGGTTTACCATATACAGTGTAATCAAAGTGTAACGGGTGGAATTCCACTGGTTTGGAACTGGCAGCTAACAGTCTGGGAGCCAGATTAATCTTAACAACACTGCATTGTATTATGGCACCTTAATGAGTTTTTTTTTTTTCCAATTTATAACACCGACCATACTGTTGCTAAATTGGGTAAAATGTCATACGTAATCCTTAAATCATTCTACATATTTGCTTGATGTTTGCTCAACCTCTGCATGAACACATGGAGTTAAAATGTCTGTGGAATTTTATTTGGTCTTCTGCCCTGTAAGAGTTAAAAATGACCAAACACTGCTGCAACGCCTTCCAATTTATTCCTTTGTGCGAACATTTGCTGCTGTCTTTTTGTTGTTTACTTAGCCTTTTCTCTTTCAATATATGTATTACAGCAGTGACCTGACTGTGACTGCCTGGAGAGAAAATGTCAGTGTGATCCACTCATTCTCCACCTTCTCAGCAGGGAGGCTGGGAGATGTGTCCGTCTGTGTGTGTGTGTGTGTGCGTGTGTGTGCGTGTGGGCACGTGTGCACACGGATTCACGAGACACGCACGCGAAAACACAGCTGGAGTCCTACCACCATTATCAGCTTTCCTGAGGGACAGAGAAGGACGCCGAAGAACTGCTTGTGCTCTAAGGTTTAGTCTACATGCGTGTTAGGTGTAATGGAGGACGTGTGATTGCCTGCAGCTACACTCTCTTGCCTGTGTGAGGCAGCAGAGATACAGCCCTCCATTCCCCATTCCATGTGCAGGAATGACTGACACTGCCGCAGCACTGGAACACATGAAAGTTTGCACATGCACCAACCAAGTGCACTCACAGATGCTCTGTGAGACCAACGTGCCGGACACAGATTTTAGACTGGACACAACAGATCAGTGACGAGTCGAGTCTCAGCCAGTGAATCAAAGACACAGATGGCGATGTTGTATAAATTATTTAAATTGGGAGGAGGAGTTGACGGTGACAGACGGGGAATTGTTATGAATCTCCTTCTTGAATGGAACAAAGAGATTTCGTCCCACACCAACACAGGCAAACTATTTTTGTGACACCTTTTAAAGACAGTGGTGACAGATGTGTGTGGTTGACTGATGGTAATGCCTTGCTTGAAGAATTGGAAATAGGATAAGAAATGCATTGAGGCAGGACAGAGTGGGCACGACGCGCTCTCTTTGTTTAAACTATGCTTAAAGGATAAATATGATTTTGTCCTTGAGGAGGAAAGAGAAAGAAATGCAGGATAAGGCATTGTCCTCGTGTAATGGGGTGAATGGAGACTGTTCTGTGAAATCACTCACATATAGAATAATTCTTCAAGCGTTTATCACAGAATGACTGACTGTCAAGACATTTTCATTTCCCATCCATTCTTGTCAGCCAAACGACCCAGTGATGAGTGACAGGCCACACGTTGCCACTTCTTGCCCCAACAGGTGGTGCATATTGATGTGTTTTTGGCCGCACCAAAACATGCATCTGCACAAACCGTGGGCACATAATAGAAACACCTGCTGCCTTTGACATTTGAATGATAAATGTTAAATGCTAAATGTGCGGCACGCTTATTACCCACAGCTCTAATGGTGAATGTTTTAACAGTAAAACTTCTGGGGATTTTGGTTAAGTATTCTCATAAATAGATTCATGAGGCAAAGTTAAGTGGTCTGCTCAAGGTCCACTGAAAATTTACTCAACTGCAACTGGCCTGTAGAAAATAATGAGATCTGCAGTTTGACTATGATTAAAGAGTATATATACTATAAATATACAATTTCCCCCCCATCCACCCTTTTTTGCTCTTTTGCTCCCGCAGTGCCACATGGTGACAAATGGGTTATGAGTTTATTGGGGGTGGGGGGGTGGGGTCTTTGGGGAGGAGGGAAGCTTCAAGAGAAATGAACTCTGCTCTGTTTTTTTTTTAACACCCATGCATATGTAAATCTCACAACACAGCTCAATAATGAGTGGCTGATTAATGACTATGGAGCTCGGAGGGCATTTCGATGTCCTGAGGCTACAGGGGTTTGACCTAGCTTGGGTATGACATGCACTACACACATTTTAATACACACACATTGTCAGCTATGTTTTCTCATTACTACCTGTGTAATTACCACTATTAACCTTGGCTGGTTTAACTTACAGCATACAGACCTTTTTGAAGGAAAACATTTTGACTTGCGATGTCAAAGTGAGCCGTGACAATGTGGTATGAGCAGCCCTGGCCAATGCCAGGACCTAGAAGTGAGTGGAATCCAACTAACCATCACTAACTTTGCTATTTGCTCCAATGATTTTTCTCCCATGACAGAAATCTATTGTCAGAGGAAAAGCTGATCTCAAACCCTTTTAGAAAGATTTGTTTTTGACAAAAGTAAGCACTCTGAAAGAAACTGTAAAGCAAACATATCTGTACATATTTGTACTGCATTTCAATTGACCGCTACATCACTGCATAGTGTCCTGCTGAGAAACCTTTGCTAACCTCTGTGACTGTCTGAAAACACAAAAACAAAAACATCCCGTTGGCTTGCATGATAATGAATCCACATAACTATGCAATTACTTTGTGGAAATTTGCCAGATTATTTGTGTTTGTTTGTGTGCCCGTGTCTCATTTACAGTGAAATCTGTGACCCCCGCACTTCACAGAAGCTTAGCAATCAGCTCTTGGAAATCTAAATGGCGAGCAATTGGCAGCCCTCCTCATGTTCAGACTTGTGGGATGTTAAGTGGCTTACGAGCTTCCCCTTAAAATCCCATGAAAGCCCAGTCGCTGTCATCAGAAGTCTAAGTTGCGCTCGGAGCCTTGGGATTCAAGATGGCACCACTTCATTGTAGACAGCTAGAGTCTTAGCTGTGAAGGATTACCAAGAACACTCCGAAGGGATAGCATCTTCATCAAATATAATTAACATGATTTGTACTTTTGCCGAGCTGGAGATAAAGGCTGCGATTAAAGAAGGATGTGTCAGATGTCAGCTGTGCAATGGATGCCTAAAACCTTTTGAAACACATTATTAATTCACCAAGGCATTTGAATTTCCTCGGCTCCAATCTCAATTTGGTACACACATGCCGAGTGGCATTTGGTGTCATGATCCATGAACACAGATTTAGGTCAAACTGATAGCGTTTAATGTTTTGTCTTAGAGAGATGTAGGCAGTGTATGGCAGAAATCACAATGGTAAAGTTGGCGAATACATTTTTCAGGGATAACTGAAAAACTGCAAGAGTAACAAAAACAAATTTAACTCAAGCTGCAAGCAGTGTTGAAGGCCTTCGCACCTCAGCGCTGCTCCAACCTGTGTCGCAGTCGAGGGCCTTGGTCTGGTCTCTGATGTCACCTGAAGGTTGTACAGATTGCTTCCACTCTACATTATGTGCCGTCATAGACCATCTTCTAATGAGAAGTCGCATTGCTTTTGATCACGTGTGCAACACACTATGTAAATTTAATGTTAATCGGATGATATGCCATCATGTTTTCTTCCTGTAGCCCATAGGTGGCACATGAACTATGATTTGGCATTGATATGCAGATGTGTTCAAGTCTGTGCTGTTACAAAGCCTGACAAACTTGGAACAGATCACATAATGAATTAGAGAGCAGCAACAACTTCCTGTTTCATGGTGAGGGACTGGAATTTTAAAGCCATTGGGATTGAGATGATGACGTGTTAAATGAGTCACTATCCAAATTTTATTCATGTCTTGATGATGTTTGAAGGGATTGTCCTGGACTGGCTTGGAAGAGTGTATAGAAGTTTAAAAAAATGCCATTTCCTGTTTGATTGGGCAGGGCTGTGACGAAGACACAATATTGACATGCAGATGTGGTCAGGAGGGTAAGTTTGATGCAGAATGGATCTTGTATGTGTGAGTCATAACTTCCTCTTGCATGAAGAAACATCAAAATTGGCAATTGAAGCCACGCCCTTTGACATAGAAAGAAGCTTTTAATAAATTTTAATTACAAATGGCTAAAGAGTATATTGACAGAGAATTAGGTTGACATGATAAAACCTGTAGGAGGAGTTTGTTAAAATACAACCACGGCATAAATGGAAAAAAAAAAAAACTGCAATGAAAATCAGAATGGCCAATTTCCTGTTGGGTTTAGGCTATGGGTCCAGTAGACTTTTTTGTAGGTCTTTTCATGATACATGAGTGTACCTAATTTCCAACATGTCAGTGAAATCAGTGGTCGGGGCTGATTTTTAAAAATCTTGCAGGGGGCACTATTGAGCCATTTTGTCACACACGTTCAGGGCAGGGACACTATTAACCAGAGTAAATTTGCTGGAGATTGGCTCAGTTATGGGTGATTTATCCACCTTATGCCTGGGGGTGCCACTGTAGGAACAATTATGGGCAGAACTTCCGGTTTCGGCTGAAGTTATGTTAAATCAATCAGCAAGAGTGGAGTAGCAGGGGCATTTAAAATAGCATTTTTAAGTTTTTCCAAATTCCATTTTAATGTATAGTCCACATACGTGTTTTGCACTCAAGTGGCAGCTAATTTCAGTACTTGTAGTTTTTGTATTTTTTGAATGTTTTGGTGTAGTTCTGGTACTTGTTGCTGATGTTCGTGGTTGTGCCATAGACTGTATAAATGGAAGCTTCTCACCTGCAATGCGTAGATCATGCACTGAAAACTATCAAGGACTGTTGGTGTGATCGGTGGTACAGACACAGGACAGACACAGCAGCACCAGGTATGTTTTCACTTACATGAATGTCACAGATCTGACGTTTATGTGTTATATATATCACCAGAATGAAGGCTGCACAAAGTAGAACAAATAAAAAATAGTAACAATTTGCTTCCTAAGCCTTAACGATTTAAGAAAGATATCAGTTTTGTTTGGGTTTTTTTTGCATTCGTTGCACTGCCTTGGAACAATATGGACTTCAGCATGCTTCAGCATGCATTAATTTTTAAATTATCACAAAATATAGGCCAGTAAAATTCTGAAGAATTGTCAGAAAATGTCTGTTCATGTTAAGTTAAATAACAAGCATTCATGGCATGACAGCAGCATGAGCATTTTAATTTCGGGGTAAAACAAACAGCTGCAGCTGTTTGTATTTACCCCGGCATTAAAACACCCAAGCACGGTGTTGTGGTTCTATGTGGCTCTGACTAGACTCTACGTCTGCTCTAAGGTAAATTTGATTATGTCCAACATATTTTAACAAAATGCAGCTGACTTTATTGCGGTGGAAACATTGATATATCTCATAGCTTTTATTTGTTTACAGCATTAGCATCTTAGCAGCAGCACTAACAAACGGAGCTACTGTCTACGAGGCCACTTTTTAAGGTTATCTTCCTATCCCTCCATAGTCGTGGGAAGTGGTATGATTATATTACTGTTTTTAATGTGCAAAAGGCTGTGTTCCCGCATTTCTGATACCGAAGTCATTGTTTTTTTAACAAGGAAAAGTGTTTTGTTTCAGTGACAACCATACGTTCTAAACTAGTACCGGAAGTTGCTACCATAATTCACACAAGGCGTCATGGGGCCTAGGAATAAGGTGGATAGCAGTTTTTTATTGTTATGGTGAAAAACTGAAATTTGCCGTGGCATTATGGACACACCCCTCGAAGAAACTTCAGAGTGTTCAAAAGCAAACATCATTAACTTGTCTGCTTGTGTTCTGACCATGTTTAAAGGGATTGTGATGAACAAGTTCTAGATGATAAGAACAAGATCATGAGCAGCGTTAGGCCTACAGCACCCCTAAATTTGAACTCAGCACCCCCAAAAACTGAAGTGAGAAAAGCTGTGATTACAAAATCTTAGTTCGTCTTTGACAAGCTGAATAACATCCAAAACATATTCAGAGTTTCTCGTTTAAATATTTTAAAAATGAACACCCCCTCCCCCCGCCACACAAATGGTATAATCCCTCCTCTCACACACATTCTCTCCCCTGTACCTGCAGTGCTGGAACCCTGGCACACACACACACACACACACACACACACACAGAAGTCCCTCCCTATCTCAACAGCAGGAAAAGTGATGAGGACAGGAGGCTGCTGCAGCAGGTAACACACTCAATATGATGTATAAGGCCAGCCTCAGCTAGAATATTCTGCAGTGTTATGAATAGTTTTTGGGTCTGTCTGACTTTATTCAGTAAGAGTATGATGCATACCTGCAAACACTTAAGTTTCAGAGTACGTGAGGTTTTCACCTGGGGTGGGGTAGAAAATAGGCTATTCATAAATAATAATAATAATTAATGAATAGCCTATAATATCACAGAAAATACTGCATTTTTGCTCATTTTATTTTTTATTTCTAATTTATGAGGAAAACCTCACAAATTTATGAAAGTCTCAAATGTACAAGAAAAAAGCCCTAAATTAGCACTAAACACAAATTATGAGAAGAAGTTGATTTAACCTCTTGCACTCCGGGATACCGCGGGCGGTCACGTCTCTGCGTCCTAGTGCGCCCTCGTGTGCACTAGAACGCACACTGTGCGTCTCAGAGCGCACTGAAAAAAAAAAAGGCTGCATTTCCGTTCTTCCACTACAGACACAGCCGCGAACAGAAAGCCAAAGGAGTGCTTTGATTGGTTTACATTTGATTGACCTCTCATTTGACTAATAAGAGCCTTGAATTGGGTTTCTGAAACCTTGAAGAACCAATGACTGAAAACCTAGCAGGAAGGACCCGCCTACCAACGGCTGTGAATACAGCGAGCCAATTGAAGCAGAGAAGTTCAACGATTGAAAGCGTGCGTCCCGTGCGTAAAATCTGTTTTGTGTAAGCCGCTGGGTGACACACACGCGTTCGCCAGTCTTTTTTTCTTACTACTGTTCTTATTTGTTTTGAAAAATCGTTCACCAAAACCGCAATCATGGAAGCGCAAAACCGCAATAATGGAATCATGGTTTGACCGGGTCGCGTGACCAGAACCACAAGTCGCAACAAGCGGACCAGCATCATGTTCGTCTGACAATGAGGAAGAGAAGTTTGCCAGCGACACTGCTGTTGTGGACAGGTAAGTGTTATAAGCTAAATTATTCTTTATCCCTGAAAATTGTAATCAAAATGACTTTTGACCGATCGGAAAATTACAACTGTGCGTCATCGCCACATGACGGACCGGTCCGTGCGCCGCATCTGGACCGTGAACGCCCCCCCCCCCCCCCCCGCTACTCCTCTGTAGTGGATTGCAGATATATTGCAGATATTTTAGTACAACTGTGCGTAGTAGACCGCGGCGCACCGTCCCCGCTGTCCGTCATGTGGCGATGGACGATGTCCGTCCTCTGTAGCGGGGGTGTGGGTGGGTGGGGGGGGGGGGAGTTGTTATCCTGTACATTAGATATTTTAGTATAATTTTTAGTGCACTGTAGGTTATTTTTTCTTGTAAAAAAAAGCCACACATTTTTTACGTGGCATGCTTCTTTGTGTGTGGGGGCTTATTTGTTCATTCATTCATGAATGAATAAACAACCCCCCCACACACACACACACACACACACACACACAGCCCTGAGTGTCACCTTTCATTAGAGCCCAAGATCAAGCTTCTATATTGAATCATTCAAAAGTTACAGACGTTTTTCCAAACTGTGCCATTTGGCACAGTTCAAAAACGCCTGGGAACAACCTGACAAAAAAGTTGTGTAATATATTCATTTTTTGTGGTATTGTTACAAAATTTTGACCTCGGCTGGATAACACTTGGTTCTACATTTCTGTTGCATTTTCCAGCCCGGATCTGACAGCTGTGTGTTATTTGCAAGCATTTGTATCAAAAAAAAACACCCAGGCGAACTTTATTTTCTTCAAGTTCAGTATGTTTAGATGACTGTTACTCAGTGGCAGGAGCACTTAGAGAGATTATGACTGTTTTGCCAAAAATTCAAAGTGTTTTCTTTTAAATGAGACCAACCCCATGAAGATGCTGCAAAGGGTTGAAGAACAGCTTTTGATTTACTTTGGGTACGTTATTTTTAGGCGTTTTTAGGGAAATTGACCAGAGTGCAAGGGGTTAAGTGGGAAAAAATATTTCAAATTTACAAGTAAAAAGTAGTAAATTTAGAAAAAAAAAAAAAACCTGCACTAAATTCAGGAGAAAAACCTCAAACTGTCCAGACTAAATTCACATCTCAGTAACTTCTTAACTATTTTGGGGTAACTACTCTTATGTATATTTGAGTGACACAGTAATATATAAAGGTAGCCTACTTTTACTTGTGTATAATTTCAGGCTACTCCACCCCCTAAATTAGAGATTTTTTTAAAATTGAAAATGTGGAAATTTTTCATGTGAATTTGGAGAGTTCTCATAAATTACTTTTTCTTATGGTTATTTTTATTCTTTTTTAATCATAGACTTTTTAAGAAACTTAATGAAATTTGAAACTTCGTGAAAAATTTTTGCTCATGGATTGACATTTTTTTTCTTGAATTTGTGACTTTTGCATCATAAACTGGCATCTTTTTTTCTTCCGTCTTTGCATTTTTGCCTCAATAATTTTCTGTCATCTTTCCATTGATTTTTTTTCCTTAATTTTTAAAATTATTGCAAATGAGCTACATTTCTCTTGTGATATTCTGACCTTTGTCTCAGCAATTTATTCATTTTCTTTTTCTTAATGAATTATTAAATCTTTTGAATAACTTCCTGTGTTTTTCATTCTCATTGACAATTGTACATATATGAATCTTTTTCCTCATAAATTTGCCATGAAATTGTAACGTTTATCTTTTAAATTCAAGTTTGCTTTTCTTGCAATTTTGTATTTTTTTTCTCTTGTGAATTTAGTACATGTTTTAAATAAATTGGCATTTGTCGATATAAATTTGTTATTTTATTCTAGTAAATTTGAAGCTTTTATTATATATATGTTTGTGATGTTTTTTTCCTTGTAATTGTGTAGCTTTTTCTCAAAGTTTTGCAGCTTTGGAAAATTTTGAGACTTTAAAATTATGACAAAATATCTATGCAAAATAGATAAAGTAACTTTCTTTCTTTCTTTCTCTTCAAAACCACAGGGATTCACTTGATAAGGGCAAAAGTGGGATAATTCTGACCTCTAGGCTATTAAGTGTGATGGTTGGATGTTGCTACTTAACAAATTAGACCAAAAATGCCAGGGCTGATTTTTTTTGTCCCCATTCAGCCCTGGCTAAGACAGCTAGTAGCTGGAGTGTTCCAGACTCGGTTTCATGCAAGGAATTATCATCCTTGTCTCCGCCAGAGCCCTAGCTCGCTCTGGTATGCCTCATTTGTAAGTTTACTCCTCCGTGTTAGTTTATTGTTTGTTCACATTTGCACTTTTGTTTGCTATTTTTGTTAATAAACTTCACAAACTCACGGTCCAGCGCCTGGATTGTTTTCCTCTGTGCACCGCGTAGAGGTGCACATGACAATAGTAGCAGATGTTTTTCTTTAATGGTTGCATTGTCAGTCAACCACTGTGCGACAGTAGGCAGCGACAAGTTTTCAACCCAGCTGCAGTGAGTTTGTGTTTTTAAGCACCTGCCCGATGGAGTAATCATGTCCCCAGTGCGCCGGCCTCACACACGTAGAAGAGGGTTGGCAGCGGGGTCTCCCACGGTGGCGGACAACATCCAGGACTTCGTGGATGAGGCTGTCACTGCCCGGGGACTGAAAAAGATGTGGGATTGTTTGTATGGAGCAATGGGAGTCCTGGAGGCGCATCCCAGTCTATGGAACTACCCACAGTATATAGAACTGCTGTCCATGGTCTGCACATTCCAACAATCATTTTCTGGTCTGTCAATGGGAGCACTTCAAGCTGAGTGGAGGCTGAGACACCCTTCACGGCCAACGTCCTCTCCCCATCTCTCTCTGCCGGCCTCCCCACCTGCTCCAGCAAGTGCGCCTAAATGGCGATGGCGTTGTCCTGTCCTGGTGCACCGGAAGAATAGTTCCACCTCTGTGACAGCCTCTTCCCCAGCATCTAGCCCAACTCCTCCCGCAGCAGATTCCCTCTCTTTTTCTGTTTCTCTGGCTGTTCCGTCAGCTACGCCTCCCTCCGTTTCTGCTACATTCTCTGTCCCCTCGATGCCTCCTTCTGCTGCCAAGAGGACCTCAATTTTTTCTCCGGCCACACCTTCCTCTGTGAACACAGGGGCGGCTCTTCTTCAATCCTCAGGGGGGCCCGGAATCACCCCAGCCATGGAGAGGGACGGCACATCGCCAGCTGCAGCAGAGAACATTGTTCACCAGGAGAACTGACAAGTTTCTTTTCATTCCACTTCAGTTTGTGATAATATGGCTTGCCTGATCTCTGGTAGAAAGACTCAGAGACTGCAGTCCCCTGAGCTCTCGCCACCTGCTGCAATTTATGAAATTTCACCTGCCCTCTCTGTGTCTCCTCCTGTGGTCCCTGAGAGTTCGCCGGCCCCAGAACTTAGCTGCCGGATGATGGAGGAGCTTATGGCCCTGGAGGTCTCTGTTCCAGTGCCAGCACGGAGCTGATCCCCAGCCAACGAGCCGCCAGCGTGGTCCTCTTCACCTGGGAACATCAAGACTGCTAACACCATCATGCCTGCTGCAGGAGCCACCGCAGCAGAGTTGGAACCGGAGCTGGACCTCCAACAGGCCGGGCCCAAGATGTTGTTATTTACCGGATCGACGGAGTCCTGGATGGTGGTGGAGCTCAAGCTCAGGCAAGTGCTCTCTTTTATTTTTCTCTTTTCTGCCCTGGAGATCCTGCCTGGCTATTGGTGAGGAGAGCTGGGTGTAGCCGCCTACTGCGCCTGAGCTCACCTTGCTGGGCTCTGCCACTGCCGGTGACCCTGAACCCCCTTCTCTGTCTGTTTCCTCTGAGCTTCTTCCCAGGGTCACTGGAGATGATCCTGCACTACCAGAGGTCTCTGTGGGTCCAGGTCCGCTACTCAACGTCACCAGAGGTCCAGCTTCCCTGCTTTGGAGGTCATCCAGGGTCCAGCTTCCCTTGTTGAGCTCGTTGTGGGTCTCCTGTCCCAGCCCGGGGCCTCCGCGGGTGCAGCTTTGGCCCATGCTGGGTCCACCATGGGTGCCGCTTGTTCTCTGCCTGAAGCCGTAGTCTGAAGCCAAGCCTGGAGCCACCGAGGGTGCTGCATTGCTCCAGCCTGGAGCCACCGCGGGTGCAACATTACTTCAGTACGAGACCACCTTTCCTCCACTGCCAGATGCTGTCGTGGTCCCCTTTCCTCCATTGCCAGGCGCCGTCATGGTTCCCCCTCCTCAGCTCTCCTCCTTCCCTGTGGGTCTCCCTGTGGGGAGCCGCCTCCCGGGCCGCCCCTTCTGTTTAGGTGGCTCAAACACTCAGGCCGGCCGTCAGAAAGACTGAGCCGCCAGGTCGGGTAGGCCATGCTCTCCTGTAGGCCACCTGACTCATTCCACCTGATCGTCTGGCTGGTCTGAGACTTTGGTAGGCCGCCTGACTGGTTCCATTCCACCATCTATTGGGCCTTGGACTCTGGTCGGCCCCCCAAACTTTGAGCTTTCTGGGCCCGGGGGTCTTTTCTGTGTCTTTTGTTTTTCTGCTGTGAGTCCTGAGCGGGATTGTTTTGTTCCCTCCTAGCCTGTTCCCCCCACCACCTGCCCTGGGTAGATCGTTGTGGTTCCTGTTGGGGGTGGGGGGAGCAGGTTTTTTCCTTTTTCTTTTGATGTTACCCTGGGGTGTCTGGGATCCACCCCTTGAGAGGGGGCCTCTGTCATGAACTGGGGGCTGGAGTGTTCCAGACTCAGTTTCATTGCACTTTCTATATATTGCACTTATGTCTTCTTTGTATGGTTATCCTTATTGTTATTTTTCTGCTTGTGTTTATGTTTTATTTCATTTTCTGTACTGAATTATTATTACACCTTGATTTGCCTTTTATCCAGTTTGTTCCTTACTGTTTACAGCTGTCAGGGGGTGTATAGCCTGGCATGGGCATGCCCTGTCAGCTGCCTGTGTGGTTTGCCTCCCTCTCATGGCCTCAGCTGTTCCCAATTACCATTTTGGTTCCCTCTACTCCTGTTGATGTGCACTCACACCTGTCACTTGTCTTGTAATTGGTTTGTTCCCTATTTAAGGGAGATCATGTTTCATGTTTGTTGTCGCTGCCTCGCTTCTGCAAGGAATTATCATCCTTGTCTCTGCCAGAGCCCTATCTTGCTCTGGCGTGCCTCATTTGTAAGTTTACTCCTCCTTGTTTGTTTATAGTTTGTTCACCTTTGCACTTTTGTTTGCTATTTTTGTTAATAAACTTCACAAACTCACAGTCCAGCACCTGGGTTGTTTTTCTCTGTGCGCCGCGTAGAGGCGCACATGACACTAGTAGCAGATGTTTTTCTTTAATGGTTGCATTGTCAGTCAACCACTGTGCGCTGTATGAATTAGAGAGAAAGAAGCTGTTGTCATTTTGGTATAAGCAAAGTATTAAATCCAAGCTGTCACTGTTTTTTATGTATCATCACGTACCATGTTCACTAACTAGAAGCCAGGGAGAAGATGTATGGAAGGTGATAACTCTAACAAAATAATGTGTGTGTGTGTGTGTGAGAGAGAGAGAGGGGGAGAGAGAGAGAGAGAGAGAGAGAGAGAGAGAGAGAGAGGTCAGCGTCACTAAAGCTCTGATCCTAGAACTGCCCCAGAACAAGAGTAAAAACCTGACACTTCCTGTTCTGAGTGGATGGAATACTTGCGGTGATCAAATATTGACATGCAGATGTGTTCGGCGGGGGACTGCCATCATGCCTCAGAAGTCTGGCACAGACTGGACCTTTTATGCTGTAATATAACAACTTTATGTTTCATGGTGAAACATCAAAATGTTGAGACCCCATGCAGCTGACGCCCATTGATGAAAACTTTTGGTAACTTTAAATCACACATCCCTTAAGTGTAAACTGACCACATTTGAATTTGATATGATAAAAACTGTAGGAAAATTTTGATCAAATACAATGTGTGCAAATCGCCAAAATTGACCATTCAATCCATGATGGCTGACTTTTTGTTGGGCTTAGATGATGGTTTCAAGAGGCTTTTTTGTTTGCCTCGGTGAGGTCTACATCTGTACCAAATTTGATACATGTCAGTTAAACTATTGGGCAGGGCTGTACTTTAAGAGGTGCTAGAGAGCTATTTCACAATGTGTGCAAAATTTCATGATTTTCATATATGTGAAAGCCCCCAAAAGGGTGATTAATTTTCTGGAATAGTAATACACACTACAGTTTTCAATGGGCCTTTGCACTGCCTTTGGTGCTTGGGCCTAATTAAAGGCAAATGGTGTCATTTACTTATGTTCTTTATGCTCTCTGAAAGAAAAGCCAGCTATAGTTTGCGCCAATGCTGTCATCAGTTTGCCTTAATAGTCAGTAAGGTAAATGATATAGATATTAGATATAGGCTTGTTTCCTTCAGTCTTTTTATGGAACAGTTCGAGAAACTTAGATGAGGATGGAAAAAATCAATTTAAATAGTTATCTTTGCAGAGTGTGAAACATCTGCTTGTTCTTTTCCTCATTTTAAATTGGTGTCTTATCCTTACAGTGCACATCAGGATTAAATGTCTCTCTTTGGTGTCAGTCATCTTTATTGCTGCCAGAGTGGAATGTCATCCTTCTCTCTTATGGGCTTTCTTGACGAAACCAAGTAGAGTCAGATTTGCTCCCATTAATACACCTCGCAAACTTTTACACCACAAACTTCAAAAGACTACAGTCCCGGCATAATAATTATACATCAAGCATTCCCTACAAATATTTGAGCGTGCAGTGAAGTGAATTAAAGTCTTTCTTTTGCTCAGTTGTCTATCCTTAGCAAATGTCTGCTGAGTTTTGTGGCTAATAAAATGGATCTTATGTCATTAAAAAAATATCGGTAGAGATGACTTCTTCATGGATGAATGATTGATTTCAGTGTTAAAAAAGTGAAATGTACCATCTACCTTGACCCTTGCCCTGCTGAAACTATTGGGAGATTTGCTGAGTCACTGATATTAAGATTTTATCAAACAGACAGGTCACAAAACAAAGAGGAGCATATTTAAAAGGACAGTTGGGCAAAAGGTTATCGTCTTGGGGAGAGAGGTGAATGAAGAGGTTATTTACAAAGAATTCTCAAAAAATCCTGAAGGATTTATCTCTAAAATATTTATGCATATGTTTAACTACAAATGCATCAGCAGCAATAAATCCAGGCGTACATGGCTGGTGTCGACAGATACAAAATTAGATTTTCTGGGTGGCACGTTAAGCTAAGTGGTGCTTGTACCTGAACAAGATGTAGGAAAGGTCAAAGAGGGCTTCCCCTTGATGACTTAAAACATTGATGCAATCCATCATTCACTCAGGTACGGATGAGTGGATGGGAATTGGGTGTGATGCACCTTTTTATTTGTAGTATAATGAGAGAAGTAGGCTGCCGTGAGTCCATGCAAACACACTTGAACAAAAAGCAACTTGCAGAGATGTGTAGTGCACACAAATACACAGTCACGTTGACCTGCAGCCACATTCACATGAGATGTCACAGGCAAGTGATCAAAACGAAATTGCACTGTGCTTAGGGAACTCTGGTGGAAGGGGAAGAATTAGAGAAGGTGCTTAATTCAATGCGACACATCCATTTATCCAAAGTAAATGGCTAATATTCAAGGGTACATGGAATAAAGACTTAACACAAGATATATGAAGAGCTTGGTGGGTCGAGATAGATCCCA
Source organism: Pholidichthys leucotaenia (assembly GCA_020510985.1). Classification (NCBI taxonomy): domain Eukaryota; kingdom Metazoa; phylum Chordata; class Actinopteri; order Cichliformes; family Pholidichthyidae; genus Pholidichthys; species Pholidichthys leucotaenia. The sequence goes on along the minus strand of CM035840.1, from coordinate 111,148,460 downwards.
ACATGGACATGTGATGTGCAGCATGTAGAAAGGGTTACAATTTATTCAATCTGGGTTTTATGGAGCAGAGGAAGAAGTCTCACTTGATCAAATTCAATCCCCCATCTGCCTTTGAAACATGCTTTCATAAAAATTGCACATACATATTCAGTTACCATGCTCATATAAAACTCTCCCTGAGAGTGGTTTCCTATAGCGGTGTCTACTAATGTGTTTTGATCCATTGCATTTTTCAATGCAAATGTGAATCAAGAGCAATAATCTCCTGGGAAGGTGATGTTGAATCCTCTGTCTCTGTGCATCAGAGTCACCGTATAGAGTGAAAAAGACTAAACACACTAAATTACACAGAAAGTATGTCCTTTCACAAATGATATGAATAAACTGGTGCAACAATCTGTAACAAAATGTGCAGAATACAAAACACATCTCGAGTTAAAAGCTTCAGCACGGTAATTGTGAAGAAGAAGCTCTATTAGATCAGAAATGCTGCCGCTCAACGTTGTGCTTTCCCTTACAGTAGATGGTCTGTGGCTCGTAAGCTTCCCAAGCCCCTGGGGAGTCGGAAACATCAGTCAAAGTGGGCAGTCATATGAAATGTGCATCATTTCCAGTGGAATGGCTGGTTATATTTTGATGGACAAAGAGGGTAGAAAACATAGTAATGAAAAGTATAGGTAGTATACTAACTGGAATAGGTAATACCCATCTATGATTTTTCTGCCACTTTAGTTAGTCGTAGCCTTAGTTTGTAATGTGCTTAGTTTGCTTTTTCTGAGTAACAAGTAGTGCGAGGTTAGGTTTGACATTAATGTAATCAACTACTTCCCCTTTCCAAGAAATATTTATTTTTTTCAAATAATTTGAAAGTCCCCTGACTATTAGGGTTTCTGTGATGCCTAGATTAAGGCTGCGTGTCAACAGAGAGCATTTTTTTTTCTGCTGGAAGTGTCTATTTTCTGTTCATTTTCTATGTTTTCCAGTGTTTAATGCCCTCAATGCCCTGTGGGCAAAAATGCCCTCAACAGTCAGCAGTTTGTGTTGCTGCACTTAGGGCCCTTAAAGTTGAACAAAGTTAAAATTTTGGAGAACCGCAGTATTCATCAGTGGCAAACCTCTCAACTAAAAGGATACCATGATCTATTTCTGAAAGCAAAAGCTTGGAGGCATGTATGTATTTTTACCAGTTTGATGTGGTTTAGTGTCGTTAGTAGAGAGTTTCAGGGCAAAATGTGTTGCACACTGATGGAGCTGTTAGTGACAGGTCAAGTGATTGCCAAGATATAGGGTGGAGACTTTTTTAAAGAGCACCTGTAAAGCGTCCAGAAAAATAGGTCCATTGTGGTGCACATATGTGGGTTTCATATGCTTCACATGTATATTACTGTATGCTTATTGTATGCTTCACGTCTCAGAGGAACAAAAGGGCTGAACCTCCTAGGGGTAAGAGGAGGATGTGAAATCTGGCCTTTTGTATGCAAAGAGATGGCCTTGAGGGATTTTAGGTGGAGGCGAGAAGACCTGGAGGGGGATGCATTGTGATTTGGGATTAAAAGACAATATGACTGTGTGCTTTGATGTCCTGGGGTATAAAAGGGACAGATGTTGGGGGATTCACTCTCTTTCTGTTTTTGGACGTTGGAGAATGTGAATGTGAATAAAACTGGACTTGAGAAATAAACTCGGCCTCGTTCTTCCACACCATAGCATTTTTACGCACTCAGTGGACACCCAGACTTAAGGTTTAAAGTTGTGCTGCGGGACACAAATGTTGGATGGACTCCAACCCAGCTGATACTCAGGGCTCTATGTTGATGGTCACGAGTGGACTTTCCTGCCACACTTCCTGCCGTACGCTCCTCCCGTTTCTGTTAGTGCATTGTCTGTTTTTTAAAATGCTCTGTATCATGCCATCTAATTACCAGTAGACAGTGTGCCTGCTTTGCGATGGGAGGCGGAGGTTCATTTCAATGAGGTGTGGTGGCGCGCAAACTCATGCACATCGCTATTATGGGGCATTTCATAACAATCTGCTGTTGATCAGGCAAAAGAAGGTCTGTTGTCATAAGCGCAGTTTAATGCTATTTCAGTGGCGTGTTTTGAAATCACGCAGTTCCTGAGCTCATGAGAAAACAGCATGCACTGGATGCGCTGGAATTATCTGTTATTTTAATGGAGAGAATTGTAACCAGAGGTAGTGCATCAATAGAGGGTGCAAGTGCGCCACCCCCTTAAAATATTCAGAGATAAAAATATTTCTTAAATAAATCAATCATGATATGCAAAATAAATGAAAGACATAGCATGTCCTTCTGTAGCTGATATGTAAACTTCTGTGGCAGCAGCCATTTTAAAAAACATTTTAATCTGTAGGCTTGCATTATAGATCACTACCTGGTTCAGCGCGTCAATCACACTGAGGCTGTGGCCAAATTTCATTCTCCTCCCTTGCAGACTCTAGGCGCGTTCACGTGAAGTGAAGGGCTGTTGCAATCTGAAATCAGGAAGTGGCTGACTGCTCACTTGCTGACTTCATGAGCCCTTAAATTAGCCCTTACCTTAAGTCAGCATAGCATGCTGACTTAAGGTAAGGGCTGAGGGTGGTAACTCCATGAGGGTGGTAACTCCACCTTCCCGGTTCCATCGCTACCCTGGGTATAAAAGACCAAGGCGGAAGAGAGACAGTCTCTTTTGACCTTCGCCTCTGCCTGTTTAGGAGCACCTAGTGTCTGTGAGTCACCAATAAAGTTGAGTTCTGTTTGCACCTCCGGCCTCATCATTGGGTTGCTGATTATGGACATAACACGTGGCTCAGCCTGGCTTTTTTTTCTCGGCTCAGGGAGAAGCAGAAGAAGTCAGAAACAGTTCAAAGTAAGTTTTTTGCTTGAATTCTGCAGCGGTTTGAATGTGAAAACACCAATAATCCGGAAAACAGCAACAACTGATTATTTAAGCTCATGTTAGGTGACATTATTTTTTTCTGATGTGCTGTATGTGTTGCTTAATGTATTAAACATGTTGAACTGTTATTTTTTCTGAAGTCAAACCTTTTTTCTCATTAATGCCAGTTTATTAACTAATGTAGTAATATAAAAATGCAGTAGTGAAATAACTTGCTTTAAGATAACTTTTAAAGTCCCGTAGAGACACTGAGAAGTTGATGTTATTTATTTGCTTATGAGGTGCTGTAAAAAACACCTAAGGTTATTTTTTAGAGAAAACTGAGCAGTTAATGAAGCTGAGGAGGGACAGGACATTTATAATAATTTGATTATGCTGATCTTCAAAATGTCCATCATATTGAAGTGATAATCAGATTTTTCTGATATATTTTCTATTTTCTGGTTTATTTCTGAGGTCCACGGTGGAGAACCTGCAGGAACCGAGGGTCAGCTGTGAAGAGAACGGGCTGGACTCAAGATTTATAAAACTGATATTGGACTGAAATAACCACAATAAAAGAGATTTGATAAATTGTTTTATTGATTGTGATTTTTAGCAGTTTACTTTGCAAACTGTAACAAGCTAAATAAAAATAGTGCATGTTTATTGTTAATAGTTAGAAAAACTGCATTTCAATGAAGTAGTTTTTTTTGAAAAAGTTGATTTTTTGCAAGCTAATTCTAAAAGAGACTTTCATACTATATATTTATTACACACAGAGTGAAACATTTTAAATTTGATTTAATATTGATGATAATGATTATAGTTTTTAAATTTAAATGACAAGTCCTGATTTTCTCATTTTCTGAGATGCACTGGTACAACTGAGATGAAGCTGAAGATGGAATCTGTTCTACTGCTGCTGAGCATCACTGAGGCTCATCATCCTACAGTACAGGACTGTGGTCTGCTTTAGAACATTGAAAACTAAATGTCAGAGATGATACAAGGGAGAACATCTAATTATTTAGCTACATAATGGTCATAAATGATAACAGTAAACTGTTATATTTTCTACTGGTCATGTAATTTAGAATATATTTTAGAGTTCAATCTAGCTGGTATGCATATTTAAAATAATAAAAAATTAATCTATTTTGTGGTTTTAATTTACCTTAATTTTACCTGCTGACTTTAACATGAGTTAAAGTCTTATTTTATCTGGTCATGGTCCTCTGTCTGGTGAAGATTCTCAAGTAAAAGGTAAAGAAAATACAATAATAAAAACGATAAAAAAAAAAATAAAGTACTCTCCGTCAAAAATGTCAGCCAAAAAAACAACAACAACAAAAAAAACCCTCAACTGACGCTGTCATGGTTATTAGGTAACAGGGTAGCACGTGGTCACGCAAACATACATCCTCCAGAGACTAGACCATCTCATTTAACAGCCATAAATCAGCCTTTAGATGCAGCCTACCTGACCTTTGAGCGTTTTGGCCTCCTGGGCTGTGGTCTGCGAGGCTGCAGCACCTGAATTGAGACACAGCCTGGGAATCATTCAAGTTAGTAAACTTTTTTGCCCTATGTGAGCAAGAGGAGCTTTTCATTGGCCACCCAAAACTCAACTCTGGGGACGAATAACTGGGCATCCTGGAGCCAATCGTAATTTTTTTTTTTTTTTGTATTTTTATCTAAATGTGATTGGGAGTCAAGTCTGTCAATCATCATATCCCTCACACTAGCCAGGAAACTGACAGAGCAGCTAGCGGAGCAGCTTGAGTGGACTGCAATGGAATTGAAGGAAAACTCGATTGTTTCATTTAAACAAAATAAAGGAGCCTGGACCCGATCATCCAGATTTAATCTGTAAACCTAACCGTAATATAAACAGAGGTAAGTATCGTAATGAAAAATTGTACTAAAGTAAAATTAGTGTTATATTAATAACTTGAGTATAAGTAACAGTAGTTACTGCAAAATACTGAAATACTGAATGATAATGTTATTACAGTGTCTACATTCCAAGCACAGATATCTTTGGCTGTAAGCAGAGTAAAGAAAGTAAAGTAAATTTACATGAAAAAAGTTGAAAAATTATATATAAAGTTTAAACAAATAATGACAAGTTGAAAATCTGAGTAAACACAAAGCAGTTGTACAAGGGAACAATCAGGAACATGAAAAAATTATAAAAGGAATTTTCAAATTTATGACTAAAATGTTACAGATTAATGAAAAGCCACAAAAAACATGAGTCACATTTTTTTAAATAGAAAAACCTCACTAAAATCAGTGAGAGTAAAATTCTTACTACTTAATGAGCAAGGATGTGAATAAACAAATCTCTACACACATTTCAAAATGTTATTACTTATTAAAATAATAGAAATTCAAAAATGAAAATACGAGTAAGCAACTTCCCACTGATCATACAATCCATGAGTGACTCTCATAGACTTTAACCCAACCAACCCTAGTGATTAACAGAATCATCTTCGTCCCTGTATTTATGTAATTTCTCATTTTTGTACTTTTATTTTAACTCCATATTTAATCCATTCCATAATTTAACCCTACAGATCGAAACACAAAAGCTTCTCCTAGTTGTTTGTACACTCACTGTCTTTAAAAGCAACTCCCCCCTTAAATGATAACCCTTTTGTTTTTCAACCAACATGTTTTGGATGTTGACTGACTTGTAAATTGTTCCTTTCTTTGTACGTTATTATGGCACTTTTATATTCCACCAGATCAAATAATTTCAAACTTTTAGACTGTAAAAATAAACCATTTGTGTGATCACGGAAACCAGCACCATGCTTATTGCTCTTTTTTTATAAAATAACAAGTGGCTGTAATGAACTTTTAAATGTATTTCCCCAAACTTCATTAGATGTAAGCCATAATAGTTAAAATTAAACAAAATAAATACTTGAAATATCACTCTGTGTGTAACTTTTTTCCCCCACTTTTTGAACTGAATTACTGAAATAAATAACTTTTTGATGATATTCTAATTTATTGAGATGCATCTGTATGAGCAAACTCTAAAATAGCCAGTCTTCTTTCTTAAGAAAGCTCCTCTGCAGGGACATGTCTAAAGGGTTCCCTGTGCACCCTCTAGATTAGATTAGATTAGATTAGATTAGATTCAACTTTATTGTCATTACACATGTATGAATACAAGGTAACCCCCCATGAATAGGTCTATGCTGTCATTTAGAATTTTTTTTCATTTAGATTATTATTATTATTATTATTATTGTGAACATGGAAAAGCAATAAAAAGGAAAGAAAAAGAAAATAACATCCCTACTGTTCAATTTTATAGTTTATCATCAGTAATTGATGACTTTTAGTGGAGTTGCACTTGGAGCATTAGTGGCTAATATGATGTACATGCTAATCATAATGACTTATGTATGCATATTTTTTGTTACTATTATCATTACAGTCATGTGAAAAATAGGATACCCTGTATAAGCCTGTGTGTTTTTTAAAACACATTTGGACATATGGATATTTAATATTAATGTTAAATATACTGGGAGATTCATGTAATACAACTAAACAATTAAAAATGAGTTAAAGACTTTCTTCAAATGTTCTGTAACATGTATTTCTAAACAAATAGTGAGGAATAAATTAGGACACCCCCATCTTTTGAGGACACCTCTACATTCATTCCCACTTAAAATGGCTAAAATAAATGTTAAAAAATGCAAATAAAAACAAAAACAAGGTTAGACATAGATGTGTGAACATTTCTTAATAAAGAACTGAATATTTAAATGGGTGTCCAAATGTTTTCACATGACTGTATAGAATTATTAATTCTTATAAAAGACTAATGGCCATATTACAAGGACGTGGTCAGTCAGTCAGTCGTCACTGACACAGAACGCATTTATGAGCATTTCCAAGTTCATTTCCTTATCTCAACAGCACAGAAACAAATTTTCCACTGGACACATGGTGCGAAGAGGCTGGTCTAATTATTCAAAGGTGTGTTTTGGATAATCGAAATAAGTGCATTATCGAAAGTGAACTCTGATCATGACAGCTTAAGATGGGTTTTGCGCTGGCCAAAGCCCGTGCATGTGAACCAACATGCAGTAGTAATGCTGCTTGGTAATAAGGAAGACATCAATCACAGTTGATGCCCAGTAAGTTATTTTAGAGAGAACAAACAGGTAAGAAAGCTGAGCTGAAAAATCAGCTGAATGGTTTAATGTAGTGTGCACGGAGGCAACACACAGACATGAATGGGTTTGAAACTTCAAGAAAAGAGGATGATGCCTGTTTAAACTTTAATAAACTTTCATTAACGATGGTGTGGAAGACGTTCCCAGCCCATGAGGAAATGGAGTGCTCCCTCTCCTGTTGCTTTCACCGACCGAGGGTCTCCCCCATCTCATGTGGGGGTCTGTCGAGGTTTGCAGCTCTCTATCCCAGTCCCTCCTGGGTAAGGAGGAAAAAAGAAGATCTGGCGTGTCTTCCCGTCCGCCGCTGACCCCCGCAATGAAGTGAGCCTGCTCTTGGCGGCCCCTGCCAGGGGCTGATGGGTGGCAGTTGAGGGGGTTGATGGGGGAGAACCGCAACTGTAGGCGAGGTGCGGGAGGCTTCGGCCCAGCTGGAAACCTGGGGGGGGGGGGACCGTGGCCGAGGCAGATGTGGACGCATAAACACATTGATGTCTAATCTATAGACTCCAGTGGTAAGTCCACAATTAAAATGAGAGTGTGGATGGAATAAAAAAAACTATTTAGTGTGTGATCATATTATATGTAAATAAAATGACAGGCGATTATATTATGACTGTTCCAACCAGTGGCGGTGGGTGATAAAAAATTTGGAAGGGGGGCACTTGGATGTGATGGGTGAAATCAGTTAAGGACCCTCACAGACAGAGCAAAACACACAAATATAAAGTCAAAAGGCTTAGAACAGAATAAATTTAGAAAACAGAACACTTTAATGAAAACTACTTTGTACTGAAAAGCACTTTGCTGTCAGATGTGTTAAAGTAGCTGAAAATTTTAACAAGAACAATTCCCATATCGTCTGATACACTGGACCTCAAGCAAAACTGTGTTAGTATGTGAAAATCCCACATACTTTTGTTAGTAAGCCGTGTTAGTACGAACAAACTAGTTCAGATTCAGCAAACACTTGTACGTCCTACAAAGGTGTGTAAACAGACCAGGTAAATGTGGTGAATCACATTCCTGTATAAGTGAGCGCGCGTTCACTAGTATTGAAGATTTGCATAATTGAGTCCCCAAAACTACTATATAAGGCCCTGCTTCCCATCGTCTGGCCAAAAGTTTCATTCACAAAAATGGTTTCACAGTGTAAGAAAAAAAAATCTTAAGGGAAAGTGGAGTTCTCCTGTCTGAGATCCAAAAGGTAAAAAACTATATAATTTAAGTAGCATCAGTGGGATCAAAGGACTGGCAAAAATGAAAGAATCCATCAGATTCTAGGAGATATTTCAGATGGTCCTGTCTGTGACTGACATGAAGACACACACACATAGAATTTGCGTGGTATAATTTGGACATTGATGAAATTATACTGCTTTTGATTATTTGTAATTATTTTACTTTTAATTATTACTTGAATCAAAGCATTAAATTTTGTCAGCTAATTAAGTTTATAGGTTTTATAGGGTAAAAGATACTTGATTCAGACAAAATACGAAGTCATTTAGTGAAAAGTAGGTTAGAATAACAGCAAAGTATTTACACAAAACTCTTTACAACTAGTCTGGACCACTCCTAAATTTTGTTAGTACCTGTACTAAATTTCAAGATACAACAGATCATGTGAACTTGAAGGATTCACCAACTCAATCAAATGTCATATTTATGAACAAATCTGTTTGTACTAATGGTTCTTGCATAAGCATCAGTAGTAGTGCCCACTATTTGTACAGAAATTTAGCTCTATTGTCTTTCAAGCTAGCAAATTTTTCTATGATCTTCTGGTTAAAGTCGGTCATGTTAGTCATGCTTTTTTTCCATGGAGAGAACGGCTAAAGCTAATGTTTTAATCCTTTTCAGTGTGGTCATTGGTGTTGTAATAATTTTCAGGAGTATAACTGTCTCTGAAAATACCTCTGGCAGGTTATTGTCCATGAAAAACTGAAGCGGACCTACGGCACCACAACAGGATTTGAGTTCGTTGTTGCTGTAGAGGAGGCTAAGCTCTGTCTCCAGCTTGCTTCCATTGAGCACTGGATATGCCTTCAAGGTGCAGCTCAGTGCAACTGCAGGGAATGCCTTGCGATATTCTTCAAACCGTTCCCCCGAAGCAATGTGGCACTGAGCAGGTGGTTTGAAAGTGCAAAGTATTCCCTGGTGTGCCTTAGAATAGTATCATAGACCTACAGGGACAGGGAGATTTTTTTAAAAATGACGCTGAGAAAAAAATGGCCAAATTTATTGACCTACTGGTAATAGCTGTTTTTAAAAGGGAAGCTAAAGTTATTCTCTTAAGTAAAAAGAATGTCATTTAATTAAAAAGTTATTTCAAGAGCCTTCACCTGGGTCAAATGTGAATACTACTGATTAAGACTGCTTGTTGTGATATAAAGAAAAATCACATTTTAACGAAGGATTTCACATTTAACAGTTACTATTTATAACCACTAGATGGCAGGAGTGCATGAATGGACTGGCTATAGTGAAAAATACTTAAATATGAGTATCTTCTGAAAAAGTTACTTAACTTTCCATTTGTTGTTATGGCAATGTATGTATGTGTCATGTTTTGCTCCTGCGGAGCAGAGAAAATGACCCAGGCGCTGGATTGCCGTTAGTGTAATTTATTAACAAATGAATAAACACAAAATGCTCCAACAAGCTTATCTGGCGAGCAAAGAAAACAGAGCGCTCCAACAAACTTACTGGTGAGCAAGAAGGGTTACTTACAGAAAGTCTTCCCAGAGCGGACAGGACTCAGGTGGAGAAGTGGGTAGACAATCTAAGGCAGCGACAAAAAACATGGAAAACAGTTTCCCTAAAATAGGCATCAAACCAATTACAAAATAGGTGACTGGTGTGAGTGCACATGAACGGGGGAAGAGGAATAATGATGGAGATTGGAATCAGCTGGTAATGAGAGGGGAGTAGTTGGCTGGCAGTCTGACAGGCAACGCCCGCATAAATTGCAGACCCAAAAGCGCTGCCTGACAGCTGTCAGTCACCAAACAAATAAGGGAAATCAACTCAGATACAGACTAGAAAATAATTACAAATGAAATGAGACATGGCCGAAACAGACTGAAACATAAACAAGGAAAATAGAAGGCAGAATAACAAAAAATGCAACAAATAATTATGCAATACAGAGGAAAGCCCTGAACTGAGCTTGGGAGAAAATCCAAGCCCAGTTCATGACAGTATGTATGTATGTACGTATATATGTGTGTGTATATGAGCAAGCAGGTGTATACATATATTAATTAATTAATGATGGGACAGGACAAGATAAGCTTTTGGCTTTAACGCTGTTCCTTTTCGGACTGCATTTAAATTTTTTGTCTTTACTCTTGTTTTTATGTTGTCTTGTTTGAAATAAAATAGTATCAATCAATCAATCAATCAATCAAAACCCCAAATTCAGTTTCTCATAAAATTAGAATATTACCTAAGATCAATTTTAAAAAATGGATTTTTAATAGAAATGTTAGCCTATTGAAAAGTATATCGATGCACGCACTCAAAACTTGGTTGGGACTCCTTTTGCATGAATTACTGCATCACTGCAGCGTGGCATGGCATAGAGGTGATCAGCCTGTGGTACTGCTGAGGTGTTATGGAAGCCCAGGTTGCTTTGATAGCGGCCTTCAGCTTGTCTACATTGTTGGGTCTGGTGTCTCATCTTCACACTGGGCCTCAAGCAAGTTGGATTCTGTATCTCACCATTCTTCCTCCGGACTCTGGGACCTTGATTTCCAAATGACAGGACTTAGCACCTAATTACCAGTGTCATGGACCATGTCCACACCTTTTGTTGTTTTTGGACTCAGTGCTGTTATTATTATTGTCTTTGGTTGTCATCACTTTACATATTCCCTAGGCCTTGATTCTTTAGTGATGTTCTGTTTTCAGTCCCTGTCTGTTCTTGGTTCTTATGTTTGTGCTTTTGTTGTGTTCCTTGTTTATCTTTAGTTCCCAGCTCGTCTTGTATTTTGTTAGGTTCCCTTGTTGTTTTCCCCTACTTGTAGGTTCTTTTCCCCATGTGTAATTGTTTAGTCCTAATTAGTTTCCCAAGCTGTCCTGTGTTGTTAATTTTCAGTTCCCTATATATGTCAGTCTCAGTTTCTGTTCATTGTGACATCATTGTTGTTTTTTCCCTTCACTTTCCCTGTGAGCCTGGTTCCCTCATAAGTGTAGTATTAGCCTATCGGCTCTCATCTTGTTTGCATCCCCTGTGCTGTCTTTACTTTGTTCTTTAGTTAATAAATCTTGTCTACACTAGAGTCAAGCCTGCTAATGAGTCCATCATTCCTGCCTACCAGCGGTCACTCTGACAGTATGACACCATCAGTAACGGACTCAGCAGGTACTGACTTTGCGAGGATGGGATGAGACGTGGAGGAAAGCTGGGCTGCTCAGTTAATAGAGGACCTCATTCAGATGCCCACACTTCCTGCACACCAGAAGCAGCCATGGAGTTCCTGGATAATGTGGCGGGGCTAATAGGAGCGTACCCCAGCCTGCGGCACTAACCCGAGCTGGCAGTGCTGCTAATCTCGGTTCCCAACCCCCAATGGTTATTTCACGGGCTGGTTCGACGATGGAGCGTCCCCAGGTTTGGACATCCTCTGTTCCTCTCCACCACTCTCCAGCTCCAGCACCCACACCTCCTTGATGCTCTCCAGCTTCCGCGGAGCTACCCGGAGCACTCTCCAGTTCGAGCACCCGCACCTCCTCGCCACTCTCCAGCACCAGCACCCAGTTTTCCAGTCCCAGCTCCATGCCCTGTGCCAGCTCCCTGCTACTTTTTGGCTGCTTGCCTCGCCTCCATACCGTCTGCGCCCACTGCGAAACTACAGATTGCCTCACCTGCTGCTTGGTTGCGGACCGCCTCGCCTGCTGCTCAGCATCAGACCACCTCATTCGCTGTCCCACCAGCGTCTCCAGACGTCATTATGTCTGCTCCGCCAGATTGTCCAGATGCCGTCACGCCTGCTCCGCCAGTAATGCCTGAGGTCATCGTTGCTCCAGCATCAGCGCCACCGGGATCATCACCAGCAGTAGAGCAGGAGCTAAGGCAAGTCCTCATCCTTGTTTTCTTAACATCAATATTAGAGGGGTCTTTTCTTGCTTCTGGTGGGGAGACCTGGCTGTGGCTTCCATCTGCTTTTGGGCTCTCCCTGCCGTGCTCTGCTGCTGCTAGTTATGGTGTGGACCCGACACCAACCTGTGTCTCTTCCTCCTCATCCGAGGTGGCTACGCCAGGGATGGTGTTCCACACTCCAGCTTCATCTTCAGAGCCCCACGCTCCAGCTCCTGCTGTCCCCGCGGTGCATGCTTCAGCTCCTGCTCTCCTCGAGGTGCACGCTCCAGTTCATGCTGTCTCCGAGGTGCACCCTTCAGCTCCTGTTCTCCGCAAGGTTCCCGTTTTTCAGCCACTGTTCCCTGTGGTCAACACTCCCCAGCTGTTGTCGTCTCCTGACTTCAACGCTCCCCAGCAGCTGCCGACTCCTGACTGCAATGCTCCCCAGCAGCTGTCGTCTCCCGAGCATCAGGCTCCAGCTTCAACTCCTGAGCGTCATGCTCACCACCAGCCGTCGCTTCCTGGAGGTGTCTGCTCCTTGGTGGGGTGGGCCGCAGATTTTGCCCCCCCCCCCCCCTTCCGACAGACTGTGTCCTCCGGTCTGAGTGCCCATGGACTCTGGTCGCGCTCCTGATGCATCATGCTCTCTGGTCTTGGGGCCCATGGACTCTGGTCACTGCCCCCCCATGCATCATGCTGTCTGGTCTGGAGGCCCATGGATTCTGGTCAGCCCTCCGACACGCCGTGTTTTCCCAGGTGGGGGTCCATGGACTCTGGCCAACCACCTGATGAACAGGTTTTTTTTTGTGTTGTTGCAATGGTTCCCTCCCGCCAGTCCTGTGTCCCCCTCCACCTGCCCGGTTTGGTGTTGTTGTTTTTTTAATTCTGTTGCTAGGGCATCTAAAATCTGCCCTTGAGGGAAGGGTACTGTCATGATCTGGTCCACGCCTTTTGTTTTTGGAATCAGTGCTGTTTTTACTATTGCCTTTGGTTGTCTGAATTAATTACCTGTCTGTTCTTGGTTCTTAGGTTAGTGCTTTTGTCATGTTCCTTGTTTATCTTTAGTTCCCAGCCTGTCTTGTATTTTGTTAGGTTCCCTTGTTATTTTCCCTTACCTGTAGGTTCTTTTACCCATGTGTAATCGTTTAGTCCTAATTAGTTTCCCCAGCTGTCCTGTGTTGTTAATTTTCAGTTCCCTATATGTCACTCTCAGTTTCTACTCATTGGGGTGTCATTGTTGTTTTTTTCCTTCCGGTTTCTCCATGAATCTGTTTCCTCCATAAGTGTATTAGCCTAGTCAGCTCTTGTCTTGTTTGCAGTTCCCGTGCTGTCTTTACTTTGTTCTTTAGTTAATAAATCTTGTCTACACTGGAGTCAAGCCTGCTAATGAGTTCATTATTCCTGCCTACCGGAGGTTGCGCTGACACTTTATGGAGATGCTGATTTCATTTTTCAGCAATAAGTGGCACCTTCTCACACTGCCAAAAGTTCCAGTACCTGGTTTATTGACCATGGTATCACTGTGCTTGATTGGCCAGCAAACTCTCCTGACCTAAACCCCAAAGAGCATGTATGGAGTATTGTCAAGAGGAAGATGAGAGACACCAGACCCAACAACACAGATAAACTGAAGGCCGCTATCAAAGCAACCTGGGCCTCCATAACACCTCAGCAGTGCCACAGGCTGATCAACTCCATGCCATGCTGCTGTGATGCAGTAATTCATGCAAAAGGAGCCCAGACCAAGTATTGAGTGTTTATGTGGACATACTTTTCAGTCGGCCAACATTTCTATTAAAAATCCATTTTTTTAAAAAAAATTGATCTTATGTAATATTCAAATTTTCTGAGAAACTAAATTTGGGGTTTTCATTAGCTGTAAGCCATAATCATCAAAATAAAAAAAAAACAAACACTTGAAATATATCACTCTTTGAGATGCACCTGTAGGGGTTTCATTCTTATATTAAGCAGATTTAGCAAACTAATTGCAAATCACATAAAAAACATCTCTCACTGCAGCATACTGCAGTGAGAGATATTATAATATAATGGAATGTTTGTATGTTTTTCTCTCTTTTCTTCATCTTCTCTATGCGGAAGGTAAGCAGTGAGACAGAATCAAACAGGTGTCCACACGTGTGCATTTGTGTGGTATGAAAGCATTGGTAGTGATTAGTGTATCTGAGCTGATTGTTGGAGGTTGAACAAAACCACCTTCAGATTGCCTGCTCTGACCAGCAGTTATTTCTCAGTGACTGAATGGTTTGTTATGATTATTTTTATGCTCAGATCTTATGTGGATATTTTCTGCTTCAAATATTGGCATTTAATTCCAAGCCGGAAATCTGAAATAGCAGTTAAAAATGGCGGGGGAGGGGGGGGCTGAAAAGTTCATAGGCTGAAAAGTTCATAGTGGTCAAATTTGACCAAATGTGGTTTATTTTTCAACATAGTCTCCCCTTCGGTCCACACACTTCTTCCATCAGTGTTGCAGTGCTTGGATCCCTGCGGTTGAAAAAATAAACCACATTTGATCAAATTTGACCACTATGAACTTTTCAGCCCCCTCCCCGTTCACAGAAGAGGAATAGTATCACTCCCTCCATATGTTCTTTGTGGGAATTATTGACATTTAAAGTAGTTACTTATTGATGTTGTCCCTGTGTGTCACTGGGCAATGATTTTGCTATGATTTTGCTATGGAGAAGCAAAACAGCTGCAGTGCAACCACCCCTTTGAACAGGCCTTAGATGCCACGGCCCCCTGTCCAGTAGGACCACTGGGTAATCTGGCCAGGCTTCATCCTCTGTGTATTCATCTGCTTGTTATGGCAGTTACTGGACCTAACTTCTATTCTAGTCTAACTTCTATTAGTCTAGTCTAATAGTTTTTTGAATGCAGAAGATGCAATAGACTTACACAGTGGTCCTCTCCGGCATACAACTAGGAGCATGCCGGTCGCTATGGAGGGTGAGAGTGTGTATGGGCACATAATCATACCATGCAGGATAGCTGGGTAGACGGTTATGCTGTTTCATTCCATCTAGCGGCAATGCTCTGCACTGTGTGTGTTTATATATTTGCATATTTGTTCCGTCTAGCTGCAATGCTCCGTACTGTGGGTGTTTATATATTTATATATCTACATGTTATTCCATCTAGCTACATTGCTCCGCACTGTGTGTGTTTATATACTTGCATATTTATTCCACCTAGCTGCAATGCTCCGTACTGTGGGTGTTTATATATTTACATATTTATTCCATCTAGCTACAATGCTCTGCACTGTGTGTTCATATATTCATATATTTATTCCATCCAGCTACAATGCTCTGCACTGTGTGTCTGTGTGTGTGTGTATATATATATATATTTTATAGTAATACGTACATATGTTTATTAGCTGCTCTTGCTTGCTTGTTTTTTTTTCTTGCCTTCTGATTGTTGCTCTGAGTGTTGCTATCCCTGTGCTGTTGCAATCCTGGAATTTCCCCGTTGTGGGACTAATAAAGGCTTATCTTATCTTATCTTATTCTCTTAGCGTATGTGTAGCGCTCTAACAGCAACAACTCAGGTGAAGAAGTGTTCATATTTTTTTTCTCCATATGGTGATAACTGTCACTGTTAACTGCTAAGAAGCTCCACTTAATCTCTGAAGAAGCTCATGCAAACTACAAAAAGGAGAAGGTGCTTTTGCTACAGTTTCATAATTCTCATGGCTTTTAATTTCGCTGAAGTGTCACAGTGAGGGAAATGAATGAGCTTGCTGCTGGTTATGAGATGGGGGTTGCTTCCACGGTGCTACTGACATCAGCTTTTCAAGTAATAAGCTACTGAACAGATTTAGAGGTACATATACTGTAGGCTACATGTCCTCTGAACAGTATACTTCTTTGGGTTTGCAAGATCTCAGTGCCATGTGATCCAACTTATCACCACATGGTGGTTACGTGAAAGCTTTCTACCTTTCATCAAAGGGTTGTAAGTAAGCCTGACCACAACAGTAATGATAGAAAACCCTATTCCGGTTCAAACAACATTGTGACTTCCAGGTTTATCCATCATTGATGATCGTATTTAAATAGCAGAACATTAAAAGTGCAAGGCAGTGACCTTTCCAGAAACCTTAAAGAAGTCTAGACGGTTAAATCAGCTGAAAAGTCTGAGCCTTCCTCTCAGCTGCTCACAGCTGAACAGAGGTAACTTTTCTTTCCCTTGGAAGAACTCCAACATGAAGCGCTTAGGTAGAGGCTCATCCTTGGGCACCTGTCTTACCCTGGGCAAATCAAGAAAAAAAAAAAAAAGAAATTCAGTCCTTTCCCACAAGTCTAAAGGTGCCTTCACACCAAATGCAAACAGGCGGCGCAAATCCATACAAAGTCAATGAAAAGAGGTGAGCACACATGAAATTGCGCATTCACATGTTCACGTCCGAGGGATAGCGCCGTCATCTGAGTAAAAGTATCAACATTGGAGAGTAAGCTAGTTTGAAAATGAGACTGCCACTCACCTGGAGACAAAAGGACCGGGAGCTCTTCAGCTGAATCGGGATGTCGGAGTTATTTACCCACGGATTCCTGCCACAGACCTGCTAACAAGGTTAGCAAGCTAGCAACGGAAACACCCATCTTGTGAAGTTTTGAAGGTAGGAACAACTTTTTCAGGTGAGCCTCCCTTTGGGAGTTAATGTAACCTTGTTATTTTGGAGATTTCCACAGCAGGTTGAACACAGCTGCAGAAGTTATAAAGGCAACTTCACCTGTCTGCATGAATTCATGTCATGTGTTTACATTGAGTTATAATGTATTCGTGCTGCACGAAAAATTTGTCCGTTCACGTTTGGTGTGAAGGCACCTTTAGTTCAGACACAGGGCTTAATAAATATGAACCTAACAATACTTACTGTAACTAGCATCCCTATCTCATGATCACTAACTTGTGGATGTACCTCAATTCCTGTGAAGTTGGGACATTGTGTAAAATGTAAATAAAAACAGAATACAATGATTTGCTAATCCTTTTCAACCTATCTTCAATTGAATACACTACAAAGACAAGATATTTAATGTTCAAACTAATAAACTATTGTTTGCAAATATTCAGTCATTTTGAACTTGATGCCTGCAACATGTTCCAAAAAAGCTGAGACAGTGGCATGTTTACCGCTCTGTTACATCACCTTTCCTTTTAACAACACTCAATTGGCATTTAGGAACTGAGGACATAAATTGTTGATGCTTTGTAGGTGGAATTCTTTCCCATTCTTGCTTGAGCTATGAATTCAGTTACTCAAAATTTGGGGTGTCTGTTGGCATATTTTGTGCTTCATAATGAACCACACATTTTCAATGGGAGAAAGGTCTAGACTGAAGGCAGGCCAGTCTAGTACCCATACCTTTTTACTATGAAACCACGCTGTTGTAACAAATGCAGAATATGGCTTGGCATTGTCTTGCTGAAATAAGCAGGGATGTCTCTGAAAAAGACGTTGCTTGGATGGCAGCATACGTATGCTGCTCCAAAACCTGTATGTTTTGTTCAGCATTAATGGTGCCTTCACAACTGTACAAGTTACCCATGCCATGGGCACTAACACACCCCCATACCATCACAGATGCTGACTTTTGAACTTTGCACTAATAACAGTCTGGATGGTCCTTTTCCTCTTTAGCCTGGAGGAAACAACATCCATGATTTCAAAAAACAATTTGAAATGTGAACTCACCAGACCACAGCAGACTTTTCCACTTTACATCAGTCCATCTCAGGTGAGCTCAAACCCAGAGTAACCAGTGTCATTTCTGGGTGTTGTTGATATATATATATATGTCTTCCTTCTTGCCTTGAGAGAGAGCAGTCACATTTTTCTTCCCTCCCCCCCTGCCTTCCTGATCTATTCCCAGCTTTTGCAATGTTGCGTTTTTTGTCTGTGTTTAGTCGCTCTTCTTCTGCTGAATCTTAATCTAAACGGAAATTATGGATTTGGAAGCGGCTTAAATGTGCTATTGTCACTATTTTTCAACAAGAATTGGGCCAAGGGGGAGCCCAAGAATTGGAACCTACGAGAGACTCATGGACATTGGAATCCATGCGTCTATGGAAACATTATTGGTTATGATCTCAGGACTTCTATTTTTGGCTGTGAAGTTCCCTGATGCATCAGAAATTGAAGGAAAGTGAGAGAGCTGTTCAAAGCGGACCCGGCCAGCTCCTTCATTAAATTCGACCAGTTGGGGAGGGCACGAGTAGCGGCAAACGGTGAACTGAATGACAGTGATTCAGTGAAGGAATACATCTGAAGCCCTGTGCTCTCTATGGAAAAACAGTTTAAGCCTGCATATATAATGGAAGCACAGAATTACACGGGTGAGGACAAAATTCTACTCTCTGAGTGCACTGTGCTGATTTGATTTGATTTGACCTCGTTTGCCCCGTGTTTACATTCCTCCTGACTGAGATTAGCGGAAGAACCGGCTCTTATGTCTACCCATACAATCAACAATCAGTTGTTGTCGTCAGCGGATTGGACTCTCAAGGACAATGCCCATGTGCCTTCTGCAAGCAAGAGCGAGAGAGAGATAGACTCTGGACTCTGGACTTGTTTATAAGTCACATGATTATAACATCTATCCACTGCCAGGAGGCGCCCTCTGCTGCTCACTAACAACTGTTACATTTACACTACACAATGCATACAACACTACATGCATATATACACACACTGCTCTCCCTCCTCTGCTGTGTGATTTGTCCACTAAATGTCTGCTGAATATGCATTGAGGGTTTTTTTGCCTGCAATCAAAATTTCGCTTACTCATTAAGCGTCAATTTGATAAAACATGTTTTTTTCTCTCGCCTATTGTGTCATATCATTTCTTTTCTTTTTTTCCTTTCTTCTTTATGACTGGCGCCTAGCGGCTGCCCCGGCCTTGGATGCGCTCTGCAGAGCGTGCCCAAATGCCAAGTCACGTTTCGTTACCTTGTATTCATACATGTGTAATGACAATAAAGTTGAATCTCAATCTCAATCTCAATCTATATGACTTATGCTTTCCATGGTAGAGTTTTAACTTGCACTTGTAGATGTAGCAATGAACTGTGTTAACTGACAATGGTTTTCTGAAGTGTTCCTGAGTCCACATAGTAATATCCTTTACAGAATAATGTTGGTTTTAAATGCAGTGCTACTTGAGAGCTCGAAGGGCATTCAGTGCTGTTTTTTGGCCTTGCTGCTTATGTGCAGAAATTTCTCAAGATTTTCTGAATCTTTGATGATTTTATGGACTGTAGATGATGAAATCCCTAAATTCCTAGCAATTGTATGTTGAGAAACATTGTTCTTAAACTGTTGGACTATTTGCCCATCTAGTTGTTCACAAGGTGGTGAACCTCACCCCATCCTTGCTAGTGATCGACTGAGCCTTTTGGAGATGTTCCTTTTATACCCATTCATGACACTCGAAGTTTCCAATGACCTGTTCACCTGTTGGATGTTCCAGAAAGGTGCTTTTGAGTATTCCTCAACCTTCTCAATCTTTTGTTGCCCCTGTCCAAGCTTTTTTGGAACATGAAAAGAAGAAAAAGAAATATGGCATTCATACTGCCACCAACTTACATGGAAGAGCCACTGCAGGTACCAGCGGCAAGTTAACAAATTTTTGGACCAAATAACTGACATTAGACAATTTCCTGAGGCACCATGAACAATCTCTCGCGGCATCCCAGGTGAAAATCACTGGTTTACATCATTTCACTTCATGTAATTATTTTCACAACCACTAGAGGTTGGTTTCTTCATACACACAAATAAGGTTTTTCAGTTTGAGGACAGTATGACATTTACTTTGCTATTGATTGCTATCAGTGCCAGTAAAAGATTCCTTAAAAAATAATTTAAAAAATGTATTAATTAATACCCCTCCATCCTGCCAAGCTGGTAAGCTTACATTACCAGGTTTCCCATGGGAGTAAATGTCTTGTACTGAGCAGGGACATAACTGAGCCCCATAACAACATTTACTGTTCTTTCAAATGCTTTCCTGATGTGTGTAATAGGTCAACATAATCAGCGCCTTATTTCCACTCAATTAAAACAAAATTATTTTTCCAGTGACATGGCAGAAATAATAGAAACACACACACACACACACACACACACACACACATGCATACACACAGACAGACAGACAGATAGACAGACAGACAGGCATATATGCATGCTTATCTTCACTTTTAGGCAGTCTCTCTCTGCTCACTCCATTTCTCTACCCTAATCCCCTGTTCAGTGTGAGGTGTTTTATTCTGTGCCTGTCAGCAGTTTGAAACAGCAGGCTCATATCCATTCATGGCATTGTGTTGTACAATTACACTGACAAATGCTTGAGTGATTTTCTTGGCGGTGTTTCATTTAAAAAAAGAAGAGAAAGAAATCAGTACAAGGGGGTAAAAGAAATAGCTGGAGAATAAAACTGTTTTTCCACGATGAGGTTTCTCTCATAAATATTATAATTGTCCAGTGACAGAAAGAGAAAAAGGCATATTTCCACTTTTCTGGTTAGTACGAGAAGTCTTAACTTGTCTGAAAGCTGAGGTTGAGAGATAATAAAGGAAATCTAAACCGTATCTTCATCATTATGCTATCCCATAGAGGGATGACAGCACAGTAAAACTTGCAGATTTTGCAGACAGGGCTACATGAGGAGAATAATAATCATATGGTGGCTTGTTCTATATGTCATCTAAATGCTCTGTGACAAACAGAATCTAGTGTTACTATAGGTCAGCTACAGTGGTGTGAAAAAGTATTTACCCCTTCCTGATTTCTCATTTTTTTAATGTTTGTCACACTTAAATGTTTCATATCATCAAACAAATTTAAATACTAGACAAAGATAACACAAGTAAACACAAAATGCAGTTTTTAAATGAAGGTGTTTGTTATGAAGGGAAAAATAATCCAAACCTACATGGTCCTATGTGAAAAAGTGATTGCCCCCTAAACCTAATAACTGGTTGGACCACCCTTAACAGCAACAACTGCAATCAAGCATTTGCAATAACCGGCAATGAGTCTTTTACAGTGCTGTGGAGGAATTTTGGCTCACTCATGTTTGCAGAATTGTTGTAATTTATTGTTAATTGTTAATTAACAATGTTATTGTTAATTGTTGTAATTTTTAGCCACATTGGAGGGTTTTCGATCATGAACCACCTTTTTAAGGTCATGCCACAGCATCTTAATCTTATTCAGGTCAGGACTTTGACTGAGCCACTCCAAAGTTTTCATTTTGTTTTTCTTAAGCCATTCAGAGGTGGACTTGCTGGTGTGTTTTGGATCATTGTCCTGCTGCAGAATCAGAATCAGAATCAGAATGAGATTTACTGCCATTGTTCATGTAGTACACAAACTAGGAATTTGTCTTGGTGCAATGCTGCAACATTAAACATGGAGTAGCACTAAAGATAAAAATAAAACTATGCATGCAATAAAATGTAGAATATGAATGAGTAATACTAATCTATGCAATTTTTAAATATATTAACAAGCAGCAGATATTGTGGAGTTCCACATAGTGCAGTTGGTAGTGCAAAAGAAAACAGTGATAATTATCATGAGTCCGGTTGAGCTGCTGTACGTAGTGCACGAGAGTCTAATAAGTCACTTAGGGTTCAGCAGTCTGATGGCAGAGGGGAAGAAGCTGTTCATGTAGTGGGAGGTTTTAGTCTGAATGGACCGAAGTCTTCTGCCTGAGGGGAGGGGGGCAAACAGTGCGTGTCCAGGGTGTGAAGGGTCGGCTATGATCCGACCTGCACGCCTCCGGGTCCTGGAGATGTACAGGTCCTGGAGGGATGGGAGCTTGCAGCCGATCACCTTCTCAGCAGTGCGCACAACGTGCTGCAGTCTTAGTCTGTCCCTGGCGGTGGCTCCTGCGTACCACACAGTGATGGAGGTGGTGAGGATGGACTCGATGATGGCCGTGTAGAACTGCACCAACATCTTGGTGGGTAGCTTGAGCTTCCTCAGCTGCCTCAGGAAGAACATCCTCTGCTGGGCCTTTTTGATGAGGGAGCTGATGGTCGGCTCCCACTTGAGGTCCCGGGTGATGGTGGTGCCCAGGAAGCGGAAGGAATCCGCAGTGGTGATGGGAGAGTCTGTGAGGGTAAGGGGGGAGCAGAGGGGCTGTGACTTTTCTGAAGTCCACGATCATCTCCACTGTCTTCAGAGCGTTCAGCTGCAGGTTGTTGTGGCTGCACCAGGACGCCAGCTGTGCCACCTCTCTCCTGTAGACAGACTCGTCGCCGTTGGAGATGAGCCTGATGAGGGTGGTGTCGTCCGCAAACTTGATCAGCTTGACAGACTGGTGGCTGGAGGTGCAGGAGTTGGTGTACAGGGAGAAGAGCAGGGGGGAAAGTACACAGCCCTGGGGTGATCCGGTGCTGATGCTAACAGAGTCTGAGACAGTCTTTCCCAGCCGCACATGCTGCCTCCAGTCCGTCAGGAAGTCGGTGATCCACCTGTAGAGGGAGTCAGGCATGTTGAGCAGGGACAGCTTGTCCTGGAGCAGAGCGGGGCGGATGGTATTGAATGCAGAGCTGAAGTCCACAAACAGGATCCTGACGTAGGTTCCCGGGGAGTCCTGGTGCTGCAGGATGGAGTGGAGGGCCAGGTTGACTTCGTCGTCCACAGACCTGTTGACTCTGTAGGCGAACTGCAGTGGGTCCAGGAGGGGAGTGGTGATGGTCTTGAGGTGGGGCAGGACCAGGCGCTCAAAGGACTTCATGACTACAGAGGTGAGTGCTACAGGTCTGTAGTCGTTAAGTCCAGTGATCCGTGGCTTCTTGGGGACAGGGACGATGGTAGAGGTTTTGACGCAGGCCGGCACGTGGCATGACTTCAGGGAGGCGTTAAAAATGTCTGTGAAGACAGGAGTCAGCTCCTCCGCACAGTGTCTCAGGGTGGACGGAGACACGCCGTCCGGACCAGGGGCCTTGCGCGGGTTCAGTCTGGAGAACTGTCTGTGCACGTCCTGCTCACTGATGGCAAGGGCAGTGGGGGAGGAGGGGGGGCCGCCTTTGATGAAGTGGGGACCATGGAGGCAATGGCGCTGGGGGGAGGGGGGAGTTGGACACAGCTGACGAGGTGTCAAAACGGGCATAGTGTTGGGACAGTCTTTGACAAAGGGCTTTGTCATCCTGTCCTTTAGAAGCCTGAGGCCGATAGTTGGTGATTTGCCTCAGTCCTCTCCACACAGAAGCAGAGTCGTTAGCAGTGAACTGTTGCTGGAGTCTCTCAGAATACACAGATTTAGCTCTCCTCAGCTCTCTGCTAAACCGGTATTTGACCTCCCTGTAGCAGTCCCTGTCTCCACTTTTCAACGCTGCTTCCTTCTCCTTCCTGATCTATCTGAGCTTAGCTGTGAACCAGGGCTTGTCGTTGGAGTAACTCACCCTGGTGCGCGATGGAAGAATGCTCTCCTCACAAAAGTGGATATATGAGGTCACAGTGTCCGTGTACTCATCCAGATCATGTGTGGCTCCTTTAAACATGCCCCAGTCAGTTATTTCCAAGCACGTGCGCAGCTCCTCCCCAGCTTCACTGGTCCATTTCTTCGTAGTGCTCACAACAGGTTTTGTGAGCTTCAGTCTCTGTCTGTATGTGGGAATCAGGTGGACCATCACGTGATCAGATAGTCCGAGCGCAGCGCGGGGAATAGCGCGATACGCGTCCTTAACTGTAGTGTAACAGTGATCCAGCGTGTTCTCTCCTCTGGTGGGGCATTTAATAAACTGTTTGTATCGGGGGAGTTCGTGGCTCAGGTTGCTCTGGTTAAAGTCGCCAACCACAATAACCAGAGAGTCCGGAAAAGTCCGCTCCGCTTGCTGAATGTGATCCGCGAGCGCGCGCTGAGCCTCGCACACGTCCGCATCGGGCGGGACGTAAACAGCAGCCAGGATGAATGAAGCAAACTCACGCGGGGAATAAAATGCCTTGCAGTTGATGAATAAATATTCCAGAGCGGGAGAACAGTGTTGGGAGATCACAGTTACATCGGAGAGCCAGCTGCTGTTGATGTAGAAGCAGACTCCTCCTCCTGTGGTCTTGCTGGAGAGCCCCGTGTCTCGGTCTGCACGAAACAGCTGAAATCCCTCGAGGAAGAGCGCGCTGTCCGGTATCTTATCCTTAAGCCAGGTCTCAGTGAAGTAGAGGGCACACGAGGTGGAGAGGTCCTAAAATCGCATCAGCAGTCTCAGTTCATCTACCTTGTTATAAAGAGAATTGACATTGGACAGAAATATCCCAGGCAAAGCCGTGCGCGTGCCTCTCCTGCGAAGCCGCACAAGGGCGCCCGCTCGTCTTCCTCTCTTTCGCCGTCTCACTTTTTGGGCTAAAAAGTGAACCAGATTGGCGGCAGGAGCCAAAAAAAACTGGGAGTAGGTCCGTGGGAGTGAAAGTCCTGATATTTAGTAGCTCTTCACGGGTGTAAGAGCAGGCAGACACACAATTGACGAACAAAAACAAACAAAGAAAAGCGCAGCGAAGCACCATGGCAACCACTGTGGGCGCCATCTTGGATCAAAAAACAGAACCCAAGTGTGCTTCAGCTTGAGGTCAGAAACAGATGGCCGGACATTCTCCTTCAGGATTTTTTGGTAGACAGCAGAATTCATGGTTCCATTTACCACAGCAAGTCTTCCGGGTCCTGAAGCAGCAAAACAGCCCCAGACCATCACACTACCACCACCATATTTTACTGTTGGTATGATCTTCCTTTTCTGAAATGCAGCGTTACTTTTACGCCGGATGTAATGGGACACACACCTTCCAAAAAGTTCAACTTTTGTCTCGTCAATCCACAGAGTATTTTCCCCAAAATCTTGGGGATCAGCAAGATGTTTTCCGGTAAAACTGAGATAAGCCTTTATGCTCTTTTTGCTCAGCAGTGGTTTTTGTCTTGGAACTCTGCCATGTAGGCCATTTTTGCCCAGTCTCTTTCTTATGGTGGAGTCATGAACACTGACCATAACTGAGGCAAGTGAGGCCCGCAGTTCTTTGGATGTTGTTGTGGGATCTTTTGTGACCTCTTGGATGAGCTGTTGCTGCGCTCTTGGGGTAATTTTGGTCGGCCGGCCACTCCTGGGAAGGTTCACCACTGTTCCATGTTTTTGCCATTTGTGGGTAATGGCTCTCACTGTTGTTCGCTGGAGTCCCAAAGCTTTAAAAATGGCTTTATAACCTTTTCCAGACTGATAGCTCTGAATTACTTTCTTTCTCATTTGTTCCTGAATTTCTCTGGATCACAGCATGATGTCTAGCTTTTGAGGATCTTTTGGTCTACTTCACTTTGTCAGGCAGGTCCTACAGTATCTCACAAAAGTGAGTACACCCCTCACATTTTTGTAAATATTTTATTATATCTTTTCATGGGACAACACTGAAGATATGACACTTTGATACAATGTAAAATAGTCAGTGTACAACTTGCAAATTTGCTGTCCCCTCAAAATAACAGCACACAGCCAGTAATGTCTAAACCACTGGCAACAAAAGTGAGTACACCCCTAAGTGAAAATGTCCAAACTGTGCCCAATTATCCATTTTCCCTCCCTGGTGTCATGTGACTTGTTAGTGTTACAAGGTCTCAGGTGTGACTGGGGAGCAGGTGTGTTAAATTTGGTGTTATCATTCTCACACTCTCTCATACTGGTCATTGGAAGTTCAACATGGCACCTATGGCAAAGAACTCTCTGAGGACCTGAAAAAAAGAATTGTTGCTCTACATTAAGATGGCATAGGCTATCAGAAGATTGCCAACACCCTGAAAATGAGCTGCAGCACAGTGGCCAAGACCATACAGCAGTTTAACAGGATAGGTTCCACTCAGAACAGGCGTCGCCATGGTTGACCAAAGAAGTTAAGTGCACATGCTAAGCGTCATATCCAGAGGTTGTCTTTTGAAAATAAATGTATGAGTACTGCCAGCATTGCTGCAGAGGTTGAAGGGGTGGGGGGTTAGACTGTCAATGCTCAGACCATATGCCGCACACTGCATCAAATTGGTCTGCATGGCTGTTGTCCCAGAAGGAAGCCCCTTTTAAAGACGATGCACAAGAAAGGCCGCAGACAGTTTGCTGAAGACAAGCAGACTAAGGACACGGATTACTGGAACCATGTCCTGTGGTCTGATGAACCCAAGATAAACTTACTTGGTTCAGATGTTGTCAAGCGTGTGTGGCAACAACCAGGTGAGGAGTACAAAGACAAGTGTGTCTTGCCTACAGTCAAGCATGGACGTGGCAGTGTCATGGTTTGGGGCTGCATGAGTGCTGCTGGCACTGGGGAGCTACAGTTCATTGAGGGAACCATGGATGCCAACATGTACTGCGACATACTGAAGCAGAGCATAATCTCCTCCCTTCGGAAACTGGGCCGCAGGGCAGTATTCCAACATAATGACCCCAAACACACCTCCAAGACAACCACTGCCTTGCTAAAGAAACTGAGGGTAAAGGTGATGGACTGGCCAAGCATGTCTCCAGACCTAAACCCTATTGAGCATCTGTGGGGCATCCTCAAACAGAAGGTGGATGAGCGCAAGGTCCCTAACATCCACCAGCTCCGTGATGTCTTCATGGAAGAGTGGAAGAGGATTCCATTGGCAACCTGTGAAGCTCTAGTGAACTCCATGCCCAAGAGAGTTAAGGCAGCGCTGGAAAATAATGGTGGCCACACAAAATATTGACACTTTGGGCACAATTTGGACATTTTCACTTAGGGGTGTACTCACTTTTGTTGCCAGCAGTTTAGACATTAATGGCTGTGTGCTGAGTTATTTTGAGGGGACAGCAAATTTACACTGTTATACAAGCTGTACACTGACTACTTTACATTGTATCCAAGTATTATATCTTCAGTGTTGTCCCATGAAAAGATATAATAAAATATTTACAAAAATGTGAGGGGGTGACCTCACTTTTGTGAGATACTGTGTTTAAGTTATTTCTTGAGAAAAGGTGTGGCAGTCAGGCATGGGTGTTGCTAGAGAAATTGAACTCAGCTTTCCAAAGATGTGACAAACCACAGTTAATTTATGTTTCATGGGGGGGGGGGGGGGGTCACTTTTTTCACACAGGGCCATGTAGGTGTGGATTTTTTTTTTTACCCTAAATAATAAACACCTTAATTTAAAAACTGCATTTTTTGTTTACTTGTGTTATCTTTGTCTAATATTTAAATTTGTTTGATGATCTGAAACATTTAAGTGTGACAAACATACAAAAAAATGAGAAATCAAGAATGGGGGCAAACACTTTATCACACCACTGTATGTGAAGATTTGGGGCATACAAATATTACCATTTATATTGTCCTTTATTTGGTTTCAGATGTATTCAGGATGAACTTAAATTGTTTATTTTAATCCATTTATAATGAAAGACATTTTTTTCTGTACAAGATAATGAGTTTAAGTGCCTGCACCAGTGTGTGTTCTTGTGTCTATATGTAGTCGTGGCACTACAGGAGCAAATGTTACTGCTAATGTGAACAAACTACGAAGACGATGTGAAGTGAGAAGCAAGGCATTCCTTGCAGCTGAAAGGTGCCAGGCTCCTCATCTCTTTCATGCTTAACACACACAGACATACAACATCTAGAGAGCACCTGACATTTAATAACACTGTATTGGGCTCAGACAATTATGATCATATTTCTACATAATTGTAGAGCAGAACATCCAGATGCAAGGCTACATCCCACCAATGTGGTGTGATTAATTGAGATGCCACTTGGAAGGTTATTGTGGTTTGAGCTGATTAGCAGGGTCACAGGCTTCAGGGGCCCCTGCTCAATAGAACTAGACACTGTTAGCAAAGCAGCAGACCAGCACGACAAAAAGTGCAGATGCTAAGACACACATATATACACACACACACCGGCGGGCACACACGTAAACAGAAGCAGACAAATAGAGACAGAAACGCAGGCAGACAAATGTGTGGACAGACAGGCTGACAGATGCATAAATACACAGAAAGACTGGCAGAAACATTACTTTTCATGCTAATTAGCTGTCTGATCAAGTGGCAGAGACAAATATAGGTAGCAGAATACTGGCAGCTCTTTCATAGTAAATCACAATATCCAATGCACCATAGAGAGAATATTACTGCTTTAAATAAATGAAGCGTTTTCAGTGTATTTTTAACGTTAAAAAATAAAGGCTCTGTCTGAAAACACTGCCTAGACGCTATATAGTTGTCATTTTGTTGTGGTCTCTATATGAATTGTACATATCTTTAAGCAATATTACACGAGAGCGAATGCGGTATCAATGAATATTTTAACTGGCAGTGATTCGTCCGCGTAGAGCGTACTACTAATCATGACAGTTAAAATATTCATAATACTGCAACGAGCTCGAGCATAATATTACTTTTATACAACAGTTCCACAAGCACATTTTATTAAACTAGTGCATGCCCATAGAAAGCAAGAATTCTTGTCTGAAAAAATGTAGTCCAATTAGGCTTTACAGGCCCAAATGTAGGCTGTGTTTGAAAGTGGAATACAGAGGTGTAGCCTATACTGTATGTAGGCAATCACATGTTAAGACTTTGATAAATATAAAATCGACACTGTGGAGGAATAAGATCAGGCGAGATGAGACGAGGTGGAAGGTTGCAGAGTTTTATTTCCTCCATCAGAATGAGACACACGTCGTAGCTCTGAGCTACTGTGTTGTTCAGGCATGTATAGTAAGCTCCTTTATACAGACAGAGAGAATGCATGGCACATTAGCATATTGGTATACATATCAGTCAATACACATGATTAGCATGACCAACTGGCACTCGGACGTCCTCTCCTTAATTCGGGGATGTATAAACAATAGTCTATTGTTCTGGTTGTCCCCCAGGGGCTCTCTGTCCATATGCAATTTGTCCTCCATTTCCTCCAGCCCTGCTGAGCGTGAATAGTATCAGTCTGTATTGTGCTGGGTGACCACAACATTAACATTTATTTGATCATGCGAATATTAATTACAGAATTATTGAAAATGAATGGACATCCAATATTAGCGACTGTTTAAAAACCCTTGTTTATTTGTTTGTCAGACTTATTTGTGTGATCTTTTATGAGTTATATTCATAGGTGGTGTATCTTGCACTTTGGGGAATGGGAGTTGTTCAGTCATCATTATAATTATTTTAGTTTATATGTGTAGTTTATAGTCTATCATCAATAAAATGCTGTGCTATAACAGGACATGTTTACAAATATTTGAGACCCACTGTAGTGCATCCTTTTATATTTTAGCAATATTATAAGTACAAAACACCAAACATTATTATACACAGCAGAATGACCCATTTGGCTGCAACTGTTGCATCAGTGTTGCCCATTTGTCAGTAAATAAAATATTTTATTTCGTTATTTGGGCGATTTTTGTCACAGTTATTGTTTAGTCAAAGCGTGCATATGTGTCTGCATAAGATATGGAATTGATCTGGCCATTCCGCTCCACGATCATGGAATTATTATTATTAACTTTTAATTTTTAGATTGCTGGGAGGAGCGCTAATTTTTATTGATAAAAATTACATATTTTCACTGAGCAACTCCATACTCGGGGATGCACACCCTCGTAACCTCAGCAAAGCACATATAAAATCTGAGGCCAGTCTGACGAACGGTTTGGGAGATATCTGAGGAACACACAGACAAACAGACAGACACACACACGCAGACACAAACAGACAGAGATTTGTTGTATTTATAGATAGATGACAGCAATACTGGACAAAATATTATGATTTGTTTGTTTAATCAGATATTTTGCACAGTTGAGAAGAAAAACATCCATCCATCCATCCATCCATCTTCTACCGCTTTTCCGGAGGTCCGGGTCATGGAGGCAGCAGTTCAAGCAGAGAAGCCCAGACTTCCCTCTCCCCAGCCACCTGCTCCAGCTCTTCAGAGGGGATATCAAGGCATTCCCAGACCAGCTGGGAGACATAGTCTCTCCACCGAGTCCTGGGTCTGCCCCGGGGTCTCCTCCCAGTGGGACGTACCTGAAACACCTCAAGTGGGAGGCATCCAGGAGGCATCCTAATCAGATGCCCATACCACCTCAACTGACTCCTTTCAATGTGGAGGAGCAGCGGTTCTACTCTGAGCCTCTCCCGGATGACTGAGCCCCTCACCTTATCTCTGAGGGTGAGTCCAGCAATCCTACGGAGAAAGCTCATTTCAGCCGCTTGTATCCGCGATCTCGTTCTTTCGGTCATTACCCAAAGCTCGTGACCATAGGTGAGAGTAGGAACGTAGATTGACTGGTAAATCGACAGCTTTGCCTTAGAACTAAGCTCCCTCTTCACCACAACAGACCGGTACAATGTCCGCATCACTGCAGATGCTGCTCCAATCCGTCTGTCGATCTCTCGCTCCATTTTCCCCTCACTCGTGAACAAGACCCCAAGATACTTAAACTCCTCCACTTGGGGCAGGAGCCTGTCCCCAACCCGGAGAGGACAATCCACCTTTTTCTGGCTGAGGACCATGGACTCGGACTTGGAGGTGCTGATTGTCATCCCAGCCGCTTCACACTCAGCGGCAAACCGTCCCAGCAAGAGCTGTAGGTCATTGCTGGATGAAGCCAACAGGACAACATCATCTGCAAACAACAGAGATGAGATCCTGTGGTCACCAAGCATGACACCCTCCATTCCCTGGCTGCGCCTAGAAATCCTGTCCATAAAAATTATGAACAGGATCGGTGACAAAGGGCAGCCCTGGCGGAGTCCAACTCTCACTGGGAATGACTCCGACCGAGTGTTGGCAATACGAACCAAACTCTCACAACGGTCGTACAGAGACCAAATAGCTCGTAACAACAAGCCCGATACCCCATACTCCCGAAGCACCCCCCACAAAAATCCACGAGGGACGCGGTCAAATGCCTTCTCCAAGTCCACAAAACACATGTAAACTGGTTGGGCAAACTCCCACGAACCCTCAAGAATTCTCAAGAGGGTAAAGAGCTGGTCCGATGTGCCACGGCCAGGACGAAAACCACATTGCTCCTCCTGAATCCGAGGTTCGACCAACGGCCGGACTCTCCTCTCCAGTACCTTGGCATAGACCTTCCCAGGGAGGCTGAGGAGTGTGATCCCTCTAAAGTTGGAGCACACCCTCCGGTCCCCTTTTTGAAGAGAGGAACCACCACCCCGGTTTGCCATGCCAAAGGCACTGCCCCCGACCTCCACGCAATGTTGCAGAGGCGTGTCAACCATGACAACCCAACAACATCCAGGGCCTTGAGGTACTCAGGGCGAATCTCGTCCACCCCCGGGGCCCGGCCACCAAGGAGATTTTTAACCACCTTGGCGACCTCAGCCCCTGTGATAGGCGAGTCATCCCCCTCGTCCCCAAACCCTGCTTCCTCTGTGGAAGGCGTATCAGTGGGATTGAGGAGATCCTCGAAGTATTCCTTCCACCGCCCGACGATATCCCCAGTTGAAGTCAACAGTGTCCCATCCGCACCATACACAGTGTGGACGGGGAGCTGCTTTCCCCTCCTGAGCCGCCGAACAGTTTGCCAGAATCTCTTTGAAGCCGACCGAAAGTCTTGTTCCATGGCCTCACCGAACTCCTCCCATACCCGGGTTTTTGCTTCAGCAACCACCCGAGCTGCACTCCGCTTGGCCTGCCGGTACACCTCAGCTGCTTCAGGAGTCCCGCAAGCCAACCAAACTTGATAGGACTCCTTCTTCAGCTTAATGGCCCCCCTCACCACTGGTGTCCACCACTTGGTTCGGGGGTTGCCACCACGAGATGCACCGACCACCTTGCGGCCGCAGCTCTGGGCCGCCGCTTCAACAACAGAGGTGGAGAACATGGCCCATTCAGACTCCATGTCTCCAGACTCCCTCGGAATGTGGTTGAAGTTCTTCCGGAGGTGGGAGTTGAAGACCTCCCGGACAGGGGCCTCAGCCAAAAGAAGAAAAACAGTCCCTTCTAAATGTTGCCAGTAACTGTTGCTAAACATCTCACTCAGCATGAAGATGTCTATTGTCATTTCACACATGCAAACAAATTAAATATTGTCAAGTGCAAACGTCAGTGTTTAAAATACATACCGGTCACCTGTTAAGTCGGTGCTATAGAAGGGCCGAGATCGAAAAGTGAGTAATACTAATTAGCATGCTAGCGATTTGGTTTTGGCACACTTTGCTCCCTTTTCCTTGGCATTTTCAGATGAAATAAGGAGTCCATCATCACAAAGGTATTGTGGTTTGTTTATCAAGAAAATAAATTCAACTCTAACTCTAGCACTGCCTATAGTTTTAAACAGACATGAAGTAGCTTAACAATGTTTATACAAGGGCAGACATTGTAAACTTAAAGTTTAGTTTACGTAAAGTTTTTTTTTTTCAAAACGGTGGGACTTCTGGGCCACGGAGGTATAATTTCTTTTCAAACAACGCCTCACTTTGGAAATTAAGTATCCAAATGCAATTCTCAAGTCTGCAGACCTGACAATAAATTACTGTTTGTAATAGAGAGCCGAAGTTGGGCAGCTCGGTGGCACAGTGGTTAGCACAGTGACAGCACAGTAAGAAGGTCACAGGAACGATTCCACCCCTGACTATCGTGGGTTTGATCCCACTCCCTGACCATCAGTGACCCTTCTGTGTGGAGTTTGTATGTTCCTCCCGTGTCTGTGTGGGTTTACCCAGGTACTCTGGTTTCTTCCCACAGGCCAAAAACATGCAAGTTAGGTTAATTGGAGACTCTAAAGTGGCCCTAGGTGTGAATGTGTGTGTGAATGGGAAGGGATTGGCACCTTACTGAGGCTGCCTCATTCATCCAAGAGGATGCCCTGAATTTCCCTCTGGAAATTAAAAAAGTATACAAATTAAAAAAAAAGAAAAGTCACGCCACTCTACTATCCCATATGGAACCTTAAATCGAAAAAATTCTCCACTGAAATGAATGGCAAGAGCGAAATTATCTTTTGATCTCAATCAAATTTTGTCACGAGTTACACATATGATGGTTGTCAATTTAAAAGATAATTTTCAACGTAATTAAAGTTGTTGGCTGTCGTATAATAATAGAATTATATTTAGTTTTTGTTTCAACAATTAGCAGACAACAACTCCCATCATCCCACATCACTAAACACGATCATGGCGGGAGATTACTTAATTCCCACCTTCTGTTTCCTGACCATTGAAAGAATCCAAAGAGAAGAAAAACAACACAAAAATATTGCTTTGTATTGTGAGAGCAGCGGCTGATCCAGAAGACTGTTTGCTACTTCACCCTGGGAACGCTTTGAAAAGATGACGCAAGCTCCGTCCATCTGTTTGAAGTTTTTAATTTACGTATTTTCATAACCTTTTTCCTTAACAGTTAGACAACAACATACAGTGGTGTGAAAAAGTGTTTGCCCCTTCCTGATTTCTCATTTTTTTGCATGTTTGTCACACTTAAATGTTTCAGATCATCAAACAAATTTAAATATTAGACAAAGATAACACAACTAAACACAAAATGCAGTTTTTAAATGAAGGTGTTTATTGTTAAGAGGAAAAAAAAATCCAAACCTACATGGCCCTGTGTGAAAAAGTGACCCCCCCGCGCAAGCTCAGCGCGTGCTCGCAGATCACATCCAACTTACGGAGCGGAACTTTCCAGAGTCCCTGGTTATCGTGGTGGGCGATTTTAACCAGAGCAATCTGAGTCACGAGCTCCCCCGCTACAAACAGTGTATTAAATGTCCAACCAGAGGAAATAACACGCTAGATCACTGTTATACTTCAGTAAAGGACGCATATCGCGCTGTTCCCCGCGCTGCGCTGGGACTATCTGATCACGTGATGGTTCACCTCATCCCCACATACAGACAAAGACTGAAACTCACTAAACCTGTTGTGACCACCACAAAGAAATTGACCAGTGAAGCTGGAGAGAAACTGAACACATGCATGGAAATAACTGACTGGGGCATGTTTAAAAGAGCCGCACATGATCTTAATGAGTACACAGACACTGTGAACTCGTATATCAACTTCTGTGAGGAGGACATTCTCCCATCGCGCACCAGGGTGAGATATTCTAATGACAAGCCCTGGTTCACAGCTAAGCTCAGACGGATCAGGAAGGAGAAGGAAGCAGCGTTGAAAAGTGGAGACAGGGACTGCTACAGAGAGGTCAAATATCGGTTTAACAGAGAGCTGAGGAAAGCTAAATCTGTGTATTCTGAGAAACTCCAGCAGCAGTTCACTGCTAATGACTCGGCTTCTGTGTGGAGAGGACTAAGGCAAATCACCAACTATCGGCCTCAGGCTTCTAAAGGTCAGGATGACAAAGCCCTTTGTCAAAGACTGTCCCAACATTACGCCCGTTTTGACACCTCGTCAGCTGTGTCCAACTCACCCACTCCACCCAGCTCCACTGCCTCCTCAGCCCCTAATTCATCAAAAGCGGTCCCCCCCTCCTCCTCCTCCTCCCCCCCTCCCCTTGTCATCAGTGAGCAGGACGTGCACAGACAGTTCTCCAGACTGAACCCGCGCAAGGCCCCCGGGCCGGACGGTGTGTCTCCCTCCACCCTGAGACACTGTGCGAAAGAGCTGGCTCCTGTCTTCACAGACATTTTTAACACCTCCCTTAAGCAATGTCACGTGCCGACCTGCCTCAAATCCTTCACCATCATCCCTGTCCCCAAGAAGCCACGGATTACTGGACTTAACGACTACAGACCTGTAGCGCTCACCTCTGTAGTCATGAAGTCCTTTGAGCGCCTGGTCCTGTCTCACCTCAAGTCCATCACCACACCCCTCCTAGACCCGCTGCAGTTTGCCTACCGTGCTAACAGGTCTGTGGACGACGCAGTCAACCTGGCCCTCCACTCCATCCTGCAGCACCTGGACTCCCCGGGAACCTACGCCAGGATTCTGTTTGTGGACTTCAGCTCCGCATTCAACACCATCCGCCCCGATCTGCTCCAGGACAAGCTGTCCCTGCTCAACGTGCCTGACTCCCTCTGCAGGTGGATCACCGACTTCCTGACGGACCGGAGACAGCATGTGCGGCTGGGGAAGTCTGTCTCAGACTCTGTTAGCATCAGCATTGGATCACCCCAGGGCTGTGTACTTTCCCCCCTACTCTTCTCCCTTTAT
The DNA here is from genome assembly GCA_020510985.1 of Pholidichthys leucotaenia. Lineage (NCBI taxonomy): Eukaryota > Metazoa > Chordata > Actinopteri > Cichliformes > Pholidichthyidae > Pholidichthys > Pholidichthys leucotaenia. Next base: position 111,113,096 of record CM035840.1, on the reverse strand, counting down.
ACCAACTCCTGCACCTCCTCCCACCAGTCTGTTAAGCTGATTAAGTTTGCGGACGACACCACCCTCATCGGGCTCATCTCCAACGGCGACGAGTCCGCCTACAGGGAAGAGGTGGCCCAGCTGGTGTCCTGGTGCAGCCACAACAACCTGCAGCTGAATGCTCTGAAGACAGCGGAGATGATTGTGGACTTCAGGAAAGTCACATCCCCCCTGCCCCCCCTCACCATCACAGGCTCTCCCATCACCATTGCAGATTCCTTCCGCTTCTTGGGCACCACCATCACCCGGGACCTCAAATGGGAGCCAACCATCAGCTCCCTCATCAAAAAGGCCCAGCAGAGGATGTTCTTTCTGCGGCAGCTGAGGAAGCTCAAGCTACCCACCAAGATGTTAGTGCAGTTCTACACGGCCATCATCGAGTCCATCCTCACCTCCTCCATAACTGTGTGGTATGCAGGAGCCACTGCCAGGGACAGACTAAGGCTGCAGCTCATCGTGCGCACTGCTGAGAAGGTGATAGGCTGCGAGCTCCCATCTCTCCAGGACCTGTACATCTCCAGGACCCGGAGGCGTGCTGGCCGGATCATAGCCGATCCTTCACATCCTGGTCACGTGCTGTTTGCCCCCCTCCCCTCAGGTAGAAGGCTTCGGTCCATTCGGACTAAAACCTCCCGGCACATGAACAGCTTTTTCCCCTCTGCCATCAGACTGCTGAACACTAAGTGACTTTTGACTCTCGTGCACTATGTACAGCAGCTCAACCAGACTCATGTCAATCATCACTGTTTTTCTGTTGCATTATTGACTGCACTATGTGGTACTTCACATTATCTGCTACATGCTAATTTTTTAAAACTGCCTTGACTAGTACTACTCATTATTACTAGTATTATTATTATTATTACTTATTATTACTTATTTTTCTACACTTATTGCACGTTTCTAGTCCTTTAGTTTTTTAGTTTATCCCTTTTTCTCATTATGTTTTTAATGTTGCAGCATGGCACCGAGACAAATTCCTAGTTTGTGTATTACATGAACAATGGCAATAAATCTGATTCTGATTCTGATTCTGATTCCCCCCCCCCACCATGATTTATGACATCTTTGGAAAGCTGAGTTCAATTTCTCTTGTCACACCCAGGCCTGATTACTGCCACACCTGTTCTCAATCAAGAAATCACTTAAATAGGACCTGCCTGACAAAGTGAAGTAGACCAAAAGATCCTCAAAAGCTAGACATCATCCAAAGAAATTCAGGAACAAATGAGAAACAAAGTAATTGAGATCTATCAGTCTGGAAAAGGTTATCAAGCTTTTTCTAAAGCTTTGGGACTCCAGCGAACAACAGTGAGAGCCATTATCCACAAATAGCGAAAACATGGAACAGTGGTGAACTTTCCCAGGAGTGGCCAGCCGACCAAAATTACCCCAAGCAAGCAACAATGACTCATCCAAGAGGTCACAAAAGACCCCACACCAACATCCAAAGAACTGCAGGCCTCATTTGCCTCAGTTAGGGTCAGTGTTCATGACTCCACCATAAGAAAGAGACTGGGCAAAAATGGCATGCATGGCAGAGTTCCAAGACAAAAACCACTGCTGAGCAAAAACAACATCAAGGCTTATCTCAGTTTTACCGGAAAACATCTTGATGATCCCCAAGACTGGGGAAAATATTCTGTGGACTGACGAGACAAAAGTTGAACTTTTTGGAAGGTGTGTGTCCCATTACATCTGACGTAAAAGTAACAGCATTTCAGAAAAGGAAGATCATTCCAACAGTAAAATATGGTGGTGGTAGTGTGATGGTCTGGGGCTGTGTTGCAGCTTCAGGATCCGGAAGACTTGCTGTGGTAAATGGAACCATGAATTCTGCTGTCTACCAAAAAATCCTGATGGAGAATGTCTGGCCATCTGTTTGTGACCTCAAGCTGAAGTGCACTTGGGTTCTGCACCAGGACAATGATCCAGAACACATCAGCAAGTCCACCTCTGAATGGCTTAAGGAAAACAAAATGAAGACTTTGGAGTGGCTCAGTCAAACTCCTGACCTGAATCTGATTGAGATGCTGTGGCATGACCTTAAAAAGGTGGTTCATTCTCGAAAACCCTCCAGTGTGGCTGAATTATAACAATTCTGCAAAGATGAATGAGCTAAAATTCCTCCACAGCGCTGTAAAAGACTCATTGCCAGTTATTGCAAACGCTTGATTGCAGTTGTTGCTGCTCAGGGTTGCCCAACCAGTTATTAGGTGTAGGGGGCAATCACTTTTTCACACAGGGCCATGTAGGTTTGGACTATTTTTCCCCTTAATAATAAACACCTTCATTTAAAAACTGCATTTTGTGTTTACTTGTGTTATCTTTGTCTAATATTTAAATTTGTTTGATGATCTGAAACATTTAAGTGTGACAGACATAACAAAAAGTGAGAAATCAGGAAGGGGGCAAACATTTTTTCACACCACTATATATACTTATTTACGTGGAAAATTATCTTTTAAATTGACAAACATCATATGTGCAACTCGTGGCAAAATTCAATAGGGATCAAAAGATAATTTTGCTCTTGCCATTCACTTCAATGAAGAATTTTAATGATTTAAGGTCCCATATGCAGAAGTCGAGGGGGCGTGACTTAGGCTCTCTATTAACTTCTCTATTATTAATAGAACTCCTTTCAAGTTGAGTGATACATATCCAGTGAAACATTGGAGTGCAATTATCATAGAATACAGTAACTCCTGGAATCCCTATTGTCCAATCAAATTGCTCCGTCGGAACTAACTGTTGTATAAATAATATTTTTTTAAAAATGCTCTCTATATTGAACTAAAAATATGTCACAAAATTAGTGTCCAACCATGGGTTAATAAATAAGCATTTCCATTTCCCAGACAATTAACAAGCACAACATACATACATCAAATCAGGTTATAGCATTAACTGTCTTAGAGAACGTATTGTGTATTCTGATATTAATCTGTCATATTTTAACTGTCATGTAGTCGTCACAGTGACCCAAACTTATATTTCAGTTTTCTGATGATGACTTCACTCTTCTCTTCTCTTCTCACCAAATCTATCTATCTATCTATCTATCTATCTATCTATCTATCTATCTATCTATCTATCTATCTAGCCTGTCAGCTTCAGTGTGCTTCCTTAGGTTTTACCAAACAAATGAGTTGTTAAAGTATTGCTTTCATCCTTCTTTGATCCCTGTAGACCAACAGCTGCACCAGCAGTCACCAGCGTGTCGGGCTCTTGATGTTTGCCGATGACGCTACCCTCACTGGGCTCATCTTTGATGGAGATGAGTCTGTCTACAGGTTGGTGCTTGACCACCTGCTGTTCTGTCGGAGTCTAAACACCTTAGAGCCCAATGCCTTAAATACAGAAGAGATGGTTGCGGACTTCATGAACAGCCCAGTCCCGCTCACCCTGGACACAAACTATTTGATTCTGTCACCCGACGTCACTAAAACAGCTTCGTCCCATCAGCTGCCAGCCTTATGAGCAGCCAGCTTGGACTCTCCCACTGACTCAGACCCCTCTTGAGTCAGCAAAAATGTATTAATCAAATGATGTCTTTTATTGTCTTTTTGCTTTTTTGTTGACTTTTACATTGTTGCATTTTGAAACCAACTGCTGCCTTGTTGTCTGTCTTTGTTGCTAATGCACCTACTTCCCAGAACAAATTCTTTGTCTTGTGCACACTTTACTTGGCAATAACCCCAATGTTTATTCAGATTCTGAGGGTAAATGGTCCAACTCACACCAAGACAGTGTTGATATTCCCATTTTTTTAAATTACCCACTTACTCTGATTCTCCATCCCTATGTGTCTGTAGCTCCTCGGCCACTTTTCTGGTCCCTTGGGGTTTGGGGACGGGGAGTGTGTGGAGAGGGATGCTAAGATGGTGCAGAGAGAGAGAGAGAGAGAGAGAGAGAGAGAGAGAGAGAAAGATAGTGTGTAGGAAATCTAGGACACATGAAATATTGAAATCCTTCTTGGGGACTCCTCATCATCAGCATATGTTGCTCTCCTCTCTGGTTCACTGTTTCTCTCATCACTTCCGCAGCTCCTCGTACTATTCCTCCCACTCACGGTGTCAGAGTTCTTCATTCAGAATCCTCTCATTCATTCATTTATTCACCCATTCATTGTATTGGAAGGCTGGGGATGAGTGCCTCACCTCAGCTTGCTCTCGCCTCTTACTTGAGCAAAGTGTTTTGTTTACAGAGTGGCATTATTCTCCTGAGATCTCTTTGGAACCATTAAGCATTTGGCCTATTTAGCGATACCACCCCCACACTGGCAAATACAATATAAGCCAGCATGCATTCTAACATCTGATACGCTTTGTATCTGTGCAAGAGATATAGAGATGTGTTTTTTTAAGAATTAAATGTGTTTGATGCATCATAATATTGCCCCCCCCCCACCAAAAAGGGAAGAAAAACAGTCCTTAGCCTCCAACTGACAATATTAAGCTGTGTCAGACACACATCTGATTTCCCCATTAGATTTCTCATTATTTGTTCTCCTCTAGCATAACCATTCTTGTCTCCAATTTTTTTTTTCTTTTTCACCCCTTATGCACACTGGCTTGTTATTTTCAGGTGGTTCCAAGAATGAAAGCTTCAAAGTACTGAAGCACCCACTTGGGAAATGAAGAAGAGACAAGAGAGAAAAGAGAGTTGAGAGCAAGAGATGGCCCATAAAGGTAAACTGGGCAAATGGCCAGGCATTTAAAGCCTTCATTTATAGGGAAATAGCTTCATCAAATAAACAGGTGTGCTGATGTAGAATCCCAACAAGCAACATATCAGGCCTGAGGGATTTATGTGCGGAGGCCAATCCACTTCAGGTGTCGTGTGACCTTCAGGGGTAATCGGACGCTCTGGTAAGCCGGGTGCATTTAGTTTCATTTGGCTGTAATTGGCTTAATAGGCAGTAGATATAGTGGACAGGAAGACTGTCGCTTCAAAACACATACTTATTCATTTTAAGCCTGTTGCCCTCCTTTCAACTGAGAGGGAATTTTCACATTATGGAGCAGGAATGGAAAGTGTTTAGTTGTTTGTTTGTTTATTTGTTTGGAACAAAAGGGAGGGTGGGGGGGGTGATTTTCTCTCCTGGGGCAGAGTAGTTTCCTAAACACATTTGGAGTGCTTTTTCTCAAGTGGCTCAACGACAATGTGTGTGTGTGTGTGTGTGTGTGTGTGCGCGCTGCAGCTCCATTTTGTTGATGATGCTGTCACTGCTGCTGGCATCTTGGATATGTCCCAGAATCTCTTCGGGCAAAAAGAAAGGCGACAATATATATCTTCTTGCATCACACACACGCGCTCACATCACCTCTAGCCTCCTCTCTCCTCGCTTCTCCCATGTGTGGCCTTGGTGGGTTGTCTGGTCCGTAGGAGGAACAGAGAGTGTGTAACTAAGCACATCCTGTCAGACAGTCATGCTATCTTCCCCTGGTCCAGACCTCGCCTTCCCTTCATGCTCCGTTTGCCAGTAATTCTCAGGGGGTTGGTGTACTGAATAAGAGGCCCTGCAGTAAGAGAGGCGGCAGTGTTACATTACGGTTACACAAATTGACTAATTCTGATCCGTTCACAAGGTGAAGTTCTGTTAATAAGGGCATTGCTTATTTTCATATGCAGAGTGATATAAAAAACCAGTGTAATTGTAGCTCAAAAGATTATTTAAGCATAATAAAGAAATCCTTATAATCTGTTATGGTATTCTGACATTTTTATAAATTCTGTATACTATGACAATGCTAAAGAAAACAAGAGCGTACAATACCCCCCACCTCTATTTCGTTTGAAGATCCCAATATGTCACTGAAGAAAAGCAGTTTTCAACTTTTCCATATAATTACTGAGGCAGAACCAAATAATGATCACCTGCAGTCTTCTTCAGAAGTGTCTGAAGAAGACTGCAGGTGTCAGTTGAAACATATAAAAGTAAAAACAATACATCTACCTTTTTGTCTGACAGAAAAAGAAACAGTAAATTAATTATTGGAAAAGAAGACAAAATGAACGTACTTGAGTATTAGGCCAGGAGAGTTTGCTGGCCAATCAAGCACAGTGATACCATGGTCATTAAACCAGGTTTTGGTACTTTTGGCAGTGTGGGCAGGTGCCAAGTCCTGCTGGAAAATGAAATCAGCATCTCCATAAAGCTTGTCAGCAAGGGTAAGCATGAAGTGTCCTAAAATTTCCTGGTAGATGGCTGCGCTGACCTTGGACACTGTGAACCAACACCTGCAGATGACATGGCTCCTCAAATCAGGTGCCAAGTTCTGTCATGTGGAAATCAAGGTCCCAGAGTCTGGAGGAAGAATGGTGAGAAACAGAATCAAAGTTGCTTGAGGTCTAGTGTGAAGTTTCTACAGTCAATTCAGTTTCTACAGTTTGAGGAGCCATCCCATATGCTGGTGTTGGTCTACTGTGTTTTATCAAGTCTAAAGTCAGTGCAGCTGTCTACCGGGAAATTTTTAGAGCACTTCATACTTCCCTCTGCTGACAAGCTTTATGGAGATGCTTCATTTTCCAGCAGAATCTGGTACCTGCCGATGCTGCCAAAAGTACCAAAACCTGGTGTAATGACTGTGATGTCACTGTGCTTGATTGGCCAGCAAACTCTCCTGGCCTAAACCCAATAGAGATTGTATGGGGTATGTCAACAAGAAGATGAGAAACACCAGACCCAACAATGCAGATGAGCTGAAGGCCACTATCAAAGCAACCTGGGCTTCCATAACACTTCAGCAGTACCACAGACTGATCACCTTCATCCCACACCACACTGATGCAGTAATACATGCAAAAGGAGCCCCGACCAAGTATTGAGTGTGTACATGGACATACTTTTCAGTCAGCCAACATTTCGATTAAAAATAATTTAAAAAATTGATCTTATGTAATATTCTAATTTTTTGAGAAACTGCATTTTGGGTTTTCATTAGCTCTAAGCCATAATCATCAAAATTAAATGAAAGAAACAATTGAAATACATCACTGTGTGTAATGAATCTATATAATATACATGTTTCACTTTTTGAATTGAATTACTGAAATAAATTAACTTTTCAATGATATAATGTATTGAGATGCACCTGTAATGTACTGACAATCAATCAGAGAATGCTTATGTCAAAGGTCCAACTCAGTGGGTCTCCTCTTGCTTTACACAGTGATGCACTGGTCTGTGGTGTTATTACTGCAGTCAGATGTTGTCATGTGACAATGTGCATGATTACAGAGCAGGGTGTTACAGCTACAAAGGGTCCTGTTTAAAGCAAGCCCCAATTTCCCCCCTTTTTAGTGCCTAAAATCTAATAGTGTTTAAGAAGAAAACAACACAGAGCATCCTCCTGCATGGGAGAAGATTATAGCTACCCTACCTCCTGAAAAAGGTTTCCTGGCCTGCTTAAATGTAGATGTAGCAGTTAGTTGCTAATATTAATGGATATGGCTGTGACCAAAAGGCAATATATTACACTTTTGGATTTGCCAAAATATAATTCACCTGGACTGAGAATGCAGTGGGATGTCCTTACTCCATGGTGGGCATGTTGGTGAGCTAGATGAAAGTTAGTGATCCTGTTACAATCCAGCTATGGCCTGAATAATGATCTTGAAAGTGGGAAAGAGAATATATTGAGATTGCATACATTATTTATAGATGCACAACAGTCCTAAATTAAGTTGGGTACAAAGATGGGGATCTGAAGTCTAAAAGCTATCCTGCCTGTGAAAGAGCTTTTAGTGGATCGGAAGACGCCTGATGGTGGCTGTGGATAAGAACATCCAGGATGATGAGATGAGGACACTGTGGGTCGATTCAAAAGGCAGCATGACAGAATGGCAATGAGTTTTAGACAATGGGGATCAGAAGATGAGGAAGTTGAGAGCAGAGAGAGGTTGACAGCGTGGGAAAGTGAATGTGGCATAAAGAACAGAGCTGGAGCAGTGGCCCAATCAAAGAGGATTTTTATTCTTAAACTCATGTAAAAGTTGTTTCAGATATATACTGAGGCCTGAAAAGAAACGTTTGAATAATGCTTGCGAACATGTCCAGTAATGCAGTTGTTGTTTCACAGATAATTGCGTCATATATGCTCATTTCTTTGAAATGATGTCAGTGATATATCCTGCAGCTGGCCTCTAAATCCAAACTCACACATTTGCATGCATACACTAAACTCCCATCTAAAAGTACTGGAACAGTGATACAAGTTTTGTTATTTTAGCTGTTTACCAAAACATATTCAAGAAACAGTTATATGACCAATATGGGCTTAAAGCTTTAATTTGAAGGAAATCAAATCCAAATTGAAGGTACGGTTTAGGAATTGTAACCATTTTTATCCAGTCTCCACATTTCAAGGGCTCAAAACTAATTGAACAAATAAGCATTATCACAAATAAATTGTTCATTTTTATTAATACTTTGTTGAGAATCCTTTGCAAGCAATGACTGCCTGAAGTTTGGAACCCATGGACATCACCAAACACTGGGTTGTCGCCTTTGTCCTTTGCAAGGCCTTTACTGCAGCTGTTGCTTGTTTGTGGGTCTTTCTTCCTTAAATGCATGCCTGAAATGTATGCTCAATCAGGTTGAGATCTGGTGACTGACTCAGGCATTGCTGAATATTCCACTTCTTCACCATAAAAAAATCTTGGGTTACAGTATGTTTTGGGTCACTGTCGATCTGTGCTGGAAAGCCCTGTCCAATCAACTTCGCTGCATTTGGCTGAATCTGAGCAGACAGTATATCAGGATCAGAATCAGAATCAGAAAGAACTTTATTGCCAAGCACATTTAGATCCCTATACACTTCAGAATTCATTTGCTGCTTCTATCACATCATCAATAAACACTAGTGACTCAGAGCCACTGGAAGCCATGCATGCCCATGCCATCACACTGCCTCCACTATGTTTTATAGAAGGTGTGGTGTGCTTTGGATCATGAGCCGTTCCAAGCCTTCTCCATACTTTCTTCTTCCCATCATTCTTGTACAGGTTGAGCTTGGTTTCATCTGTCCAAAGAATGCTGTTCCAGAACTGGGCTGGCTTCTTTAAATGTTTTTTTTTTTTTTTTTTTTTGCAAAGTCTAATCCGGCCTTTCTATTTTTGAGACTGATTAATGATTTGCACCTTGTGGTGAACCTTCTATATTTGCTCTTGTGAAGTCTTCTCTTTATGGTAAAATTAGATACTGATACACTTACTTCCTGGAGAGTGTTCTTCACTTTGGTGGAGGTTGTGAAGGTCTTCTTCTTCACCATGGAAAGGATCCTGCGATTACCAGCACTGTTGCCTTCTGTGGATGCCCAGATGTTTTTGAGTTTGCAAACTCACCAGTGCGCTCTTTATTTCTCAGAATGTACCAAACTGTTGATTTGGCCACCCCTAACATTTTTGCTATCTCTCTGATGGAGTTCTTCTTTTTTTCAGCCTTAGGATGGTCTGTTTCACTTCCATTGAGAGCTCCTTTGACCACATGTTGTGGGTTCACAGCAACAGCTTACAAATGCAAATGCCAGACCTGGAATCAACTCCAGACGTTGTATGTCCTTGGCTGATCATGGATTAATGACGGAATTATCCAGTTAATTTTGAGCCCCTGAAATGAGGAATTTTTGTTTAAAAATGGTTGCAATTCCTAAACTGTTCCTTCAGTTTGGATGAGAATATCCTCCAATTAAAGTTGAGAGTTTGTGCTTTAAGCACATATTGGTTATATAACTGTATCTTGAATATATTTTGGTAAACAGCTAAGATAACAAAATTTGTGTCACTATTCCAATATTTTTAGAGGGGAGTGTATCTAATAACAGCAGTGGTTCCTTTACCTCTGAGTGGCTCGGTTTGCATTCACTGAGTCACGCTCACTCACTCACTCACACACACACACACACTGACCTAACTGTATCTGTGCAGTTCACTCATCATTAGCAGAATTACTCATTACCCAAGGGCATAAGGGCTACAGTACTTGATGTAACAGAGGTTTCAGTGTCACAGTGACTAACTAATGATGACGGTGTCACAGTACATGATCAGACACATATTTACATTAAGTCCCACAAGGAAATGAATGTCCAGGGAGGATTCACTCACCAGCAGGAACAATGTGCTTCTTAATGTCCATATCATTATGAGCATGTGCTTTAATGAATCACTGACAGACAACAAAGCACATGGCATCATATAGAAAAGTATTTATCAATGCAGGAAAACAGACATCTGCTTTCCCAGACATGTATGCAATCTTCAGTGTGTCATGAGATGTGGTAATTACTGGGGAACATTAGACTGCTTCATTTCATGTTTTCATTTGCAGGCTGATTCTAATAGAAGCTTTTTTAAAACTGCCTTGACTAGTACTACTCATTATTACTAGTATTATTATTATTATTACTTATTATTACTTATTTTTCTACACTTATTGCACGTTTCTAGTCCTTTAGTTTTTTAGTTTATCCCTTTTTCTCATTATGTTTTTAATGTTGCAGCATGGCACCGAGACAAATTCCTAGTTTGTGTATCACATGAACAATGGCAATAAACCTGATTCTGATTCTGATTCTGATTCTGATTTTTGAGTCCATACTCTAATGGAGTACATACATGGATGGGGCTATAGACATTGGGGGAATACACTGCCAAAAAACCAAGATGTGTCTAATATGCACCAATGTAACCTGGCCATACACAACTGGTAAGAACACCTAGACAGAAGGAATACTAACGTGCGATTACATATCCCATCTGGCCTACATAACATGGGATGCCCTTAAACAAATTGGAAAATGTGGCAGGCTTTTTCTTCCTCTACGTAGGCAGTTCACTGTGGAAGAATGCTGACTGCATGTGGGTGATCTGTATCTTTCTCCTTGGCATTTTCGAGGTGGTTGGAGGAAAGCTTAAAAAGACACAAAGTGAGCACCACTTCAAATTAAAGAAACTCTTCGACCTGCCCCCACATATTTTCACACTCACAAAACCCATGCAGAGATGCAGAAATGATGCAATGCTGTCTGAGAGTGAGGCCTTAGAGTGGAAAAAAAAACAAGTTTCTACTGCAGTAAACAGGGAGATTATTGTGTTCAGTATTCAAAATATAACAATTACAGAATACACCGAACCTTCGCTTTTTCTTCTTCTACTCACCGTTTATTCTATTTATTTAATATATAGCATACTGTATACATTTTTTTCTTCAGTGTAGTCATACCATTGTGCGGTGCATCAGTCGACAATTCTCCACAGCAATAAAGAAAGAAGGCAGTGACTAACACTGAGAATATTCAGAGAGAATAATAAAGGGGATGAGAGAATCACAGCAGGATAATGGCCATCTCCACTGAAATTGAAAGTTCTTCCTTAACTCATCCTTTACAGTCTGCTTGTCCAAGCCATCTAATATCAGTAAGGCAAACAGGCCTCAGTCATGCAGCAAAGTGAAAGTCAATATATTCTTGAATGAATTTGTGGGAGATGCCTAGGGCCTATAAAAATAATGGAGTGTGTAACATTATCCTCAGTACCACAAATGGATACCGCCTTAAGGGGAAAATATCTAGCATAAGACAGCTCCACTCATCAATGCGCAGCAGGGAATGCAGGGGAGCGAGGGTGTGATGTGATTGCTTACCTCTGTCAGGAGAATCACAACCAAATATAGAATATTACAAAGCTTTGCCTAATTGCAATTCTCTCCAGTATAAGCCCCCCTCATGTAGCATGGATGCTGCAAATGCGTTTCTGTGCATGTGTGTTAGTTTTGGTTCGTGTTTATTTGTGCATGTCTTAAAATATAGTTTTTCTTCTCTTCCCATGAACCCATGCTCACACGGTTCCCTCTATTTGCATGTATTATGACTGCTCAAACAAAGGAGCTTCAGTGCTTATCTCCTAAGATAGAACAGAGGAACCGTGCGTGGTGTTTGAAGTGCTGCTTTAAAACTGAATGTGATCGCCTACAATTTATATGTATGAGTTGGGTGCAGCCCATGGAACACTTGTCTTTCCAAACAGTGTGCCCAAATGGAAATAGATGAATCGACAAATATGTAAAAAGAGTGATATAAAATGGGGTCAAAGGAATTTTGATGGCTGCCAGCTTAAAAAAAGTCTGTGAAATACCATGCACACATTTTAGAGACATGCCTGACTTCCATGTACATTACAGCATGCTGTCAAACCTTGCCTCTTGAGTTGGGTTGTCTTTTAGAGTCATCATCCAAAGCCAAGGACAACAGAGCTGTCGACGAGAGAAGTTCAGTCACACACTGTCAGTGGCACAAGGACACCCTGTGTCTTTATCAGTCTTATTTTAACAGAGTTTACTTTCTTTCCTCAGTGATTTTGTTGATGTACATTTCTGGTTCACCTTTCTTGAAACTGTCATGTTTGCCCCTTCGAGGCGGAGAGAACAAACCCAGGTGCTGAACTGCGAGCTCATGAAGTTTATTAACGAAAATAGCAAACATAAAATCCAACAAGATGCTCAAGATAACTAGGTAACAAAGAAGGAAAACATACATGGGTTGGATGCCAGAGCAAAAACAGGGCTCTGACGTGGATTAGAGAGACTGGGAATCAGCCTGGAGAGACGTGGCTGCAACAATGTAAATGTCCAGCAGTTTCCCTTAAATAGGGATGGAACCCATTACCCAATGATTCACAGGTGTGGACAATTTGAGTGAGCAAAAGAAAAGGGAAGAGATAATTAGGTCAGCTGGAGGAGATGAGGAAGCTGACAGCTGACAGGCCACGCCCCGCAGAGAAAAACTCATGAGGCCATTGACAGCTGTCAACCCTGAGAGAAAGAAAAAAAGGAAACAGCAAAATACAAATATGTGACAAGTAATCCCCAAACATGTGAGTAACAAAACAATGAATGTAAACAGAAAAATAAACCAAACAACAGATGATGCAGAATATGTGAAAACCAACCACAGATAAAATAACAAGAATAGGACTCTAAAGTACAACATTATACAAATAAATAAATAAAGGAGCACGATGCAATTCCCCCTGTGCTCAGATGCAACAGAGCCCCCCCCCCCCGACACCCAGGGGTAGCATCAAAAGAAAATAAACCCACCCTGGGTGGGAGGAGGGGGCTTAGGCACGGAGGGACCGAACCAACCCAAATGAATAATGCATGGTCCCGCTCAGTGTCCACACTAGTCAACATTAACAGTAGGCCCCCTCTCAAGGGGTGGACCCCATAATAACCCCAAAAGACCCCCCCCCCCCCCCCCCAGCAGGACCACAATGATCTACCCAGGGTGGGTGGTGGTGGGAACAGGCCAGGAGGGAACAAAACAAGCCCAGTACAGGACCCACAACAGTCACTAAGAATGAATTCGGCCCCCCGAAATCAAGGAGCTGGAAAGTTCAGGGGGGCGACCAAAGTCCCAGGCCTGGCGGATGGCAAGGTGGTCCAAGTCGGGTGGTCTACTGGAAATCATGGGCCACCCAACCCTATGGCTCAGTCAGTCAGGTGGCCGCCCAGAGTTCTTAAGCCACCTGAGTAGGAGAGGTGGCCCGGGAGGCGGCTCCCCCACTGGGAGACCCAGCGAAGGAGGGGTGAAGGCCCGAAGGAGGGGACTCAAGTTGGCGTCTGGCTGAGGAAGAAGGGGGACCACGACGACGTCTGGCTGAGGAGGAAGGGGGACCATGACACCCTCAGTGGTCTTGGACTGGGGAATTGTAGCACCCTCGGTGGCTCTGGGCTGGAGCACTGCAGAACCCTCGGTGCAACATTAACAGTAGGGTATCGTAGTGAGAAGCGGATTCAAACCTGGGTAGCTCCAGAGACTGGGGCAGGTCTTAACCATCAGTGTGTGAATGTGTGTGTGAATGGGTGGATAGCAGGATCTGTAAAGACCTTTGGTCATCAAGAGATGAGAATAAAAGCGCTATATAAGTGAATGCCATTTACCATTTACCATTTAATCAACCCGACTGCATTGTCCAGAAAGCTGAAAACTGCCTCAGGAGCGAGGGTGGCTCGAGCCTTAGAGGCAAAATCAATGGCCTGCTCCGCCACAGTGCACTCCTTCGCGCTCAGACCAAAAACTCTAAAATCCATGATGAGCAAAAGAAAAAACAAAAAGATACACAAGCTCACAGCAGCTGGGTTCTTAACTGGTTGCGGCCAACTGCCATGTTTGCCCTTTCGGGGCGGAGAGAACAAACCCAGGTGCTGAACTGCGAGCTCATGAAGTTTATTAACGAAAATAACAAACATAAAATCCAACAAGATGCTCAAGATAACTAGGTAACAAAGAAGGAAAACTTACATGGGTTGGACACCAGAGCAAAAACAGGGCTCTGACGTGGATTAGAGAGACTAGGAATCAGCCTGGAGAGACGTGGCCGCAACAATGAAAATGTCCAACAGTTTTCCTTAAATAGGGATGGAACCCATTACCTAATGATTCACAGGTGTGGACAAAAATAAAAATAAACCGAACAACAGATTATGCAGAATATGTGAAAACCAACCACAGATAAAATAACAAGAATAGGACTCTAAAGTACATTATACAAATAAATAAATAAAGGAGCACGGTGCAATTCCCCCTGTGCTCAGATGCGACAGAAACTTTGAGTAAAAGTTTAGAGTAAAAGAGTAAAAGCAACAGAAAATTTGAGTAGTGATAATGTAGATGGAATGTTAACATTTTCAGTTCATTTGTAAAATCATCTCATGGTTGACCTCATGGTAGCATGTTATTTAAAAATCCAACAGGTCAAAACAGTAACCATAAAGCCAAGAAGTCTCTAAGAACGCTGCTCTTAGCTTTTGTAGAATACAAACAAATAGAGAGCCAAATTGTTTAATGTATCCTCAAAAACAAGGAGCAACAAATTAGTACCAATGAGTGATGACCAAAAATACCAAAGATAGGCTTGTTTCTCACGTGTATTTATTTAGCTGTCCAATGTTTTGACTGCGTTACTCATTTGGGGTTTCGACTTAGAAATGTCACATGTGATCTTGACTTTGAAGAAGAAAATGACATCACTGCCCAGAAATACAGTACCTAGGGACAATTTAAAGTCACCAATTAACCAAACATGCATGTCTTTGTTGTGGGAAGAAATCAGAGCCCCCGGAGTAAACCCACACAGCACAGGGAGAACATGCAAACTCTGCACAGAAAGGTTCCCACCACTGCCTGCCTGGGGATTTGAACCTGGAACCTTCCATTTGTGAGGCAACAGTGCTGACCACTGTAGCATTATGCTGCCAATTTAGCAATCTGGTCCTGGGTGAAGGGCCAGACCAAGAGCGGTCCAGTGGCTTCCTATGAAAAAAGTTACAACAAGGACCCAGTGTGGAGCCACATGGGTCCACCCTACAGCGGGCTCACCACCTGCAGGAGGGTTCATTGTGCTATGTGAACTGGGTGGCAGTCCGGGCTAGGGTGTGTCATTACGGTATCATTCATGATAATACTGGTATAAATTTTGATACCGGTGTAAAAATGGATATTGCGATATTTGTGGTCTGCTGAGTGACAACATCACACCATTATGCTGTCAATGGAAGTTTTGCGTTACCACAGAAATGGCAAAACAAACATGGCATGGGAAGCTGCCGCTCCAAAATCGGAGTGTCTGTTTCCAGTTGAGTGGCAATATTTAAGTTTTAAGGCTGTTTCAGACTGCTGCCATGTTAAAAAAATGGTGCATCAATATGGATCATCTGCCCCCATTGTTTCTGCACATCAACAACACTGCTGGAGCGGTGTTAGCATCCCACAATGTGCCGCTCAAAGTGTCTGTAGCTGTATTTTCATTCCATTTTGGCTGCTTCATCTTGATTTTATTCAATCACCTGAAGAGGAAAAAACCCATCCGTTCAGTGCGATGAGAGCCAAAAAGCCCCAGAAGAGCATCAGCAGTTACAATGCAGGTAAAGTGATTCAGCATAAAACCTGACATCTGTGTGCACTTAAGATGTAATGGTTTATATTATTTTCTTGTAATATTTGATACAGAACAAAAATATTTTAAACTAAATCTGAGCTGCTGTTTATGAACTGGAGAAATGAGTTTTTCTTTTGTTTTTCCTGAATGCTGAAAGTAAATAATGCTAGCCTGTGAAACTGTCCTTTTTTGCATAAATTTAAAAGAAAAAAAATGAATTCTGTAATTTTGTGAAAATATCGTTATCGTGAAAATTCACAGAAATATTGTGATATCATTTTTAAGCAATATTGCCCAACCCCGAGTCCAGGCTACTCCATTTGGATTGCTGCCCCTGTGACCTAGATGCCCAGTTAAGTGGTACAAGGTGATTTGTCTTCCTCTAGTCTTCTTTTTCCCCCACACTCTATTTTAATTCACTCGTTTCTGATTAGGTTAATCCATTCTCACCTTATACTAATACATTAAAGGGATATCATCATCTATATTACATTTATGTTTCTGCTCTGTATGTACTGAGGTGCTGATTTTTATTCTTTCTTGAGTCCTACTTCCACTTTACATCTTTATACACCTTCACATGGCCCAGTTTACATGAGAATGAAGTAGTAGTGAGCAGTGACTGTGAAGGGTGACGGGTGTAGAGGTCAACTAATCAGCCTTTATACTCCCCTCTGATACAAGCTACCTACCTCATCCTTATTAATTTATCAAGTCATTTTACTCCTCTTCCTCTCCATTAACATTGTAACAGCCTTGTACATTTTTTCAGTCTAAGAATATTCAGATTCCATTGCCTCTTTTCCATCTGCCCTCACCCACATTTCTCTGTTTCATTAACCCCTTGCCCTCCATCTGTTTTTTTTCATATACCGCCCTTCTCTTGTGAAGTCTCTAGCTATGTGTCGAACGACAGCAGAACACATTTTCCTGCAAACAACATGGCAAGGCACTAAGAGAAAATAGGGGGAAAAGAAGAAAGGAGATCAACCCCCCCACGGGGTGTCAGTGAGCAAGAGGCTCCCCCTCTGAGCTATGTTCTGGGGTCGCCTGTCACTGCACCAAATCTGGTGCCAGCACTCTCCCTCCATAAGCTGCAAAACTGTCTGTGCTCTGTCTGCCTTAGTGTCACAGAAAGAATTCCCACTAAGTCTTGTTTGCATTTACACACACACACACACACACACACACACACACACACACACACACACACACACACACACAAAAAAATCAAATGAGTTTTCCAACTTCTTTGGAGATAAAATTCAAAGGAATTAGATCAACCATTGAAAGCTTCGAGCTATGCATTAAAAAGGGGGATACATGTAAGGATTAAGGTAAAAATGGTGTGATTAAATCCTGCTGACTACATGAACTATATTTAATAGCTTTTCATGTATGCTCAGGAAGAGTCACGTCTATGAAAATGCAGGATCGCTTGGCAAAGAAGAAAGATTTTAAGACCAGAAGCTTTCTAATTTCTAATTATTAGAATTATTAGAGAAGCAGATGGATTAAGGATTGGGCCAGATCCACTGGGCAAGCACAAGTGAGCAACAGCAAGCCCAGAAAACTGGAGGAGCCATAATGACATTTTAACTATCTGCAAGTGTTATTAGGATTAGTTAAATGTGTATTACATAACTTTGGGTGTCTCTTATTAGAAGGTTAAATAAATATGAAATAGCAATTCTCACTTTATTAGATATACAGTGGATATAAAAAGTCTACACACCCCTGTTCAAATGCCAGGTTTTTGTGATGTAAAAAAATGAGACCAAGATAAATCATTTCAAAACTTTTTCCACCATTAATGTGACCTATAACCTGTACCACCCAACTGAAAAACAAACTGAAATTTTTTAAGGGGAAAAATAAAAAATAAAACACTAAAAATAACCTGGTTGCATAAATATGCACACCCTTAAACTAATACTTTGTCGCAGCACCTTTGTTTTTTATTACAGCATTCATTTGTTTTGGGTAGGAGTCTGTCAGTGTACTCCAAATCTGTCAGATTATGAAGGCATCTCCTGTGCACAGCCCTCTTGAGATCACCCCACAGATGTTCGATTAGATTTAGGTCTGGAATCTGGCTGGGCCATTTCAAAAGCTTAATCTTCTGGTGAAGCCACCCTTTTGTTGATTTGGATGTGTGCTTTGGGTCACTGTCATGCTGAAAGATGAAATTCCTCTTCATCTTCGGCTTTGTAGCAGAAGCCTGAAGGTTTTGTGCCAACACTGACTGGTGTTTGGAACTGTTCATAATTCCTTCCACCTTGACTAAGGCCCTAGTTCCAGCTGAAGAAAAACAGCCCCAAAGCATGATGGCACCACCACCATGCTTCACTGTAGGTATGGTGTTCTTTTGGTGATGAGCAGTGTTGTGTTTGCGCCAAATATACCTTTAGGAATTATGGTCAAAAAGTTCAACCTTGGTTTCATCGGACCATAACACATTTTCCCACATGCGTTTGGGAGATTTCAATTGTATTTTTGCAAAATGTAGCTGGGCTCGGATGTTTTTCTTTGTAAGATAAGGCTTCCATCTTGCCACCCTACCCCATAGCCCAGACATATGAAGAAGACGGGAGATTGTTGTCACATGTATTAAACAGCCTGTACTTGCCAGAAATTCCTACAGCTCCTTCAATGTTGCTGTCAGTCTCTTGGCAGTCTCCCTGACCAGTTTTCTTCTCGTCTTTTCATCAATTTTTGAGAGACGTCCAGCTCTTGGTAATGTCACTGTTTTGCCATATTTTCTCCACTCGATGATGACAGTCTTCACTGTGTTCCATAGTATATTTAATGCCTTGGAAATTCTTTTGTACCCTTCTCCTGACTGATACCTTTGAACAATGAGATCCCTCTGATGCTTTGGAAGCTCTCTGCGGACCATAGTTTGTACTGTAAGATGTGACTATAAAAATGTCAGGAAAAGCCTACTAGAACAGCTGAACTTTATTTGGGGTTAATCAGAGGCACTTTAAATGGTGGGAGGTGTGTGCTGACTCCCATTTAACATGAGTTTGAAGGTGATTAGGTGATTGGTTAATTTGAACACAGCCACATCCCCAGTTATAACAGCGTGTGCATATTTATGCAACCAGGTTATTTTAAGTTTTTTATTTTTTACCCCCCCCCCCCTCCCATCCCGAGGCGCTGTAAGGAAAGGCAGCCATATCAGCAGCAGCTCTCTTGTGTCTTTGTGTTTTTATTTGCTTAATCTTGTATATAGTGTGTCTCTTTTCATCAGTGTTCGGTAGAAAGACTCGGATTAATGACTTGACCAAGTTTCTTCAATTTTAGCCCTGGTCTTTCTCTTATTTTTTTTCCTTCCTCAGGGCAATGGAGAACAATAGAAGTGGGGGCAAATGCATTGTTTACACATGTGACCAGGTGATCGTGCTGAGGAGGCCAGTGTTGCTGCCTGGAGCAAAGCCCCTCATCCTGAATGAGCTCAAGAGGAGACGCCGCAGGCGAAGGGCTGGAGCCAAAGTGAGGATGAAGAGGAGGAAGCATAAGCTGGCTTTACCGATGTTCATCACGGGTAATGTGAGGTTGCTGGGAAACAAGGCGGATGAGCTCACAATGCTGGTAAGGGCACAAAGGGAATATCATGAGTGTAGTATGATGTGTTTTACAGAGACGTGGTTACACTCACAGACTCCAGATATAAACGTAGCGATACCTGGCTTTAAAACTATCCGGTGGGACAGGGACGTCATAAGTAGTGGGAAATAGAGGGGAGGAGGATTGGCAATTCTCGTGAATGAAATGTGGTGTAATCCTGGACACATTTTTGTGAAGGAATGGCACTGCATCCCGAACACTGAACTGTTGACTGTGAGTGTGCAACCCTATTATATGCCACGAGAGTTCACATGTGCCATTGTAATTATCATTTACATCCCTCCATCGGCTGATGCAGCGGTGGCCTGTGATGTCATCAGCTCCACTACTGCCACATTACTGGAGAAGTACCCTGATGCATTTATGGCCATCATGGGTGATTTTAACCATTTCTCACTGGGAAAAACATGACCAAACTTCCATCAGTTTGTTGAATGTCCCACCAGAGAAAATAAAACACTGGATCTACTGTATGCCAACGCAAGATATGTATATAGTGCCACAGCTCTACCCCCCACTGGCAAATCAGATCACAGCATGGTCCTGTTATCACCCAAGTACACTCCCCTTGTGCAAAGGGAGCCTGCTTATACAGGAACTGTGAGGAGGTGGACACAGGAGGCTGCTGATGCACTACAGGACTGCTTCAAGACGATGGACTGGGGCATACTCTTTGAACCACATGGGGTGGACATAGACAATATGACTGACTGCATCACAGAATACATCAGACTCTGTGAAAACACAGCCATGCCAACTCAGACCGTACACTGTTTCCCCAAAAACAAACCATGGATCACCAGTGACCTGAAAGCACTTCTGAACAAGAGAAGAGAGCTTTTAAGTCTGGAGACAGGGAGGAACTGAGGAGAGTGCAGCGTGAACTGAGAGCGATGCAGAAGAGGTGTAAAGATGATTACAGGAGGAAGTTGGAGGATAAACTCCAGAAAAATAATACTAAGGATGTCTGGGCGGGAATGAAACAAATCACTGGGTGTAAGGGGAGAGACAGACAGACATCAGGGAGCCTTGAGAGAGCTGATGAGCTGAATCTGTTTTTCAATAGGTTCACCTCACTGTCTGGCACACCCACAACACAGCCAGACCCCAACACACCCCTCCCCCCACCCTTCTGTGCAGCACCTCTCTCTATCTTCCCCCTCACCCCCTCCCCCTCTTCTTGAGACACCAGCACCAGCCCCCCTCACATCACTGTGACTACAGAGCAGGTTAAGAAACAGCTGGACAGACTCCATCAGCGGAAGGCTGTGGGCCCTGATGGCATCTCCGCCAGGATCTTGAGGACCTGTGCTAACCAGCTAGCTCCAGTACGGAAACACCTGTACAACCTGAGCCTGAGTCTGGAGAGATTACCGGTGGTGTGGAAGACATCCTGCCTGGTTCCTGTCCCTATGAAGCTGTCTCCATCTGACCTGAATGACTATTGACCAGATGCCCTCACATCCCATGTGATGAAGGCCCTGGAGAGACTGATCTTAGCCCACCTGAGGCTGCAGGTGAAGACGTGGCTGGACCCTCTGCAGTTTGCATATCAGCTCCATTTAGGAGTTGACGATACTGTCATCTACCTGCTGCAATGAGCCCATCTGCACCTGGATGGCGGAGGAGACACTGTGAGAATCACATTCTTTGATTTCTCCAGTGCCTTTAACGCCATCCAGCCACTGCTGCTGGGTGAGAAGCTGTGGGTGATGGGGGTCAACAGCGCTGTGATCTCCTGGATTACTGACTACCTGACAGGCAGGCCACAGTTTGTCCGGCTGGGCAGTGTCTTGTCTGATGTGGTGGTTAGTGATATGGGGGCTTCTCAGGGAACTATGCTTTCTCCTTTTCTCTTCACCTTATACACCACTGAATTTCAGTACAACACTGAGTCATGTTACCTGGAGAAATTCTCTGACCACTCAGCTGTTGTTGGATGTAGAAGAGGGGGAGAGGAGGGGGAGTACAGGGCACTGGTAGACAGATTTGTAGAGTGGACTGAGTAGTTGAGGACTACAAATACCTGGGTGTCATGATCAGCAACGAACTGGACTGGAAATCCAACACCAATGCTGCGTACAAGAAGGGGATGAGCAGACTCTACTTCCCGAGGAAGCTTGGATCCTTCAACATGCGTAACAGGATGCTGGAGCTTTTCTACCAGGCAGTTGTCACCAGCGCCATCTTCTTTGCTACTGTCTGTTGGGGTAGCACTATCAGAGCCAGCGACACCAATAGACTTAATAAGATTATTAAAAGGGCTGGCTCTGTAATTGGTCTCAGGCCGGAGACTTTTGAGACTGTGGTGAAGAGGAGGACACTAAACAAATGCGGTCCATCATAGACAATCCTGATCACCCCCTCCACCACACACTGGACAGACAGCGGCGCACTTTGTACATCAAACTGCTACAGCTTTGCTATCGAACGGTCAGGTACAGAAAATCTTTCCTGCCACACACCATTTCACTGTACAATAACTCACTCTGATGTTGTATTTCACCCTGCACCTGATAGTCCTGCATTGTACAGCGGGTATGATTCATGTAGCGAAATGGGTACATGAACCCATCTGTTCATCTATGATGTATATAAGGTATTTAGCAGTTTTACTTTCCATGGGTAATCCCTTTGTCTTTTATGCTGTGTGTGTTTCTGTCGTTTTGGTTGTCTACTGTCATGCTGCTGTTATACTGTAATTTGCCAGTTTGGGATCAATAAAGTACATCTATCTATCTATCTATCTATCTATCTATCTATCTATCTATCTATCTATCTACAGTGATGTGAAAAAGTGTTTGCCCCCTTCCTGATTTCTCATTTTTTTTGTATGTCACAATTAAATGTTTCAGATCATCAAGAAAATTTAAATATTAGACAAAGATAACAAGTAAACACAAAATGCAGTTTTTAAATGAAGGTGTTTATTATGAAGGGAAACAAAATCCAAACCTACATGGCCCTGTGTGAAAAAGTGCCCCCGAAACCTAATAATTGGTTGGGCCACCCTTAGCAGCAACAACTGCAAACAAGCATTTGCGAAAATTGGCAATGAGTCTTTAACAGCGCTGTGTAGGAATTTTGGCCCATTCATAAGATAAGATAAGATAAGATAAGATAAGCCTTTATTAGTCCCACAACGGGGAAATTCCAGGATTGCAACAGCACAGGGATAGCAACACTCAGAGCAACAATCAGAAGGCAAGAAAAAAAAAAAAACAAAAAAAAAAAACAAGCAAGCAAGAGCAGCTAATATACATATGTACATATTACTATAAAATATATATATACACACACACACACAGACACACAGTGCAGAGCATTGTAGCTGGATGGAATAAATATATGAACACACAGTGCAGAGCATTGTAGCTAGATGGAATAAATATGTAAATATATAAACACCCACAGTACGGAGCATTGCAGCTAGGTGGAATAAATATGCAAGTATATAAACACACACAGTGCGGAGCAATGTAGCTAGATGGAATAATATGTAGATATATAAAAACAGTGCGGAGCATTGTAGCTAGATGGAATAAATATATAGATATATAAATATAAACACACCCAGTGCTGAGCATTGTAGCTAGATGGAATAAATATGTAAATATATAAACACACACAGTGCAGAGCATTGTTGCTAGGTGGGATGAAACAGCATAACCGTCTATTTAGTTATCCTACATGGTATGATTATGTGCCCATACATATTCTCACCCTCCATAGCGACCGGTATGTTCCTAGTTGTATGCCGGAGAGGACCATTGTGTAAGTCTATTGCATCTTTTGCATTCAAAAAAACTATTAGTTTGTTACGTCTTTTTGCTATCTCTGCGAGCAGCCCTGCTTAGGTTGTACAGTCTGACAGCCGTTGGTAGGAAGGACCTGCGAAACCTCTCGGTTGTGCACCTGGGATGATGTAGTCTGCTGCTAAATGAGCTCCTCAGTGCATCCAGTATGTCCTGCATAGGGTGGAACTCGGACTCCAGCAGAGATGACAGTTTAGCCACCGTCCTTCTCTCTCCTATCTCCTCCATCGGATCAAGGCGCTGCCCCAGGACAGAGCTAGCTTTCTTAATCAGTTTGTTCAGTCTCTTCCTATCGGCTGCAGTAATGCCACTGCCCCAGCAGACCACTCCAAAAGTGATGGCTGATGCCACCACCGTGTCATAGAATGACTTCAGCAGCGCCCCTTGTACACCAAAAGACCTGAGTCTCCTCAGCAGGAACAGCCTGCGCTGTCCCTTCTTGTAGAGTGCGTCAGTATTGTGTGACCAGTCTAGTTTATTGTTCAGATGAATACCCAGGTACTTATAGGATGTCACCATCTCGATGTCTGTTCCCTGTATATTTACTGGTGCTGTGAGGGGGTGCCCATGCCTGCGGCAGATCATGCCTGCGGCATCTTTCCAGAATTGTTGTAATTCAGCCATGTTGGAGGGTTCTTGAGCATGAACCGCCTTTTTAAGGTCATGCCACAGCATCTTAATTGGATTCAAGTCAGGACTTTGACCGAGCCACTCCAAAGTCTTCATTTTGTTTTTCTTAAGCCATTCAGAGGTGGACTTGCTGGTGTTTTTTGGATCATTGTCCTGCTGCAGAACCCAAGTGTGCTTCAGCTTGAGGTCACAAACAGATGGCCAGACATTCTCCTTCAGGACTTTTTGGTAGACAGCAGAATTCATGGTTCCATTTACCACAGCAAGTCTTCCGGGTGCTGAAGCAGCAAAACAGCCTCAGACCATCACACTTCCATCACCATATTTTACTGTTGGTATGAAGTTCCTTTTTTTTTTTTTTTTTTTTTTTTTTTGTTACTTATTTGTACCCGTAGGTAGATTTGGTTTGCAGTCTGGTGACAAGCCACCGGCTGCCGGTCGCTGCGTGCGCGAGCGCCCTAAACCTACATGTTTTTGGTATGCGGGAGGAAACCGGAGAAATCCCGGAGTAAACCCACGCAACACGGGGAGAACATGCAAACTCCACACAGCTCACTGTTGGTCGGGGGCTGGGATCGAACCCACGATCTCATGATCCCCGCGATCCCCCGGCCGAGGGTAAACTGTACTGCCACAGTGCTAAACCACTGCGCCACCGTGCAGCCAAGAAGTTCTTTTTTTGAAATGCTGTGTTACTTTTATGCCAGATGTAATGGGACACACACCTTTCAAAAAGTTCAACTTTTGTCTCGTCCGTACACAGAGTATTTTCCCAAAAGGTTTGGGGATTATCAAGGGGTTTTCTGGCAAAACTGAGACGAGCCTTGATGTTCTTTTTGCTCAGCAGTGGTTTTCGTCTTGGAACTTTTCCATGCAGGCCATTTTTGCCCAGTCTCTTTCGTATGGTGGAGTCTAGAGTGAGGCCTGCAGTTCTTTGGATCTTGTTGTGGGGTTTTTTGTGACCTCTTGGATGAGTCATTGCTGCACTCTTGGGGTAATTTTGGTTGACCAGTCACTCCTGGGAAGTTTCACCACTGTTCCTAGTTTTCGCCATTGATAGATAATGGCTCTCACTGTGGTTCGCTGGCGTCCCAAAGCTTTAGAAATGGCTTTATTGTAGCCGCACATGGAGATACATAATGAGTAGCATCTTAGATTAGAACAAAGAGCAGAGTTTTCCTTGGAGATAACAGGAAGTTGTGAAAGATGAACACAGTGTGATCTTTTGTGTGTCAGAGACTGCTAGGAGGATCCTTTGTGTATCAGAGACTGCGAGGGGGATGTTAAAGGATTAAGGAAGTGAATGCAATGTGACCTTTGATGTGAATGTGATGTGACCTTTGATATGTAGAAGCGGCTGTAGAAAGATCTGAGTATTTAAAAGAGTTTTGTCTGAGATGTCCTCTTTCTACTATGCTTATGTGCAAGATGTGTAATAAACTGCCTGAGACAAATCTGCCTCGTCATTTACACACTCCACATTATAACCTTTTCTAGACTGATAGATTTCAATTACTTTGTTTCTCATTTGTTCCTGAATTTCTTTGGATCGCAGCATAATGTCGAGCTTTTGGGGATCTTTTGGTGTACTTCACTTTGTCAGGCAGATCCTATTTAAGTGATTTCGTGATTAAGAACAGTTGTGGCAGTAATCAGGCTTGGGTGTGGCTGGAGAAATTGAACTCAACTTTCCAAAGATGTGATAAACCACGGTTAATTGATGTTTTAACATGGGGGGGGGGGGGCAATCCCTTTTTCACACAGGGCCATGTAAGTTTGGATTTTTTTTTTACCCTTAATAATAAACACCTTCATTTAAAATCTGCATTTTGTGTTTACTTGTGTTATCTTTGTCTAATATTTAAATTTGTTTGATGATCTGAAACATTTAAGTGTGACATACAAAAAAGTCATTACCCAAAGCTCGTGACCATAGGTGAGAGCCTATGGTCACGAGCTATGGGTAATGACCGAAAGAACGAGATCGCGGATACAAGCGGCTGAAATGAGCTTTCTCCGTAGGATTGCTGGACTCACCCTCAGAGATAGGGTGAGGAGCTCAGTCATCCGGGAGAGGCTCAGAGTAGAACCGCTGCTCCTCCACATTGAAAGGAGTCAGTTGAGGTGGTATGGGCATCTGATTAGGATGCCTCCTGGACGCCTCCCACTTGAGGTGTTTCAGGCACGTCCCACTGGGAGGAGACCCCGGGGCAGACCTAGGACTCGGTGGAGAGACTATGTCTCCCAGCTAGTCTGGGAACGCCTTGGTATCCCCTCTGAAGAGCTGGAGCAGGTGGCTGGGGAGAGGGAAGTCTGGGCTTCTCTGCTTGAACTGCTGCCTCCGCGACCCGGACCTCCGGAAAAGCGGTAGAAGATGGATGGATGGATGGATGGATGGATGGATGGATACAAAAAAGTGAGAAATCAGGAAGGGGGCAAACACTTTTTCACACCACTGTATCTATCTATCTATCTATCTATCTATCTATCTATCTATCTATCTATCTATCTACAGTCGTGAAAAAAAAATGGACACCCCTTTAAATATTTAGTTCTTTATTGAGAAATGTTCAAATATCTACAATATGTCTAACCTTGTTTTTGTTTTTATTTGCATTTTTTTTTACATTTATTTCAGCCATTGTAAGTGGGAATGAATGTGGGGGTGTCCTAATAGAGAAAAAATGAGGGGTGTCCTAATTTATTTTGCACTATTTGTTTAGAATTACATTTTACAGAAAATTTGAAAAAAGTCTTTAATTCATTTAGTTGTTATGTTGTATTATCTGAATCTCCCAGTATTTTTAACATTGATATTAAATATCCATATGTCCAAATATGTTAAAACACACACACACACACACACACACACACACACACACACACACAGAGGCTTATACAGAGTGTCCTAATTTTTTTCAGATGACTATCTATCTATCTATCTATCTATCAAAAGATTTCAGTTTGTTTTTCAGTTGGGTTGTACAGATTATAGGTCACATTAATGGTGGAAAACATTTTGAATTGATTTATCTTGGTCTCATTTTTTTACATCAAAAAAAAAAAAACGTGCATGAGTGCTGCCGGCACTGGGAAGCTACAGTTCACTGAAGGAACCATGAATGCCAACATGTACTGTGACATACTGAAGCAGAGCATGATCCCCTCCCTTCAGAACCTGGGCCGCAGGGCAGTACAGTGATCCCTCACTTATCGCGGTTAATGGGGTCCAGAACCGACCACGAAAAGTGAAAAACCGCGAAGTAGCGTCACCCCCCCATTTTTTACATACATTTTTTTTGTGTATAATATAAATAATACGTACATTCATTCTCTCACTCTCTCTCTCTCATATGATACGTGTGTGTGTGTGTAAGTGTACATACATACGTAGAAACGTACGTTTTTCTCGTGGGGTAGGATCACTCGAGGCACTGGTACTAGGCTGAGGTTCATCTGCTGCAATAATTTAACTTTCTCGTCCACCGTCATCATTTTTCTCTTCCTCTTGGGTTCACTAGAGGATTTAGAGGGTGGAGGACGTTTAGGAGCCATTTTCAAGGGCGTCACAAGCACTACGTATTTCGCACAAAAAGGCACAAGAGAACAGCGAAAAGTTCCACGCAGCGAGACTAAGCAACACGAGCGATAAAGAACAATGAATGCGGTCTTCCTTCGCTGGGTATGGGCGCTCGGCAGGGAGAGAAGCTGGGTAAAACGTCTCGGCCAATCAGCTTGCGAGATTCCCAAGCTGAGCCAACACGAGAACAAAATCTAGAGTCGGAAGCGATCTCTTGGTGGGGGGGGGATGCTGGCCAGCGAATCAGAGAGGTGGATTTTGAGTTGTGCGGGCTCTCCGTGTTGATACCTGATGTTCTAATGTAGTCTCCCTGCCTTCTGCTAGCGCCCGGGCAACTTTCGCGCCATTTTTTCTCAATTTTGAATTTTTGATGAATATTTTTGAAAAATCCGCAATGCACTGAGGGCACGAAAGGTGAGGCACGAAGTAGCGAGGGATCACTGTATTCCAACATGATAACCCTCCCAAACACACCTCCAAAACGACTACCTTGCTAAAGAAACTGAGGGTAAAGGTGATGGACTGGCCAAGCATGTCTCCAGACCTAAACCCTATTGAGCATCTGTGGGGCATCCTCAGACGGAAGGTGGAGGAGTGCAAGGTCTCTAACATCCACCAGTTCCATGATGTCTGTTATGTATGAGGAAAGGAGTCGGAGTCTCTTCGTGCTGGGAGCCAACAACTCTTTATTATAGAGAACAGAAACTATATATACAAGTGGCCGTGCCTGCCTGACGTCACATTGTGGGCGGGTGTGGCAGCACACACACACACACACACACACACTACACAACATTCCCCTCCCCCTTGCAAAAGTGTAAGACCACACATACAATCAAGACCCTCCCCAATTTAGGACCCGAATCACGCACTAAGGAACAGGGAATAATGAGTAATAAAATAACCTACCGCATTTGCACAAAACAAATAAAATAGAACCTTGTATCTCAAAATAAGTAAAATAATCCCATGACATACATACTCCCATGCACACCAGCAGGATGTATACATATTTACATCAAGGGCATTTAAGTCACACCTACTGTATGTCCAGCAGCAGCCAGAGGTAACACCGGCCCTGGGGACCAGGGCAGCCCGAAATCATGCATGCCCCTGGCCGCCGTCTGCCTCCGGGATCAAAAACAACCTCTCTTGTAGATAGATAGATAGATAGATAGATAGATAGATAGATAGATAGATAGATAGATACATAGATGTACTTTATTGATCCCAAACTGGAAAATTACAATTACTTGCGATAATGTCTCTCTTTACCACCGACTGCCTCACTCCTCTGGACCCACAGTGCTGCTGTCCGGCACGCCGTCCCTCCATGCTCATTGGTCCGCTCCCAACTGCTTTCAACACCACTGCAGCTGCCATCGTTGCCCCGAACACTTGGCCCCCTGTGGCCACACTCCGGGGAAAATCAAAGCTCACTCGTCGATGCCACTCGCTGCCTCGGGCACCTCACTGTATCGCCCAGCACCCTCATCCAGGGTGCATTGGGCTCCAGCACTGAGACCATGCCCGACCGCTATGGTGCCCACCACCTGTTGCTCACTCCCGGGAGCTCACAGCATTGCTTTCTCTGGCATTGTTTGCTGACCCAGGCACCTCACCGCTGCTCCCAGCACCCTCGTCCCAGGCGCTCCGCTGCGCTGTCTCCATGCCCGGACATAGCCACTCTCTCCCAGGGCTCTCAGCTTCGCTCTCGTCAGCATCACTCTCCGACCCAAGTGCTTCATCGCTGCTCTCAGCACCCTTGTCCCAGGTGCTCTGCTGTGTCGGCTCCATGCCTGGCTACAGCTGCTCTCCCCCGGGGCTCTCAGTGTCACTCCCGTCAGCGTCACTCTCCGACCCAGGCGTCTCGTCACTGCTCTCAGCACCTTTGTCCCAAGCACTCCGCTGCATTGTCTCCATGCCTGGCTGTTGCTGCTCTCCCCCAGGGCTCTCAGCCTGCATGTTCCCGCTGTCTTGCTGCCCAGCCTCCGGCTGCGGGGATGATGCCTGTCACTGCTCTCCCTCTCCGCTGTCGTTGCACACCACGCTGTCAAACTCACCAGCGCTACAGTCCTGTATCTTGCTGTGCTCCTTGGCTGGCCTGCCATCTGCAGTGACTGGGAACTCCAAAACTCACGGCCCCGGTCCCGCCTCAGTGCCTATCTGGTAGCCTGGAACTTGCTTTTGGCGCACAGTTAGCTTTGTGTCCAACTTGCCCATAGACAATGAGTGGTATGTTAGCTTCTCTGAGCTAACTAGCCTAGCTCTATTTGGCGCCAACACTCCCGCCACCCACAGCTTCGTGGTACTCGTCTGCTCGGCAAAGTGCTTGGCCAGCCACTCGACAGCATCCTCATAGCGCTCCGTTTCACCCAACATACTGAGAATTTGTCGGCCTTACGCACTGAGATAGTGGGCCAGAAGTGCTCGTCGTCATCTCCATTCGAGTCTACTTAAGCCCAGTGCCCCGATGTAATCCTCAAACATGGCCCCCCACTTCAGCCACAGGATCACTGGCTCTCCCGTGTACTCCAGAAACGGTAGTAGCGATGGCGATGGCCCATACGCTCGCCAAATGTTATGTATGAGGAAAGGAGTTGGAGTCTCTTCATGCAGGGAACCAGCAACTCTTTATTATAGAGAACAGAACTATATACATATATATATATATACTGTACAAGTGGCCGTGTCCTCCTGACGTCACATTGTGGGCAAGTACGGCAGCACACACACACACACACACACACTACACAATAATGTCGTCATGGAGGAGTGGAAGAGGATTCCAGTGGCAACCTGTGAAGCTCTAGTGAACTCCATGCTCAAGAGAGTTAAGGCAGAGCTGGAAAATAATGGTGGCCACACAAAATATTGACACTTCGGGCATAATTTGGACATTTTCACTCAGGGGTGTACTCACTTTTGTTGCCAATGGTTTATACATTAATGGCTGTGTTGAGTTATTTTGAGGGGACAGCAAATTTACGCTGTTATACAAGCTGTACACTGACTACTTTACATTGTATCAAAGTGTCATACTTTCAGTGTTGTCCCATGAAAAGATATAATAAAATATTTACAAAAACGTGAGGGGTGTACTCACTTTTGTGGTATACTGTACCCGTAGAAGATCTGCAGACGGCATGTCTCCTCATACTCTGCCACTGTCTGGGAAAGGAGGGGTGACACTGCATTCATTTACACTCAAAAATTTGACTATCGGAACTTTTCATAAATATGAATTAATTAATGAAACATTTGAACTGAACTATTTCTGAATTCAGTAATATTCTGGAGGCCCGATGGGAAGCTCTGGTGGGCCGGATGTAGCCCACATGATTCCAGTTGATGTTCACGTCCAATGGGCTATAGTTTCCTGGTCTGACAAGAGAATGTAATGCGGAAGTGTCTTCAACATTTACTTCATTTCACAGCCAGCAGGGGGAGACTTTCTGATTTCAGAGAGAAGTCCAGTTGTACAGACACTGCTTTCCATACACAACAAACACTTGCCGATAAGATTAGTATCTAAATGACTAATTTTAAATCCCTAGAAAGCAAGATGATTTTCACTATGGCTGTTCATTAAAGATTTCCCCTGACTCATTTCCCATGGACAGAGAGGAACCAAACTTGGCACAGCTATTAGTCTTTGTTCCCACCAAGGGTCACATACTTTTCCCATCACTTGCAGTTGTAGAGACCTCACCTTTAGAAGTCTACAGTCTTCCTCAGAAGCCAAGACTTAACCTCAGAAATTAGTGTTTCACTGTCTTAGAAGTGCTTGCCCTTCAAAAATGACTTCATGGTTGGAAAGAGGTGGAAGTCAGATAGTGCGAGGTTAAGGGAGTGTGTGTGTGTGTGTGTGTGTGTGTGTGTGATTCTATAGCCACCGCACTGTGCTTCTATCCGGACAATATGCAAGTTGTGAACTGGGGTGTTGTCTTGTAGGAGACAGACACCTTTGGTCAGCATGCCACGCCTCTCAGTTTTGATGCCAATTTCTGCAGAAGTGAAGTGTAGTAAGCCCCAGTAATTGTGGTACCTTTTGCCAGGAAATCCATTATCAATATTCCATGCTGTCCCAAAAGACCATGAGCATGACCTTGCCCACTGAGGGCTGGACACGTGCCTTCTTCGGAGGTGGTCAGTCATAATGCTTCTATTGCTTTGATTGGCCTTTATTCTCTGGATCATAGTGATGGACCCATGCTTTGTCCTGTGTGATAAGTCTGACAAAGAAGTCCTCCTCCTTTTCTTGGCACATGTCCAAAAGAGCCTCATGACTCATTCCTGCTTCTGGAAAGGTGTGAACAACTGTGGAATATTGTGCAGACAATTTCTGCATGTGTAAATGGTCATGGATGAGTTTTTCCACAGACCCCACACTGATCTTAATATCTTGGGCTAGTTGGTGAATGATTAGAATAGAACAGAATAGGATTTATTGTCATTGTACAGTTGGACAGTACAGCAAAATTGTGGGTGCTCCACCAGGCTACTGCGCAATAAAGTATGAGAGAAGGATTAGATAAAACACAGTTACAGAACACATGATTAAACACACGACTGAAATAAAAATAAAAATGGCCCAGGATAATGGAAATATACACAAGTATGGTAGTGGCTACGCGGGTGGAACTATGTACATAAGAGTGCAGAGTGCAGAACACACAGTTGAACACACAGTTGAATAAAATGGCCCAAGGATTATGGAAAATATACATAGTAGTGGTTTCCCGGATGGATCAATATACATGAAAGTGTGGAGAGCAAAGACAGGTCAGTTATAGTGATAATTAAAAGATCCTCAGTTTTGTGCATGTGAGCGTTCAGAGGGAGGGGCGTGGGGCCTCTGACTGTTTGCAGTTTGGATGGCCAAGGGGAAGAAACTGTTTTGTCAGTCTGGAGGTGTGGGACCTGATTGATCTGAACCGTCGTCCAGAGGGAAGCAGGTCAAATAGGTGGTGGGCGAGATGTGAGGGGTCTCCTGTGATGGTCTTTATCTTTCTGAGACAGAAGGATCTGGAGATGTCTTTAAGGGAGGGCAGAGGGCCACCGATAAATTTTTGGGCAGTGTTGATGACCCTCTGCACCTTGGTTGGGCTCATCACCGATGAGCCCAACCAAGGTGGTATCGTCTGCGTATTTCATGATGACGGTGGTTGGGTGGGTTGGAATACAGTCAAAGGTGTACAGGGAGTACAGTAGAGGCAGATGCAGCCCCGGGGGAGCCAGTGCTAAGATACAGTGTGGAGGAGTGGTGGGGGCCAAGTCTGACTGTTTGTGGGCAGTTGGTGAGAAAGTTTTTTGTCCAGGAGCAGGTGGGGGGTGGGGTATGGAGGAGGTGCAGTTTGTTGATCACTGCTTTCAGTTGCCTCCTCACCTCATGCACCTGTAGAGAGAGAGGGGAGGAGGGGGGAAGAGGGGAAGAGTGGGACAAGTTTGGGGGGGGGGGGGGTGCTCAAACAGGGCAAAGAAGCTGTTCAGCTCCTCTGCCAGAGTGAGGCTGCTGTCTGATGTTGGGGGGGCCCTGGCCCCTGTAGTTGGTGAGGGCCTGGATGCCTCTCTACATCTGTCGGGGCTTGCTGTCTGTGAGGAAGCCCTCCACCTTCCTCCTATAGGCGTTCTTAGCAAGTTTTATGTCTCTCCTCAGGTTGGCTCTGGCAGTGCTGTACAGTAGTGTTGTAGTCAAGACCACACCAACCGAGACCAAGACATTGTCGAGACTAGAGAGTATCGAGACCAAGACAAGACCAAGACATTTGGAGGCCGACACCGAGACAAGACCAAGACATTTGGAGGTCGACACCGAAACAAGACCAAGACTGTATATATCAAAGAAAAATCATAACAAAACAGAACAAAATGACCAGTATCTTTTTTTTTTATTATTTAAGTTTGCTTTTACATAAATGCAACAGCAACAAAAAAAATTCTGCTATGTTGTTTTCAAACCAGCAAAATGAAACAAATCTCAAATCTAAGCAAATTTGTTTTTTCACTTGTACAAATTACGCAGTTGTACTCATTAAAACTGCATTGTCCTGACAAGCCACGATAAATATGTCATTTCAGAAAGAAAAATTAAGAAAAAGTAAGGAATAACACCTAAATTAAATTAAATGAGTGAAAAAATAACCCTGACATTTCTTTTCAGCAAGGTATTTTTTTAAATAATTTTCTTGAACATGGGTCCCTTTGACATTTTGCATTTTGGTGCTTTGCCAGCCAACTTAGGTGCACAGCCATGAAGAACATTCACAGCAACAGAACTTTCACAACAACAAAGAAAGCCAGATAATGTTCTTTTTAGAAGTATTAATTCTCCTAGGCAGCCACAACAAGTTTCCTTCATAAAATTACAGCATAAATTAACTAGGAGTAATTTAACTGAAAATTATGGCATGCCAAGTATGAACAAAATGTGTTTTAAAAAAACACCCTTAAAAGTCTGAGCTGAACAACACTAAGAATACACTCACAAAAGGGTGGTTGTAAAAAACCTCAAAGGTCCCATTTCTGGGCCAGGGTTAGGGTGAGATGGATGGTCCTGCCTGGCTCTAGGGATGAGGAGGTTAAACAAAAGCTTGGTTGCATTTCAGAAAAATTAGAGACTGAAGCATTTTGTGACCTAAACGGGCTCGGTGGGGCCTCAGAAGATGCAAACGTTACATCTAACAAATATGTGCTTAGTGCAAACAAGCAACAAATTATAGAAGCCAGAGAAACACTTCATGCATCACTACATAGTTCATATATATTCACTTTTTTAAAATGAATGAAGTCAAATTTCACTTTGAATTACTGCTTTTAAACAATCTTTAATTTTTAGCATTACCTTTTTTGGAGCCTTTATTGTCTTAAAATATGCTTTTTAACTTTTTTGCTTTTACAATATATTTTTTCAAACAAATTTGATGAACATACTCATTCAGTGTTATTGACTTTGAACTAGCTAGCACAGCGTTAGCTTTCTAGCTCATGGCTGAGCCAAACGATCAACTTTCTGCAGCTGAAGACACTGTTGACCAGAAATATGTCCTGTTGGTCCCAACTAAAGTTCAGCCCATTTACTGGTGCAGTGAACAACGTTTCCATTGCATAAGAACCTCCCAAGTAATGCCAGTGGCCTCGACTAATACCTGGCGTGTTCATTGTTTGTTATTCTGCTATCTTGCTTTTGACAATGCTACGCAAGCTAACTTGGCTATAATATAAAGTCGGTGCTCTGAACGTTAGCAAAAAACGATCGTGGGAAGAAAAGAGCTTATTTTCGCACAATGTTTTAAGATGGGGTGTTGAAATTTTTTGATTTTAAGTTTCCCAGTGTAGCTAATTTAACAGTTAATTTACCTGTCTTTATGCTTCCTCTCAATGTGACGATAAAAGTTTGACGTTGTCCCAGCAGTTTCTGTGACTTGAGCACTGCAGAATTTACACACTGCAGAGTGTTTTTGCTTGCATGTCGTTTTGCAGATAAAGTCCTTATGGTTTTGGAAACCAAACTTAATGACTGATGAGTTTGCTGACATTTTTAACGGCTAGTTTCCCCGGAGGCGCAGCGTCTCCAGTCGTCTTCATTCACTCTCTGTGTACAGGGGGCGTGTCACTCCGCGTGTCACTCCGCGTGTCACACTGCGTCGCTGGGAAGGCACCAGCCTGCATTCTACTTTTCTCACTTATCACAGATCACTTATCACTGGCCTGGTCTTGACCAGTCTTGATCAAAAATCCCGAGTCCACCCTGTCCGAGACCGAGACAAGACCGAGTAAAAATGCCTTCGATTCCGAGACGAGACCGAGACCCTTAAAAAGTGGTCTCAAGACCGGTCTCGAGACCAAGACCGATCTCGAGTACTACAACACTACTGTACAGAGAGCTGTCCCTCTGTCTGAAGGCTGAGTTGCAGGCTCTGATCAGAGCCTGGACTTCA
Organism: Pholidichthys leucotaenia; assembly: GCA_020510985.1. Lineage (NCBI taxonomy): Eukaryota > Metazoa > Chordata > Actinopteri > Cichliformes > Pholidichthyidae > Pholidichthys > Pholidichthys leucotaenia. The sequence goes on along the minus strand of CM035840.1, from coordinate 111,077,514 downwards.
CTGGTCATCCAGGGTTTGCGGTTTGGAAAGACCCGAATGTGTTTGGTGACTGTTGAAGCGGATGATAAAATAAAGGCAGCTATGAGAAGGTTTTAAGCAGGTTTATTAAATCACACTGCCATCATAGGAACTCCGCTCCAGCCCAGTGTGAGCAGACTGGAGCAGGGTCCTCAGGCTCTCTAGCAAAGAGACACAGAGTGTGTGTGTCGGCAGCAGTTGCAGGAATGAGAGACTGAACATGGATTTCAGTGAGCTTATATACCCAGTCATAGACAATACATGAAAGGCATGGTATCATCAAAGAGACTGCAGAACAGGCATGAGACATTTGCATTTGAGAGACACAGTAAGGACCGGATGCATGAACACTATGCATGAATGGCGCATTAACATCACAGTACATAGCCGGAAAAAGCCAGAAGGAGCGGGGCTGCCTGTAGACATCAATACACACATTTCACTGTTAAGTTAATTGCTCTAGTCGAGTGCTGTGTCTGTCTCAGTCTGTTGGGGGTGTTATCTCAAACCGCCACACGCTCCCCCCCAGAGGGCTCGGCAGTGGGCCGAGACCTCGATAGTTCAGCTTTGGCAGCGAGCAGGAAAAGCTCTGTGCAGGCGAAGGTGGAGGGGGGTGGGGGGTAGTAAATGCTGGCCGGGGACGGTGAAATCGTCCGGGCCGCGCAAAAATTGCTTGTTGTTCCGCGATGTCGAGAGGTTGTCCTGTTGAACGTGCGGAGATCACAATAAGAAAAATTAGTCACTGGCTCCTCCCGCGATAAAGTCCTGCAAGGATTAATAGTGGCCGTGAAGAAAAGCAGGGCCGGCTGTAAGTAAAAAACAAAGGCAAAGGGACTTGGCGTATTGACTTTAGGTGCGTGCACAACCTTAAAGCCTTCGGGAACCGCAGACTGCTGAGTTCCCCTTGTGTGCCGTGGCTGAGACCATTAGCAAATCCTTCGTGCATGCTGCGTGCGTGCCTCAGGTGAACGAGCAACCCTGAAAGGCCTGTGTGCAGCGGCGAAGGATGATGGCGATCTGTGGAGCTGTATGCGTCCCGTGCGTGGTGCGCCGTCCCCGTAACCCCCGGTGCGTGTGCTGGGGCTCCGTGCGTGGGTGGGCCAGCTGGAGAGGAGACAGGGTCAGGGAGCTTACTCATCCCTGTTCAATGTGTTGGAGCGGTGAAAGGAAGTAGACGATCTTTGTCCCTCGAGCTCGTGCAGATGCATTGGAGTGGTGAGCGGGAGGAGACGCCCTTTGTCACTCGCTCGGCCATGGTGCGTTCAGGTCCACATGCTGCATTCTCCGTCGGCCATGGAGGTCGCCGTCGTGGAGAGGGGACGAGGTGCATGCGCTCTCGTGTGGAGGAGCTGTGAGCGCGGCCGGTCCAGCGTGGATGTGCAGATCTCACCATGAAGTTTGCTGCGGCTTTCCCAGTCGTGGGTGATGTCCGGAGAGTTCCCTGAAGCAGAAGGGAGCTGCTGCGTTCACTTGTCGTCGGAGCATCACCGCTGGGTGCTGCGTTTGCTGGCAGCGTGGCTGTCCAAGCCAGAAGGTTGCGTCGCACAAAACGTGTGCGTCCTCGGGGTCACCAGTGAAGCGGATGATAAAATAAAGGCAGCTATGAGAAGGTTTTAAGCAGGTTTATTAAATCACACCACCATCATAGGAACTCCGCTCCAGCCCAGTGTGAGCAGACTGGAGCAGGGTCCTCAGGCTCTCTAGCAAAGAGACACAGAGTGTGTGTGTCGGCAGCAGTTGCAGGAATGAGAGACTGAACATGGATTTCAGTGAGCTTATATACCCAGTCATAGACAATACATGAAAGGCGTGGTATCATCAAAGAGACTGCAGAACAGGCATGAGACATTTGCATTTGAGAGACACAGTAAGGACCGGATGCATGAACACAATGCATGAATGGCGCATTAACATCACAGTACATAGCCGGAAAAAGCCAGAAGGAGCGGGGCTGCCTGTAGACATCAATACACACATTTCACTGTTAAGTTAATTGCTCTAGTCGAGCGCTGTGTCTGTCTCAGTCTGTTGTGGGGGTTATCTCAAACCGCCACAACTGTCACATTTTCTATACAACATTTAATGTAGAAAAGGATAGACTTGGTGTCGGAGTCCATGTCCTGCTGTTCAAAGATGCTCCAATCTGTGCAGGCAAAGCAGTCTTGTAGCTGGAGGAGAGCATTTTCAGGCCAGGTTTTAATTGTTTGTTTGGGTGGGGGGGGGCTCTTCCTGAGGGGGGTGTAGGCAGGTATTAGAAGCAGGGCAAAATTGTCTGCTTGTCCAAGGTGGGGGAAGGGCTGGCTCTGTAGGCATGCTTAATGTTGCTGTAAATATGATCATGTGTTCTTTTCCCTATTGTGGGACACTTAACTTGTTGGTGGAGTTTGGGGAGTACAGTCTTTAAAGTGCTGATGACACGTGTTTGACTTTCTCTAATTTTTCAACACATAATACAATATGACAAAATAGGTTGGTCTGTGCAGTTCTAAGTCAAACAGGCTTTTTTTCACTCGAACATCCGATGTTTTCATGAGCGCCACGCCACCAATTATGTCAGTGGCTGGAAAACTCCGCTGCCATGTAGTCACATCATCGGCAGAACACAGCGCTTGGCTGCTCATTGTACACACAGGATGGAAGCGGTTGAAAACATTGACGATGGTTCCAGCACATATAGTCTGGAATTGGTTTGTGTTGTCCAGTCTTCAGACGATTATAGTTCAGAAGAATTGGATGACAATGAAGAATCTGAGGGCATCAGACCATATACGTTTGAGCCGTGCCAAGCGGGCATCGTGCCAAGCGAGTCACACTCAGAGAGTGACGGTGGAGAGGCACACATGCCCGCTGCAGCAGCAGCGACAAACACACAGCAGGGGAACAGTGTTATTCTTTTGTTACAGATATTGCAACAAATTATTTGTTCAAAACTATAATTTATTTAAACCCGATTTTTCAATAAAATCATAGCAGCGTATTCTCTGTGGCTCAGGCATCGGGCTTATTATGGATTATATTTTGAGTTCTTGTTTTTGTTTTGTACATGTGTTTTATGTGCGTTTTGAGCCACTTTCAGGCAGGCACTGCCCAAGATTCACCGGTCCGAACACACACGACCTCTCTCCATGTCAGTCAGCTGTTCATGCTTTGTGTGCATCATCTACCATGTTGTCAGCCAGCCAATATTGCCAACACTATTACAATGTGTTAGCCACTCCACACAGTCATGGTTCTGTTGCGCCCCTTGAAGCGATGTCGGCCCTGGGGTGCAACCGTGGTTAACATGTCTCCTCTCCATGTTTGCTGGGCGATGTCGGCCTTGAACGCCAACTATAAGTGTTTCTGTTTATTTTTGAAAGTCCTCACCTTTTTGGGAACTGTTGTCATCATTCTTATGTTCAATACATGTGCTGTGGTGAATTCTGCTCGTAAATCCATTCATCATGACCCTCCGTGCGTTCTTACACAGGGCCGACATCGCTTCAAGGACACACGAGAACCACAGCAAACATGGAGTGACTAACACATCGTGAGAGTGCTGAAAATACTGGCAGACAAACAGCACAGATGACTGGCAAACGGCCGCGAAGAACATGCACGGCTGGTGATGGTGTGATGAGAAGCACCTGGGCAAGGACCGGGAAACATGATCAGTGGGAGGGGAATCAGCTGCTGATAATGAGAGAGGGGACGTGCCCGGACCGGCGTGCGATCAGAGAAAGAAGGTCAAAGCTGCGCGTAAATCCATTAATCCTTCCCCTCCTCGTGCGCTCCTCCTGCATAAAAGTGCATGAGGAGCGCACAAGGAGGCTTATGACAGTTGGAGGTGAAGCGTGTGATGTGGTCTTTCATTGCCTGCTGTTTATCTAAGCCTGCAACACAATGCGAAGGCATAGCCATAAAAGTAAAACAAGAAACCAGAGAAACTGTGAGCTACAAAGCTGCTGTCATTCTAGTTAACAACACCAGAGTCCATTCTGTCCATTACGTCATTGGTGTGCCACCCTTAATTCGGTGGGCGGCACCACAGTCCAGTCAGCGGCTGCAATTTTTTGATGATAAGTAGTTTATGCAGGTGCTGTTGTAAATATTATATTGATCATAGACAATGACTTTTGGGTTTACATCATCATCATCATCATAGCAGTCTGTAGTGGGCGACAACGACTGTTTCATTTAGGTCTGATCAGATTCCTCCACACAGCTCTGTCCTTAGCCTTCTGCTGCCAGGAACTCCTGTCTATGTCCAACTTCTTCAAGTTTCTTTTTACAGTGTTTTTAAATCTGAGCCTTGGTCTACCCTGATTGCGTTTGCCCTCGCATAACTGTGAGTGGAGTAAGTGCCGAGGAAGACGCTGTTGGTCCATCCTCTCAACATGTCCGAGCCATCTCAGGTTCATCTGTATTAGCATGTCCTCCATTGATGGTAGACCAGCTCGTTTCAACACTTCTATGTTGGTTATCTTGTCTTTCCATGAGATGTTCATTATGGCTCGAAGGTGTCTCATCATGTACGCGTGGAGTTTCTTCACCTGCACTCTGTAGAGTCTACAGAGTGCAGGTGAAGAAACTCTGACTGTGCTCTGACTGTGCTGAAACTCTGACTGTGCTGAAACTTAGACTGTCTACAGTGTAGACAGTCTAAGTTTCAGCACCGTACAATAGAGTAGCCAGTACTGTCGCTCTGTACACTTCGCATTTCATACGGATTGACACATGTTGATTGTTCCACAGTCTCTCCCTCAAGTTTCCAAACACAGCGCTTGCTCTTCCCATTCTGAGAGATAGTTCATCCTCCAGCCTAGCATTCTCTGAAGCAGTACTCCCTAGGTACTTGAAAGTCTTGCACTTGACTAGTGGCTCTGTACCAATGCTGATCTCTTCTGGTAGTGATGTTGATAATTGGAACGTTGGTGGTTGATAAAGACACTCTGTCTTCTTGATGTTGATTTGGAGAATGAATTGGCTAGCTGTTCTTGCAAATTTCTCCACTAAAGATTGCATATCTTCCACACTGTGTGCAACTAGAGCACTGTCGTCAGCAAAGAGCATTTCTCTTACTATCTGTATCGATGTCTTACTCTTGGCTTTAAACTGTGCCACATTGAACAAGTCTGCTTCTTTCCTTGTTTGAATGTATACTCCTTCTGAAGTGTCTTTGAAGGCCACCTCAAACATGGCTGCCAGATATAGCGAGAAGAGTATAGGTGCCAGCACACACCCTTGTTTCACCCCATTGCTTACTGAAAAGTCTTTAGATACTGAACCACTCATTGCCACATTTGCTTGCATACCTGTATGGAGTGCCTCGATCAGGCTGACAAACTTCTCTGTACAACCATATTTCTTGAGTACCTGCCAAAGTCCTTGTCGCGAAACAGTATCCAAGGCTTTACTGAAGTCTATGAAGACTACATAAACACTTTTCTTGAACCTGTTTCAAGCAGAAAATCATGTCCATTGTGCTTCTTCCACTTCTAAAGCCGCACTGGGTTTCCGGTAGTACATTCTGCGAGATGTGTTCACTGAGTCTGTTAAGTAGTACACGTGAGAGAATCTTACCAACAGTGGCTAGTAGTGATATACCTCGATAATTTCCACAATCCTTCCTGTCACCTTCCTGTCACAAAGGCACAATACTTGCATCCTTCCAGTCTTGAGGTACTTTCTGGGCATCCCATATCTCTTGGATGAGCTTGTGCAGGCAGTTGGTCAGCTGAACACCACCAAATTTCCACACTTCTGCTGGAATTCCATCCCTTCCTGGAGCTTTACCATCCTGTGTTGTCCTGATAGCTGCCATTAGTTCATCAAAATTTGGTTCATCCAGACTTGATACAGCTGGTTGCTGCACTAGAGCTCCTTTAGCCTCTTCAGTGAGATCTCCGGGGTTGTTACCTCCGCCAAGGAGGTTATGTTTTCATCGGCGTTGGTTTGTCTGTCTGTCTGTTTGTCTGTCTGTCTGTTTGTTAGCAAGATAACTCGAAAAGTTATGGACGGATTTTCATGAAATTTTCACAGATTGTCAGAAATGGGGTATCCTACAGATGATTAGATTTTGGTGGTGATCCGGATCACCGTCCACAAGAAAACCGCCATTACGCAAAATGCCATTTTCGTGAATAACTACTAAACCACTAATCCTATCATTGTCAATCTAATTGCTTGTCATATGTTTTCATGGTCAAGGAATCTGAAAACGTACACACAAACACTGTATGGGGGGAACTGTGGCGCTAAACCGCCATTACGGAAAATGCCATTTTCGTCAATAACTACTGAACCACTAATCCTATCATTGTGAATCCAATAGCTACTCATATGTTTTCATGGTCAAGAAATCTGAAAACATACACACAAACACTGTATGGGGGGAACTGTGGCACTTGGCGGAGGTCTGCGCTCTCCCAGTGCTTTTCTAGTTTAGTAGTTGGTCAAAGTGGTCTGCAAATCTGTCCAGGATCTTGTCTTTCTCCTGCAAAACCGTTTTACCATCCATAGCCTTTAGTTGGATCAATCCTCTTGGTTTAGGGCCATAGATTTCTCTCAAACCTGCGAAGAATGTTTTCATGTCCTTCCTGTCTGCTGCAGTTTGAAGTTTCTCCGCTTTTTCATCCCACCAGTTGGACTTCATCTCTCTGGTGTACTTCTGTAGCTCACTCTGAGCCTTTGAGTATTTCTTCTTCTTCGACCTTGTGTTACACTGTAGGTTTTCCTGCCTAGCTGTATTCCTCACTTCTAGTAGTTTCTTCAGGTGTTCATCATGCTCATCAAACCAATCTTGATGTTTCCTCTCAGGGTAGCCTGATACATCACTCGCAGTCTGATACACCGTATCCTTCAGTGTTGCCCATTTCTCTTCTATGCCATTCTCTGAGTTGTTGCTGTCCCAGTCTTTCAAGTTTTCATCCATTTCCTGTGAAAGTTCTTCCTGCTTCGTTTGGCCTTTCAGTGCACTAGTGTTTAGCTTCCGTGGTGGCTTCGCACCCGTCCTGCAGTGCTGTTTTCGTCTGCAAATCCTTAATCTAGATCTCAGCATAACATGTTCAGTGCCACAGTCCGCGCCTCTCATTGCTATGGTGTCCAATACATCCCTTCTGTCTCTCTGCCTGACTATGATGTAGTCTAATAAGTGCCAGTGCTTGGATCTTGGGTGCATCCATGTCTTCTTGTGTGTGTCCTTGTGCTTAAATAGAGTGTTGGTTATCACAAGATTGTACTCTGAACATAGTGCAAGTAGAAGTTCTCCATTATCATTGCACTTGCCTACTCCATGACTGCCTAGCATTCCTTTCCATTTCTCGGTGTCCAAACCAACTCTGGCATTAAAATCTCCAACAAGTATCAGCCTGTCATCAGTCGGTACACGCCTGATAGTCTCACGTAAATCACTGTAGAACTCTTCCTTCACCTCCTCTGTGTTGGTCATTGTTGGGGCATATTTACTGATGAGTGTGGCATACATCTTCCGCTGTAGTGGGAGTCTCATAGTCATTATCCTGTCGTTGACTGGCACCGGTTCTTCATCAAGCATTGTTGCTATCTCCTTTCTAACTGCAAAGCCCACTCCTGCTTCTCTCCTTTCTTGAGTTGATCTCCGACTCCAAAAGAAGATGTACCCATGGTCTTCCAAGCTATCATATCCAGGCAATCTTGTTTCACTAAGTGCAGCTATGTCTACATTGTACCTGTTCATTTCCAGGGCCACAATGTGGTCTGTCTTTCTGGGTGCTGTGATGTTGTTCTGTCCAGCAGAGTGCGTACATTCCATTCTGCTACACACAAGGTTGCTGTTTTCCTCTTCTTTTGTCTTCGTGCTCCTAGCTTACTTTTCGCTGCCTGTCGGAGTGTGAACAGATCAGCGCGGACCTTGTAAGCTCGGGCGGCGTCCGAGCCGGTATGAGTTGCTTTCTGATTGACCATTTCATGAAACTGCTTGCAAAGTATTTGAGTACTGCTAGCTTTTGCTGGACTAGCAGCACATTCTTGGCAGATAACGGTAATATCAGTGGCAAGGACAAGCCGAGACAAACTGACTCCAGTATTTGTTGCAGTGACTGACCAGATGATAGGTTTGTTTATCTCTGCTCTTTGTGTAGTGCATGTCATCATGCACCGACTGGCCCAGTCCACCACAGACCTTGTGACAGATGTGTTTATCTGCCAGGATGTCCAGTCTTACCCTGTGTAACTGGAAGAGGTCCACCACAGACCTGTGACAGATATTGTTTTTAGTTCTGCCAGGATGCCCTGTTTCACCCTCCACGCCCTCGGAAGGGTGGGGATGCCGGTTGAGTCACCAACAGCCCGACCCATGAGACAGGTAGTACCGATTTTCATGGTTATCCGGTAGCAAGCAAGCCAATGCCTGACCTGACCAAAAAAAAAAAAAAGGGGGATGTAAGTCTCAGTTAAAAGCTGCCAATTTCTGACCAAAAAGTGCGATTTTATGGGTAAAAAGCTGCAACTTTAGCAAAAAGACAAAAAAAAGGTGTAAATTTCCAACTGTTTACAACCTAAAAACACTGCAGATCTAAGATTTGAGTAAAATGCTGCAAGTTTAAGCTTTTTTTTTAACTGCAGATTCAAGAGTAAGAAAAGTTCTAAATTCATGAGGAAAAAGCTGCAAAATTATGAATTGTAAAAAACTGTAAATTTTCAAGTAAGAAGCTGCACATTTCTGTTTGATTTTTTAGCATGTTTACACAACATGCTAAAAAATGTAAAAAATGTGTCATCAGCACTTTAAGCATGTTTTGTTTACATCCCCTGAAATAATGTGGACTGTGTCGGGGTGATCTCTTTGCTTCCTGCTGACAATGTGCTGGAGGTGGTTGAGTGCTAAGCTAATGTTAGCATGGGGAGGAAAGTAAACAGCTGTTAAAATTACTGCCGTTAGCTTGCGGGAATGATAAAAAGGCCTACACAGGAAGGACATGGCCTCTAAGTCCGGTGAACAGTGGCTTTGAATTATTCTGCTGTTATTACACCAAGTCTGAAGCACATAAACACAGAGCCATCCACCCTTTCCCTCACCAGAATCAGTGTTGCGGTCGAAGTGGTGAGTAGTTCAGCCGGGTAATTCCACAGTGACGTGAGGAATAGAAGGATGCAGCCATGACGCGGTCACAATCAGAATACAAAATTCCCGGACATAGTGATTGTAGGCGATCTCCGATCGCAGCTCATCCATTTTGTTGGCAGAGGATCTGGCGTTGGTGAGAAAAATTGAAGGTAACGGTGGTTTGGTGCGTAGTTTGCGCAGCTGGGCACGGAAGCCAGCCCTGCAGCCTCGTTTATGCTTTCTCGCTTGTCATCTACGCTGTTTGTGGTGCCCCATAACAAACCACGGAGTGCCCAGAGGTCTGGTGATCTCCTCAGAGATGTGGTGGTGATTACTGGAAAAAGCGCTGGAGATGTCGGAGGTAGGTTGGCGACCAATGCCTAGATTCCTGACGACTGTAGGTAATTAGTCCATCACAGAAGGAACACAGAAAAAGGCAGAAAAAAATAAAAACGGACTTCCGGTCTGGACGCCATGGTGATAGCAACTTAACGCTGAAGCTCCCAGACCCAATCCAAGGAAAACATCTTCAAAATCAGACTTAACGGATTTTTGGAAGAATAAAAATCAAAAGACAAAAACACCATGCCTAACCAAAAACAGAAGAAACTGACATTCCCCAGGTCAGGACGCGCAGCGGCCGCAGAATCTGAACCGGAGGACCTCCGTTCAGAAGACAAGGAGCTGGACCTAGCTAACAAAAAGGTTAGCCTGAAATCGCTATTTGATGAATTACGACGATTTCGGGCCGAATTTCATGAATTCAGAGAGGAATTAAAAAGGACGAACAGCAGAATGGACCAGGCCGAAAACCGAATCTTGGAAGCTGAAGAAAGAATAAAAGTGCTTGAAGATTCTATGCTGGATTTACACAAAAAACAGTCAAGGCTGGAGGCTAAGCTAACCAACCAAGAAGGAAGACAAAGACGAGACAACATCAGAATTCACGGTCTGAAAGAAGGAGCTGAAGATAGTTTCAACACAATGGCAGAATGCGTGGAATCCTTATTGAGAGAGAAGTTGGATATTCCACAAACCACCGATTTGAAGATAGAAAAGGCCCATCGTACATTAGCCGCAAAGCCAGCGGCAGAAGCGCCCCCACGTTCAGTGGTGGTAAGATTCTCCGATTTCAAAATAAAACAAGAGGTTGTAAGACGGGCTTGGCAGAAAAAAGGATTTATGCATCAAGAGAGAAAAGTCTTCGTGGAGCATGATTATGCCCCGGAGGTTCTTAAAAAGCGACGGGAATATAACAACGCCAAAAAGGTTCTACCGGAACAGAATCTACGCTTTCAGACGCCATTTCCTGCGAAGTTAAGGGTCTTTTACGGTGAAGAGTCATGTCTCTATAATTCAGCGGAAGAAGCAACAATTGACATGGCGAGAAGAGGGCTCCCGGTGTCGGTGTTTAAACCCGCAGCGGATCTGAGCCAGAGGATCAGGGCTCAAACGTGGTCCACTCAGAGACCTTCAAAATCCACGGGCCAGCAGCGGGAAACCCAGCCCCAGAGCTACAAAGATAAGCTTTCCAGTTCCAGGAAGGAATAGCAACCTTTTTGTTTTTCTTCTTTTCAGTCATTCAACAATGACCATTCATTAACAATGACCCACATGTTCTCCCTACACTAACAAATACTGTATTAGAGTGAATATTTGCTGTGATGGGGGTGGGAGGGTGCACACAATCTCATAGGGTATAGGCATTAAAAAAAAAAAAAAAAATCATTACAAATTCCGATTGGGATCTGAAATTCACGTTAAAAACATGGGACAACTTACAGGGGTAAGAGAGGGCCCTCAACACGTAACAGAGTTTGAGGAATTTCCGTCAGAGCCTACACTCCATCAGGGCTCTTACAGGGTCTTTAAAGAGACCCCAGCTCAGGAAGTTTTTTTTGACAGTTTTTTGTTTGAAAGTTTCGTACACTATGTTCTTAATGGTTTTTATGTTCTTAATGTTCTTTCAGTTTCTGAGTAGCAAAAAAGAGGGCCACCACACTGTTATACTAAATAAGAAAATACAATGGAGAAACAGGGTGTAACCAAAATAGCCTCATATAATGTAAAAGGGATCCTGAATCCAGTTAAAAGATCCAAGATTCTACGCAAAATGGAAAAAGACAAAGCAGAAATAATATTTTTACAAGAAACCCACCTAACAGACGTGGAACACACTAAACTCAATAGACAAGGGTTTAAAATGATCTCTTCATCTTCATATAATTCAGGGAGGAGGAGGGGAGTAGCGACATTGATATCAACCAAAATTACATTTGAAAAAAAATCAGAACACAAAGATAAAGAAGGGAGGTACAGTTTGGTAACTGGGCGGCTAGAGAGAGAAGATATCACCCTGCTGAATGTATATGCACCACCAGGGGCTAAATGGAAATTTTATAAAAATGTATTCGACCTAATGATAACTAAAGCCCAAGGTTTAGTGATATGTGGTGGAGACTTCAATCTAAGACTGAATCCATACTGGGATGCAACAGGTAATTCTTCACATCAAAATAACACTCAAAATAGGAAAACTCGGATGCTATTAAAAGAAATGGGAATCTGTGACGTATGGAGGGAATTCAACCCCAATGTAAAAGATTATACTTTTTATTCAACGCCACATTCATCTTACTCAAGGATTGATTACTTTTTTATGTTTAATAGAGACATTGGAAGAGTAAAACATGTAAAATAGGACTGATGGATCTCTCTGACCACAGTCTGATCTATATGGACTTAAACATCCAAAAATACACAAATAATACATTTCCTGGAGGTTGAATTCAAATGTCCTGAAAGGACCACTGAAAGATGAATTGGAATCAGATATTCTCAGATATTTGGAAGAAAACGATAATGGAGAAGTATCCCCTTTAATACTGTGGGATGCGTGCAAAGCTGTAATAAGGGGAAAAATTATTGCAAAACTGGCAACCCAAAAGAAACTGAGACAAGAAAAACTAATCACACTAGAGTCAGAACTCAAGAACCTAGAAAAAGAACACAAAGACAACACTCATTCTAATGGCTCGCTCAAGATTAAAGAAATTAAAAATCAAATAAATGAGATCTACACAATAGAAATCCAGAAGAAACTTACATTTCTGAAACAAAAACACTATGAAGCAGGCAGTAAATCGGCAAAATTACTAGCCTATAAATTGAGGAAACAACAAACAGAAAGAGCAATCTACAAAATCAGAGACCCATTATCAAAGGAAATAAAATTCAGAATTCAGGATATTCTTAAAAGCTTCGAGAATTACTATAAGAACTTATACTCCCACAAAAAAACATAAAAACGCATCCGAGACATTCCTAAACACATTAAACCTTCCCCAACTTACGGAATCACAAAATAAAACACTACTGTCAGAAATACAACCTAAAGAATTGGAAAAAGCAATTATGAAACTTAAAGCTAACAAATCCCCAGGAGCAGATGGCTATACAGCAGAATGGTACAAAACCTTTAAACAGCAACTATCTCCTCTCCTCCTGAAAACATTTAACTATGTCCTCCACACAGGGGAAATCCCCCCCGCCTGGAGAGAAGGGGTCATTGCAGTTATACCTAAACCTGAAAAGGATAAACTAGAATGCTCCAACTACAGACCAATCAGTGTATTAAATCATGACTATAAGCTTTTTACCACTATCCTTCCCAAAAGGTTAGAAAACATACTGACAGACTTAATTCACTTAGACCAAACAGGTTTTATAAGACAAAGACAGACACAAGACAACATTCGACGCACTTTACACATAATTCATCATATAAAAAAATATAACTTAAATGCAGTCATATTGGGATTAGATGCTGAAAAAGCATTTGATTCGGTTGACTGGTCTTTCCTATATAGAATCTTATCCAATTTCAATTTTCATAACAACTTCATTAGAACTATAAGGCATTATATAAAAAACCAACAGCTAAAATAAGGATTAACGGTAATTTATCATCATCTTTTGAGCTGGAAAGAGGATGTCGTCAAGGCTGCCCCCTGTCTCCACTGCTCTTTGCAATCTTCATAGAACCTCTGAGCCAATGGATAAGACAAAATCAAGAAATTCAAGGTATTACACTTGGTCAGAAGGAACATAAAATAGCACTCTTTGCTGATGACATTTTAATATACCTAGGGCAGCCAGACACTTCTTTACCAGAACTAATCTCAGTTTTTTCAGACTATGGAGATTTATCAGGGTACAAATTAAACATGCATAAAACCCAAGTTTTAACATTCAACTATGACCCAAATCATTATTCACTAAGTGAACTCAAAACTAACTGGGAGTTGGAATCTATGAAATATCTGGGGGTCAATATCCCGAAACAACTCAACAAAATTATAACACTAAACTATGATCCACTGGTGACAAAAATAAAATCTGACCTAGCAAGATGGAATATGATACCATTCTTAGGTACTGCACAAAGAATTGAAGCAGTCAAAATGAATATACTTCCACGTCTTCTATACCTTTTCCAAACAATACCGGTAGAACCTCCCAAAAAAACATAGCAGGAGCTGGACAGAAGGATCTCAAGATTCATATGGCAGGGCAAGAGACCTAGAATCAGATATAGAACCTTACAGCTAAACAAAGACAAAGGTGGGCTCACGCTGCCAAATATCAGGGACTATTTTAAAGCCGCACAAATTAAAACTAACTAACTAACTAACTAACCTGCACTTATATAGCGCTTTTCTAGTCACAAAGACCACTCAAAGCGCTTTCATTAATACTAACCCTCTATTCTAAGGGCCTATAGGAAACAGATATCTAGGGACAATTTAGAACAGCCAATTAACCTAACATGCATGTCTTTGGCATGTGGGAGGAAACCGGAGAAATCCCGGGGTAAACCCACGCAACACGGGGAGAACATGCAAACTCCACACAGATCACTGTTGGTCGGGGGCTGGGATCGAACCCACGATCCCACGATCCCCACAATCCCCCAGCCAAGGGTAAACTGTGCTGCCACAGTGCTAACCACTGCGCCACCGTGCAGAACGTGCAAAACCTTAATAGAGATATGTAACCCAGTCTACACTACATAATGGAAGGAGATCGAATGCCAAATAACAAGTGACATCCCCCTACAGGCGATAATAGGGAACAATGCCTTACCTAAACTCTTGAATAACACTAACCCGTGGATAGAGACCCCGCTAAAAATTTGGTTTAAGATAATCAGAGAGAATCAAGCTAAAGAGCCCTATCGACTTCTGCAATGGATTGCCTATGATCAAGACTTTACCCCCAATAAAACAGACACTAGATTTAAAGAGTGGAAAGAGAAAGGGCTGATAAAATATTACGATTTTTTTAAGGGGCAAACTTTAAGAAGTTTTGAAGATTTGAAAAAACAAGGTCTAATAAATCAAGATCTTTACAGGTTCTTTCAGCTTAGACACCACATAAACAATATACTTAAAAAGGAGGATTTGGAAAGGGCCCAGTCAGGTGTTCTGAAGGTCTTCTTAATGGCATATAAAGGGATCCCAGGGATCAGATACATTTCTAAACTAGAAAAGCACTCGGAGAGTGCAGACCTCCGCCAAGCGCCACAATTCCCCCCATACAGTGTTTGTGTGTACGTTTTCAGATTCCTTGAGCATGTAAACATATGACTAGCAATTGGATTCACAATGATTATTTGTTTATTTGACAGGGACAGTGCAATAAACACACAATTAATCAACAACAATCAATCTGATAGTGATAGGATTAGTGGTTCAGTAGTAAAAGCATTGCCTCCTTGGCGGAGGTAATAAACTGAAGTGTTGCTGTTGTGTCCATCTCCTCCACTGACGGATGCAAATTGGGTAGACAGGTTGCCGTGGGTTTTATATTATATTATTTTTTTGGGGGTTGCGCTCCGCGGCAAACGAGAATTTAGGAGCTTCGCCGGCAGAGAGCTCGTTTTTGCGCAGCGCCTATGGCTGGCCGGTGAATTTCTGCCAAATGCGCAGCTCCTATGGCTGGCCGGGGAATTTCTGCCAAAGAATCCGTCGGCGGACAGCTGCCCGTGTGAGGTTTTGCAGTTGCAAAACGGGCTGCACGGTGGCGCAGTGGTTAGCACTGCGGCAGCACAGTTTACCCTTGGCCGGGGGATTGTGGGGATCGTGGGATCGTGGGTTCGATCCCAGCCCCCGACCAACAGTGATCTGTGTGGAGTTTGCATGTTCTCCCCGTGTTGCGTGGGTTTACTCCGGGATTTCTCCGGTTTCCTCCCACATGCCAAAAACATGCATGTTAGGTTAATTGGCTGTTCTAAATTGTCCCTAGATATTTGTTTCCTATAGGCCCTTAGAATAGAGGGTTAGTATTAATGAAAGCGCTTTGAGTGGTCTTTGTGACTAGAAAAGCGCTATATAAGTGCAGGTTAGTTAGTTAGTTAGTTGCGCGCAAACACAGGCACGCTGGCGGGCCCAGGCCAGCAGTGTTTTCCGCGTGCTTTTGTGCCTAAAACGTTGAAGAACGCAGAGTTTGTGTTGCAGACACGACGACCAGCGCCCTCCATTGCGCCTGCGCACATGTTGAAAATGGCCGTATGTCACAGTGTTGAAAAATGCTTTAAAAAATTTCTGTATCCAGACGGTGAACCGGATCACCCCCAAAATTTAATCAGTTCTTCCTTGTACCATTTCCAACAACGCCTGAAAGTTTCATGGAAATCCGTCCAAGACTTTTTGAGTTATCTTGCTAACCAACAGACGAACAGACAGACAGACAGACAAACAGACAAACACACAAACCCCGGCAAAAACATAACCTCCTCCTGTCCTTTTCGGCCTGGCGGAGGTAAATATACCAAGGTCTTCAAGACTTAAAAGGAGACAACACATCATATATAAAAGAGAGATGGGAAAAAGGGGAATTTCACTTTACAATTGGAAATATGGGAAAAGCTAAATAAACAGCAATGGAAAAGTACCTCATCCCTGCAGTGGAGAGAATTTGGATGGAAAAATTTGGTAAGATTTTTCAGAACACCTGCACAAAACAAATTTACCCATAAGGGGTTGAACTGTTGGCGCTTGTGTGGTGAAAAGACTGCAAATCATTTTCATGTGTTTTGGTCATCCCCAGTTATCCACCAATATTGGACCAATGTACAGACAATATTGGGGAAAATATTCAAAATAACAGTTCCCTTTTCTTTTGTAACTTTGTATTTGGGTTTACTACCGGACTCACTGGAAAGACGAGGAGATAAATACTTATTCAATGTTTTAATATTGGCAAGTAAAAAAGCCCTAACTAAAAAATGGATGCTGAAGGACTGTCCTACACCTGAAGATTGGATTAACGTGATTCAAGACATTTACTCGATGGAAAAGTTGACATTCGCACTGAGACAGGACATGGATGGGTTCATGAACTTTTGGCAACCCTAGATCGCATATGTGTCTTCCATTAGATCTAATCTTTGACAAATACCATTTCAATAATGGTCCCGCTCTTTGTTCCAACGCTACTCAGATGCTCTTTTACTTTTAATTACTTAATTTTCTGTTTGTTTGTTTTTTGCTGTTCTGTTTGTTTGTTTGTTCGTTTTTTTATTTTATTCTCTTTAATTTCACTTTTTCTTTCACTTTAAAAAAAAAGGGGGTGTTGTAATAATTATCCTACCAATGTTGTCAAATAGCAAAAAATAAGGGAACATGTGATGAAAATGTAAACAATGCAATGCAGTAATGACCTGTATACCCTTTACAAAAACTTAAATTAAAAAAAAAAAAAAAGACATTTTCATAGGGGACTCATAATTCTGTCCTCAAGTGTATTCTAATGATCGATCTAAATTTTAAACAGTTATATTAATGCTGCTGTTTGGCGGTATTAAAATGAACACAGTGACCTTTCTGCTGTTAATGGTCTTTTGCTGATATGTAAATGTTACAGCATAATTTCTTCTATTATTATTTTTTATTAAAATAGAGCAAATGTGAATCCAAAAAAAAACAAACAAACAAAAAAAACAAGCGTAGTAGTCCAGAGCGTCTAGCCGTGTGAACATGCCACCGCCATCTTTATGGTATGTCTTATGGTATATCTTATGCGACAATCTTCCAGAATGGTAGCCTCCACTTGCTGGATGGTGTCTTCATCAATGGCCTACTGTGATCACCCAGGAATGGGCATCATTTACACTGATGTCTGATCACACTTGAATTGTCAATGCCAGTGCTTGACTACATCATAAGATGGGGCATCCTCTCCAAAAGTTTATTTCATCTCATCAAGCTGTGGTGTGCAGCCTCTCAAGTACAGAAACCTGATGACCGCTCTGCCTTCAACTGGCTCCATTATCACACCTTACTCAACCTTAGCACCTTTTTAGAGTTCAGAGATGTAAATTACCATGTGTATCTATAAAGATATGTGTTATGATACATGTGCAATTTCAGCCTCAGTGAGTCAAGGGAAATGTTTAATGAACTGCCCTCATATGAAGTAAAATTAACTTTCGAGTACACAATAATTATGAATGACAAATTACTAAACTGCGAGCATTAAAGGACCCTGTAATCCTGTGGAGTCAGATAAATCTCTTTGCCTGTTGATGACAATGGCAAAAATGTCCACCTAGATAACTGCCTAATGGTTGATATCATGTTTGCAACATTAAACAATTTAAGATTCAAGATTCAGATGTGCATGCTCTACTGTGACAGCATGGTCCGTATTTTCTTTGACTCATTTGAATGTTTAGTGCATATTTTTGGGTCTCTAAAATAGCTCTAAATGGTTTATGTTTAGTCACACTTGGCTAGATGTACATCCATCCATCCATCTATCTTCTACCACTTTTCCGGAGGTCTGGGTCACGGAGGCAGCAGTTCAAGCAGAGAAGCCCGGACTTCCCTCTCCCCAGCCACCTGCTCCAGCTCTTCAGAGAGGATACCAAGGCGTTCCCAGACCAGCTGGGAGACATAGTCTCTCCACCGAGTCCTGGGTCTGCCCCGGGGTCTCCTCCCAGTGGGACGTGCCCGAAACACCTCAAGTGGGTGGCGTCCAGGAGGCATCCTGATCAGATGCCCTTAACACCTCAGCTGACTCCTTTCAATGTGGAGGAGCAGCGGTTCTACTCTGAGCCTCTCCTGGATGACTGAGCTCCTCACCCTATCTCTGAGAGTGAATCCAGCAATCCTACGAAGAAAGCTCATTTCAGCCACTTGTATCCGCGGTCTCATTCTTTTGGTCATTACCCAAAGCTCGTGACCATAGGTGAGGGTAGGAATGTAGATTGACTGGTAAATCAACAGCTTTACCTTAGAGCTCAGCTCCTTCTTAACCATAACAGACCAGTACAATGTCCGCATCACTGCAGCTGCTGCTCCGATCCGTCTGTCAATCCCTCGCCCCATTCTCCCCTCACTCGTGAATAAGACCCCAAGATACTTAAACTCCTCCACTTGGGGCAGGAGCCTGTCCCCAACCTGGAGAGGATAATCAACCTTTTTCCGGCTGAGCACCATGGACTTGGACTTGGAGGTACTGATTCTCATCCCAGCCGTCCCAGTAAGAACTGTAGGTCATTGCTGGATGAAGCCAGCAGGACAACATCATCTGCAAACAACAGAGATGAGATCCTGTGGTCACCAAACATGACACCCTCCGTTCCCTGGCTGCACCGAGAAATCCTGTCCATAAAAATTATGAACAGGATCGGTGACAAAGGGCAGCCCTGGCGGAGTCCAACTCTCACTGGGAATGAGTCTGATCAAGTGTTGGCAATACGAACCAAACTCTCACAATGGTCGTAAAGAGACCAAATAGCTCGTAACAACAAGCCCTATACCCCATATTCCTGAAGCACCCTCCACAAAAAACCATGAGGGACGCGGTCGAATGCCTTCTCGAAGTCCATGAAACACATGTAAACTGGTTGGGCAAACTCCCACAAACCCTCGAGGATTCTCGAGAGGGTAAAGAATTGGTCCGATGTGCCATGGCCAGGACAAAAACCACATTGCTCCTCCTGAATCCGAGGTTCGACCAACGGCTGGACTGTCCTCTCCAGTACCTTGGCATAGACCTTCCCAGGGAGGCTGAGGAGTGTGATCCCTCAAAAGTTGGAGCACACCTTCCAGTCCCCTTTTTTGAAGAGAGGAACCACCACCCGGTTTGCCATGCCAAAGGCACTGCCCCCGACCTCCACGCAATGTTGCAGAGGTGTGTCAACCATGACAGCCCTACAACATCCAGGGCCTTGAGGTACTCAGGGCGAATCTCCTCCACCCCCAGAGCCCGGCCACCAAAGAGATTTTTAACCACCTTGGCAACCTCAGCCCCTGTGATAGGCGAGTCGTCCCCCTCGTCCACAAGCCCTGCTTCCTCTGTGGAGGGTGTATCAGTGGGGTTGAGGAGATCTTCGAAGTATTCCTTCCACTGCACGACGATATCCCCAGTTGAAGTCAGCAGCACCCCATCCGCACCATACATAGTGTGGACAGGGAGCTGCTTCCCCCTCCTGAGCCGCCGGACAGTTTGCCAGAATCTCTTCGAGGCTGACCGAAAGTCTTGTTCCATGGCTTCACCGAACTCCTCCCATACCCGAGTTTTTGCTTCAGCAACCACCCGAGCTGCACTCTACTTGGCCTGCCAGTACACCTCAACTGCTTCGGGAGTCCCACAAGCCAACCAAGCTTGATAGGACTCCTTCTTTAACTTAATGGCCCCCATCACCACTGGTGTCCACCACTTGGTTCGGGGGTTGCCACCACGAGATGCCCCAACAACCTTGCGGCCGCAGCTCTGGGCAGGCGCTTCAAGAATGGAGATGGAGAAGATGGCCCATTCAGACTCCATGTCTCTAGACTCCCTCAGAATATGGTTGAAGTTCTTCCGGAGGTGGGAGTTGAAGACCTCCCGGCTAGATGTACAGTGGATATAAAAGTCTACACATCCCTGTTCAAATACCAGGTTTTTGTGATATAAAAATGAGACCAAGATAAATCATTTCAAAATATTTCCCCCATTAATGTAACCTATAACCTGTACCACCCAACTGAAAAACAAACTGAAATTTTTTAAGGGGAAAAATAAAAAATAAAACACTAAAAATAACCTGGTTGCATAAATATGCACACCCTTAAACTAATACTTTGTCGCAGCACCTTTGTTTTTTATTACAGCATTCATTTGTTTTGGGTAGGAGTCTGTCAGTGTACTCCAAATCTGTCAGATTATGAAGGCATCTCCTTCATAATAAAAGGAACAAACTCTTTATTTTGTATATAAATGACATATGCCAAGTATCAAAAATTCTGAAATTTATTTTGTTTGAGGATGACACAAATATCCTTTGCACTGGTGAGAATTTGCATCAGGTTTTAGAGGTGGTCACTACTGAAATGAAAAAGTTAACGCAGTGGTTCAACAAAAATAAATTATCTCTAAATCTAAAAAAAAAACAAAGATTATGTTGTTTGGAAATTATAAAATAAATCATGAAATAATGGTAACGATAGATGATACCAGAATAGAAACAGTACAGGAAAATAAGTTTCTAGGGGTGACGCTAGACAATAAAATCTGCTGGAAACCTCACATCAGTCACATCCGGGCCAAGATGGCAAAATGTATAGGCATACTGGGGAAGACAGGACACATATTGGACTATAAATCATTGGTCTTACTGTACAATTCACTGTTTCTACCTTATCTTAACTACTGTGTAGAAGTCTGGGGAAACACCTACAAGACCAACCTACAGTCAATATGCACATTACAAAAAAGAGCTATAAGGATAATAAATAATGTAGGATATAGAGACCATACCAATTCGTTGTTTTTAAAGTCACATGTCATAAAGTTCACCGATTTAGTTAAATTTAAGACAGCACAAGTCATGTACAGGGCAATTAATAATCAACTCCCAACTAATATACAAAAAATATTTTAAAAAAGAGACAATGATCATAATTTGAGAGGAGACTTAAACTTTACAAAACCCAAGATACGAACAACCAAGAAAAGTATGTGCATATCTGTCTGTGGGGTGGATTTGTGGAACAGTCTGGAGCCGGAACTGAAAATATGTAGAAACAGAAATCAATTCAAAAAGAGGTACAAACATTATTTGCTGAAAGGATATATGTTAGAAGGGTAGTATTTATATGTACGATTCACTATGCTCACTCTGGAACACTATGGAACGGTGGGTGGGACAGCACTGTTTATATCTGTGTTGTTTGAGGCTGGTTTTGATGTATGGACATCAATGTATGCTAGGATGGATGGGTGTTAATGTTGATATGTACAAAATACAGTTAATCATCCCAGTAGAATCACAGCTCACTCTGCTACACTTATTGACAACCTGTTTGTCAATGTTCTCGACAAGAAAATAGAAAGTGGATTATTGATAAATGATATAAGCGACCACTTGCCAATCTTTGCACTTATCCATGGCCACACGGGGCCCAACCCAGAAAAAATCTCAAAATCGTTCAGACACAAATCACCAAACGCAATCAGTTCTTTTAAAGAGGACTTGCTGAAGCAAGACTGGACAGAAGTCTATGTATCAGATGTAAATGAAGCCTATGACACATTTACAAACATTGTAACCACTCTTTATGAAAAAAACTGCCCATTAGTTAAAAAAAAGCTTAAACACAAATTTACTGACAAACCATGGCTAACCAAAGGACTACAAAAGGCGTGTAAAAAGAAAAATTTATTATATAAAGCTTTCATAAAGAAAAGGACAAAAGAAGCAGAGCAGCGGTATAAAACATACAAAAATAAGTTAACATATATAATAAGATGTAGTAAAAGAGACTATTACAGTAAAGAACTGGAAAAAAACAAAGACAATATTAAAAATACATGGACAATAATCAACAGTATCCTTGGAAATAAAAGCAGAAATACCAGCTACCCAACTAACATTCCAAAAAATAATAAATCGACTCCGAATGTGAATATAGCTTCACCTGCAGATGAATTTAATAATTTTTTTGTTAACATTGGACCTAAACTGGCCCGAGAAATACCCACTACGGTGCCAACAGGTGATTCAATATGCAATAACACTGCTGTAAAAGACACCATCTTCATAAAGAACACAGACGAAAGAGAGATCATTGAAATTGTTAAATCGTTCAAAAGTAAAACATCTACTGACTGCGATGGTATTGATATGCTACTAGTCAAAACTGTTATCGAATGCATAGTGAAACCACTGACGTATATCTGTAACCTGTCTCTCCAATCAGGTATATTTCCCAATGCAATGAAAATAGCTAAAGTAATTCCGATTTACAAGACAGGCGACAGAGGGGAACTCTCCAACTACAGACCAATTTCACTATTACCGCAATTTTCCAAGATACTTGAAAAAATATTCTATGAGAGAATTGACAACTTCATACTGAAGAATGATTTATTGTGTGAGCAGCAATATGGGTTCAGACACAAAAGGACAACAGCATATGCCTTAATGGAATTTACAGAAAAAATATCAACAGCCATTGAAAATAAAGAGTATTCAGTTGGAGTATTCCTGGATCTTAAAAAAGCATTTGATACAGTAGATCACAATCTATTATTAAAGAAACTACAAAATTGTGGTATCAGAGGGGTAGCACTGTCCTGGTTAAGAAGTTACTTAAAGAATAGATATCAGTTTGTATGTGTTAACAACAAAAACTCAGAGCTACTGAAGGTCACCTGTGGAGTCCCACAGGGTTCAGTTTTGGGACCATTATTATTCAATATGTATATAAATGATATATGTAAAGTTTCAGAAAAAATGGACTTAATATTGTTTGCTGATGACACTAACCTGCTATGCAGTGGAAACAATTTGGAACAACTTCTGGATACACTCGGAAAGGAATTAGGAAAGCTGAAACTGTGGTTTGATTCAAACAAATTAACGCTCAATTTAAGCAAGACAAAATTTATAGTCTTTAACAACCATCACAACTACCCAGTACCCAAACTCAGTGTAAATGGTGTAGAGATTGAAAGGGTATCCGAAACTAAATTCCTTGGAGTAATAATTGATAACAAACTGTGTTGGAAGCCACATATTAATTATATAAAAGGTAAAGTATCCAAATCAATTGCAATATTACACAGAGTGAAAAATTTGCTGAATCAACCCACACTATACACCTTGTATCATTCATTAATACTCCCATACATGACATATTGTAATGAAGTATGGGGAAATACATATAAAACAAACATATATCCACTCTTTATGCTTCAAAAGAGAGCTATTAGAATAATCAACAAAGCAGCTTACAGGGAACCAACAAACCCACTTTTTCTTAAACAAAAAACTCTCAAGTTGAAAGATCTGATCGACTTTAAAACCGCAATAATAATGTTCAAAGTGAAGAACCTATCACTGCCCGCAAATATCCAAAAGTTGTTCCAAACAAGGGAGAAACGATATCACTTCAGAGGAACATGTATATTTCAAAAGCCTACAGTGAGAACAACTACCAAGCAACACTGTATTTCAGTGCAAGGTGTCAGATTATGGAACGATTTTGGACCTGAATTAAAATCATGTACAAAGCTTGGACAATTTAAACAAAAACTAAAGGAAGAAATACTCCAAACATATTTACAAGACGACATGTAAACTCACATAAGGATTGACATTTCCAGCCTGTGTTGTGTTATAGCTTAGTTTTTCTTTTTTCTCTGTGACACTATGTCTTAGATTTGTTTTTGAATAGTAACCGCTTAACTTAGACTAGCTCAGTTTTCTTTTTCTCTCAGTCATATTTTGTCTTAGCCTTGTTTTAAATTGTAATCGCTCTTGTCTTGTTTTCTCTTTTTTCTCCTTTGAATTCTTGGATGGAATATGGGTGGGCAATATAAGCTGCGGCTTCAGCCATCACCCATTTCGGATAACTCACGTGGAATTGTATAGTAGAAGGAGTCTTTGTCTAATTTGACCTTGTTGTTATATTATACAGTTTCTTTTAACCTGTAATGTACTATCCGAAAAAAAATTCATTCATTCATTCATTCAATTGTTTACTTGGGGTCTTAAATGTGGTAATTTGTATATAATTCACATGAGTGTATTTATGGAAAAGAGGAGATGGAATTAATAAGTGTTAACTTCTTCCTTCTCCCTTTCAAACACTGTATACTGTTACTTTATTGCATTTGTCATTTGTTTTGTTTTTGTTATACTTTTTTTGTTTGAAATAAAGTATCTATCTATCTATCTATCTATCTATCTATCTATCTATCTATCTATCTATCTATCTATCTATCTATCTATCTATCTATCTATCTATCTATCTATCTATCTAAAGGTATATTTGGCACAAACACAACACTGCTCATCACCAAAAGAACACCATGCCTACTGTGAAGCATGGTGGTGGCAGCATCATGCTTTGGGGCTGTTTTTCTTCAGCTGGAACTGGGGCCTTAGTCGAGGTGGAGGGAATTATGAACAGTTCCAAATACCAGTCAGTGTTGACACAAAACCTTCAGGCTTCTGCTAGAAAGCTGAAGATGAAGAGAAACTTCACCCTTCAGCACTACAATGACCCAAAGCACACATCCAAATCAACAAAGGAATGGCTTCGCCAGAAGAAGATTAAGCTTTTGGAATGGCCCAGCCAGAGTTCAGACCGGAATCCGATCGAATATCTATGCGGTGAGATGAAGATGGCTGTGCACAGGAGATGCCCTTGCAATCTAAGATTTGGAGCGTTTTTGCAAAGAAGAGAGGACAAATATTGTCACATCAAGATCTGCCCCGCTGATAGACTCCTACACAAAAAGACTGAGTGCTGTAATAAAAGCCAGAGGTGCTGTAACAAAGTATTAGTTTAAGGGTGACCATATTTGTGCAACCAGGTTATTGTAAGTTTTTTATTTTTCCCCTTAAAAGATTTCAGTTTGTTTTTAAATTGGGTTGTACAGGTTATAGGTCACATGAATGGTGGAAAAAGTTTTGAAATGATTTGTCTTGGTCTCATTTTTTTCATCACAAAAACCTGGCATTTGAACAGGGGTGTGTAAACTTTTTATATCCACTGTAAGGTGATCATTGTTGTCCTAATTCTAAGAGCATGGCTGATCTGTGGGAACCTCACACATCTGACAGACACCAGCAACTGGTTATACCCCCTTTACACAGGGGTGAATATCATTGGGAGATTGTTGAAAGATCTGGACAATTTTTGATCTATCAAATATTTCAGTGATCTCCACAGTCCCCATGGTCTCCTCAAAGTTTTGACTCAGTCCAAAACACACAAGGATCTCCCAAATGATCCCGAAGATCAAAAGTTGGCCCAATCTCTCAACGATCTCTGTGCTGTGTAAAGAGGTCCTTACTCACCTACAGCCATGATGAACTCCTATTACACAAGTCCTCACTACTGTCTAACATCAAGGCTGATGGGGTTCTACCATCGGAGCTTCAGTTGAGGAAAAGCGGAAGACGTGGAGGTATTGGCAGCAGTATTAGGAAACACCCGTTTAAACTTCCTCTTCCCTCCATCATTCTATCAAATGTCAATTCACTCCACAATAAAATGGGCTTTCTTCATGCCAGGTACCAAATGGAAAAGGCCTTCAGAGACATTTGCATCATCTCTGTGTCAGCAGCAGGGCTAGACCAGTCAGCCTCTGATGCCAAAGTCAGCCATGACAACTTTACAAGAATCAGGTCAGACAGAACCAAGCAATAGAGAAAGGTGTGTGGCTGCGGGGTGTGCTTGTACATCAACAGCAGGTGGTGCAACAACACCGAAGTACATCATAAGTTATGTACACCAGACTTGGGGATATTAACTGTGTCCCTACGTCACTACTATCTTCGCAGAAATTCCCTGTTGATGTGTGTGCTGTGTTTACATTGCCCCGAGTGCTAACATCAACACAGTAGCCGCGTTGATAGCTGGGGGTGCTAACGATCAGTTATCCAAGAATCCTGGTGCTTTGCTATTTATTCTGGGGGATTTTAACAACTGCAAGCTGGACAGTGTACTATCATCATTCCAGCAGTATGTGGACATTCCCACTAGATGGGCAGATATTTTGGATATGCATTTCTTACCCACTTACATCCACCACTGGGAGCTGCTGATCACAACGTTTTAGAGAGTCTCAGTCACGCCCCCTCTACTTCTGCATAATGGAACCTTAACTTGGAAAAAAATCTCCATTGAATTGAATAGTTAAAGAGGAATTATCTTTTGGTCCCGATCAAATTTTGCCACGAGTTACACATATGATGTTTGCCCATTTACAAGACAATTTTCCATGTAATTAAAGTTGTTGGTTGTCGTATGATAACAGAGTAATATTTAGTTTTTGTGAAAACGCTTAATGGACTTCATCCCCCATCATCCCACTTCATCAAATATGATTATGGCAGGTCTACTCTCAAACCTCACCTCCTGTTTTCTGACTGATGAAACAAGAATCCAAAGAGGAGAAAAACAACACAAATATACAGTATTTTGAGAGCTGGAGCTAATCCACAGGACTGTTAGTTACTTCCCCCTGGGCGCGCTTTCAAAACAATGATGCAAATTACACGTGTTTGTAGTCTTCTAATTTATGTATTTTCACAACCTTATACCCTAACAGTTAGACAACAACCTACACCATTATTTATGGTGAAAATTACTTATCTTTTAAATTGACAAAAATCATATTTGTAACTCGTGGCAAAATTCGATCAAAATCAAAAGATAGTGTTGCTCTTGCGATTCATTTCATTGAAGATTTTTTTTTTTTCCAATATGGAAAAGCCTCCAGCAGCCTGGAGAAACTGTTGCTGAACACCATCCTGCAGATGTCAGTCTATAACTAGACCCCCTCCAATCTGCCTACAAGGCTAATAGGGGCACAGAGGATGCTGTAGCCTGTCGGCTTCATCTCCTTCTTCAGCACCTGGACTCTCCAGGCCACTTTCCCCGGATACTCTTTGTGGACTTCAGCTCTGCTTTTAACTCCATCTAGAGGCATCTGATGATCCAGAAGCTGCATCACCTCATTGATGTCATTGACAGTTTCCTTAGTAACAGGCAGCAAGTGGTACTGCTTGGCTAGATCACATCTCCTGCTCTCACCATTAACACTGGAGCACCGCAGGGCTGTGTGCTAAGTTCTTTTCTGTACACACTTTGCTCAAACGACATCATCAACCCATCACTCAGCACAAAGTACTTGAAATACTCTGACGACACAACCATGCTTGCCCTACTCAAAGACAATAAAACCGTCATGGATTACCATACCACTGTCATGTACTTCACCCAGTGGTGTGAGAAAAGCTACATCGAGCCTCAGTCAGCAAGACCAAAGAGCTGATAGTCAGTTGCCCATCAGCTCAGCACCCCACTGTTATTCATAACCAAACATGAAATAGTGGACAGTTTCAAATAACTTGGAGTAGCATTAGACAAGACACTTATCTTTGATCAGCCCACCATGGGCATCCAGAAAAGAAGCCATAAAAGACTGTCAGTCATCTGCAAACTCAAGGGACTTAATGTTACTTCTCGTCTATTACTACTACTTTATCAGAGCATCATTCAGTGAATTTTCTTGTATTGTTCCATCTGTTTTGGGTTTTTTTTCTTCCCCAACATGCTCTCTGTGAAAAAAGGACCAAACTCAGCAAGGTGACGAATACTGTAGCAAAAATAACTGGTCTTCCCACACCCAACCTCACTGAAGTCAACAGTAGAGCAATTACATGGCAGTTTCAATAGAACAGGACTCAACACACCCACTCAATGAGTATCTCACCCAACAGCCCTCAGGCGCAGGTACAGGGTTTTGAATTGCAGGAGGGCCCACTCTGGAAGATGCCCGATTCCCTCAGCCATCACATACCTTAATTACAGACTCCCCTGAGCTTGATTAGGACTGTTAGGCTGGCGGGGGTAGGAACCTTTCTGTGTGGAGTTTGCATGTTGTCCCTGTGCTGCGTGGGTTTACTCCGGGGGCTCCGGTTTCCTCCCACAACCCAAAGATATGCATGTTAGGTTAATTAGTTGTTCTAAATTGTCCCTAGATATCTGTCTCCTATAGGCCCTTAGAATAGAGGGTTAGTACTAGTGAAGCGCTTTGAGTGGTCTTTGAGACTAGAAAAGCGCTATATAAGTACAGGTCCTTATCCCTTATCCCTCGAAGTACCTTATCTATTGTTGTTGTTGTATTTGTTGTAAAATGAGTGCAGTGCTGTGGAAAAGAATTTCCCTTTGGGGACAATAAAAGTCAGAGTCAAAGGTTAAACTTTACTTGGTATTGAGAGATTCATTACATAAAGACAAAGGTTTCCTACCTTTCACCTTTAAAGCCTTAAAACCATGCACCTGGTTAACTGTTAGTCACTACCAAATAGTTCAAAAGTTTGAAATTTAAATTATTACTCATAGTTACCTCCGCCAGGCTGCAGGCCGCAGGAGGTAATGTTTTTGCCGGCGTTTGTTTTGTCTGTCTGTCTATCTGTCTGTCTGTTGGTTAGCAAGATAACTCAAAAAGTTTTGGACAGACTTTGATGAAACTTTCAGGCGTTGTTGGAAATGGTACAAGGAAGAACTGATTAAATTTTGGGGATGATCTGGATCACCGTCTGGATCCAGGAATTTTTTAAAGGATTCTTTAACATTGTGAGATATGGCCATTTTCAACATGTCTGCAGGCTCAATGGAGGGCGCTGATCATCATGTCTGACAAACACGAACTCCGCGTTCTTCAAAGTTTTAGGCACAAAAGCACGCGAAAAACAGTGGTGGGCCGGGCCTGGCAGCGTGCCTGTGTTTCTGCTACGCTGCAAAAGCTGAGATGGGCAACTGACCCGCACGGGATTATTTGGCAGAAATTCCCCGGGCAGCCATAGGGGCTGCGCAAAAACGAGCTCTCTGCCGGGGAAGCTTCCAAATCCTCTTTTGGCGCGGAGCGCAACCCCAATAAAACCCACACCAACCTGTCTACCCAATTTGCATCCGTCAGTGAACCCCTGAGTGCTGCTTTCAGTGATCTATGAAAACGCTCGCATAACCCATTGGCCGGTGGGTTGTACGCGGTTGTGCGATGAATTGCAATGCCTGCAGCCTGGGAGTTTGGAGATGGAGGAGATGGACACAACAGCAACACTTGAGTTTATTACCTCCGCCAAGGAGGTAATGCTTTTACTGGCATTTGTCTGTTTGTCTGTCTGTTTCACCAGAGGTGGTTCTTGGCCTAGAGAGGAACCCATTACATTTTGGGGATGATCTGGGAATGCATACCTCAGCCAAGGCTCTTCTCACAGTGTGTCAGCCACAAAACTCCAAAACTAATGGACAGACTTGGATGCAATTTTCACCACAAGTGGCGATAGGCCTACACACAAGCCCATTACATTTTGGAGGTGATCCATGAGAAACGGAAGGAGCCTTGGCGGAGGTATGCGCTCTATGAGTGCTTTTCTAGTTACCCATGCTGCCAGGAGTGATTTTGCAGTGTTTATGTCTGTCTGTCTGTCTGGAGACTAAAACAAGAACAACTGCAGATCTCCAAGATCAAACTTGGTGCAGAAAGAGTATAAGCAAAGATTTGGACACACATTCGTTTTGAGGACAAAATGTCAAAGATCACAGGGTTGGCATGGGTCTGCACCTCCACTGAGTGCCTTTGAGTTTCAAGCTAGCAAGCATATAGTAAAACAGGCCTTTGTACCTTATTTTACTTGCACACTGATGTCAAAGTTAGAAACATTCTTTCTCTAAACTGATGCTAATAGCTGGAGTTATTTCCTTGAGGCTCTGCTATGATGAATATTTACCATCAACATTACCAAATACGTTTTTGAAAAATCCCTAACTGAAATAAAAAAGCTGAACCCAAAGTACTGATAGGGACCGGGAAGAGAATCATATTTCTCTCACATTAGCTTCTCTTCACTGGCTCTGTAATCCAGTATCGAATTCAAAAGTCTTCTCCTCGCCCACACACAGTCCTTAATGATCACGTTCCATCATATCTTAAGGACCTCAGAAGCACTTCATCCCAATGGATCGCTTTACTCTCAGAATGAGTTTTGCTTCCCAGAATTTCTAGAAATAGAATGGAGGTATATGGATCTGGACACATAAAAGCCTTTTCATCTTGGGTGGGTGTACACTAAAAAAAAAAGCCCAGAAAACAAAAAACACCACCAACAACAAAAAACAAGAAAACCTTATAAGCTCTACATGATTTAATAGTGAACATTAGTGGCACGCATCTGGTACACTTAAGGGAAACTGACATAACTGGGTTAAAACCCTAAATAGTTTATTTTTGTTAACTCAAAAGTGATTGGAATATGTTCAAATAAAAATGACATTTCATCCTTTAACTCCATCACAATTTGATCACTTTATGATTTCTGACAATAAGTTATTTCTGGCAATGTTGATTTGTTTTTTAGCAAGATTGCTCAAATGGTAATACATTGATTCTGATGCATTGTGATGATCTTTATCACAACCAATGCTTTTAAGTGATTTCTTCTTCTTCTTCTTCTTCTTCTTCTTCTTCTTCTTCCGGCTGCCTTTAGGGGTCGACACAGAGGATCATCTGCCTCCCTTTCACCCTATCCGTTGCATCTTCCTCTGCAACAACAACCCTCTTCATGTCCTCCTTCACTACATCCATGAATCTTCTCTCTGGTCTTCCTTTTTTCCTCCCGCCTGGCAGCTCCATCTTCAACAGCCTTTGTCCAATATATCCACTATCCTCCCTCTGCACATGTCCAAACCATCTCAGCCTTGTCTCTCTTACTTTGTCTCCAAACTGCTCAACCTGAGCTGTCCCTCTGATATACTCATTTCTATTCATGTCCCTCATAGCCAGTCCCAATGCGAATCTTAGCATCTTCAACTCTGCCACTTCCAGCTCCACCTCCTATCTTTTTGTCAGCACCACCATCTTCAAGCCATATATCATAGCAGGTCTCACTACCATCTTGTAAATCTTCCCTTTCACTCTATCTGCTGCCCTTCTGTCACAAATCACCATGACACTCATCTCCACCCACTCCACCCTGCCTGCACTCTCTACTTCACCTCACTTGTGAATTTTCCATTGCTTTGGATGACTGACCCTGGGTATTTAAACTCATCTATGTTTACGACCTCTACTCCTTCCATCTTCACCATTACACCTGCCTCCCTCTCATTCACACTCATGTATTCTGTCTTGCTTCTACTGACTTTCATTTCTCTTCTCTCCAGAACATACCTCCATCTCTCTAGGCTCTCTTCCACCTGCTCCCTACTCTCACTACAGATCACAATGTCATCTGCAAACATAATGGTCCATGGAGACTCCTGCCTGACCTCATCTGTCAGCCTGTCCCTCACTATGGCAAGCAAGAAGGGGCTCAGAGCGATCCCTGATGTAACCCCACCCTCACCTTGAACCCATCTGTCACTCCTACAGCACACCTCACCACCATCTCGCTGTCTTCATACATGTCCTGCACCACCCTTACATACTTCTCTGCCACTCCTGACTTTCTCATACACTACCACACTTCCTCTCTTGACACCCTATCATATGCTTTCTCTAGATCCTCAAAGACACAGTGCAACTCCTTCTGACCTCTATACTTCTCCATCAGCACTCTCAGAGCAAACATTGCGTCTGTAGTACTCTTTCTTGGCATGAAACCATACTGTTGCTCACTGATTGTCACCTCTCCTCTTAACCTGGCTTCAACAGCTTCTTTCCATATCTTCATAGTGTGGCTGATCAACTTTATGCCTCTGTAGTTACTACAGTTCTGAGCATCACCTTTGTTCTTGAAAACTGATACCAAAACACTTCTTCTCCACTCCTCAAGCATCCTCCCACTTTCCAAGATTGTGTTAAACAATCTGGTTAAAAAGTCAACTGCCATCTCTCCTAAACATCTCCATACCTCCACAGGTATGTCATCTGGACCAACCGCCTTTCCATTCTTCATCCTCTTCAAAGCTGCCCTCACCTCTCTCTTGCTAATCTTCGGGACTTCCTTGTGTGGAGAATGTGTGGAAGGATGAGACTGAGCTTATTCCTCAGGTTCAGCTTTATTCACAATCACATACTCCAACAATTTCAAAGCAGGAAAAAGAGGATGAATCATCTCACATCTGTCTTTTATACCCCGGACATCAAAACTGCAGTCACATGGTGTTTAATCAAACATACAGTCACATGGTACTTAATCCCAGTCACAGTGTAACGCCTCTGATCTTCTTACCATCGTCCTTTAGTCTCCGGTGGTCCGGAAATCTCTCCAGGTCATCTCCTTGAAACAAAGGCCAAATCTCACACTCTCCCGTTACCTCTAGGAGGCTCAGTCCCTTTGTTCCCTGAGACGTGCAGCACACAATAAACACACAGCAATATATTTATGGAGCATATGTAACCAACATATGTGCCCACATGACCCCCCCAAATATCTAAGATGGAACAATCATAACTAGAGATGCATGACATAATAACATTACTACATATCAATCCACCTGTTGCCTAGGCCTGTCTTCTGCCGTATTTGCTGTAAGCCGGCTTTACTGCCTCTGCAGTGTCCTCCTGCTGTGGGACTGTTGCCTGTGGATTAGAACTGTTAGTCAATCTCTGTGGGTGTTCTGGAGAATGCCTTCTAGGGGTCTGCCGCGACGGGGGGCCCTCGCCAACTGCACAGCTTCATCCGCCAAAACAAAAGCGGGTTTGAGCCTGTTTATACCAATTACCTCCTTTCTGTCTCCCAAATCTAGCAAAAAATGCTTCTCTCCTGTTTCCAGCACCCTAAACGGTCCATCATACGGCGGCCGCAAGTTTGGGCGATGGGCATCGTGTCTGACAAAAACAAACTCCGCATCTTTTAAAGCTTTAGGCACAAAAACGCGTGGGAAGCTGTGATGAACCGGGCCAGGAAGCGTGTTTGATCAAATGTTGCTCTGCAACTGCTGAGCGGGAGGGCAATTTGTCGCAGGATTATCCGGGAGAAATTCCCCAGGCAGCCGGAGAGGCTGTGCAAAACCTAACTCAGCTGGGGAGGCTTGTAAATCCTCCGTAGGTGCAGAACGCAACCCCAATAAAACCCATGGTAGCCTGTCTACCCAATTTGTATCCGTAAGCGACGCTCTGAGGGCTGCTTTCAATGACCTATGGAAACGTTCGCATAAACCGTTAGCCTGGGGGTTGTACGCGGTAGTGTGGTGGATCATTACCCCCAGGCTGCGGGCCATCGCTGACCAGAGCTCGGACACAAATTGAGGACCTCTGTCGGACGTTATGTCCGACGGAACTCCAAAGCGCGCTACCCAAGCTGTTAAAAACGCGCGCGCCACTCTCCCATTACCTCTAGGAGGCTCAGTCCCTTTGTTCCCTGAGACGTGCAGCACACAATAAACACACAGCAATATATTTGTGGAGCATATGTAACCAACATATCATATGTAACCAACATATGTGCCCACACTTGTTTATTTTTAATGATTTAAGAGTTGAAAATGCAATTCTTTGGCTTGGTTCAGAAAACCCCTTATGATCCCTTAGTTGCTCATACCCCCTTTACACAGGGGTGGAGATCATTGAGAGATTGTTGAGAGATCTGGCCAATTCTTGATCTATCAATGATCTTCAGGGATCTCCATAGTCGCCACAGTGTCCTCAAAGTGTTGACTCAGTCCAAAACACACAAGGATCTCCCAAACAATGCCAGAGATTAAAACATTGGCCCAGTCTCTCAACAATCTCCATGCTGTGTAAAGGGGCCCTTAGTGGTTGTTAGGGAACCTCCTTAAAGGTGCGTTCACACCAAACGCGAACGGGTGAATTTTTCACGTGGCACGATTACATTATAACTCAATGTAAACACACGAACAGACATGAATCCCCCTTCTGAATGAGATGCTGACTGGCGAAGTTGCCTTTAAAACGTCTGCAGCTGTGTTCAACCTGCTGTGGAAATTCCCAAAATAGCGTCATGCTTATGTTTACATTATCAGACTGGGGGCTCACCTGAAGATGTTGTCTCAAGCCTCCAAAAGTTTACAAGATGAGGGGTGTTTACGTTGCTAGCTTGCCAGCTTGTCTGTGACAGGAAACTGTGGGTAAATAACAATGACATCCCGATTCAGCTGAAGGGCTCCTGGTCCTCCTGAGTCTCCAGATGAGTGAGTCAACTTTTCAAACTAGTTTACTCTGCAATAGTGATACCTTTACTCCGGTGACGGCAGAATCTCAAAGCTAGCAGCTACTAGCTAGCTAGCCTGGTACACGAACGCGCAACTGCGCAAATTCGCGCATACTCGCATCTTCCCATTCAATTTGCATGGATTTGCGCCGCCCATTTGTGTTTGGTCTGAACGCCCAGTTGTCCAACCATGTAGTCTCTCACGAGTCAGTAAATATGTTTTCTCTGCAGATATTTTACATCCTTTCTTGCTCCCAATTCTCTACACTGGCTCCAGTGTGTCAGAAAGTTTTCTACCTGCCAAGTAGTTAAACTGATTAAGCCACAGAAACTCAGCACTAGGAACATGAGGCACTTTTCCACTAGGGTCAGTACGGTACAGTACGGTACGGTACGGTACGGTACGGCATGGTTTGTCCGCTTTTCCATTGAGCACCAGAAGTCCTTACAGTTCTGTTTTATTAGAACTGTTCCTATTTTTTCGGCACTGCTCCAGAGCAGGTCCGAAGCATACAGGCCCTGTTACATCAAGCCACTGCTGGCCACTGATTGGTCTGGGCGTAGTGTCATGACAGTGGGCGTTACGCTGACGTTCCAGAATTGCCGGCTGGCCGACAATTGCAATTTTTCATCTGTGAGCCTGCAAACAAGTGATATTATAAACAACAACTGTGGGACACATGTGTATCACTTTAAGCTTCACATCTCAGAGAGAACAAAGAACTGGGTCTCCTTGGAGATAACAGGAGGATGTGAAAATTTAGTCTTTGGTATGCAAGAGTTGCATACCAAGTGGCCTTGGGGGATTTCCTGGTCTGCCAGAGACTATGAGGAGGATGTTATAAGATTTAAGAGAAGATGCATTGTTACTTGTGATTAAATGCAATGTGACTGTGAGCTTTGAAGGTCCTGGATATATAAAGGACGAATGTCTGTGTTTTTCCTCTTTTTTCTGCTTTGCTGATGTTGGAAGATGTGAATAAACCTGACTCGTGAGATGAACTCTGCCTCGTCGTTTTCACATTTCCACACTGGTGACTCTAAGACGTATCATGGATGAAAGAAATTCCCCCGGGCCAGCCGAGTCAGGAGCTCCCAGCCAAGCGTATGCCGCTACCATCCAGCTATCGGACTTTTGGCAAGACAACCCGTGCTCCTGGTTCCACTTGGTCGAAGCACAGTTCGCCCTCCGGGGGATAACGGTAGATGACATGAAGTTCTACCATGTGTTTGCAAAGCTCGACAACCGCACGGCTCGGCATGTGCAGAGCCTATTGGAGCGGCCACCGGCCAACGACAAATACGACGGGTTGAAGGCTGTGCTTATCCAGCGTTTCACTCTCTCAGTCGAGGAGAGAGCGGAGAGGCTCCTGGCTCTGAACGACTTGGGAGATGGCACGCCCATTGACCTGATGGAGAACATGCTGAGGTTGAGGGGCTCAGACAACGACGACTTCATCTTCACCCACATTTTCCTCAGGACCCTACCGTCGGCCACGAGAGCGACCCTGGCCAGTTCGCCGTTGTTGGCCCAGCGGGACTTCCGCGCGCTGGCCCAGGAGGCGCACCCAATTCTCAACACCAGCAAACAGCGCGTGGCCACCGCAGCAGCGACTGAGTTCGGCGCGATGGCCGGAGATAGCGGGGGGCCAGAGACGGCGGTAGCAGAACCACCGACGACGGCGGCAGTGGGGGCCAAGGATCGCGGAGGAGACATCCTCTGTTTCTACCATCGCCGCTTTGCAGAGAAGGCACACAAATGTATATCACCGTGCCAGTTCAAGCGCTCGGGAAACACCAAGACCGGGGGTCGATAGCTCTACTTGAAGGATGCGCGCTCGGGGAGGCATTTCCTCGTGGACACAGGCTCCCAGTTGAGTTTCATCACACCTTCCTCTGCTGACCGGCTGGCGGTTTCCAGAGGTCCCGAGGTGTCAGCAATGAACGGCTCGGAGATTAAGACCTTTGGTGAGAGGACTCTGCTTCTGTCCCTACACGGCCGTACATTTGAGTGGACTTTTGTCATAGCTGCAGTGAATTTCAATACGTTGGGGGCTGATTTTCTGTGCTCACATGGTTTGTTGGTTGATCTTGCTAACAGGCACCTGGTTAATGCACTTTCTTTTTATTCTATTCCCTGTACAGCCCGAGTGGCCCCGCCAACAGCACAAGCCAGCGTCACAGCTGCAAGCAGTAAGTTCCACACACTGCTCACTCAGTTCCCAGCACTCACGGTTCCCACATTTTCAGCAGCCGTCACTAAACACGGGGTGGAACATTTTATTACTACCACCGGACCGCCCGTTTTTGCAAAAGCTCGGCACTTGGATTCAGCTAAACTGACCATAGCGCGCGAGGAGTTCGCCAACCTGGAAAGGTTGGGCATCATCAGGCGTTCGTGGAGCGTTCATATGTTCATAGGGGCAGTCGTGGAGCAGCATGTAGCCGGGGCTTGGCAGCCGCTCGCCTTTTTCAGCAGGACTTTGCTCGATAGTGAACGAAAATACAACGCATTCGACAGGGAGTTGTTAGCTCTCCACTTGGCCATTCGCTACTTCCAGTTCTGGCTGGAGGGACGCCATTTCACCGCGTTTGTTGACCACAAGCCGCTGACATTCGCGATGGCCAAGGTTTCAGAACCGTGTTCAGGCCGGCAACAAAGACAGCTGGCCGCTATCTCAGAGTTTACTACCGATATTCAGCATGTGGCGGGTAAACTGAATGCAGTGGCAGACTGTCTCTCGCGTGCCGTGGCGGCCCCAGTCCGCGTAGGGATAGATTATGCAGCCATGGCCGCGGATCAGGTTAGCGACGCGGATGTGCGCACGCTCCAGTCTGGATCAACAGGGTTAAGGCTGGAGAACAGGGTGCTGCAAGACGGTATGCCCCCCTAATCTGCGATGTCTCCACTGGGCGACTGCGTCCTGTGGTACCGGCCGCATGGCGCCGCCGCGTTTTTGACTCGATTCATTCTCTGGCGCACCCGGGAGTGCGCGCGTCGGTCAAAATGGTAGGAGAGAAATTTGTATGGCCGAGCCTGCGCAAACAAGTTAAGGAGTGGGCAGCAGCCTGCATGGCTTGTCAATGAGCCAAGGTACACAAACACACGAGCGCTCCCTTGGAGCCGTTTCACATCCCGGCTAAGAGGTTCGATCATGTTCACGTGGACCTCGTAGGCCCCCTCCCGCCGTCACAGGGGTGCACACACCTTCTGACAATGGTGGACCGCACCTCGCGCTGGCCGGAAGTGGTCCCACTGGCGTCAACCACAGCCAAGGAGGTGGCGCACGCGTTTTTAACAGCATGGGTAGCGCGCTTTGGAGTCCCGTCGGACATTACGTCCGACAGAGGTCCTCAATTTGTTTCCGAACTTCGGTCAGCAATGGCCCGCAGCCTGGGGGTAATGATCCACCGCACAACTGCGTACAATCCGCAGGCTAATGGGTTATGCGAATGTTTTCACAGGTCATTGAAAGCGGCTCTCAGAGTGTCGTTGACGGATGCAAATTGGGTGGACAGGCTACCGTGGGTTTTATTGGGGCTGCGTTCTGCACCTAAAGAGGACTTAGAAGCCTCCCCGGCTGAGCTAGTTTTTGCGCAACCACTTCGGCTGCCCCGGGAGTTTCTCCCAGATAATCCTGCGCCAGATAGCTCCCCGTCTCAGCGGTTGCAGCGTGGCACGGAATCGGGCACGCTGCCTGGCCCCGTTCACCACAGTTTTCCGCACGTTTTTGTGCCTAAGGCTTTGAAAAACGCAGAATTTGTTTTTGTCAGACACGATGCCCATCGCCCACCGCTGCGACCACATTATGATGGACCATTTAGAGTGCTGGAAACAGGGGACAAATATTTTTTGCTAGATTTGGGGGGCAGGAAGGAAAAGATTGGCATAAACAGGCTCAAACCCGCCTTTGTGGTGGCGGACAAGGATGTGCTGTTGGCCAGGGCTCCTCGGCGTGGCAGACCCCCCCGGGGACATTCCCCAGAACACCCACAGGGAGTGACAAATAGTTCTCACTCCAAGACAGCAGCGCCCCAGCGGGAGGGCACCGCAGAAGTGGCGAAGCCTGCTTACAGCAGATACGGGAGGAGACTGAGGCCCAAGCAGCACGTGGGTTAATGTGTAATGATTTTATCATGACATGCAGACTGTTATTCTGTTGTTCCATCTTAGATGTTTGGGGGGGTCATGTGGGACACATGTGTATCACTTTAAGCTTCACATCTCAAAAGAACAAAGAACTGGGTCTCCTTGGAGATAACAGGAGGATGTGAAAATTTAGTCTTTGGTATGCAAGAGATGGCCTTGGGGGATTTCCTGGTCTGCCAGAGACTATGAGGAGGATGTTATAAGATTTAAGAGAAGATGCATTGTTACTTGTGATTAAATGCAATGTGACTGTGAGCTTTGAAGGTCCTGGATATATAAAGGACGAATGTCTGTGTTTTTCCTCTTTTTTCTGCTTTGCTGATGTTGGAAGATGTGAATAAACCTGATTCGTGAGATGAACTCTGCCTCGTCATTTTCACATTTCCACACAACAATAGAATGGCTTAACAGAAATCAGCAGAGATCAACATCACGGTCCAGCAGAGTTTTATGTGCGTTTCGGCTGATGAGAGAATACAGAGGGAAGCAGACTGAGCTTGCAGTGGGGAGCATAAGCAGGCGCACTAGAAAATAGACAGAGACGCACCGGTAATTAGACCCAGCCACCCGAATTGAATTGAATGTATGGCCGCGACAGCACCCAACTTCAGCAGTTGAAGCCGTGATATTGTAATAAGAAGGACGGTGAGTGATCTGATATTCATGTTTTACGTTATTTTTCCCAGCAGTGGAAAGTTCAATTTGGACAGACGAAAACTTAATCGTGTTTAAATGATGACCTAGCTCAATGCTACGTCCGTGGTTGTATCTAGGCTTTGTGTTGACAATATCTGATGAAATAAGCTAGTTGTAATCCTGGTTAAAAAGGTGTTTTTTTACATGTTGCACTTTCGTGCTGTGCATGTACTTAAGGTGTGTGTATTTGTCATTGTAGAGTCCAAACAGGATCTGTTCGGAATGGGGACTTTTAGACAGCAATGTATTGTGACAGGTAAACAACACATCATATTTATAGTCAAATCTTTGGCTTTTTAAGTTAAAGTATAGGTAAACCGCTTGTTTATTTATTTTTGTTTATTTTTTTTTAATCAGATCATTTCTGTGATCCTTTGAGTTGTAGTCATAGTGTATCTTGCACCTTGGGGAATAGGAGTTGTTCAGTCACCATTAGAATTTAGTTTATATGTGTAGTCTATAGCATTTCATCTTTAAACTCATCCAGTAAAAGAACACATTACAAATATTTGAGACCCATTGTAGTGCTTCCTTTTATATTTTAGCAATGCAAGCACAAAACACCACCCACATTTGAAACCAGGGCGACACAGCGGTGGCTAAACTTTTATTGATAACGTTATTTCACACCATCACAACAACTCAGTATCTAAACTCAGTGTAAATGGTGTGGAGATTGAAGGGGTATCCAAAATTAAAATCTTTGGCATAATAATTGATAATAAACTGTTTTGGAAGTCACATATTAGGTAAGGTATTAAGGTAAAATATGCAAATCAATCGCAATACTACACAGAGTGAAATATTTGCTGAATCAACCCACACTATAGACTTTGTATCATTCATTAATACTCCCATACATGACATATTGTACTGAAGTATGGGGAAATACATATAAAACATACAGTTAGGCCCAGAAATATTTGGATAGTGACACAATCTTCATGATTTGGGCACTGCATGCCACCACATTGGATTTGAAATGAAACAACTACAACGGAATTGAAGTGCAGACTTCAAGGTTTAATTCAAGGGGTTGAACAAAAATATATGATTAAACATGTAGGAACTGTAGCTATTTTTATACAAACGCTTCTCATTTCAGGGGCTCAAAAGTAATTGGCAAATAAACCTAACCCTAAGTAAAATGTTACTTTTCAATATTTTGTTGAGAATCCTTTGCAGGCAATGACTGCCTGAAGTCTGGAACCCATGGACATCACCAAACGCTGGGTTTCCTCCTTTGTGATGCTTTGCCAGGCCTTTACTGCAGCTGTCTTCAGTTGTTGCTTGTTTGTGGGTCTTTCTGCCTTAAGTTTTGTCTTGAGCAAGTGAAATGCATGCTCAATTGGATTGAGATCTGGTGATTGACTCGGCCATTGCAGAATATTCCACTTCGTTGCTTTAAAAAACTCCTGGGTTGCTTCTGCAGTATGTTTTGGATCATTGGTGAAGCACCGTCCAATCAACTTTGCTGCATTTGGCTGAATCTGAGCAGAAAGTATATCCCTATACACTTCAGAATTCATCCGGCTGCTTCGGTCTTTTGTCACATCATCAATAAAAACAAGTGACCCAGTGCCATTGGAAGCCATGCATGCCCACGCCATCACACTGCCTCCACCATGTTTTACAGAAGATGTAGTGCTTTGGATCATGAGCTGTTCCAATTCTTCTCCAAACTTTCTTCTTCCCATCATTCTGGTACAGGTTGATCTTAGTCTCATCTGTCCAAAGAATGCTATTCCAGAACTGGGCTGGCTTCTTTAGGTGTTTTTTTGGCAAAGTCAATTCTGGCCTTTCTATTTTTGAGGCTGATTCATGGTTTGCACCTTGTGGTGAATCCTTTGTATTTACTCTCATGAAGTCTTCTCTTTATGGTAGACTTAGATACTGATACACCTACTTCCTCGAGAGTGTTCTTCACTTGAGTGGATGTTGTGAAGGAGTTGTTCTTCACCACGGAAAGGATTCTGTGATCATCCACCACTGTTGTCTTCCGTGGACGTCCAGGCCTTTTTGAGTTCCCAAGCTCACGAGTGCACTCTTTTTTTCTCAGAATGTACCAAACTGTTGATTTGGCCACTCCTAACATTTCTGCTATCTCTCTGATGGATTTCTTCTTTTTTTTTTCAGCCTCAGGATGGTCTGTTTCATCTCCATTGAGAGCTCCTTTGACTGCATGTTGTGTGTTCACAGCAACAGCTTCCAAATGAAACGCCACACCTGGAATCAACTCCAGACCTTTTAACTGCTTAATTGATGACAGGTTAACGAGGGAAGAGCCCATGCAGCCTTGTTATTTTTTATTTATTTATTTTTTTTTTTTGCAGCCTTCTGAGTCAATTGTCCAATTACTTTTTGTCCCTTGAAAAAGAGGCGGCTATGTATTAAAGAGCTGTAATTCCTAAACCCTTGCTCCAATTTGGATGTGAATACTCTCAAATTACAGCTGAGAGTCTGCACTTTAAGCCCACAGTGATTATATAATTGTATCCTGAATATGTTTTCGTAAACAGCTAAAATAACAAAATTTGTGTCACTGTCGAAATATTTTTGGGCCTAACTGTATATCCAATCTTTATGCTTCAGAAGAGAGCTAATAGAATAATAATTTAAAAAAAAAAAGCTGCTCACAGGGAACCAACAAACCCACTTTTTCTTAAATTAAAAGCTCTCAAATTGAAAGATCTGGTTGACTTTAAAACTGCAGTAATAATGTTTAAAGCAAAGAATCTATCACTGCCCACAAATATCCAAAGTTGTTCCAAATAAGGAAGAAACAATATCATTTCAGAGGAACATGTATATTTCAAAAACCTTCAGTGAGAACTACCACCAAGCAGCACTGTGTCTCAGTGCAGGGAGTCAGACTGTGGAACCCTTTTGGACCTGAATTAAAATCATGTACAACGCTTGGACAATTTAAACAAAAACTAAAGGAAGAAATACTCCAAACACATATACAAGATGGCATGTAAAATCACATAAGGATTATCATATTCAGTCTGTGTTGTGCTGTTGCTTAGTTTTTATCACATATTGTCTTACCTTTGTTCTGATTTGTAATCACTCTTATTTTATTTTATTTTTGAATTCTTAGATGGAACATGGGTGGGCAATAAAAGCTGCGGCTTCAGCCATCACACATTTCACATCTTATGTTGAACTGTATAATCCGAGGAGTTGCTGTTCAATTTGACCTTGTTGGGTTTTTTCCCC
Source organism: Pholidichthys leucotaenia (assembly GCA_020510985.1). NCBI lineage: Eukaryota > Metazoa > Chordata > Actinopteri > Cichliformes > Pholidichthyidae > Pholidichthys > Pholidichthys leucotaenia. Next base: position 111,035,175 of record CM035840.1, on the reverse strand, counting down.
TTTGTTATATTATTCTGTTCCTTTCTTTTAATCTAATTGATCCAAAATAAATTCATATTCATATTCAAAAACATATTCATTTCTCAAATATGTTTTAAACTTGCTTTAATTATCCACCACCCATTTCTGTCTTTCATCTAGGCAAAGGGAAAACGATCTACCCAAACCAGACCTTGCCTCACTATTTACAGAGATGCAGGCTGAAGATCTGCTGAACCAGGACTAGTACAAGGGGCCAACCAGTTGCTTCTCAGTGAAGCAGCGTGGCTGGCGTGTGTGACCCATTCCAGTTTCTTTTTTTTTTATTTCCAGTTTGAATTTTGCACATTCTAAATACTCTGTAATTTGCTGCTGATTGTAATAAACAATTTAGTGATTTATGTGTTTGCATCATGATTTTCTATTTTGTCTGTTCAGACACCGGTGGGAAAAGAGTCAACAGTACAAACCATTTATCAGTGACTGAAAATAATGGCTCATTTTTAAGAAAAATAACCAAAACAATTATTTGCTGAAGACTGTAAAACAAAATAGAGACATCTGCAAAAATACAAAGGTTTATTGTCAAAATTCCCAGGGCAATACTATATGAATACAAGTATAGTTCACTGTTGATGCAGAGAATATATATTTATACAGTATCTACTGTACATGTAGTCAGCAATACTCAGTACGATATATTTCCAGTTAATCCATGTATTTCTCCATGTGGCCTTGTGACTCCATTATTTTAATTACTTTTAATCCTAGATCCATTTGTTTTGGCTTAAAATGCATCACAATTGTTAAATATATCTTATGCCTAACCCACTACTGTTTACCTGTTGAAATATATATTCAACTGCTCATATATTACAATATGGCACCTGACTGATCCATGTTTTACCACAGTACCACTGGCTGGAGCAGGTAAATCCCATGACGTCTCAACAGTCTCTCCATGATTTTGACACAGATCAGAGCAATTTGTTACACAGGAAGCTAAACATTTCTACAGACATTATAGCCACTTGGCGTTCCTGAAGCTGGGGTGACACCACTGTGTTGAATGTTAAGACCGACCGTTTGAAGCAATATTTTTGCCACAAGAGAGCCATCTGAAACACACACACACACAGAATACATTTTTTTAGTACCTAATATTGATCACTTGCCGACATTACAATGTTGTACGGCGGACTTAAAAGCAAAGTACCATTAACAATCATTAGCTTACCTTGACATGTGTAGTTTGTATCCTCATGTCTTCTCCTTTATACTGCTCTATGGTTTCCTAAACACTCCAGTACTTTTCCAGAGTGTGTCGTATCGCCGCCTCTGCTTTCTGTTCTCCTTTTTTGCATTTATTCAGGCAAAAAAGACAGACAATGCAGATGCCGTGTATCCTGCCAGCTTGTGTTTTGCGCAACGTTACGCTTGTTTTACGCCAGTTACGCTGGTTTTACATAACAGGAGGGAGAGGGTTGCGCCGCTTCCCTGTAATTCCCACCCACTTCAAATGGGACCTAGTGCAGTGGAAACACAAAGCGGGCCGAACTGTACCGTCCCGTCCTGTACCGAACCATACCGTACTGACCCTAGTGGAAAAGCGCCTATGAGGATATAAATACACAGAACTCAGCAGGCAAAACTCATGGGGCACATGTGACAATAAATGTACATGTGAAATCATGAGGGGAGGGTGAGCGACATAAGTTGAAGCATTGCCTGACCATGGGAGAACTTTAGCAACAAGATATTGGCTCAGCCTTCCTCATGATCAGAGAAATAGTGTGGGGTTGTTTGGCTGGGAACAAATACGGTGGTAGACCAATGAACGTGATTGATCTATGTCAACATGAAGCAGAAAACTGTCACAAGAAGCTGTGAGGACAAGGAACAAGGACATCAACACAATGGGAGGAGACAGTACACACTTCACCTGAAAGTGGCTCCACGGGACCTTAAGAAGGCCTGATCAGACGTGCGTATGTGTTACAACTGGCAGACTGAGTGTTCGAAAGGCAGCAGCAGGAGGTCAACTGGCTGAAGCCACCAGCTGGTGACTACTAGGGAGAAAGTAATTTGGTGAAACATCACTGAGAAGACTGCATTTCTTCTGCATCTGCATATGGCCTAAAGACGACAGTCTTTTCAAACTAACAAGGTGCCAATGGCTGGGTGAAGGTAAAGATTAACCTAAAAATATCAAGAAGAAATCAGGGGAAAAAAACAACATGGTTAAGTGTGTGAAGCAACAAAAAAAAGAATTCTAAGGAATTAAACCCAAAGCAGTGACATACAGAAGGAAAGAGAAACAGCATAACATAAGGATAACAACTGCTTATGTTGATCAAATTCATGAATGCACTTCATATACAAACCTTGCCTGGCATTTGTCCCTCAGCTCTCTCATTGATGTCCCTCTTCTAAATAGCATAGTGGCACCTTATTTAATTTGGTACGAACATCAACATGTGAACACTGCTTTAGTTTAAACAGCCGTGTACTGAGCTATTGTCATCAGCTGTTTTGTTTGGCCTCCTCCACTCTCATTACCGCCCCATTTTCCATTTCAGAATATACACGGGATAAGTCATTTTGTGGATTCTTTTGTGCTTTTGTAATTGCTGTTACTTGAATCATTGCTCTGCTCTATTGTGTTCGCTAGCTTTTTTTTTTCCCTCCCACAATGCCCGTGTGACCTGCTTGTTTAGCAAAAGATTTAGTTCAATTAATTTATTTTAAATGGTACAAGATTATAGTTAAAATGCATCTTTACAGCTACAGTTTAACTGTTTTTTTTCCATTTACTTGCTCTAATGTGCTTGTGGCAAGCGTAATGGGTTTAGCAGCATTTCCTTTGAGGGACTTCATCCCATCCTCTCTTATACTGCCAGCTGAGCACTTCCCAACAGTGGTTGTTACCACTCCCAAAATACAGTGCAGTTCTTCAGCGTATTGCTTTACTCAGCTTATTGATGTCAATTGTGGCAGTTTAGTACAGTGATGCTTTTTAATTAACAGTGTTTACGTTTGTCTTGAATCTGTCCCACATTGATCTTGCAAACAAAGAAGCTCCTTACCAAGAGGAGCAAACTATTCTCTGTCCCCTGAAACTAAAAGGAACATTTTGACTTTCACATCCCTTAGAAGTCCACTTCATGCACACATACCAACCCCCATTCTCATGTCTCACACACAAACACGTACACACACACACACACACACCTCCCTCCTGACCTACATAATCCTTAATTACCATGTCTAATTAGACCCTGACATCAAAGGTCAATCACAAGATGAAAGGAAGAAGGAATGAGGATCAGTGGTTGGAATCCTTTACACATGGAAATTGTTGAGTGATGACAAAATAACAAGCTCTCCAAATGACCTTTCACTGATCTCTCAGTGATCACCAAGGTCTCTTAATGATGTCTCAAGGATCCTCAGATCTCCACAGTCCTCAAAGTTTTGACTCATTCCAAAACAATCTCTCAATGATCTCCAAAGGGAAGTGGTCTCTCAATAATCTCTCAATGATCTTTCAGTGAACTCTATTGGTCTTTCGTCGAGCACACAGCAATCCCTTACTGATCTCTTCGCCACCTCTACCTTCGGGGTGGAAAAATTTGGCGTTCATAAAAAGATCACTAAGAGATAAGATAAGATAAGATAAGATAAGCCTTTATTAGTCCCACAACGGGGAAATTCCAGGATTGCAACAGCACAGGGACAGCAACACTCAGAGCAACAATCAGAAGGCAAGAGAAAAAAAAAAAAAAAGCAAGCAAGCAAGAGCAGCTAATATACATATGTACATATTACTATAAATATATATATATACACACAGACACACAGTGTAGAGCATTGTAGCTGGATGGGATAAATATATGAGTATATAAACACACAGTACGGAGCTTTGCAGCTAGATGGAATAAATATGTAAATATATAAACACAGTGCTGAGCAATGTAGCTAGATGGAATAATATGTAGATATATAAACACACAGTACTGAGCATTGCAGCTAGGTGGAAAAAATATGTAAATATATAAACACACAGTGCGGAGCAATGTAGCTAGATGGAATAATATGTAGATATATAAACACACAGTGCGGAGCATTGTAGCTAGATGGAATGAATATATAGATATATAAATATAAACATAAACATAAACACACCCAGTGCGGAGCATTGTAGCTAGATGGAATAAATATGTAAATGTATAAACGCACACAGTGCAGAGCATTGTTGCTAGATGGGATGAAACAGCACAACCGTCTACTTAGTTATCCTACATGGTATGATTATGTGCCCATACATATTCTCACCCTCCGTAGCTATCGGTATTTTCTTAGTTGTATGCCGGAGGGGACCATTGTGTAAGTCTATTGCATCTTTTGCATTCAAAAAACTATTAGGTTGTTACGTCTTTTTGCTATCTCTGCGAGCAGCCCTGCTTAGGTTGTACAGTCTCACAGCCGTTGGAAGGAAGGACCTGCGAAACCTCTCGGTTGTGCACCTGGGATGATGTAGTCTGCTGCTAAATGAGCTCCTCAGTGCATTCAGTATGTCCTGCATAGGGTGGAACTCGGACTCCAGCAGAGATGACAGTTTAGCCACCGTCCTTCTCTCTCCTATCTCCTCCACTGGATCAAGGCGCTGCCCCAGGACGGAGCTAGCTTTCTTGATCAGTTTGTTCAGTCTCTTCCTATCGGCTGCAGTAATGCCACTGCCCCAGTAGACCACTCCAAAAGTGATGGCTGATGCCACCACCGTGTCATAGAATGTCTTCAGCAGCACCCCTTGTACACCAAAAGACCTGAGTCTCCTCAGTAGGAACAGCCTGCGCTGTCCCTTCTTGTAGAGTGCATCAGTATTGTGTGACCAGTCTAGTTTATTGTTCAGATGAACACCCAGGTACTTGTAGGATGTCACCATCTCAATGTCTGTTCCCTGTATATTTACTGGTGCTGTGAGGGGTTGTCCTTGCCTGCGGCAGTCCACCACCAGCTCCTTAGTTTTCCTCGCGTTGATCTGGAGGCAGTTCCGATGGCACCAGTCCACGAAGTCCTGGATAAGCCCTCTGTACTCAGCTTCATCTCCATTGGAGATGAGGCCAATGATCGCAGAGTCATCAGAGAACTTCTATAGATGGCAGTGTGTTGTGTTGTGTGAGAAGTCTGCAGTATAAAGAGTGAACAGGAAGGGAGCCAACACCGTTCCCTGGGGGGCCACCGTGCTACTGATGATCATGTCGGACACACAGTCCCGGGTTCTCACAAACTGAGGCCGGTTTGTGAGGTAGTCGAGGATCCATGATGACAGGTGCTGGTCCACCCCTGTGTGCAGCAGCTTGTCCTTCAGGATCATCGGTTGGATGGTGTTGAAAGCACTGGAGAAGTCAAAGAACATGATCCTCACCACATTCCCGGGCTTCTCCAGGTGGGACAGAGAACGGTGAAGGAGGAAGATCACCGCATCCTCCACCCCAATGCCATGCTGGTAGGCGAACTGGAGTGGATCCATCGCTGGTTCCACCAGGGGGCAGAGGTGAGCAAGGAGCAGTCTCTCCAGGGTCTTCATCAAGTGGGACGTCAAGGCCACCGGTCTGTAGCTGTTCAGGTCTTTTGGGTGGGAAGTCTTTGGTACAGGTACCACACAAGATGTTTTCCACAGCTGTGGTACCCTCCCCAGCTTCAGGCTCAGGTTGAAGATGTACGTCACAATCCCACACAGCTGGTCTGCACAGGACTTGAGGAGCTTTGCGCTGATGCCGTCCGGTCCCGACGCCTTCCTCGCCTTGATCTTCCTCAGCTCCGTCCTCACTTGGGTCCTGGTCAGGGTCAGGATGGGGGGCTGTGTGTTGGGAGTGGGGGGGTGTTGGTGGAGTGGGGAGTGGGCAGCAGGACTTGATGTCTTTACAGGCAGCAGTGGTTGTTGTGCAGTCAGGGGGGAGGGCGGTTGGTCAAACCTATTGAAAAACAAATTCAGATTGTTCGCCCACTCCCTGCCCCCCGTGGCCTGGGGGGAGGTATTCTGGAGCCCAGAGATGGTTTTGAGGTTTCTCCAGACCCCGCTGATGTCGCTCTGTTGCAGCTTGTCCTCCATCTTCCTCCAGAAGCTGTCCTTGCCTTCTCTGATCTTTCTCCTCAGCTCCCTCTGTACGGACTTCAGCATCTCCCTGTTCCCCGACCTGAAGGTCTTCTTCTTCTCTCTCAGAAGTGTTTTAATCTCAGGGTTGATCCAGGGTTTGTTGTTTGAGCAACACCGTATGGTCTTGGTGGGAACGGATTTGTCCGCACAGAAGCTGAGGTAGCCCGTGAAGGTGTGAATGAGGCCATCGATGTCCTCACCATGTGGATCGCAGAGCTGCTTCCAGGCGGTGGCTTCAAAACAGCCCTTTAGAGTGTCCATTGCCTCCTCAGACCATATAACATCACTGTGCGCATGGCCGGGGGTTGTCTGTGCACTAGGGGTTTGTACACCGGCCGGAGATGAACCAAGTTGTGATCCGATCTCCCGAGTTGGGGGAGTTGTGATGAGGTGTACGCCTCCTTAGTGTTTGCGTAGAATAAGTCCAGTGTTTTATTGTCTCTAGTGTGGCATGTGACATACTGGGTAAACGTGGGTAGAATGGGAGACAGTGAAACATGGTTGAAATCGCCTGAGATGAGGAGAAGAGCATCTGGGTGTTCTGTCTGCAGCCTGCTGGTTACTGAATGGATGACGTCACGCGCTGTCCCAGCGTTCACCGTCGGATTTGCATAAACAACAATGCAGATCACGTGTGAGTGTTCTCTCGGGAGATATGTAGGCCGCATGCTAACAGCTAGCAACTCAATGTCTTTGCTGCAGTGACGTTGTTTAACAGTGATATGTCCCGGTCTGCACCAGTTGTTGTTAACATACATTATCACTCCACCGCCCCTTGCTTTGCCACTGTCTGGTGTTCGGTCTGCCCTTATCATGTGGAAACCCTCCAGCTCAATGTTAGCATCTGCTGCTAGTTCAGTTAGCCACATCTCAGTAAACAAAAGGAGAGAGCACTCCCGGTATGTGCTATCGTAACGGCACATAGCCGCTAGCTGATCTACCTTTCCCAGTATAGAGCGTACATTCCCCATAATAACGGATGGGAAGGTGGGTCTGTACCTTATACTCCTTGTCCGCCGTCTAACACCAGCCCGACAACCACATCGTTTTCGCCTTATTTCTCTTGGTACGTCGAGTTTTTTCGTCAGCACCAAGTAGCGATTAAGTCCAAGCAGCTGTTCCCTGATGTACCGTCTCGTGCTGTAAACAGTGGCTCCGTCCGCCGGCTCAGGAGGCATTTTGGGGCGATCTGTGTGTCCGTGATGTATAAAGTGTGTAAAGAAAGAAAGGAAAAAAACTCAGAATTGCGCCGCTGTTGCAAAAGGCAGCCGACTCGTGTGGTGCCGGAATTTTTTTTTTTTTTTTTTTTTTTTTTTTCATTATTGAAAGATCAAGAACAGATTGTTGAGTGCTCCTTAAAGTGGTCATTGACTGCACTTTTCCAACATTTAAATAGCTCAGACATGTCTTAATGAAATGTTTGTGACATATTTTGTTCACATTGTCTGTAATTTTTTTTTAATTATTGAAGCAAATTTGTTTTTTATTTTTCCTGGCTTTCTTTAAATGTTCTGATTTAAGGCCTGTCACTTTAAGAACCATCTTCACCGTTTCAGCTCCACCCTCCCTCTTATGTCAGTTAGCCATTATAGCTGACTAGCTTCTAGCCTCCCAGCTCGGATGAGCAGCGCTCTGGTTCACTGATCCACAGTTGATGGTGTATCTCGCATCAGTACAGCCTATCTCCCAGTAATTTTGCCATGATTCCACAACAAATCACTAGCATCAAGCACTTGATGGCATCCCCAATCACCACAACCTGCCCCGTGACCTGAGGAGAAGTACCGAGCCAAGGGATCTCAAAGGGCAGTGTGGCTCTGTGGGACTCCATTCTGCTCTCATGGCCAGCTGAAAACTGGAGCGATTAGGCTGCCCGCGAGAGCAGCACGGATCCAGAGAGGACTGTGGGGAAGCCAGTAGCCTCCAGCCAGCAGCATCTGGTCCTGGAATTTTTTGATTGCAGTGAGCCGGAGGCTTTGTTGCGATTCCACAGCGGCTCACCTGCCCTGTACCAGCTTGTGGCTCGCATGGCCAGCTAAAGGCTAAAGGTAGCCTATTAGCCCACGAGGTAACACTGTTACCAGCACGTTGGCTTTAAGAGCAGCTTATAATGTTATTTTCTACAGATCTTAGTCACCCTATTAGCCATCCCTGTTATCACCTATTTCGGCAATGTGGCTCGCATCACTGTAGCCCATCTCTCAGTGTTTTTGTCCTGATTCCACGGTAGATCGCACATACCGGTGTTATGCTGAGAACTGCCCCGCCAATCCAGGAGAGTTCTCAGCATAACAGCAGACAGTAGCCCTGGTCCTGGGCTATAAAAGTGACCGGTATGCGAATCAAAATGAAACCACTCAGAGATGGGCCGGAGTGAAAAACAACACAAATGTATTGGATTGTATGTTGAGAGCTGCAGCTGATCCAGAGGACTGCCAGTTTCTTCTCCCTGGGCACTCTTCAAAAACGATGAGGTAACTTGCATGAGTCAGAGTTTGTAATCTTTTAATTTAGGTATTTTCACAAACTCATATTTTGACAGTTAGACCATAACCTACTGCTTTATGTGGAAGTTTATCTTTTAAATTGACAAACATCATATGTGTAACTTGTGGCAAAGTTCAATGGGGATCAAAAGATAATTTCTCTCTTTCTGTTCATTTCTATGGAGATTTTTTCCAAAGGTCCCATATGTGGAAGTAAAGGGGGCATAACTTAGGCCCCCTCTATCGCTATGGAGATATAGAGTTCACTGAAAGATTGCTGAGATGGTTGAGTGCTCACTGCGAAATCATTGAGAGTTCATTGAGAGATCACTTCCCTTTGGTGATTGTTGAGAGATTGTTTTGGAATAAGTCAAAACTTTGAGAACTGTGGAGATCACTGGAGATAATTGAGGGATCATTGAGAGATCTTGGTGATCTCTCTCAATACAGTTAATTGAAAGATTGCTGATAGATCATTGGGAAATCAATGAGATTATTGAGCACTTCTTGAGAGTTCATTGAGAGTTTGTTGAGAGACTGCTTTCCTTTGGTGATCAGTGAGAGATTGTTTTTGACTCAGTCCAAAACAATCTCTCAACTCTCACTGGAAGACCACTGAGAGATCTTGGCGATCACTAAAAGATCATTGAGAGATCATTGAAAGATGAAAACAATGGCCAGATCTCTCACCGATCTCCACGACTGTGTAAAGGGGGTAGAAGAGCACTCAAAAACTCTCAAATATGTATATACCACTTTGGTTGTCCAACAAACTCTAAATGATCCCTCAGCAATTTCTCCTGGTCTCTCAGTAATCTGTCTAGAATCTGTCAAAAATCTCTTGTCAACCTCCGAAACATTTACACAGAAACAGTTTCTTTTTGAAGCTTCAATTCAATTCAATTCAATTCAACTTTATTTATATAGCGCCATTTCACAACAACAGTCATCTCATAGCACTATCAACTGTAGGGGGGAACCCCCACAGTTGCAGAAAGACCCCAGCAATCAGGCGATCCCCTGTGAGCAAGCACTTGGCGACGGTGGAGAGGAAAAACTCCCTTTTAACAGGAAGAAACCTCCAGCAGAACCAGGCTCAGGGAGGGGCAGTCATCTGCTGCGACTGGCTGGGGGGTGAGGGGATAGAGAAGAAGAAAAGAACAGACATGTAGACTTCAGGAGCTCATTGAGCGATCGGATCAATTTTTGATCTTTCAGTGGTCGCCCAATGATCTCCATCTGTGTAAAAGGGCCCTAGCACCTAGGTTGCAACATAACTTTAGAATAAATGGTACATGTAATGGATACACACCAGCGCCATGTTCTCACATACGTATGTAGAATATCCAGTGAAAGCATTGCTCTATAACAGGAGAATCCCCAATAACACCGCCCCCCCTCCCTTGGGCCTTTACTCACTACTCAAACTCACAGCCTCATCCATCATTGATCTGCAGCTGGCAGTCCATGCTGGATACAGCTCTGCTCTATCTATTGCATGTGTGGGAGTGAATGGCAGGGAAGCAGTCATGTTCTTTTCTTAGTTAGCTGCATGTTTCGGCATCTTGCATTTAAGCACACCAGTGTACATGCATGACACATATCATATGTCGTTATTGAGTGTGTGTGTGTGTCCTGTGTTCTTGTGGAGGTTCAGATCAATAACTGCTGAAATATCTTTTATTTTACAGCCGCATCAATACTGGGGGATCAGTGTCTTAATCAGAATGTGGATCTGGCCTGGAAACGGAGTCCCTGGGGGAATGCTCTTTGTAACACCATAACAGCATTGACGTAGGCTGGCCCACAACCCCCCTCTGCCCCCACCCACCCAGTCATCAGTGTAACATTTACGTGCCATGAAGCTGCAGTGGGATGCGGCTTCATTCAGACTGATGAGGGTTGATTATTTTCTCCTCAATAATGCTGTCTACGTGGTGTAACTGCAGAGATATCGGATGTATTTGTAATGAATTTTTAATTTCTTCTTTAGTGCCGTGTTTTGCTCCTGTCGGCTTGTTGGCAGGAATGTCAGTTAGTCATGAGCACATTTAGACAAGTGCCGAAGATCAAAAGCTGTGAAAAAGAGAGCAAGATGGAGGCTGTTTTTGTTTTCTTTCAGCAGTCACAGTAGGCTGTAAAGTAATAGATAGAAATAGAAAAAACCTCCCCAGCAATTTTCTTATTATTCTTTAAAAACGAAAGTGACTCCTCTATGCCTTCTGTGGTCAGGAAACAGTTTTTTTTTGTTTTTTTTTAAATGCTGCAAACTTTGCATTCTTGAGAGCTTAAGGTAAACCTTTTGGAAAGTGTAAATCTTGATGATGCAAACATGGCTTATGTGCATTAGTCAGAGACAAATTTAGCTGGAGATCTGCTGTGGAAATATTTACAAAAACAGGTGAGTAATGTACATGTATGTGGGAATGAAGGAACAAGTTACTCAGTAAAAAAAGAAGCTTTATATTTAAATTTGAATATATAGAAAAATGTGTCATACCTGCAATTGTTTGTGGACAATAGAAGGTCTTCTAAAGGGCTCAGCTGTACCATTGTATGAAAAAATGGTGACTGTTATTTTGTTTTCTTTTACAGTGGGGAAAATAAGTATTGAACACATCAACATTTTTCTCATTAAACATATTTCTGATGAAGCCGTTGACCTGAACTTTTCCCCAGATATCAGTAACAACCCAAGTAATCCATACTTACAAAGAAATCAAGGCAACTGTATTCACAAAACAAGTTATATTTAATAAAGTGGAATGACACAGGGAATAAGTATTGAACACACTTGGTGAAATTAATTTACTATTTAGTAGAAAAGACTTTGTTGGCAATAAAAGCTTCCAGATGTCGCCTGTATGGAGAAACTAGGCACATGCATTGCATAGGAGTGATTTCAGCCTATTCTTCCACAGAAACGGTCTTCAAATCTTGAAGGTTCTGTAGGTGTCTTCTATGAACTCTGATCTTCAGTTCGTTCCATAGATTTTCAGGTCAGGTGACTGACTGGGCCATTCCAACAGCTTTATTTTCCTTCTCTGGAGCCAGTTGAGAGTTTCCTTGGCTATGTGTTTGGGATCATTGTCTTGCTGAAATGTCCACGCTTGTTTCATCTTCAGCGTCTTGGCACATGGCAACAGGTTCTTATCAAGGATGTCTCTGTACATTTGTCCATTCATCTTTCCTTCAGTTATATGAAGTCTGCCTGTACCATGTGCTGAAAAACACCCCTACACCATGATGGGGTGTGCAGTGCCATTTCTCCTCCAAACATGTTGCATATTGTGGCATCCAAAAAGTTCAATTTTGGTCTCATCTGACCAGACTACACTCTCCCAGTATTTTACTGGCTTGCCCAAATGTTGTGCAGCAAACTTTATATGAGCTTCAACATGCTTTTTCATCAGCAATGGAGTCTTGCGAGGTGAATGGGCATAGAGTCCATGTCGGCCGAATGCATTACTTGTTGTTTTCTTTGAAACAGCAGTACCTGCTAACTCCAGGTCTTTCTGGAGTTCTCCATGAGTGGTCTTTGGCTGTTGGATAACTCTTCTGATAATTCTTTGTGAGGAACTCCTGGCCATGGCTGGTTTATGGTAAAATGATGTTCTTGCCACTTCCACTTCAGTACTTTAGAAATGTGCCTGTAACCAATGCCATCATTATGTTTTGCAACAATAAGGTTGTGAAGGTCTAGAGAGAGCTCTTTGCTTCTACCCATCATGAGTTGTTTATGGTGTGAAAATCTGATATTCACAGACCTTTTTAAAGGCTATCAGTCAGGGCTTAACCGGCTGAAATTAATTTGCACTGACAGGGGGTGGGATGGCTTCCTAAATTCTGATGGATTTCAGCTGGTTTCTTGGCTTTCTATGCCTTTTTGCATCTCGTTTTCTTCATGTGTTCAATACTTATTCCCTGTGTCATTCCACTTATTAAATATAACTTGTTTTGTGAACATAGTTGCCTTGATTTCTTTGTATGTATGGATTACTTGGGTTGCTAGTAATATCTGGTGAAAATCTCAGATCAATGGCTCCATCAGAAATATATTTAATGAGAAAAAATGTTGATGAGTTCAATACTTATTTTCCCCGCTGTACTGACAACTGTTTTTCTTCTTTTTTCACCTTTTTTCACCTTTTTTCTTCTTTTTTTCTCTATACTGACAACAATGATACCCAAGCCACAGAGGAAGACGATGAGCAGCGGAGTTATAAAAACATTTAAGAACCAACACAAACCTTCAGACTCCTTCAGGCAGAGGATCGTGTCTTATGACGCGGGCGCTCTGCAAAGGCAAAATGCGTTAAAGGAGATTAATATGAGATACTGGAGGCAATTTACAAATCACCCCCTGCACATTTCCCCATTCATCCTGAGTCCTCGTGCTCACTCCTTCCCTCAATGCATCTCTCATCTTTTCCTCATCCCCCCCTTCTCTCTTCCATCACTCCTTTGGTCTCTTTACACTTCTCCTCCCTCATAAACAGCAGAGTAGTCAGATTGCTGGCCAGCCAGAAAGAGCAGACCATTTATCCAGCTCTGATTCTGGAAATGTGCCACAGGTGCAGCGAAGCACAATGAGTCTTTCTCTTAGAACTACTCATGCTGCAGTGGGAGGCATCCATAGTGTGTGTGTGTGTGTGTGTGTGTGTGTGTGCGCGCGCGCGCGCACATTGGGGGTAAGTATGTTATGACCTCCTGCCCTTATCTGGATGCAGGTGAGATAAATAGGGATGCTGGGCAACCTTTAAAACTGGTGATCATCCAATGCCTCACTTAAGGTCTTTCTCTCATGCAGCCACCTTGTGTGTGTGTGTGCGCTTCAAATCAAAATCAAATCAAATCAAATCAACTTTTATTGTCATATTGCTGTACATACAACTGTAGTGCAGGCAAGATGAAATTGCGTTTCTCTCGGTATCCGTATAAGTGAAAGAACAGGATTTAAGACACACTCACACATATCTTCACCCCCCCCCCACCACATCCATTCACACATCCCTGAGACATACTTGAAAAACTAACTAACTATAATATACAAATAATGTACATAATGTCCGTAGGTGCGGTAGTGTATATTAGAGATTCCGGATCAGCTGTTCAGCATCCTAACAGCTTGTGGAAGGAAGCTGTTGATCAGTCTGGTGGTTCTGCCTCTGATGCTACGGAATCGTTTGCCAGATGGCAGAAGTTCAAAGTGTTTATGCAGAGGGTGAGAACGGTCCTTGGCAATGTTCAGTGCCCTGCTCTACAACGGTTCTGAAAAAGTTCTTGGACAGAGGGGAGGGAGACTCCAATTACCCTCTCAGCTCCCTTAGCTATCCTCTGCAGGGCTTTTTTGTCTGACATACTCCAGCTGGAGTACCATGTAGCAATGCAGTACGTCAGAACACTCTCCACCACACCTCTGTAGAAGATCCTGAGGATGCAGATGGGGAGAGAGGCCTGTTTGAGTTTCCTCAAGAAGTGCAGTCTCTGCTGGGCCCGCTTCCTGATCGCCAAGGAAGCGATCCAGGTCAGGTCCTGCGAGATCTGCACTCCGAGGAACTTGATGTTCTCCACTCTCTCCACTAAGCGGCCGCCGATGCTGAGGGGGACATGTTCGGGCTGTGACCGCCGGAAGTCGATAATCATCTCCTTCATTTTGTCCACGTTGAGCACCAGATTGTTCTCCCTGCACCAGCCCTCCAGGTCTCTCACTTCTTCCCTGTACATTGATTCCTTATCCCTCTGAATAAGTCCCACCACCGTGGTGTCGTCTGCAAACTTAATAATCTGGTTCCCCTCGTGTCTGGATACACAGTCATGTGCTAGAAGTGTAAACAACAGTGGACTGAGTACACAGCCTTGAGGGGATCCGGTGCTCAGCGTGACAGAGTTGGAGATGTCGTTTCCAACCCGGACAGACTGAGGTCTCTCAGTCAGGAAATCCAGGATCCAGAGACACGTGGCAGTGTTCAGACCAAGAAGGAGTAATTTTTTCATCAGTCTCTGGGGAATAATGATGTTGAATGCTAAACTGAAATCAATGAACAGGAGTCTGGCGTAGGTGTCTTTCTGATCCAGGTGGGTGATGACAGAGTGCAGGGTGGTGACTATAGCATCCTCTGTGGAGCGGTTTGAACGATATGCAAACTGGAGCAGGTCGTGTGATGCAGGGAGGCAGGCTGTAATGTGTGGTTTGACAAGCCGTTCGAAACACTTCATCATAATTGGTGTCAGTGCAACAGGACGATAGTCATTCAGACAGGACACAACTTGTTTCTTTGCCACCGGTACTATGATAGAGGTCTTGAAGCATCTGGGAATGATGGCCTGACTCATGGAGATGTTATAAATGTCAGTCAGTACCTCTGCCAACTTGCTCCCGCAGTCTCGGAGCACATGTCCCGGGATGTTGTCCGGACCTGCAGCTTTACGTGGGTTGACTCTGGTTAGGGTCCTCCGTGTGTCCGCTGTGTTGATGGTAAAAGCTGGTCCGACCGATGGTGGGGATAGGCCAGCCCTCCCTCTGATTGTCGAGTTTGATGCTTCAAAACGTGCAAAGAAGTCATTGAGCCTGTCTGGAAACGAAGCGTCGTCATCATCAACCCCCTGCCTAGACTTATAGCCCGTCAGTGTCCGAACTCCCTGCCACATCTGCTTGATGTTCCTAGTGTCACAGAGGTGTCCCTGGATTTTCTCCGCATAGGCACGCTTTGCCGTCTTAATTAACTTTGAGAGCGCAGACCTGGCTGAGCAGAGGGCGATCCTGTCCTTCACTCTGAAGGCTGCATCTCTGGCTGAAAGCAGCGAGCGCACCTCTGCGGTCATCCAGGGCTTGTGGTTTCCCCGCATAGTGATGGTCTTCACTGTAGTGACATCCTCTGTGCACTTCGCGATGTAGCCGGTGACCGTTTCAGCATACTCCTCCACATCTGTCTTGTCTTCCTGGGAGGCTGCTATTTTGAAGACCTCCCAGTCTGTGCACAGAAAACAGTCTTTCAGTGCAGAGGTTGCACTCTCTGGCCAAATCCTGATTTGTTTCACTACTGGCCTGTTGCGCTTCAATAAGGGTTTGTAGGCAGGCACCAGCATCATGGATATGTGGTCAGAAAGGCCGAGGTGGGGGCGGGGTATCGCCTTATATGCATCTGTGTTTGTGTACACTAAGTCCAACATATTCTCTCCTCTGGTCTTAAAGTCTACACATTGTTTAAACTTGGGGAGCACAGTCTTTAAGCAGGTGTGGTTAAAATCCCCTGCAACCACCACAAAACTGTCCGGATGTGAAGTTTGGATTTCACTAATAGCATCGTGCAGTTCCCTGAGTGCCTTCTTAACATTAGCGTTAGTGTTAGCGCTCGGCGCTAAGTAAATAGCCGCTACAAACACGTTGCTGAATTCCCTCGGCAGATAATATGGCCGACAATTTACAATAAGGAACTCTGCCAACGGAGAGCAGTGTTTAGATACTAATGTGGCATTAACGCACCAGTTCTTCTTAACATAGATGCATAGCCCCCCCCCCCCCCCCCCACGGCTCTTACCGGAGCTCGCTGTTTCTCTGTCAGCTCAGAACACTGTCGTATCTTCTAGTTGAATGGCCTCGTCAGGGATGTTGTTGTGGAGCCACGTCTCCGTGAACGCAAGCACACAGCAGTCCCTCCACTCTCTCTGGGTTTCTCTCAGCAGACGCAGCTCGTCCAGCTTATTGTCAAGGGAGCGGACGTTAGAGAGAAGGAGCGATGGTACTGCTGGTCTGGAGGGGTTAGCCTTTAGCCTAGCATGGATCCCGGCACTTTTTCCACGCTTTTGCTTGTGTTCCCTCCGTCTGCGCTTCCTCCTCTCCCGGGTAGCTTCCAGCGGGGACTCCACCAGAATTCCACGCTGGCATAGAATGTCCAAGTCACAACCGATTGCCGCGATTCTTGCAGCGTGCAGTACCTTGATGTTTAATAAGGTCTCACGGTTGTAAGTTTTGCAGGATGCACGTCTGGGATGATTAAAATACTCAAAGCTCTCACACTCGCTGATGCCAAGAGAGGCCGCTGCGTCCATGCGTGCCGCCATCCCCAGTGCCGAAGAAAGCTTGTGTGTGTGTGTTCCAGTGGCGGACCCTCAGGGCCAGCAAAGCCTTCTCTGCTGGCCTAAACACTATCAGAACTACATTTACAACCTACATTCTTATATTTGTTCCATGAGGATGTATTAAATTATTCCCAATAGTCTGTTCTCTTCATTATCAATTCAATTCAATTCAACTTTATTTATACAGCGCCATTTCACAACAACAGTCATCTCATAGCACTTTCAACTGTTGGGGAAACCCCCACAATTGCAGAAAGATCCCCAGCAATAAGGCAATCCCCTGTTAGCAAGCACTTGGCGACGGTGGAGAGGAAAAACTCCCTTTTAGCAGGAAGAAACCTCCAGCAGAACCAGGCTCAGGGAAGGGCAGCCATCTGCTGTGACTGGCTGGGGGGTGAGGGGATAGAGAAGAAGAAAAGAACAGACATGTAGACAGCAAACAGCACGATGGGGACTCAATCTATGGGAGAGAACAAACAGATGTTAATGACCAGCAAAAATATTTCACTGAGAGTGAAGAAAGGAGTGAAGCCCAGTATATTGTTGGATGTCCCCCGGCTGTCTAAACCTATTAGCAGCATAACTAAGGGAGGGTTCAGAGACACATGATCCATCCCTAACTGTAGGCTATATCAAAAAGGAAGGTTTTAACCCTATTCTTAAAAACAGAGATCGAGTCTGACTCCCAAATCCAGATTGGCAGCTGGTTCCCCTGGAGAGGAGCTTGATAACTGAAGGCTCTGCCTCCCATTGTACTTTTGGAGATTCTAGGTATTACAAGTAATCCAGCATTTTGGGAGCGTAGTGCTCTGTTAGGATAACAGGGTAGTATCAGATCTTTTAAATAAAAAGGGGCCTGATTGTTTAGAGCTTTGTAAGTGAGAATAAGGATTTTAAGCTTAATTCTAAACTCTATGGGAAGCCAATGAAGGGAGACCAGAACCTGAGAGATATGATCTCTTTTTCTAGTACCTGTTGTAGCTTTTCTCTTGGTTGCACCTCTTCCAGTAGTGTAATGCATGTTAGAGTTTTTTTGTCCAATCATGTTTCAGCCATCTGTGTTGCCAGGGTCAAGCAAATCTGCCTTGGGCCATCAGGAATTAACAGTGCACTCTGTAGGTTAAATTGATTGTTAAACGTATCCTGTTGCTTTAACAAATCAAATGTCTTCTGTACGTCCAGGAACACGCATAGAAGGCATTCAAGAACGTCGGCATTTTCACATCTTTTGATTGGATGGTTAGACTCCTCCACCCACAATGCAGAGGATCCTAGCTAGCAAAACGCCAGTGCAAGGACTTGCTTCAGCAGCTACAATATACTGTATCTGTTTATATATAATAACTGTTTTTCCACCCACAATGGCTGACAGGGGAGAGGAAAATGATTTGGTGGCTGATATTTAAAAAAAATGTTTTTTCCAGACTGACTTTTCAAGAAAAGCTGGTCATTGTGAAGAAAGGTCAGCCAACCCTGAAGCTAGCAGGTCCGTCTCAGCCGGGGAAAGGATTTGTCTGTCACTTCTGTATTAGCAACCAGCGGTATCCTTGGATTACAACCTCCAAGGAGTGCTGCAAATTATCTTGCTGGGAATGCCTGTTGTTTGCAACTGATTGGGTAGATATTTGGAGCCAGACAGGGTTTGCAAACTTGAGCTGTCTACTGTCACACCATGATGATTTAGGCAACGTTTGCCAAATGTATAAAAATTGGTCTAAAATTATACGCCGAAATTTTCACTTTTGGCCATATGCATTGGGTATCCCTAACAACTTGGACATATACATAACATATTAGTAACTTATATAGAATATTTCCATAACTTGTAAGTAACTTAAACCAATTAATGCTTAGTGTGTTGCCAACATTCACAGCTTATGCGCAACAATAGTCTAACTTCTGCATAGCGCAGTCATGCCAAACTGCCGTTGCCTCCCCGATCCATGAATCCTAGTTCTGGGAGAGATCATCTCTGTTCAACTGAAATGATTCTTCCCTCCAAAGACCAGGGTGGGGGGCGTGACCAACCTGGCAGAGCTGTCAAATCTGTTGGGCCGGTCACGCCTAAAACAGCTGATGTGACACATGAGGAACATTAGATAACAGTTGTCACAACCTGGCTCAAAAGCATGTGAACTGATGGCAATAAAAGTTTATTTTCAAAAAAGTAAAAAAATAAAAACAATGCATGGAGTGTGCTTTTGCTGGGAGGTGCAGCCAACCGCAAAGTGTGATTTATCACAGAAAACAGCTGCGCTCTGCGCTTCAGGTGATCAGCTGATTGGATCTGCCTCCTCCAGCGGTCCTCCAGACATTTTGGCATATCTATTAGAACAACACTGGACAGCTGATCATACAGACTTCAGTCAAATGTAAAACCCCCGACAGGTCCTGTTATATGAACAAATACGTGTGTTTAGCTCTGTGTGTGTGTGTGTGTGTGTGTGTGTGTGTGTGTGTGTGTGTGTGTGTTGTGGGCAGAGCTCTGTACGGGTTTTTCCTGTGAACCAACGCTGCAAATATGCCATTTGCTCCACGAATGCGGGATGTATCAGCCATATGCTGGATACGATGGAAAAGTTTCAACATGCTGAAAATTAATTTTCAGAGGAGCACAGCGAACAACACTGTATACCAGCGTGCTCTTAACTTAGACAAAACTGATTCATGTACACCAGTGTATTCTCCAAATTTTTCATATGTTTTGCAAACACTGCCTAAATCATCTAGGTGTGACAGGGCCTTAACCAAGGCAGCAGCAAGACACCAAAGCACAGCCGTCAGCCGGACACTTACAAGCAACAGTACTTTTAAAGCTTTGGGGAAACAAGGGTGGATCTGCAGATGAACAAATGTGCAGGGAAATGGAGCTCTACAACAAAAAGGTAAAGATTTTTAAAACTATAATTTTATAGTTAAAGTTATCTTTATTATTATTATTATTATTATTATTATTATTTTGGAACCTTTGGTTCCAAGGTTGTCATAGCCAGGAGCGGCACTGGGGTTAAGCTCCCAGTGCTCATAAAATGCTCCTTATGGCGTGCGTCTCGAAAAGCCTCTGACAACTAAGTCCAACTCCTAGCCTGCCCGTGTGGTTTAGTCTTTAAGCCCGGCGGAACTGCATTTACTAATAGGAGAAGGGGCGAGGGCGGATCTCTGGCGCCTTAAAACCAGATGCTTCAGGTAGATGGTGGCTCATCAACCTGGGAAGGTAGCCCATCTAGGGGAAGGTAAACCCTGATTTCAAACCTCCGCTGCCTTGCGGCATACCCGGTCACGGGAAAGGCTTCGGGAGTCAACCCTGAGGAAAAATCCGGAGTCAGAGCCCCTAAGGCAGTTCTATGTTGTGCTCAACATCGTTCTGGCAGCTCCTGCAACGGCGCTGGTGCCAAACTGTAGCAGCCCTGCTGTTCCTTTGGATTCATCAGTGACGTGGAGAGGGGGGACATGCTGCATGGGCAACATCTTGTCCTCCATATCTTCCTGCCCAGGCTTGAATCCTACCAATGCCCAATGCTGGAAGGTAGAACACCGGATCACTGGAGAGGACACTCCAGCTTCCCCTTTGGCGTAGACAAAACACGGGGAATGACAGTTACCGGTTATAAGCCACCGCTCAATTGGCGTAGAGCGCGGCGCCAGGGGTTGTTCCCGACGGTGGGAGGGATCATCGGATCTCACTGGACAGCTACCACCCGCCTCAAGCTGGGCAGCCCCCAGCCAATAAGGTGTTGTCCCGCCACAGCTTGCTTTCCTCATTGGGTGCATGGGGATGAGGAGAAGTCCAAACAGCAGGCTGAGAACCTTCGCACCAGGCAAGACAATAAAACAAAAGAGACCAACTCTAAAACTGGGAACTTGGAACGTCCGCACTATGATGACAGGACTCGCTGCTAACCTCAAGGACATCAACGACACCAGGAAGACTGCCATCATCAATAATGAGCTGAAGAGACTGGGAGTGGATATCGCCACTCTCCAGGAAACACGGTTGGCTGACGCAGGCACACTGAGAGAGAAGGACTACACGTTCTACTGGCAGGGAAAGGGCAGTGACGAACACAGGGAACACGGAGTGGGCTTTGCAGTGAAGAACACCTTGCTGAAGATGGTGGAACCGGGCAGCACTGGCTCTGCACGACTCTTCACCCTCCGCCTGAACACCACTCAAGGCCCAGGCACCCTCGTCAGTGTGTATGCCCCAACACTGACAGCCACACCAGAGGCAAAAGACGAGTTCTACGAGAATCTCGCAACAACTGTCAGGATCATCCCCAACTCTGAACAACTTATTCTCCTTGGAGACTTCAATGCCAGAGTGGGTGCTGACCACGACTCCTGGCCCTCCTGTCTTGGACCTTTTGGCGTGGGCAGAATGAACGACAACGGACAGCGGCTGCTCGAGTTCTGCACATATCACGATCTGTGCATCACAAACTCGTTCTTCAAGACCAAGCCCCAACACAAGGTTTCCTGGCAACATCCGCGCTCAAAGCACTGGCACCAGCTGGACTTGATCCTGACCAGACGCACCTCACTGAAGAACGTGCTAATCACCCATTCGTTCCAGAGTGCAGATTGCGACATAGACCATTCATTGGTGTGTTGCAAGGTCAAGCTGCAGCTGAAGAAATTCCTTTGTGCTAGACAGCCTGGAAAGGCATGGATTGACACCAGCAAGATGGCCCAACCAGAACTTGTTGAGCAGTTTGCCTCCACCTTTGAGAAGGAACTTGGTGTACCACAAGAAGGAGAATCTGCAAAGCAGAAGTGGGAAGAGCTGCGAAACACCATTCACCGCACAGCCTTGGCTACCTTTGGGAGGAAGACCTCGAAGTCACAGGACTGGTTTGATGCCAAGTTGACCGAGATGACCCCCGTCATTGAAGCCAAGTGCTCAGCACTTGCTGAGTACAAGAAGTACCCAAACGAGAAGAATCTCCAGATTCTCAGGGCTGCGAGAAGCAAAGTTCAGCAGACTGCTCGGCGTTGTGCCAACGAGTACTGGACTCAGCTCAGCCAAGACATTCAAACCGCTGACATAACAGGGAACATCCGTGGTATGTACGATGGCATCAAGAAAGCATTTGGTCCGGCTCAGAGCAAGACAGCCCCCCTCAAATCCTCCACTGGGGAGATGATCACAGAAAATAACAAGCAGATGGAGAGATGGGTGGAACACTACTCCGACCTCTGCTCCAGATAGAACACCGTGACACCGTCAGCCCTTGATGCCATCGACTGCCTGCCATCCATGGACGAACTTGACGCAGAGCCAACCATCGACGAACTCAGCAAGGCCATTGATAGCTTGGCCGCTGGCAAGGCACCCGGCAACGACCGCATACCCCCTGACCTGATCAAGCACTGCAAGACCGCCCTACTGCTGCCATTGTATGACGTCCTCTGCCAGTGCTGGAAGGAAGGTGCCGTACCACAGGACATGAGGGACGCCAAGATCATCACCCTCTACAAAAACAAAGGGGAGAGAAGCGACTGCAACAACTACAGGGGCATCTCCCTCCTCAGTGTTGTTGGCAAAGTCTACGCACGAGTTGTTCTCGTTCGTCTACAGAAGCTTGCCGAATGTGTCTACCCCAAGTCTCAGTGTGGCTTCCGCACTGAGCGATCGACGGTAGACATGATATTCTCCATCCGCCAACTCCAGGAGAAATGCAGAGAACAGAACATGCCCCTGTACGTCGCCTTCATCGCCTTCATCTCCAGGCCCTGGAGATCAACACAGAGCGCTGGGAGGATCTTGCAACGGACCGCTCCAAATGGAGAGGCACCCTGACCAGACAGCTCAAGGCGGGTGAAGAGAAACTGACTGCTGCAGCAGATGAAAAAAGGACCCGCAGGAAGAATCGCCACAGACCCAGCAGCACGGAGACCACCCACAAGTGCGACCTGTGTGACAGGGACTGCCATTCGCGCACCGACCTGTTCACCCACAGGAGGTGCTGTTCCAGCAGAGTAGACGTTTAGGATTCTCTTCCATGGTCATCATAGACCGACGGAGGCCGCCGCCGCCGATTATTATTATTATCTTATTAATAAAGTTATGGTTATTATTATTATCTTTGTGTGGATGACCCTATAGGCTATTTTTACGGTGGTTGATATGAATGGCACTTAAATCTGGTAGATCACCACTGAAGGCCTAGTTGTAAAATACACGGTCTGCCACTGGTGTGCTCCCCCCCCCCCACCTCTTTATTTCTGTCCATCCTGCTTTTTTTATTCTACCCTCCTGTCCTCCTTCCCTTTCTTCTTTTCTTCTCAACCCATCTCTTGCCTTGGTTCTTTCCTCTCCCGTGCTAGCATGCTGTTCATATTTGATGTCTTTGCAGCCTTCCTCTGTGGGGTGGTTTCATATTGGCTGTAATAAGTTTTGTCTCTGTTCTGGGCCACCTGTGTCAGCTGGCACGCTCCACCTCACATCACACACACTGAGCGTTTGATGCGTCTGCTTCTCAACTGCTGGGAGGCAAGTAGCTGTTTGCTCCTAATGTGCATGCCTGTGATTGTCCGTTGTTCATATTTGTGCATGACGTAAATTTTTAAATGTGCTTGTACGTGCAGGGACAGGGCAAAATTACAATACAAATAATGAACTTATAAAGCACAGGTCGCAAATTCATGAAAAAAGTTGCAAATCTGTGAGGGAAAAAAATCAATGTCTAAGAAAAAAGGAGATTTATTCAGAAGATGTACTAAATTTATAAGAAAAAAGTAAATTTTTGAGAAACTGTAAAAAAAATATATACATGAAAAAACTAACATATCCAAGAAAAAAACATCTTAATTTTTTAAGGAAAAAATATCGACAGAAAGGAATATGGTGAAAATATTGACAAAATGTTACAAATTTGTAAGAAAAAAGATGTGAATGTATGAGACAAAGCAAGCAAATTCAAGAAAAAAGTAAACACATGACCAAAAATGCCTTAAATGAAGAAAAATATTTACAAAAATTAGCTAATTTATGAGAATGTGCCAAAATAACATAAAAATGTCCTAATTTACAAGGGGAAAAATAGCTAATTTATCAAACATGCGTATGTCAGAGAAATGGTTTGTACTTTGGTCATATCAGCACTTACTTCTTCTGGAAAGGCAGCTCTAACAAAGATGGCAAATGGGTTGTTGCCGGGGCAACAATAACCATACCTGTGCACTTCTTGGTCTCAAGGTTTGTTTAACCTCTAGACCAATCATAGGCAAACTACAGCCCGTGGGACATAGTCATGTGACAAAATCAGGACATCCTGTATAAGCCTGTGTGTTTTTTTTAACATATTTGGACATATGGATATTTAATATTCCCGTTTGGGGAAACGGATCTGTGCCTGCTGTGGCAACATATCGTCACTTCCTGTGTTGCTGGCTGTCTGTGTAGCTTGCTCTGTGGCTAGCTCTCCTCAATCTCCTGAGGATTTTTTACTTTAATTGTATTTTAATCACTTTCTTTCCATCTGCCATCAGCTCTCACTTCTGTTCAACAAGTCTCTTGCACCTGTGTGTGCACTCAGTGTCATCTAATCACCCTCTTTAGCCTTCTGTTCACCTTTCATTGGTGTTTTTGTTAGCTTCAGGTTAGCCACTAGCTATGGCTACTAGTTAGGCGAGGTTGTCTGATTTGGAATCCCGGCTCCACTGCATTGAAACACAATCTGCGCCAGTTAATAATGACAGACGCCTCTTAGCTGCAGCGGAGCTTCTTAGCATACGGTGGCCTGCTAGCGGTCCTCCAGTCCTCCTTAGCAGTGAGGAGACTGGGTGGGTGACGGTGAGAAGGAAGCCTAGCTGCAAGGCCCCAGTTCACCACCACCCTCTTCACGTTTCTAATCGCTTTTCCCCGCTCAGCGACACACCCGCTGAGGAAAAAACTCTGCAAACAAGATGGGCTACATAGACAAGTAGAGCTCATTTTGGGGAAAACCTGGTCTTATTAGACGAGACGGAGTCCATCCCACTTTGGATGGTGCGTCTCATTTACTGTATCTAACAATCTGGCATCATTTTTATCCAAATTTCCAAAACCTTGACAACTCAGAGTTGGGACCAGGAAGCAGAGTCGCAGTCTTACACGCCTCTCTGCAGCTCCTCTTCATCCGCCACCCCTCAACTTAGCCCCTGTCTTCCCCATGACAGAATCATTGTCTGCTCCCTCCAAAGTTAATAAAAATATTATGTACAGTGATCCCTCACTTATCGCGGTTAATGGGTTCCAGAACCGACCGCGAAAAATGAAAAACCGCGAAGTAGCGTCACCCCTAATGATGTCACCCATAAATAATACGTACGTTCATTCTCTCACTCTCTCTCTCATATGATACGTGTGTGTGTGTGTGTGTAAGTGTACATACATACGTAGATGTAAATAAAGTGTACATAAATATGTTTTTAGAACTCTTTTATTCTTATACCAAGATATGTAACTCAAGATGAAGATGATTTACTGCACAGGTTAATGAGAGCTTTACTGCTCCTCAGGTGACGCCTCATCGTCAGGTGCTAGAGGCGCAGGATCGTCGAGGGCAGCTTCCGATAGAGCTGGAGAAGCTGCAGGAGGCGGCGTAGTGGCTCGACGGGAAAACTATTTTGCACAAAATGGCACAAGAGAACAGCAAAAAGTTCCACGCAGCGAGACTAAGCAACACGAGCGATAAAAAGCAATGAATGCGATCTTCCTTCGTTGCATGGGCGCTCGGCAGAGAGAGGAGGTGGGTGAAACGTCTCGGCCAATCAGCTTGCGGGGTGAAACGTCTCGGCCAATCAGCTTGCGAGATTTCCGAGCCGAGCCAACACGAGAACAGCGAACAGAGAGTTGTGCGGCTCTCCATGTTGATACCTGATGGTCTAATGTAGTCTCCCTGCCTTTTGCTAGCGCCCGCCCATTATTTCTCAATTTTGAATTTTTGATGAATATTTTTGAAAAATCCGCGATGCACTGAGGGCGCGAAAGGTGAAGCGCGAAGTAGCGAGGGATTACTAAGCATTCCAAAGTGATTAAACAAAAAGTTTGTAAAACTGAAATTAAACATGAAGTCTCTAAATTTAATGATATGGCTTCTTTTCCTCCTCATAATTTAAAAATTAAATGTGGTTTGTTAAATATTAGGTCTCTAACTCCCAAGTCTCTGCTAGTCCATGATCTGTTAATTGATCATCAGATTGATTTAATATCCCTTACAGAGACTTGGTTAGGGCAAGAGGATTATGTTGGTTTAAATGAATCAACTCCCTCTGGTTATTTAAACTGTCAAAATCCCAGAAGTTCTGGTCATGGCGGAAGAGGAGCAACAATTTACCATTCCAAATTACTAGTTAATGTAAAGCAAAATACATGTTTTAATTCCTTTGAGGGCCTGGTCCTCAGTATTGGGCATGTTAGCAATTTTAGGTTAAACCCAATTTTATTTGCCATAGTTTATCGTCCTCCCTCAGCCTACTTAGAGTTTTTATCCCAATTTGCCAAATTCATAGCTGATTTAGTGCTGAAATCAATAATTATAGTAGGGGACTTTAATATAAATGTTGATGTAGATAGAGATTGTCTTAATATGGCATTTAATTCAATATTAGACTCGATGGGGTTTTCTCAGAAAGTAGGAAATTCTACTCATTGTCTCCACCACACATTGAACCTTGTTCTGACATATGGCATAGAAATAGAAAATCTGGTAGTGTCTCCTCATAACCCTGTACTGTCAGACCATTGTCTGTTAACTTTTGATTTTACTGTTTCTGACTATTTGGCTTCTAAAGAAAAATATTACTACAGCAGATGCCTCTCAGATGATGTTGTTACCAAATTTATGCAGATTGTCTCCTCTACGCCATGTGTCAACACAACGGAAATAAACTATAGACAGTTTGCTCCTTCTGTAATTGATAGCATGGTAGATAGTGTTACGGCTTCTCTGCATCAGACTCTAGACATGGTGGCCCCTTTAAAAAAGAAAAAGTCTAATCAGAGATCTCTAACTCCTTGGTTCAATACAGAAACTCGTAGTTTAAAACAGAAGACTCGTCAATTAGAAAGAAAATGGCGCTCCACTAATTTAGATGAAATCTATTTAGCTTGGAGAAATCATCTTTTAATTTAAAAAAAAAATAAAAAAATCTCTGAGAAAAGCTAGAACAAGTTATTTTTCTGCATTAATAGAAGAGAACAAGAATAATCCCAGGTTTCTTTTCAGCACTGTAGCCAGGCTGACAAAGAGTCAGGACTCTGTCTATCCTAGCATTCCCTTAGAGCTTACTGGTCAGGACTTTATGAACTTTTTCAATAATAAAATTTCATCTATCAGAGATAAAATCAGTCATATTCTTCCCACCATTAACTTAAATACAGTAACTACTACAACTCCTTCATTTGATATCTGTTTGGATGAGTTTACACCAATTGACCTTTTAGAACTAGATAAAATAATTTCCTCATCCAAGCCTTCAAACTTGTCTTTTAGACCCTATTCCTACCAGGTTATTTAAAGAAGACTTCCCATTTATTGGTAGCCCTATTCTTCAAATAATCATTTTTTCATTAACATTAGGCCATGTACTGCAGGCTTTTAAAACTGCTGTAAATAAACCCTTACTCAAAAAGCCAATGCTGGATCGAGGAGTTTTAGCTAACTATAGACCAATCTCTAATCTGCCTTTCATTTCAAAAATCTTAGAAAGAGTTGTTGCTACACAATTATTTGACCACTTGCAGGGAAATGGTTTATTTGAAAAGTTTCAGTCTGGGTTTAGAATCCATCATAGTATTGAAACAGCTTCACTGAAGGTCACTAATGACCTCCTTATCACATCTGACAATGGACTTGTTTCTTGTCCTTTTAGACCTTAGTGCAGCGTTTGATACTATTGATCATAATATTCTACTTGATAGATTAGAACACTATGTTGGACTTAATGGAACTTCGTTGCAGTGGTTTAGATCTTATTTATCTGATAGGTTCCAGTTTGTTCATGTCAGTTGTTATATCTTCGCCCTTTACACTACTCGATATAACAAATAATAACTCGGACCATTGACGTACCGTTAACGGTTTATTGGCGAGCAGCCACTCATAGCACACAGCCAACGACAACACACTCAACATACACTACATTACCCATAATGCATTTAGCAAAGGCACTACTACGGGTGCCGTAGTAAACCAAAATACATGACATCTCCTCCCCTCTTACAATAGATGTCCTACAGGAGATATCAAGTGTCTGCTGCAATTCTTGTGTCTTTGTTTGTCTCTTTTTTTTTCTCTTTAATTATTATGCTACCTTAGGAGTGAGGGTAGACTACCTCATCCCATAACTGTACCCTTGAGGATTATTCTGCCCCATTAATGTGGGTCAGTTGCTATCTAGTCTAATAACTCAGATGGACAGGAGGTCGTCGCTCCCTGGTAGGGTATCGGCGCTCTGCAGGAACATGAGTCTGTGTTCTTTCTGATGTGGAGGTTGCTTCTGGTGCTGATGCAGAAGAAGATGTCACATCTCCAGCTGGAACTCCGGTCTCTTAAGTGGTTGAGTTCTGCACTGGTGTAGGTGGATCGTTAGGATATCCAAGAGACGGTTCTGCAGGCGCTG
Organism: Pholidichthys leucotaenia; assembly: GCA_020510985.1. NCBI lineage: Eukaryota > Metazoa > Chordata > Actinopteri > Cichliformes > Pholidichthyidae > Pholidichthys > Pholidichthys leucotaenia. The sequence continues at coordinate 111,006,861 of CM035840.1, read as the reverse complement.
GTGGTGTCTGCAGGAGTTGATCCACGTGCCTTTTCCAAACACTGTCCGTGGTTTGAACTGTATATGAGACTGGTCCAGTTTGTGCGATAACAGTTGCAGGAACCCACTTAGGTTCACCTCTGTAGTTCCTGGCCAGCACAGATTCTCCTGACGTGAACGCTCGGTCCTTTGCCCGATGTCCTCTGTGCATAATTTGTTTCTCTTGTTGCTTTTGCACAGTGTCCTTTAGAGGAGCCAATGGTGGGTTGTTCCGTACCTTGTGACAAGATGAACAGCTTTTGGCTATTTCTTCAATCTGCTTGTCAATGTTTGGCCACCAAAAATAGCTTCTCGCTATTTCTTTCATTCTCACGATTCCACTATGTCCTGCGTGAAGTTGCTGTAGCACTTTTGTTCGACATGACAGGGGAATAATCACTCTCCTCCCCCACAGCAAACAACCCGACTGAACAGACAATTCTGTCCACTTCCCAAGGAAGGGCTTCAAGGTTGCGTCATCACCCGCAGGTTGTCCTTTAATGACCAAGTCCATGACTGCAGACAACACAGGGTCATTTCTAGTCCCCTTTTTCACCTGCACAGCTGAAACAGGTGCGTTTTCTACCTCTGTGAAGTAGAAGATGTCCACAGTGCTTGACTCTGGCTTCATGACAGGAAGTGGTAATCTGGATAACCCATCTGCATTGCCATGACAGTCTGACTTTCGATACCTGATGTCATAGGAGTGTCCTGACAACAGCAACGCCCACCTCTGCAGTCGGGACACTGCAAGAGATGGTATTCCTGTGTATGGTCCAAGGATGGTTGTGAGAGGTCGGTGGTCACTAAAAAGTGTAAACTTCCGTCCATACAAGTACTGGTGGAATTTTCTCACACCAAACACAATGCTCAGAGCCTCTCTTTCTAGTTGAGCATAGTTAGCTTCTGCCTTGTTTAATGTCCTTGACGCAAAAGCGATTGGCTTTTCCTCACCGTCTGGCATTACGTGGGAAATCACCGCCCCTACGCCATAAGGAGAGGCGTCGCAGGCAAGCTGGATCGGAAGTGATGGGTTGAAGTGGGTCAGAACCTCTGATGCCGTCAGCGCATCCTTTGCCTTCTGAAAAGTCTCCTGACAGCTTGCTGTCCACCTCCATGCTTCCTCTTTGCGCAGCAGGTTATGTAGTGGTTTTAATAGTGATGCCAAGTTTGGTATGAAACGTCCATAATAGTTCAGCAGTCCCAAGAAAGACTTCAGCTGACTGACATTTTGGGGTGGAGGTGCATCCACAATGGCTGTGATTTTCGATGGTGCAGTGTGCAGTCCCTTAGCATCGATCACATGACCTAAGTATTCCACGGATGACTGGAAAAACTCGCATTTATCCTTGCGGATTCTCAATCCATATTCCTCCAGTCTCGTGAGAGTTGCATCCAAGTTGCGCAGATGCTCTTCATCATCTGCTCCTGTACACAGGATATCATCCAGGTAGCACTGCACTCCTGGTAATCCACTCAGGATTTGATCCATAGCTCGCTGAAAAAGTGCTGGAGCAGATGTGATGCCAAAAGGCAGTCGGCGGTATCTGAAGAGTCCTTTATGGGTGTTGATAGTCAGCATTTCACGTGACTGCTCGTCTACATGCATTTGTAAATAAGCTTGGTTGAGATCTATTTTGCTGAACTTTTGTCCCCCACTCAGCCCCGCAAATAAGTCATCAATCAGTGGAAGGGGATACTGCTCTGCTGTTAGTACAGGGTTTACTGTTACCTTAAAGTCTCCACAGGTTCGGATTCCTCCGTCCTTTTTGGGTACTGGAACTATGGGCGTGGCCCACTCACTGGTTGTCACAGGCTCCAGAACTCCATTCTTGACCAGAGCATCCAAGTCCGCCTCCACCTTTGGTCTGATGGCGTACGGCACTGGCCTGGCTTTCATAAACACTGGTTTACTGTCAGGTTTGACATGCAGCTTCACTATAATTTTTTTCATACTGCCTAGTTCATCACGAAAAACCTTTTTGTGCTTTTCCAGTATGGCCTGCAGCTGAGTGGAACTGTGTGACAGCTTCCTTACTTCTTGCCAGTCAAGTTGGATTTTCTTTAGCCACACACGCCCCATTATAGCTGGACAGTTGTTCTTGGTAACATAAACTGGAAGCTCAGCAGTTTGCCCCTTGTACTGAACAGTTACCTCTGTCATCCCTTTCATGGGCACTCGGTGTCCAGTATACGCCCTGAAGACGGTGTCTGAAGGTCGGAGTGGACGATGTTTCAGAAACTTCTTGTAAATGCCATGCGACACAAGTGATGCCTTTGATCTGGTGTCTATCTGCATTTTAATAAAATGTCCCTCCACTTTTGGTTTAGTCCAAAAGCCTTCTGAGTCTTCATTCACATTCATAATCCGGACAGTATTTATTGCAGTTGACACCTCTTCCTCTGAGGAGTCGCTCACTCTGTCCTCGCCATGTTTAACTGTGTGAACATTTCTTTTCTTTTTGTATTTTACCATGTCACTTTTATTCCTTGTCTTTGGGCCTTTGTCTTTGCTCCTTTTGCTTCTACATGCCCGCTGCACGTGGCCTTTTTTCCCACAGTTGTTACAGTTCATCTCTTTGTACCAACAGTCATTAGGAAGGTGTCCCACTTTGCCACAGCGGAAACATGGGCCTGTTGCATTGGTTTTACCACTGTTGAGTTTATGTACTCTGCCTGTAGCATGCAGTTGGTGTGCTTCTTTGGAAGCCATCTCCATCATCACACTAATGTTAATGGCTCTTTCAAGCGTCAAATCACTTTCTGTGAGTAACTTCTTCTGTGCTGCTTCATCCCGTAGCCCACACACAAGCCTGTCTCTTAATGTGTCATTTAAAACATCTTTAAATTCACAGTGTTCGGCTAACTTGCGTAGCGCTGCAACAAACATGTTAACAGACTCACCCTCTTCTTGGTTACGTCTGTGAAACCTGTATCTTTCTGCAATCACTAGAGGCTTGGGTGAGAAGTGGTGGGTCAGTGTGTCCACCAGTTCTTTGTAGGTTTTAGAGCCTGGCTTTGCTGGCTGTAGGAGGTTACGTAGTAGGTTATATGTCTTGGGACCCATCACACACAGAAAAGTGGGCACTAACTTTTCATCCGTTATTCCATTTGCCGTGACGAAATAGTCAAAGCGCTCAGTATAGGAGCTCCATTGCGCCGCGCTCTCATCAAAGGGCCCGATAGAGCCAATGACTCCAGCCATTTTAACACTCCTAGTTGAATGTCGCTCTTTCCCTCGCAGCTCCTTACCGTAACGTCGTTTCTTCCCTCCGGCGTTACTCACGGAGTTTTTTTTTTTTTTGTCCTTAACGATTTCCACTGCTCCGCTCCTCCCCGTTTAGCAGACAGCCCGCAGCATCCACCTCAGCACAGTGGCGCGGTGTATCACCCTGTCAGTACAGAGTAGCGGCGGGAAAAAAAAAAAAACGACAAAAAAACTCTCCTCCATCGCGGACTGCAGCGTCGGTCCAGACGTCCTCGTCGCCACTTTTTGTTATATCTTCGCCCTTTACACTACTCGATATAACAAATAATAACTCGGACCATTGACGTACCATTAACGGTTTATTGGCGAGCAGCCACTCATAGCACACAGCCAACGACAACACACTCAACATACACTACATTACCCATAATGCATTTAGCAAAGGCACTACTACGGGTGCCGTAGTAAACCAAAATACATGACATCAGTAATGAGTTTTCTTTCAACTCAAAGCTCAGTCATGGAGTTCCACAGGGATCTGTGCTAGGCCCTACTCTTTTTAGTTTATATATGCTTCCTTTAGGTAACATTATTAGAAAGCACTGTATACATTTTCATTGTTATGCAGATGATACACAATTATACCTGTCAATGAAGCCAGATGATAGTAATCAATTAGCCAGGTTAGAAGCCTGTCTTAAGGAAATCAAAACTTGGATGACTTGTAATTTCCTGCTATTAAATTCAGATAAGACTGAAGCCATTCTTGTTGGTCCAAAAAACCTTAGAAATACCTTTCCAAATCAAACTCTTAGTTTGGATGCGGTTACTCTTTCTCTTAATAACTCTGTGAGGAACCTTGGAGTTATTTTTGATCAAGATCTGTTTTTCAATTCACATATTAAATTCATTTCTAAGACTGCCTTCTATCATTTGCATAATATTGCCAAGATTAGGAGCATCTTGTCTCAGAGTGATGCTGAGAAACTGATCCACACTTATGTTAGCTCTAGATTAGATTATTGTAACTCTTTATTATCAGGTTGCCCTAAAACATCTTTAAAAAGTCTTCAGCTGATCCAAAATGCTGCAGCAAGAGTTTTAACAGGAACTAGAAAGAGAAATCATATGTTTCCAGTTCTGGCCTCCCTTCATTGGCTTCCCATAGAGTTTATAATTAAGTTTAAAATCCTTATTCTCACTTGAGGGCCTTTTCCACTAGCACGCTTTAGCGCGACACGGGACGGCTCAGCACGCTTTGTACGCTTTTCCACAAGCCCCAACACGGTTTAACAGCCGTGATTCTCAGCCCCGCTGAAGGGCAGGGTACAGCAGTGCTGAGCTGTGCCGTGTTGTGACGTTAACAGACTGGTCGCCGCTGATTGGTCAGGTCGTAACCGGCGCTGATTGGTCAGGTTGTAACCGCCCCTCTCCTCCTCCTCTTCTACCAAAACTTCATGACCTTCTCAATAAAGTTTTTGAAAAAAAAAAAAAAAAAAGAATCTTCACGACCTACTCAGCACGCACCCACTGTTGGCGGTTCCTTTTCAGTGTATTGCTGTGCTATTTTTCATTTATTCTCTATCAAAAATGGCTTCGCGTAATAAGGGCGTTCCATGGACCAATAAGGAGCTGCAGTGTCTGCTCACTGCATCGTCAGACGAACGTATTCAGCGCGAGTTAGACGGAGCCGCCCGGAATGAAAAAATATACTGGGAGGTCTCGACATCGGAGTCCTTTAACGGTGAGTTTTAATTTTTTTTTATTGTGCGTTTTTTCGCAAATATATTCGGTAAGACGCTCAGTTTATTTATGCAATAAAAAAGCTGTTCATTTGTGGATGATCGCTGCTTTATTGCAGCACAGTGCGGACTAAAGCTTTTATTGTAATTATTCATGTGAACAATACGCTGAAATAAGCTTATGTATTCTTGTTAAAAACTATTGTCTTTTCTGTATATATTTCGTGCTGTATTTTATTGTGTGCATTTTCCTTGTAGAATCATCCCACGCGTCCGCCGCGACAGCCCTCACGGATTAATTCAACCGAGCCTTCCTGACCCACAGCTGGCAGAGACGCCTTCATTCTACCGAGCCTCAGCACTCAGTGGTCGGCGTGTATAAAATGTCGATTAACCTTCATGTTGTGTTGCAAAGTTTTTTTTATTTTAATATTTTGTATATAATAAAATGGAATTGTTTTGGAAAGTGTGGTTTGTCTGTTATAACACTGAATTATAAAACAGTATAATTACATAGAAATTCCATTGCCTAGTCTGATCAAAATGATACTGAGGGTCAAGCATTGTAAAGGTAATGTAATTTTTAACTAGACCAAAAAAGAAATCTTTTTGTACGCTTTCTGTTCTTTTTATTGAAATATCATAAAAAATTAGCACCAAGTCAAAGGTACAAGTATATGTAAATTGAATGTTCTATCGGCATTCCAAATTCAGAGATTTACAATACTTTAGAAGGAGTGTAGCATCATCTAAACGGAAAATAATAATACTGTTGTTCCAAACGTTGACCTGAAGGTGAAAAACATGAATTTTTTTAATTCAGTACATCCAAAATGCCCTAGGCTGTGGTGTAGTCCAGTGTGCCACCGTCTCATTATTTAATATGAATAAAAACAAGTTTCAGCTCATTATTTCTAGGTCATTTGGCAGTTAATTCAAAACAAAAGTGACTTGTGTTGTTGCAGCTTAATTAAGATAAGATAAGATAAGATAAGATAAGCCTTTATTAGTCCCACAACGGGGAAATTCCAGGATTGCAACAGCACAGGGATAGCAACACTCAGAGCAACAATCAGAAGGCAAGAAAAGAAACAAGCAAGCAAGAGCAGCTAATATACATGTGTACGTATTACTATAAAAATATATATATATACACACACACACAGACACACAGTGCAGAGCATTGTAGCTGGATGGAATAAATATATGAATATATGAACACAGTGCAGAGCATTGTAGCTAGATGGAATAAATATGTAAATATATAAACACCCACAGTACGGAGCATTGCAGCTAGGTGGAATAAATATGCAAGTATATAAACACACACAGTGCGGAGCAATGTAGCTAGATGGAATAATATGTAGATATATAAATATATAAACACACCCAGTGCTGAGCATTGTAGCTAGATGGAATAAATATGTAAATATATAAACACACACAGTGCAGAGCATTGTTGCTAGATGGAATGAAACAGCATAACCGTCTACTTAGTTATCCTACATGGTATGATTATGTGCCCATACATATTCTCACCCTCCATAGCGACCGGTATGTTCCTAGTTGTATGCCGGAGGGGACCATTGTGTAAGTCTATTGCATCTTTTGCATTCAAAAAACTATTAGTTTGTTACGTCTTTTTGCTATCTCTGCGAGCAGCCCTGCTTAGGTTGTACAGTCTGACAGCCGTTGGTAGGAAGGACCTACGAAACCTCTCGGTTGTGCACCTGGGATGATGTAGTCTGCTGCTAAATGAGCTCCTCAGTGCATTCAGTATGTCCTGCATAGGGTGAAACTCGGACTCCAGCAGAGATGACAGTTTAGCCACCGTCCTTCTCTCTCCTATCTCCTCCATCGGATCAAGGCGCTGCCCCAGGACAGAGCTAGCTTTCTTAATCAGTTTGTTCAGTCTCTTCCTATCGGCTGCAGTAATGCCACTGCCCCAGCAGACCACTCCAAAAGTGATGGCTGATGCCACCACCGTGTCATAGAATGACTTCAGCAGCGCCCCTTGTACACCAAAAGACCTGAGTCTCCTCAGCAGGAACAGCCTGCGCTGTCCCTTCTTGTAGAGTGCATCAGTATTGTGTGACCAGTCTAGTTTATTGTTCAGATGAATACCCAGGTACTTATAGGATGTCACCATCTCGATGTCTGTTCCCTGTATATTTACTGGTACTGTGAGGGGCTGCCCATGCCTGCGGCAGTCCACCACCAGCTCCTTAGTTTTCCTCGCGTTGATCTGGAGGCAGTTCCGATGGCACCAGTCCACGAAGTCCTGGATAAGCCCTCTGTACTCAGCTTCATCTCCATTGGAGATGAGGCCAACGATCGCAGAGTCATCAGAGAACTTCTGTAGATGGCAGTGTGTTGTGTTGTGTGAGAAGTCCGCAGTATAAAGAGTGAACAGGAAGGGAGCCAGCACCGTTCCCTGGGGGGGCCCCCGTGCTACTGATGATCGTGTCGGACACACAGTCCCGGGTTCTCACAAACTGAGGCCGGTTCGTGAGGTAGTCCAGGATCCATGATGACAGGTGCTGGTCCACCCCTGCGCGCAGCAGCTTGTCCTTCAGGATCATCGGTTGGATGGTGTTGAAAGCACTGGAGAAGTCAAAGAACATGATCCTCACCATATTCCCGGGCTTCTCCAGGTGGGACAGAGAACGGTGAAGGAGGAAGATCACCGCATCCTCCACCCCAATGCCATGCTGGTAGGCGAACTGGAGTGGATCCATCGCTGGTTCCACCAGGGGGCGGAGGTGAGCAAGGAGCAGTCTCTCCAGGGTCTTCATCAAGTGGGACGTCAAGGCCACCGGTCTGTAGCTGTTCAGGTCTTTGGGGTGGGAAGTTTTTGGTACAGGTACCACACAAGATGTTTTCCACAGCTGTGGTACCCTCCCCAGTTTCAGGCTCATGTTGAAGATATACGTCACAATCCCACACAGCTGGTCTGCACAGGACTTGAGGAGCTTTGCGCTGATGCCATCCGGTCCCGGCGCCTTCCTCGCCTTGATCTTCCTCAGCTCCGTCCTCACCTGGGTCCTGGTCAGGGTCAGGATGGGGGGCTGTGTGTTGGGAGTGGGGGGGTGTTGGTGGAGTGGGGAGTGGGCAGCAGGACTTGATTTCTTTAGAGGCAGCAGTGGTTGTTGTGCAGTCAGGGGGGAGGGCGGTTGGTCAAATCTATTGAAAAACAGATTCAGGTTGTTCGCCCACTCCCTGCCCCCTGTGGCCTGGGGGGAGGTATTCTGGAGCCCCGAGATGGTTTTGAGGTTTCTCCAGACCACGCTGATGTCGCTCTGTTGCAGCTTGTCCTCCATTATGAGATATAATATATAATGAGATATAATTATGAGATAAAATTAATTGTGAGATAAAACCACAGAGCGTGCAAGGTAATAATCCTTGGATCCTCCATTTTTTGTCTGGTGTAAATAAGGACTCAGTCCGGTGCATAACATCACGGGAGTGTGGCCCCGCCTCGCTGAGAATCTGCTGCTGCCCCGCAACACTGTGCTAATGGAGACAGAAGCGTTCTGAGCTGTACTGAAGTGAATCGAGCCGTACCGAGGTGTGCTGGGCTAGTGGAAAACAGGCTTTACAAAGCTCTAAATAATCAGGCCTCTTTTTATTTAAATGCTCTGATACTACCCTATTATCCTAACAGAGCACTATGCTCCTGTAATGCTGGATTACTTGTAATACCTAGAATCTCCAAAAGTACAATGGGAGGCAGAGCCTTCAGTTATCAAGCTCCTCTCCAGTGGAATCAGCTGCCAATCTGGGTCGGGAGTCAGACTTGATCTCTGTTTTTAAGAATAGGGTAAAACCTTCCTTTTTGATATATTAATAAATATTCCACAATTGTTATTCACACCGGCATTAATGACATCCGTCTCCGGCAGTCGGAAGTCACGAAACTTAATATAGAATCGGTGTGTGAGTTTGCAAAAACGATGTCTGTCACTGTAGTATTCTCTGGGCCCCTCCCCAATCTGACCAGTGATGACATGTTTAGCCGCTCGTCATCCTTGAACCGCTGGCTGTCTGTGTGGTGTCCTAAAAATGACGTGGGCTACATTGACAATTGGAGCTCTTTTTGGGGAAAACCTGGTCTTATGAGACGAGACAGCATTCATCCCACTTTGGATCGTGCTTCTCTTTTATCTAACAATCTGGCATCTTTTTTATCCAAATTTCCAAAACCCTGACTACTCAGAGTTGGGACCAGGAAGCAGAGTCGCAGTCTTAAACGCCTCTCTGCAGCTCCTCTTCATCCGCCACCCCTCAGCTTAGCCCCTGTCTTCCCCATCAGAGAATCGTTGTCTGCTCCCTCCAAAGTTAATAAAAATATAATGCATAAGCATCCCAAAGTGATAAAGCAAAATATTGGTAAAACTCAAATTAAACATAAAGCCTCTAAATTGAATGAATTGGCCTCTGTTCCTCCTCATAATTTAAAAATTAAATGTGGTTTGTTAAATATTAGGTCTCTAACTCCCAAGTCTCTGTTAGTCCATGATCTGTTAATTGAGCATCAGATTGATTTAATTTCCCTTACAGAGACTTGGTTAGGGCAAGAGGATTATGTTGGTTTAAATGAATCAACTCCCTCTGGTTATTTAAACTGTCAAAATCCCAGAAGTTCTGGTCGTGGAGGAGGAGTAGCAACAATTTACCATTCCAAATTACTAGTTAATGTAAAGCAAAAAAACATGTTATAATTCCTTTGAGGGTCTGGTCCTCAGTATTGGGCACTTTAGCAATTTTAGGTTAAACGCAATTTTATTTGCCATAGTTTATCGTCCCCCATCAACCTACTCAGAATTTTTATCCGAATTTGCTGATTTCTTAGCTGATTTAGTGCTGAAATCTGATAGAATAATTATAGTAGGGGACTTTAATATACATGTGGATGTAGATAGTGACTGCCTTAATGTGGCATTTAATTCAATATTAGACTCGATGGGGTTTTCTCAGAAAGTAGGAAATTCTACTCATTACCTCCACCATACATTGGACCTTGTTCTGACATATGGCATAGAAATAGAAAATTTTGTTGTGTCTCCTCATAACCCTGTCCTGTCAGACCATTGTCTGTTAACCTTTGATTTTACTATTTCTGACTATTTGGCTCCTAAAGAAAAATATTATTACGGTAGATGCCTCTCAGATGATGCTGTTACCAAATTTATGCAGATTGTTTCCTCTATGCCATGTGTCAACACAACGGAAATAAGCTATAGACAGCTTGCTCCTTCTGTAATTGATAACATGGTGGATAGTGTTTCAGCTTCTCTGCATCAGACTCTAGACTTGGTGGCCCCCTTAAAAAAGAAAAAGTCTAATCAGAGATTTCTAACTCCTTGGTTCAACACAGAAACTCGTAGCTTAAAACAGAAGACTCGTCAATTAGAAAGAAAATGGCGCTCCACTAATTTAGATGAAATCTATTTAGCTTGGAGAAATCATCTTTTAATTTATAAAAAATCTCTTAGAAAAGCTAGAACGAGTTATTACTCTGCATTAATACAAGAGAACAAGAATAATCCCAGTGTGGCGGTTCGTTTTAACCCCACAACAGACTAAGGACACTCAGCCCTCTTGTCTCTGTTTTTCCCTGCTGCACTACTGAGATGCAATGTGCCATTCATGTATTTGTGATGCAAACATGCATGTATTGTGATGTAATGTGCCATTCTGTATAGTGTTCATACGGCTTGTCCTTACTGTGCTTTTTCTGAGCATCTTACATATGTAGATGTGCTTTGGTGTATTAATGTCTACAGGTAGACGCGTTTCTTCTGTCTTACCTCTGTGATGTTAATGATTGCCTTTCATCCATTGTACCCAGGCGTCCTGTCCTCACTGTGACCTAGAGACTCAGATCAATATGTAGATGTGCCTGTTAGCCTCTTTGTCCTGCACTTGGAGCGAGGTCTAGCTAATCTGCCCATTGTGATGTATGTCTCACAAATGCAAATATCTCCTGCCTGTTCTGTTATCCCTTTGATCATTCTAACTGTGGGGTATGTCCCTTTGATGTATTGTTATGGTCAAGTATTTAAGCTGCAACTCTGTAACGCAATCTCTCTCTCACACACACCTCTGCTGCAGGACACAGACTTTGTGTCCGCTTCTCCGAGAGCCTGAGGATCCCGCTCCGGGCTGCTCACACTACGCACCGGAGCGGGGATCCCGTGACAGCGGTATGATTAATAAAACCTGATTAAAACCACAGCATCGCTGCTTATTTTTGCATGCCGCCGCACCAGGTTTCTTTTCAGTACTGTAGCCAGGTTGACAAAGAGTCAGGACTCTGTCAATCCTAGCATTCCCTTAGAGCTTACTAGTCAGGACTTTATGAACTTTTTCAATAATAAAATTTCATCCATCAGAGATAAAATCAATCAGATTCTTCCCACAGTTAACTTAAATACTGTAACTACTACAACTCCTTCTTTTGATGTCTGTCTTGATGAGTTTACTCCACTCGACCTTTGTGAGTTAGACAAAATAGTTTCCTCATCCAAACCTTCAACTTGTCTTTTAGACCCTATTCCTACCAGGTTATTTAAAGAAGTCTTCCCACTTATTGGTAGCCTTATTCTTCATATAATCAATTCTTCATTAACTTTAGGCCATGTACCGCAGGCTTTTAAAACGGCTGTAATTAAACCCTTACTCAAAAAGCCAATGCTAGATCCAGGAGCTTTAGCTAACTATAGACCAATCTCTAATCTCCCTTTCATTTCAAAAATCTTAGAAAGAGTTGTTGCTAAGCAATTATTTGACCACCTGCAGGGAAATGGTTTACTTGAAGAGTTTCAGTCTGGGTTTAGAATCCATCATAGTACTGAAACAGCCTTAGCGAAGGTCACTAACGACCTCCTCATTGCATCTGATAATGGACTAGTTTCTGTACTTGTCCTTTTAGACCTTAGTGCAGCTTTTGATACTATTGATCATAATATTCTACTTGATAGATTAGAACACTATGTTGGACTTAATGGAACTTCGTTGCAGTGGTTTAGATCTTATTTATCTGATAGGTTCCAGTTTGTTCATGTAAATAATGAGTTTTCTTTCAACTCAAAGCTCAGTCATGGAGTTCCACAGGGATCTGTGCTAGGCCCAACTCTTTTTAGTTTATATATGCTTCCGTTAGGCAACATTATTAGAAAGCACTGTATACATTTTCATTGTTATGCTGATGACACACAATTATACCTGTCAATGAAGCCAGATGATAGTAATCAATTAGCCAAGTTAGAAGCCTGTCTTAAGGAAATCAAAGCTTGGATGACTTGTAATTTCCTGCTATTAAATTCAGATAAGACTGAAGTCATTCTTGTTAGTCCAAAAAACCTTAGAAATTCCTTTCCAAATCAAACTTTCAGTTTGGATGCGGTTACTCTTTCTCTTAATAGCTCTGTGAGGAACCTTGGAGTTATTTTTGATCAGGATTTGTCCTTCAATTCACATATTAAATTTGTTTCTAAGACTGCCTTCTATCATTTGCGTAATATTGCCAAGATTAGGAGCATCTCCGCCCCCTGGTGGAACCAGCGATGGATCCACTCCAGTTCGCCTACCAGCATGGCATTGGGGTGGAGGATGCGGTGATCTTCCTCCTTCACCGTTCTCTGTCCCACCTGGAGAAGCCCGGGAATATGGTGAGGATCATGTTCTTTGACTTCTCCAGTGCTTTCAACACCATCCAACCGATGATCCTGAAGGACAAGCTGCTGCGCGCAGGGGTGGACCAGCACCTGTCATCATGGATCCTGGACTACCTCACGAACCGGCCTCAGTTTGTGAGAACCCGGGACTGTGTGTCCGACACGATCATCAGTAGCACGGGGGCCCCCCAGGGAACGGTGCTGGCTCCCTTCCTGTTCACTCTTTATACTGCGGACTTCTCACACAACACAACACATTGCCATCTTCAGAAGTTCTCTGATGACTCTGCGATCGTTGGTCTCATCTCCAGCGGAGATGAAGCTGAGTACAGAGGGCTTATCCAGGACTTCGTGGACTGGTGCCATCGGAACTGCCTCCAGATCAACGCGAGGAAAACTAAGGAGCTGGTGGTGGACTGCCGCAGGCATGGGCAGCCCCTCACAGCACCAGTAAATATACAGGGAACAGACATCGAGATGGTGACATCCTACAAGTACCTGGGTATTCATCTGAACAATAAACTAGACTGGTCACACAATACTGACGCACTCTACAAGAAGGGACAGCGCAGGCTGTTCCTGCTGAGGAGACTCAGGTCTTTTGGTGTACAAGGGGCGCTGCTGAAGTCATTCTATGACACGGTGGTGGCATCAGCCATCACTTTTGGAGTGGTCTGCTGGGGCAGTGGCATTACTGCAGCCGATAGGAAGAGACTGAACAAACTGATTAAGAAAGCTAGCTCTGTCCTGGGGCAACGCCTTGATCCGATGGAGGAGATAGGAGAGAGAAGGACGGTGGCTAAACTGTCATCTCTGCTGGAGTCCGAGTTCCACCCTATGCAGGACATACTGGATGCACTGAGGAGCTCATTTAGCAGCAGACTACATCATCCCAGGTGCACAACCGAGAGGTTTCGTAGGTCCTTCCTACCAACGGCTGTCAGACTGTACAACCTAAGCAGGGCTGCTCGCAGAGATAGCAAAAAGACGTAACAAACTAATAGGTTTTTTTTTGAATGCAAAAGATGCAATAGACTTACACAATGGTCCTCTCCGGCATACAACTAGGAACATACCGGTCGCTATGGAGGGTGAGAATATGTATGGGCACATAATCATACCATGTAGGATAACTAAATAGACGGTTATGCTGTTTCATCCCACCTAGCAACAATGCTCTGCACTGTGTGTGTTTATATATTTACATATTTATTCCATCTAGCTACAATGCTCTGCACTGGGTGTGTTTATATTTATATATCTATATATTTATTCCATCTAGCTACAATGCTCCGCACTGTGTTTTTATATATCTACATATTATTCCATCTAGCTACATTGCTCCGCACTGTGTGTGTTTATATACTTGCATATTTATTCCACCTAGCTGCAATGCTCCGTACTGTGGGTGTTTATATATTTACATATTTATTCCATCTAGCTACAATGCTCCGCACTGTGTGTTCATATATTCATATATTTATTCCATCCAGCTACAATGCTCTGCACTGTGTGTCTGTGTGTGTGTGTGTGTATATATATATTTTATAGTAATATGTACATATGTATATTAGCTGCTCTTGCTTGCTTGTTTTTTTTTTTGTTTTGTTTTTTTTTTGTTTTTTTTCTTGCCTTCTGATTGTTGCTCTGAGTGTTGCTATCCCTGTGCTGTTGCAATCCTGGAATTTCCCCGTTGTGGGACTAATAAAGGCTTATCTTATCTTATCTTATCTTATCTTATCTTATCTTATCTTGTCTCAGAGTGATGCTGAGAAACTGATCCACGCTTTTGTTAGCTCGAGATTAGATTATTCTAATTCTTTATTATCAGGCTGTCCTAAAACATCTTTAAAAAGTCTTCAGCTGATCCAAAATGCTACAGCAAGAGTTTTAACAGGTACTAGAAAGAGAGATCATATCTCTCCGGTTCTGGCCTCCCTTCATTGGCTTCCCATAGAGTTTAGAATTAAGTTTAAAATCCTTCTTCTTACTTACAAAGCTCTAAACAATCAGGCTCCTTTTTATTTAAAAGATCTGATACTACCGTATTATCCTAACAGAGCACTACACTCCCAAAATGCAGGATTACTTGTAATACCTAGAATCTCCAAAAGTACAATGGGAGGCAGAGCCTTCAGTTATCAAGCTCCTCTCCTGTGGAATCAGCTGCCAATCTGGATTCGGGAGTCAGACTCGATCTCTGTTTTTAAGAATTGGGCTAAAACCTACCTTTTTGATATAGCCTACAATTAGGGAGGGATCATGTGTTTCTGAACCCTCCCTTAGTTATGCTGCTAATAGGTTTTGTCAGCCGGGGGACCTCCAGTAATGCACTGGGCCTCACTCCTTTTCTCACTCTCAATGAAATATTTTTTTTGCTGGTCATTAACATTTGTTTGTTCTCTCCCATAGATTGAGTCCCCATCGTGCTGTTTGCTCTCTACATGTCTGTTCTTTTCTTCTTCTCTATCCCCTCACCCCCCCAGCCAGTCGCAGCAGATGACTGCCCCTCCCTGAGCCTGGTTCTGCTGGAGGTTTCTTCCTGTTAAAAGGGAGTTTTTCCTCTCCACCGTCGCCAAGTGCTTGCTCACAGGGGATCGCCTGATTGCTGGGGTCTTTCTGCAACTGTGGGGGTTCCCCCTACAGTTGATAGTGCTATGAGATGACTGTTGTTGTGAAATGGCGCTATATAAATAAAGTTGAATTGAATTGAATTGAATTGAATACAGCCTACAATTAGGGATGGATCATGTGTCTCTGAATTCCCCCCCCCCCCCCCTTAGTTATGCTGCTAATAGATTTAGACAGCCGGGGGACCTCCAATAATGTACTGGGATTCACTCCTTTCTTCACTCTCAAAGTAATGTATTTTTTTTTGCTGGTCATTAACATCTGTTTGTTCTCTCCCATAGACTGAGTCCCCATCGTGCTATTTCCTGTCTACATGTCTGTTCTTTTCATCTTTTCTATCCCCTCACGCCCCAGCCAGTCACAGCAGATGACTGCCCCTCCCTGAGCCTGGTTCTGCTCCCTGTTAAAAGGCAGTTTTTCCTCTCCACCGTTGCCAAGCACTTGCTCACAGGGGATTGCCTGATTGCTGGGGTCTTTCTGCAATTGTGGGGGTTTCCTCTACAGTTGAAAGTGCTATGAGATGACTGTTTTTGTGAAATGGTGCTGTGTAAATAAAGTTGAATTGAATTGAATTAATATCAATACAAGTACTGGGAGATTCATGTAATACAATTAAGCAATTAAAAATGAATTAAAGACTTTTTTCAAATTTTCTGTCAGATGTAATTCTAAACAAATAGTGAGGAATAAATTAGGACACCCCCCATCTGTTTTAGGACACCCCCACATTCATTCCCACTTAAATGGCTAAAATAAATGTTAAAAAATGCAAATAAAAACAAAAACAAGGTTAGACATAGATACGTGAACATTTCTTAATAAAGAACTGAATATTTAAAGGGGTGTCCAAATTTTTTCACATGACTATATATGAGCTGTTGGACTTTTTAATCCAGCCTATCACATATTGATACATAATTGTCCAAATTATAATGAAGACCACCTTCATGTAGCATTTTTTCCTGCAATACCTGGCTTTTCAGTTGATCCCACTGGATAGTACACTTGTTTATGTGAAGCAAAAATTTGTATCCCTCTACCTGCATGAGTACAGCTGCCAGAACTGAGATAAGCACATGAACATTTGCCCTGTGGAGGTAAGAAGGCAACTTCTGCAGCTGCTTTCTACCTGCCATGGAAAAAAATAAACAAAATGCTGTAATGTTTGAGTTCACAGCACTATCCAGAGGGGCACACAGTTGGGAAAATGTTGCTGCCTCCTCCAGAAACTGCATCTTGATGTCGGGCTACTTTCAGCACTAAAAGTGGACCAGTGTCCAGTTTATGGCCCCTGAACCAAAAAGGTAGTCCACCCCTGCTCGACACAGTCCATCTCACTCTCACTCCAATGAGTGCCTCTGAGAGTCTATCGGGTCACAGAGGCACATACTGCCAGTTGGCTGTTCAGAAGAACAAGGCTGTGTGTCCACCAGAGGTGTTTTTTTTTTTCTGCTGTGGGTGACTATTTTCTATTCATTCTCTTTGTCAGCAGTCCCAACCCTGTTCCATGGAGGCCCAAGACCCTGCAGGTTTTCTGTTCCTCCAGCTTGGAGGAACAGAAAGCTCCAGGTGTTTCCACTGATCACCAATCAGCAAGAAGAAACTCAGTGAAATCATCTGTTGAAGACTCTGGTTGAAGGTAAAATCTGCAGAGTCTTGGGCCTCCATGGCACATGGTTGGAGACCACTGCTCTATGTAGTCCAGCATATAAAGTGCTGAG
This sequence comes from Pholidichthys leucotaenia, assembly GCA_020510985.1. NCBI lineage: Eukaryota > Metazoa > Chordata > Actinopteri > Cichliformes > Pholidichthyidae > Pholidichthys > Pholidichthys leucotaenia. The sequence goes on along the minus strand of CM035840.1, from coordinate 110,989,859 downwards.
CACCCTTGCCGCCAAAACGCTCTCAGCGGTTACTGCTTTTTGTCACAGCGCTCAGGGCGCTGAAAGTTGAAAAAAGCTCAGCGTTTTAGAGTACCACTGTGCCCATCAATGTCAAACCTTTCTACCCAGCAAATCAGAATTAAGGAAGGGCAGGACATAGGATGTTTTACTTCTAACGATGGCGGAGGAGAGCCTGATCCTCGCTGAATCAGACAACCTGGTACTCTTTGATCTGACACTAAAAGGATACCAAGATCAAAATTTGAAAGCAAATGCCTGGAGGAATGTCTCCACATCTGTTGGCATGCCAAGCGACTGTTTGTGCCTTCGTCACTGTCATATTTCTTACAAGTTTCCATTCAGAAGGGGAGATGGGCTCTCTGTAATTAGTCTGCATCTGAGAAACTGACGGGTCAATCTTTACCAAAACCAGTTCAAACTGACTCCTGGCCAATCTAAAATACTCCTTGAAATGGGAACCATTAAGGTGCAACTCCTGTACAAGTCAGTGGTACTCTTCCAGCTGTTTCCTCGACCAGTTGATGTCTGTACCCAGACTCTTGCTTTCTTTTCTGTGTCATCATATTTTGCATCCAGAGCTGCTGCCAATGCCAGAAAACGTTTCCTTTCCAGTGTTGCCAGATAGGAAATGAAGAAATATCGTACTGTTGCTTTAAAATTATCGTATTTTGACCCAAACTATCGTATAAATATGATAATTATTGTATATCAGGCAACACTGTTCCTGTTCATCGTTATTTAGAGACTGCTATTAAAAAACAAGTAGAAAGTCTTAATGGGAAAAGCAGAAGTGCTGAGATATGAGTGACAAGGTGTTGCTAGGATACAGGGCACAGGCTTTTTTCCAGATCACAGTGCACAAGTGCTGTAAAAAAGAGGTTCAAGGTGTTCCAGTGACAAAAAATGTGTTTTGTGGACACGCAGCCTGATTTATCTCCCACTCTATGCAAGAATTAAGTTTTAGCTGCAATCATGTTGCCACTGCTCTGCCTGTACTCTGTCTACACCACAGTAATGTACAATATGAATTTTTCCTTAAGGATATAATGCAAACAACATTTATTCTTTGAATAATAATGATGAAATAAATACACACTTCGATTTAGCTGTAGTGTTTTGGACTTTGATCCAGCTGTGCTCTGTTGGTGGCCTTTATTGTGACTGTGGCTTCTGGGGTGAATACCCAGCAGCAGTATATCTAAAAGCCTGTTTGACTGATGAAAGAATGTGATGAAATGATGTGATAGTGCTTCAGTTGATGAGCTCACAACTAAATTATGCCCTGACGCAACCAGGCTGTTCCTAACTGACTGAAGGATTGACAGTCAGGACATGCATGCAGCCTCTTATCACCCGAACACAAAGACAGAGAGGGACATTCAGAAGCCATTTCACTGGGGACTTACGTCAACAATTTTGTCTGGAAAATAACACAAGATGTGTTTATCTTTTATTTCGACAAAATATGAGTATCCTTCATTTTAAATTGAATTGTAGTGGGTGCACAGTAGACAGAAATTCATTTTATAAGGCTGCATGGAAGGATGTGAGCCGCTTTCCATTGCTCAAAAAACAGCACAAGTGTCAAGATCAATAGCCGAATCACTACGGAGGCAGCAGAAATTGATAATTTGATTGGTAAAATGCATGCCTATTGCTTTTTTTTTTCAAAATTTCTTTATTTATTAATGCCAGTCACCTCAAAGAAAGTATTTACAAAAAAAATCCCCTGAAACTAATCTAAATGCATAAAATAATGTAGCTAAAACAGTCGGCCTAATTCATCCATCTATGATTTTCTTTATTATTCCATTCACACTGCACACCTACACATCTTCATCTTGGCAGTCCAGTATCCATCTGTAAACCTGTTGGTATAGAGGTGCACAGTTCACACTTTAAACCGGTCTCAGTGCCGCATTAACAGTTTCTCACAGAAGGGAGCAGCGTGAGCTGAAGTGACTCCGGTTTCTGCCAAGGGTGGAACACATAGATAACTGCTGCTAACTTGAACAGGCAAGTTCAATGGAGTGATGCCTCTGTGTGCTGTACTGTGTAATGTGAGGTCAGCATGTAAGGCTGTCAGTATGCAAGCAAGTGGAGAAGAGGAGAGTGGAGTAGACAGAGCTGCAGCTAAAGGGATTTCTCCTCTGGTGGTTCCCATCTGCTTTTTCCTTCCAGAAAATGTATGCAGTCCCCCCTCCATAGAATTTTCTGTATTTCTATCAGCTATTGAGGCATCTTTTCCCTAAGCTTATTTTTATTGCAGAAGGTGAGGAGTAAGCACATTTCAGAAACCACAATCCCTGTTATTTGGGTACAGGAGGCTCCAAGTCTGACATACAGCACCTCCATTCTGTGTACAGTAATATGTGTCAAATTAGGATAAATAGAAGCAAATATCTGCAAAGTTTTTAAGGTTGTAAGCTATCCAGTGCATGCTCCAGCCACTCTGGGACCCCACTTGGAATGAGAAATGGATGTTTTTTCCATTTCAGTTTGTCAGTGACATTTGTCAGATGATTTTTGTTGGAATTTTGCACTTCACAGATAAAGGAAATGTCATAATGTACATGAATAAATTTTTCAAGACTCAAAGTAGTTCTTAGTCAAAATAGTTTGACTAAGAACTCCACAATAACAATTGATGGTTACTATCCCCCTCCCTCAACCCCCTCCTGTATCCTGACCACCCTCAGCACTCTCCTGGTCCCCTACACCAAATCTGAATTTGTGCTGATGGGGGACCTTAACTGGGACATGCTCCAACCCCCTGCCCAAGTCCGAAGTCAATGGGGCGCCTTTAATTGTTCTCAGATCATCACCAATCCCTTATTGGCATCATCCTTACAAATAACCCAGATACAGTGGTGTGAAAAAAGTGTTTGTCCCTTTCCTGATTTCTCATTTTTTTGTATGTTTATCACACTTAAATGTTTCAGATCATCAAACAAATTTAAATATTAGACAAACAAAACACAAGTAAAAACAAAATGCAGTTTTTAAATGAAGGTGTTTATTATTAAGGGAAACAAAAATCCAAACGTACATGGCCCTCTGTGAAAAAGTGATTGCCTTCTAAACCTAATAACTGGTTGGGCCACCCTTAGCAGCAGCAACTGCAGTCAGGTGTTTGCGATAACTGGCAATGAGTCTTTTACAGTGCTGTGGGGGGATTTTGGCCCACTCATCTTTGCAGAATTGTTGTAATTTAGCCACATTGGAGGGTTTTCGAGCATGAACCGCCTTTTTAAAGTCATGCCACCGCATCTCAATCGGATTCAGGTCAGGACTTTGACTAGGCCACTCCAAAGTCTTCATTTTGTTTTTCTTAAAAAGAACTCCGATTATATTGGCATGTTAGCTCTATATGCTTTATTTTTATGTTAGTAACATAACTATAATATATTTTTTTTGAAAATAATTCCCAGTTTTATATATTTTTAAAAAACTTTATTACGATGTAAATCGCCATTTTTGTTCATGTCGCCCCACTTTTTCCTCAACTTTCCCTCTTTAGGAAAGCTATGGAGGCTTACCTCGCTCTCTTTATTTCCCTTTGATTGGAAATTACATCCAAAAGCCGTGCAATGTGGCATTTTCACTGACAAATGGCAGTAGTTCGTAGCTTCGCTTCTTGGCTTATATAAGACAGAAAAAATGGCTGCAACCATTCTACGTCACTACCCAGAATGCATTGCGACATAAACAAAAATGGCGATTTACATCCTAATAAAGTTTTTTAAAAATATATAAAACTGGGAATTATTTTCAAAAAAATTATATTATAGTTATGTTACTAACATAAAAATAAAGCATATAGAGCTAACATGTCAATATAATCGGAGTTCCTTTTAAGCCATTCAGAAGTAGACTTGTTGGTGTGTTTTGGATTATTGTCCTGTTTCAGAACCCAAGTGTGCTTCAGCTTGAGGTCATGAACAGATGGCCTGACATTGTCCTTCAGGATTTTTTGGTAGACAAAAAATAAAACTTTATAATCCGAAGTGGTAAAGTTTACCACTTCGGATGGTGGTAACGTATCGTCACTTCCGGTAACGTATCGTCACTTCCTGTTTTGCTGTATGTCTGTGTGGTTTGCTCTCCTCACTCTCCTGAGCTTCGGGTTAGCCACTAGCTATGGCTACTAGCTCTCCTTCCTCTCCTCCTCTGGTGTGCTCTCTCTGTCAGATGTTTAGCTTCACCTCTGCCTCTTTTAGTGATAACGGTAAATGTAATAAATGTTGTCTTTTTGAGGCGCTCGAGGCAAGGTTGTCTGATTTGGAATCTCGGCTCCGCTGCATTGAAACACCGTCTGCGCCAGTTACTCTTGACGGACGCCCCTTAGCTGCAGCGGAGCTAGCTAGCATAGCTAACCCCGTTAGGGGTCCTCCGGCTCTCCTCAGCAGCGAGGAGACTGGGTGGGTGACGGTGAGAAGGAAGCCTAGTCGCAAAGCCCCGGTACACCTCCAACCTGTTCACGTTTCTAATCGTTTTTCCCCGCTCAGCGACACACCCGCTGAGGAAAAAACTCTGATCATTGGCGACTCTGTAGTCAGAAACGTGAACCTAGAGACTCCAGCGGCCATAGTCAAATACATTCCTGGGGCCAGAGCAGGCGACATCGAGTCAAATTTGAAAATGCTGGCTAAAAGTAACTGTACATACTCCACAATTGTTATTCCCGCTGGCATTAATGACATCCGTCTCCGGCAGTCGGAAGTCACGAAACTTAATGTAGAATCGGTGTGTGACTTTGCAAAAACAATGTCGGACTGTGTAGTATTCTCTGGGCTCCTCCCCAATCTGGCCAGTGATGACATGTTTAGCCACTCGTCATCCTTGAACCGCTGGCTGTCTGTGTGGTGTCCTGCAAACAACATGGGCTACATTGACTATTGGAGCTCATTTTGGGGAAAACTTGGTCTTATGAGACGAGACGGCATCCATCCCACTTTGGATGGTGCGTCTCATTTATCTAACAATCTGGCATCTTTTTTATCCAAATTTCCAAAACATTGACTACTCAGAGTTGGGACCAGAAAGCAGAGTTGCAGTCTTACACGCCTCTCTGCAGCTCCTCTTCATCCGCCACCCCTCAACTTAGCCCCTGTCTTCCCCATCAGAGAATCGTTGTCTGCTCCCTCCAAAGTTAATAAAAATATAATTTATAAGCATCCCAAAGTGATTAAACAAAAAATTGGTAAAACTCAAATTAAACATAAAGCCTCTAAATTGAATGAGTTGGCCTCTGTTCCTCCTCATAATTTAAAAATTAAATGTGGTTTATTAAATATTAGGTCTCTAACTCCCAAGTCTCTGTTAGTCTATGATCTGTTAATTGATCATCAGATTGATTTAATATCCCTCACAGAGACTTGGTTAGGGCAAGAGGATTATGTTGGTTTAAATGAATCAACTCCCTCTGGTTATTTAAACTGTCAAAATCCCAGAAATTCTGGTCATGGAGGAGGAGTAGCAACAATTTACCATTCCAAATTACTAGTTAATGTAAAGCAAAAAACATGTTATAATTCCTTTGAGGGCCTGGTTCTCAGTATTGGGCACTTTAGCAATTTTAGGTTAAACCCAATTTTATTTGCCATAGTTTATCATCCCCCATCAACCTACTCAGAATTTTTATCTGAATTTGCTGATTTCTTAGCTGATTTAGTGCTGAAATCTGATAGAATAATTATAGTAGGGGACTTTAATATACATGTGGATGTAGATAGTGACTGCCTTAATGTGGCATTTATTTCAATATTAGACTCGATGGGGTTTTCTCAGAAAGTAGGAAATTCTACTCATTATCTCCACCATACGTTGGACCTTGTTCTGACATATGGCATAGAAATAGAAAATCTTGTAGTGTCTCCTCATAACCCTGTACTGTCAGACCATTGTCTGTTAACCTTTGATTTTACTGTTTCTGACTATTTGGCTCCTAAAGAAAAATATTATTACAGTAGATGCCTCTCAGATGATGCTGTTACCAAATTTATGCAGATTGTTTCCTCTATGCCATGTGTCAACACAACAGAAATAAGCTATAGACAGCTTGCTCCTTCTGTAATTGATAACTTGGTGGATAGTGTTACAGCTTCTCTGCATCAGACTCTAGACTTGGTGGCCCCCTTAAAAAAGAAAAAGTCTAATCAGAGATTTCTAACTCCTTGGTTCAACACAGAAACTCGTAGCTTAAAACAGAAGACTCGTCAATTAGAAAGAAAATGGCACTCCACTAATTTAGATGAAATCTATTTAGCTTGGAGAAATCATCTTTTAATTTATAAAAAATCTCTTAGAAAAGCTAGAACGAGTTATTATTCTGCATTAATAGAAGAGAACAAGAATAATCCCAGGTTTCTTTTCAGCACTGTAGCCAGGTTGACAAAGAGTCAGGACTCTGTCAATCCTAGCATTCCCTTAAAGCTTACTAGTCAGGACTTTATGAACTTTTTCAATAATAAAATTTCATCCATCAGAGATAAAATCAATCAGATTCTTCCCACAGTTAACTTAAATACAGTAACTGCTACAACTCCTTCAATTGATGTCTGTCTTGATGAGTTTATTCCAATCGACCTTTGTGAGGTAGACAAAATAGTTTCCTCATCCAAACCTTCAACTTGTCTTTTAGACCCTATTCCTACCAGGTTATTTAAAGAAGTCTTCCCACTTATTGGTAGCTTTATTCTTCATATAATCAATTCTTCATTAACTTCAGGCCATGTAGTACCGCAGGCTTTTAAAACGGCTGTAATTAAACCCTTACTCAAAAAGCCAACGTTAGATCCAGGAGCTTTAGCTAACTATAGACCAATCTCTAATCTCCCTTTCATTTCAAAAATCCTAGAAAGAGTTGTTGCTACGCAATTATTTGACCACCTGCAGGGAAATGGTTTACTTGAAGAGTTTCAATCTGGGTTTAGAATCTATCATAGTACTGAAACAGCCTTAGCGAAGGTCACTAACAACCTCCTTATCGCATCTGATAATGGACTGGTTTTTGTACTTGTCCTTTTAGACCTTAGTGCAGCTTTTGATACTATTGATCATAATATTCTACTTGATAGATTAGAACACTATGTTGGACTTAATGGAACTTCATTGCAGTGGTTTAGATCTTATTTATCTGATAGGTTCCAGTTTGTTCATGTCAATAATGAGTTTTCTTTCAACTCAAAGCTTAGTCATGGAGTTCCACAGGGATCTGTGCTAGGCCCTACTCTTTTTAGTTTATGTATGCTTCCGTTAGGCAACATTATTAGAAAGCACTGTATACATTTTCATTGTTATGCAGATGACACACAATTATACCTGCCAATGAAGCCAGATGATAGTAATCAATTAGCCAAGTTAGAAGCCTGTCTTAAGGAAATCAAAGCTTGGATGGCTTGTAATTTCCTGCTATTAAATTCATATAAGACTGAAGTCATTGTTGTTGGTCCAAAAAAACTTAGAAATACCTTTCCAAATCAAACTTTCAGTTTGGATGCGGTTACTCTTTCTCTTAATAGCTCTGTGAGGAACCTTGGAATTATTTTTGATCAAGATCTGTCCTTCAATTCACATATTAAATTTGTACATAATTTCTTGATCATACGCTTCTGGCCACTTAGTGAAATAATCCATTGCGACCAGCACGTAGCGGTTCCCCTGGTCTGTGGTCGGGACAGGGCCCAGGATGTCCACTCCTACCCGCTCCATCGGTGCTCCCACCCGGTACTGCTGCAGGGGAGCGTGGGATCGCTGAGTTGGCCCTTTCTGAGCTGTGCAGGTGTCGCAGCGGTGGACGTGGAGCTCCACGTCCTGATGACAACTGGACCAGTAGAACCGGGCTCGAAGGTGCTGCAGCGTCTTTGTCACCCAGAAGTGGCCCGCTCCTACCGCCCCATGAACCAGCTGGAGTACGTTGGGCCGGAGTCAACGAGGAACCAGCAGCTGCCAGACGTGCCGCTGCCTAGCTGGAGTCTGCCACTGTCGATACACCACACCCTCTTGGCAGCGGAGATTGGCCCACTGGGAGTGCAGGGCCTTAGTCTCTGGGTCCAGCGCTGACACAACCTCCCAGGCGGGCCGCTGTCCTGCATCCAGCCACTGCCAACCCCGAGAAATGACCGGGTCTCTGTCCTGCTCGCTCTGCAGCTGCTGCGTGCCAAGGACCTCTGTGACGTCATCGCTGGGGGAGGCTGCCTAATCACCCGAAGAGGGGCTGCGCGTCACTGTGTTATTTCTGCTCGCAGCAGTCCGGATAGCAGCAGCCCGCGGGATGGCTTGGTCTTGATCTTCAGCCCGTTGGCAGTGACGACACTCCTTTGTCGCACAGGGGTGCCGAGACAGCGCGTCAGCGTTGGCATGGAGGTGGCCTGCCTGATGCACAATCTGAAAATTATAATCCTGCAGTGCCTCCAGCCATCTCGCCAACTGGCCATCCGGCTCTTTGAAGTTCAATAACCAGGTCAGGGACGCGTGATCCGTCTTGAACTGGAACCTCCCCCCGTACACATACGGACGGAAATGACGCAGTCCTTGAATGACAGCCAACAGCTCTTTGCAAGTCACACAGTAATTCCTCTCGGCTCTGCTGAGAGTGCGGCTGAAAAAAGCGACTGCCTGTTCTCCCTGCTCTCCGTCCTGGGATAGCACTGCCCCGATGCCCTGGTTGCTGGCGTCCGTGTCCACGATGAACGGGCGGTTCGGGTCAGGATACTGCAGGATGGGGGCTCCGATGAGCACTGTGCGAAGCTGGGAGAAAGCAGCAGCACAGTTCTCACTCCACTGAAATGTGCATCCTTTCTGCGTCAGCTGGTGCAGTGGGCTGGCGATGGTGGTTTTTCACAAACCTTCTATAATAGAAGGCCAATCCAAGAAAACTCCTCAGTTCTCCCACGTTCCGCGGCACTGGCCAGTCTCTCACCACCACCACTTTTTGTGGGTCGGTGGCGACTCCCGTTGCGCTGACGACGTTGCCCAGGAAAGTGGTCTCCCGCCGGAATAGGTGGCATTTTCTCGGGTGTAACCGTAGCCCCGCTTGTTGGATGGCGTCCAGCACCTCTCGGAGATTTGACAGGGCGCTGTCAAAATCAGCTGCATGCACCAGTAGGTCGTCCAAGTAAACAACGCAGCGACTCCGGGGCACGTGAGCCAACACTCGCTCCATCAAGCGCTCAAAGGTGGCCAGGGCGTTGCAAAGTCCAAAAGGCATCACTTTAAACTGATACAGTCCCTGCCTGATGGAGAAGGCTTTTTTTTGGCGGGCCTCGGGTGACAGCTCTACCTGCCAATAGCTGCTGTGTAGATCCACTGAGCTGAACCAGCTGGAGCCGGCAATGTGGTCCAGCGCGTCATCGATGCTGGGCAGGGGGTAGGAATCGTTCCGGGTGACGTCATTGAGGCGCCGGTAATCCACACAGAACCGCCATGACCCGTCCTTCTTCTTGACCAGCACCACCGGCGCCGCCCAGGGGCTGCTGGAGGGCTCAGTGATGTCTGCCTCCAGCATTTCTCGCACTTTTTGTTCTGCTGCTGCCCGCCTTGAAAAGGGCAGCTGGCGTGGGCGGAGTCGAATCGGCCTGGTCTCACCGGTGTCGATCTCGTGCTGCACCAAACCGGTCCGGCTGCATTCCTCATCCTTCGCGGTGAAGACACCCATATAACAGTCCAATAGTTCCCGAAGCTGGCGTCTCTGTTCTGGGTCCAGCCCGCTGCAGCTCCGCTGAAATAATTTCTCGACTGCCTGCTGCGTCTCTGCTGACACGTTGACCCCTCCCCTTCCTGTCCCTGTGTGTGCTCATGCTTTCTCTGCCCGCGCTGGTGGCGTCATCGCATTCGGTCCTCGTGGTGGCCCGCCTGGTCCGGTCCGTCCTGGCGGTCCCCCGATCGCGCAGGCCCCCATGTTCCTTCTCTGGGTTCTGCTGTGGAGCGTGATGGTCCGGTCTCCCAGTTGGAGGGACGGTCCGGCGGTGTCGATCTTGGCGTTCCAGGCTGTGAGCAGGTCTAGTCCAATAATACAGGGGTCTTGGATGTCAGCCAGCCAGAACGGGTGTTTTATGTTCTGACCGGCCACCCCCACCACGAGGACTCTCCGCTCCCTCAGTCTGGCATGCTTACCGGTAGCCGTGGTGACACAGCGCTCAGTGGGTTCCCACCCCCGTGGGGCCATCTTGTTCATGCCCGGCAGCACACCAGGTCGGACCAAGGAGATTGTAGAGCCGGTGTCAATCAGGGCCCGGATCGATGTCTTCTCCAGGCTGCACTGTAGATACATCCCTAGAGAGTGTCCAATTTGACCCACGCGTGGCGCCGGCTCATCGGGGGAAACATCTGCGGGAGGCGGCCTGTCCCCGTCCACGCCACCTCGCTCTAGTTTAACGCCGGCAAGGGACCAGTTTGTCTTGGGGTGGGCGCGGGGCAGTACCGTGCGATGTGTCCCGGCTCTCCGCAGCAGAAGCACCCTTCCTCGCGCCGCCGCGGTCATCTTCTCCGTGGACGCGCCACCATGGTCTGCCGTAATTCCTCCTCCTCCTCGCTCTCAGCCGTGGCCTGGAAGGTTCTTTGTCTGTGCGTCGATGCTTCAATTGTGCGATTCATCAGCGGCTCCACCCGCTCTGCTTCTGCCACTGCAGTCTCCCAGTCGCTCACGGCGTGGATCCGTACATGGCTCTGGAGCTGGGCCGGGCGGAGACCTTGGATGAAGTTCCGGAGGGCGAGCTTCTCTACCACCTCCGGTGGGAAATCTGGGTAGCTGTGCCGGCTTAGTAGCTGTATGTCTGCCACATAGGCTCCTAGGCTTTCCTGGTTACTTCGACCGCGGTGGGTCAGCTGTTCCTGGGCGTGCTCAGCGTCCGCCGTTCTCCCAAATCGTCTCCGGAGCGCTCCTTGTAGCGCTGGCCAGCTGCAGCGCTCCTCAGGCCGGAGATCAGAGAGCATGCAGAGAGCCCTCCCTTCCAAGGCCAGTGCAATTTGCACGGCGGTTTCCTCTGGTGACCAGCCGTTTAGCGCGGCGGCCAGCTCGACCTGGATCAGGTAGTCATCCAACGGGGTCTCGCCATTGAAGCAGGGGATCTTGGCCCGCTGCCGGACGGATGGAACGGTCGCCTCCTGATCGATTGCTGCTCCTGATCGCCGTGGAATCGCCAGCCCATCCTGCCCTGAAAAGGGCAGGAAGCGGGGTTGGTTTGCTCTGCTCTGCCCGCTCTGCCTTGAAAAAGGCAGAGGGCGGGGTGCGCTGGCCCCGTCAGGTCCGCCGCTTCGTTTGTCCCGGCGAGCGGCTCCGGGGGGTGGTGTCTCGGCCCCGTCGTCCTTCGCCAGCTGAGCGATGAGTCGCTCCAGCTGCTGGATCTCCATTCTGATCCTGGCTTCCATCTGCTCCATCCCACTCCTGGCACCAGTGTGACGTAGGCGAGGTTCACACAAAGAAGAGGAGCAGATAGTTGTGACTGACAGGCTTTATTCACACACACCAGGAGCACAGACAGGAGGGGAGGTCATTCTCCCAGACCTCTGTTTCAATCATGGTTATCCAACACATGATACACCTTGCCCTACTCCTGCCTATAAAACACTGCTGGGTCATTATAACGCAGTTATAATGACCCAGTATAATAACTCAGTAATAACATTTAAACAAACACACAAAATAACGTCCACTGTTGCAAAGCACGCTGGGGAAATCCCTGCTCCCCCCCCCCATACAGCCCCGACGTTACAATATCCTCCTGTGTTTTGACATGAGCCTACTCTCGCCTTTGCCGTCACTTCTCTTTTTGTAATGTTGGTATTCACTAGTATTATATTATTAGCATCTCTTGGTCATATTTCTTTTTGTCGTTACCTTGATGGGTTGTCATCACTCTTTGTATATTTTCTGTATTCTTTTCAGTTGTCATATTCTCTTGTATCTTTATTTTGACAGCTATCTTTGTTTACTTCCTCTTCTAGCTAGTTTTGCGGCTCGTCCCAGCTGTCATTATGTTTGGTTAATTATCCTCGCTCTGGTCTCTGTATTATCCACACCTGTATTTAATTCTTATTGATTACTCCTTGCTCTATTTAGGGGACGCCACCCCGCAGCTAGGGGCGATGTCCTATTTTATACACTCAGTCATCCAGACATGTGTCCCATGTCTTAGCTTTATGCTTTTCTTCTTTGGCTACTCAGTTTATCCGACGTGTGTCCCACGTTTTACATGTTGTGCTACTCAGCCGTTTTCATCTATCCAGCCTGTAAGTTTTGTTCCTGTTTGGATTTTGTGTTTTTATTAAACCATAGTAACTCACAGGTCTGCTTTTGGTCCTCCATTCTGCCCCGTCTGTTCAATTTGTGACAGAAGGGTGTCGCCAGTTTGGACCCAGTGGCTGCAAGTTTGCCCCTTTATTCCCCCCTTACCTGCTTTTGCATTGCTGTTTCCTATGGAGCGAGAATCAGACAGAATGTGACACCCTGAAGACGCAGCAGGTACGGATTTTAGTGTGTTTCGACTGGATGAGGTGAAGTGTTGGGCTGCGGGACCCGCGGTGCAGGTTATAGAGGCATACCCCAGCCTGTGGAGCTATCTGGAACTCACGGTTCTCCTTGACTCTGTTTCCAATTCACAACATATGCTCCACGGGCTGGTGAGAAGCTCTCCACCATCTGCACCTGAGCCGATGAAGAAGCATCCCAGGGTGCAGAGGACTTCAGCCTATTGCCGCTCGCCAGCCCCGAGACACCGCCATCTGGCATTAGCCTCCGCTCCACACCATGCGCCGTCTGTACCTGAGCTGACGATGAAGCATTCCCTGGTGCAGACGCCTCCATCCTCTCGCCACCACCCAGCTGCATCCCACCAGAGGAACACCTCCGCCTCACAAGTAGCAGTTCCTTCACCGCATCAGAGTAACACAGCAGCAGACTCCTCTCCATCGACTGTCCTGTCGTCAGCACCTTCCTCCTCCTCGTCTGTTGCTGCTGTCCTCCTCTTCTCCACGGTGCCGTTGCCTGCTGCTGAGTATCCAACCTTCACATCTGCTGTTTCATCCGTCATCATGCCTGCAGTGCCAGCTCCTCCATTTTCCACATTGGTGCCCTCACCTGCTGCTGCCATTTTTCCTGCCACTGAGAGGGATTTGCCTGGGCTTTTTGCAGCAGCAACCCCCACACCACGGGAATTAAGCCGTCTGACGATGGAGGGGCCTGCTGTTCCGAAGATTCCAGTTCTGGCCCCACAGCCACATTTCAGACAGAAGAGGAGCACCTCCTGCATACCGAAGCCTGCACCGACAATGGAGTGTACCTTGGTTTTGGCATCTCAGGACCTAGTGCCATCGGCGAGATGTTCCCCAGCTCCAGCTGAATCTGAGGTGCACGCCACAGCTCCAGCTGAATCTGAGGTACACACCACAGCTCCAGCTAAACCCGAGGTGCGTGTCACCGCTCCAGCTGAATCTGAGGTGCATGTCACAGCTCCAGTTGAATCCGAGGTGTATGCCACAGCAAAAGCTGACTCTGTTCCTGTTCTACCGGAGGAACATGTCTCTATCCGGTTCAAGGTCCATACTCCAGTTCCTGTTGCTCATCCTGAGGAGGTCGTCCTGGCTGCGGAGGATTGGGAGCTCAGGCAAATGCTTTTCTTTACTTTTATTACATCAATACTAGCTAAGTCTTGCCTAGCTCCTGAAGTTTTTGGTGACGTCTCACCCTGCTTTTCTCCTCCGTCTGAGGTGATCACAACAGGGGTGGTGCTCCAGGCGTGGAGCCAGACACTCCTACACCATCCCACCAAGAGGTTGAGCAGTCCGCTCCACCTGTCGTCATCGCCCAAGAGGTCGAGCAGTCCACTCCACCTGCCGTCATCGTCCAAGAGGTCGAGCAGTCCACTCCACCCATCGTCATTATTTAAGAGGTCGAGCAGTCTGCTCCACCTGCCGTCACATCAGATGGTCCGCCAGTTTCTGTCATTATGGATGAAGTTTCAAGTGCCATCATGCCTACTGCTTTGGCTGCAGCAGCAGAGTCACCGGAGTCATGGTCGGTGGTGGAGCTAGAGTTAAGGCAAGTCCTCTTATTTGACTTTACAATATCAGTATTAGAGAAATCTTGCTTTACTCTTGGCGGGGAGAACCAGTTGCAGCTGCCATCTGCTCCTGAGTTTACCCGTCGGGCTCCACTGCTGCCAGTGACAGTGATCCGGTGTTTGTCTCTTCCTCTCCTTCAGAGGTGACCGCATTGGAGATGGATTCCCAGGTGACTGGACTTGAGACGCCCCAGCCTGAGTCACCTGGTGTCGTCACAGGTCAGGAGTCTTTGCCGGGGTTCGTTGCTGGTCAGCAGTTTTTGCCTGGTGTCGTTGCTAGTCAGCAATCCTCTTCATCTGGTTTCGCCACTGGTCAGCAGTCTTCTTTGTCTGGTTTCACCACTGGTCAGCAGTCCTCTTCATCTGGTTTCACAGCTGGTCAGCAGTCCTCTTCGTCTTCCTCAGCTATGGGCTCACTGGATCCACGCTTCAGCCCCTGTGGTCCGTAAAGGGCACGTGTTCCAGCTGCCATCTCCAGGAGGGGATGTATATTGCCCCACGGTCCAATGGCTCAGAAATGCTGGGAGACCAGCCGATGGACTACGCCTTCTGCTTGGGTGGCTTGGGAACTCTGGGAGGCCACCCAACACATTTCAGCTCATGAGCTGGTGGTCTTGAGACTTCAGCAGACCACCTGAACTGTGTTTCCTTCTCACCTGATGGTCCTGAGATTTCAGTAGGCCACCCGATCTGTCTTGGTTTATGGGTCTCTATTGAGCGATTATTTGTTTTGTTCCACCTGGCCTTGTTTCCCTACCGCCCTCCCTGGAAGGGTGATTTTTCTGTTCTTGTTGGGGAAGGAAGGTGGGGCTCTGTCATGATGCTGAGCATGGTTGGAGAACCGTGCTCATGCTTTCAGTTAATTCTAGTCATTTTCCGTACTTTTCCCACTTCAGATTAATTATTGTATTTGAGGATGGCTTTGTCTGCATTTTGTTATCTGAGTTTGTCCTTTGTTTCTGTTTGTTCTGAGTTGTCCTGTTATCATAATCTTAGTTTGGTCATTTTAGTCTTGTTTATTAATTTTATGTATTTATTAATCATCTTCCATCCATCCATCCATCTTCTATCACTTTTCCAGAGATCCGGGTCGCGGAGGCAGCAGTTCAAGCAGAGAAACCCAGATTTCCCTCTCCCAAGTCACCTGCTCCAGCTCTTCAGAGAGGATACCAAGGCGTTCCCAAACCAGCTGGAAGACATAGCCTCTCCAGCAAGTCCTGGGTCTGCCCCGGGGTCTCCACCCAGTGGGACATGCCCGAAACACCTCAAGTGGGAGGTGTCCAGGAGGCATCCTGTTCAGATGCCCATACCACCTCAACTGGCTCCTTTCAATGTGGAGGAGCAGTGGTTCTACTCTGAGCCTCTCCTGGAGGAGAGCTCCTCACCCTGTCTCTCAGGGTGAGTCCAGCAATCCTACAAAGAACGCTCATTTCAGTCACTTGTATCCACGATCTCATTTTTTTGGTCATTACCCAAAGCTCATGACCATAGGTGAGGGTAGGAATGTAGATTGACTGGTAAATCGACAGCTTGGCCTTAGAGCTCAGCTCCTTCTTCACCACAACAGACCAGTACAACGTCCACATCACTGCAGATGCTGTCCGAGCCGTCTGTCAATCTCTCGCTCCATTCTCCCCTCACTCGTGAATAAGACCACAAGATATTAAACTCATCCACTTGGGGCAGGAGCTTGTCCTCAACCCAGAGAGGGCAATCCACCTTTTTTCTGGCTGAGGACCATGGACTTGGACTTGGAGGTACTGATTCTCATCCTGGCCGCTTCACATTCAACAGCAAACCATCCCAGCAAGGCCTGTAGGTCATTGCTGGATGAAGCCAGCAGGACAACATCATCTGCAAACAACAGAGATGAGATCCTGTGGTCACCAAGCATGACACCCTCCGTTCCCTGGCTGCACCTAGAAATCCTGTCCATAAAAATTATGAACAGGATTGGTGACAAAGGGCAGCCCTGGCGGAGTCCAACTCTCACTGGGATTGAGTCCAACCGAGTATTCGCAGTATGAACCAAACTTTCACAACAGTCGTACGGAGACCGAATAGCTCGTAACAACAAGCCTGATATCCCATACTCCCGAAGCACCCCCCACAAAAAACCACGAGGAACGTGGTCAAATGCCTTCTCCAAGTCCACAAAACACATGTAAACCAGGTGAGCAAACTCCCACGAACCCTCGAGGATTCTCGAGAGGGTAAAGAGTTGGTCTGATGTGCTACAGCCAGGACGAAAACCACATTGTTCCTCCTGAATCTGAGGTTTGACCAGTGGCCGGACTCTCCTCTCCAGTACCTTGGCATAGACCTTCCCAGGGAAGCTAACTAACTAACTAACTAACTAACCTGCACTTATATAGCGCTTTTCTAGTCACAAAGACCACTCAAAGCGCTTTCATTAATACTAACCCTCTATTCTAAGGGCCTATAGGAAACAGATATCTAGGGACAATTTAGAACAGCCAGTTAACCTAACATGCATGTTTTTGGCATGTGGGAGGAAACCGGAGAAATCCCGTAGTAAACCCACGCAACACGGGGAGAACATGCAAACTCCACACAGATCACTGTTGGTCGGGGGCTGGGATCGAACCCACGATCCTGAGGAGTGTGATCCCTCTAAAGTTGGAGCACACCGTCCGGTCACCTTTTTTGAAGAGAGGAACCACCTCCCCAGTTTGCCATGCCAAAGGCACTGTCCCCGACCTCCACGCAATGTTGCAGAGGCGTGTCAACCATGACAGCCCTACAACATCCAGGACCTTGAGGTACTCAGGGCGAATCTCATCCATCCCCGGGGCCTGGCCAGCAAAAAGATTTTTAACGACCTTGGCGACCTCAGCCCCTGTGATAGGCGAGTCGCTTCCCTCGTCCACAAGCCCTGTTTCCTCTGTGGAAGGCGTATCAGTGGGATTGAAGAGATCCTCGAAGTATTCCTCCCACCGCCTGACGATATCCCCAGTTGAAGTCAGCAGCACCCCATCCACACCATACACAGTGTGGACAGGGAGCCGCTTCCCCCTCCTGAGTTGCCGGACAGTTTGCCAGAATCTCTTCGAGGCTGACTGAAAGTCTTGTTCCATGGCCTCACCAAACTCCTCCCACATCCAAGTTTTTGCTTCAGCAACCACCTGAGCTGCACTCCGCTTGGCCTGCCGGTACACCTCAACTGCTTTGGGAGTCCCACAAGCCAACCAAGCTTGATAGTATTTCTTCAGCTAATGGTCCCCCTCACCACTGGCGTCCACCACTTGGTTCAGGGGTTGCCAACATGAGATGCTCTGATGACCTTGGAGCCGCAGCTCTGGGCAGCTGCTTCAACAATGGAGGTAGAGAACATGGCCCATTCAGACTCCATGTCTCCAGACTCCTTTGGAATGTGGTTGAAGTTCTTCCGGAGGTGGGAGTTGCAGACCTCCTGGACAGGGACCTCAGCCAGACGTTCCCAGCACACCCTCACTATACATTTGGATCTACCAGGTATGAATGGCATCCTCCTCTGCCAGTTGACAGCTCTGCACCTCTCTTTACCTGAGTGTCCAAGACATACGGTGGCAGGTCTGATGACACGATAACAAAGTTGATCATTGACCTGCAACCTAGGGTGTCCTGGTGCCAGGTGCACATATATACACCCTTATGCTTGAACATGGTGTTCGTTATGGACAAACTTTGGTTAGCACAGAAGTCCAATAACTGAACACCACTCGGGTTCAGATCAGGCAGGCTGTTCCTCCCAATCACCCCCTCCAGGTTTAACTGTCATTGCCCACATGTGCATTGAAGTCCCCCAGTAGGACAATGGAGTCTCCAAGAGGAGCACTCTCCAGAACCCCAGTCAGAGACTCCAAAAAGGGTGGGTACTCTGAACCATCATTTGGTGCATAGGCACAAATGATGGTCAGGACCCGTTTCCCAACCCGAAGGGGCAGGGAAACAACCCTTTCATCCACTGGGGAAAACTCCAATATAGAGGCAGCAAGGTGGGGGGATACAAGAATACCCACCCCTGCTCGTTGCTTCTTGCCCGGGGCAACTCCAGAGCAGGCCAAGCTCCAGCCCCTCTCCAAGAGACTTGCTCAGGAACCGGAGCTGTGTGTTGAGGTGAGGCTGACTATATCTAGCCAGTATTTCTCAACCTCATGCACCAGCTCAGGCTCCTTTCCCACCAGAGAGGTGACATTCCATGTCCCAAAAGCCAGTTTAGGAAGTTTGGGATCAGACTGCCAAGGTCTCCGCCTTTGACCGCTACCTGATCCACATAGCACTGGACCCCCATGGTCCCTTCTGCGGGTGGTGAACCCACTGGAGGGTGGACCCATGTAACTCCTTCGGGCTGAACCCGGCTGGATCCCATGGGCGGAAACCCGACCACCAGACGCTAGCCATCGAGCCCCTCCCCCAGGCCTGGCTCAAGGGTGGGGCCCCAGTAACCACATACTGGGCGGGGTACACTTAATTGTTTTATATTTCATATTATGTCCTCCTGTGTTTTGACATGAGACTACTCTTGCCTTCGCCGTCACTTCTCTTTTTGTAATGTTGGTATTCACTAGTATTATATTATTAGCATCTCTTGGTCGTATTTCTTTTTGTCCTTGCCTTGATGGGTTGTTAACACTCTTTGTATATTTCATTGTATATCCCAGCTGTCGTTATGTTTGGTTAATTATCCTCGCTCTGGTCTCTGTATTATCCGCACTTGTATTTAATTCTTATTGATTCCTCCTTGCTCTCTTTAAGGGACGCCGCCCCGCAGCTTAGGGGGATGTCCTACTTTATACACTCAGTCATCCTAACGTGTGTCCCACATCTTAGCTTTATGCTTTTCTTCTTTGTCAACTCAGTTTATCTGACGTGTGTTCCATATCTTAGTCGTTGTGCTACTCAGCCTTTTTTGTCTATCCAGCCTGTAAGTTTTGTTCCGGTTTGGATTTTGTGTTTTTTTTTAAACCATAGTAACTCACAGGTCTGCGTTTGGGTCTCCATTCTGCCCCGCCTGGGCAATTCATGACAAAAATCAGTTTCCTTTAGTTTATGATGTCTGAGCAAATAAGATGGCAAGGTAACAAAGTAATATCATGAGCTGAGCACAGGAGGTTTCCGGCTTGCTCAGTCTCATGGCTTTTTCTTTATATTTATATATTTGTTGCATTTTGTGCTTTTTGGGTTTCTGTATTCTTGTACTGTTCACTATTTTCCTGTTTATGTTTTAGTTTTGTTACACTTTTATTTTGTATTAATTTACATTTATATGTCAGTCTGCATTTGTTGATATTTTATTCTTTAGATCTTTACTGTTGGGTTGACAGCTGCCAAGGACATTTCCAGGTTTTGTGCTTCATGTGGGCATCGCCCCTGTCAGCTTTCAGCTTCAGCCACTCTCCTCTCATTGCCCCCAGCTGGTCCTATTATGAATCATTGGTTCCTTCTGCCCACTCATATGACCCACACCTGTTACTTATGTAAATTGTTTTTGACCCTATTTAAGGGCAGTTATTTTCATTTCTTGTTGCTGCTGTCTTGGAGTTTCCTCCTCATCTCCACCAGAGCCCTGCCTTGCTCTGGTGTGCTTCATTAGTAAGTGTATTCGTTGTTTGTATTTTCTGTTAATAGCACTGTGTGGACTTATGTTATGTTCCCCTCCTGTGGAACCATCTTCCCAGTTCAGTTTGGGGGGCAGACACTCTGTCTTTATTCAAGAGTAAGTTGAAATCTTTTCTCTTTGATAAGGCCTATAGTTAAAAATGTTGCTGCTGAGACTTCCGGGAAGATGGCGGAGAGGCATAACGCTTAAACAGAGAGCTCTCCCTAGTCGGATTGAAAATCTTTGGTAAATGGTCAACTCGACATAAATAGGTCAATAAACCAAGGGATGAAAACACAAAGAACTCGGGCACATGGAAAAAAGCAGGGTAAAACTAAAGAATCCCTCTTCAACAACACTGGAGAAATCGCTGAACACGAGGCCAACAAAAACGAGGAGACTTCAGAGAAAATGGAGGACGCCAACCTCGATGTTATGAACACTGGCTTCGCCAATATAAGTAAGGACATAAAAGACCTCAAGCGACAACTCCAACAGGATTTAACGGCTCTTAAGGAAGAACTGAAAAAAGAGATGAAGGAGGAAATTATGGGTCTCCGAAAAGAAATGGGCCGCAAGCTAGCAGAAAACATGGAGGAGCTGCGCACTCAACGGGCGTGTATGGCAGAAGCACAGGCTCGAATATCAGAGTTGGAAGACTGGAAGACCGCGGCAAGCGAGCTGCTACAGACTCTGACGGCACAAACACAGAGGATGCAGGAAAAAATAACCGACCTGGAGAGCAGGTCCAGACGGAGCAATATACGCATCTTCGGGATTCCAGAGGGCACCGAAGACAACACGATGACGAAATTCATAGATCAATTCTTAAAAAAAGAGCTTGAGCTGCCCAATGAAACAGACTTGCAGATCCAACGTGCACACAGAGCCTTGGCACAGAACCCAAACTCAAACTCTGCACCCAGGTCAGTTGTGGTAAACTTTTTAAAATATGACGTAAAGGAAAGAATCCTGACACAAGTGTGGAAAAAAAAAAGATACGAGTTGGCGACAAACAGATATTCTTTGACCATGACTACCCGACAGAAATTGTGCAGCAGCGAAAGAAATATGCCAACATTAAAAAAAATGCTGAAAGAGAAAAAAATTAGATTCCAAACGCCGCTAACGAAGATGAGAATTCATTGGGATGACGGCTTGAAAACTTACAACACGGCCAGAGAGGCAGCGCGGGACATGAAGGAACGAGGCTTTGTGGTGAGCGTACCCGAGGAAGCGGCTGGAGCAGCGGCGGCACGGAGCGCACCGAGACAGCCGGAGTGGAGGCGAGTGAGCGGCAGAGGGCGGGAGACGGACGTGGCGCACTGAGCCCAAGAAAAACTGCAAGGCTTTCAAAGGAAAGCTTAGATTATAACAAAGATTAAGAAGGGCATAGAAGAAATGAAGGCCAAGAAGACAAGGTAAAAGAGAAACAAACAGCAAGGAGAGGTTAAAGTGATTTTTGTTGGACATTTCTAGACTGATGACTATTACTTGGATAGTAACTACAGGTCTAGGGAGGTCCCCTCACTTGGTGAGGACATTCCCTCCACCCTCCAACAGGGACCAATGGGCAGAAGAAAGACCCAAAGTGTGGAGGTCGAGGTTCGTTAATGTGTTTTTGTACATACACTACCGTTCAAAAGTTTGGGGTCACTTAGAAATGTCCTTATTTTTGAAAGAAAAGCACTTTTTTTCAATGAAGATAACTTTAAACTAATCAGAAATACACTCTATACATTGCTAATGTGGTAAATGACTATTCTAGCTGCAAATGTCTGGTTTTTGGTGCAATATCTAGATAGGTGTATAGAGGCCAATTTCCTGCAACTATCACTCCAGTGTTCTAATGGTACAATGTGTTTGCTCATTGCGTCAGAAGGCTAATGGATGATTAGAAAACCCTTGTGCAATCAAGTTAGGTCTGCAATGCTGTAATTGCTGCAAATGGAGGATTCTTTGACGAAAGCAAAGTTTGAAGGAAAAAATTATTATTTCAAATACAAATCATTATTTCTAACCTTGCCAGTGTCTTCACTATATTTTCTATTCATTTTACAACTCATGGTGGTAAATAAGTGTGACTTTTCATGGAAAACAACAAAATAATTGTCTGGGTGACCCCAAACTTTTGAACAGTAGTGTATATGTGTTATTTTTGTTGTTAAAGGGGCTAGGAGCACAAGTTTAAAAAATGGAAAAACATGAATATGGTTAAAAATCTTAAGATAATGACATTAAACGTGAATGGTCTGAACTCACCTGTTAAAAGGGAAAGAATAATAAGAAAATTCAAGAAGGAAAAAGCCGAAATTATATTTACGCAACAGACACATTTGAACAAGACAGAACATGAGAAACTAAAGAGATCTGGCTATAAGAACTCCTACTACAGTTCATTTAAGGGAGGAACTAAAAGGGGGGTTATGATACTAATTTCAAATAAAATACAGTTTGAATGTGAACAAGAAATCCAGGATAAAGAAGGCAGATATGTAATAATAAAGGGAAGAATAGATGGTATGCAGATCACATTAGTGAACATCTATGCCCCACCAGAAAGTGACAAGGGTTTTTTTCAACATCTGTTTGATCTCATAGCAACACACAGTGAAGGAGTCCTAATTTGTGGAGGAGACTTAAATGCCGTCATGGATCATGAAGTTGGCACAACAAGTGTTAAGAAGACAAAAAAAAACATGTAACAAAGTTCATAAGAACCGCACTGGCAGAAATGGGTATGGTAGACATATGGAGGGACCTGCACCCACTCGAAAAAGACTATACACATTATTCAGCAGTCCATAAAGTACACTCAAGAATAGATTACTTCCTTATGAATGAAGGTGACAGACACAGGGTGAGAAATTGTCGGATTGGAGGGGCAGAAATATCAGATCATAATCCTATATACATGGAAATATATTTAAACAACAGAAAACGACAAACAACAAGGAAACTTAATGTAGGACTATTAAATGATGAGAAAATGAAAGAAAGAATAAAGTTAAACATAAATGAGTATATCGAGGAGAATGATAATGGAGAAGTGGACCCAACAATGTAGTACTATGGGATGCACTAAAAGCCGTGTTTAGAGGTAAATTAATTGTTGAATCAGGAAAAGCCAAAAAGTCTAAACTAGAATCATATGAACAAAGATGTGAGAGACTGAGGGAATTAGAACGTAAACATCAAAACACAAATGACCCAAAAATATATCAAGAAATTAAGGAAGGAAAAAGTAAAGATAAAAGAAATAGGTACAAATAGATGAAATTGAAAGGAAAAATAGATATTTAAAACAAAAATATTATGAAACGGGGCCAAAGGCCACAAAACTGTTGGCAAAACGGTTAAGAAAACAACAAACAGTGAATAATGTATATAAGATTAAGGACCCCATCACAAATAAATCCACAGTTACCCCAGAAAACATCGAAGAAATATTCCATAAATTCTATCAAGAACTATGCTCGCAACCTGAAGAGACAAATGTTAAGGATATTAAAAAAATTTCTATGCACATTGGACTTGCCATCAATAGGAAACCAACAAAATGAAAAGCTAACAGCAGAAATAACAACACAAGAGATTAAAAATGTGATTAAGTCACTAAAAAATGGTAAATCACCAGGTAGTGATGGATACCCATCTGAGTTTTATAAACTGTTTATAGAAGAACTCAGGCCACAGTTCCTAAAGTCATTTAATTTGACATTAAACAACAACAAAATACCTCCATCATGGAACGAAGCCATTATTTCAGTTATTTTAAAGCCAGGGAAAGAGAGGGAACAATGCGGAAACTATAGGCCAATCTCTTTATTAAATGTGGATTATAAAATATATACAACAATTATCTGTAAACGAATAAAGACATTCCTGACAGAATTGATAGAGGATGATCAAACTGGTTTCATAGAGGGATGCCTAACACATGATGAGATCAGGAGAACAATACACATAATTAATCAAATACATAAAGAAAAGAAAAGCGCAGTAATAATGAGTTTAGATGCAGAAAAAACATTTGATAGGATTAATTGGATGTTTCTATATAATGTGCTGTAACTCTTTGGATTTAATGAAAAGTCAGTGCAATGCATAAAAAACCTGTGGCAAGAATCAAGATAAACAGTAGCTTAACAGACAAAGTAAATATACAAAGATCAACTAGGCAGGGATAAGATAAGATAAGATAAGATAAGCCTTTGTTAGTCCCACAATGGGGAAATTCCAGGATTGCAACAGCACAGGGATAGCAACACTCAGAGCAACAATCAGAAGGCAAGAAAAAAACAAGCAAGCAAGAGCAGCTAATATACATATGTACATATTACTATAAAATATATATATATACACACACACACACAGACACACAGTGCAGAGCATTGTAGCTGGATGGAATAAATATATGAATATATGAACACACAGTGCAGAGCATTGTAGCTAGATGGAATAAACATGTAAATATATAAACACCCACAGTACGGAGCATTGCAGCTAGGTGGAATAAATATGCAAGTATATAAACACACAGTGCGGAGCAATGTAGCTAGATGGAATAATATGTAGATATATAAAAACACAGTGCGGAGCATTGTAGCTAGATGGAATAAATATATAGATATATAAATATAAACACACCCAGTGCTGAGCATTGTAGCTAGATGGAATAAATATGTAAATATATAAACACACACAGTGCAGAGCATTGTTGCTTGATGGGATGAAACAGCATAACCGTCTACTTAGTTATCCTACATGGTATGATTATGTGCCCATACATATTCTCACCCTCCATAGCGACCGGTATGTTCCTAGTTGTATGCCGGAGGGGACCATTGTGTAAGTCTATTGCATCTTTTGCATTCAAAAAACTATTAGTTTGTTACGTCTTTTTGCTATCTCTGCGAGCAGCCCTGCTTAGGTTGTACAGTCTGACAGCCGTTGGTAGGAAGGACCTACGAAACCTCTCGGTTGTGCACCTGGGATGATGTAGTCTGCTGCTAAATGAGCTCCTCAGTGCATCCAGTATGTCCTGCATAGGGTGGAACTCGGACTCCAGCAGAGATGACAGTTTAGCCACCTGCCTATCGCCCACCTTGTTTGCTCTGTTCATAGAGCCACTGGCTCAAGCGATGTGACAAAATAAGAAATTAAAAGGTGTAACAATAAAGGGAGCGGAACACAAGATTGGGCTGTTTGCAGACGATATTATAGTTTACCTTGAACAACCAGATAAATCAATAATGGAAATGATGGACTTGATAGAAAATTTTGGAAAATTATCAGGATACAAGATAAACATACCAAAAACACAAATACTGACATTCCACTATAACCCTTTAAACCAGATAACTGATAAGATCAAACTAAACTGGAAACAAAAAGAAATAAATACCTTGGAGTGAACATACCTAAAGATTTAAGCAAAATCTATAAAGCAAACTATGATAGGTTAGAACAAGAAATAAAAAAAGATATTGATAGATGGTCAATCTTAAACATGGATCTGAATTCAAAAATTAAGACAGTCAAAATCAGCATACAACCTAGACTGCTTTACCTCTTCCAGGCGCTACCAACAGAGATTCCTGGTGCCCATTTCTCAAAGTGGGACAGGATGATATCGAGATTTGTTTGGGGAGGTAAAAAGCCAAGAGTGAAATATAAAACTCTCCAATTACCAAAAGAGAAAGGAGGCATGGGTCTACCAAGTCTAAAGGAATATTACTACTCAGCACAAATAAGATATATCATATGTTGGTGCGACGGAGGATACGAGGCAAAATGGAAAGAAATGGAAAAGGAAATTGAGGGACTCCCAGTGCAAAGCATAGTAGGAGATAAGGATGCATATAAGCAAATCAAACAAATAGACCCAATCACTAAATTTACTTTGGAACTGTGGTATAAAATAGTACCGTATTTTTTGGACTATAAGGCACACTTAAAATCCTTTAATTTTCTCGTGCGCTTTATAATCCGGTGCGCCTTATGTATTAATTCTGGTTGTGCTTACTGACCTCGAACCAATTTTATGTGGTACACGGCGCTCCAAAATCTGTCAAAAATGTTTTAGTATGACTTTGGTAAGCTACGAAGCCGAACCGCTTGATGGATTGTCGGAGCATTACGGTAGTCAGGAGCCTCGCGGAGTAATATGTGCTTAAACATAATGGCCGGATGGCTTTTTCCACAAATCTCCATCCCTATTGATCTGCCACTCCATGCGCGCCCATCTCACCGATACTGTCAAAACCCAAGTGAAGCAACCTAATTCGGAGCTTGCCATCATTCCGGGTGGATTAACCAAAGAACTCCAACCGCTTTATTGGTGTCAACAGGTCGTTCAAAGTTAAATTGCTAGCGAGTTACGTCACTATCTGCGAATGGATCGTGGATCGAAACTGCTCCTGTTTAGCTGTAATTAATATTCAAAAATGATATTTTCAGGACGAAAGAATTCAAGCGTCCCGGCATTTGTTTGCATTGTTTACTTCTCGGGGCTGCCGCGAGCAGTATCGAGTATCGAGTATCGAGAGCGAGCCGTATCGAGTACCGAGCGAGTATTCTGGCCAATATGGCGATGTAAACAGCCACGGACCAAAAAACGTACATTTGCTCGTGGAACAGGTCGTTCACACTTGCAGACAATCGCGCTATATGTGTCTATAATGACTAGATAGGATTTTCTTTCCATGCGCGCAAAAAAAAAAAAAAAAATTCCCAGATCCGACTACCTCGCAAGGTAGTCGATACCCAAAAGCCGATGGTGTATAGAACATGTATATTAGGATTTGTATGTGAAATTTCGGCATCGAAACTGCTCCCGTTTAGCTGTAAACGGGAGCAGTAAATACGGCTGTAAATACGTATTTACTGTTAATACATATTACTCTCCGGTGGAGAGCGAGCCGTATCGAGTACCGAGCGAGTACCGAGCGAGTATTCTGGCCAATATGGCGATGAACAGCCACGGGCTAAAAACATTCCGCCTGCTCGTGGAACAGGTCATTCACACTCGCAGACAATCGCGCTATATGTGTCTATAATGACTATAGATAGGATTTTCTTTCCATGCACGCAAATTTTTTTTTTTCCCCGCTCCGACTACCTCGCTTTAATGCGCCTTATAATCCGGTGCGCCTTATGTATGAAATTAGACCATCAAATAGACCGTTCATTGATAGTGTGCCTTATAATCCGGTGCTCCTTATAGTCCCAAAAATACGGTACAAAAGTATAATATAAAGGTGGACATAAAACTATTGAAATGGGTAGCATTTGACAGTCAGTTTGAACCGGCAAAGCAAGACAGGGGACACAAAAATCTGGTGAACAAGGGAATCACAGCATGGGGCAATATGGGAAAAAAGATTTCGGGAGTTTTGTAAACATGAGAAGAAAATTTAAACTAGAAAAATCTGAATTCTTCAGATATCTGCAGATGAGAGATTATTATATGAGAAAGGTTAGGCATAACCTCCACACAGATGTAAGTGAGATTATACAATTCATTTTAAGCTCGTATGCAGGAAATAAAATAAGAATTATTTCAAAGCTATACCAGAAATTTACGGCAAACAAACATTCAAGTAACTATATAAAGGAGAAATGGGAGAAAGAGCTAAATTTAAACGTAACAGAAGAAAACTGGCAAGAAATAAGGAAAACACAACACACATCAACAAGTTTGCTATTTCATTACACCACAGATCCAAAGAAAATATTCAAATACCAAATCTATATGCTGGAGGGGCTGTGGGGCTCAAAATATAGACCACTCGCATATGTTTTGGAAATCCTGCAAAATCTCATCATTCTGGAAATCTTTACATGTGACAATACAGAGGATATTGGGATATAATATCCCCTTGACGTCCATTGTCGCGAATTCGCATCAAACCGCTTCCGCTCCAAATGCAACCAAAATACCATCCGTATTCCTCCACTACCGGTTGGAGCACTTCCAACACATACCTAGGAACCTTTTGCAAGCATTAGTTTCTCGTAGGAATGGTCAGAGACGGCGCATCATCCATTTCGTGATTGCTACGCTCGCCTTGTGCCACGTCTGCATTTTCAGAAGACAATCGTGGAAAAATTGTGCAATCTCAGGTAAGTTGTACTAAAATAAAAATATATACAGGCTTATTGTGTACTTTTATCACTACCACGAAGGAGTGGAGTACCTATGACGAATATTTTTGAAGATATTAGACGATTTCGGTGTGATGCTAATTCGCTACATTCAGCCACAATGGATAACCTCCGTCGGCCGCAACGGCCGCAAATAAGGTGCCGTATTTAGGCGGTGTTCAACACTCACACACATTTTCTTTAGAAACTGCCATCCTAAAACTCCACACCGTAGTTCACGTGAACAATAAATAACATAGCATGCTGGATGTGAGAGAGGAGAGCTGGAGCTGACTTCACAGCGGTAGCTTTTTCCTCATCGCCCTGTTGTAGAGCAAAACTGTTGTAACAGTGCTAGGCATCTAGATTTTCATACTGCCTGCCTAAACTGCCGAACAGGACAGGGAAAAAAAAAGAAACTGCCATTCTACCTCATATCTATAATCATAACAGAAATAATGTGGTGGGATATAAATGTAATTTCTGTCCATTATTTTCTTTATATCTGTAGATCTAAAAATGAACGCAGCATCATTCTATGGAAAGCCAGCAGGTGCTCCACCTGTGGACAGTGACGACAGCTGTCTCAGTGAAAGTGGGGACAGTGATGAGGAATACACTCCTGAACCAGGTGATTACAAAATCATGTTGTGCAGATTTTCAGCCTGTTTGTGATATTTATGGATGTAACTCTGTATACACATTGAATAGATAAAAATGTCTGCTCTTTTCTAAAGTGATTTTTTTTTCTACACCAGGTGATGAAAACGGCAGCAGCAGTGATGAAGACGCTGATGGGACTCGTCATGCACCTCAGAGCACCAGTGCTGCAGCTGCAAGAGGGAATCCAGCTGCTCCTCCCAAAAGAAAAAGGCAGAAGCAGCAGAACTCGGCAAAAGAGGTTCCAGTTTGGCAAGATGCTCTTCCTGAAGGGTAAGATTGTGGCACAAAGCAACATGTACTGCACACAGCAAAATCCAAACCATGCCCTCAAATTAGATCGGACTGAATTGGAGCAGTTTATTGGCATTGTGGTGTACATGAGCATTTTTCATTTACCTCGGTCAAGGATGTACTGGTCAAGTGCATGTCGAGTACAGCAGGTGGCAGACATAATGTCCCGAGACAGATGGGAAGAAATCAAACATTTCATTCATTTCAGTGACAACATGGCACCCAACAATAATGACAGGCTTTTCAAAATCAGGTTGGTTGTTGACTCGCTTCTCCCCAAATTTCAGGCTCTCCCTCAACAACAGATGTGTGTTGATGAGCAAATGGTTCCTTTTCCCTTGTCCAAAAGTTTGTTCCACAAAGAAACTGAAGCAATGCACACTCTTCGCATTGAAAGGACAGTCAAACTGAGTGGGAGGAAAGAGGTGTTTCCAGCAGGTTTTTGTTCTTGTTCATTGCTTGTGTTTTGTGTTTCTAATGTGTTTTTTTATAGTTCATTGTAGTGGTTTATGATAGTTTGGCAGTCATGACAGTTGAAAATACTGAAAATAACTTTGTTGCATAGATAAAAGACTCTTCATACTTGAGATGGGAACAGGTGCTTTTTTACCATTTTTTTACCATAGATTCCTGTTGTCGCTACTTTGCATCATACATAAAATTATATCTATTTTATGTGCTATAGTCAAATTAACTTTCTCAACTTAATTTAGCATCTACTTGAAAGCAAAAACACGTGATTTTTTTTTTCATAATTGGAAATAAATTCAGGCGTTAAGGGGATATACCAATGAATTGTAACTTGATGTAATTATGTGATGTTAAAAGAGACAATGTGATACAGGCTGAGGACAGATATTTAGTTAAAATCATGCTGATTGCACGTAAAAAAAACAATCACAAGAAAATGGCAATCAGAAGTTCTTCCTGACCAAGAGCAATGGACAAACATTGTTGAGGATATACGTTTAATGGAAAAACTAACATATCGACAAAGAATTCAAGAAGGACAATATGAAAAAAAAATGGTGGAAATGGACACACTACAAAGTGCAACAACGAGACAGAAATTGAAAGAATAACCAAAGACACTGGAAAAACCAGAAGAATTTAGAGATGGAAACTAAAAACTTGATGCTCCAACATTTGTCCCCCCCCCCTTTTTTCCTCTTTTTTTTTTCTTCTTCTCTTTCTTTTTGGCTGTATGGTTAGCTCCTTTTTTAAATATAGAGACTGTGATCTGAATGTAATATGTATGATGAAAAATGAATAAAAATCAAAGTTACAAAAAAAAAATGTTGCTGCTGCCAGGCCTTCACTCGCATGTGCAGCCCAACCAGGCTTGATATTGGAATGTCTGGCTTTGAATATTGTATTTGTTATGTTTGTTTTGAATATAGCTACTGCCAGGCCTCCTACTTTTTATCACTTTTTTCAACCCAGCTGGTCGAGGCGGATGGCCGACCTCTATGAGCTATGGTTCCCCTCGAGGTTTCTACCTGTTAAAGGGAAGTTTTTCCTCTCCTGTGTTGCCGCAGTGCTTGCTGTCAGGGGTCTCTGGTGGGTTCTATAAATTTGAGAGCATGGCCTAAACCCACTCTTTTCTGTAAAATGCCTTGAGATGACCCGTGTTGTGATTTTGCACTATATAAATAAAATTGAATTGAATTGAACTGAATTGTTATTTTCAGTAAACCTCACAAACTCACAGCTCAGAAGAGTGTGGGTCTCACCTCTCTGCCCCGAAGGGCAATTCATGACAAGTAAGCTCCACCATAGTAGATGGAGCATCAAAAAGTTGAGAAATTAGCATCTAATTTAATGAAAATGTATTATTTTATGTTGCAGCTTTCACTTATGACACAATAGTTTTAGCAGTTTGCAAATACATCATCTTAGAAAGTGGGGACCAGCTGGACCCCAAGGTTTTTGTTAGAAAGTTGAAATTAACATGTTTTTAATGTTATTTTCCATGCGTTTGCACTACTTTTACTTTTTTTTAATAACATAGACATATAGATACTGTAATAAAAAGTGATGATTTTTCGATTTTCCATTTTTTCTATGCCAGAGGGTGGGGTATATCCGTTCATGTTCCATTTTACATAGTCAGAGCAAGGTTAGAAACGTGTTTTGTGTTATATTTCCCTTATGCTTTAGTAATGCACCATACATAAAACAATTTATTCAAGAAAGTTATAGAATTTTTATGGCTATTTTCCACCTGGGGTCCACATGGATCCCAGGTGTACAGGAACGTGACTTTTTTGACTTGTGATGATGAGGGTAGTGAGCACTATTATGTGCAACTTTGCTCGCCGTGCACGTCCACCTAGTGTTATTAATTTGCCTTTGTTTATTTCTATCTCAGACATTAGTGGCTGTGGAAGATTGGAGACTGCCTATAAAAGGAGGCAAAGGAGGCGCCAAAAACTTTTGAAGTGTTTTTTTAAACTTTAATTAGCATTTGTACTTAAGAAAAAACAAAAGCTAAAATTCTGAAAAAAATCATAATACATTTAAAATTTTTGATCATATTTGTTGTGCTGAAAAAATGTCTTGTAACAGAATTATTTGGAGATGTCTGCAAAACTTTGCATAACTGTGTCTCAAGGATTATGTCAAGGATTTTCATAACCTAACTTGTTAATGTGAGTGTTCTTATATATGTACTGGGATCTGTTTACATAACTTTATTATGATTTATGTACACTTTTGTATGGTATTGTGTAAGAGATGTCTTGATGTATGGGTGGTAAAGGTGTTTAATAATGTGAAACAATGATGGTGAAACAACTGTCAGATGACAAGAACCCCTTTGCTGCCCTTTCTTCCTATTGGAATGAGTTTGCGATAGCTGCAGGCTATAACACGTAAGTCCTGATGTCTCCCTACTGGTGTTTTGAAGCACCTCCTGGGATTATGTGGCACTCCCTGACTAGATGAGATTCATAGTCTTCTCTGCATGCCTTGGGTCGACCCCAGGGTCTCTTACTAGTCAGTGGGCCTTATTTGTTCTGTTTTTGGGGTTCGTTTATATGGCTTTGCTTGCCATTTGTAAGAAAAGTCTCAATTGTGTGGGTTTGTGTGGGTTTTGCATAAGAACAGAAACTACAGAGCTGTCCAAAGCTCACTGTTGCTATTTACAGGCACCCAACACTGCTTGTCCCTGTCTTTCTTTCCTATTGTTATTTACACTGTATGGCTGGAGGAAAAAAATGCATTCACTCAAACGGTCACATTTTGAGCTATTGCTGCAATTCGAAGGGCAGTAGAAGGGAGATATCGACATTGCCACGAATGCTGATTGGTATTCCAAATGAGGATTTTCTTTCTTGCATGCTTTCTTCCAGGGCTGGATAGGGGCATTGGTAATTTTTTCACTGTGGTTATTTTGTCATTATTAATGTGTGTCTGTGTACAGTCAAGCAACTCTGAGTGATTACTGTGTAGAGCAACAGTACAGGCTATCTTACCACAACAAATTAAGTCAGAGAGCCAAGCCCTCGGGGAAGACTCTTCATCAGAGCACCAAGGAGAAGATAAAAGAGTTCTACAGCTCAATCACTATCTGGTCACAGAGTTTAACAGGAGACAGAACTCAGCATGACACGTGCAATGCATCTAATTACTACATGCACAGGTGGGGTTGGGGGAAAAGCCCAAGGCTAGAACTACAGAAGAAAAATCATAAGAATAGGGTTTGTATTAGTGTATCATAGAGAACAGAGAACTAACTTTAGAACAAACAGCATCTAATAAATGAATGGCAATCCAGTGGGTGTTTGAGCACACAAGTGTTTCCATATAGTGCATAGACAGATGGATTACACATATTACATTTTCTTGGTTTCATCTGTTGTTTCTCTTGCTTGTACATTTTGTTTCTCACTAGCAGACAGTCACTCAACCATACAATCCAACACAAACTCTGTGTGAACTTCAGATGGCCAACGGCATAAATAAATCACCCTTTTCCTTGAACACCAGGGGCCTCGTGGAGCAATGTGTGGGATCCATAATAAAGTGTAGGTGAGCAAAAATTCACAAAATGGCATGTTTCTACACATTTTCAAATAATAACCATGCACATGTACATGTTTTTTATGATTAGTGTTGGGTAACATTGTGGAAAGTAATACATTACTCAAATACAGTAATTAAAATATAATTTACAGTATGTGCTTTACCTGCTGAGAAGCTGAAGCACTTTTTCCCTACCAAAAATTAGCACTCATTAGCTAATATGTTGTATTTATGTTATTGCCTGAAGCACTGAAATTAGTAGCATTGTAGAACAGGGATGCACAATATTAGATTTTCTTTTTTTTGCTGATAACCAATGCCAGTTTGAAAATAGTTTTTGCCATTTTCCAATACCGACATATGCACATATTTTTCCCCACCTATTTACATTTCTTTTGTCTTACAACTGGTATATAAAGGCACATTCCCCAAGGAAAATAAGACAACTGCCACCACTGGCATAGAAGTTTGGGTTTTATTTTGCTGGTATTTGATGCTTCTTTGGAAACTTTAATCATGAATATATCATGAATGAGTCATGGATATTGTAAACACTGGCTGTTTTTAACAATCTTGTTTCAATGTGGTGCAAGGATCTTTTATTTTTTTTACTTTTACATGCCTGCTATTGGCAGAGAATTGCTCAAATTTGTGAGGCAATGAAGAGAAAAATTGTGAGACGTGAATACTAGTGTGAAAAGCACTACTGTAAATAAACAGTATGGTTACCTCTGTGCTTGTCACTGAGATAAGGAGTGAGTTAGCCTCCATTGAGCAGCTCATCTCAAATCTCTTTCAGCACCAGGCCGCTCTCCACTCACGACTGTCCTCGCTAGAATGTCTCGAGGCGACTAGCATACTATCTAGGATATTGCACTTAGTTGATCGATCTCCTGGCTGTTCTGCTTTAGCCTCAGTGGTGAAAGGCTATGAAAGATGTTCCCTTCCCCTCTTTGATTCCCAGAGTCCTTTGACCTGTCACTTCAGTGTAGTTAGAGGCCTGAGAGCTCAACCACGGCATTTGAGATCATGGGGTGCAGCCAGCTTCCAATGATGATTATCACAGAGCTGTCTCACGTGGTTGTTCAGGTTGATATATCCAGTTTTCAGTTTGGGACATTTGCAACAAAAAGGCTAGGCAGTGGTGGTCTGTTTGGAACACTCTTTGGCCAAGTAGCCAGACTCCACCGCTTCTGTCTACATTCTCCTTTTCAGGGCTGACCACTCGTGTAGTGATCCATGGAGACGCCAGTGTCTTGGCTATTACCAGTGGTATTCTATGCAAGTATTGGAAGGTACTCATTATGGGAACTTGGCATACTCTTCTAATGGTTTACTCCAGGGGCTCCGGTTTCCTCCCACAATCCAAAGACATGCATGTTAGGTTAATTGGTTGTTCTAAATTGTCCCTAGATATCTGTTTCCTATAGGCCCTTAGAATAGAGGGTTAGTACTAGTGAAAGCGCTTTGAGTGGTCTTTGTGACTAGAAAAGCGCTATATAAGTGCAGGTTAGTTAGTTAGTTAGTTAGTAATGTGCAGTAATTTTTCTCTGCTTTAGAAGATGTTTGATATACAGTGGTACCTCTACTTACGAACGTCTCTACATACGGAATTTTCAGGTTACGACACACCTCAACGGGAAAATATTGCCTCTTGTTACGAACGAAATTTCAGGATACGAAAGGCAAAAAAGTATGCGCTCCTCGCAGCTCCCGTAGTTTACCGAACGTAAACATACCTGTAGCTGCTCTGCCATTGGCTATCGCCTAGCATCTTCCTGGTATCCCATTGGCCACGAAGTTTTTTTTTGGTTTTTTTTTTCCAAAACTTTATTAAGAACAAGGTGAAAGTTTTACGTGTGTGTACAGTACAGAATTAACATTTATTCGCTATGGGCCCCAAGAAAGTGACGGAGATAAGTGGAAAAGGAGAAAAGAAGAAGAGAGTTTTTTTGTCCATACAAAGAAGGAGATAATCGAAAGGTATGAAAAGGGGATGCGTTTGGTTGATCTCGCCAAAGAATATGGCCGTAATACATCAACGATCAGCACGGTATTAAAACAAAAGGAAGCACTTACAAGCCGACAAAAGCAAACGTCCTTGGATCAGAACATGAACCAAAGAAGGCAAAAGGTGACGTCGACGACGATAGCAGTTAAAAGGTAAATGAACATAATTTTTATTATTCTTTCTCTTTTATTATTCTCTTTTATTATTCTTTCTCTCATTTTAAACTCTCATTTTATGTTTATCGTGCAGTAATCTAATTGTAACATGTATTTGTTACATGTTTTGATGCGTTTTTATGATTTATAAAAAAATTATGCCCGAATTTTGGGGGGCTTGGAATGGATTACGGCATTTACATGTAAAACGCGCCTCTACTTATGGAATTTTCACGTTACGAGAATACTTCCGGAACGAATTAATTTCGTAAGTAGAGGTACCACTGTACTCCAATAGTGCTCAATCACAAAAAGTAGTACAAACAGCATCCACATGCAGCATTGTTTGAAGGATCATTGAGCCGCAGCATGGCTGTGTGGAAGCAGACATAATTGCTGTGATACGCTTCGAACGTGATGACATCATTCCCTTTCACCGCGGGAAAAGCGTAACGTCACCAGCAGAGTGTCACTTCTCACTCCACTGTAACATTTTATCGGCTGATATTAATTTGTTCTGATACAATAAATAGAATAGAATAGAATAAAATAGAGTAGGCTTTACTGTCATTGTCATGGTCTGCTCTGTGATTGATTGCCAGCAGCTGGGCGCACACCTACTTCCCATCAGGCCTGGGCCTATTTAGACGGCTCTGCTTCTGGGCGGAGATGTCTCACTGCGCTCCAGAGGAGCTTCATCTGCCAGTCCTCTCGTCCTTGCCAGAGTCTACAGTCCCTTGCTACCCAAGCCAGCTGTCCAACGCCTGAGGGACATCATCCACAGCTCACGTAAGCTACTATTCCTCAACTCACCTTGTCTTCCAGTCCCCTGGGCACAGGTGGAGCGCTTTGGCGGCGGACCCTTTCCTCCTCTGTGGCGGCGGACTCCTATACT
The DNA here is from genome assembly GCA_020510985.1 of Pholidichthys leucotaenia. Lineage (NCBI taxonomy): Eukaryota > Metazoa > Chordata > Actinopteri > Cichliformes > Pholidichthyidae > Pholidichthys > Pholidichthys leucotaenia. The sequence continues at coordinate 110,953,987 of CM035840.1, read as the reverse complement.
CTCTCTCAGCACACCACTCCTCCACGTCTACACACCAGCAAGAGCTACAACACCCGACAGCGGACACTGTCTCCCTGGCCGCAGCCGCCGAGCTGAACCTGAGCCTCCCACCATCTTCACACCCAGTAAGCCTCTGACTAATTATACAACACCAATTGTCTTCTCCACTAACTGTCACACTTCTGTGTGTTTCCAGGGTTGCCAGGCCGTACGGTGTCCTGCTCTGTCCCCTGCTGTTCCTGTACATACTGAACCGTCGTCCAGCGGGAAGCAGGTTGAACAGGTGGTGTGCGGAATGTGAGAGGTCTCCTGTGATGGCTTTGGTCCTTCTGAGACAGGAGGCTCTGGAGATGTCTTCCAGGGAGGGCAGAGGGCTGTCAATAATTTTTTGGGCAGTGTTGATGACCCTCTGCACAGCCTTCCTGTTCTCGGCCGTGGAGCCGGCATACCACACTCCCGGACAGTAGGTGAGTACGCTCTCCATTGAGCAGCAATAGAAAGCCTGCAGCAGCTTCTGGTCCAGGTTGTGCTTCCTCAGGACACGGAGGAAGTGCAGCCGCTGCAGGGCTTTCTTCACCAGGGCCTTGGTGTTGACAGTCCAGGAGAGGTCAGAGTTGATGTGGGTTCCCAGGAACCTGAAGGCGGGGACGTTTTCTCCACGGTCGCCACTTATGAGGAGGGGGGTGGTCCTGTCTGTACTTCCTGAAGTCCAGTATGAGTTCTTTGGTTTTTTGGACATTCAGTGTCAGGTTGTTTGTTTGGCACCACAGCAGCAAATTCTCTACCACTGCCCTATATGCCTTCTCATCGTCGTCGGTGATGAGCCCAACCAAGGCGGTGTCATCTGAGTATTTCACGTTGACGTGGTTGGGTGGGTTGGAATACAGTCAAAGGTGTACAGGGAGTATAGTAGAGGGCTTAGCATGCAGCCTTGGGGGGAGCCAGTGCTGAGGGACAGTGTGGAGGAGTGTGTGTGTGTATGTGTGTGTGTGTTGTGTGTGTGGGGGGGAGTCTGACTGTTTGTGGGCGGTTGGTGAGAAAGTTCTTTATCCAGGAGCAGGTGGGGGGGGGGAGCTGGAGGAGGTGTGGTTTGTTGATCAAGATGTCTGGGATTATGGTGTTAAAAGCTGAGCTGTAGTCCACAAAGACCATCCTCATGTAGCTCCTTGGGTTCTCCAGGTGACTCAGCACTCTGGCTCCAGCAGTCCGGTTCTCCCTGTAGGCGAACTGATGGTGGATCGAAGGGGGAAGACAGTCCCTGATGTGCTGGGACACAAGTCTCTCAAAACATTTTATGACTACAGATGTGAGTGCTATGGGTCTGTAGTCATTCAGGCTGTCAATTTTGGCCTTTTTGGGGATGGGGATGATAGTGGAGGCCTTGAGGCAGGAGGGGACAGTGGCGTATGTCAGGGAGAGGCTGAATAACTTGGTGAGGATCCCTGCCAGCTGGTCTGCACATGCTTTGACCGCCGCTCCTGGGACGCCGTGTGGGCCAGCAGCTCTGCGAGGGTTCACTGCTCTCAGTTGCCTCCTCACCTTGTGCACCTGTAGAGAGAGAGGGGAGGGGATCTGAATAAAATAATCCATAAAATAATTTATTAGTCCATTTAGTTTATTTCAGTGATATTCCAGCTCATAAGAAAACTGGTAAAACAATACACAAATACACAAAACAAAAAGTTATGCCTTTCTGGTACTTTTTTCCTTTGTCCTGTCAGGCAGTTAGGTGAGCAGAACAGAGATCTGCTACCCTTACTGTGCCAAAACAGATTTACTTTGCCAAAAGGAGCTTTATACAGTACCTATCTATGTACTGTATATTGTTGTAAACTCCTTCTGTAATAACTTTTAATACTTTATATTCTGTCCTGGTAATACGGCTGGGTATTGTAGACAGATAGCGAACAATAAAGACAGCAGGCTGATTCCAGGTTGACTGATTTACTGAAATCGTTTTTGTCTTGTTTGTCTTTTTTTTTCTTCTTGTAAAATGTTGGTTCCACTCCTAGGTTAGTACAACCAAATTTCTGGCGAGCACATTTTCACATTGCTTTCATCATGGCAGATTGAACAGAAAAAGGGTTTATATAGGAAACAGGAAGTAGCTACAATTAAAGGTGCAGTAACGCAAACCACCACTAGAGGGAACATAACCCCACCCAATATCTGACAGGTCAGCACACTCCCCGCTTGGTATACATGTATACCACTATTTACTCTTCTCTAGTGACATCAATAGCACAACATCAGAGATGGGTCTAAGGTACTCTTTAACTACCCCTTGGCTAGAGGTCTTAACTGTGACCTTACGGACCTTGTTGTCTGAACTAGGAATGGCCTTAACTATTCACCCTAGAGGCCACATGTTGCGCTTTGCTTGATTGTCCTTTATCAAAACAATGTCACCTTCCTGGAGACTGGACTTCTCGGAGGTCCACTTCCTCCGTGGTTGAAGTGTGGCCAGGTACTCCGACCGCCACCTCTTCCAGAAGGAGTCCGCCAAGCTCTGGACCTGGTGCCACTGGACCTGGCTGAGGTGATCCAGGTCGAAGTCTCCCAGGGGTGCAGGACTGACACTCGCCTTCTGGGTGAGCAGAGTGGCAGGTGAGAGGATTTCAGGTACCTCTGCATCGTTGGAGACTGGGACTAGCGGGCGTGCATTCATGATAGCCATAACCTCAGCCATCAAGGTTGTAAGGACTTCATGAGACAGTCGGGTAGCACCATCCTTCGCAAGCAGTCCATCCAGTATGCGTCTTGCCACTCCAATTAACCTCTCCCAGGCTCCACCCATGTGTGGAGAATGGGGAGCATTGAAGGTCCATGTACATCCCTGCTCTTGCAGATAGTTCTTGATCTCAGGATCGTCAGTGTTGATTTGAAGCTCGCGGCATGCACCAATGAAATTAGTGCCTCTAACCGACCTTAAGTGCTTGACAGGTCCACGGATGGATAGGAAACGCCTCATGGCGTTGATGAAGCTTGAGGTCGACATGGATTCAATAACCTCAAGGTGCACCGCTCTGGTGCTCAAGCAAGTAAAGATGACTGCCCACCTTTTGCTCTCAGCGGCACCACCTCGTGTCCGCCGAGTGGTGACAGTCCATGGGCCAAAGACGTCGAGCCCTACGTGAGTAAAGGGGGGATCCGTTGCCAGCCTATCTGCCGGCAGATCTGACATCTTCTGCACTTCTCTCCGTCCTCTCAACTTCCTACAAGTAACACATTTGAAAATGATGCTGGAGATGAGCTTCCTACCTCCTACTATCCAAACACCAGCGGTACGCAGTGCACCCTCTGTGAAGTGCCGACCCTGGTGGGCTACTTTGTCATGGTAGTGTCGGACCAGGAGAGTGGTCACATGATGGCCGGCTGGTAGGATGAGTGGGTGTTTCTCTTGGTCTCCCAAGTCTGCCCTGCGTATCCGACCTCCGACTCTGATCAATCCATTCTCATCGATGAAGGGGTCAAGCTTTGCAAGGGAGCTTTGACAGTGCACTGTTGAATCCTGAATTAAGCGTTTCAGCTCCTCTTCATAAACATCCTCCTGTACAGCCTTGAAGATTTTCGTCTTTGCTTGGGACCACTCTGTGGCGAGAAGCTGGCTGCATTGATGCCATCCCTTGCAACCATCTCTATTCTCTCCAGAGAAAGACTTGGCTACATGAACAAGAAGTGCCATACCTCTTACTAGGCTCTTCCAAGAAGAGAAGCGTTCAAATCTTTCTGAGCCAAGAGGCTGTTCTGTAACTTTGGTAAGTAGACAGGTGGCTTGTGGCCTAACTTCTTTGTCTGTGTCTGCATCAACAAGCTCAAACGTTTCAGCCTCTTCAACCTTATCCGTGGCTGACTGCCTGAGAAACTGGGGACCGAGCAACCAGCTGGAAGATGAAAGTTGAGCTGCTGAAAGTGGTCTGGTTCCCTGGTCTGCAGGGTTCTGGTCTGTCAAGATGTACTGCCACTGTTCTGGTTCAGTAAATCCACGAATGCGAGCTACTCGGTTAGCTACGTAGGTGTAGAACCTTCGTGAACTGTTGTGAATGTAGCCCAGCACAATGTGGCTGTCAGTGAAGAACTTGACTGCCTGTAGCTCTATGTCTATCTCAGACTGGATCACTTCTGCCAGCTCAACGGCCAAGACAGCTGCACACAACTCCAGGCGTGGAATGGTGTGCATGGGGTAAGGTGCAAGTTTTGATTTACCCATAACAAATCCTATGTGCCATCTTCCTTCAGAATCTAAGGCACGCAGGTAAGCTACGGCAGCTATCGCTACAGTTGAAGCATCTGCGAAAACACAGAGTTCTATCCTGTTACAGCATGACAAGGAGGTAGGTAGGTATGATCTGCTAATGCAAAGCTGCTCCAGGTCTGTTAAGGAGTTGATCCATGTTCTCCAGTGTGCCTCTTTCTCTGGTGGGAGAGGCGTGTCCCACTCATACTGTTCAGAGGAGATGTCTCTCACCAATGCCTTTCCCTGGACAGTGATGGGAGAAGCGAATCCAAGGGGATCGTAAAGACTGTTTATGGTGGACAGCATGCCTCTCCGACTAAATGGCTTAATGTCTCTTGAGACTCGGAATGTGAAGCTGTCAGTCTGGAGCACCCAGTTCAGGCCTAAGCTCCTTTGAAGGGGCAATGGGTCTGCTCCCAGATCGAGATCTTTCAGGTCACTTGCTCGTTCCTCCACTGGGAAAGCCTCCATGACCCTCGGACTGTTTGAGGCGATCTTGTGGAGTTTTAAGTTGCTCTCAGCTAGCAGAGCCTTGGTTCGCTGCAGGAGATCGATCACCTCATGCTCCTTGGCCAATGACGTGAGCCCATCGTCGACGTAAAAGTTCCTGAAGATGAACTCCTTTGCATCACTACCATGCTCAGCTTCTCCTTGCTCTGCAGCTCTCCTCAGCCCATAAGTCGCTACTGCTGGAGACGGGCTGTTGCCGAATACATGCACAGTCATCCAGTAGTCAATGATGTCCTTGTCTGGATCATTGTCTTTGTGCCAGAGAAACCTGAGGAAGTGGCGGTGGTCCTCTCTGACCTTGAACCCATAGAACATTTGCTCTATGTCGGCGGTAGCAGCAATTTGTTCTCTTCTGAACCGTAATAGGACTCCTATTAGTGTGTTGTTCAGGTTGGGTCCACTGAGAAGCACATCATTCAATGATGTCCCCTTGTACTCCGCGCTGGAGTCAAATACAACTCTTATTTTTCCCGGCTTCTGGGGGTGGTATACGCCAAATGTCGGCAGATACCAGCACTCCTGCCCGAGCTGTAGTGGAGGAGCTGGCTCGGCCTGTTGGTTGTCAATGACCTTTTGCATAAAATCAAAGAAGTGCTGTTTCATGTCAGGTTTCTTCCTGAATGAGCGTTGGAGGGATTGGAGTCTTTGAGCAGCCTGCTCTCTGTTGCACGGAAGACGCTTATGAGGAGTATGAAAGGGTAGTGGCGCCACCCAGTGGTTTTCATTGTCCATATACACCTCGTCTTCCATTATTCTCAGAAACTCACTGTCATCTACTGACATGGCTGCTTTGTTGTCGGCTGGTGTTGTCTGGAACACACTTTCACCAAGACCATCCCTACATGTCTCTGGAATGGCTTCCTCACTGCGAGTTGGGAACTGAAGGCTGCACTGAATCGGTTCACTGGGTCTTTCCTTGATGTGAATGCTGTTAGTGCAGGGCTTAAAGAAGGAAGGGCGTCCATTTTGGAGGACATGGGTCTTATAAGCATTGACTTCCTGAGTCTTGTGAGCGCCACCCGGACACAGCTCTCCCACTATGACCCAGCCGAGATCAAGGCGCTGAGCGTATGGCGAGTCGTGTGGTCCGTTGCGCTGCTCTCGCACCTTGTGCAAGCTCAAAACATCTCGGCCTAGTAGCAGAAGAATGGGTGCACTGTTGTCAAGTGCAGGGATTTTGTCAGCCACTGGTCTGAGGTGAGGGAAATATTGTGCGCACTCAGGGGTCGGGATCTCTGACCGGTCACCAGGTAAGTATTCACACTCCAGCAATGTGGGCAGTGTGACCTTGGTCTTCCCATCGAGAGATTCCACAATGATGTTGGTTGCTTTCCTTCCTGCAGTCTCCACTCTGCCTGAGCATGTTTTTAGCGTGTAGGGGGATGCCCTGCTGTTAATACCCAACAGACTGAAGAACTCAGATTTCACTAAAGACCTGTTGCTTTGGTCATCGAGTACAGCATATACTATGTGAGACTTGCTTGGATTATCAGCATGGGAAACCTTGACCAAGCAGATTTTAGAACAGGATCTAGGCTGGGGTGCATCGCCACATATCTCTGTGCACTTAGAAGTGACAACAGGAGTTGCTGCAACTTCACTCTCCCCGCTTTGCTCCCCTCCTTGCTCCCCACTCTGGTCATTCCCAGGTGAGTGCCCAGCCTGCCCATGAGGCGACCATGGTGCTGGACCAGGATGCATCGCTGAAGTGTGCTTGTCACTCTCACACTCTCTGCATTTGAGTGCGGTCTTACAGTCTTTGGCAATGTGCTTGGTGCTGGCACAACATCTAAAGCAGATCGAGTTCTCCTTTAAGTACGCTTTCCTCTCATCCAGGTGCTTTCCTCGGAACCCACGGCATTTTGTGAGCGGATGTGGTTTGTTGTGGATTGGACATTCTTTGTCCGGTTCAGTTTTCTTCACAGATGTGCTGTCCCGAGATGCACCACCTGCGGCTGTGACATCAGTTTTCCTCACTGTTACAGCGGATTTGTAGATGTGTTTTTGGTCTTTCTCACCTTTTGACTGCTTGGGAGTAGAGGAAAGGTTGAATGCGAAACTGGGGTCATTGCGAGTCTTAGCTTGAGAACATACAAATTCCACAAAGTAGCTGAATGGTGGGAAAGGCACATGATAAACTTCCTTGTACCTGGATCCCTGTGTCATCCAGCGTTCACGAAGTGAGAATGGAAGCTTCTCCACAATTGGATTTACCCCTCGAGCTGTATCAAGATATATGAGCCCAGGTAAGAATCCCTCTGACTTAGCAGCTTGTAGCTCTTTTAACAAGTCTCCTAACTCTCTGAGCTTGTGTGTCTCTTTGTTAGAGATGACTGGGAAGGCGTCCAATTTTTTCATTAGGGCACTTTCAATCACCTCTGGGCTTCCATAAGTTTCCTCCAAGCGCTCCCATACCGTCCACACACCTAGTCTAGGATTGTTTACATGCACAGACCTGATCCTCATGGCTTGAGCTGACGACTTGGGTCCCAACCATTTGATCAGTAGGTTGAGCTCTTCTTGCTCCGAGAGGTTAAGCTCTTTTGTGGCTGCTAGGAAGGAGGCCTTCCACGCCCAGTAGTTTTCTGGGCAGTCGTCAAAGGTAAGGAGTCCTGAGCTCACCATCTCTTTTCTCATGAGATACTGGGCCAAGACATGGGTTTGTGTTGATGGAGGTGAGGATTTGTTTCCCTGGTTGGGATGAGAGGCTGGAGGGTTAGCTGCAGTGTCTTTCCTTTTAATGTCAGGGAGAACAGGTGAATGTTCCTGCTTTGGAACAAATGGCCTTGGGGCAGAATGAGGAACGTTGTGTCCAACCATCATGGGCTTGTGTTCATTTCTGTCCACGAAAGACTCATACAGTGAATCTTGTTCTTTAATGCTAAAGAGGTGTGAATTCACCGGTGCTTGATGATCAATTTGCTGCTGTGGAGTTGGGCCTGGTTGCAACTGTGGTGCATGTGCATCGAATGGCTGTGTTTCCACGTAGCGTCGTGTGCGTCTCACTGGATCATCAAGGGCTAGATTCTGTAGCTCACCAAGAGAGTCGCTGTGTCTTGGATCGAGCTCTGCTGCTGCAGCTTCTTCCAATATAGCTGCCTCTCTTGATGCTGCAGTTGCTTCTTTCTCTTGTTGTAGCATGTGAAGATTTGCGTCTATTGAAGCCCTTTCTTTAATCATGGCAGCCTCTACTGAAGCCCTTTGTTTCATCATGGCTGCCTCCTTCTCTGCAAAGGATGCTTTGACTTTAGCTGCTTCAGCCTTAGCTCTGGCTCTTGCTGCAACGATGCTGGCAGATGACCGGGTTGATGCCCTGGAGGACTTGTGTGAATTTGAGGCTTGAGACCTTGTCTCCAACTGAGACGGACGGTCCTCCTCACCAGCGTGGTTCATCTTGGCTTGCTTCTGTGTGCTGTTCACCGTATTTCAGCTGCCTATCCCCGCTGCGTGGTCAACATTTTACTATTCTTTCCTGGTAATACGGCTGGGTATTGTAGACAGATAGCGAACAATAAAGACAGCAGGCTGATTCCAGGTTGACTGATTTACTGAAATCGTTTTTGTCTTGTTTGTCTTTTTTTTTCTTCTTGTAAAATGTTGGTTCCACTCCTAGGTTAGTACAACCAAATTTCTGGCGAGCACATTTTCACATTGCTTTCATCATGGCAGATTGAACAGAAAAAGGGTTTATATAGGAAACAGGAAGTAGCTACAATTAAAGGTGCAGTAACGCAAACCACCACTAGAGGGAACATAACCCCACCCAATATCTGACAGGTCAGCACACTTTATTTAAATTATTTTACCCATGAAGGACCCGACAGGATGGGGAATGTGGAGAAGAAGTGTGTGGAGGGGGAAAGAAAAGAGAGAAACAGACAAAAAAGACAAACAAACCAACAACTAAAACAAACAGAAGACAGACTGCTTCTTCCACCGAAGAGGTCTCAACACAAGTCTGGTATCCGTACCTGTTAAAGGGGAGACATTTGTAAATGTGCGTCCGTGTGCGTGTATATGAGAGTGCGCACAAAATAAGTGTGTGCATGTGAGTGGTTTGTCAGGAAACATACGAATAGGGGGGCCAGTCACAGCAACTCCCCACCTCTTCCTCGGAAACTCTGAGCAGGCAAGGCAGCGCCGCCAACCCCCACAGGGCACAAATGTCCGAGGTCAGCAAGCCCCAGGAAAGCCAGGCATCTGCCTCCACAGGGACGGCTAAGGGAGGTCAAGCCACCAGGTCGCTGGCACGGCTGGCCCGCATCCCCGGGCCCGCCTTTCTGGCATTTAAACTGGAATTAACCTGGAATTTCCCCATTGTGGACGAAAGGTGCCTTCACACCAAATGTAAATGGGCGGCGCAAATCCATACAAAGTCAATGAAAAGAGGCGAGTGTTACATATGAAAATAGTTAGTAGTAGTAAGATTTTTTTTAGATTTTTTAGATTTAGTATACTTTATTGATCCCCAGAGGGGAAATTGAGGGTCATCCACCACCTGGATGGATGAAGCAGCCACGATACGGCGCTATCCCTTAACCATTCACACACACATTCACACCTAGGGTCACTTTAGAGTCTCCAATTAACCTAACCTGCATGTTTTTGGCATGTGGGAGGAAACTGGAGAAATCCCGGGGTAAACCCACGCATACACGGGGAGAACATGCAAACTCCACACAGATCACTGTTGGTCGGGGGCTGGGATCGAACCCACGATCCCACGATCCCCACGATCCCCCGGCCAAGGGTAAACTGTGCTGCCGCAGTGCTAACCACTGCGCCACCGTGGAAGGGTTGGAATGGTGGAAAGATGGTGGAAGGGTTGACCGGGGAATAGATGGGGGTGGCGAACTGCCGGTTCCGGTAGTGATGCTACCCAGAGTATAAAGGCTACGGGCGGAAGGGGTTTGCCCCTTCGCCTAGTAGACACCCTGGCCTGCAGGAGAGCGCTGAAAGTCTGTAAGGTCTTGTCACATAGTTCTGTTAATAAAGCTCTATTAACAGTACTTACACTCTATCGTTATTGCCTAAGTTTTGGACACAACATTTGGTGACGAGGTAAAAGCTGTTATGGAGAGGTCTGTTGCAAATTTTCGGCCATTTTTGGAGACACCAGGCAAGCCACCCATGGCGTGGTCTTGGTGGTTCGCCGCATTTACCAACTATTTGGTGGCCCTGAACCTTCGTGCAAAGGCAATTTTAGTCCATAATTTGGGCATGGAGGGACAGAGGATTTTGGATTGTTATGGAGGAGCCGATAGCTTTGACGAGGTTGCGGAGATAATGGCGTGCTATTTTCATGCTCATGAAAACGTCACTGTCCGATGCATTCAATTTCGACCAGCGAACGGGAGAGTCTGTTAGAAAGTTTATTGCAGACCTCCTTGAGCTGGTGAGGGAATGCAAGTTTGGAAACCTGGAGGATGAAATGGTCCGGGATCAGCTAGCAGAAGATATCCAGTGTCCTGCTGCTTGGTCAAGGCTTTTGACCCACCCAGGTGAATTGACGTTAGCCGCTGCTATCGAGCTGGCACAGCAATTTGATGCAGCTGAGACAATAGCGAGAGGTCTCTGAGAGAGACCTTCTCTGACCCAAGATGAGCCTCGTGTGAGGGCGCTGAATTTGGACCCTGAGGAAGAGGACAGCGGGGATGACAATTATTCCTCCGTGGTCAAGACTAGGTCCACCCCAGGAATGCCTAGATGTTATGGCTGTGGGTCCCCTAAACACCGCTATAAGTCCAGGGAATGTCTGGCGAAGGGCAAGCGTTGTGGGAGGTGTGGCTTGTTGTATCATTTTGCTAGGACTTGCAAACACTTTGAGAGGAGGGATCAACAGCGTGAAGCGTGTCCCTCGCCGAAGACTCAGACGACTGTTCATACAGTCTCCCCGGAGACGGATGGACGAGTTTGGTGCACTGTGTCACTGGATGGCACCGAGGTCTCGCTGTTGGTGGACATCGGAGCAGTGACCTCCGTACTAAACTTGGCAACAGTGAGGAATCTGTTTCCCCATCGCCGCATTCATAGACAAACGGCATCCTGCTACGGCTATGGAATGAACAAATTGGCCATCATGGGCTTCTTGGAGCTGGAGGTGAAGTATACCTTTAAACAGGGGGTTGTTTCTGAGCTGCAGGTTCCCACAAAACAGCTGAAGGCCAAAATTTTAAGGGCAAAACAGAATTGTAAATCAGAGTTGGAAAGCAAGATGGCAACAAAGAAGCTTGGTTCAGCCTGGGCCAGTATGAAAACTATTGCAGGCCTTAAGAGCACAGAGCGCAGTAATCGTGTGTTTTTAGATGGTTTTAGTTCAGACACAGAGCTTGCTAATGCTCTTAATTGTTTTTATGGTCGTTTTGATTCGTTTGATTTTAGCACAGAAACCCAAGATTTGAAACAGAAACTCAGACAAACAGCACTTTAATATTGAGGTGCAGGATGTTGAAAGGGCGTTCTGTGCTGTAAAAGTGAACAAAAGTCAGGGCCCTGATAATATATGTGGGCACTTGGTAAAGTCCTGTGTACATGAACTGAGTCCTGTGTTTCACTACATTTTCAATAAGTCCTTACAGACACAACATGTGCCTAAGATCTGGAAAGATGCTGTGGTTGTCCCCGTTCCAAAATCCAGTTGTCCTAAAACGGTAAATGACTTTAGACCAGTTGCTTTGACTTCAATTTTAATGAAAATTTTTGAAAAACTGGTCAGATTTGAGGTCCTAAAGTAGACTGAGCATGAATTGGATCCTCTGCAGTTTGCCTATAGGCCTCACAGAGGAGTGGAGGATGCCACTGTCACTCTGTTTAACATGCTTTTTAAACATCTGGATTTTAATGGGACACACGCCAGGCTTCTATTTGTGGACTTTTCTTCTGCCTTTAATACAATCCAACCTCATATTTTAGTTGAAAGGCTCCTGCAACAATTTGATTTGAGTAATAATCTGGTGGGTTGGATTCTGGATTTTTTAACCAACAGGACACAGAGAGTAAGGGTCAATGGTACATTGTCTGACCAAAAGTGCTCTTCTACTGGCTCTCCTCAGGGGTGTGTGTTGTCACCACTACTCTTCATCCTATACATAAACATGTGTCGGAGCAGACATGACAACAGACACATTATAAAGTATGCTGATGATTCAGCATACGTCAGTCTCCTCCAGGATGGTGAGAAAGGCCACGGCCCAGTAATTGATGATTTTGTTCACTGGTGTGAGGATTCCTACCTGCAGCTGAATACGACAAAAACTAAAGATATGATTATTGACTTTAGGAGGAAAACTCCCAGGCACGAAGTCACTGTACTAAAAGGCCAGACCACTGAATGTGTACAATCCTACAAATATCTTGGGACGATTATTGATAGTAACTTAAACTTTGAAGAGAACTGTGAAAGGGTGTGCAAAAAGGGTCAGAAACATTTGCATTGTTTAAGGAAACTTGCACGCTTCCAAATTTACCGAACCATAATGACAGTGTTTTATCAGGCTTTTATTGAATCTGTTTTATCCTTTTCTTTAGTGTCATGGTTTGGTAAGATAAGATAAGATAAGCCTTTATTAGTCCCACAACGGTGAAATTCCAGGATTGCAACAGCACAGGGATAGCAACACTCAGAGCAACAATCAGAAGGCAAGAAAAAAACAAGCAAGCAAGAGCAGCTAATATACATATGTACATATTACTATAAAATAAATATATACACACACACACACAGACACACAGTGCAGAGCATTGTAGCTGGATGGAATAAATATATGAGTATATGAACACACAGTGCAGGGAAAAGCCAGTGTGAACACACAGTGCAGAGCATTGTAGCTAGATGGAATAAATATGTAAATATATAAACACCCACAGTACGGAGCATTGCAGCTAGGTGGAATAAATATGCAAGTATATAATCACACACAGTGCGGAGCAATGTAGCTAGATGGAATAATATGTAGATATATAAAAACACAGTGTGGAGCATTGTAGCTAGATGGAATAAATATGTAAATATATAAACACACACAGTGCAGAGCATTGTTGCTAGATGGGATGAAACAGCATAACCGTCTACTTAGTTATCCTACATGGTATGATTATGTGCCCATAAGATAAAACTGAAACAGAGGAAATCCTTGGATCAGGTTGTTAGATGGTCCAGTCGTTTGCTTGGTGAGTCACAGCTGAGCCTGACATCCCTGTACACCAGACAGGTACAGAGGATTGCTACCTCCATTTTAAATGATGACTCCCACCCTTTGCACTGCCACTTTCAGCTTCTTCCCTCCAGACGGAGGTTTGCTGTCCCAAAAAGTAAAACCCAGTGCTACAAAAACAGCTTTGTTCCTGCTGCTGTTAAAGAGTTGAACAAGATGTAACAATATATTGCACATAGTTACCTATTTATTAATTTTATTTTATATTTACTTACTTTTGTAGGTTTTGTATTTGGGTTCTAAATCTTTTATTGGGTTTTAGACTTTTGAGTTTTTAACCTCTTTGACTAGTCTTTAACTTTTTAATATGACCCTTCTCTCTTCTCTCTTTGTTTTTTCTCATATCTCTTTGTCCTGTATCCTGACTGGTGGAGCCTTGAGTACTTTTATCATGTTTATAGTCAGCTTCATTTGTGCCTGTATTTGTGTTCATGTTGAATGTAATTGTGGTTTGTAAATATGGATGTCACCTGACTGCAAAACAAATCTACCTACGGGTACAAATAAAGTAACCTGAACCTGAACCTGAACCTGAAGTCTACGACGCTGCCAGACATGTATTTCCTGGTCACCGCAGCCGGCAGTAACATCATGGGATGCAATATGCTCTACGGACTGGGTTTTTACATCACCAACAAAATCAGAGAGGAGTGGTCAAGCTGCGGGCTGTGGAACCAACCTACTCTGCGTGTGGAAGATGAGGAGGTGTGGGATTCTGAACGGTCCGGAGTTGCTGGAAGAGAGCACACCCATCGCCATGCGATGTCATCCTGGGATGGACCTGATGCCAGAGTCCAAGCTGCCCTTGGTGTGGGAGCTGGACGGCACGACGGGACCCTCGGGGTGACCCATAAGATTGAGGCGCCCGCGCTGAGGACTGATGGGGCGAGACCACCGAGCGCAGTGCTTAAGTGCTCTCAGCGACGGCCCTCCAAGAGGTCTTCGAACCGGACCTGCACGATGACCGGTTCTAGGGAGGAGGTTCACTTACACCGCAGTGGCCCGAGAAAACACAACAGGCCTCCTCTGAAGGTCGGTGATAGAGTCCGCTCAACGGTAGAAGCTCGTCTGAGAGTGGCATGCGTGAACGACGTTGAGGACCGGGGCGGCTCCAGGTGGTGGCTGCCCGGGCTGATGGGTTTCTGGGCCTGTCAGACGAGACGTGGAGGCACCCCAACGAACTGTGGCGCGTAGTGGAGAAGAGGAGGCAGCGCAGTTCATCCCCAGGGGCCAGGAAGAGGAGATGCTCTGGGAGGGAACCACGAGATGGTAATCCAGGGGGAGGGTGATCCACGGGGTGTGTTAAATGACTGGGAAGTGCATTTGTTCATATGTTGTAAGCCTATCCCTGTGTCATGTTGTGTATAGTTGTTAGCCTTATTGGGGTAGGCCCCGGGTATTTGCAGTAAAGGTAAAGTGATATTTTAGTGATTGGCTATTATCAATGAATACATTTTGGGAAACTTTGACTGTTTTATGGGAATTGTGATTTGTTTATACAAAAAAACCAAACAAGAAAAGTATGTTGAATGTCACGAGTTGATTAATGTGAATATTGACAAAGGAGAAGAAAACACTGAGTTGTTTGATTTGAATATGTAAATGTTTGAATTGTCTTTATGGAGGATTGGTAATTATTGTTGCTCATGTGGGAGCTGCCCAACACCTTGGTGATTGAAATGTGTCCAAATGTGGGGTGAGTGTGTTGGGTTGGGGGCCGCCAATAGGGGCTTAGATTTGTTTGTGGTTATATTGTTCATTGTTAACTGTTTTCATGTATATATTGGAACTGTTCTGGGATTAATTTTCGTTTAGAAACACGGCTTCTTTTATTTTGATGAACTGATGGGGACAAGGCAGTAGAATAATCTGCCTGGCCGTGTAGGGGGCGCTGGTAGTCTACGCAGTGTCCCCAGCCATGGTTGTGTGAATGGATAGGTTGTTTGTTTATTTCTGTACATGCAGTATGTTCTATTATTAGAGTGTGAGTCGGGAGATAAATTTGGGTGGGCCAACCCGTGTGCTTGCATTTTTTTTGACCGGGGGGGGGGGGGTGCTTCATATGAAAATAGCTAGTAGTAGTAAGATGGCGGCAGGGTTGGCTGGGGAATAGATGGGGGGTGGCGAACTGCCGGTTCTGGTAGTGACGCCACCAGGAGTATAAAGGCTACGGACGGAAAGGGTTCACCCCTTCGCCTAGTAGACGCCCTGGCCTGCAGGAGAGTGCCGAAAGTCTGTAAGGTCTTGTCATATAGTTCTGTTAATAAAGCTCCGTTAACAATACTCATGCTCTGTCGTTATTGCCTAATTTATGGACACAACAGCAAGCACTCGCGCATTCGCATGTTCACATCCTAGGGATAGCGCTGTCATCTGAGTAAAAGTATCAACATTGGAGAGTAAACTAGTTTGAAAATGAGAATGCCACTCACCTGGAGACAAAAGGACCGGGGGATCTTCAGCTGAATAGAGATGTTTAGCCACGGATCCCTGCCACAGACATGCTAACAAGGCTAGCAAGCTAGCAACGGAAACACCCATCTTGTAAAGTTTTGAGGGTAGAGACAACTTCTTCAGGTGAGCCCCTCGTCAGATAATGTAAACCTTGTTATTTGGGGGATTTTCACAGCAGGTTGAACACAGCTGCAGAAGTTATAAAGGCAACTTCACCTGTCTGCATCTCACTCAGATGGTGAATTCATGTCGTGTGTTTACATTGACTTATAATGTACTCATGTTGCATGAAAAATTTTCCCATTTGCATTTGGTGTCAAGGCACCTTTATGAAGGCTTATCTTATCTTAAACCAAATAAACAAAAAATAATACAGGTAAATGAAACAATTCAATTCATTATAAATTTATACAGAAGTGTAACAAACCTTAATGTAGGCCTAAACACACACACACACACACACACACACACACACACACACACACATGGGGAAAATAAGTATTGACCACGTCAACATTTTTCTTATTAAACACATTTCTGAGGGAGCCATTAACCTGACATTTTCACCAGATATCAGTAATAACCCAAGTAATCCATACATATGTATAAAATGTCATAAAGATCAGCATTTGTGGAGGCTTTCTGTCATTCTGCACCTGCTTTTTTGGGGGGAATTTACACTACAACGTTTGGACCAACTTTTACTGACGGTTTTACTGACGGTTTGGCAAACATCTGGCTCTAGTTATATATATATATATATATATATATATATATATATATATATATATATATATATATAATTATTTTTTTATCTGTACTGTATATATATATATATATATATATATATATATATATACAGTACAGATACAAAAATCCCAAAAATGTGACAGCCCAAAAGAAAAAAAATCTCCTCATTGAGAATGATAGAAAAATTCCATATTATTCTTGTATTATTCTTATATTATTCCATGTCTTTTATATTCTCACAGGTGCATTTTATATATGGCCTTTGGGCAGCTTCATTCTGTGTGTAAGAATGCCTGAGTTAGCAATTACATAGTTGTAATAAGAATGTCCAGTTTGTGAGTGATTGTGGTGAGAATGTTCAGATATTTTTCTAAATGACTGCAGATCTTTTCAATTAGTCATGTTCAGTTCTGTGTGACTGAGAGTGTATTTATCTCCCCGTTTCCTGTGAGTAAAGAAGATAAGGACTATGCTTCATGGGCTCTCAAGGACAAGACTGTACGTCTTGCAGGACATTAATCTCTGTCTTCCGTCTTTCCATTAAACAGCTTTATAAACCTTGAGCAATGCATGTTTGATTCAGGAGTATGGATGGTCAGACTTAGTACTCTGCCTCTGTATTTCTCCCTCATCGGCCATGAGGAAAATAAATCTACTTACATTTAAAATATTCTGCTTGATTTTTTGACTCAGAATGATTATGCTGAAAAATAATCTAACAGAGAAATTTACTGTTCTTAATTTTCTGCTCCATGCCCAATCATTCTCCTGGATTTATTGGTTCAACTTCCAGTGTGTGGAATCAAACAGCCCTGATGTGGTGTCAAAAATTAGATGACATTTAACAGGATTTTATGTTATTTTAATGGAGAGAGTTGTAACAGTCAAAATATAATCACTCGTCATTTTATTTATATGATGATACACTAAATAGTCTGCTGATTTGCAGACCACTTCAACCAACTACTAAACAACCCTGGAGATCTTGCTGAAGAGGCTAAAGGAGCTCTAGTGCAGTGACCAGTTGTATCAAGTCTGGATGAACCACCAAATCTTGATGGCCTAATGGCAGCTGTCAGGACAACACAGGATGGTAAGGCTCCAGAAAGGGATGGAATTCCAGTAGAAGTGTGGAAATTTGGTGGTGTTCAGGTTCAGGTTCAGGTTCAGGTTACTTTATTTGTACCCGTAGGTAGATTTGTTTTGCAGTCTGGTGACATCCATATTTACAAGCCACAAATTACATTCAACATAGACACAAACACAGGCACATATGAAGCTGACTATAAACATGATAAGGCTACTCAAGGCTCCATCAATCAGGGTATAAAAAGACAAAGACATATTAAAAGTTAAAAACTAGTCAAAGAGGTTAAAAACTCAAAGGTCTAAAACCCAATAAAATATTTAGAAAAATATTTAGAACCCAAGTGACATCCTACAAAAATAAGTAAATATAAAATGGAGTTAATAAATAGGTACCTAAATTATGTGCAATATATTTTTACAGCTTGTTCAACTCTTTGACAGCAGCAGGGACAAAGCTGTTTTTGTAGCGCTGGGTTCTACTTTTTGGGACAGCAAACCTCCGTCTTGAGGGAAGAAGCTGAAAGTGGCAGTGCAAAGGGTGGGAGTCATCATTTAAAATGGAGGTAGCCATCCTCTGTACTTGTCAGGTGTACAGGGATGTCAGGCTCAGCTGTGGCTCACCAAGCAAACGACTGGACCATCTAACTACCTGATCCAAGGATTTCCTCTGTTTCAGTTTTATTTGACCAAACCATGACACTAAAGAAAAGGATAAAACAGATTCAATAAAAGCCCGATAAAACATTGTCATTACGGTTTGGTCAACTTGGAAGCGTGCACGTTTTCTCAAGCAATGCAAATGTTGCTGACCCTTTTTGCACACCCTTTCACAGTTCTCTTCAAAGTTTAAATTACTATCAATAATCGTCCCAAGATATTTGTAGGATTGTACACATTCAGTGGTCTGGCCTTTTAGTACGGTGACTTTGTGCCAGGGATTTTTCCTCCTAAAGTCAATAATCATGTCTTTAGTTTTTGTTGTATTCAGCTGCAGGTAGGAATCCTCACACCAGTGAACAAAATCATCAACTACTGGGCCGTGGCCACTCTCACCATCCTGGAGGAGACTGACAATAACTGAGTCATCAGCATACTTTATAATGTGTCTGTTGTCATGTCTGCTCCGACACATGTTTGTGTACAGGATGAAGAGTAGTGGTGACAACACACACCCCTGAGGAGAGCCAGTAGAAGAGCACTTTAGGTCAGACAATGTACCATTGACCCTTACTCTCTGTGTCCTGTTGGTTAAGAAATCCAGAATCCAACCCACCAGATTATTGCCCAAATCAAATTGCTGCAGGAGCCTTTCAACTAAGATATGAGGTTGGATTGTATTAAAGGCGGAGGAAAAGTCCACAAATAGAAGCCTGGCGTGTGTCCCATTAAAATCCAGATGTTTAAAAAGCATGTTAAACAGAGTGACAGTGGCATCCTCCACTCCTCTGTGAGGCCTATAGGCAAACTGCAAAGGATCCAATTCATGCTCAGTCTACTTTAGGACCTCAAATCTGACCAGTTTTTCAAAAATTTTCATTAAAATTGAAGTCAAAGCAACTGGTCTAAAGTCGTTTACCGTTTTAGGACAACTGGATTTTGGAATGGGAACAACCACGGCTTCTTTCCAAGTCTTAGGCACATGTTGTGTCTGTAAGGACTTATTGAAAATGTAATGAAATATAGGACTCAGTTCATGTGCACAGGACTTTACCAAGCGCCCACATATATTATCAGGGCCCTGACTTTTGTTCACTTTTACAGCGCAGAACTCCCTTTTAACATCCTGCACCTCAGTATTAAAGTGCTGATTGTCTTTGAGTTTCTGTTTCAAATCTTGGGTTTCTGTGCTAAAATCAAAGGAGTCAAAACAACCATAAAAACAATTAAGAGCATTAGCCAGCTCTGTGTCTGAATTAAAACCATCTAAAAACACACGATTACTGCGTTCTGTGCTCTGAAGGCCTGCAATAGTTTTCATACTGGCCCAGGCTGAACCAAGTTTCTTTGTTGCCATCTTGCTTTCCACCTCTGATTTATAATTCTGTTTTGCTCTTAAAATTTCGGCCTTCAGCTCCTTTGTTGCAACCTGTAGCTCAGAAACAGACCCCCATTTAAAGGCAAGTGCTCTGTAAGCAGGATTTAACTGATTTTGTAACCCATGGTTTGTTGTTGGGATATATTTTGACACGTTTACGTGGAACAATCTTATTTTTACAGAAAGCCATGTATGAGCATGTGACGTCCACCAAAGAGTCCAAATCATCCCCGCAGGCCAGTGTGAATATCTCCCAGTCTGTACAGTCAAAGCATTCTTGGAGGCTGTGCACTGAATCTTCTGTCCACACATCAATGTCTCTCGTCTCCACCTTGCCTCTTCTGAGAGCAGTTTTATATGTGGGCAGCAAATGTACACAGTTGTGATCTGAGGATCCTAAAGGAGGAAGGGGGAGTGATTTATAGGCCCTCTCTATGGATCCATAGCACAGGTCCAATGTCTTTTTTCGCCTGGTTGGGCAGGAGACATACTGATAAAAGTTTTTAAGTGTTCAGTTTTTAAGTGTTCCACGAGATATGGTCATTGAGTCTGTTCAGTAGTACATGTGAGAGAATGGTGTTCAGCTGACCAACTGCCTGCACAAGCTCATCCAAGCGATATGGGATGCCCAAAAAGTACCCCAAGACTGGAAGTATGCAAGTATTGTGCCTTTGTTCAAGAAAGGTGACAGGAAAGATTGTGGAAATTACCGAGGTATATCACTGCTAGCCACTGTTGGTAAGATTCTCTCACGTGTACTACTGAACAGACTCAATGACCACATCTCGCGGAATAGATTACCGGAAACCCAGTGCTGCTTTAGAAGTGGAAGGAGCACAATGGACATGATTTTCTGCTTGAAACAGGTCCAAGAAAAGTGTATTGAACAGAATATACTGCTTTATGTAGTCTTCATTGACTTCAGTAAAGCCTTCGATACTGGATTGCGACAAGGACTTTGGCAGGTACTCAAGAAATATGGCTGTACAGAGAAGTTTGTCAACCTGATTGAGGTACTCCATACAGGTATGCAAGCAACTGTGGCAATGAGTGGTTCAGTGTCTAAAGACTTTTCAGTAAACAATGGGGTGAAACAAGGGTGTGTGCTGGCACCTACACTCTTCTCGCTGTATCTGTCAGCCATACTTGAGGTGGCCTTCAAAGACACTTCAGAAGGGGTATACATTCAAACAAGGAAAGAAGCAGACTTGTTCAATGTAGCACAGTTTAAAGCCAAGAGTAAGACATCGATGAAGGTAGTAAGAGAAATGCTCTTTGTCGATGACAGTGCTCTAGTTGTTCACAGTGTGGAAGATATTCAATCTTTATTGGAGAAATTTGAAAGAGCAGCTAGCCAATTCAGCCTCAAAATCAACATCAAGAAGACAGAGTGCCTTTATCAACCACCAAAGTTCCAGTTATCAACATCACTACCAGAAGAGATCAGCATTGGTACAGAGCCACTAGTCAAGTGTAAGACTTTCAAGTATCTCGGGAGTACTGTTTCAGAAAATGCTAGGCTGGAGGATGAACTATCTCTCAGAATGAGAAGAGCGAATGCTGTGTTTGGAAACTTGAGGGAGAGACTGTGGAACAATCGACATGTGTCTATCCGTGTGAAATGCAAAGTGTACAGAGCGACAGTACTGGCTACTCTATTGTACAGGGCTGAAACTTGGACTATCTACAGGGTGCAGGTGAAGAAACTCTACGTGTACATGATGAGACATCTTCGAGCCATCATGAACATCTCATGGAAAGACAAGATAACCAACACTGAAGGGCTGAAATGAGCTGGTCTACCATCAATGGAGGATATGCTAATACAGATGAACCTGAGATGGCTCGGACATGTTGAGAGAATGGATCACCAGCATCTCCCTCGGCAGTTACTCTACTCACAGTTACGCAAGGGCAAATGCAATCAGGGTAGACCAAGTCTCAGATTTAAAGACACTGTTTAAAGAAACCTGAAGAAGTTAGATATAGACAGGAGTTCCTTGCAGCAGAAGGTGAAGGACAGAGCTGCATGGAGGAATCTGATCAGACCTAAATGAAACAGTCATTGTCGCCCCCAACAGACTGCTATGATGATGATGATGACACTAAATAGTTTTTTTTTATTGCATCCATATTCACATTTTAATTGTGGGCTTAGTGTTGGAGTCTATAGATAGGGATTATTGTATTATTTTTTTCAAGGAATGAATGAATGAACAGGGAAAAAGGGCATGCAGAAGTAACTACATAGGAATATAAAACGAAAATAAATACTGAAACGTATGCCCAAGGGAGATGTGTTCACTGCAAAAGCAGGTTCAGAATGGCAGGAAGCCTCCACAACCGCTGATCTTTATATGAGCGTCACCTGACACTGATGTTACCTAACCTGCGCTGAGTATTCATTTGCTTAATTTAACTTAGGTTGGCAACTGCTACGCATACGCTAGCCTAAGTTGGCAAAAGTTTGCCAACGCTGAATGCAATGCTGGTAAATGCTAGCAAAAGTTCGTAAAAGTTGGTGTGCGCTGGATTAAAAATAACCTGCTCACGAACACAATTTCAATGACATTTGGACTAATTTCTCTGATTTTTCAAAACATCTGTAAAAGTCGGTCCAAACTCTACTGTGTGAACCCAGCTTTAACTTAGGCTGACTCAGATAAACTCTGCATAACTTAGCAAAGTGCTCAGGAACTTTTACAAACTGATCACAACTTTCACCAATGTGTATTTCCAGACGTCAGCAAATTTTCAAATTTTCAAAGAACACAACTTTTGCCAGTGTTTGCCAAAAAACACCAACAATCATTAACTTTTGCGAGAAGAGCCAGACATTTGCCAAAACGTCAAGACCCATCTGGATGCAATATGGCTGCCGAGTCATCTGTGTACCAGAACTGTGTACCAGATCTGTATACTGGATTTCTGGATTTGGGGACCGGAAGTGACACAAAGTTCCGTGGAAAGGACGTTCTCATGTGAGCTGGAGCTCGAACTGGCGGCCCTTCTTTGTTCCATGGAGGAAGAAAGAGCAGTGCTGCAGACAGTGATCTAACTTATTAAATATGCTCCAATTGTATGCGTGTCGCATGGGTAAATATTTACTCTTGTCGCTGAGCTAATTATAATAATTGAATATTTCAGACGGTATTGTAACATGTACTGTTTGTGTTTCAGACGTAGTTGTGGCTCATTTCGCAACACTCTTCACCATCCTTATCCGGAACAAAGTAAAAAAAAAGGTTGAACTGGTAGAAAAAAGGTTGAATAGTGGACAAAGAATTTTTGTATGTCCAGAGGGACATTTCAATATGTGTGTCTCAGCCTGAAGCCTGAGAGAATGGACACAACTTATCATCTGGCTGTACAGCCACCTGCTGCAGATAGGAGATGGAGTGCGTGCAGTCTGATGTGTTACCTCCTGCCTTCCAATTAATCACAATACACATTTTCACAATAAGCCGTTGTGAGCATTTTTTTAAATGTTGTGTGAAATAAAGATTTCTTGCCTTTCAGCTCTGTGTGCATTATGAAATCTATCAGTAGTACTTCAGTAGCAGACGTTAAAGGTTAAGAATTTATCAGTGACTGAAGGGGTTATTTATGGTTTACAATATATGGTTAGTATGTGAGGGTTAAAATGTGGAAGGAATGTGGTGAAATGTTTGCTTTTCTTTTATAAGTGGCCACAAGTGCATCATGTGACAAAATCAGGTCACCCTGTATAAGCGTGTGTGTTTTTAAACATATTTAGATGTATGAATATTTAATATTAATGTTAATACTGGGAGATTTACATTATATAATTAAACAAAAAAGAAGTCTTTAAAATTTTATTTAAGAAACTGAGGAATAAATTAGAACATCCCCACCTTTATTCCCACTTAAAATGGCTAAAATAATAAAAATAATAAAAAAAAATACATTGATCATCAAAATGAACATTTAATAATTAACTGAATATTTAATAGGGTGTCCAAACTGTATCACCTGACTGTATGTGAATGCCAGACCTTTTGTTAAACATGATAAACTTGGTGCATTTTTAAAAGAAGTTTATAACATGTAGTTCAACACACCTGAAGATCAGAAAGGCTTAAGATGCAATGAGTAAAGATGGATGATTTAATATTTCATAGCTCTGATCCAATCACATCTAACATCACTGTTAACAACAAAAACAAAGTTCTGACTCTTCAAATGTTCATTTATTTTCCAGTAAAATGCTTCAAAAACTTCAACCATACAAGAGACACACCATAAATTTACACTCCGGTGTTTCTATGTCTCCCAGCTGGCCTGGGAACGTCTTGATAACCTCTCTGAAGAGCAGGAGCAGGTGGCCGGGGAGAGGGAAGTCTGGGCCTCTCTGCTTGAGCTGCTGCCTCTGCAACCTGGACCTCCGGAAAAGCAGTAGAAAATGGATGGATGGATGGATGGTTTCTTCTCACTTCGGCTTCTGACTCCAGCATGTCGTGCACAGCAGCCAGAAGAGTTTCCCTCCACTTTCTCTTTCCTGGAAAAAACCACAGGGAGGATAGAGACAAATATTAACAGACAACAATTGTAATGCAGTTTTGAGACTCAACAACATGAATGGGAAATGCAAAAGAAATGTTTCCTTTACCTGGTCTAAGGTGGCAGAGGGGGCTGGCAGCAGCAGATGTCAGGCAGATGGCAGTCTCTGAATAAATTTCTCTGAAACGCATTTCTGGATCAGAACCATATTATAAAAAAAGATGATGGCAAAACTGGCAAGGTAGATCAGCGTGTCATCACCCGCAGCTCACGGGCTTCCACCTCAGCTGTGTGCACACCTGCTCCTCGTTAATGCGCAGCTATTTATTCCATCCTGCCCTGAGCTGCAGCCTGGAGCCGTCTGTCTCCCTGCGTACTCAACTCACAGCAGCATCCTATCCTCCAGGCCTGCTGACTTCTCATCACGGCACGTAAGCTGTCTATTATTACCTTACCTTCTCCTGTCAGCCTTCCCCTGTGCACAGGTGGATCTCTCGGCGGCGGACTCACTCCCCTTCGTCTCGCCGCTCCTCTGCCTTGCCGCTTCATCCTGGACGCACAGCAGGACGCTGTCTCCCAGGCTTGGGACCTTGCCAACGCCAGCCACCGCAGTACTACAAGTAAGCACAGAACTCTGTCACTCTCCTGTGTGGTTGCCCAGCTAATCCCTGTTCTCCTCTCATTCATAGGGTTGCCTGGCCGCACGGCGTGCTGCTCTGTCCTGACCTGCATCCTCCACCCTCATTACACACTTATCCCTCACACACGCATTCATACATGTCACACTGTTGTTGAATAAAGCTTTCAAATCTGCCTGAGCCTGTGTGCGTGTTTCCTGGGCTGAACAATATGTCAGTACGGCTCCAGCAAAGCGGCCCAGCGGACAGCGGGCTCGCACGCCGTTTTTCCACCCTCGAGGCTCGGGTGGATATGATTGCTCATCAACAGCAGGTTATACTAAACCATTTGACTACAATTACTAACCGGTTAGACCGCCTGGACCCTCCGCGGGCTTTCCCTCCAGGTCCTCACGGCGCTGCGGCTCCGGTTGCCTCCTCAGCTGGCCAGCCTAGCTCGGGAGCACCAACCCGTCTCACACCCATTCCAACCCCTGCTCGCTTCAACGGGAAACTCGGTGGAGCGAAGGGGTTTATCTTGCAGTGTGAGTCGGTGTTTCTGCGTGTTCCCGGGGATTTCCCCTCAGACCATAGCCGAATCGGGTACATGGCTAATCTTCTCGAGGGGCGAGCGTTATCTTGGGCTTACGCCGTAATGACAAAGCCCAGCTACGCAAACCTCTCGTATGACCGGTTCGTGCGAGACTTTTTAGAAGTCTTTGACCATTCCCGTCTCGACAGCGTCCTCGCTGATCGGCTCCTTAGTCTCCAACAGGGGAGCCGGTCAGCGGCGGAATACGCTGTCGACTTCCGGGTGGCAGCGGAGGAGGTGGGCTGGGGAGAGGCTTCTCTCTACAGTATCTTCCTCTGTAGCCTCAATTCTGGTCTGAGGGATGAGCTAGCCAGTCGGGATCTCCCAGGGCGACTCTCTGAGTTGATCTCGCTCACTATTAGCCTGGACAACAGGCTACTTGAGCGGGCTGCGGAGTGGAAGTCTGCCAGCCGCTCGCGCGGAGCTTCCCTCCGCCCAGCTCAGTCTCGCCCCCTGGCGTTACCCACTCCGGAGTCTGCCGATGAACCAGAGGCCATGGCTATCGGGCGCACTAGGCTCCCTCTAGCGGAGAGACAACGCCGGTGGGAACGGGGTCTCTGCATGTATTGCGGAGATGGCCAGCATCCCGTGGAGCTGTGCCCGGTTAAGCCAAACAGGGAGGTCTGCGAGTCACAGTAGGGGGCCTCGCGGACTCTAACTGGCCAAATCCCCTGTCATCATGCACACTGCCCATACGTTTCTGCCACAACTCCACCGGGCATTCCACTCACGCACTGGTGGGTTCTGGGGCAGAGCAGAGTTTTATCTCTAAGAGCCTGGCAACCCGTTTGGGCATACCCTGCCAACTGCTGCCTACCTCCCTAAACTTGGTCACGCTCTCTCGCTCTTCCCTGGGAACAGTTACGCACCGCACAAAGCCAGTCCCCATCATCGTCTCCGGCAACCACTGGGAGGATCTGACCCTCTACGTCCTGCCCTCCTCGCCTGACTGTGTCATTCTGGGTTACCCCTGGCTGCAGCTGCATAATCCTGTCCTGGATTGGAGAACCGGCAGCGTCCTGTCCTGGAGCACCTTCTGCCTGGGCACCTGCCTCCAGTCGGCGGCTTGTGCTCCATCCTCTCCTCCGCCGGTGCCGGTCTCTGAGCCCCCGGACCTGACTCTATTGCCGCAGGAGTTCCATGACTTGGGGGCAGCATTCAGCAAGTCCAGAGCCTTGTCCCTTCCTCCGCATCGACCATATGACTGTGCGATTAACATCCACCCGGGGGCCCCCCTGCCGTCTGGCCGCCTGTACAGTCTCTCTGCACCGGAACGCGAGGCGATGGACACCTTTATTAAGGAGTCGCTCAGCGCTGGGATCATCCGCCCCTCCTTGTCCCCGCTTGGCACGGGTTTCTTCTTCGTGGGTAAGAAGGATGGGTCCCTACGCCCCTGTATCGACTTTAGAGCGTTAAATGATATCACTATTAAGGACCGCTACACACTACCACTCATGGACACTGCTTTCCACTCCCTCCAGGGGGCGACCTGGTTCACCAAGCTTGACCTCCGCAGCGCTTACCATCTTGTTAGGATCCGGGAGGGAGACGAATGGAAGATGGCCTTTAGGACACCCAGCGGCCACTTCGAATATCTCGTGATGCCGTTCGGGCTCACCAACGCACCTGCCGTCTTCCAGCATCTCATTAACGATGTTCTTCGGGACTTCCTGGGAGTTCGTCTTTGTGTATCTCAATGACATACTCATCTTCTCCAAGTCACGGGAGGAGCACCAGGCCCATGTGAGGCAGGTCCTGCAACGTCTGCTGGAGAATCGCTTGTTCATTAAAGCTGAGAAGTGCGAATTCTACGCCCAGACCACCTCCTTCCTGGGGTTCGTCATCTCACATAATCAGATCCTCCCCGACCCTGCTAAGGTTAAAGCGGTGGTCGAGTGGCCCACGCCTACCTCCAGGAAGCAGGTGCAGCAGTTTATTGGATTCGCAAACTTCTACCGGCGCTTTATTCCCAACTTCGGCGCCATCGTCTCCCCCCCTGACCCGCCTCACATCATCGAAGGTGCCCTTCCAGTGGTCTGAGGAAGCGGCCACCGCCTTCAAGACTCTCCAGGCGGAGTTCTCGTCCTCCCAGGTCCTGACCCAGGTTGATCCCGCGCTTCAGTGTCGGGTGGAGGTTGACGCATCTGACACGGGGGTGGGGGCGGTGCTCTCCCATCGCTCACCGGTGGATGGTGTCAAGCTGCCCTGCGCCTTCTTCTCCCGGAAGCTATCGGCGGCGGAGCGCAATTATGACGTCGGCGACAGGGAGCTCCTCGCCGTCAAGCTCGCGCTACAGGAGTGGCGTCACTGGTTAGAGGGGGCAGCCCAGCCCTTTGTGGTCTGGACGGACCATAAAAATCTCGAGTACTTGAGGTCAGCGAGGCGCCTGAATGCCCACCAGGCGCGCTGGTCTCTATTTTTTGCTCGCTTCCATTTCACCATCACGTACCGTCCAGGCTCGAAGAATGGGTTGCCCGACGCCCTTTCCAGACAATTTGCCCCTGAGGGTCCGGAGAAATCCGAACATACCATCCTGCCCAATTCGTGCGTCGTGGGGGCGATTGCCTGGTCCATCAAAGACAAGATTCTGAGGGCTCAGGAGACGGAGACGGATCCTGGTGGGGGGCTGAAGGGGAGGCTGTTTGTTCCTTCGGCGGTTCGAGGTGAAGTGATCCACTGGGCCCATACCTCCAAACTCTCCTGTCACCCTGGCATCACCCACCTGGTGAGTTGGCTGCAACGCTCGTTTTGGTGGCCGGGTCTCCAGAAGGACGTGACCAATTATGTCCGGGCCTGTCCCCAGTGCGCTACCAGTAAGTCCCAGAACTCTCCACCTGCGGGTCTACTCCAGCCCCTGCCGGTCCCGGGCAGGCCCTGGTCACACATCGCCCTAGACTTTGTCACCGGTCTCCCTGTCTCTAACACCTATGACACGGTCCTGACTATTGTGGACAGATTCTCCAAAGCCGCCCATTTTGTGCCTCTTCAGGGTCTCCCTTCGGCACGTGAGACGGCCGATCTTCTGGTCCAGCATGTCGTCAGACTGCATGGGATCCCGCTGGACGTGGTCTCGGACCGGGGTCCGCAGTTTGTCTCCCAGGTTTGGAGGAGCTTTTGCAACGCCTTGGGGGCCACGGTTAGTCTCTCCTCTGGTTACCACCCCCAGTCTAACGGGCAGTGCGAGCGCACAAATCAGGAGTTGGAGGCCGCCCTGCGCTGGTAACATCCTCAAACCCTTCATCCTGGAGCTCCTACCTGACCTGGGTGGAATACGCCCATAACTCGGCCCGGTCCTCTGCTACTGGGGTGTCGCCCTTCGAAGCGTCCTTGGGGTACGATCCTCCTGTGTTTCCCGAGCAGGAGGGTGAGCTAGCTGTCCCTTCCATCCAGGCGCACATCAGGCGCTGCAGGAGTGTGTGGACCAAGACTAAGGATGCGCTTTTACGCACAGCGGTGCGCAACAGCTCCACCGCCAATCGCCACAGAAGGCCGGCTCCTGTCTACCAGGTGGGTCAGCGGGTTTGGCTTTCGTCCCAGGACATTAACCTTAAGGGTGAGAAGAAGAAATTGGCACCGAGGTTTCTCAGTCCCTTCGTGATTTCTAGGATCATCAACCCGGTGGCTGTGCGTTTGGCCCTCCCCCCCTCCCTACGTGTGTGTCCCACTTTCCACGTTTCTGAAATCAAGCCTGTCCTTTCCAGTTCACTCTGCCCCCCTCCTAGGTCTCCTCCTGCGCCTAGGATGATCGACGGTGACCCGGCGTGGGGTGTTACTGCCATCTTGGACTCCCGGTGCCGGGGTCGTGGGCTGCAGTATCTGGTGGATTGGGAAGGTTATGGTCCGGAGTGGAGATCCTGGGTGCGCTCTTCGTGGATGTTGGATCGGGACCTCATCGTGGAGTTTCATCGGACGCACCCAGGTAAACCAGCGCCAGGAGGCGCTGGTAGGGGGGGGGAGTACTGTCATCACCCGCAGCTCACGGGCTTCCACCTCAGCTGCGCGGACACCTGCTCCTCGTTAATGCGCAGCTATTTATTCCATCCTGCCCTGAGCTGCAGCCTGGAGCCGTCTGTCTCCCTGCGTACTCAACTCACAGCAGCATCCTATCCTCCAGGCCTGCTGACTTCTCATCACGGCACGTAAGCTGTCTATTATTACCTTACCTTCTCCTGTCAGCCTTCCCCTGTGCACAGGTGGATCTCTCGGCAGCGGACTCACTCCCCTTCGTCTCGCCGCTCCTCTGCCTTGCCGCTTCATCCCTGACGCACAGCAGGACACTGTCTCCCAGGCTTGGGACCTTGCCAACACCAGCCACCGCAGTACTACAAGTAAGCACAGAACTCTGTCACTCTCCTGTGTGGTTGCCCAGCTAATCCCTGTTCTCCTCTCATTCATAGGGTTGCCTGGCCGCACGGCATGCTGCTCTGTCCTGACCTGCATCCTCCACCCTCATTACACACTTATCCCTCACACACGCATTCATACATGTCACACTGTTGTTGAATAAAGCTTTCAAATCTGCCTGAGCCTGCGTGCGTGTTTCCTGGGCTGAACAATATGTCACAGCGAGGCCAGAGGTCTGAAAGCTGTGGCTCTTCTGCTCATATTCAGTGGACAGAAAAACTGTCAAATGTATGACAGAATAAATTCACTGATATACAAGAAAAAGATGCAAATCAAAGAGAGAAAAACTGCAATATGAGATAAAAATAAGTATAACATACAAGAATCTTGTTTATTTATAAGACCATAATTGTGAATTTATTAGAAAAAAAATTGAAATTAAAAAGAAAAATAGGAAAATTTATGTGTTGCACATTTTAGAAAGTGCGAAATTATTAGGAAAAAAGCTGTGCATTTACAAGAAGCCTCAGATTAATGAAAGAGTTTCAAATAAAAAAAATACCTTAAATTTAGAGAAAGAGCACTGTAAATTTATGTTGAAAAATGTTGCAAATTTATCGTAAAACAGACCTGCAGATTAAAGAGGACAAGGATGCAAATGTGAGAAACTTAATGCACATTACAAGACATAAAAACTGCATATTAGAGAGAAAAACAATGGAAACTTCTGTGAAATAAGGTGTACATTTGTAACAAAACAAATTTTGGAGGACAAAAGGTAACAAGCAAATTAAGAAGAAAAAGTTGTGAATTTAAGAGAAAAATATTGCAGGTTACATGACAAAAAGTTCCAGTGTTTAGAAAAGGAGTTGCAAATTGATTTCTTATTTGGGAGAGACAAATTAGAAGTTAGGAGGGTGAAAAAAGCCTCAAATTTATGAGATAAATTGCATATTTTCTGCACATATTTACCAATCTTGAGCTCCACAGAGGACAGCCCACTCCAGACTCGACTGCGTCCAAAGTGTCGGAACATTTCCTGGTCTTCTGGTTCTCCCGGTTCTGATTGCTGGGGTCCTTATTTGTTACAGTCCTGTTTGAGTTGTGACATGAGTTAAGACCCAGGGAACACGTACACAGGCTCGAGTTAATTGCAACAAAGGTTTATTAAATAGTGAGTGTGTGTGGATGTGTGAGTGCGGGAGTTGATGTGCTGCTGGGGGACAGGATGCACCGAGGGCAGAGCAGCACGCTGTACGGCCAGACAACCCTAGGGCAGAGCAGAGGAGAGATTAGTCGCCCAGCCAAGCCTGGTGAATTAAAACTCGGACTGTGGCTTACTTGCAGATGTTTCCGGTGGTGAGCCGCAGGTCTCCTGCCTGGAGGACAGCGCTCCAATGCGCGCTCGGCGCAGCGGGTGAGAGAGAGAGACGCTGACGAGGAGAGGTTCCGCCGCCAAGGAATCCACCTGTGCACAGGGCAGAAGGACTGGAAAAAAGGTGAGTGATAGGATGATGGCTTACGTGGGAAGCGATGGTTGAGGGTCTTAGGAGCGTTGAGGAGAAGGCGAGTGTGGGTAGCACAATCTCAGATGAGCAGACGACTCCAGGCTGAAGCGCAGGGCAGAGCGGGCTAAATAGCCCGGGCTTGATGAGACGCAGGTGTGTTCACAGCTGGAGCTGGAGATGGGCGAGAGTGAGCTGTGACAGTACTCCCCCCCCGAGAAGCGCCTCCCGGTGCTGGCTTACCTGGGTGCGCCAGATGGAACTCCGAGATGAGGTGTTTGTCCAGCACAAACAATGGACGCACCCAGGACCTCCATTCGGGGCCATACCCCTCCCAATCCACCAGGTATTGCAGCCCGCGACCTCGGCGGCGGGAGTCCAAGATGGAAGAGACCCTCCACGCCGGGTCGCTGTCGATGATCCCGGGGGGGGGGGGGGAGCCCTAGGAGGAGGACAGAGAGGGTGAGACACCACTGGCTTAACACGGGAAACATGGAACGTCGGGCAGACGTGGAGGGAGGGGGGGAGAGCCAGACGCACAGCCACCGGGTTGATGATTTTTTTGATTGGGTAGGGGCCAATGAAGCATCGAGCCAGCTTCTTCTCGGCCTTCAGGTTGATATCCCGCGTAGACAGCCAGACTTGCTGACACACCTGATAGCGCGGAGTGGCCCTCCTGTGGCGATTGGCCGCCCTGGTGTTGCGCTCAGCCGTGCATAAAAGCGCACGGCGCACCGTTGTCCATATGCGCCGACAATGCCTGAGATGGCCCTGGATGGAAGGCACCGCCACCTCCCCCTCCTATTCAGGGAACAACGGGGGGTCATACCCAAGTGAAGCTCGGAAGGGGGACATCCCGATCGCCGATGACAAAGTGGCATTGGGCGTATATTCAACCCAGGGCAGATGCGCACTCCAGGAGGAAGGATTGGAGAAGGTGACGCAGCGCAGAGTGGCCTCCAATTCCTGGTTCATCCGCTCGCACTACCCGTTGGACTGGGGGTGGTGGCTGGAGGACAAACTCACCATGCCCCCCAGGGCTTTGCAGAAACACGACCAGACTCTGGACACAAACTGGGGACCCCGGTCAGAGACGATGTCCGCTGGGATCCCATGCGGCCTCACGATGTGTTGGACCAATAAGTCCGCCGTTTCCCGAGCAGTAGGAAGACCATGGAGCGGCACAAAGTGGGCGGTCTTGGAAAATCTGTCCACGATCGTCAGGATGGTGGTGAAGGAGTTGGAAGACGGGAGACCGGTAACGAAGTCCAAGGCCACATGGGACCAGGGTCTGCTGGGGGTCAGCAGAGGGTGGAGAAGACCAGCTGGGGGAGAGGAAGATGTCTTCCCAGTCGCGCACTGGGGGCAAGTGCGGACATAATTGGCGATGTCGCCCCAGAGGCCTGGCCACCAAAAGGACCTCTGAAGGAGCTCAATCAGGCGGGAGATCCCAGGGTGGCAGGCGAGCTTGGTGGTGTGAGCCCAGTGGATGACGTCACTCCGAACTGAGGAAGGAACGAACAGCTTACCCGCTGGTCCGCCACCCGGGTCGGGTTCGGTTTCCTGTGCCCTCCGGACCTTGTCCCTGATGGACCAGGAGACGGCGCCCACGACGCACGAGGCTGGAAGGATAGTATGATCCCGGTCCTCGGGGGCTTCAGGGGCAAATTGCCTGGACAGAGCGTCTACCTTATCGTTCTTCGAGCCTGGGCGATAGGTGATAGTGAACCTGAAGCGGCCAAAGAAGAGAGACCAGCGCGCCTGGCAGGCGTTCAGATGCTTGGCCGCTCTCAGGTACTCCAGGTTCTTGTGGTCGGTCCAGACCACGAAGGGCTGAGCCGCCCCCTCAAGCCAGTGACGCCACTCCTGGAGAGCGAGCTTGACCGCCAGGAGCTCTCTGTCGTAGTTCCTCTCCGTAGCCAATAGGCGCCGGGAGAAGAAGGTGCAGGGGCGGATCGCCCCATCCACCGGTGAGCGCTGAGATAACACCGCCCCCACCCCCGTATCAGAGGCGTTCACTTCCACAAGGCATTGCAGGGCAGGGTCCACCTGGGCCAGGACCCGGGAGGAGGAGAACTTCGTCTTCAGCGCCACGAAAGCGGCCTCGGCATCCTCAGTCCACAGAAAAGGCACCTTGGGGGAGGTGAGGTGGATCAGGGGAGAAGCGATGGCGCCGAAGTTCGGGACGAAGCGCCGGTAAAAATTGGCGAAGCCGAGGAACTGCTGGACCTGCTTCCTGGATGAGGGGGTGGGCCACTCGACAACCCCCTTGACCTTAGCAGGGTCGGGATGATCTGATTATGGGAGATGATAAACCCCAGGAAGGAGGTCTTGTCAGCGTAGAATTCACACTTCTCCGCTTTAACATAAAGTCTGTTCTCCAAAAGGCGCTGGAGGACCCGCCTCACGTGAACCTGGTGCTCCTCCCGCGACCGGGAGAAGATCAAGATATCGTCTAGGTAAACAAAGAAGAACACCCCCAGGAAATCGCGGAGAACATCATTAATTAGGCACTGGAAGACAGCTGGCGCGTTCGTGAGCCCAAACGGCATGACAAGATACTCGAAATGTCCGCTGGGCGTGCGGAACCCCGTCTTCCAGTCGTCGCCCTCCCGGATCCGGACGAGATGATATGCGCTGCGGAGATCCGGCTTCGTAAACCAGGTGGCCCCCTGCAGAGAATCAAAAGCTGAATCCATCAACGGCAGCGTATACCTGTCCTTAACTGTAATGTCGTTCAGCGCCCGGTAGTCGATGCATGGCCGGAGCGACCCATCCTTCTTGGCCACAAAGAAGAAGCCAGTGCCGACAGGAGACGAAGAAGGCCGAATGATGCCGGAGTTCAGCGATTCCTTGATATAGGAGTCCATGGCTTCGCGCTCAGGCGCTGACAGGTTGTACAGGCGACTGGAAGGCAAGGGCGCCCCCGGGCGGAGGTTGATGGCACAGTCGTAGGGGCGGTGGGGGGGAAGAGACAGCGCTTTAGACTTGCTGAAAACTATGCCAAGGTCATGAAACTCCGGAGGGACTAAGGAGAGGTCCAGAGGAGGCACGTTGGAGGAAGGAAGAGGGAGTGACGGGGCACAAGCGGCGGACTGGAGGCAGGCGCCCAGACAGAAGGTGCTCCAAGAGAGGACGCTCCCCGACTGCCAATCAAAGGTTAGGCTGTGCAGGCGCAGCCAGGGGTAGCCCAGAATGACAGAGGTGGCCGAGATGGGCAGCACATAGAAGCTGAGGTCCTCTCAATGGTTTCCGGAAATAATGACCGGGACTGGGGCTGTCTGGTGAGTAACCCGCTCCAGGGGGGTGGCAGCAAGAGAGACCAGATTCAAGGGAGCCGGCAGAGGAAGGCAGGGGATGCCCAAATGGGTTGCCAGGCCCTTGGAGATGAAACTCTGCTCCGCCCCCGAGTCCACCAGTGCGTGAGTGAGATGTTCAGTGTGGTTGTGACAGGATTGAATTGGCAGAATGCACTTGGATAGGGGGTTAGGCTGGGATGCGTCCGTGAGACCCCCTATGGTGACTCGCGGACTCCCACCTTTTGGCCGAACCGGGCAAGATTCCAAGGCGTGCTGGTCATCTCCGCAATACATGCAGAGCCCCAGCTCCCTCCGGCGCTGCTTCTCTGCTTGTGGGAGCTTCGCCCGGCCAATCAGCATCGCCTCTGGGTCGTCGGAGGACTCAGGCACGTGCAACGCCAGGGGGCGAGATTGAGAGGAGCGGGGAGGAGTACCGCTCGAGCGGCTGGAGGACTTCCGCTTGGCGGCCCGTTCTCTCAACCTGTTGTCCAGGCTGATGGTGAGGGAGATCAGTCGGAGAGCCGCTCCGGCAGATCCTTGCAGGCCAATTCATCCCGAAGGCTGGCATTCAGGCTACGGACGAAAATGCTGCAGAGGGCAGCATTTCCCCATCCAACTTCCGCCGCCACAACCCGGAAGTCGACAGCGTAGTCGGCGGCTGACCGGCTATCCTGGCGAAGATTTAGCAACCGGGTTGTTAGCACGTTATCATGGTCCGAATGGTCAAACACCTCGTTAAAGTCTCGGACGAACTGGGCATAAGTTAGGTTAGCGTAGCTGGGTCGCGCCATGATGGCGTAGGCCCAAGCTAACGCTCGCCCTTCTAGGAGGTTGGCGATGTAACCAATTCGGCTGTGATCCGTCGGGAAGTCCCCGGGGACACGTTGGAACACCGACTCACATTGGAGAATGAACCCACGCGCCTCACCGACCTTGCCGCCGAAGCGCGTGGGCGTGGGGATTGGAGTGAGCCGGGCCGGTGCCCCCGGGTTAGCCTGGTCAGCCGGAGGAGCGGCGGGAGCTAGGCCGCCCTGAGGACCCGGAGGGAATGCATGCGGGGGATCCAGACGATCCATCCGGTGGGTGAGAACGGTGAGCTGATTCAATATCACCTGTTGCTGATGTATTATCTGATCGACTCAAGCCTGTAGGTTGGTTAGCCGGTGTGCGAGCCCGCTGTCCGCTGGGTCGCGCTGCTGGAGTCGTACTGACATGAGTTAAGACCCAGGGAACACGCACACAGGCTCGAGTCAATTGCAACAAAGGTTTATTAAATAGTGAGTGTGTGTGGATGTGTGAGTGCGGAAGTTGATGTGCTGCTGGAGGACAGGATGCACCGAGGGCAGAGCAGCGCGCCGTACGGCCAGACAACCCTAGGGCAGAGCAGAGGAGAGATTAGTCGCCGAGCCAAGCCCGGTGAATTAATACTCGGACTGTGGCTTACTTGCAGATGTTTCCGGTGGTGAGCCGCAGGTCTCCTGCCTGGAGGACAGCGCTCCAATGCACGCTCGGCGCAGCGGGTGAGAGAGAGAGACGCTGACGAGGAGAGGTTCCGCCGCCAAGGAATCTACCTGTGCACAGGGCAGAAGGACTGGAGAAAAGGTGAGTGATAGGATGATGGCTTACGTGGGAAGCGATGGTTGAGGGTCTTAGGAGCGTCGAGGAGAAGACGAGTGTGGGTAGCACAATCTCAGATGAGCAGACGACTTCAGGCTGAAGCGCAGGGCAGAGCGGGCTAAATAGCCCAGGCTTGATGAGACGCAGGTGTGTTCACAGCTGAAGATGGGCGAGAGTGAGCTGTGACAGTCTGGAACGCAAACAGTACATGTTACAATACCGTCTGAAATATTCAATTATTATAATCAGCTCAGCGACAAGAGTAAATATTTACCCATGCGACACGCATACAATCTTCGCATGTTTAATAAGTTAGATATTTGTCTGCTGCGCCGGTTCCAGTTCTGGCTCACACGAGGGAATCCTTTCCACAGAACTCTGTGTCACTTCTGGTCCCCAAATCCGGTACACAGATCTGGTACACAGTTCCGGTACACAGATGACTCGGCCGCCATATTGCTGCTGCATCCAGGTACTCTTGAAAATGTCACTAAAAGTTGGTCCAAACATTGTAGAGTGAATCCACCTTAAGGGTACTATTAAAAGCAACACATTTAGTACCACTCTTTTAGACACCCTGTGCCAAACTGACATTGGAACTAACCCTTCTGAATCTCCAGCCATTGCTTTTTGATCTTCTTGTTATTTTTACACATTGTCATTCCCATTAAGAAACAAATGACAGTGATGTTGACTGCTTTTAATAGTTTTAAGATCACTTTCCTTTCAGATTATACTGTAATGGTTCCAGATTTGGGATATAACTGGAACTGTCACCATGGGGTGAGACGCCGGCTCGGCGCTCAGCCCATGCTCCTTTTATCCCTGCCTCTCATTGGGCAGTGCCTCAGCTGGTTCCCAGCTGTCAGTGTCACGGGACAGCTGGGGCCAATTAATCCTCATCAGCTGGGGCGCTGTTAATGAGTATAAAGAGGAGCAGCTTCGATCATTCGGGGCTGCGACATAAGCACTGCTAGGCTGAAGCCCCTTCGTCTGGTGTCAGCCTCAACTCCCCTTGCAGCATTCCGGTGTTTGTATCCCGCTGTGAGTATGCACGTCTTGTTACCCCCACGTCCGGTACAAGCTACCTACCCCTGCGCTGTGCAGCCTGAGAATGTACGTCTGTATGAGTGTCTGTGCTCTCCTCATCCCTTATCCCTTACCCAGAATAAAACATCTCGACTCACTGGCTTGTCCCTGGCTCTGATTGCCCGGCTCCCTAGAGCCGGATATGACAGTATGTCGCAGCCAGAAGAGTTGCCGGCGGCCGTGAGTCGCCGTGGAAATGTACCTTTCTGTCCGGGTGTCAGCGCTGCTAGCATGCCGTTTCCCAGGAGTCACTTCCGGCGCCAGGGCGACGAGCTGAGGTCCATCTCGGAGGCTGTCGACGGGACGTTCTTCACCCTGCACGACGCCTCCAACGCGAGACGCTGGCATCCGGGCCGTGCTGAGGAACTCCTGGACTGTCACCCTCACTCTCTGTACCATCTGGAGGACAGTGCCAGGATAGACGCTGCAGGTACACAGCGAGAGAAGCTCCACGGGGTGGATGGAAATCCCGGCAGGGAGTCGAAGTGGGCGACGTCTTTCCCCGCTTCGGAGTCCCGTTCCTGCCGCTATTCCAGTCCGGGAGTTCGCGCCAACCAGAGGACTTCCCCCGACCTGCGCCACGTCACTCGGGATTCCCTTCAAGGAGCCGCAGCTGACAGCAGTTATGTCCGGGGTCGAGTGGCTGTCGCGAGCTCTACTGTGTTCCCTGTCACCACCTTCAGGCATGTGGCGGCGGCAGTGAGATTGATGGTGAGGACTTCAGGGCTACGAAGCTTTCCCGTGCTCGACGCCTTCCTCGTCTCGATCTCCGATCTGGAGCGGCGAATCCTGGGTTTCCCCCTCGCTTCGTCCCCTGGGAGTAGTCGTCATCACATCGCCGAGTCACCTCTGCACGAACCTCGTCCGGATCCAGTTCTGGGTCATCGTCAGGACCGTTCCTCCCACGCAGCTGTCATCCCTTCGCCTCGTCAGTGTGGAGATTCTACAGCCCCGTCCCCTGAGCCTCGTTCTCCCGCTGTCATTCCTGGACATTCGGGCTGGCTCACCCCGGCTGTTTCCCCCTCCTCCTCGACGCGCTTCCTGACCGCTGTGTGTGCCTGGAATCCCGGCCTGGTGAGCTCTCTGCTGGAGACAACGCGAGCGATCCTCAGACGAATTCCCGGGGGGTCCTCCGTTATCGCCGGGCGGGGAGAGGAAGAAGCAGATTCCACTACAGCAGGCGATACTGAACCTCCAGGGGGCAGGCAAGTCATTGTTTTTTCACACCTGCTTAATGATTTGCTCTGTCACATCCCTGGAGGAGAAGTTCAGGGTTCGCAGCTCCCTGAACTCTCCCCACCTGCTGTAACCTGTATTCCTAATCCCGCATCCTCTGTGTCTCTCTCCACCGAGCGGTCCCCGGCTCCGGGTCAACGTGGTGGGATATGGAGAGGGCCTGTGGTTCCGCTGCTACATTGCGGACGGAGGAGGGGGACTGACTGCTGCGTGGAGTCTACGCTGACGACTGAGCGTCCCTGGGTCTCCACGGAGGAGCGGTTCGGTCCAGCGGGACGAGATTCTTCTGGCTTCACGCCGAGTGGGTCGTCGGCGGGGTTACCTGAGCTGGAGGGATCTCAAGCTGCGCTGACCATCGTGCTGGCTGCGGGGCCCGACGCGGCTAGATGGGAGCCTGACAACGACCTCCTGACGACGGATCCTGGATCTTCGCAGTCCTGGACGGCGTCAGAACCCGAGATCAGGCGAGTGCTCTCCTTTCTTTTCTCTCTTTTTATCTTTGAGCACTTCAGCCTATCTCCAGGGGAGACGAGCAGGGTGCAGCCGTCCGCTGCGTC
The DNA here is from genome assembly GCA_020510985.1 of Pholidichthys leucotaenia. Lineage (NCBI taxonomy): Eukaryota > Metazoa > Chordata > Actinopteri > Cichliformes > Pholidichthyidae > Pholidichthys > Pholidichthys leucotaenia. Next base: position 110,915,322 of record CM035840.1, on the reverse strand, counting down.
TGAGCTCGTCTCGCCGGGTTCTGGCGCTGCCGGTGATCCTGATCCCGGTTCTGTTTTCTCTTCTGAGCCTTCTTCCAGGGTCACCGGCGAGGAGTTGCTGTTCCTCGTGGTGCTGGAGGGTCCGGGTTCAACGTTGGAGGTCGGTTCTGGTGCAGTGTCCAACGTGGGTTCGCCCGAGACCCAATCGGGGTCCAACGTGGGTTCGCCTGAGGCCCGATCGGGGTCCGACGTGGGTGCTGCCCCAGTGTTGTCCAGGTCCGGTGAGGAGGTGGCCGTTTCCCTGAGGCCCGCCGCCCTCGTCATCGGCTCTCCCCTGAGCCTCTTCCACCGGGATCCGCTCTGACCCTTCGTCCGTCTCAACGGTCCTGGTGGTTGAGTGATGCGGGTCGACGACCCGACCCGCAAAACTTTCGGTTCGGCGATCTGGTTTCCCCCCACTGGTCTGTGTTTGCCTTTGGGCGGCCTGGTTCGGCAGCCGTTGGACTGGATTCCTGGGATCTGGGCCCAGAGTTCGCCGTCCGAACATTTCTCTTCCCCGGGTTGCCAACTGGACAATGGGCGGGGAGATTACCAGAACAATTCCGGCCGTTTTGGACTCTGCCTGCCGTCTCCTCGGGTGTCCTTTACTTCTTTTATTATTATTGAAGTCACTCGGGTGTAGTTTTTTTGTCCATTAGGGGAATATATGTTTTTGTGCTGTGTGTTGTTTTTTTTAACCATACTCAGCATTTTTATCGTATTGTTATCCTGTTACCCTGTCACCTTTTTTTTCCTCTTGGTGACTCACCTTATGTATCGCGCTGTGTATTGCATTTTCTTATCTTTACTCGGCGTTTTCATTCATCCTTACCTTAGCCTTGGCCTCGTCGGTGCATCATGGAGTATGCGTGTGGTTTCCTGTTCAACCATACTCTGTGATCACCCCATTCTGTCTTATTATCCTCGTGGGGGGCCTTCCCTAGCCCCGACTTTAACATTGACTGTTTGTTATTGTTTGAAGTAATGTGTTTCATTCCCACTTAACCGTACTTCATTATTACCCATTTGTCCTTGTCACCTCTGTTTCTTTAGGTGATCTTTTATATATTCAGTGCTGTGTGTTTTGTTTTCTTTAGTATCCATGCACAGCGTTTTTCATCATTTTTTGTCCTGACCTTTGCCTTGTTGGTGCATTATGGAGTAGTGTGTTTTGTTCCCCTTAACTATACTCTGTGATTGCTTTATTCATTCCTGCCACCTTTTTGGTGGGTTTTTGGTTTTCTTTTTTTTGCCCCGATCTATACGTTATTTGTATGCTGTCTGTAGTCATGTTTGGTATTTTCCCTACCTGTGTCCTAACTCAGTTTTCTCCCTAACTGTGCTCTGGGTTAATCCTTTTCCCTGTGTTGTAGGGTATTGTATTTGGGTTTTTTTTTCTCTGCCCTGCTGCCCTACATTGGTCTATTGTTTTTTTTTTTTTTGTCCTTCCCTTTGCATCTTCCCCTCCGGTCCTGCCTCCCTTCCGCCCACCCTAGGTGGGGAGGGGGGGGGGGGGCTGGGATGTTCCTGGTCGTTCGGGAGCCCGACCGTGAGGGGGAGGCTCTGTCACCATGGGGTGAGACGCCGGCTCGGCGCTCAGCCCATGCTCCTTTTATCCCTGCCTCTCATTGGGCAGTGCCTCAGCTGGTTCCCAGCTGTCAGTGTCACGGGACAGCTGGGGCCAATTAATCCTCATCAGCTGGGGCGCTGTTAATGAGTATAAAGAGGAGCAGCTTCGATCATTCGGGGCTGCGACATAAGCACTGCTAGGCTGAAGCCCCTTCGTCTGGTGTCAGCCTCAACTCCCCTTGCAGCATTCCGGTGTTTGTATCCCGCTGTGAGTATGCACGTCTTGTTACCCCCACGTCCGGTACAAGCTACCTACCCCTGCGCTGTGCAGCCTGAGAATGTACGTCTGTATGAGTGTCTGTGCTCTCCTCATCCCTTATCCCTTACCCAGAATAAAACATCTCGACTCACTGGCTTGTCCCTGGCTCTGATTGCCCGGCTCCCTAGAGCCGGATATGACAGGAACAGGCATCCTAGCTCGAAAGACATTTGCCCCTTTTCTCCTTTCTTTCACAAATAAAATATTATTACAAATATAGTCATGTGAAAAAAAATGAGGACACCCCTTTAAATATTCATTTCTTTATTAATAAATGTTCACATATCTATACTGCTCAAAAAAATTAAAGGAACGCTTTTTAATCGGAGTAAGCTGGACTAGCCTGCCACAATTTCTTCACTTTAAGTTTTGGAGTGTTTTCATTTCCATCAAAAGACATGGCATCTTTTCATTCTTAACACATTATCCAGTCCATATCAGTGTAGATATCAAGCTTATTTTTTCCCATTAAAATCTGATGTGTTTTCAAAATGTTCCTTTAATTTTTTTGAGCAGTGTATGTCTAACCTTGTTTTTGTTTTTATTTGCATTTTTTTTAACATTTATTTTAGCCATTGTAAGTGGGAATGAATGTGGGGGTGTCCTAAAAAAGATGGGGGGTGTCCTAATTTATTCCTCACTATTTGTTTAGAATTACATTTTACAGAAAATTTGAAGAAAAAAGTCTTTCATTCATTTTTAATTGTTTAGTTGTATTACATGAATCTCTCAATATTTTTAACATTGATATTAAATATCCATATGTACAAATATGTAAAAAAACCACAGGCTTATACAGGGTGCCCTAATTTTTTCACATGACTGTATATATATAGAGAGATACAACTTCTGTTTCAGAATAATGCTATTGTCTTTTTATCTTGCCAAATTGTGCTCAAAACAGTTTGACAGGAAAAGAAAAGGTGATGTTCTGAAGCAACAGAATGTGGATGAGGACAAGACACTTTAAAATAAAATCCATTATAGATCTACCACATATGCAATTACTACTAGTCAGAACTACAAAAAGTATACTGACTAATCAGTCACATGGCCTATCTTTCCTCAGCTGGTTAGTTCTTGCAGGTGAAACAGCGATAGCCGCTCTACACGCAGCATGACGAGTAGAGGAAATGAAGTGGAATCATAGATCAGAGGGAGGAGGAGGCCCTCTGAAGGACGGATTTGTCAAGCATCTCTTCCAACCCACATGCAGATAGATTGGAGGTAGTCTCATTAAAAATAATTGTCCTTGAAACATATGGCTATCTGAACCCTGAGGAATACCACTGGCTCCCAGGGTTGGTAATTGAAGTTGACCACAGTAAATCAGCTCCACCAGTCGCTCGGTTGACAGCCTGGGAGAAGATTAAGCTGGTATCTCAGCATCAGGAGAAACTTGGATTTACTGCCCAAAATGACACAGTCACAGACCACATAAGTCAGGCTAAATGGATATGTGTGTGTGATGATGTGTGTCGTGTTATAAGGAGTGGTAGATTGACCCGTTTGAAAACAAACTATACACTGGGGAAGAATTTGGCACATTGACCATTGCTATAAAGGTCAAAAGTTAGAACGTAATTTCACACAAATCTCAAAATTTGCATGACTTCTCTTGTGTGCAAGAAGCTACTCTGTTTATTTCCCAAATAAACAGTTTACAATTAAAACTTTCCCTACTCTCTTGACAGGAAGTCAGCATGAAAAGCATGCTAACATTTCGGAAACATCACGGCAGAGTGTAAAACATCTTACTGTGCCCCATGAAGGTTTGAGAGATGATAGTTCGACTCTAACTTCTGTCTCGTTCCAGACACTGATTACCCTCTGTGCAGTTAACTTGGAGCGCCAGCTAATTAGCATCAGTGGTAATTAGTGGAGTCGTTAAGAGCCTTATAATAAACTTTTCTCTTTTACTCATTTGACTCCCTGGGGCTGTCAGGTCTGTCTGCATCAGTTTCTTTTTCTCAGCAGGCAACATACATTATACATGCTGTTTTATGGAGTTTATTTATTTGCAAATGGTGAAGCTGAACTGGTCTGAAATCAACGCAACAGCAGCTACATGCAGCATTTTCCTCTCATGTGCATTGCTGAGCATGGAAGACAAATGTCCATGGTGCTATACAGTGGCTGGCTGCTTCAGCTTCTTCAGGGAAAGCTCCACCCACCCACCCACAGATTACCATGTAGGAATCATATCAGAATTTTGGTGTGAAAAATGCCAGAAGACTCTAGATGTCAACCATATCTCCAAGAAACATTCTTTGACAAACTGTTTTCTTGTATTTATTTGCTGTAATTTGCTATTTTACACTTACAAGATGACTTTCAGAGTCTTGAAAGGCCCTTCTAAATAAAATGTATTATTATCATTAATTATTGTCAAATCAAAAATGGTCTAAATGCAGAGTTACTGCAACTAACAGAAGTGACAGCAGACACTATATGAAACCTAAGTTGCAATATATTTTATAGTATGTAATCAGGTTAAATATATCATCAATAAATTACTTATACTGTATAATATGATGCATGTGCAACCCCTAGTGCACAGACAACCTCCGGTCATGCACACAGTGAAGTTGTGGTCTGAGGAGGCAATGGACGCTCTAAAGGACTGTTTTGAAAGCACTGCCTGGGAGCAGCTCTGCGATTCACATGGTGAGGACATCGATAGCCTCACTCACACCATCACAGACTACATCAGCTTCTGTGTGGACAACACCGTACTCACCAAGACCATACGGTGTTGCTCGAACAACAAACCCTGGATCAACCCTGAGATAAAAACACTTCTGAGAGAGAAGAAGAAGATCTTCAGGTCGGGGAACAGGGAGATGCTGAAGTCCGTACAGAGGGAGCTGAGGAGGAAGATCAGAGAAGGCAAGGACAGCTTCAGAAAGAAGATGGAGGACAAGCTGCAACAGAGCGACATCAGTGGGGTCTGGAGAAACCTTAAAATCATCTCTGGGCTCCAGAATACCTCCCCCCAGGCCACGGGGGGCAGGGAGTGGGCGAACAATCTGAACCTGTTTTTTAATAGGTTTGACCAACCGCCTTCCCCCCCGACTGCACAACAACCACTGCTGCCTCTGAAGACATCGAGTCCTGCTGCCTACTCCCCACTCCACCATCACCCCCCCATTCCCAACACACAGCCCCCCAACCTGACCCTCACTAAGACCCAGGTGAGGACGGAGCTGAGGAAGATCAAGGCAAGGAAGGCGTCTGGACCGGACGGCATCAGCGCAAAGCTCCTCAAGTCCTCTGCAGACCAGCTGTGTGGGATTGTGGAGCACATCTTCAACCTGATCCTGAAGCTGGGGAGGGTACCACAGTTGTGGAAAACATCTTGTGTGGTACCTGTACGAAAAACTTCCCACCCCAAAGATCTGAACTGCTACAGACCAGTGGCCCTGACGTCCCACATGATGAAGACCCTGGAGAGCCTGCTCCTTGCTCACCTCCGCCCCCTGGTGAGACCAGCGATGGATCCACTCCAGTTCGCCTACCAGCATGGCATTGGGGTGGAGGATGCGGTGATCTTCCTCCTTCACCGTTCTCTGTCCCACCTGGAGAAGCCCTGGAATGCGGTGAGGATCATGTTCTTTGACTTCTCCAGTGCTTTCAACACCATCCAACCGATGATCCTGAAGGACAAGCTGCTGTGCACTGGGATGGACCAGCACCTGTCATCATGGATCCTGGACTACCTCACTAACCGGCCACAGTTTGTGAGAACCCGGGACTGTGTGTCCGACACGATCATCGGTAGCACGGGGGCCCCCCAGGGAACGGTTTTGGCTCCCTTCCTGTTCACCCTTTATACTGCGGACTTCTCACACAACACAACACACTGCCATCTACAGCAGTTCTCTGACGACTCTGCGATCGTTGGCCTCATCTCCAACGGAGATGAAGCTGAGTACAGAGGACTTATCCAGGACTTCGTGGACTGGTGCCATCGGAACTGCCTCCAGATCAACGCGAGGAAAACTAAGGAGCTGGTGGTGGACTGCCGTAGGCAAGGACAACCCCTCACAGCACCAGTAAACATACAGGGAACAGACATCGAGATGGTGACATCCTACAAGTACCTGGGTGTTCATCTGAACAATAAACTAGACTGGTCACACAATACTGACGCACTCTACAAGAAGGGACAGCGCAGGCTGTACCTACTGAGGAGACTCCGGTCTTTTGGTGTACAAGGGGCGCTGCTGAAGACATTCTACGACATGGTGGTGGCATCAGCCATCACTTTTGGAGTGGTCTGCTGGAGCAGTGGCGTTACAGCAGCCAATAGGAAGAGACTGAACAAACTGATCAAGAAAGCTAGCTCTGTCCAGGGGCAACGCCTTGACCCAGTGGAGGAGATAGGAGAGAGAAGGATGGTGGCTAAACTGTCATCTCTGCTGGAGTCTGAGTCCCACCCTATGCAGGACATACTGAACGCACTGAGGAGCTCATTTAGCAGCAGACTACATCATCCTAGGTGCACAACTGAGAGGTTTCGCAGGTCCTTCCTACCTACGGCTGTCAGACTGTATAACCTAAGCAGGGCTGCTCGCAGAGATAGCAGAAAAAACGTGACAACCTAATAGTATTGAATGCAAAAGACGCAATAGACTTACACAATGGTCTCCTCCGGTATAGAACTAGGAAAATATCGGTCATTACGGAGGGTGACAATATGTATGGGTACATAATCATACCATGTAGGATATCTAAGTAGACGGTTATGCTGTTCATTCCATCTAGCTACAATGCTCCGCACTGTGTGTGTTTGTATATTTATTCCATCTAGCTACAATGTTCCGCACTGTGTGTTTATATATTTATATGTACATATGTATATTCGCTGCTCTTGTTTTTTCTTGTCTTCTGATTGTTGCTCTGACTGCTGCTATCCCTGTGCTGTTGCAATCCTGGAATTTCCCCATTGTGGGACTAATAAAGGCTTATCTTATCTTATCTTATCTTATCTTATCTTATTTATGGTATGAAATCATAAATACTGATCACTAATACTATTAACAAACAAGTTAAAAAAAACCTGTTTATTCATAAAAAGATATGGTTATTGATTATTATAAAACATAACCAGGTCATCAGTGATGGAGTTGTGGCCTGATGAAATCACCCTGGGAGTGCTCAGATCTCCTGACCTTTGACCTGGAACCCGACCTTCAGCACAACTGGATGCAGACCCACCTGTGGATCACTGTGTCTAAGTTTGGTGAGCATCTGGGTAATTGATTAGGACGAATAGCAATTTTTTCTGAACTCACATCAGAGCATTGAGCACAGCATACAGTAGATGCAAACCTACCTGAGGGTCTTTGTGCTTGACTTTGACAAACACTGGGGCAGTTGCCCAGGAGGAGTAATAATAATATCATCCTAGGTGCACAACCAAGAGGTTTCGCAGGTCCTTCCTACCTACGGCTGTCAGACTGTACAACCTAAGCAGGGCTGCTAGCAGAGATAGCAAAAAGATGTGACAACCTAATAGTATTGAATGCAAAAGACGCAATAGACTTACACAGTTGTCCCCTCCGGTATACAACTAGGAAAATACCGGTCGCTATGGAGGGTGAGAATATGTATGGGTACATAATCATACCATGAAGGATAACTAAGTAGATGGTTGTGCTGTTTCATTCCATCTAGCTACAATGTTCCGCACTGTGTGTGTTTATATATTTATATATTTATTCCATCTAGCAACAATGCTCCACGCTGTGTGTGTTTATATATTTACATATTTATTCCATCTAGCTACAATGCTCCGCACTGTGTGTTTATATATCTACATATTTATTCCATCTAGCTACAATGCTCCGCACTGTGTGTTTATATATTCATATATTTATTCCATCTAGCTACAATGCTCCGTACTGTGTGTGTTTATATATCTACATATTATTCCATCTAGCTACAATGCTCCACACTGTGTGTGTTTATATATCTACATATTTATTCCATCTAGCTACAATGCTCCGCACTGTGTGTTTATATAGTCACATATTCATTCCATCTAGCTACAATACTCTGCACTGTGTGTTTATATACTCATATATTTATTCCATCCAGCTACAATGCTCCGCACTGTGTTTATATATTTATATACCTATCCCATCTAGCTACAATGCTCTGCACTGTGTCTGTGTATATATACAGTATATATATATATATATATATATATATATATATATACAGTGGGGCAAAAAAGCATTTAGTCAGCCACCAATTGTGCAAGTTCTCCCACTTAAAAGATGAGAGAGGTCTCCAATTTTCATCATAGGTATACCTCAACTATGAGAGACAAAATGAGAAAAAAAAAATCCAGAAAATCACATTGTCTGATTTTTAAAGAATTTATTTGCAAATTATGGTGGAAAATAAGTATTTGGTCACCTAAAAACAAGCAAGATTTCTGGCTCTCACAGACCTGTAACTTCTTCTTTAAGATGCTCCTCTGTCCTCTACTCGTTACCTGTATTAATGGCACCTGTCTGAACTCGTTATCAGTATAAATGACACCTGTCCACAACCGCAAACAGTCAGACTCCAAACTCCACTAGGGCCAAGACCAAAGAGCTGTCAAAGGACACCAGAAACAAAATTGTAGACCTGCACCAGGCTGGGAAGACTGAATCTGCAATAGGTAAGCAGCTTGGTGTGAAGAAATCAACTGTGGGAGCAATTATTAGAAAATGGAAGACATACAAGACTACTAATAATCTCCCTCAATCTGGGGCTCCACGCAAGATCTCACCCTGTGGGGTCAAAATTATCAGGAGAACGGTGAGCAAAAATCCCAGAACCACACGGGGGGACCTAGTGAATGACCTGCAGAGAGCTGGGACCAAAGTAACAAAGGCTACCATCAGTAACACACTACGCCGTCAGGGACTCAAATCCTGTAGTGCCAGACGTGTCCCCCTGCTTAAGCCAGTACATGTCCAGGCCCATCTAAAGTTTGCTAGAGAGCATTTGGATGATCCAGAATAGGATTGGGAGAATGTCATATGGTCAGATGAAACCAAAATAGAACTTTTTGGTAAAAACTCAATTTGTCATATTTGGAAGAGAAAGAATGCTGAGTTGCATCCAAAGAACACCATACCTACTGTGAAGCATGGGGGTGGAAACATTATGCTTTGGGGCTGTTTTTCTGCAAAGGGACCAGGACGACTGATCCGTGTAAAGGAAAGAATGAATGGGGCCATGTATCGTGAGATTTTGAGTGAAAACCTCCTTCCATCAGCAAGGGCATTGAAGATGAAACGTGGCTGGGTCTTTCAGCATGACAATGATCCCAAACACACCGCCCGGGCAACGACGGAGTGGCTTCGTAAGAAGCATTTCAAGGTCCTGGAGTGGCCTAGCCAGTCTCCAGATCTCAACCCCATAGAAAATCTTTGGAGGGAGTTGAAAGTCCGTGTTGCCCAGCGACAGCCCCAAAACATCACTGCTCTAGAGGAGATCTGCATGGAGGAATGGGCCAAAATACCAGCAACAGTGTGTGAAAACCTTGTGAAGACTTACAGAAAACGTTTGACCTCTGTCATTGCCAACAAAGGGTATTTAACAAAGTATTGAGATGAACTTTTGTTATTGACCAAATACTTATTTTACTGAGGAATTTACCAATTAATTCATTAAAAATCCTTCAATGTGATTTTCTCGATTTTTTTTTCTTATTTTGTCTCTCATAGTTGAGGTATACCTATTATGAAAATTGGAGACCTCTCTCATCTTTTAAGTGGGAGAACTTGCACAATTGATGGCTGACTAAATACTTTTTTGCCCCACTGTATATATATATATATATATATATATATATATATATATATATATATATATATATATATACTCGCTGCTCTTGTTTTTTCTCATTGCCAACAAAGGGTATATAACAAAGTATTGAGATGAACTTTTGTTGTTGACTAAATACTTATTTTCCACCATAATTTGCAAATAAATTCTTTAAAAATCAGACAATGTGATTTTCTGGATTTTTTTTTTTCTCATTTTGTCCCTCATAGTTGAGGTATACCTATGATGAAAATTGGAGACCTCTCTCATCTTTTAAGTGAGAGAACTTGCACAATTGATGGCTGACTAAATACTTTTTTGCCCCACTGCATATATATATATATATATATATATATATATATATATATATACTCGCTGCTCTTGTTTTTTCTCTTGCCTTCTGATTGTTGCTCTGAGTGTTGCTATCCCTGTGCTGTTGCAATCCTGGAACTTCCCCATTGTGGGACTAATAAAGGCTTATCTTATCTTATCTTATCTTAATAATACATTTTATTTGTATAGCACTTTCCAAGGCATTCAAAGATGCTTTACATTAGAGAAAAAAATACACAATTAAAATTAAAGATTAAAAAGCAAGTCTGAACAGGTGGGTCTTGAGTAATGATTTGAAGGAGTTTAAGTCTGTGCAGTCACGGATGTGTTGGGGAGAGAGTTCCAGAGGGAGGAGGTGGCGATGGGAAAAGCTTTGTCCTCCCAGGTTCTGTGCTTGGTTCTGTGTGGTGGAGAGAGGAGGTTTGCATCAGTAGTCATTTCTATGTAATCATAAATGCCCATATATTCTCACTTTTGACAGTGACCTTGATCTTGAGCTTGACCTGTATACAGACCCACCTGAGGACCATTGTCAGTGAGTTTGGCAACCATCAGGGCAATTGCCTAGGAGGAGTAGCAGTTTTTTTGAACTCATATAAGCTGATCTTGACCTTGAACATAACCTGGATGCGGTCCAACCTGAACATCTTTGTGTGTGAGTTTGGTGACCATCAGGGCACCATCCCACAAGAAGTAGCAATTTTTTTCTGAAACCACATAAGATACCAGATCTCCTCACCATTGATGTTGACCTTGACCTTGAGCACAGTCTGGATGCAGGCTCATCTGATGATCATCTTGTCTCAGTTTGGCAACCATTATGGAAATTGCCCAGGAGTAGCCATTTTTGTGAACTCACATAAGTGCCCAGATCTCCTAACCTCTGAACTTGACTTTGAGCAGTGGCGGACTACGTATTTTACAACTAGGCCGTCAGTGGTGATCTACCCGATTTAAGTGCCATTCATACCAAACACCATAAAAATAGCCTATAGGGCCATCCACACGAAGCATGTTAAAGATAACTTTAACTATAAAATTATAGTTTTAAAAATCTTTACCTTTTCATTGTAGAGCTCCATTTCCCTGTGCACTTGTTCACTGAGCTGCAGATCCACTCTTGTTTCCCCAAAGGTTTAAAAGTACTGTTGCTTTTCCAGCTGGTGGCTGCTTTGGTGCCTCGCTGCTGCCTTGGTTAAAGCCCTGTCACACCTAGATGATTTAGGCAGTGTTTGCAAAACGTATGAAAAATTTGGAGAATACAATGCGGTACGTGAATCAGTTATGGCTCAGTTTTGTCTAAGTTAAGAGCAAGCTGAAGCACGCTGGTATACGGCGTTGTTCACCGAGCTCCTCTGAAAATTAATTTTCAGCATGCTGAAAATTTTCCGACATATCCAGTGTATGGCTGATAACGTCCCACATTCGTGGAGCAAATTGCATATTTGCAGCATTGGTTCACAGGAAAAACCCGTACAGAGCTCTGTGCCTGCAGTGCGCGCATGCACACACACACACACACACACACACACACACACACACACACACACAAACAAACAAACAAACACACACACACACACAGAGCTAAACACAAGGGACCTGTCGGGGTTTTTTACATTTAACTGAAGTCTTTACGATCATCTGTCCAGTTTTGTTCTGATAGATATGCCAAAATGTTAGAACACCGGAGGAGGAGGATTCAATCAGCTGATCACCTGAAGCGCAGAGCGCAGCTGTTTACTTTGCTGTTGGCTGTGCCTCCCACCAAAAGCACACTCCATGTATTTTCTTGGTTTTATTTTTTTCACTTTACTGAAAATAAACTTTTTTTTATCACCATCAGTTTGCGTGCCTTTGAACCAGGTTGTGACAACTGTTATCTGATGTTCCTGACGTGTCACATTAGCTATTTTAGGTGTGACTGACCTGACAGCTCTGCCAGGTTGGTCACGCCCTCTTTGTGGTGTTTGGAGGGAGAATCATCTCGGTTGAACAGAGATGATATGTCCCAAAGCTAGGATTCATGGGAGGCAACGGCAGTTTGGCAAGACTGCGCTATGCAGAAGTTAGACTATTGTTGTACATAAGTTGTGAATGTCGGCAACACACTAAGCATTAGTTGGTTTAAGTTACTGTTACTTAATTATAGATGTTAGTGATGTTAGTGCAGTTCTACACGGCCATCATCGAGTCCATCCTCACCTCCTCCATAACTGTGTGGTACGCAGGAGCCACTGCCAGGGACAGACTAAGGCTGCAGCGCGTCATGCGCACTGCTGAGAAGGTGATAGGCTGCAAGCTCCCATCTCTCCAGGACCTGTACATCTCCAGGACCCGGAGGCGTGCTGGCCGGATCATAGCCGATCCTTCACATCCTGGTCACGTGCTGTTTGCCCCCCTCCCCTCAGGTAGAAGACTTCGGTCCATTCGGACTAAAACCTCTCGGCACATGAACAGCTTTTTCCCCTCTGCCATCAGACTGCTGAACACTAAGTGACTTTTGACTCTCGTGCACTATGTACAGCAGCTCAACCAGACTCATGTCATTCATCACTGTTTTTCTGTTGCATTATTGACTGCACTATGTGGTACTTCACATTATCTGCTACATGCTAATTTTTTAAACTGCCTTGACTAGTACTACTCATTATTACTAGTATTATTATTATTATTACTTATTATTACTTATTTTTCTACACTTATTGCACGTTTCTAGTCCTTTAGTTTTTTAGTTTATCCCTTTTTCTCATTATGTTTTTAATGTTGCAGCATGGCACCGAGACAAATTCCTAGTTTGTGTATCACATGAACAATGGCAATAAACCTGATTCTGATTCTGATTCTGATTCTGATTATATGTCCAAGTCATTATGCATATGCAATGCATACAGACAAAAGCGAAAATTTCGGCGTATCCCAGCATTTTAGACCAATTTTTATGCATTTGGTTAGCACTACCTAAATTGGCACGGTGTGACAGACAGCTCAAGATTGCAAACCCTGTCTGGCTCCAAGTATCTACTCGATCAGTTGTAAACAACAGGCATTCCCAGCAAGAAAATTTGCAGCGCTCCTTGGAGGCTGTAATCCAAGGACACCACTCGTTAATATGGAAGTGATGGACAAATCCTTTCCCCGGCTGGGACGGGCCTGCTAGCTTCAGGGTTGGCCAACCTCTCTTTACAATGACCAGCTTGTCTTGAAAAATTCATCTGGAAAATTGATTTTTTTAAAATATCAGCCACCAAATCATTTTCCTCTGCCCTGTCAGCCATTGTGGCTGGAAAAACAGCTATTATATTTAAACAAGATACAGTATATTAAGATAAGATAAGATAAGATAAGCCTTTATTAGTCCCACAATGGGGAAATTCCAGGATTGCAACAGCACAGGGATAGCAACACTCAGAGCAACAATCAGAAGGCAAGAAAAAAACAAGCAAGCAAGAGCAGCTAATATACATATGTACATATTACTATAAAATATATATATACACAGACACACAGTGCAGAGCATTGTAGCTGGATGGAATAAATATATGAATATGTAAACACACAGTGCAGAGCATTGTAGCTAGATGGAATAAATATATAGATATATAAACATAAACACACCCAGTGCGGATCATTGTAGCTAGATGGAATAAATATGTAAATATATAAACACACACAGTGCAGAGCATTGTTGCTAGATGGGATAAAACAGCACAACCGTCTACTTAGTTATCCTACATGGTATGATTATGTGCCCATACATATTCTCACTCTCCATAGCAACCGGTATTGTAGCTGCTATATTGTAGCTGCTTAAGCAAGTCCTTGCACTGGTGTTTTGCTAGCTAGGATCCTCTGCATTGTGGGTGGAGGAGTCTAACCATCCAATCAAAAGACGTAAAAATGCCGACGTTCTCGGATGCCTTCTATGCGTACCCCTGGATGTACAGAAGACATCTGATTGGTTAAAGCAACGGGATAAGTTTAACAGTTAATTTGACCTACACAGCCACGCTGTTAATTCCTGAATGCCCAAGGCAGATTTGCTTGACCCTGGCAACACGGATGGCTGAAATATGATTGGACAAAACTCTACATGCATTACACTACTAGAAAGGGTGCAACCAAGAGGAAAGCTACAAAATTAAGAGAATAGGCTATTGGGAATAATTTAATACATCCTCATGGAACAAATATGTTGTAAAGGTTGTAAATGTAACTCAGATAGTGTTTAGGCCAGCAGAGAAGGCTTTGCTGGCCCTGAAGGTCCACCACTGACTTTGAGCACAATTTGGATGCAGACCCAAATGAGGATCGTGTATGAGTTTGGTGACCATCAGGGCAATTGCCTAGGAGAAGTAATGGTTCCAGTGAAATGTGCATTGATGGATGGATGCCATGCCATTACATGAGCTCTTTTTGGCTTCAAGTTAATGAGCTAAAAATGTGTGAATAAATATTCACTTTTTTATTGTGAAAGGACCATGACTGCAAAACTGCAATTTATTTTGAAGGGTAATGATACTAACTGTGAATGAAGTTTAAGTGTAATCTAAAATGTTGCATTTTACTGTCATTAATTGGTTGAAGTGAAAAATGTTAAATAAAAATGTAAAGATTTGTCAGATACTGCTCCTGAGCTTTAAAGGTGGGGGTTGGTAAATTTTCAAGCATTATAATATAACAAAGAAATACATAATCACCTTTGCCTCACTCAAAAATCCCATTTTCTTTCTTTTTTGAGTTGCTGAAAAGCTTAGAAAGCTGTTTCGGCAGTGAGCAGCATGCCGTCCGAAGGGACATGCATGCGCATGGTTGCACACCAACAGTTTTGGCTTGTCCATGCTCAAGCATTGCATCAGGCTGGCAACAGTTTTTGTTCTATTTTATCTTAATATGCCAGACTGTGTGAGAGTATGGGCCCACATATTGGGTTTTTATTTAAACAGGGACTATTACAGGGTAATGACAGACAAGGCTTGTATGTGAAAACAGTGTGACTGCTGGCAGTAAACCAAAATGTGAGTAGTTGTTTAAACACTGTAATTTGGTTGCTTTTGTGCCATTAATATAAATTACTGTTCATGCAGAAAGTTTTTGTTTATTTTTCTCATTTCTTTCACTAAGTGCTTCAATCATTTCTAACTAGTTTTGTAATTACATAATCAACTCTGCAATTCCAAAAATCTGCTGCTAAAATGGTATAAATATATCTGTGTTCTTGGCTCAAAATAAAGTTACTCAGCTGTTATGGACACCAGTTTGTTCATACTGAACAACAACACAATGACTCAAAAGATTTTTCAGCCAATAGGATGATTTATTCCAAACACAAGGTTACTTTTTTATTTACTCAATTTTTCATCAGAGGTTAGCTTTTTCTTATCACGCAATAGTTAAGCTTTTATTCAGGCAATTACTGTACAGGGTGTAGGAGAAAGGTGAGAAGTTGATAAACCCCTTTTGGGACATTGGCAAAATCATCTGCGTATTTTGGCTGTGTGAGGCCTAATGTGTTGGCAAGTATTCATCCTCAACTAATCATCAAAACACAAACACCTACTCATTCCCCATGCTGCGATTCACATGGTTCATGCAGACTGTTGTCACACCTGATGCACTTGGTGAATATGGATTCAAACTGAGAGTGGGTGAGCGTGAGTGTATAAATGCTTTGTCCGGTTGCTTTTTGTGCGTCGGAGTATAGTATGGAGTTCTGTGTAGCACAACAGTGTGTAGGATTACAAGCTGTTATTGTCTGTTTTCTGATGAAGTGTAGTCCAATGAGACCCAGGGAGAAAAAAAGGTTGACTGTGCATTACAAATGTAGTTAGGATTTATTATATTAATGTATATACAGCAAGTGTTACTGCAAATATGCAATTCTTTGTGGATATAAAAAGGAAGATCAACCCTTTTGAAGAGTAACAGAATAATTTACAGTCACTTCAAAACTATAAGGTCTTCAGGTGACTTTAAAAAAAATTGGGACGGATTTCAGAAACAAATCCAGACGGTTAACTTAATTGAATGACAATCTATTTTCCTTTCAATTAAATAGACAGTTATTTTTGAATAACTGCCAAAGTGTGATGGGTAACATGTAAAAGAGTGATGCTCTAATAATATTATTTCACTCATTTCAAAGACAACCCAAATACAGGACACAGATGGTCAGAAACAAAAGCTTTAGAACTGCTAGTTGTTTTAGACTACAAAAAATCCAAATTGGAGGAAGCAGACTGAGGCAGGAATCCAACATAGAAAAAGGAGGTGTAAAAACCTAACTATATATATATAAGTAACATTGGAGAGAAGGAGTCCAAAGGGGAAATGCACATGGGAGAGAAGAGGTGAAGAAAATCACACAGAGAAAAAAATATAAAGAAAAAAGGGAGAAACTTTTTTCATTCATTTTGTCCTCATGTGACTATGACTGATGTAATAATATTGAACTGTTGCCTAGATACCAACAAGACTGTTATTTACCTGACCTTCAAAAAAAAGTTTGCAGCACAGTTACTGTCTCTATCCAGTGATATTAAAGCAAAAAAGAAAGCACTCAGAGTGCAACCTCTGTCAAAACAGTTTCTCTCACATACATATTTTTCTAATAGTGCACGCACGCACTCACACCTCCCCCCCCCCACACACACACGCACGCATGCACACGCACGCACACACGCACGTCACAGATGGTTGATTGCAGTTGTTGCTGCCAATGGTGGCACAACTACTTACTAGGTTTAGGGGGTAATTACTTTAAAAAGGTCTGTGAATATCAGATTGTCACACCACAACGAAATCATGATGGGTAGAAGCAAAGAGCTCTCTCTAGACCAGGGGTGTCCAATCACGTGCCATGGACGGCCAAGACCCTGCAGGTTTTCTCTTCTACTCAGTCTCTTCAGCAGGTGTTTTCACTGATCAGCAATCAATGGGAAGAAATTCAGTGGAATCTGCTGTTGAAGACATTGATTGGAGGTAAAATCTACAGGGTCTTGGCCCTCCATGGCGCATGATTGGACACCCCTGCTCTAGACCTTCACAACCTTATTGTTGCAAAACATAATGATGGCATTGGTTACAGGGACATTTTTAAACTGCTGAATGTTCCAGTGAGCACTGTTGGAGCCATCATTAAGAAGTGGAAAGAACATCATTTTACATAAACTGGCCATGACCAGGAGCTCCTCGCAAGATTTCTGATAGAGGAGTCAAAAGAATTATCAGAAGAGTTATTCAAGAGCCAAAGACCACTTGTGGAGCGCTCCAGAAAGACCTGGAGTAAGCATGTACTGCTTTTTCAAAGAAAACAATACGTATTAATAATAATAATGGTTTGCATTAATATAGCACCTTTCAAGAAACCCAAACTGCTTTATAATGAAAATCCAGTATTCATTCACTCCACAGACAATGATAGAAGTAAGACAATAGATGTTTTTAAGAACAGGCTCAAGACCCACCTTTTTAATTTGGCTTTTAATAAACTTGTTTATTACTGAAGTAGTCATTCATGTTTCATTGTTTTATGTTCTTTTTGGCACCATTTGTTCTTAGTTTTCTCATCTTCTTATTGATGTGTTTAGTTCAGTTTTTTTTAAGTATGGGTTTTTAGTTCCTGTTTTTATGCATTCTTAGTTCTTTTTGTACCTTTTTAAATTCTGGCTTTTAACAAACCGTTTAACTATTATTGAAGTAGTCATTTATGTTCCATTGTTTTTACATTCTTCTTAGCTCCATTTGCTTCAAGATTTTCTTATTTTGATTTGTTCTTAGCTCAGTTTCAAGTATGAGTCTGTAGTTCCCTTTGCTCTTGGTGTTCTTAGTTTTATTTTGTATTTACTGTATGTGTTTAAGCTCCAGTGTTTCCTCAGTGGGGCCCCTCATGCCGGATGCAGCCTGGCCCATCTGCAGGGGTGTTGGTCTCGTGGGTCGCTCTAGCTTGGGTGGGTGGGTGCTTTATACCACTGCCTACAGCTGTGGTCCGGGCCCCGGCCTGTCCTGGTTGGGGCGGCCCTTGTGGCGCCTTCTGTGGTGACTGGCTGAGTGGTGTCCCAGTGTGGGGGGCTCCACAGGATGGTTGCTCCTTCACGTGGTGCCTCGGTGCCGAGCAATGTCTCTTTTATTTTATATGTGTGTAAGAGAAGTAGGGGGTGATGTATGTGCCTGTGTGTGTTGTGTTTATGGGTATGTTTATGGGAGAGTTGGAAGGGGTGGGGATGTATCATATAAAATATGTAACTAAATGTGTCTATTGTTTTTGTCTATATAAAGCACTTTGCGCAGCATCTAATGTTTTAAATGTGCTACACAAATAAAGTTTGATTGATAAGCTATGACTGTAGCCACGGCTGCCCTGGGGCAGACTGACAGAAAAGTGGCTGCCAATCCACACCAACGACCTCTCCGACCACTACTGAACATTAATGCACATTTATACTCAGTGTCATGGACACTGGAAGCAAGGTAGGTAAAGTGTCTTGCCCAGGGACATAACAGCAGGATGGCTGGGGAGAGCAGGATTTGAACCGCCAACGCTCTGGTTCTTGGATGACCTGCTCTACATCCTGAGCCATTGCTGCCCACAATTCCCTCCTCCATTCCATTTTTGCTGAGTACCAAGCTGGACAGCAGGAAGTTCCACTTTTATATGATCTTTGGCATGCACTCAACCAAAGTGGGCTCCATGCCCGCTCACCTTGCAAGACTCCATTACTGAAGAAATGTTGACACTCATGTAAAGTTTGCTGCAAAACATTTGGCCAAGCCAGTAAAATACTGGGATAATATAGTCTGGTCAGATGAGATCAAAAATTTAACCTTCTGGGTTCCACAACACACAGCATGTTTGGAGGAGAAATGGCACTGCACATCCCATCATGGTGTGGGGTGGTTTGTCAGCACATGGTACAGGCAGACTTCATATCATTGAAGGAAAGATGAATCGACAAATGTACAGAGACATCCTTGATAAGAACCTGTTGCCATCTGCCAAGATACTGAAGATGAAACAAGGATGGACATTTCAGCAAGACAATAATTTCAAGCATGGAGCCAAGGAAACTCTCAACTGGCTCCAGAGAAGGAAAATAAAGCTGCTAGAATGGCTCAGTCAGTCACCTGACCTGAATCCCAATAGAAAATCTATGGAACGAACTGGAAATCAGAGTTCATAGAAGCAGGGGCAGACTTTGTCCATTTGGGGCCCAAGGCAAAGACAGAAATGGGGCCCTACTTTTTCTTTGTTCTACACTTTCTTTTCAGGCCTTATTGAAATCCTGCCTGAAAATTATTACCCTCAGAAGTCTTCAAATGATGATATCATTTAGGCATCAGGAATTACATCTGCAGAAAAACAAAGAAGTTTAACAAATTGAATGTAGACTCTTGTCTATTATTAAAAAAAAAACACCAATTCACATGAAAAATCTGTTGTTTGTTCACACTTAACAGTCCCTCCAGGATTTTGCGATATTGCAATCGTATTAATTCACGCGAAATCAGGCCATTGCCGCATCTTTTGAGCGACCTTGCAACTTTGTCCAATCACTGCAACTTTCCCGCAATTTTGGCCAATCCTTGTCAACTTCCATCAACTTCACCAATCAAATTTGTCCCTGAGTCGCACACAAACACTCAGTCTAACCAATCAAATGCATCGCTGCGCCACGGTCACTTCCGTGTTTATATTGAGTATTAACGGAAAACATCGGCAAAAAACAGAGTGTGCAATTAAAAAAACTCCACTCATCTGCGAGTTTTCCCACACCATCCCGTCCTCCATCTTCCTTGACCCGCCACTGGACGTCTCCCCACATCTCTGTCTTAACCGCATGTACGAAGTGCAGGGTTTGTGTTGAAAAAAGTTTGCCTGCCTGAAAAGCACCCCGTTGTGGAAGCGTGCATGAGGAGAGACACTGTAAAATTATTACTGCATCTTGTCAATGAGCTTTAAAGCTATGAATCTCCGTTCTGGCCATGGACCAATGTGCACCCCTGGCAAACCCCCAAGGACAGGGTCTTCTCCCGGTAGAACTCTTGGAAAAGGAAAGATGAGTATCTGATGAGACAGGTGTGTATGAAGATGCACAGCAGATTGGTAGGAGTCAGACACGGAAAGAGAAAGAACATTCAGTATTTTTTTTTTTCAGAAAACAGACTTGGATAGACAATACAGAGCAACAGAATAAATTATTTCTTTTTTCTCTGTGCTCGATACTGAGTGGTTGGGCACCGCGGTGGTTAGGGGGTTTTCAAATGAAGGTGCTGCCATAATTTCCAAATCTGTACTCTTTAACAAGTTATTTAGCACCAGGTTCTCCACAAACACGCGGTGTCAGGTCAGGCATCGGCTTGCTTGCTACCGGATAACCATGAAAACCGTGCTACCTGCCTCATGGGTCGGGCCGTCGGCAACTCAACCAGCATCCCCGCCCTTCTGAGGGTGTGGAGGTTGAAACTGGGCATCCTGGAAGAAATAAAAACAATATCTGCCACAGGTCTGTGGTGGACCACTCCCCTGTTACACGGGGTGAGACTGGACATCCTGGCAGATAAACACATCTGTCGCAGGGTCCATGGTGGACTCTGCCAGTCGATGCATCGTAACATGCACTACACAAAGAGTAGAGATAAACAAACCTATCATCTGATCAGTCACTGCAGCAGATACTGGATTCAGTTGGTCTTGGCTTGTCCTTGCCACTGATAATACCTCTATCTGCCAAGAATGTGCCGCTAGTCCAGCAAAAGCTAGCAGTACTCAAATACTTTGCAAGCAGTTTCATGAAATGGTCAGTCAGAAAGCAACTCATACTGGCTCGGACGTCGCCGGGGTTAACAAGGTCCGCGCTGATCTGTTCACACTCCGACAGGCAGTGAAAAGTAAGTTAGGAGCAGGAAGAGAAAAGAGGAGGAAAACAGCAGCCTTGTGTATAGCAGAATGGAATGTATGCACTCTGATGAACAGATCAACATCACAATGCCCAGAAAGACAGACTGCGCTTGTGGCCTTGGAAATGAACAGGTACAATGTAGACACAGCTGCACTTAGTGAAACAAGATTGCCTGGATATGACAGCTTGGAAGACCATGGATACATCTTCTTTTGGAGTGGGAAATCAACTCAATAAAGTAGAGAAGCAGGAGTGGGCTTTGCAGTTAGAAAGGAGAGAGCAGCAATGCTTGATGAGGAACTGGTGCCAATCAACAACAGGATAATGACTATGAGACTCCCACTACAACGGAAGATGTATGCCACACTCATCAGCGTGTATGCCCCAACAATGACCAACACAGAGGAGGCAAAGGAAGAGTCCTACAGTGATTTACATGAGACTATCAGGCGTGCACCAACTGATGACAAGCATTACTGTCATCAGTACTTATTCATTGGAGATTTTAATGCTAGAGTTGGTTCAGACACTGAGAAATGGAAAGGAGTCCTAGGCAGTCATGGAGTAGGCAAGTGCAATGCAAACGGAGAACTTCTACTTGCACTATGTTCAGAGTACAACCTTGTGTTAACCAGCACCCTATTTAAGCACAATGACACACACAAGAAAACATGGATGCACCCAAGATCCAAGCACTGGCACTTGTTAGACTACATCATAGTAAGGCAGAGAGACATAAGGGATGTATTGGACACCAGAGCAAGGAGAGGTGCGGACTGTGGTACTGATCATGTTATGCTGAGATCTAGATTAAGGATTTGGAGACGAAAACAGCACTGCAAGACCGGTGCGAAGCCACCATGGAAGCTAAATGCTAGTGCACTGAAAGGCAAAAGGAAGCAGGAAGAACTTACACAGGAATTGGATGAAAACTTGAAAGACTGGGACAACAACAACTCAGAGAATGACATAGAAGAGAAATGGGCAACACTGAAGGATACGGTGTATCAGACTGCGAGTGATGTATTAGGCTACCCTGAGAGGAAACATCAAGATTGGTTTGATGAGCATGATGAACATCTGAAGAAACTACTAGAAGTGAGGAATACAACAAACTACTAGAAGTGAGGAATACAACAAACTACTAGAAGTGAGGAATACAACTAGGCAGGAAAATCTACATTGTAACACAATGTTGAAGAAGAAGAAATACTCAAAGGCTCAGTGAGCTACAGAAGTACACCAGAGAAATGAAGTCCAACTGGTGGGATGAAAAAGTGGAGGAACTTCAAACTGCAGCAGACATGAAGGACATGAAAACATTCTTCACAGGTTTGAGAGAAATCTACGGCCCTAAACCAAGAGGATTGATCCAACTAAAGGCTATGGATGGTGAAACGGTTTTTCAGGAGAAAGACAAGATGCTGGACAGATTTGCAGACCACTTTGACCAACTTCTAAAGAACCCTGGAGATCTCACTGAAGAGGCTAAAGAAGTTCTAGTGCAGTGACCAGTTGTATCAAGTCTGGATGAACCACCAAATCTTGATGAATTAATGGCAGCTATCAGGACAACACAGGATGGTAAAGCCCCAGGAAGGGATGGAATTCCAGTAGAAGTGTGGAAATTTGGTGGTGTTCAGCTGACCAACTGCCTGCACAAGCTTACCCAAGAGATATGGGATGCCCAGAAAGTACCCCAAGACTGTTTATCTTTTGTTCTTATTAAAGACAAAAATAGAATAGAAAGGAGATGTCTTTACCTTCTTAACATGTTTCGACTGTACCCCAAGACTGGAAGGATGCAAGTATTGTGCCTTTGTTCAAGAAAGGTGACAGGAAAGATTGTGGAGAGTATCGAGGTATATCACTGCTAGCCACTGTTGGTAAGATTCTCTCACGTGTACTACTGAATAGACTCAATGAACACATCTCGCAGAATGGACTACCGGAAACCCAGTGCTGCTTTAGAAGTGGAAGAAGCACATTGAACATGATTTTCTGCTTGACACAGGTTGAAGAAAAGTGTATCGAACAGAACATGCCACTTTATGTAATCTTCATTGACTTCAGTAAAGCCTTCGATACTGTATTGCAACAAGGATTTTGGCAGGTACTCAAGAAATATGGCTGTACAGAGAAGTCTGTCAACCTGATTGAGGTACTCCATACAGGTATGCAAGCAAATGTGGCAATGAGTGGTTCAGTGTCTAAAGACTTTTCATTAAGCAACAGGGTGAAACAAGGGTGTGTGCTGGCGCCTACACTCTTCATGCTATATCTGTCAGCCATGCTTGAGGTGGCCTTCAAAAACACTTCAGAAGCAGTACACATTCAAGCAAGGAACGAAGCAGCCTTGTTCAATGTGGCACAGTTTAAAGCCAAGAGTAAGACATCGATAAAGGCAGTAAGAGAAATGCTCTTTGCCAACGACAGTGATCTAGTTGCTCACAGTGCGGGAGATATGCAATCTTTAGTGGAGAAATTTGCAAGTGCAGCTAGCCAATTCAGCCTCAAAATCAACATCAAGAAGACAGAGTACCTTTATCAACCACAAAAGTTCCAGTTATCAACCTCACTAAAAGAAGAGATCAGCATTGGTACAGAGCCACTGGTCAAGTGTAAGACTTTAAAGTATCTCGGGAGTACTGTTTCAGAGAATGCTAGGCTGGAGGATGAACTATCTCTCAGAATGGGAAGAGCGAGTGCTGTGTTTGGAAACTTGAGGGAGAGACTGTGGAACAATCGACTCATGTCTATCCGTGTGAAATGCAAAGTGAACAGAGCGACAGTACTGGCTACTCTAATGTATGGGGCTGAAACTTGGACTGTCTACAGGGTGCAGGTAAAGAATCTCCACGCATACATGATGAGACACCTTCGAGCCATAATGAACATCTCATGGAAAGACAAGATAACCAACATAGAAGTGCTGAAACGAGCTGGTCTACCATCAATGGAGGATATGCTAATACAAATGAACTTGAGATGGCTCGGACATGTTGAGAGGATGGATCACCAGCGTCTCCCTTGACAGTTTCTCTACTCACAGTAATGTGAGGGCAGACACAGGGTAGACCAAGGCTCAGATTTAAAGACACTGTAAAAAGAAACCTGAAGAAGTTGGATATAGACAGGAGTTCCTGGTAGTGGAAGGTGAAGGTCAGAGCTGAGTGGAGGAATCTGATCAGACCTCACTGAAACAGTCATTGTTGCTCACGACAGACTGCTATGATGATAATGACTCTTTAACATCATTCAGTGCAATTTAGCTGTTGTAATGGATAATTATTGGTTCGTCCTTTTTATTCATGGTCTCAGCAAGAGTAACCTACAGTGTTGGTCATTTTTATGACTAATTTAGGAGTAGCTACGTCATTCTTACTTAATTGTGTTAAAATCTCTATTTGCTGTTGCACAACAGAGTTTTTTCTGTATAGAAGAAGTTTCTGCTTAATTTACAAATCACTGTTTAATCTGAAATTTTTGACAATCCTCCGGCATACAACTAGGAAAATACCAGTCGCTATGGAGGGTGAGAATATGTAAGAGTACATAATCATACCATGTAGGATAACTAAGTACACAGTTGTGCTGTTTCATTCCATCTAGCTACAATGCTCCGCACTGTGTGTTTATATATCTACATATTATTCCATCTAGCTACAATGCTCCGCACTGTGTGTTTATATATTTACATATTTATTCCATCTAGCTACAATGCTCCGTACTGTGTGTGTTTATATATCTACATATTATTCCATCTAGCTACGATGCTCCGTACTGTGTGTGTTTATATATCTACATATTTATTCCATCTAGCTACAATGCTCCACACTGTGTGTTTATATACTCATATATTTATTCCATCCAGCTACAATGCTCCGCATTGTGTTTTTATATTTATATATCTATCCCATCTAGCTACAATGCTCCGCACTGTGTCTATATATATATATACAGTGGGGCAAAAAAAGTATTTAGTCAGCCACCAAGTTCTCCCACTTTAAAGATGAGAGAAGTCTCCAATTTTCATCATAGGTATACCTCAACTATGAGAGACAAAATGAGAAAAAAAAAATCCAGAAAATCACATTGAAGGATTTTTAATGAATTAATTGGTAAATTCCTTGGTAAAATAAGTATTTGGTCACCTACAAACAAGCAAGATTTCTGGCTCTCATAGACCTGTAACTTCTTCTTTAAGAGGCTCCTCTGTCCTCCACTCTTTACCTGTATTAATGGCACCTGTGTGAACTCATTATCAGTATAAAAGACACCTCTCCACAACCTCAAACAGTCAGACTCCAACCTCCACTATGGCCAAGACCAAAGAGCTGTCAAAGGACACCAGAAACAAAATTGTAGACCTGCACCAGGCTGGGAAGACTGACTCTGCAATAGGTAAGCAGCTTGGTGTGAAGAAATCAACTGTGGGAGCAATTATTAGAAAATGGAAGACATACAAGACCACTGATAATCTCCCTCGATCTGGGGCTCCACGCAAGATCTCACCCCGTGAGGTCAAAATGATCACGAGAAGGGTGAGCAAAAATCCGAGAACCACTCGGGGGGACCTAGTGAATGACCTGCAGAGAGCTGGGACCAAAGTAACAAAGGTTACATCAGTAACACACTACACCGCCAGGGACTCAAATCCTGCAGTGCCAGATGTGTCCCCCTGCTTAAGCCAGTACATGTCCAGGCCCGTCTGAAGTTTGCTAGAGAGCAGTTGGATGATCCAGAAGAGGACTGGGAGAATGTCATATGGTCAGATGAAACCAAAATAGAACTTTTTGGTAAAAACTCAACTTGTCGTGTTTGGAGGAGAAAGAACACCATACCTACTGTGAAGCATGCCGGTGGAAACATCATACTTTGGGGCTGTTTTTCTGCAAAGGGACCAGGACGACTGATCCGTGTAAAGAAAAGAATGAATGGGGCCATGCATCGTGAGATTTTGAGTGAAAACCTCCTTCCATCAGCAAGGGCATTGAAGATGAAACGTGGCTGGGTCTTTCAGAATGACAATGATCCCAAACACACCACCTGGGCAATGAAGGAGTGGCTTTGTAAGAAGCATTTCAAGGTCCTGGAGTGGCCTAGCCAGTCTCCAGATCTCAACCCCATAGAAAATCTTTGGAGGGAGTTGAAAGTCCGTGTTGCCCAGCGACAGCCCCAAAACATCACTGCTCTAGAGGAGATCTGCATGGAGGAATGGGCCAAAATACCAGCAACAGTGTGTGAAAACCTTGTGAAGACTTAGAGAAAATGTTTTACCTCTGTCATTGCCAACAAAGGGTATATAACAAAGTATTGAGATGAACTTTTGTTATTGACTAAATACTTATTTTCCACCATAATTTGCAAATAAATTCTTTAAAAATCAGACAATGTGATTTTCTGGATTGTTTTTTTCTCATTTTGTCCCTCATAGTTGAGGTATCCCTATGATAAAAATTGGAGACCTCTCTCATCTTTTAAGTGGGAGAACTTGCACAATTGGTGGCTGACTAAATACTATTTTTCCCCACTGTATATATTTATATTTATATGTACATATGTATACTTGCTGCTCTTGTTTTTTTTTTTTTTCTCTTGCCTTCTGATTGTTGCTCTGAGTGTTGCTATCCCTGTGCTGTTGCAATCCTGGAATTTCCTCATTGTGGGACTAATAAAGGCTTATCTTATCTTATCCTGTGCTTTTTGTGTGGTGTTATATAGAATATCATTGCAGTAAACTATGGGGAAAAAAAACAAAAAACATCTGCTTTAAAATTTGTAATTCTTCACACAACTTTTAGTGGAAAAAAACCTCTCAAAACATCACAACTTCTGTCGCAACTTTTTAAAAAAGCTCAAATTCAGGCTTTTTGGTCCGCAACAATCAGAAAAACATCCTGTGAAATCCTGGAGGGACTGACTTACCCACGTTTGCCCGCAGGGTCCTGTTCATGGTCTGCTGACTGGTCCATTTTGCAGAGGCATCTATTGTGCTCCCTCCTCTGTACAACGTAGACACAAGGGACAATATACAGTGGTGTGAAAAAGTGTTTGCCATCTTCCTGATTTCTCATTTTTTTGTATGTTTGTCACACTTAAATGTTTCAGATCATCATGCAAATTTAAATATTAGACAAAGGTAATACAAGTAAACACAAAATGCAGTTTTGCACAAATGCAAACCTACATGTGCCTGTGTGAAAAAGTGATACCCCCCCCCCCCCGGTTAAAACATAAATTAACTGTGGTTTATCACATCTTTGGAAAGCTGAGTGTCATTAATGCCCTTTCCAGGGCATGAATGAGGCACCAAATGCCAACAGAGTTTGTATATTTATTAAAGAAAAGTAACAAAATAACAAGCCACGAGGGGCAGAACACATACTATACATGCGACCCAGAGGGGTGAAATAATGAGAGAAATAAAAAGTCACAATAAACACTTACATTCAAAGAGCAAGGGCGAAACCTAACGCTGTACAAAAGACTGGAACTGGGCGTAAGGATTCCAGTCAGGAAAGGCGAGGACGCAGCGAGGAGTGAGCCTCAACTGGCACCTTAAATAAAAACACTCAAGGCTAAGGGCCAAACAGGAGAGGAGAAAACGTTATCACTTAATCATAGTCAGCTGTGACAGGACACGGGCTGGCTTGACAGCCGGAAGTCTGGCCACGGCGCTGTCACGGTGAAAGCACTAGAGATACAAATAATAACAGAACTAGAAATACAAAGAAAAAGGGAAAATACTGAGTGACTCGAGCGCAGACCTGCGCCGCGCTTGGATCACCACAGTGCCCCCCGTTTAAGGGACGCATTCCAGGTGTCCCACTGAGACATCCAGGAAAGAAAAGGGACCCCCTCCCCAAACAGAAAAACTATCAAAAGCAACCTCAGGTGGGTGGAGGGGGAATCCAGGCTAGGAGGGAGAGAAACTAGAATGAAAATATACACAAAAATGCCTAACAGCAAGATACTAGAAAATAGAAAAACTCTCAAAGATCAAATGAAAAAACATCAAAGGCTCTGAAACAAAAATAGAGTGGCCCATACTAACATTACAAGTTCAAATGAAGAATGGTGAAATACCAAACTATAAATACAAAATGAGACTTCTTTTTTGAACAGAAATGTCAAAGTACAAATTAATCACAGTCTAAGCATTAAAAAAAAAAAAAACAACCACAGGTACACTGCTACAAGGCAAAATAAAAAAAAAAATACATATACTTAAAACTCAGAGACATCAATGCAAGAAAATGTTTTTTATCAATACACAAAAAACAAACAAACAAGTGAACTAGTATAGGGAATACCGGCAGGTAAGGCAAAAAAGCAGTTCTGGTGGCCTACCGGCATCCAGACTCCATACTAAGGAAGGAGGCTCAGGAGGCCGACCGAAGTCCCAGAACCGGCGAAACAGTCCTTCAGGCAGCTGTCCGAAGTCCCAGATCCAGTGAAACAGTCCTTTAGGCGGTCGTCCAGCATCCTTAGACCACCAGAACCAGAAGGGTGAGCTTGGAGGCGGCTTCCCAACTGGGAGGTTCAAGGGGAGGAAGCCGAACCAGATGAAAGGGACCCCAGCGGCGTCTGGTGGTGGAGAATAGGGGGAGAAGGGAAAGGGGGGGAGGGGGAACCAGCACGGGTGTCAAGCAGTGGGGGATCTGCAGCTCCCTCACCAACCTCAGACCAGGGCTCCGAAGTCTCCGTGGTGGACCCTGAGCGGGCCAACGTTGCACTTGGGATGACCTCCAGAAGCGAACCCGGAACCTTGAAAACATCGGGCAGAGCTGACTCATCTCCGGTGACCCTGGAAGAAGGCTCAGAAATAGAGGGAAAACAGGAGTCAGGGTCACCTGAAGCGGCGGAGCCCGGCGAGGCGAGCTCAGATGCAGCAGCCGGCTGCACCCAGCTCTCCTCCCCAAGAGACAGGCAAGATTGCTCTAACACAGAAAATAGGAAGACAAAATGGAGCACTTGCCTGATCTCAAGCTCCACCGCCATCCAGGACTCCGACGATCCAGGCTTGGTCATCAGGAGGTCGATCTCAGGTTCCCACTCGGCTGCAGTGGCCTTTGTAGCCGGCACGATGGTCTCGACAGTCCGAGGACCCCCTGGCACTGAAACCCATGCTGATGGCTCACTCGGTGTGGTGGCAGGAGATCCGTTGCCTGCTGGGGTTGAATGCTGCTCCACGGAGACCCGGGGACATTTCATCGTCAGCGCAGGCTCCAAACAACAGTCAGCCCTCCTCCTCTGCCCATGGTGTGACTGCGGGGCTGGAACCAGGTTCTCCAGGGCTGCAAGATCCTCCTCCGTCTGGCAGACTAATTCTGGCACCATGGGACGCTCAGGGGGTATAGGAGGAAAAACAGTGGTAGCAGGATCAGTTTTAATGGCTGCAGCAGGTGGTGAAAGCTCAGTGGACTGTAAACCCTGAGCTTCACCCGCAGGAATCAGACAAGGTAATTCACCAAAATGAGATTTAGAATGAAAAAATACTTGCCTGCTTTCCCGGAGAACAGTGGTGATTGCTGCAGCAGGCTCAGCTCTACCCTCTCCCATGGAAATGGCGATGGCTGACCCCTCAAAGAGTCAAGGAGGAGCTGCTCCTTCAGGATCTGTGACAGGCGGGGCCGGAGAAGGAATCACAAAGCTCGCAGCAGCTGGAGGCAGCGACACAGAGGAGGGGGGAACAGCTGAGGCAGTCCGGGTTAGGGGAGCTGGCCAAACAGCTGAAGACGAGGACCTGGAGGCTGGAGGTGGTGACAAACCTCTTTGCTCATGCGGCAAAAGAACAGCTGGCTGGGAGGCAGAAGATTCTTTCTGAGGGCCCGTAGCTGGATCTGGACAGGAGCCTCGCGGCGTGTTGACCTGGTAATTCTCCTCCTTCAGCTTAGGAGCAGATGAGTCACTGGAAGGAGAAAGGTTCGATGCTGGGCGGCGGCGTCTTCGAGCTGCGGAGGAACTTACGTCCAAAAAAAAGTCACTGCTGGGCGGAGACGGCGGACAGCAGCTTGGCAAACTCAGGGAAGTTGCTCAAACCGGGATGTGCCTCCACAATCCTCACTGCTGCCACCACACTCTTAAGAACCTGGCCCGGGTAGTAGGAGGAACGGGCTTCAGCCAGATGGCCCCAAATGAGTTCAGCGGCCTGCTGTGCCTTGATACTGGGCGACCCGACTGCCTTCCTCCTACGGCGCTCAGGGAGACGGCTTTCTGGTGACGGCAACACCAGAGCTGGAGCCTTAACAGGAGCCTGATGATGGGCCGAGGAATGGGGATTATTCGCCGTCCGTTCCAATTTAGGCCACCTGGTAGGCTTCTTTGCTAGATCCCGGCTCTTCTGCTGCAACACCGATAATGCCGATATCCTTTCCCTGCCCTCAGTATGCTCGGCAAGGTGAGGATGGCGTTTCACAGCAGCCTCTGCGAGGTCCAGGTACCAACGTGTATTTTTGGAAGTGGCGTACAGACAAGCATTGGCCGGGAGGTCATATATTTCCATTAAAGCCTGGTAGAGCTCAAACCCCAGGCTCATGGGATACCACCTAGTATAAGATGCCATAACTCCCAAACAAAGCTGGCGCCCAGAAAAAGGAAAAACTAAGCCAAAAAAAAAAAAACAAGCTCACTGAGGCTGGCACCTCACTTGGCTGCGACCTACTGTCATAAATGCCCTTTTCAGGGCATGAATGAGGCACCAAATGCCAACAATGAGTTTGTATATTTATTAAGGAAAAGTAACAAAATAACAAGCCACGAGGGGCAGAACACAAACTATACATGCGACCCAGAGGGGTGAAATAATGAGAGAAATAAAAAATCACAATAAACACTTACATTCAAAGAGCGAGGGTGAAACCTAATGCTGTACAAAAGACTGGAACCGGGCATAGGGATTCCAGTCAGGAAAGGCGAGTTCGCAGCGAGGAGTGAGCCTTAACTGGCACCTTAAATAATAACACTCAAGGCTAAGGGCCAAACAGGAGAGGAGAAAACGTTATCACTCAATCATAGTCAGCTGTGACAGGACACGGGCCGGCTTGACAGCTGGAAGTCCAGCCATGGCGCTGTCACGGTAAAAGCACCGGAGATACAAATAATAACAGAACTAGAAATACAAAGAAAAAGGGAAAATACTGAGAGACTCGAGTGCGGATCTGCTCTGCATTCGGATCACCACACTGAGTTCAATTTCTCTAGCCACACCCAGGCCTGATTACTGCCACACCTGTTCTCAATCAAGAAATCACTTAAATAGGACTTGCCTGACAAAGTGAAGTAGGCCAAAAGATCTTCAAAAGCTAGACATCATGCTGTGATCCAAATAAATTCAGGAACACATGAGAAACAAAGTAACTGAGATCTGTCAGTCTGGAAAAGGTTATAAAGCCATTTCTAAAGCTTTAGGACTCCAGCAAACCACAGTGAGAGCCATTATCCACAAATGGCAAAAACATGGAGCAGTGGTGTACCTTCCCAGGAGTGGCTGACCGACTAAAATTACCCCATGAGTGCAGTGACGACTTGTCCAAGAGATCACAAAAGACCCCACAACAACATTCAAAGAACTGCAGGCCTCACTTGTCTCAGTTAAGGTCAGTGTTCATGACTCCACCATAAGAAAGATACTGGGCAAAAATGGACTGCATGGCAGAGTTCTAAGACAAAAAACACTGCTGAGCAAAAAGAACATAAAGGCCTGTCTCAGTTTTGACAGAAAAAGTCTTGATGATCCCCAAGATTTTTGGGAAAATACTCTGTGGACTGACGAGACAAAAGTTGAACTTTTTGGAAGGTGTGTGTCCCATTACATCCGGTGTAAAAGTAATACAGCATTTCAGAAAAGGAACATCATACCAACAGTAAAATATGGTGGTGGTAGTGTGATGGTCTGGGGCTGTTTTGCTGCTTCAGGACCTGGAAGACTTGCTGTGGTAAATGGAACCATGAATTTTGCTGTCTACCAAAAAAATCCTGAAGGAGAATGTCCGGCCATCTGTTCGTGACCTCAAGCTGAAGTGCACTTGGGTTTTGCAGCAGGACAATGATCTAAAACACATCAGCAAGTCTATCTCTGAATGGCTTAAGAAAAACAAAATGAAGACTTTGGAGTGGCCTAGTCAAAGTCCTGACCTGAATCCAATTGAGATGCTGTGGCATGACCTTAAAAAGGCAGTTCATGCTTGAAAACCCTCCAGTGTGGCTGAACTACAACAATTCTGCAAAGATGAGTGGGCCAGAATTCCTCCACAACGCTGTAAAAGACTCATTGCCAATTATGGCAAATGCTTGATTGCAGTTGTTGCTGCTGAGGGTGGCCCAGCCAGTTTTTAGGTTTAGGGAGCAATCACTTTTTCACACAGGGCCATGTACAGTGGGGTAAAAAAGTATTTAGTCAGCCACCAATTGTGCAAGTTCTCCCACTTAAAAGATGAGAGAGGTCTCCAATTTTCATAATAGGTATACCTCAACTATGAGAGACAAAATAAGAAAAAAAAATCGAGAAAATCACATTGAAGGATTTTTAATGAATTAATTGGTAAATTCCTCAGTAAAATAAGTATTTGGTCAATAACAAAAGTTCATCTCAATACTTTGTTAAATACCCTTTGTTGGCAATGACAGAGGTCAAACGTTTTCTGTAAGTTTTCACAAGGTTTTCACACACTGTTGCTGGTATTTTGGCCCATTTCTCCATGCAGATCTCCTCTAGAGCAGTGATGTTTTGAGGCTGTCGCTGGGCAACACAGACTTTCAACTCCCTCCAAAGATTTTCTATGGGGTTGAGATCTGGAGACTGGCTAGGCCACTCCAGGACCTTGAAATGCTTCTTACGAAGCCACTCCTTCGTTGCCCAGGTGGTGTGTTTGGGATCATTGTCATGCTGAAAGATCCAGCCACGTTTCATCTTCAATGCCCTTGCTGGTGGAAGGAGGTTTTCACTCAAAATCTCACGATACATGGCCCCATTCATTCTTTCCTTTACACAGATCAGTCGTCCTGGTCCCTTTGCAGAAAAACAGCCCCAAAGTATGATGTTTCCACCCCATGCTTCACAGTAGGTATGGTGTTCTTTCTCCTCCAAACACGACAAGTTGAATTTTTACTAAAAAGTTCTATTTTGGTTTCATCTGACCATATGACATTCTCCCAATCCTCTTCTAGATCATCCAAATGCTCTCTAGCAAACTTCAAACGGGCCTGGACATGTACTGGCTTAAGCAGGGGGACACGTCTGGCACTGCAGGATTTGCGTCCCTGGCAGCGTAGTGTGTTTCTGATGTAGCCTTTGTTACTTTGGTCCCAGCTCTCTGCAGGTCATTCACTAGGTCCCCCCCATGTGGTTCTGGGATTTTTGCTCACCGTTCTCGTGATAATTTTGACCCCACGGGGTGAAATCTTGCGTGGAGCCCCAGATCGAGGGAGATTATCAGTGGTCTTGTATGTCTTCCATTTTCTAATAACTGCTCCCACAGTTGATTTCTTCACACCAAGCTGCTTACCTATTGCAGAGTCAGTCTTCCCAGCCTGGTGTAGGTCTACAATTTTGTTTCTGGTGTCCTTTGACAGCTCTTTGGTCTTGGCCATAGTGGAGTTTGGAGTCTGACTGTTTGAGGTTGTGGACAGGTGTCTTTTATACTGATAACGAGTTCAAACAGGTGCCATTAATACAGGTAACAAGTGGAGAACAGAGGAGCGTCTTAAAGAAGAAGTTACAGGTCTGTGAGAGGCAGAAATCTTGCTTGTTTGTAGGTGACCAAATACTTATTTTACTGAGGAATTTACCAATTCATTCATTAAAAATCCTTCAATGTGATTTTCTGGATTTTTTTTTTCTCATTTTGTCTTTCATAGTTGAGGTATACCTATGATGAAAACTGGAGACCTCTCTCATCTTTTAAGTGGGAGAACTTGCACAATTGGTGGCTGACTAAATACTTTTTTGCCCCACTGTATGTTTGGATTTTTGTTTCCCTTAATAATAAACACCTTCATTTAAAAACTACGTTTTGTGTTTACTTGTGTTATCTTTGTCTAATATTTAAATGTGTTTGATGATCTGAAACATTTAAGTGTGACAAATATACAAAAAATTTGAAATCAGGAAGGGGGCAAACACTTTTTTACACCACCGTATATGTTAGACCCCAGGAACAATAGCCAATGTTTTATACACGTGCTAATGGGGATCTTAATAAAACAAACTATATTTAATCTCATGTAATGTCATCTGCTGTGAAGCTTCAGATATCCTGTGGATGTCTGGGGAGCAGAGATGGTCATATTTAAATTTAACCTTGTGAGCCTTGGCCTCTGCAAATCTTGCAGTTAGAAAAAATAGTAAAATAAATTTTGTTGTTTATTTGTACTGTCAGCAACTGGTGTCACCACTGCCTCCTCATTATCAACAAGTGCTCGTCATTAGCATCATGTGTGCACGTACAAGCAGTGTTGCTTTCTATCTGCTCTTCGGGAGGGTAAATCTCCTCCCAGGTTGAAGTGAAAAAGGTTGTTTTGATAAAAATTTTCTGTGCTCTTCCTTTTTTCTCCATTTCTCTGCACCGCTCAGATAACTTAATTTCATTTTGCCGCTATTCTACACACTGTATGATTTATCTACAATGTAACCAACGATACGCGCATGTGCATGTCAGAGGCAACACGGAAGTGTTCAACAGTCTCAGGAGAAGGGGGGAGGACGTTACATTTGTAATTTGATCTGCAGTTTATGTAAATACTGCTGTTTACTTTGTCGGACATCATGTTAAATACAGTATGTTAAACATTTAAAAAAAATATATGGGGCTCCTTGTAGATTGGGGCCCTTAGCAGATCGGGGCCTACGGCAGTCGTCTAGCTTTGCCTAATGGTAAGTCCACCTATGCATAGAAGACACTCTTGGAACCTTCAAGATCTGAAGACAGTTTGTGTGGAAGAATCACTCCTGAGCAATGTCTGCCCCTAGTTTCTCCATACAGGAGGCGTCTGGAAACTGTTATTACCAACAAAGGCTTTTCTACTAAATATTAAATAAATTTCACAAAGCATGTTCAATACTTATTCCCTTTGTCATTCAACTTTATTAAATTTAACTTGTTTTGTGAACACAGTTGCCTTGATTTCTTTGTATGTATGGATTACTTGGGTTATTACTGATATCTGTGGAAGTCTCAGGTCAATGGCTCCATCAGAAATATGCTTAATGAGAAAAATGTTGACATTGTGGAGAAAGGAGGCAGGCGAGGCAATAAGCTGGACAACACAGAACTTTATTCTTTCTCCAATATAACTTACAGCAAAAGAAATTTTTGGGTCTCTGTGAATTCCTCTTTTATAACTTTATTCCCATGCATCGAGACCTAAAACTTCTGACCATAACCACTGTTGTTTCAACAAAGAACTGTGTGGCACATTAACATAACATAACGCCGGCGCTGCTTCAACACTGTTCTACTCCAAGCAGCTCCGGCAATTACTCCTCTCCCCGAGGGGCGCATAGTCCTTACTGTCCCTTCTGGTACCCCCCGGTGACACCTCCTCTTTCGTTCCATTGTTCCCTGGGTGGAGAAGTCCAACACCATGCCCTTACACAGCCCCCCCCCCCAACACCCAGAAAGGGCACGAACCCCCCTGTTCTTTGGGCTTGAGCTGGTACCCATAGCGGCTGTAGTGGGGGGTCGCCGATCCAGTCGAACTGCTCTGTTGGCGGGGTGTACAGGAGGGCACATCAGTCTGTGGAGGGATAAAGGGAGGGGGAGAAAACACATCAGCTTCGTGAGCGCAGGTCCCCAACCGTCACCAACGGTGGGTGTCCATGCCGGGGAGCTTGGGCCAACACCACCTGCTCATCTGCCAACACAAAAGTGGGCTTCAGTCTGTCGATGCAGACGGTCTCTCTACATCCCCCCATGTCTGACACAAAATGCTTCGCCGCAGGTTCCAACACCCTGAACGGTCCGTGGTATGGTGGGCGCAGCGGGATCCGGTGTGCATCATGCTTGACAAAAACAAAACTGGCGTTCTGCAAGCTTACTGGGACAAATGTGTGGGGAAAACAATGGTGGGCTGGGCCCGGTTTGCTCACAGCCTCCGTACTGTGTAAAAATTGCACGGGGGCACACAGCCTCGGGGGCGGGGTTTTCCGGTGAAAATTCTCCGTGGATTTGCAGTGGCTGACAAAAAATGAGTTCTGACGGGGAGGCTGCCAAATCCTCCTTAAGTGTGGAGCGCAACCCTAAAAGAACCCAGGGCAGGCGGTCAACCCAATTTTTTTTTTTTTTTGTTACTTATTTGTACCCGTAGGTAGACTTGGTTTGCAGTCTGGTGACAAGCCACCGGCTGCTGGTCGCTGCGTGCGCGAGCGCCCTAAACCTACATGTTTTTGGTGTGTGTCCAATTTGTGTCCATGAGCGAAGCTCTGAGCGCTGCTTAAAGCGACCTATGAAAACCATTGCATAACCTGTTAGCCTGTGGGTTGTATGCGGTAGTGTAGGTAATTTTGACCCCCAGACTCTGGGCCATCGTGGACCAGAGTTCTGAAACGAATTGTGGACCCCTGTTGGATGTGATGTCCGATGGAGATCCAAAACATGCCACCCAAGCCGACAAAAAAGCGCATGCAACTTCCGCGGATGTGGTAGAAGCCAGCGGGACAACTTCAGGACAGCGCGTGGTGCGGTCCACAGTTGTTAAGAGGTATGTAAAACCTTGCGACGGCGGGAGGGGTCCCACCAAATCCATGTGGACGTGGTCGAACCTCCTGGCCGGGATCTGGAATGGCTCGAGGGGGCTCTGGTGTGCTTGTGCACTTTGGCCCGATGGCACAAGACGCAAGCTGCTCCAAGACCTTGGTCATTGCATACGTCAGCGGCTTATGGTCCACGAATGCAGTGAACTCGCGCCCCTCCAGCCAGAACTGGAAATGGTGTGTCGCCAGGTGGAGAGCCAGCAATTCTCTATCAAATGCGCAGTACGTGCATTCATTGTTGCGCAAAGTGCGGCTGAAAAATGCGAGCGGCTGCCGTGAACCCGAGACGCACTGCTCCACCACTGCACCTATGGCAACATCAGACGTGTCTGTAGTGAGTGCTATCCGTGCAGACAGATCCAGGTGGGCTAACAACGCAGCGTCCGCAAGCACTGTTTTGGCATTAGTTAAAGCCTGGACTCGCTCAGGAGTCCAGTCGATGGTTTCTGCGGGCTTCTTTTTTTAAGCGCGCCATACAACGGCTGCATCAGCTGGTCTGCTCGGGGAAGGAAATGGTTACAAAAATTGACCAATCCCAAAAACTCCTGTAGTGCTCTCACTGTCTGCGGACGTGGAAAACCCGACACCGCGGGCATCTTATCCGGTAACGGGATTGCGCCCTCCGGCAAACTGCAGTGGCCCAAAAAATCAATCACTGGCACATCAAACTGGCACTTCACTGGGATAACTATCAGCTTGTGCGTTTCTAACCTCTTAAAAACTGTCTTGAGATGGGCGATGTGCTCCTCCTTCGATGCACTGGTTACCAGAATGTCGTCTAAGTAGAAGAAAACAAAGGACAAGTCGCGCAGCACTGCATCCATCATCCTCTGGAAGGTCTGCGCCATGCCTTTTAATCCGAATGGCATGCGTAAAAACTCGAAAGGCCGAAAGGAATTATTACCGCCATTTTAGGAACGTCTTCCACGTGCACCGGGACCTGGTGGTAACCGCGGACGAGATCCACTTTGGAAAAAACACGCACCCCGGTCAGGTGCATGGAAAAATCCTGGATGTGTGAAATAGGATAGCGATCGTGTTCCATGGCGTTGTTCAAGCGCCGGAAATCACCACATGGTCGCCACGACCCGTCGGCTTTAGGTACCATATGTAATGGGGATGCCCACGGGCTGTTGGAGCGCCTGACAGTGCCCAACTGCTCTAAGTTGGCAAACCCCTCTCACATGCTGGCCAGTTTAGCTGCGTCCAAACACCAAGGACGCATGGGCACTGGTGGGCCTTTTGTCATTATAAAGTGATCAACCCCGTATTTTGTTATTGTAGCTGAAAAAGTCAGGACCAGGAGTGCTGGGAACTGTGCGAGCAAATGTTGGTACTTACCCCCTGGAGCTATAACGTTAGCCAGTGTTGTTGACCCAGCTCCCCGATCTGTGCAGGGCAGTGAGGTAAAAGAGACAGTGTCCACTAATCTCCTATTAGCAACATCGACTAACAACCCATAAGCACATAAAAAATCTGTGCCTAAAAGGGG
Source organism: Pholidichthys leucotaenia (assembly GCA_020510985.1). Lineage (NCBI taxonomy): Eukaryota > Metazoa > Chordata > Actinopteri > Cichliformes > Pholidichthyidae > Pholidichthys > Pholidichthys leucotaenia. The sequence goes on along the minus strand of CM035840.1, from coordinate 110,877,112 downwards.
ACCGGAACATGCAGCTATCACAAAGTCCCACTGAAAGTTGCGTCCATGTAAGCATATTGCCAGTGTCCACTTGCCAAATGTCCTGATGGTGGATCCGTTAGCAGCTGTGAGCTTAGGACTGCTGCGTCCTGCCAACCTGTCTGCATTGACTGGCAGGATGAGGCTCTTCTGGGAGCTGGAGTCTACCAAAAACCATCTCCCTGAACGTTTGCCTGTGACATAAAGCAGTCTGTTCCTGTCGCCATCAGTCGCAGATGCTACTGGATTTCGAATGTGCCGTCTTCTTGGTTCCTTGAATTGGCATGGCAACAGGCAGTGTTGGGCATTCGAGCCGAAACTTCAATGATAAAAACAGATTGCCCCGTTCCATCGCCTTCTGGTGTCTGTCCCAGCTACCACAAATGGCTCCTCGACCTTGCTGGAGTCCCTCACAGATGCTGGTGCCACTGTCTGCCCGCTGAGAGTTCTGGTTGCCAAGATGATGTGGTCCGCTTCCTGCGCCAGGGCGTGGTAGTCCTTAGCAACCAGCCACGGTGAGATGGCTAGGATTGCCCTCGCTGTAGCCAGTAGGTTCCTGAGGAACAAGTGGGCAAACGGGAAGGATTCATCATCCTTCCCCCTCAATGTCAGCATGCTCTCCATTAGCTCCACTGCTGATCTGTCCCCTAACTCTGAACGCATTAAGAGTTTCTCTGCCCTCTCACTGTCAGAAAGGGTGTAACGCTGGAGAAGCATCCTCTTGAGTGCGTCATATTTTCCTTTGGTCGGCGGCTTCTGGAGCAGGCTCGTCACCTGCTGCATGGCGCACGCATCCAGCGCAGCGACCACGTAGTAATGTGTTGTCTGTTGTTATCCCGCGGAGTGCGAACTGAGCTTCTATGTGCAGGAACCACGCAGTCGGGCTGTGAAGCCAGAATTCTGGGAGCTCGACTGAGACCGCGCACATGGCGCTGGTGCCCTCCCTCCCGGCAGCCTCCGGGGTGATGCTCGGCTCGCTTTCCATGGCACATCTTAGGGTCACCACTGTGGAGAAAGGAGGCAGGCGAGGCAATGAGCTGGGCGACACAGAACTTTATTCTTTCTCCAACATAACTTACAGCAAAAGAGATTTTTGGATCTCTTTGCATTCCTCTTTTATAACTTTATTCCCATGAATCGAGACCCGAAACTTCCAACCATAACCATTGTCATTTCAACAAAGAACTGTGTGGCACATTAACATAATATAACACTGGCACTGCTTCAACACTCTTCTACTCCCAGCAGCTCCGGCAATTACTCCTCTCTCCGGGGGACGCATAGTCCTTACTGTCCCGTCTGGTACCTCCCGGTGACACCTCCTCTTTCGGTCCATTTTTCAGTGGGTGGAGAAGTCCAACACCATGCCCCCACAACGTGTTCAATACTTATTTTCCCTGCTGTATGTACAAATCCATCCTGTAGTTTTTGTGCAATCCTGCTAATAAACAGACAAACAAAATAACAAGAAAACAATATTTCCTTGGCAGAGGTAACAAACAAATGAATGAATGAATAAAAGAGACTGAAAATGAATGAATGAACAAACAGAGACAAAAACAGCTTCTTGGCAGAGATAAATAAAGATATGTACAGTACGTAAGAAATCTGGGATGGAAATGTATGATCATCAATTAAACTACAATTTAACAATTAATGCATGCATTAAGAGTTGAATTGACAGTATGGCTGTATGACAGTCTAGCACGATTACTGCTTCAACACAAAAAGCACACAAATCTTCAAAAGTGGCTTTGGACAACAGGTGTTTTCACACTTAGGATTTAACTTGTGTTTTCATTTAGAAGCTCCACCTTGAATTTTCCTTACATTATGTAGATTGTACATTATGTACAATGTAGCAGTGTTGTAGTTGAGACCTCATCAAGATCTTGTCAAGACCAGAGACCAAGACCAAGACCTAAATACACAGTGGTTTTGGTCTCAGTCTGGTCTCAACTAAAACACTACAATGTATAGCCTACCTGGATAATTCACTTTATTCAGATGATGTAAATGAAGACCTCTTTAAGGAAATTATCAGAATGTGCATTAGAAATGTGAAAAAGTTGAATGGGAACCCAGTCAGCCTTCCTGAGCTGACTGGATGGACTCAGACAGCAACCAGCTGTTGTGTAAAGATATTTGAAATAAACAAAATTTAAACAAAAAAGTCATTCCCTCAGAGTCTGAGGTCAAACTTGACAATGTACTATTTTTTAGTGGTGTATATGGTGGGTATGAGTTCCAGTGAAATGAAACAGTTTCTCTCCTGAATGTGTTGTGCCCATCACTATCTGGACTGATGCAACCAGATACAACAGTCACCCTTCACTGAACCTGCCAGCCAAGACCATTTGTTTGCATAAGGGACCTGCCAGCAAAGCCATGTTAGTGTAGCAACGGAATCAGTGGAACTGCAATAGCAAAATTTATTCAGGAGCATGCTCTCAAATGCATGCACATTCTTGTATGTACACACAAAGCGTGGTGCCAAATGGCTCCTGTCAATAGGGTCCAGCCATGGAGCCACAACCATCAGCCCAGGTGATAGTGATGATGCTCCATCAATGCCAGAGGTCTTAAGCTCAGGCAATATAAAGCATACATATGCACATACACACAGATACATATGTGCACATGATAAAATATGATTTTCCCTTTGAATGTATGGTTGTTTAATGAGGATAATCACAGCATATTTATCTTGTATAAGTCCTTAGTTTCTTCAATTTCTATGAAGTCTCTTGTAAAATCTAAAAACAAACAAACAAAAAAACTATAACCCAAGAAAGAAGATGAAATAAAAAAGAACATATCTATGTTATATTAGAATAAAAACACATCAGCAATATCAGCAGTTTCCATTACAGAAGACAATATGCTATCACATGCAGGTTCAGCGACTCATTATTCACAAGTCAATGAATGGACATATCAGACATGTTAGACATACAGTAACTGGCAGCTGTTTGGCACAATATTCAGAAAAGTAAAATCGTTTATGTTGAGATTATTTAGCTCTAGGTCCGAATCTTTCTGAAATTAATCTTACTTTAAATAAAATAATAATGACACTCAAAAAAGGGATTAATTGTCACGAGCTGAGCACTGGAGGTTCCGCCATGCTCAGTCTCTTGGCTTTTTCTCTGTAGTTACTGTATATATTTGTTGTATTTTTGTGCCTTTTGGTTCTGTTATTCAATTCAATTCAATTCAGTTCAATTCAGCTTTATTTATATAGCGCCATATCACAACAAAAGTCATCTCATAGCACTACCAAATGCAGGGAAAACCCCACAATTGCAGAAAGACCCAGCAATCAGATGATCCCCTGTGAGCAAGCACTTAGCAACAGTGGAGAGGAAAAACTCCCATTTAACAGGAAGAAACCTCTAGCAGAACCAGGCTGTAATGTTTTAGTACTGGGGCAGTGCAGTGGCAGAGTGGTTAGCACTGCGGCAGCACAGCAACTCACCCTTGGCCTGGAGATCCTGGGTTCGATCCCAGCCCCCGACTAACAGTGATCTGTGTGGAGTTTGCATGTTCTCCCCGTGTCTGCGTGGGTTTACTCTGGGATTTCTCCGGTTTCCTCCCACATGCCAAAAACATGCAAGTTAGGTTAATTGGCATCAAACTGGGGATTCTAAATTGTCCTTAGGTATGACTGTGAGAGTGAATGGTTGTCTGTCTCTCTGTGTTGGTCCTGCGATGGACTGGCGATCTGTCCAGGGTGTACCCTGCCTCTCGCCCAAAGATGCTGGGATAGGCTCCAGCACCCCCGCGACCCGAAAAGGATTAAGCAGAAGAAGATGAATGAATGTCTTAGTTTTACTATATTCTGATTCTGTATCAATTGGTATCTATTTCTCAGTTTGTACTTGTTTATCTTTTATTCTTCTAATTCCTTATTATTGCGGTTGACAGCTATCAGGACATTTCCTGGTTGGTGCTCCATGTGGGCGTAGCCCTGTCGGCTGTCAGCCAGTCGCTCTCCTTCCTATTACTTCCAGCTGATCCAAATTATTAATCATTGCAACCTTCTGCCCGGTCATGTGACCCCACACCTGGCATTACTTGTGTTATTTATTCAGACCCTATTTAAGGACAGCATTTTCCATTTCATGTCGCCGCAGTCTTAGTGATACTTCCTTCCCATCACCAGAACCCCTTCCCCATTCTAGTGAGTTTGTTCTGATACTCCATCTGTAAGTTTACCTCGTTATCTGTTTGGATTTTTGCGTTGATGCACTTTTGGACTTTGTGTTTGTTAATAAATACCATAAAACTGCAGTCCAGCGTCTGGGTCTGTCTCTATGCCCCCAGGGGCAAATCATGACATTAATTTAACATCCACTGTTAGGACCACACTATAGTTTTGCATGCTTAAATGGTAATGGCTCTTCAACAGATTTATTTCACATAGCCTCAGCTCAAAGCTTGCAAGTGTCATTCAGCTAATTGAAGGAGTTTTACTAATTTCAAAAAGCCCTCATTATGTAAGTGCATTGTGAGAAAGAAGCATAATAATACTAAAAACACACTCAGAGAGCACATACCTCTGCCAAGGCTCCTTCCGCCTCTCATGGATCACCTCTAAAATGTAATGGGTTTGTATGTAGGCCTAGAGCCTCTTGTGGTGAAAATCGCATCAAAGTCTGTCCATTACTTTTGGAGTATTGTTGCTAAGACACTGTGAGAAGAGCCTTGGCAGAAGTATGCATTTTCAGATCACCACCAAAATGTAACGGGTTCCTCTGTAGCTAAAGAACCACCTCTGGTGAAAATTCCAATCAACTCTATTCAGTAGTTTTGGAGTATTGTTGCTAACACTCTGTGAGAAGATAAGAGCCTTGGCAGAGGTATGCATTCTCAGATCCTGTCATGGCATGCAGTGAACAAGCACACACCCACATCATTAATCATCTCCCATCTGCTTCAGCTGTGCAGCCACTGGACTCCACCCTTCTTAAAGGGTGAACTGGCATCATTTTTCTGTGGGATTGTCTCGACACCAAAACCTACATTGCCACGAGACCTTCTGCTTTGGAAGGATTCAGCTCCTGCTCATCACTGTGTGTGTGATTCAGCTCACTTGAAACTCCGCCCTAGCCCAGATCTCCCCGCCATCACGGAACCAAATAAGCCTGCAAGTTTACCTGCTCATTGTGTGACCCCCAGTTTCCACTGCCACGTCTCCCCACCTCAGTTGATGCACTCTGCCTGCTTGCCTCTGGAAAACCAGCCTCTCAGGAGGATGAGACACTTTCTCCTCCCAGAGGTCCCTGCTCACCTTCACCTCAGGAGCCTTCACCACCCGCCCGCAGTCTCAGCCTATTTTCCCTGTATCTTCACCTGAAAGCAGATCACGTAATTATTGCCCTTCACTGTAGCCTTTACAAACAGAATTACATTGCCAGAGATTAACTTGGCATTAACATCCCCTTTCTCTTCTCCCCTCTACAGGGCTCCTGTCCTGGAACTACAAGCGCTACACAACATAACAAAAATATTTTTTTTGTAAGTTGTCTGTGCTTTTTCAACTGATTTAAGACAATTTTGCACTGCTGAATTCGAAAATGACATCCATTTCTCTCAATCAGGTCAGGTTTTTATGCTAAGTTGTAAGCAGTTGTACAGTTGTACTGTAAATTGAATAGTAGACACTGATAAAGGTAAGTACATGTAAATTGAATGCTACGTCATCATTGTTCAAAATGCAGAGAATTTCAAGAAATAAAAAAGAATTTTGCATCATATAAAGTGAAAATACCCGTACACGTAAACAAAAACGTAAAAAACATGTGGCCATAGTTCAAAAAGTTGACCAAATTGAGCAAAACCAATGTAATTTTTGGATTTGGCACATCAAAATTGTCCTAAATCAGCTAAAAAAACTTAGGACAATAAATTTTGTGTTGACCAGTGCTATTATTGTAAATAAATCACTACCTTGCACCTTACCTAAACGCCACCTGCAGCGATGGCGCAGGTGTAGCGTGACCGACTACTGTTCGGAGGGTCATGGGTTTGATTCCCACTCTATCTGCTGTCCGCTTGTCGAAGTGTCCTTGAGCAAGACACTGAACCCCCAGTTGCTCCTGGTGGCCTGGTTAGTGCCTGTGTGTATGGCAGCTCTGCCGCCATCAGTGTGTGAATGTGTGAATTGCAGGATCTGTAAAGCGCTTTGGTCATCCTAGATGAGAAGAAAAGCGCTATATAAGTGAATGCCATTTACCATTTTACCTGTTGTGGTTTCTGCTCCTTGGGTCCTGCCTTAGCTTGAAACATGTCAGATCCTCACCAAAATGTAATGGGATCCTCTCTAGCCTAAGAACCACCTCTGGTTAAAATTTCATCCACATCCATCCAGTAGTTTTGGAGTATTGTTACTAACACTCTGTGAAAAGATAAGAACCTTGGTGGAGGTATGCATTTTGAGATCATCACCAAAATCTAATCATGTGTTCAGTGTGCCATTACACACCTTTCCTGAAAATTTGAATGAAAGGCGCTATATAAATGCAATCCATTATTATTATTATTATTATTATTATTATTATTATTATTAAGTGTTGGGCGTCCCTTTGATCTAGTTCCAGTAGCCAGCTCCCCATACAGTAAGTCTTTGGGGATGCGGCCATCCTCCATTCGGTTGACGTCGCCAAGCCATCGCAAGCGTCTCTTTGTCAGGATGGCAAACATACTGGGCACATCTGCTCTGGCCAGGACGTCGATGTTGGTGACACGGTCCTGCCAAGTGATGCGCAGTAGTCTGCGAAGGCAGCGTTGGTGGAAGGCGTTCAGCCGGCTTTCCTGGCAGGAGCAGAGGGTCCATGCATCACTGCCGTATAGGAGAGTACTCAGTAAGCAGGCCATGTAGACTCTTATCTTGGTGTTGGTGGTTAGCATAGAGTTGTCCCAGACTCGCTTCGCAAGACGGGCCATCACCGTCGATGCCTTGCCGATACAGGCGTTCAGTTCGGCGTCTAGGGAGAGATTGCTGGAGATGATCGACCCGAGGTAGGTGAACTTGTCCACCACCGCAAGTGTGTGGTCGCCGATGTTGATACTGGGAGCACTGCTGACATCCTGGCCCATGACCTCGGTCTTTTTAAGGCTGATGGTGAGGCCAAACTCAGAGCAGGCACAAGCAAAGCAGTTGATGAGACGCTGGAGCGCTTCCACGGTGTGGGCAACAAGACCAGCATCATCAGCAAAGAGCAGCTCCCTGATTAGAACGCTCCGCACCTTGGTCTTTGATCTGAGGCGTGCCATGTTGTAGAGGCCTCCGTCGCTCCTGGTGTGGAGGAAGACACCGTCTTCAGAGTCCCGGAAGGCGTAGCACAGAAGCATGGAGAAAAAGATGCCAAATAGGGTAGGAGCCAGAACACAACCCTGCTTCACACCGTTCTTGATCGGGAAAGGGTCTGAGGATAATCTATCAAACTGGACAATGCCATTCATGTCCTGGTAGAACGACTTGATCATGCTCAAAAGCTTGGGGGGACATCCAATTCATTGGAGGAGGGCAAACAGTCCATCCCTGCTGACCAAGTCAAAAGCCTTGGTCAGGTCGATGAAGGCCAAAAAGAGGGGTTGTCTCTGCTCCCGGCACTTTTCTTGCAGCTGCCTCATAGAGAAAACCATATCTATGGTTGACCTGGTTGCTCTGAATCCACACTGCGCCTCTGGATACACACGTTCGGCAAGTAGTTGTAGTCTGCTGAGGACGACACGGGCAAAGGCTTTGCCAACTATGCTTAGGAGTGAGATACCACAATAGTTGTTACAATCGCTCCGCTCCCCCTTGTTCTTGTAGAGAGGGATGATTTTGACATTACGCATATCTTGGGGCACAGCCCCTTCCTCCCAGCACTGCAGCAGGAGCTCATGGAGGTTTTTCAAGAGTGAGCTCTCCTTTGCAGTTTTGACGATTTCAGGAGGGATGTTGTCACTACCTGGAGCCTTGCCATTTGAGATGGAGTCTATTGCCTTGCTGAGCTCCTCGATGGTGGGTGGAACGTCAAGCTCATCCATGACTGACAGTAGAGGGGTGTTCTCAAGGGCCGTGTTCGAGACGGTGGTTACTCTCGAGTAGAGCTCTTGGTAGTGCTCAGCCCATCTCTCCATTTGTTTACCGCGATCCTTGATGACATCTCCTGCAGCTGATTTAAGTGGGGCGGTCTTGATGACACTGGGACCGAAAGCCTTCTTCATGCCTTCGTACATTTTGCGCACGTTTTCGTGATCTGCAGAAAGCTGTATGTCCTGGCAGAGGTTAAGCCAGTAGTCGTTGGCACATCGCCTTGCAATCTTCTGTGCATTGTTCCTCGCAGCGCGCAGTGTAGCAAGCGTCCGCACAGAGGGCTCCTTCTTGTGGGCAATTAGGGCTGCACGCTTGGCGGCGATTGCAGGTTCCATCTCAGCGGCTCCAGCTTCAAACCAATTCGCACTCTTCCCCACCTTTTTCCCAAAGGTACCTATGGCGGTCTCAAGCACAGCCTCATGGATGTGGTTCCACCTTGCAGAAGCACAGTCGGTGGGACAGTCCGCCAGGGCTTCATTTATGACTTTAGCATAGCGTTCCCGCAGTTCAGATACTGTAATCATAGCTGTGTTGATGCGGGGTCGGGGTTTCTGCTTGGAGCGGTTAACAAGTCTGAGGCAGAGACGTACCTTGGTGGCGACCAGGGAATGGTCGGTGTCACAGTCAGCGCTGTGGAAACTGCGCGTGACCAGCACTCGGTTCAGCAGGGATCTCCTGGTGATGACGAAGTCCAGCTGATGCCAGTGGCGAGACCTTGGATGTCTCCAGGACACTCGGTGACAGGGCTTGGTGGAGAAGAATGTGTTGGTCAGACAGAGGTCATGAAAGGAACAGAGTTCAAGAAGGCGTTGACCGTTCTCGTTGAGCTTGCCGATGCCGAAGCGGCCAATGCAGCGGGGCCAGGAGTCATGATCTGCCCCTATCTGTGCGTTAAAGTCACCGAGCAGAAACAGGTGCTCCTTGGCAGGGATCTGCTGGATCCTGGTTTTGAGCTCCTCGTAGAATGCATCTTTCACCTCAGTTGAAGAGCAGAGCGTCGGAGCATAGGCGCTAAGGATATTAGCTGGTCCAGAGGAGGTTATGAGATGGAGAGAGAGGACTCGTGGAGTGCCTGAGGACGGCGGTTCAACGAACAGCGAATCCAACACCGTACAGGTGATGCTCGTCAGGCTCCTGTCCCTGCCAGAAAAAACGTATAGTTCTTCTCCTTCAAGCTGCCGCTGCCCAGGAGTCGCGTCTCTTGTAGTGCTGCAATGTCAATATTGAGCCTCTTCAGCTCACGGTCGATGATAGCAGTTTTCCTGGCGTCGTTGATTTGCTGGAGGTCGTCAGAGAGGCCAGGACACATTGTTCTGACGTTCCAGGTTGCCAGACTCAGCGCTGGCGGCTTTGGTTTCTTGATATTAGCTGGTGCAGTGATTACAGTCCGTGATTCAGCTTTTGGCCTACACTTCAAGCACCCTTTGAAGTAAGTGGACCGTGACGGGCCAGCACCTTACTGACTGGGGGCTGCCCAGCTAAAGGCGGGCGGTAGCTGGCCAGTAGGACACGACGATCCCTCCCACCGTCGGGAGACAGCCCTAGGCGCCCGAGCTTACGCCAATTTGCTCTGGACTTTTAACCAGTAACTGCGTCTCCCCGTTTTGAGCTGCCGCAGAAGGCGGCACTGGAGTGACCTCTCCAGGGCACAGGCCAGGGCGAAGTTGTGGAGAAACTGAGATGCCCAGTTGACAGATCCTCCTTCTCAGCCTTGCTGGTAGTGTCCAATGGAAGGGACTAGCCGATACAGTTGGTGCCAACTTGGCTACAGGAGTTGCCGGGAGGTCCCGCTACGCGAAGACCAACCGCCTTCGGGGCTCCACTCCGGATTTTCTGTAGGGGTTGTCTCCCTTAGCCTTTGTCACTCCCGTGACGACCACAAGGCAGTGGTGCTATTTGCCCATAGCTGGGGGTTGTTTTGTGTGGCACCAGGGCATGTCCACGCGCCGGTGGGCCTGCGTGCCACACATTTGGGCCCAGCCCAAGGGGGACACACCTCCTCCCTTAATGCGACAGGTTGTACTGGGCTACATCTTACCAGTAGAGGAGAGAGAAAACTTCCTCTCCCACCTGACATAAAATAATAATAATAATAATAATAATAATAATAATAATAATAATAATAATAATAATAATAATAATAATAACAAGACTGTCATAATTGTATTGACCACACATACGGGCTGGGCAATTCCACCTTAACTCAACATCATTGTTTATTAAATCTTTCAGGCTGATTTTTATTTATTTGTTTATTTATTTTCCTCCTCAGTTCTCCATTAGTGTTTACTGACAAGGTTCACAATTATTAAGCAATATTACACAACAGTGCAGTATCATACCATTTTTTTGCAGTTATCAACTGCAAATACACATTGTTTGATGCAGCAAAGTTCAGCCTCTACCGTCACCTCCCGTTCTCGTCTTCCTGTGCCGACGTCCTATGTCCCACCCTTCCTTAATTCTCACTGGCTGCTTAGAAAGGTCTGACATTGACAAGCACAGCTGTACAGTAGTCTGACAAATTAGACTTTTTTCAGCCCTGAGCACCGTGATAAAAAGCAGCCACCACTCAAAACGTTTCAGCACCGAGGGCACTCAGCACTGTAAACACTGGACTACATAGAGAATGAATAGAAAATAATCGCCCACAGCAGGAAAAATGAGCTTGGTGGACACGCCCCCTAATACTTTTTCTGCAGTGTTTGGCTTCCAGGTTGCCAAGGTGTATGGCCCTATAGTGTGACCACACACGTAACTGAGTGGACACATTTTAAAGGGGCAGTATATGAAAAGTGCCAGATTAATATATAAAATAATATTTAAAAAATCCCTGCATCCATATTGTGATCCGATTCACCACCAAAATCTAATCATCTGTTCTCCATGCCATTACACACTCTTCCTGAAAATTTAATCAAAATCCATTTATAATTTTATGAGTTATTTTGGTAATAGACAAACCAACCAACCAACCAACCAACCAACCAACAGACAAAGCTATTAACGCTACCGAAAACACTACCTTCATCCTCCCTTGGCAGAGGTAGTAAAACAGTGGTGTGAAAAAGTGTTTGCCGCCTTCCTGATTTCTCATTTTTTATGCATGTTTGTCACACTTAAATTACTAACTAACTAACTAACCTACACTTATATAGCGCTTTTCTAGTCACAAAGACCACTCAAAGCGCTTTCACTAGTACTAACCCTCTATTCTAAGGGCCTATAGGAAACAGATATCTAGGGACAATTTAGAACAGCCAATTAACCTAACATGTTTCAGATCATCAAACAAATTTAAATATTAGACAAAGATAACACAAGTAAACACAAAATGCAGTTTTTAAATGAAGGGGTTTATTATTAATGGGAAAAAAAATCCAAACCTACATGGCCCTGTGTGGAAAAAGTGATTGCCCCCTAAACCTAATAACTGGTTGGGCCACCCTTAGCAGCAACAACTGCAATCAAGCATTGGCGATCACTGGCAATGAGTCTTTTACAGCGATTTGGAGGAATTTTGGGCCACTCATCTTTGCAGAATTGTTGCAATTTAGCCACATTCGAGGGTTTTCGAGCATGAACTGTCATGGCGGCCGCCCGGCCATCATCAGCTGTGTGCGCACCTGTCTCCAATTCCCTGCGAACTATAAGAGCCAGACCTGCCACTGACTCAGCACGGAGCCGTCTGTCATCGTCATGGAGGCACGTCCCGCGTTCGCAGTCACAGTCTGACTCTACGCCTGACCAAGCTCTTCACGCCTTGCCACGTAAGCATTCAATGCTCTTACCTTGTCAAGATATTCTCCCCTGTGCACAGGTGGATCCTCCAGGCCACGGATTATCTCTCCCCGGTGGCGGTTCAGCTCCTCCCCGGTACCGGAGTCTCCCCTCCGCCTCACAACGCCGAGCAGCACGGTCCCCTCCTGGCAGTCGCTCGCTGGACAAGCAGAGGCGCATCATCACCATCTGCAAGTAAGCAGCAGTCTTTGTTACATCCCCCGCTGCGGTGCAGTACTAATTCCTCTGCCTCTGTCTCTCTAGGGGTGCCAAGCAGCAGCGAGACCTGCTCAGCTCCAGCACAAGCGCTATACATCACACTACCACACATACACACATTCACACATCCCACTTGGGTGAATAAAAGGTTAATTGTACAACTCGAGTCTGTCTTCTGTCCCCTGGGTCTAATCATTATGTCAGTACGGCTCCGTCAAAGTGACCCAGCGGACAGCGCGCTAGCACGCCATCTTAACACCCTTGACACTCGAGTTGAGCAGCTAACTTATCAACAGAAAGTCATCCTCACCCAATTGACTCAAATTAACAGTCGGCTGGATCGCCTGGAAGGACAGCAGGCGTTTCCACCGGTCTCCGGGGTTCTACCGGGCCCCGCTAGCTCCCCGCCAAACCAGGTTAGCCAGACTCCTCTAACCCACCTCACACCGGTGCCTACACCCGCTCGCTTCTGTGGGAAGCTCAGGGAGGCCCGGAGCTTCCTGTTACAATGTGAGACAGTTTTCCATCGGGTACTGGGGGATTTTCCCACTGACCATAGCAAAATCGGCTACATAGCTAACCTGCTAGAGGGTAGGGCGTTAGCTTGGGCCTATGCGGTTATGGACAAGCCCAGCTACGCCAAATTAACTTACCAGCAATTCCTAGCGGAGTTTACCGAAGTGTTTGACCACACCGATTGGGACTCTGTGCTCACTACCCGGCTTTTAAACCTCAGACAGGGCAGCAGGTCCGTTGCCGATTACGCTGTTGACTTCCGGGTAGTGGCTGCGGAGGTTGGGTGGGAGGACGCTTCGCTATGTAGTATATTTATCCGTAGCCTAAGCCCTGGGCTAAGGGATGAGCTAGCCACCCGGGACAAGCCAGATCGGCTAAATGAGCTAATCTCCCTCACCATCAGTTTAGATAACAGGCTGAAGGAGTGTGCCGCCGAGCGAAGAGCCTCTAGCCACTCGAGCGTGCAACATTTTCGTTCCTCTCGGCCATCCCAGTTGGCCCTGCCCTCCCCGGAGGAACTTCCGGAGCAGGATGATATGGTGATCGGGCGCTCTGGGATTTCGGCTGCTGAAAGACAGCGCTGTAGAGAGTTGGGGTTGTGTTTTTATTGTGGAAGTGCTTCTCACGAGTCGGCCGAATGTGTGAATCAGGTAAAAGAGGAGGCCCGTGGGTCACAGTAGAGGGACTCACGGACGTGTCCCAGTCAAAGCCCCTCACCAGCTGCCTCGTTCCCATTCGGCTTATTTCGAAACACATTGAACACTCCACCCATGCACTGATTGATTCGGGGGCTGAGCAGAGTTTCATTTCAGGAGACCTGGCAACCCGGTTGGGCCTCCCGTGTCAAACCCTTCAGCCTCCTGTCAAACTGATCACCCTGTCAAAGGCTCCTTTAACAGCTGTCTCTCAGCAGACTGCCCCGGTGTCGGTGATTGTCTCAGGAAACCACCAGGAGGATCTTTGTTTTTCTGATGCTGCCCTCCTCCACCTCTCCAGTCATCCTGGGCTACCCCTGGTTGCGGTTGCATAACCCTTCTTTTGATTGGCAGACTGGCAGCATCGTCTCATGGAGCCCTTTTTGTCTCAGCGCATGCCTGCAGTTGGCGGCATGTGCCCCGTCGGTGTCTGTGACCCAACCGATGTTGCTCCCCCCCCCCGGACCTGTCCAAAGTACTGGAGGTATATCACGATCTGGGGGCTGCCTTCAGTAATTCGTGGGCGCTATCCTTCCCCCCCCCCACCGCCCCTATGACTGCGCCATCAATCTCCGGGCTGGTGCCCCGCTGCCGTCGAGCCGTTTATACAGCTTGTCTGCTCCGGAATGGGAGGCGATGGACACCTATATTAAAGAATCACTCAGCTCTGGGATCATCTGCCCGTATTCATCAGCGGTAGGGGTGGAATTTTTCTTTGTTGGCAAAAAGGATGGCTCCCTGCGCCCTTGCATTGACTTCAGGGGTCTTAATGACATCACGATCAAAGACAAGTACACGCTGCCCCTTATGAACTTGGCTTTCGACTCTCTCCAGGGGGCCTCTTGGTTCACCAAGCTGGACCTCCGCAATGCATACCATCTTGTGCGGATCAAGGAGGGCGATGAGTGGAAGACGGGCTTCCGGACCCCAAGTGGCCATTTTGAGTATCTGGTGATGCCGTTTGGGTTGACCAACGCTCCAGCTGTCTTCCAGCGTCTAATCAACCACGTCCTCCGGGACTTCCTGGGCACCTTCGTATTTGTGTATCTTGATGACATCCTCATCTTCTCCCGGTCCTTGGAAGAACATCAGGTACACGTGAGGTGGGTCCTCCAGCGACTCCTGGAGAACCAGCTGTTTGTCAAGGCCGAGAAGTGCAAATTTCACGTCAGGAAGACGTCCTTTTTGTGGTTTGTGGTCTCGCACAATCAGGTTCTCCCCGACCCAGCCAAGGTCAAGGCAGTGGTGGATTGGCCCACTCCCCCGTCCAGGAAGCAGCTGCAGGGTTTTTTGGGGTTTGCTAATTTTTATCGCCGTTTTGTGCCTAAGTTTGGGATAATAGCTCGCCCGCTGACCAACCTCACGTCCCCCAAGATCCCCTTCTGTTGGATGGAGGAGGCTGCAGCGGCATTCGAGACTCTCAAGAGGGAGTTTGCTTTGTCCCGCGTCCTGACGCAGGTGGATCCAAATCTTCAGTGCCTAGTGGAGGTGGACGCTTCGGACTCCGAGGTGGGGGCAGTGCTCTCCCAACTCTCCCCAGTCGACGGAGTGATCTGGCCCTGCGCCTTCTTCTCTCGCCACCTACAGCCCGCGGAGAGGAACTACAGCATCGGTGACAGGGAGCTGCTGGTGGTTAAGCTCGCCTTGGAGGAGTGGCGTCATTGGTTGGAGGGTGCTGCTCAGCCTTTTGTCATATGGACCGACCATAAGAATCTGGAATATCTGAGGACGGCGAAGTCATTGAACTCTCATCAGGCCCGCTGGTCCCTCTTCTTTGGCCGGTTCAATTTCACTGTCACCTACCTCCCCAGGAGCAAGAATCAGAAGCCAGACGCCCTCTCCAGGCAGTTCTCGGCGGAGGCATCCTCGGAGACCATCCTCCCTCCGTCCTGCGTTGTGGGCACCCTCGTATGGGAGATCCGGGATAAGGTGATGAAGGCGCAGGAGGCAGAGCCCGATCCGGGAGGTGGCCCCCCGGGGCGACTGTTCATTCCTACACCAGTCCGGGGCCAAGTCATTCATTGGGCCCATGCCTCGAAATTGGCATGTCATCCTGGGGTGTCTCGCACTGTTGCACTTCTTCAAAGGGTGTTCTGGTGGCCGGGGCTGTGGAGAGATGTTAACAACTACATCTGGGCCTGTGCTCAGTGCGCCACCGGGAAGTCTTCCTCTTCTCCTCCGGCCGGACTGCTCCATCCTCTGCCAGTTCCAGGTCGCCCTTGGTTGCACGTCGCCCTGGACTTCGTGACAGGCCTTCCCCCGTCCAATCAGTTCACCGTGATCATCGATCGCTTCTCCAAGGCGGCCCACTTCGTGTCCCTCCGGGGGTTGCCGATGGCGCGGGAGACAGCGGACCTACTGGGGCAGTACGTAGTCCGCCCCCATGGAATTCCCACGGACATTGTCTCGGACCGGGGTCCCCAGTTTGTGTCCCAGGTTTGGAGGGCGTTCTGCCAGGCGTTGGGGTCGATGGTGAGCCTGTCATCGGGTTACCATCCCCAAAGCAATGGGCAGTGCGAACGGGCAAATCAGGAGCTGGAAGCCGCCCTTCACTGTGTCATTGCGTCCAGCTCCTCTTCTTGGAGCAGCTTCTTGCCATGGATCGAATACGCCCACAACTCCACGGTGTCCTCGGCGACTGGGATGTCGCCCTTCAGGGCGTCGTTGGGGTATGACCCACCGCTGTTCCCGGAGGATGAGAAGGAGGCGGCAGTGCCTTCTGTCCAAGCCCATGTCAGGCGCTGCCGCAGGCTCTGGACCATCACCCGCAGGGCCCTCCTCCGGACCATGGAGTGCAATATTAGGATGGCCAACCACCGCAGGAGACCGGCACCAGAGTACAAGGTGGGTCAGCAGGTTTGGCTCTCCACACGTAACATTAATGTACCAGCTGAGAAACGCAAACTGATGAAGCGTTTCATTGGGCCTTTTCCCATTGTCCGCTTAATTAACCCTGTGTCTGTGCACCTAGCTCTCCCTCCTTCCATGCGCATCTGTCCCACCTTCCATGTTTCCCAGGTTAAGCCCGTCGTTACCGATCCCCTCTGCCCGCCCCCTGCGGCGTCCCCCCCTCCTAGGATGATCAAAGGCCACCTGGAATGGGGGGTTACTGCCATCTTGGACGTCCGCCGGCGAGGTCGTGGCTTGCAATATCTGGTGGATTGGGAAGGATTCGGCCCTGAGCACAGGTCCTGGATATGCCCAGTGCTGATTCTCGATAAGCAGCTTATCCGCGACTTCCACCGGGCACATCCAGGAAGGATGGGACAGGTGCCAGGAGGCACCTCTAGAGGGGGGAGTACTGTCATGGCGGCCACGGGGCCATCATCAGTCCCGGCTGCGTGCGCACCTGTCTCCAATTCCCTGCGGACTATAAGAGCCAGACCTGCTACCGACTCAGCACGGAGCCGTCTGTCATCGTCACGGAGGCACGTCCCGCGTTCGCAGTCACAGTCTGACTCTACCCCTGGCCAAGCTCGTCACGCTTTGCCACGTAAACATTCAAGGCTCTTACCTTGTCAAGATATTCTCCCCTGTGCACAAGTGGATCCTCCAGGCCGCGGATTATCTCTCCCCGGTGGCGGCTCAGCTCCTCCCTGGCACCGGAGTCTCCCCTCCGCCTCACGACGCCAAGCAGCACGCTCCCCGCCTGGCAGTCGCTCCCTGGACAAGCAGAGGCACAGCATCACCATCTGCAAGTAAGTAGCAGTCTTTGTTACATCCCCCGCTGCGGTGCAGTACTAATTCCTCTGCCTCTGTCTCTCTAGGGTTGCCAGGCAGCAGCGAGACCTGCTCAGCTCCAGCACAAGCTCTACACATCACACTACCACACATACACACATTCACACATCCCACTTGGGTGAATAAAAGGCTAATACAACTCGAGTCTGTCTTCTGTCCCCTGGGTCCAATCATTATGTCATGAACGGCCTTTTTAAAGTCATGCCAATGCATCTCAATTGGATTCAGGTCAGGACTTTGCCTATGCCACTCCAAAGTCTTCATTTTGTTTTCTTAAACCGTTCAGAGGTGGATTTACTGGTGTGTTTTGGATCATTGTCCTCCTGCCGAACCCAAGTGCGCTTCAGTTTGAGGTCACGAACAGATGGCCGGACATTCTCCTTCAGGATTTTTTGGTAGATAGCAGAATTCATGGTTCCATTTACCACAGCAAGTCTTCCAGGTCTTGAAGCAACAAAACAGCCCCAGACCATCACACTACCACCACCATATTTTACTGTTGGTATGATGTTCCTTTTCTGAAATGCAGTGTTACTTTTATACCAGATGTAATGGGGCACACACCTTCTAAAAAGTTCAACTTTTGTCTCGTAAGTACACAGAGTATTTTCCCAAAAGTCTTGAGGATCATCAAGATGTTTTCTGGTAAAACTGAAACGAGTCTTTCTGTTCTTTTTACTCAGCAGTTCTTTTAATCTTGGAACTCTGCCTTGCAGGCCATTTTTGCCTAGTCTCTTTCTTATGGTGGAGTCATGAACACTGACCTTAGCTGAGGCAAGTGAAGCCCACAGTTCTTTGGATGTTGTTGTGGGGTCTTTTGTGACCTCTTGGACGAGTTGTCACTGCACTCTTGGGGTAATTTTGGTCATGCAGCCACTCCTAAGAAGGTTCACCACTGTTCCATGTTTTCAGCATTTGTGGATAATGGCTCTCACTGTGGTTTGCTGGAGTCCCAAAGCTTTAGAGATGGCTTTATAATCTTTTCCAGACTGGTAGATCTGAATTATTTTGTTTCTCATTTGTTCCTGAATTTCTTTGGATCGCAGCATGATGTCTAGCTTTTGAGAATCTTTTGGTCTACTTCACTTTGTCAGACAGGTCCTATTTAAGTGATTTCTTGACTGAGAACAGGTATGGCAGTAATCAGGCCTGGGTGTGGCTAGAGAAATTGAACTCAGCTTTCCAAAGATGTGATAAACCACAATTATGTTATGACTCGCCGCTCATCAGCGGCGCCAGCCGCGCGCACACCTGCTCCTCGTCAGCGGTGAGGTATTTAATCCACTCTGCCCTGGGCTTTGGCCTGAAGCCGTCTCTCTACTTCGGCCCCTTTGCTACTACGGATCTCCAGCCTACTAGCGAAGATATCCTGGGTAAGCTCCCCTTACCTCTCTCCTCTAGCATTCCCCTGTGCACAGGTGGACATCCCCAGCGGCGGACTTCATCACCTCGCTGTTGGCTCTACGCTGCTGCCACAGGTACCGCAGGTCGCTGTCTCCCGGGCTCCGCCCTTGTCGACGCCAGCCACCTGTCACAACCAAGTAAGCCAGCTATCATCATCATTTTCCTGTATTGGTGTGGTACCCGTTACCCTTCTCCCTCTGCTCTCTCCACAGGGTTGTCCGGCTGTACGGCCTCCTGCCCCCATGCCTGACGCAGACGCCACCACCAATACATTCTTATTCCACAGACATGCAGCCATACACTTCCCTGTTGCTAATAAAGCTGTTGAATCTATTCTGAGCCTGCGTGTGTGTCTCCTGGGCCGTGCGTTATATCAAGTTAATTTATGTTTTAACAGGAAGGGGCAATCACTTTTTCACACAGGGCCATGTAGTTTTATTTACCCTTAATAATAAGCACCTTCATTTAAAAACTGCATTTTGTGTTTACTTGTGTTATCTTTGTCTAATATTTAAATTTGTTTGATGATCTGAAACATTTAAGGGTGACAATCATACAAAAATATGAGAAATCAGGAAGGGGCATACACTTTTTCACACCACTGTATCTAGTGTTGTTGACCACACCAAGACCAGACTAAGATCAGAGTGCACCAAGCCCAACTCACGCATAAACAGTGGTGCTGGTCTCAACTTGGGCCTCTAATAAAAAGCAGGATTTGGTCTTAGAGAGGTAACTTCAATTAACCTGAGTTTTCGGTACTACTAAGCTGGATAACTTCTTACCGGGATAGATCACCATGGTAGCTTATGCCATGAAGCTAACCTGCTCCAGGGCAGGCCAGGATCCTGCTAAGAGCTTAATGGGTGTATCAGCACCACTCTCCAGCCAATTAAACCCTTTGGAAATTTTTATCCACTTAGAAAGGTATGAGATGTATCTTCTGGACAGAGGAAGAAAGACAAGGAAACTTGGTGGTGGAATGAGGACATACAGGAAAGTATTCAAAGGAAGACGCTAGCAAATAAAAAAATGGGGTAGTCAGGGAAACTACGGAAAAGTCTAGGGAAAGACTAGGGAGACCAGGGAAAAGTGGGAGAAAATGGATGGATGGATGGATGTGTGGTGCACATATGTAGTTTCACGGGCTCACATGTATATGACTGTTCATATGCTCTCTTGTATATTCCTGTGTGCTTACTTTGGCTTCACGTCTGAAGAGGGACAAAAGGTCTGGACCTCCTAGGAAGATGAGGAGGATGTGAGTGTTGACCTATTGATATGCAAAGAGATGGACATGAAGGATTTCCTGACCACCGAGGTTTGGGTGGAAGAGATAGGAACTGCAGGGGGGATGCATTGTGTTTGGGATTTAAAGACAATGGGATTTTGTGCTTTGATGTCAGGGGTATAAGACTGGCAGAGTTTGGGGGTTCTGCCTCTTTTCTGATTTGTATGTTGGAGAGTGTGTTGAGAATAAAATGGAACTTGAGAAATAACTCAGCCTCATCCTTTCCACACATCTCCACACTGGTGACCTTAAGATATATTATGGCCGGTGACGATTCTCCTGCACCGGACTCATCAGGAGCCAGCCAGGCTAATGCAGCTACCACAGTCCAGCTACCTGATTTCTGGCTGCATAGCCCGCGCTCCTGGTTTAACGCAGTCGAGGCACAGTTCCATCTTCGGAGGGTTTCGGCAGACGCCACGAAATTCTACCATGTGGTTGCAAAGCTGGACAGCCACACAGCCCAGCGAGTAGAGGGCCTGATTAACCACTCACCAGACGACGACAAGTATGGCACATTGAAGGCTGCTCTCATCCGTTTTTTCACCCCCTCGCTGGGAGAGCGAGCAGAGAAGCTCCTGGCGTTGGCTGAGGGCGAGGTCGACAGACCTGCAGACCTGATGGCGAAGATGCTGAGTTTGAGAGACTCCGAAGATGATGGTTTTATCTTCGCCCACCTTTTCCTCAGGACACTACCGTCAGCGGTGAGAGTTACCCTGGCCAGTTCACAGCTGCTAGCCCACCGAGACTACCACGAGCTGGGCCAGGAGGCACAGTGACTCGTCGACACCCATAGACGACACACGGCTACGACCACAGCAGCGGAGCTGGGCGCAACATCCGGAGATGGCAGGGGGCCAGAGGCTGCAGCACCAGACTCACCGACGACAGCAGCGGCGGAGGCCAGGAGACGCGGAGCGGACGACGTCCTTTGCTTTTACCATCGCCGTTTCGCCGAAAGGGCACGCAAGTGCATTCCACCGTGCCAGTTCAAGCGCTCGGGAAATGCCAAGACCGGGAGTCAGTAGCAGCTGCGGCTCTCGGTGAAGAGAACAAGCTGCTCTACCTGAGGGACGCGCGATCAGGGAGGCACTTCCTCGTGGACACAGGCTCCCAGCTGAGTTTCATCACACCTTCCTACGCTGACCGGCTGGCGTCTTCCAGTGGCCCTGTGGCGTCAGCAGCGAACGGCTCGGCGATTAAGACCTTCGGGGAGAAGACCCTGTCTCTCTCTTTCCACGGCCATACATTTGAGTGGACTTTCGTCATAGCGGCAGTCAATTTCAACATGTTAGGTGCTGATTTTTTGTGCTCACATGGTTTGTTGGTCAATCTTGTTAACAGACGCCTGGTTAATGCACTCTCTTTTTCCTCTATTCCCTGTACAGTGCGAGTGACTTCGCCAACAGCACAAGCCAACGTCACAGCTGCAGGTGGTAAGTTTCACTCACTCCTCAATCAGTTTCCACCACTCACGGTGCCAACGTTTTCGGCGACCGTGGCTAAACACGGGGTGGAGCATTTTATTACTACCACCGGGCCGCCCGTTTTTGCAAAAGCTCGGCGCTTGGATTCAGCTAAACTGGCCATAGCGCGCGAGGAATTCACCAACCTAGAAAAATTGGGCATCATCAGACGTTCATACAGCCCTTGGGCTTCACCGCCTCACATGGTCCCTAAAACTGATGGCTCATGGCGGCCGTGCGGTGATTTTCGCAGGCTGAACAATGCTACAGCACACGACCGCTACCCAATCCCGCATATCCAGGATTTTTCAGTTCATTTGGCGGGGACGTGCGTTTTTTCTAAGATAGACTTGGTGCGCGGCTATCATCAGGTCCCAGTACGCGCTGAGGACATACCCAAAACAGCGGTAATAACTCCTTTCGGGCTTTTTGAGTTTTTGCGCATGCCGTTTGGGCTTAAAGGCGCAGCGCAGACTTTCCAACGCATGATGGATGTGGTGTTGCGCGATCTTCCTTTCGTGTTCGTCTACCTGGACGACATTTTAGTAGCCAGTGCATCCGAAGACGAACACGAAATCCACCTCACGGCAATTTTCCGGAGGTTGGCAGAGCACGGGCTAATAATTAACCCAGCGAAGTGTCAGTTCGGGGTGGCGCAGATTGATTTTTTGGGGCATCGCGTCTCTCCCGAAGGTGCAGTTCCTCTGCCTGACAAGGTGCGCGCGGTGGCAAATTTTCCCCAGCCACAAACGGTCAAAGCGTTACAGGAGTTTTTGGGAATGATGAATTTTTATAACCGTTTCCTTCCCCGTGCGGCGCAGCTCATGCAACCATTGTACGCTGCGCTTAAAAAACAAAAACCCGCAAATAAAATCAAATGGTCCCCCGAGCGGGAGCGCGCATTCTCTGAAGTCAAAACAGCCTTGGCAAACGCTGCGTTGTTAGCACACCCAGTCCCAACGGCCCGCATAGTGCTCACTACTGACGCATCAGAGGTTGCTATAGGGGCGGTTGTCGAACAGTATGTGGCTGGAGCCTGGCAGCCGCTCGCGTTTTTCAGCAGGACTTTGCGCGATAGTGAGCGGAAATACAGCGCATTCGACAGGGAGTTGTTAGCCCTCCATTTGGCTGTTCGTCACTTCCAGTTTTGGCTGGAGGGGCGCCGTTTCACTGCGTTCGTTGACCACAAGCCACTGACTTTTGCGATGGCCAAGATTTCAGAACCTTGGTCGGGCCGGCAGCAGAGACAGCTGACCGCAATTTCGGAGTTCACTACCGATATCCAGCATGTAGCGGGCAAACTTAATGTGGTGGCAGACTGCCTCTCGCGTGCCGTGGCTGCTCCAGCCCGCGTAGAGGTAGATTTTGCAACTGTTGCCGCGGACCAGGGTAGCGGCGCGGAAGCTCGCGCGGCCCCAGTCCACGTAGGGATAGATTACGCAGCCATGGCCGCGGAGCAGGGTGGCGACGCGGACGTGCGCGCGCTCCAGTCTGGACCAACAGGGTTAAGGCTGGAGGACAGGGTGCTGCAAGACGGTATGCCCCCCCTAATCTGCGATGTTTCCACCGGGCGACCCCGTCCGGTGGTTCCGGCCTCATGGCGCCGCCGCGTTTTTGACTCGGTTCATTCTCTGGCGCACCCAGGGGTGCGCGCTTCGATCAAAATAGTGGGGGATAAATTTGTATGGCCGGGCCTGCGTAAACAGGTTAGAGAGTGGGCGGCAGCCTGTATAGCTTGCCAGCGGTCCAAAGTGCATAGACACACGAGAGCTCCTTTGGAGCCATTTCACATTCCAGCTAAAAGGTTTGATCATGTCCACGTGGACCTCGTAGGCCCCCTACCGCCCTCGCAGGGCTACACACATCTCCTGACAATGGTCGACCGCATCACGCGCTGGCCAGAAGTGGTTCCCCTGTCGTCAACTACAGCCGAGGAGGTGGCGCACGCTTTTTTAACTGCATGGGTAGCGCGTTTTGGAGTTCCGTCGGATATTACGTCTGACAGAGGCCCACAATTTGTTTCCGAACTTTGGTCAGCGATGGCCCGCAACCTGGGGGCAACGATCCACCGCACGACCGCGTATCACCCGCAGGCTAACGGGTTATGCGAACGTTTTCACAGGTCGCTGAAGGCGGCTCTCAGAGCGTCGCTTATGGATGCAAATTGGGTTGACAAACTGCCATGGGTTTTATTGGGGTTGCGTTCTGCACCTAAAGAGGATTTAGACGCCTCCCCAGCGGAGCTAGTGTTTGCACAGCCACTTCGGTTGCCCGGAGAATTTCTCCCTGACAACCCAGCGCCAGAGTTCTCCTCGGCTCAGGGTTTAAAGAATAGCATGGGCCCGAGTGCCCTACCCGGCCCCGTTCACCACAGTTTTTCGCGTGTTTTTGTGCCTAAAGCTTTAAAAAATGCGGAGTTTGTTTTTGTCCGGCACGATGCCCACCGCACAGCTCTGCGACCGCCATACGATGGACCATTCAGGGTGCTGGAAACAGGTGATAAGCATTTTTTGCTAGATTTGGGTGGCAGAAAGGAGATGATTGGCATAGACAGACTCAAACCTGCTTTTGTGATGGCTGACGAAACTGTGCAGTTGGCGAGAGCCCCGCGACGGGGTAGACCCCCTAGGGAGCATTCCCCAGTACACCCACAGAGATTGACTAACAGCTCCACAGCAGGAGGGCGCCGCGGAAGAGGTTAAGCCCGCCTGCAGCAGATACGGCAGACGGTTGAGACCAAGACAACATGTGGACTGATGTGTGGTGATTTTATTATGACATGCAATCTGTGTTTGGTTGTTCCCTCTTAGACGTTTGGGGGGGGGGGGGGGTTATATGTGGTGCACTTATGTAGTTTCACGGGCTCACATGTATATGACTGTTCATATGCTCTCTTGTATATTCCTGTGTGCTTACTTTGGCTTCATGTCTGAAGAGGGACAAAAGGTCTGGACCTCCTAGGGAGATGAGGAGGATGTGAGTGTTGACCTTTTGATATGCAAAGAGATGGACATGAAGGATTTCCTGACCACCGAGGTTTGGGTGGAAGAGATAGGAACTGCAGGGGGGATGCATTGTATTTGGGATTTAAAGACAATGGGATTTTGTGCTTTGATGTCAGGGGTATAAGACTGGCTGAGTTTGGGGGTTCTGCCTCTTTTCTGATTTGTATGTTGGAGAGTGTGTTGAGAATAAAATGGAACTTGAGAAATAACTCAGCCTCATCCTTTCCACACATCTCCACAGATGGATAGATGGATGGATGGATGGAGTCAAGGAGATGAAGAAAGTAGACGGGAGTATTTGGAATCTAGGCACATTGCAAAGAAAGAGGTGGCTAAGGCAAAGGCATATAGTGAGTTGTATGTGAGGCTGGACACTAAGGAAGGAGAAAAGGAATTGTATCGATTAGCTAGACAGAGAGATATAAAGAATGTGCAGCGGGTTAGACTGATTAAGGTCGTAAATGGTAATGTACTAACAAATGACGAGAGTGTGTTGAAAAGGTGGAAGGAGTACTTTGAAGAGTTGATGAACAAAGAAAATGAGAAAGGAGGATGGATGAAGGAAAGCTGGTGAACAAGGAAGTCCTGAGGATTAGCAAGGCGGAAGTGAGGGCAGCTTTGAAGAAGATGAAGAATGGAAAGGCGGTTGGTCCAGATGACATACCTGTGGAGGTATGGAGATGTTTAGGAGAGATGGTGGTGGACTTTTTAACCAAATTGTTTAACACAGTCTTGGAGAGTGAGAGGATGTCTGAGGAGTCGAGAAGTGCTTTTGGTACCAATTTCCAAGAACAAAGGTGATGCTCAGAGCTGTAGTAACTACAGAGGAATAAAGTTGATCAACCACACTATGAAGATATGGGAAAGAGTTGTTGAAGCCAGGTTAAGAGAAGAGGTGACAATCAGTGAGCAGCAGTATGGTTTCATGCCAAGAAAGAGTACTACAGATGCCGTGTTTGCTCTAAGAGTGCTGATGGAGAATTATATAGAAGGTCAGAAGAAGTTCCACTGTGCCTTTGTGGATCTGGAGCAAGCATTTGATATGGTACCAAGAGAGGAAGTGTGGTACTGTATGAGAAAGTCAGGAGTGGCAAAGAAGTATGTGAGGGTGGTGCAGGACATGTATGAAGACAGCAAGACGGTGGTGTGGTGTGCTGTAGGAGTGACAGATGGATTCAAGGTGGGGTGGGATCATATTAGGGATCAGCTCTGAGTCCGTTCTTGTTTTCCATTGTGATGGACAGACTGACAGTTCAGGCAGGAGTCTCTGAGTGTCTGTGGACCATGATATTTGCAGACGACATTGTGATCTGTCGTGAGAGTAGGAAGCAGGTGGAAGAGAACCTGGAGAGGTGGAGGTATGCTCTGGAGAGAAAAGGAATGAAAGTCAGTAGAAGCAAGGCAGAATACATGAATGTGAATGAGAAGGAGGTAGGTATAACATTGAAGATGGAAGGAGTAAAGGCAGTGAAGGTAGATGAGTTTAAATATCTGGGATCAACCATCCAAAGCAATAGAAAATGCACAAGAGAGGTGAAGAAGAGAGTGCAGGCAGGGTGAAGTGGGTGGAGATGAGTGTCAGGGATGATTTGTGACAGAAGGGTAGCAGCTAGAGTCAAAGGGAAGATTTACAAGACAACCTTGACACTTGCTATGATATCTGGTTTGGAGACAGTCGCACTGACAAAAAGACAGGTGGAGTAGCTGGAGGTGGCAGAGTTGAAGATTTTCATTGGGAGTGACTAGGAGGGACAACATTAAAAATGAGTATATCGGAGGGACAGCTCAGGTCGAGCAGTTTGGAGACAAAGTAAGAGAGGCAAGGCTGAGATGATTTGGACATGTGCAGATCAAGGATAGTGGATATATTGGACAAAGGATGTTGAAGATAGAGCTACCAGGCAGGAGGAAAAGAGGAAGACCACAGAGAAGATTCATGGATGTAGTCAAGGAGCACATGGAGAGGGTTGGTGTTACAGAGAAAGATGCAAAGGATAGGGTGAGGTGGAGGCAGATGATTCGCTGTGGTAACCCCTAAAGGGAGCAGCTGGAAGAAGAAGATTTATTCTCATGTGTGTTGACACCACCGGGGTGGCAGGCATAAAAGGAATATCATTAATGGTAGTTAATAATAAGCTATTAAGTATGTGAAAAATAGTTATATTTCAATTCAATATTTAAAAGAATTAATTAATTTAGACATTCACCGCTGATGCTGTGATCGCAAAACGTTCCGAGACTGTTGCACAATAATCCAAAATGGTGACTCCCGTTGACTGAGCATAAACAAACTTTTCCACAGGTAGCTTTTTTTCTCTTTTTGTAATTAATCCATTAACTGATTGTCTGTTTCTACCCTTCTTTTTCGTACGGAGCTGGAGGAACTAGAGAACTATGTCGACGAGTTTTATTACCATTGCTGTGTCATGGAGCAAGTGAGTGTGTGTCCCATCCCTGCTTCCCAGTCGAAACGACTGAGACCTGCAGACTCGCCAAAAATCATGCCCAAGAAATCACAGGACAGCTCAGAGGTTTGTGATATCCTTTTTTACAAAATCAATTACCTTTCACTGAGTGTTATGTCGAAATTACTTTCGTAATGATAAGGCCAGGTGCACAGTTGAACTTCACATTATTAAGGGGTTTGATCACACACAATACAGCCACCAGGCAGGGCATCGGCAAAGAGGCCAAAGAGAGATGCCTGCTGGTATGTACAGTATAGGGCGGTGCAGTGGTAGACGAGGAAGTGACCACCACTACAACGCACTTCACAGTAAGACAACAATATTACTATATCACATCATCCCCCCCCCCATCCCTAGAAAGTCCCAAACCACACATACAAT
This sequence comes from Pholidichthys leucotaenia, assembly GCA_020510985.1. Classification (NCBI taxonomy): domain Eukaryota; kingdom Metazoa; phylum Chordata; class Actinopteri; order Cichliformes; family Pholidichthyidae; genus Pholidichthys; species Pholidichthys leucotaenia. Next base: position 110,850,039 of record CM035840.1, on the reverse strand, counting down.
TGAGACCCTCCCCAATTTAGGGCTTGAATCATGCACTAAGAAGACTAGAACTGAGATCACTAAATGGCCTATCACATTCACACAACAAAACCTAAAACTAGGGAGGACGGGTGGACTACTGTCCTACCCCACACGGCAAGGTGGATTATTCTGCCACCTGTACTAACTAAAAAAATTCCAGTAATAACTTAAAACATTGCAGTGTTCCTAAAATATAAACACACCCAGAACAAAAACATTTTAGTTTTTTTTTTTTTAGCACACACAAACATATGAACATTAGAACTAATTATATTTTTTTTTTCAAAACCATGCTATTGTCCTTCTGGCAGAAAGGGGTAGAACTGGCTTGTTGGGGGCCCAGGGCAGCCCCTCAGTAGACCCACCCCTGGAAGCGGCATGCCACCAGGATCGCAGCTTGCCTCATAGACGACAGCGCCTCTTCTCTTTGCCATCAACCACCTCTCTTGTCCAGATCCGCCATCTGAAGCCTCCTCCCGGGCACGCCACAGCTCATTGGCATGCCTCCATGAGCCGTCCGACAGCTGGAAGTAGGCTGCACCCCCCTCAGCCACGATACGCAGCCACTCTTGGTGTTCTTCTGGCTGTTGTTTGGCCCACATCCGCCGTGGACGTCCATCCCCTCGAGCCCGGACCAGGTCCGTAACTCTCAGAGGAGCTCTGCTTGGCCTGCAGTGTTGCTGATTGGCACGCGGTTCCTCTGTGCCTGTCAGTCTGGCCCCGACTCCTTGTAAAGCTGCTGCAGCGGTGACCATTGTAGCTCCCACAGCCCACTGTGGTCGAGCTCCAGAGGAAACTGAGGCTAGCTTGTCCCATGCTTGGTACCCTCCTCCACGGTACCCTGAGCGCCGGCACTGAGACTTTCCTGCATGGAACCTGAGTGAGGTGGGTCCTGCTTAACCGGCATGGTGCCTGGTAAATCTTAATCCCACACAACGTCGTCCTCCACCACCGGAACCAGACGGTTCCGCTGGCCACAACCAGTCCACTCTTCCCCAGCATCATCTTTAATGACGAACCCCAGTCCATAAAACAGGTCACAGCCCATGATGTTGTCGCCTTGGGCCGTCATGTGGAACATGAAGTCAGCCATCACTGCAACTTGTACCGAGCCGTTAACACCAGTGTTACAACCCTGCATAGCACTTCCACCTCCATAACCGTAGAGCGGTACTGGGTTACCTCTTATTTTGTAGTGGGGAAAAAATTACCGTGGCCCAATTCAATAATGATCCCTCCGCCCCTGTGTTGACCAGCAGCGGCACCTCCTCACCATCAAGCGTCACCTTGCAGAACGTGAACCCACTGGTACTCAGGGACACTGCATGGACAGGTTTCAGGGCGGGTGGAGTTGTTTTTGTCTGTGGGCTCTCCGGCTTGGACATACGACACACCCTGGCATAATGGTTCAAGCATCCACACTTGTTACAGCGCTTCCCTCTAGCTGGGCATTCCCTAGCCTTTTATTGGTGCTTCACGGACCCACAACCCATACACAAGGGTTTTCTCGAGGCAGACCTTCGGCTGATAGTGTTGGTTTCCTCGTTGTTGTCGGTCGTGGTATCCTCGCTGTCTGGGTCTGCTACTAATGCTGTGGCGGTAGGCCCTGGCTGCTGTTGTGATTGGCGCCACTTTAGCTCTGAAGCTAGCTTGTCTGCAGTCTCCACTTGGAGAGCTAGCTTGACAGCCTCGGATAACGTCAGGTCACTCGGCGCCGAGAGTAGCCTAGCTCGTAAAGCATTACTGGTTGTGTGCGCCGCCAGCTGGTCACGTAACATTTCTTCCTCCAGTTTCCCAGAACGACACTCAATAGCCAGCTGCCTCAGGTCGGCGATGAACTGGTGGACAGGCTCACCTGCGCTTTGGTGTCGCTGCCAAAACCTAAGCCCCCAGACGGTCACGCTGTCTGGGGTGCTGAAATGGCTCACTAGCAACTCGACCACCTCTTCATATGAGTCAGAAGCCCCTAGTATACACAGGATACGCTGGCCCTCAAACCCCAAATTATGCACCAGAAGCACACGTGCCCTCAGTTTATCTAGCTTACCCAGGTCAAGCACCACAATGCAGTTTTGAAAGGCGGCAAACCATCTTGGCCAGGGCACAAGCGGCTTGCCTGGGAGCTCCAGGAAGGGCCGAAGCGGTGAAACACACATCTCCATGTTTATTCTCGTCCCCAAAATGTTATGTCGAAATTACCTTTCTAATGTCGAGGCCAGATGAACAGTTGAACTTCACTTTATTAAAGAGTTTGATCACACACAATACAGCCACCAGGCAGGGGCATTGGCAAAGAAGCCGAACAGAGATGCACACTGGTATTTATAGGGCGGTGCAGTGGCAGAAGAGGAAGTGGCCGCCACTACACCACACTTCACAGTAAGACAACAATATTACTGTATCACACTGAGTCCACTGCATTGGGGGGAAAAAAATCCCTCAAATAAACGTCCCAGACCTATTGTTGCCAAATTTGAACATTTCAGGCAAAAACATTCTGGTACTTAGGCAGGCAGACAGCTTAAAAACACCAATTATGGTCTAAATGATCAATTTCCAGAGGAAATCATGGAAAGGAGAAAGAGGCTTTTTTCCCATTAGGAAACAAAAAATCCAGGAAGGTAAACAAGCTATTATCTCTGTGGACAGATTGTTTATAGACGGGAAGCTGTTTATGGATGAAGCCATAACCCCCTGGCTATTCTAGAGCCTCCTTTGTTCCCTTAGCTACATGTGGGAAAACAGTGAGATTGTGCGCAGGTCTCTTTTTCAATCTTGGTTAAATTTGTTATTTGTCTAATGTTTTTTTCTTTTTTTGCTGAGGTTTGTTGTCTGCTTGTTTGTCTGTTGTAACTAATTTTGTTGAAGTTATTAGGTTGTTGTTCTATGTTATCTGTATCTCTTCACCATTTACTTTTTAGCTTTAGAAATTAGATTTAGAATCCTTTATTAGTCCCACAATGGGGGAATTACAGGGCATCCACATGAGTGGATGAGGCAGCCATTGGTGCGATGCCCAGCCCTTTCACCATTCACACACACATTCACACCTGGGGCCACTTTAGAGTCTCTAATTAACCTAACTTGCATGCTTTTGGCATGAGGGAGTAAACTGGAGAAATCCTGGAGTAAACCCACGCAGATACATGCAAACTCCACACAGATCACTGTTGGTCAGGGGCTGGGATCAAACCCGGGATCCCCCGGCCAAGGGTGAGTTGCTGTGCTGCCGTAGTGCTAACCGCTCCGCCACCGTGCTGATGACCTTTATGTCTGTTCTTTCTCATACTTTTGGTTTATAGGAAATAACCTTAAGTACATCCACCTTAAGTACATGCACTGCATTTGCTTGCAAGTGAAAGCAAATGGAACAGAAACATCATATGCGCACACCCAAGCACACATACATACGTATATATTTTACGCACAACACACATACACATACACACATACATACATTACAGACATAAAATCGCATAATCACATTTAGTTAGCCTTTAGCACAAAAACTAGTTCGTGAAAACATGTCCACATTAAAGTTTGTCACATGGAACATAAGTGGAATTGGTACCAGGGAGAAAAGGCTAAAAGTTTTTAATCGACTGAAGGATCTACAGGCAGACTTTGTCTTATTACAGGAAACACATGTTTCTAAGTTGTCTGTAGATGTGCTCACCTCCCCGGAATTTCCCCACATGTACTCAGCCTGCTATTATTCCAAACAAAGGGGGGTAGCTATATTGGTAAACAGAAGAATATGCTATGTAGTGAATAATACCATAGCAGATCCAGAAGGTAGATTTATAATATTAAAAACCTCAGTTCAAAATGTGAATCTATGTATTGCAAACGTTTATGACCCAAATGTTGATGACCCATCCTATTTTCACACTTTCTTCACTTCACTCTCTGAGCACTTGGACACTACACTCATAATAGGAGGAGACTTCAACCTGGTATTAAACCCTACAATCGACAGGCTCAGTACATTGGGGAATTATCAAAAATAGCAGGCTACTGACACACTCAAACAATACATGAATGATTTTAGTCTTTGCGATGAATGGCATTCTCTTCACCCAGCTCTTAGGGAATACTTTTTTTTCATCAGTTCATAGTTCACTTTCACATTTTGATTTCTTCTTAACCAGTAACTCTATCATAAGGGACATCACAGACTCTGAAATTTGTTCAAATCAAGCTATTAGCGATTACCATCCAGTATCTCTTATACTAGAAAATAGAAAAGCTATAAGGAAAACTAGGAGTTGGACATTTAATACATCACTACTAAAAGACAAAGACTTTATTAATTACTTTAATAAAGAGTGGGAATCATATCTGAAATATAATGATGTGCCAGGAATATCGCCGTGTGTTCTATGGGAAGCAGCAAAAGTGGTCAAGCGAGGTAAAATGATCTCTTACTCTTCCTATAAAAATAAAAAAGAAAAAGCATTGGTACTGGAGTTAGAACAGAAAATTAAATCACTGGAGATGACCTGTGTCATTTCTCCACAGGAACAGGCACTTAACAATCTGAGAAAATTAAAGCTGGAACTAAAAGAAATTACAAACAAAAGGACACAGTTTTTAATACAACAACTGTGTCTTGAGAAGTTTGAACACAGTAATAAATCACGGAGATAGCTTTCTATCCAGCTTAGATTGAATAAAGAAAAAAAAACAACTATCCACTCTATTAAGAATACGACTGGAAATATCACCCATGAGCCGAAATAAATAAATAACTCCTTCAGGAAATTTTATGAAAACCTCTACTCCTCTCAGATTAACCCATCTGACTCAGAGATAAATAAATTTCTGGACAATGTTAACTTACCATGATTGAACAGATGAATGAACAGATTGCAGCTCTGAATGCACCGCTTCCGGTGTCCGTACTCCAGGAGGCACTTAAGGACATCCCATACAACAAAGCTCTGGGACCAGATGATTTTCAAGTAGAATTTTATCAAGAATTTTGGTCTGTGATGGCACCCACTTCCTTTAAAATAGCAAACCAAATTAAAGAAGATAACGTAATCCATCCAAATATGAACTTGGCTTGGATTATCCTGCTCCTTAATCCCGGAAAAGAACCTATGCTTCTATCCAGCTACTGTCCCATCTCACTTATGAATGTCGATCTTAAAATAATTTGCAAAGCTCTCACTGTCATGATTTGCCTCTCAGGGCAGAAAGAGAGACAGACCCAAGCACCAACTGCAGTTTGTGGCATTTATTGAAAACAAACACAAAGTTCCATAGTGCAACAAAGCAAAAATCCAAACAGAGATAATAAGGTAAACTTACATGCAGGATTGAACTTGGAATAAACTCATCAGAGCTCTGGTGGTGAGGAGGAAAAGAATCTTAAGACTGCTGCAAAAATGAAATGAAAAAGCAGTCCTTAAATAGGGTCAGAACCAATAACACAAGTGAAGACAGGTGTGGGATCACATGAGCTGGCAAAAAGGTAATAATGGTAAATGATTGGGATCAGCTGGAAATAATGAGAGGAGAGCGCACCGGCTGACAACTGACAAGGCTACGCCCAAATGGAGCACCAACCGGGAAATGCCCTGACAGCTGTCAACCGCAATAATAAGGAATAGAATAAAATATAAACAAGTACAAATTGAGAAATAGATATCAATAAACACAGGATCAGAATGTAGTAAAACTGAGACAAAAACAGGAAAATAAAAAACAAGCAGGGATAACAAAACCCAAGAGGCACAAAAATGCAACAAATATATATAAATACAGAGAAAAAAGCCACAAGACTGAGCATGGCAGAACCTCCAGTGTTCAGCTCATGACAGAGCCCCCCCTCTCAAAGAGTGGATCCCAGACACCCCAGGGTAACATCAAAAAAAAAGAAAGAAAAAGAAGCCCCCCCCCCCCCCCCCCCCCAACAGGAGCACAACAATAATGGGGAACAGGCTAGGAGGGAATGGAGCAACCATGCTCAGGACCCACACCAGTCAAAATCAAAGACTTAGGCTCCCTCAGACCAAAGAGCTAGAAAGTTCAGGTGGGCGACCAAAGTCCCAGGCCTGGTGGACGGTGGGGTGGTACAAGTCAGGTGGCCTGCCGGAGAAAATGGGCCACCCAACCCAACTGCTCGGTCCATCAGGCGATCGACCAGAGTTTTTCAGCCACCTGAACAGCAATGGTGGTCCAGGGGGCGGCTGCCCAACAGGAATTGTCGATGGCGGGCAGGATGGAGGAGTCGGGGAAGCCACAACGATGTCTGGGTGAGGAGAGGGAACCATGATGGTCTCGGGCAGAGGAAGGGGAACCACGACGACCTCAGGCAGAGCAGGGGGAACCACGACGGTGTCTGGCACAGGAGGGGGAACCACAACAGCGTCTGGTTTGAGAGAGGGGACCACAACGGTGTCTGGCAGAAGAGAGGGGACCACGACGGTGTCTGACAAAGGAGAGGGGACCACGATGCCCTTGGACTGGCCAGCAGCACCCTCTGTGGTCCCAAGCTGGGACATGGTTGCACCCGCTGAGGCTCCAGACTGGAGTGAAGCAGCACCGGCAGTGGTCCCGGGCTGGGATATGGTTGCACCCACGGAGGCTCTGGACTGGAGCAACACAGCACCTGCGGTGGCTCTGGACTGGAGCAAAGCAGCACCCGCAGTGGTTCTGGGCTGGAGCAAAGCTGCACCCATGGTGGCTCCGGGCTGGAGTGGAGCTGCACCTGTGGTGGTCCCGGACTGGGCCAAAGCTGCACCCACGGTAGACCTGGGCTGGGCTAAGACCGCACCTATGGTGGACCCGGGCTGGGCCAAAGCTGCACCCACGGTGGCCCCCGGCCTGGAGCGTAGTGTCCACAGTGGGCCCACACTAGAAGGCAGCACCCAAGTAGGTTTTAGGTTTGAGCGCAGCACCCATGACTGTCCCCAACTGGGACACAGCACCCACAGAGACTCGGACTGAGTAGGAACTGCATCCATGGAGGTCCCACAGAGCACCCGCGATGACCTCAGCAGGAGGGGGTGCAGCACCCATGACGACCTCAACAGGAGGGGGAGCAGCACTCATGGAGGTCCCGGGCTGGGACGGAGCACCCACGATGACCTCGGCAGGGGGAGCTGGACCCATGGCAATCTCAGGTGGGGAGCCTGGACCCACGGATACATCTGGCAAAGCTGGAACCCCTTTGATGACCCTGGGGGAGAGCTCAGACAGGATTGGTAGAGAGACAGGGTCAGGGTCACAGGCAGCAGTGGAACCTGGCGAGATTAGCCCAGGTGCAGCTGACGGTTGCACCCAGCTCTCTTCACCAAGAGCCAGACAAGCTCTCTCCAAAACAGAAGCAATGAAAACAAAGGAGAGCATGTGCTTGAGCTTGAGCTCCACCACCGTCCAGGACTCCGTCCATCCAAGCGATGGTTCCTCTGACCCGGCCCTCTGGAGATCCAACTTTGACTCATGGCATGGTGGTCAGTGTAGTCCTGGGACCCCCTCAGCGATGTGGCCCACGCAGGTCGCTCACCCTGCATGGCGACTGTAGGTCGGCTCCCTGCTGGCGCTGCATCCTGCTTAGCTGAAGCCCGGGGACTCTCCTTGGTCGACACAGGCGTCAACTCGGTCTCAGCACTCTCCCTCCATCCACAGGGTGGCTTCAGGGCTGGAACCTGGTCCTCAAGGGCCGCCGGCTTCTCCAACGTCCAGCGGCCCAGACATAGGGCTGGTGGACACTCAGTGGGTAGAGGAGGAGACACGGAGAGAGCAGATAAGAGGTGTGTAGCTGTCTGTTTGTTAGCAAGGAAAAGTGATGGACGGATTTTCATGAAATTTTCAGGAAAGGTGTGCAATGGCACGGGAAACAGATGATGAGATTTTGGTGATGATCTGAGAGTGCATGCCTCCACCAAGGGCTTTTTTGTATTTGTGCAGCAGGATTACACAAAAACTACTGGATGGATTTGGATAAAATTTTCACCAGAGGTGGTTCTTGGGCTAGAGAGGAACCCATTATATTTTGGTGATGATCTGAGAATGCATACCTCAGCCAAGGCTTTTATCTTCTCACAGTGTGTTAGCAACAATACTCCAAAACTGATAGACAGACTTTGATGCAATTTTCACCACAAGTGGCTATAGGCCTACACACAAACCCTTTACATTTTGGAGTTGATCCATGACAAATGGAAGGAGCCTTGGCGGAGGGATGCGCTCTGAGTGCTTTTCTAGTTTAGGAATGCTATCTTCTTGGAACATAAGTCAATATTATACAGTAATAAGTGGCATTCAGCTGTTTGTTTTATGTCATGTAAGCACAGTTCTGGTACTTAAAAATCATAAAAACCCAGGAGCTTAGGGGAGCGAAGTGACAGTAAAGGTGAAAATTGGCTCAAAGTTCAATGAGGTAACAGAAACACTCGGACAGTTTCTGAAGAAACCAGAAAAGGAGATGAAGTTCAAAGTTCAGAGACTGACACAGCTTGCTGCCAAAAGGAAGAAAGTTTCACATTAGAAGTCACTTGGTGACCAGTGTAAATAGTGTAAAAACCTCTAATAGAACTGTTAAATATGTTGGACTAAAGACAGTGAGACAACATTGAAGAAAAAGTAAGTTAACTTTTCATTAAATTTAATGATTTATCTAAGTCTAGTATTTCATTTTTTTAATCATTTTTTTCAGTCTAAATTACTTCTGTTTTACTGAAAACCTCCCAGCTTCAGGGGGGCTGCGCCCCCCCCCCGGCCCCCCCGTAAGTCAATCGACCAAATTAGATTTTAGCTGAAATCAGAATTTCCTGTTGCCATCCCTGTGAGGTGGGGCAGGACCAGGCGCTCAAAGAACTTCATGACTACAGAGGTGAGCGCTACAGATCTGTAGTCGTTAAGTCCAGTGATCCGTGGCTTCTTGGGGACAGGGACGATGGTAGAGGTTTTGAGGCAGGCCGGCACGTGGCATGACTTCAGGTAGGTGTTAAAAATGTCTGTGAAGACAGGAGTCAGCTCCTCCGCACAGTGTCTCAGGGTGGAGGGAGACACGCCGTCCAGACTGGGGGCCTTGCGCAGGTTCAGTCTGGAGAACTGTCTGTGCACGTCCTGCTCACTGATGGCAAGGGCAGGGGGGGAGGGGGGGCGCCTTTGATGAAGTGGGGACCATGGAGGCAGTGGCGCTGGGGAGAGGGGGGAGTTGGACACAGCTGACGAGGTGTCAAAACGGGCATAGTGTTGGGACAGTCTTTGACAAAGGGCTTTGTCATCCTGTCCCTTAGAAGCCTGAGGCCGATAGTTAGTGATTTGCCTCAGTCCTCTCCACACAGAAGCAGAGTCGTTAGCAGTGAACTGCTGCTGGAGTCTCTCAGAATACACAGATTTAGCTCTCCTCAGCTCTCTACTAAACCGGTATTTGACCTTCCTGTAGCAGTCCCTGTCTCCACTTTTCAACGCTGCTTCCTTCTCCTTCCTGATCTGTCTGACCTTACTTGTGAACCAGGGCTTGTCGTTGGAGTAACTCACCCTGGTGCGCGATGGAAGCATGCTCTCCTCACAAAAGTGGATATATGAGGTCACAGTGTCCATGTACTCAGCCAGATCATGCGTAGCTCCTTTAAACATGTCCCAGTCAGTTATTTCCAAGCACGTGCGCAGCTCCTCCACAGCTTCACTGGTCCATTTCCTCGTAGTGCTCACAACAGGTTTTGTGAGCTTCAGTCTCTGTCTGTATGTGGGAATCAGGTGGACCATCACGTGATCAGATAGTCCGAGCGCAGCGCAGGGAACAGCGCGATACGCATCCTTAACTGTAGTGTAACAGTGATCCAGCGTGTTCTCTCCTCTGGTGGGGCATTTAATAAACTGTTTGTACCGGGGGAGTTCATGGCTCAGGTTGCTCTGGTTAAAGTCACCAACCACAATAACCAGAGAGTCCGGGAAAGTCCGCTCCGCTTGCTGAATGTGATCCGCGAGCGTGCACTGAGCCTCGCGCATGTCCGCGTCAGGCGGGATGTAAACAGCGGCCAGGATGAATGAAGCAAACTCACGCAGGAAACTCACTCAGGAGCAGGAATGGGCGCGCTGGAGGTGAAGCAGGGCATCTTCCATGAGCGCGCTTCTGTGTGGGTGCCAGGTTCGCTGGAGACGGCCCCCATGTCAGCCCCAGGAAGGAATGTTGAAGTACTGAGAGCGTGGCCAACAATTATGTTTCCACAACCCTGGATGCGCCTTGACTATAATGGTCACTGAATCCACGCTCTCCCACATCTTTCTTGGGCTGCAGGAGGTGAGAGCCTCATCCACAAAGCTCTGGATGAACTCGGTGGCCCACTGCTCCTCAACACTAGGAGATTCCACTGCCAAGCTCCCCTTGGCTGACGGAGGTCGGCACGCTGGGGACATAATTGCTCCACAGGACAGGTGAGTGAGAACAGAAAAAAGGCAAAAATCCACTAATTGCAGCGGCTGGGTCTTTTTACTGGCGGCAGTCTTCTCTCATGATTTGCCCCTCAGGGCAGAGAGAGAGACAGACCCATGTGCCAAATGCAGTTTGTGGCATTTATTGAAAACAAACACAAAGTTCCAAAGTGCAACAAAGCAAAAATCCAAACAGAGATAATAAGGTAAACTTACACGCAGGATTGAACTTGGAATAAACTCACCAGAGCAGGGTTAGGGCTCTGGTGGTGAGGAGGAAGAGAATCTTAAGGCTGCCGCAAAAATGAAATGAAAAAAAAGCAGTCCTTAAATAGGGTCATAACCATTAACACAAGTGAAGACAGGTGTGGGATCACATGAGCGGGCAAAAAGGTAATAATGGTAAATGATTGGGATCAGCTGGAGATCATGAGAGGAGAGCGCACTGGCTGACAACTGACAAGGCTACGCCCACACGGAGAACCAACCGGGAAATGCCCTGACAGCTGTCAACCACAATAATAAGGAATAGAATAAAATATAAACAAGTACAAACTGAGAAATAGATATCAATAAATACAGGATCAGAATGTAGTAAAACTGAGACAAAAACAGGAAAATAAAAAACAATCAAAATCAGAATCAGAATCAGCTTTATTGGCCAAGTATGCACAACACATACAAGGAATTTGACTTTGGCTAAAAACTTGCTCTCGTTGTTCAGGTGGAGGATTTAAATAAGGATTCAATGACAACAGAGTATGTACAGTAAATTACAGTCTGTCCACGTTTCTATAAAAGGATGCAAATATATACAGGAATATATGTAGTTATTTACTCAGACTATCCAAACTTTGCAGAAATATATGAAAAAATATACAGTCACACAGTATTTCAATGTGAACTCAGATTCAGTGATATAATGTGAATGAAGTATAAAGCAGTGTGAGAGTTATGTGCAATGTAATAATGGATGAAAAGTCATGAGTACAGCAACAGGTAGGACTAGGTGAATGTTAGGAGTTCATCAGAGTGATGGCTTGAGGAAAGAAACTGTTCCTGTGACGGGTGGTTTTGACCTTCAGTGATCTGTAACGACGACCAGAAGATAGAAGTTCAAACAGTTTGTGGCCGGGGTGTGATGGGTCAGCACAGATGTTTCCCGCCCGTTTCCTGGTTATGGACCGATATAAGTTCTTAATGGAGGGTAGGTCGGTACCAATGATCCTCTCTGCAGACTTAATGATCCGCTGCAGTCTGGTCTTGTCCTGTTTAGTGGCAGATCCAAACCAGACAGTGATGGAAAAGCAGAGGACAGATTGGATGATGGCGGTGTAGAAGACAACCAGCAGCTCCTGAGGCAAATCAAACTTCTTGAGCTGACGCAGAAAAAACAACCTCTGCTGGGCCTTTTTCCGGACAGTGTCTATATGGGAGGACCACTTCAGGTTCCGGGAGATTGTGGTACCCAGAAACTTGAAGGAGTCCACAGTGGACACTGTGCTGTTGAGGATGGTGAGTGGGGGGAATGAAGGGGGGTGTCGCCTGAAATCCACAGTCATCTCCACCGTTTTGGCTGGGTTAAGTTCAAGATGGTTCTGGCTGCACCAGAGGATCAGCTGCTCCACCTCCCACCTGTATGCAGACTCATCATCATCCCGGATCAAACCGATGACTGTGGTGTCGTCCGCAAACTTCAGGAGCTTCACCGACGGGTCTTCTGAGGTGCAGTCATTGGAGTAGAGGGAGAAGAGCAGTGGGGAAAGGACACATCCTTGGGGGGGCGCCAGTACTAATTTTTCGGGAGCTGGATGCAAATCTCCCTAGCTTCACCTGTTGCCACCTGCCAGTCAGAAAGCTGGAGATCCACTGGCAGGTGGAGGGGGCACCTTGAGCTGGAGGAGTTTCTGATGAAGAATGCCTGGGATGATGGTGTTGAACGCTGAGCTGAAGTCGACAAACAGGATCCTGGCGTACGTCCCTGGGGAGTCGAGGTGTTGCAGGATGTAGTGTAGTCCCATATTCACTGCATCATCCACTGACCTGTTTGACCGGTAGGCAAACTGCAGTGGGTCCATCAGGGGGCCTGTGATGACCTTCAGGTGGTTCAGCACCAATCTCTCCAAGGATTTCATGACCACAGAGGTCAGGGCAACAGGTCTGTAGTCGTTTAATCCTGTAACAGAGGGTTTCTTGGGAACTGGAATGATGATGGAGCGTTTGAAGCAGGAAGGCACTTCACGCAGCTCCAGTGATCTGTTAAAGATCCGGGTGAAGATGGGGGCCAACTCGTTGGAGCAGACTCTCAGGCAGGATGGAGACACACCATCAGGTCCTGCACCCTTCTTGATCTTTTGTCTCTGAAAGACCCGGCGCACCTCCTCTTCACAGATCGTTAGTGCTGGTGGGAGGTCAGAGTGGAGGAGGGAGGGAGTTCCTGGGGCTGCAGATAATCCTTTTGTGGGGGTGGGAGGTGAGTACTGTAGGTTCTTTTCAAACCTACAGTAAAAGCTGTTTAGGTCGTTAGCCAGCTGGAGGTTTTCCACAGGGTGGGGGGATGGTCTCCTGTAGTTGGTAATATTCTGCAGGCCTCTCCAGACAGAAGCAGAGTTGTTGGCTGAGAAGTTTTTTTGTAACTTCTCACTGTAGCTCCTCTTAGCAAGCCTGATCTCCTTCGTCAGCATGTTTCTGGCCTGCTTGTACAGAGTCCAGTCACCAGTCCTGTAGGCCTCCTCCTTGGCCTGACGTAGCTGCTTCAGTTTAGAATTGAACCAGGGTTTATTGTTGTTGTATGTGCAGAAGGTCTTGGTCTGCACACACATGTCCTCGCAGAAACAGATGTATGACGTCACAGTGTCAGTGAGTTCATTTAGGTTAATGGCTGCATCTTCAAAAACACTCCAATCTGTACAGTCAAAGCAGGCTTGTAACTCCAGCTTTGATTCCTCAGTCCATTTCTTCACAGTCCGTACAACAGACTTGGAAGTTTTTAGTTTTTGTCTGTATGTTGGAAAAAGATGGAGCAGACAGTGGTCAGAAAAACCCAGAGCTGCACGGGGGACGGCATGATAGGCGTTTCTTAAAACTGTGTAACAGTGGTCAAGTGTATTTGTGTCCCTGGAGGGACATTTAATATGCTGTCTGAATTTAGAAAGCTCATTTGTGAGATTAGCTCTATTGAAATCACCCAGAATGATAAGCAGAGAGTCTGGATGTTTTTCCTCCACCTCTGCTATCTGGTCAGCGAGGTGCTGCAGTGCCTCCGTTGTACAAGCAGCAGGCGGGATATAAATTCCGACCAGAATAAACGAGGAGAACTCTCGCGGTGAATAAAAGGGTTTACAGTTTATGAACAGTGACTCTAGGTTAGGGCTACAAAACTTCTTCAACACTGTGACATCAGTACACCAACCTTTGTTTATGTAGAAGCAGATTCCACCACCTTTAGTCTTTCCAGAGAATTCTCAGCTGCGATCAGCGCGAAACAGTTGGAATCCGTCCAGGCGCACCGTGCTGTCCGGGATGTGTTCACTCAGCCAGGACTCCGTGAAACAAAGGGCGCCAGATCTGCTAAAATCCCGGTTTTTGTGAGTCAGGAGCAGCAGTTCATCCATTTTGTTCGCCAAAGAGCGGATATTCGCCAGATGGATCGATGGGAGCGGCGTGCGAAATCCTCGTTTCTTCAGCCTGACTAGCGCACCGGCACGTTTACCACGCCGCCTTCATTTCTGGCCAGCGCCAATAGCCGCTGCTCCTACAGCTAAGATCGACTGAAAAAACTTCAGATCAGCAGCAGAAACTGGCGGAGAAGTTGCATTGGGAGGTAGTCTGAGTGAAAGTAGTTCCTCCCTTGAATAGGTGACTCGGACAGAAAAGCAGAAGTCCAAAAAAACACACAAAATTATCAAAAACATCAGAGAGCAGAAGCCAGTGGCTGCCATCCGCGGCGCCATCTTGGATCATCATCAAGCAGGGATAACAAAATCCAAAAGGCACAAAAATACAACAAATATATATAAATACAGAGAAAAAAGCCACGAGACTGAGTATGGTGGAACCTCCAGTGCTCAGCTCATAACACTTGCCAAAAGACTGGAAAGGATAATTCCGTTTATTATATGCCCAGATCCAACAGGTTTTATCAAGGGTAGGCACTTGGCTAATAATACACACAGAGTATTTAATTTAATAGACTACTGTAAGATTAATAACTTAGAAACTACAATTTTATCTCTGGATGCAGAGAAAGCCTTTGACCGTGTTAATTGGAAATTTCTTTTTATGGTGTTAAATAAGTTTGGGTTTGGTTCATCTTTCATAAACTGGATTAAAACACTATATAGCTGTCCAACTGCATCTGTCCCAACAAATGATCAAACTTCTCAGAGCTTTCAACTCCAGAGAGGTACTAGGCAAGGCTGTCCACTCTCTCCCTCACTTTTTACCATCTTTATCGAACCATTAGCAGCAGCCATGGTTTGGGACCTTGGGGAAGTCAGGTTATTTAGCACCTCAGACAGAGACAGGGAATAAGCATGGGAGAACAATGCCCAGGAAGGACAGAGGGGGTTGAATGCAGTGTAGTGTAAATATCATGCTGTGTGAGGTGAAGTGCCATGAAACTTGTGAAGTGTGACTTGGGATATAGAGAGGAGAGCTTGCTGTAACCAGTCAGTCCATTCTGTGCTTGTGAGATGTGAGTGTGTAATAAATCGTCTGTCATGAATCTGCCTCTTCATTTACACACTCCACAATACGACAAAATGTTGATATCAGAGGTATCCAAACTGGAGAAAAAGAACACAAGATATGTCTTTATGTTGATGATGTATTGATTTTCCTTGGAAACTCACAAAGATCTCTTCTTCAGACAGTGGCGCTTATCAAAGCGATTACTGGCGGAAGAAGCTAGACAAAAGAGAGGCTGCCTATTGATATCAGTCATTGTTCTGCTAATTGCTCCAGCTGTGCGCTCTGCTAGTCCGTGGCTGTGGGGGTTACCCCACAGTTGGCATGGTTATAAAGTTTCAAATTGTGTCTCTAGCAAAAACTAGAAGCCTTTACCTTTTACCATGACTGACACATGAAACACATGTTTTGGGGAGCTATTTCAGACAGTCTGTACCCTACAAGGTGAATCCAAAGCACCTCTATGCAACAAACAATAACACTGTTTAATCATCATCTTGATATGTGACACCTGTTAGGTATGCAGTCATGTGAAAAAATTAGGACACCCTCTATAAGCCTCTGTGTGTGTGTATGTGTGTGTGTGTTTCCTTTACATATTTGGACATATGGATATTTGATATCAATGTTAAAAATACAGGATGATTCATTTAATACAACTAAACAATTAAAAATGAATTAAAGATTTTCGTCCTGATTTGCCCCTCAGGGCAGAGAGGGAAACCCAGACGCTGAACTGGAGTTTGTGGTATTTAATAATGAAAAACACAAAGTCCAACAGTGCACAAAGATAAGCTTACAATTAGAGAAGAACGGATAGTTGGCGAGATAAGCACCGGGACACGCGTCAGGACAGGGACAGGGTCCTGACGGAAGTAGATTGATGAGACTCTGACAATGATCGACAGAAACAACGGTCTTTAAATAGAGAATGCAATCAATGAATGAATGATAGCAGGTGTGGATCACATGAGAGGGCAGGAGGTGACAGTGATTACCATAAAGATCAGCTGTGAGTAATGGGAGGGGGGAAGACGGGACTGACAGCTTGACAGGAGCACTGCCCACTACAGAGCAAAACCCATATGTGCCCCTGACAGCTGCATATCCAGAGAGAGAGAGAGAGAGAGAGAACACAACAGTACAAGTATAAAACGAGAACTAAAATGACAACAAATAAAGACTGAGGGATAAACATCAGCAAATACTCAATAAATAAATATACAATGAACATAAACAGGAGAATGGGTAGAACTAAGAAACAATACAATAGATATGAAAACCAACCGAGGATAAAATGACAGGAACTAAGAACACAAAAATACCACAGATAAACAAATATGGAAAAAGACCATAAGGCTGAGCATGGTGGTGTTATGGCCTGAGCGCCGATTCTGTCCGCGCTTGGGTTGTCCAGTATTTCCCCTGTTCTTATCTGTTGTGGCCATCCAGGTCCTTCATTGTGACAGCGTCACGGCGGGACTTCCGGCTGTCAGAGCCAGCTGCGCCATGACAGCTGATTGACATTCCCTTTGATTACTTGTTCATTGTCTGATTACTCCTTAGCCCTATTTAAGGGAGCAGCTGAGATTACTCTGGGCTGCGACCTCACACGTGTAACGTTGGTCTCCCCAACGTTCGGCTGGAGTCCCTATTCCCCGGCTCCAGTCATCCTCTTGTTCTCCATATTATCCGTAAGTTTACTCCTGAACCTGTATGTACCGCTTTCCCCAGCTGCTGTGAGCTCCATGAGTCCGACTCCGGCTGTCCCCATTGCTGATCCTGTGGGAGCGGTTCCTCCTCATCTTCCCGGGGGACCCTCCGTCACCATCCAGAGGAAGAAGGAGAAAGCCAAGCCCACTGCAGCAGTTTCCATCGACCCTCAGTGGAGCAGGCAAGTGCTTTTTCATTCTTTTCCCTCACAGTGTGAATTGCTTTGTCTGACTCCTGGGGGTGGAGTTCGGGGCTCACAGTCTTCCGAGCTCCCTCCACCTGCTGCAGTTGCTAATTGTGAACCTGCATCCTCTGTGTCTCCTTCCCCTGAGCGTCCCCCGGTGCCAGGATTACACCGCCAGACGAAGAAGGAGCCTGCGGCCCTGGAGAACCTGGTTCCAGCTCTGCAGCCACGTCATGGGCAGAGGAGGAGAGCGGACTGCCATTTGGAGCCTGCGCCGACTATCAAGCATCCCCGGGTCTCCGTGGAGGGGCAGTTCGACCAAACAGGCCACGGATCCCCTGCCACCACGCCATGCGGGCCTTTGGCATGAACTTCAGTGCCAGGGAATCCCCAGACTGTGACGACCATCATGCCGGCTGCGGAGCCCACCGCAGTCGAGTGGGAACCAGGTGTGGACCTTCAGATCGTTGAACCTGGATCGTCAAAGTCCTGAATGGCAGTGGAGCCCGAGATCAGGCAAGTGCTCTATTTTGTTTTTCTCTTTTCCATTCTTGAGCATTATTGCCTGTCTCTCAGGGAAACGAGCCGGGTGCAGCCGATCGCAGCATCCGAGCTTGTCTCGACGGGCTCTGCCGCTGCCGATGATCCTGATCCCGGTTTTCTTTCTTCTCCTGAGCCTTCTCCCAGGGTCACCGGTGACAAGTCGGTTCCGGACGCTGTCCTGGAGGTTCCGGGTTCGTGTCTGGAGGTCATTCCTGGTGCTGTGCCAGCCCAGCCGGGGTCCGTCGTGGGTGCTACCTTGACCCAATCGTGGTCCGTCGTGGGTGCTACGCTGACCCAATCGGGGCCCATCGAGGGTGCTGCGCCAGTCCAATCGGGGCCCGTCAAGGACGCTGCGCCGGTCCAATCGGGGCCCATCGTGGGTGCTGTGCCGGCCCAGTCGGGGTCCATCAAGGGTGCAGCGCGGTCCCACTTGGGATCCAGCAGGAGTGTAGCGCCAGTCCGAGTGGAGTTCGGAGAAGGAGCTGCAGATGCTTCACCGTTCGACGCCGGACTGGCCCCTCATCTTTTCCCTGTTCCTTTTCTTCCTCCACCGGGTGCCGCTGGGATTCCCCGTATTCAGCTTGGCTTCCCCTCGCTATCCGTCTCGGTAGAGAGGCCGCCTCCAAGTTCTCCCTTTCGGTCCTGGTGGCCTAATGAAGCGGGTCGGCCGCCTGGGAAACTGCTTCGCCGGTTCGGCGTTCTGGGTCGGCCACCCGACGGACTGCTTTCTCTGTTCGGCGAACTGGTCCGGCCGCCAGAGGTACTATTTCTCCGGGCCTGGGACTGGGGTAGACCGCCCAAACTAATTCTATTTTTGTACTCTGCCTGCTGACAGATATTTTTTTATATTTCCCCTACCAGTGATCTGGAAGCTGGATGCGGGCAGACCTCCCAAACTATTTTTTCTTTTGTACTCTGCCTGCTGACATCCCTGTAGTGTTTTTTTTTTTTTCCCTCTGTAAGGTTAGGGATGCCCTTGTGTTTTTGTCTATGGACTATATAGAACTGATTGTTTATCGCCGCTCTGTAGAGTGCTGAATTATTTTTTTCTGGTTTTTGTTCCATTGTACTCTGCCTGCTGACATCCCTGTAGTGTTTTTTTTTTCCTCCTCTGTAATGTTAGGGATGCTCTTGTGTTGTTTTTTTTTTTTTTTTTGCCTATAGACTATATTGGTCTGATTGTATATCACCGCTCTGTAGCGGGTTGGATTATTTTTTCTGGTATTATGGGGTACTCTGTACTTTGCTTTGTGCCTGTATTTCAGTTTTTCTGGTTCCCTCTGTATTTTGAGAGATGCTCTTTTGTTTTTCTTGTTCTGCTGACCCGTTACATTTATTAGACTGTATACTTTGTGTGCTGCGCTGCTTGTAGCGGGCTGAGTTTTTTTTTTTTCTCCTGGTATTTTGTGGGTGCAGTGTGGATGTACCTGGATTTATTCTTTTTTTGTGTATTCTAGGCTCTGGGTTTATAGTAGACTGTCGTTGTTTTGTTTTTTTTCTTCCATGTCTGAGCCTCTTCATTTTTGTATCGTTCTTGCCCTCCTGGCCTGCTCCCTGGGGTGGTCCCAGTGGCCTTCGGGGGGGGGGGGGGGGGGCTTGGCCGTTACGTTTGTGCCTGGAATGCGTGTTGTGAACGGGGGATACTGTTATGGCCTGAGCGCCGATTCTGTCCGCGCTCGGGTTGTCCAGTATTTTCCCCGTTCTTATCTGTTGTGGCCGTCCAGGGCCTTTATTGTGACAGCATCACGGCGGGACTTCCGGCTGTCAGAGCCAGCTGCGCCATGACAGTCGATCGACATTCCCTTTGATTACTTGCTCATTGTCTGATTACTCCTTAGCCCTATTTAAGGGAGCAGCTGAGGTTACTCTGGGCTGCGACCTCACACGTGTAACGTTGGTCTCCCCAACGTTCGGCTGGAGTGCCTATTCCCCGGCTCCAGTCATCCTCTTGTTCTCCATATTATCCGTAAGTTTACTCCTGAACCTGTATGTGTTGCTACCGTTCCTTAGTCATGCCTCTTGTTTGTGCTTTTGCCCCACATGGCTCATTATTTTGTAATCATTTGTCTTTCATTAATAAATATGCAAACTCATCGGCTGCCTAAAGCATCTCATTGATGGCCCGCGAGGGCCATCCCATGACAGTAGGTCGCAGCCAAGCGAGACGCCGGTCACCGTGAGTTTGCATTGTTAGGGCTTGAAGTTTTTTCCTTTTCTGTGTACCAGTGTGCTGGGAGATGGCGTTGCCACGCAAGGGCTATGCTATGAGCTTGGGCTAGGAGCTAGTGATGGCCCTCATTGAGATAGATGATCTCCTTTCTCAAGCTCGTAGCGACCCCATTCCCAGCAACTCACGCTGGTACCTGGACCTCGCAGAGACGGCAATTAATCGCCATCCTCGCTAATCCGACCAACCTGAAATTACGACAAGGATGGTGGCAATCTCGGCACTCTGGGAGAAGATCCACGGACTGGAGGGAAACTCTGGCAGGAACCCGAAGATGAGACATCCCTGCTCCTCGCCTTGGAATCCAGTTCCTGTCACCCGGCCAGCCCAGGAATGTACACCACCCAAGTGCCGTTCCCAGTGGAGGAGGACGTCAGCCGGGATTCCCCCGGAGGAGACTCAGTGGACAGCTGTGATCCTCCGGGACCATGTGGCTGTGGCTCGTTCTGCCTCCCATCCTACCGAAGTTATGAAGCATGTGATGGCGGCAGTCCGACTGGTGGAGATCAGTCCCGAGCTCTATGATTACCCTGAGTATGCTGAACTGCTCGCCTCTGTCTCCGTGCAGGAGCAGTGTTTCCCTGACCTTACCTTTGCCTCGCCCTCAGCCAGTAAACAGCGTCACCATGCTCATAATGGGCCTCAGCGAGATCCCCGTCCAGATCCAGTTCTGGGTGGCTGTAAGATCTCTACCTCCCAGCCAGCTGTTGCCTCTGCGTCATGTCAGAGGGGTAAGACTGCAGCCTCTGTCTCCGGGTCTTCCGTTCCTGCTGTTCCGTCAGCACCTTGTCTCTGGACCGTCTCGGCTGTTCCTCCCTCCTCCTTGACGCTTTCCCCAGCTGCTGTGAGCTCCATGAGTCCGACTCCGGCTGTCCCCGTTGCTGATCCTGTGGGGGTGGTTCCTCCTTGTCTTCCCGGTGGGCCCTCCGTCACCATCCAGAGGAAGAAGGAGAAAGCCAAGCCCACTGCAGCAGTTTCCATCGACCCTCAGCGGAGCAGGCAAGTGCTTTTTCATTGTTTTCCCTCACAGTGTGAATTGCCTTGTCTGAATCCTGGGGGTGGAGTTCAGGGCTCACAGTCCTCCGAGCTCCCTCCACTTGCTGCAGTTGCTAATTGTGAACCTGCATCCTCTGTGTCTCCTTCCCCTGAGCGTCCCTCGGTGCCAGGATTACACCGCCAGATGAAGAAGGAGCCTGCGGCCCTGGAGAACCTGGTTCCAGCCCCGCAGCCACGTCACGGGCAGAGGAGGAGAGCGGACTGCCATTTGGAGCCTGCACCGATGATCAAGCGTCCCCGGGTCTCCGTGGAGGGGCAGTTCGACCAAACAGGCCACGGATCCCCTGCCACCACGCCATGCGGGCCTTTGGCATGGACTTCAGCGCCAGGGAATCCCCAGACTGTGACGACCATCATGCCGGCTGCGGAGCCCGCCGCAGTCGAGTGGGAACCAGGAGTGGACCTTCAGATTGTTGAACCTGGATCGTCAAAGTCCTGAATGGCAGTGGAGCCCGAGATCAGGCAAGTGCTCTATTTTGTTTTTCTCTTTTCCATTCTTGAGCATTATTGCCTGTCTCTCAGGGAAACGAGCCGGGTGCAGCCGATCGCAGCATCCGAGCTTGTCTCGACGGGCTCTGCCGCTGCCGATGATCCTGATCCCGGTTTTCTTTCTTCTCCTGAGCCTTCTCCCAGGGTTACCGGTGACAAGTCGGTTCCGGACGCTGTCCTGGAGGTTCCAGGTTCGTGTCTGGAGGTCATTCCTGGTGCTGTGCCAGCCCAGCCGGGGTCCGTCGTGGGTGCTACCCTGACCCAATCGTGGTCCATCGTGGGTGCTATGCTGACCCAATCGGGGCCCATTGAGGGTGCTGCGCCAGTCCAATTGGGGCCCGTCAAGGACGCTGCGCTGGTCCAATCGGGGCCCATCGTGGGTGCTGTGCCGGCCCAGTCAGGGTCCATCAAGGGTGCAGCGCGGTCCCGCTTGGGATCCAGCAGGAGTGTAGCGCCAGTCCGAGTGGAGTTTGGAGAAGGAGCTGCAGATGCTTCGCCGTTCGACGTCGGACTGGCCCCTCATCTTTTCCCTGTTCCTTTTCTTCCTCCATCGGGTGCCGCTGGGATTCCCCGTATTCAGCTTGGCTTCCCCTCGCTATCCGTCTCGGTAGAGAGGCCGCCTCCAAGTTCTCCCTTTCGGTCCTGGTGGCCTAATGAAGCGGGTCGGCCGCCTGGGAAACTGCTTCGCCGGTTCGGCGTTCTGGGTCGGCCACCCGACGGACTGCTTTCTCTGTTCGGCGAACTGGTCCGGCTGCCAGAGGTACTATTTCTCCGGGCCTGGGACTGGGGTAGACCGCCCGAACTAATTCTATTTTTGTACTCTGCCTGCTGACAGATTTTTTTTATGTTTCCCCTACCAGTGATCTGGAAGCTGGATGCGGGCAGACCTCCCAAACTATTTTTTCTTTTGTACTCTGCCTGCTGACATCCCTGTAGTGTTTTTGGTTTTTTTTTCACTCTGTAAGGTTAGGGATGCCCTTGTGTTTTTGTCTATGGACTATATAGAACTGATTGTTTATCGCCGCTCTGTAGCGTGCTGAATTATTTTTTTCTGGTTTTTGTTCCATTGTACTCTGCCTGCTGACATCCCTGTAGTGTTTTTTTTTTTTTTTTCCTCCTCTGTAATATTAGGGATGCTCTTGTGTTGTTTTTTTTTTTGCCTATAGACTATATTGGTCTGATTGTATATCACCGCTCTGTAGTGGGTTGGATTATTTTTTTCTGGTATTATGGGGTACTCTGTACTTTGCTTTGTGCCTGTATTTCAGTTTTTCTGGTTCCCTCTGTATTTTGAGAGATGCTCTTTTGTTTTTCTTGTTCTGCTGACCCGTTACATTTATTAGACTGTATACTTTGTGTGCTGCGCTGCTTGTAGTGGGCTGAGTTTTTTTTTTTTCTCCTGGTATTTTGTGGGTGCAGTGCAGATGTACCTGGATTTATTCTTTTTTTGTGTATTCTAGGCTCTGGGTTTATAGTAGACTGTCGTTGTTTTGTTTTTTTTTCTTCCATGTCTGAGCCTCTTCATTTTTGTATCGTTCTTGCCCTCCTGGCCTGCTTCCCACTCCACCCTCCCTGGGGTGGTCCCAGTGGCCTTCGGGGGGGGGGGGGGGCTTGGATGTTACGTTTGCACCTGGAATGCATGTTGTGAACGGGGGATACTGTTATGGCCTGAGCGCCGATTCTGTCCGCGCTCGGGTTGTCCAGTAGTTTCCCCGTTCTTATCTGTTGTGGCCGTCCAGGGCCTTTATTGTGACAGCGTCACGGTGGGACTTCCGGCTGTCAGAGCCAGCTGCGCCATGACAGTCGATCGACATTCCCTTTGATTACTTGCTCATTGTCTGATTACTCCTTAGCCCTATTTAAGGGAGCAGCTGAGGTTACTCTGGGCTGCGACCTCACACGTGTAACGTTGGTCTCCCCAACGTTCGGCTGGAGTCCCTGTTCCCCGGCTCCAGTCATCCTCTTGTTCTCCATATTATCCGTAAGTTTACTCCTGAACCTGTATGTATTGCTACCGTGCCTTAGTCATGCCTCTTGTTTGTGTTTTTGCCCCACGTGGCTCATTATTTTGTATAATCATTTGTTTTTCATTAATAAATATGCAAACTCATCGGCTGCCTAAAGCATTTCATTGATGGCCCGCGAGGGCCATCCCATGACATGTGGAATCCCTCATGCTCAGATCATGACAACTTTTTTCAAATTTTCTGTAAAATGTAATTCTAAACAAATAGTAAGGAATAAATTAGGACACCCCCCATCTTTTTTAGGACACCCCCACATTTATTCCCACTTACAATGGCTGAAATAAATTAAAAAAAAGCAAATTAAAAACAAAAACAATGTTAGACATTGGTACATTAGCATTTCTTCTTCTTCTTCTTTTAGATTTGATTGGCGGTTGGCAACCAGCTTACAGGTGCATTACTGCCACTGACTTGATTATCATCACTCTATATCTTTATACAAGAAGTTCTGAACAACTCCTTATGTGTGAAAAAATTATCCATCCTTGGACTGGGTCCAAGGTGCGGCTAGGTCGGCAGTCGAAATGTGTCAGATCAGAGGAGCCTCTGTGGAGTGAGACTTTTTTATCTTAATAAAGAACTGAATATTTAAAGGGGTGTCCTAATTTTTTCACACGACTGTATGGGTTATTTTGGTAAAGGCAGGCTTGCCATTGCTGACATAAACATTTTCTGTTTTAGAATGTCTTATGTTAATGTTTTAAAATATAGAATGTAATAACATAAACACAAAAACAGCATCCTAGATCCCCAGGAATCCCACTGGCCAAACGCTAGTATCAGCATAATAATTCTCTTCCCTTTGACGGGGGTATCTTAAAGAAAATCTGAGGATCTAATGCAAATTAATTTGCCGCACTGCGGCCCAGCTCCATAAATCTGTCAAATCTTTTGAAATAGGTCCCACCCAATATTAATCTCAAAGTGATATTATGCTATGCATTAAACTCCAAACTGCTGCATGTATTACCTCTTCAAACCTGTATTTTGTGGACAAGAAAAAAACAGCAAGTGACGTTACCATCGCTTAGTGGATGGAACACCTGCAGCAAGAAAATAGCATTTTCTTGGAATTTCTCATTCATTGAATAGGTTGAATTATTGCTGTCAACGCATGCATTACCCCTCACCCACACCCCCAGCACACACACATGTTCATACCCTTGAAGGCTTGCACTGTTTGTTGGGAAATAAATCAAAATCATTTGAAGTCTTACAGCCCAATATAATCCCAATACATGAGTGTGTCAGAATGCCAAGGACAACAGCAAACACAGCTTAACCAAACTGTTTTCAGTTTCTCACTTTGCAAATGCTCTTTAGTTTCCATTACCAACAAACCATGTTCATTGTTGATATGATGGTGACTGAAAAGAAGTAGCTGTGACCTTGAAGTCTAGTCTTTCTAGCAACATCTTACAGCACCTCACTGCTGAAGTTTTATGACTTGACCTTTTCAACAATAACTCTAGTGGAAAAAATACATGAAGAAAACCTGTGAAATTGCTAGTAAACAAAGGATAAGGGCAAAGATTTGCACACACATGCGCTTGCTCATGGACATACACAGTCACCCATAGTCCCTCACATGTCTCGCCCACAGCCCTTCTGGGCTTGTCTCCATGGTAACAACAGCACAGGGATGGTGTCCTTGGCAAAGATGGTGAGATTGAAAGAGGGAAAGAGGAGGAGATACTAGAGATGCAGACACTTGTTGATGCCTTTAAACCTTTTTTTTAAAAAATCTGTTAAATGTGTTTTTATTGCTACCAGAGTTCATTGACCATCGGATTTTCTCCCCTTTTAAATAAACTTGCTTGATACTTTCACTTTTATTATTTCTTTCGTGTGTTTAATAGGGAGGACATCATCTCTATTCATATCCACTTTATAAAATACAGAAACCTTTGGTTACATTCTTTTCAAACAAAGCGATCTTTACCTTTGACAAATGTTTTATCCTCAAATTAAGTAAAATGTGTGCACATCAAAAATTTACACTGTGTATCAGCTTGTGCTCACAGCTGCTCCAGCAAAGGGCTTCAGTGTTAGTTTTGCCTTTCTTTGACAGATAAGATCGCAGCACAATGTCAACGTGCCCTATGGGGAGAATATCCAAATGATGCTCTCAAACTAACTAACAGCAGAATGTCATTAATAATCAAAAAGCTGTACTTGCCATTCCCAGAGGCACAGTCATTCCTTCAAATATAAGCCATGAGACTTCCTTTTAAGTGCAGTTCTTGATATCAAACAGAAACTCTCTGAGTCAGTGACATTTCAACCCCATATTTAATTGGATTTTAAGAAATACCCTATGAGGCATGTTTACCACAGAAGAGCATCACTTGTGCACTCACTATTCACAACAGCATAGCTTTGTGGAAATGCTTTGGTGAAGTCCTAATGGTGTCATCAATGAGTTGCTGTCAAAGCTGCTTTGACTTTCTCATTCTGGGGTAAAAGGATTTCAGAACTTGGTCAAATACATTTTAATATTACTTCATTGACCTGTAGCTGCGTAGTGCTTTTTGTAATCACAAAGACCACTCAAAGTGCTTCATTAGCAGCTACACTAATCCTCTATTCTAAGGGCCTATCAGAGGCAGACAACTAGGGACAATTTAGAGTCACCAATTAACCTAACATGCATGTCTTTGGATTGTGGGAGGAAACCCCTGGAGCAAACCCACACAGAAAGGCTCCCACCCCTGCCAGCCTCTGGATTCAAACCTGGAACCTTCTAGCTGTGAGGTAACAGTGCTAGCCACTCCACCACCATGCTGCCAATTTATCAGCAAAATGTGTAAAAATAATGGACAGCAACTGACCTCTAGCCTTTCTCTGTTTTCCAGCCTGTCCCCCTGCCGCATGTGTGAGCAGGTGCCCCACTTCAGTTTGAGTGGCTGAAATGTCACCAAAAAGGACAGATGGTCACCCAATAACTTACTGCCAAACATGCACTCCATTTAACCTCTGGGGCCAGAATAAAATCCATGAGCCACACAAAAGGCAAAAAAAAAAATTAAAAAAAAAAATAAAATCAGAGGTTACTGTACCTGTGATCCTGTGCTCACTGACTGTTCTGGAATAGAGAGAAAGAGCATAAAAGAGCTGAAAGCATGGCAGGGTTGGCGAGGGCAGGACGGGCAGCAGTGACCTTGTTCCCCATCATCTTCCACTACAGCTGGATGACTGATGCCCCTCAGTCAACTGTGTGGCAGATGTCTCAATAAAAGGCTTTCTGTGATGTGGCACGATAGTGCTTGAGCCTGTGTGTGCACCTCTTTGTGTGCAAAAATGGACAAGGGCAAGACCGATTGAGGTAGACAGAAAGACAAAGGGAGAAAGAGAGTTCTCCCCAGGTGTAGACACTATCTGTCTTGACGGCAGATGGGGCAGATCAGATGGAGGGGCCCTTATGCTGTGCAGGTCTTCCGCAGGGGCACAGTGGGTCATTTACACACATGAACACACACGCTCCCCTGCACAGTGCAAATGCATGGGGTAGGGGGGAAAAAAGACAGGAAAAAGGAACAGAGGGAGAGAGACTGTGGTGTGCATGGAATCTGAAAGCATGTAAGAAAGTATGGGTTCATGGCAGGTTCATATACTACAAACAACTGATGGTAATTATGTAGATAGGTATGCAAGTAAAATAAATGTGTAAATATGCAAAGCTTGAAGCATACTGCCAAAGCAGTTGACAGTAAAGCTAAAGACAAAGACCTCAGAGATGAAGCATCGCTTTATGCGCCTCCTCCTTTTATCTATTGTAGGCAGTCCTCTGTTTCTTCTCTCCTCTGCCTGCATCCACCTGAGGTCCTTTTGAGCTGTGCTGTGAATAGCATTTGTGCTGACTTTTGTGTGATCAGAGACCTAAACTGACCTTCACCATGCAGCATGTTAGCCACATTCTTGTAACCAACAATCCTTCTTCCGCTCTCTCTGTGCTTTAAATCTGTCACATCTGAATGAGTGGATGATAAATAAATAAATAGATAAATAAATTAATAACAATAAAAAGTGTTGTCAGCTCTCTCACTATTTAGTTCCCTTTGACTCTGACAAACATGTCACTTTAATCCTTGCTAGCCTTCATCACCCTATGCCTCCTGATGAGTCGTCTTCTCATCTAATAGATAAAGGGGATTGTGTTACTGTCACCAATATTTTCAATCAGATTGTTAGTGACAGGGTAGCTCATTCTGGCTTGATGAAATCATCCCAAGAGTGCTTAGATCTCCTGACCGTTGGCTTTGACCACAGCCTAGATGCAGACCCACTTGACGATCATTGGGCATGAGTTTGAACACTGGAGCAATTGCCTAGGAGGAGTATTAATTTTTCTGAACTCGAATAAGTGCCCAGATCTCCAGACCTTTGACCGTGACCTTGAGCACAACCTGAATACAGACCCATTCAGGTATGGATGTGGTGATTATCGGGGTAAATGTCTAGAAGAAGTAAGGATTCCCTGAACTCTGGATGGACAGATGGACAGACGGACAATGGACACTGCACCCTCGCATTAGTTCCTTTTGGCTTTGCTGGAATGAGCTAAAAATTTTATTTATGATAATCAATAATTTGCACTTGGATCTAAGCTAGCAGGTTACATCAAGCAGGTTAGGGGGGCCATATTTATTTAAAATGGGTTTTAAATGACTTTTCAGTGGTCTGAGATGAGTATGTCATTAATGTAGTGCTTTAGACAGGGCTGAAGCCCCTGTCCACACTTTGTGTTCAGTTTTGACCCATTTATCATGTTTGGTGTTTATCCCTTCTGTGTTTGTTCAGCCCTGCCCGTCCTGTGCCACTCGATGGCCTTGATGGTGCTCACCTATTCTGTTTTGTCTTGATTGATCCCATCTCTGTTTATATGTGTTTTCAGTCTGTGTTCTTCGCTGCGT
Organism: Pholidichthys leucotaenia; assembly: GCA_020510985.1. NCBI lineage: Eukaryota > Metazoa > Chordata > Actinopteri > Cichliformes > Pholidichthyidae > Pholidichthys > Pholidichthys leucotaenia. The sequence continues at coordinate 110,821,785 of CM035840.1, read as the reverse complement.
CTTATGTTGTCATCACACTTTGATACCACGTTGTCTGGATTTATTGTTGCCATTTTTCACCCACATTGTCTGGATTATTATTTTTTATAACTCCTGCCCCATGCAGTGTTTATTTTCTGTTTTCCATTATTAATAAATCATGGTTTACCAGATTCTCCTGGCGATTGGGTCCTCCGCTCCTTCTTTTCCCCAGAGGGGCAAACGCCTCTCTGACAATAAATGCAGTCAAGTTTTTTTACACTGAAACTCTAAAAAACACAGAAAAAATCTGTGAAATTCAGCATAATGTCAGTATTCTTCTCCAGAAGAGTATTTTATGTTTACCAGATTCACTTCTCTGCATTAAGAATCAAAATTATTCAGACAGCTCAGCAAAATCAAAAATACACAAAGACTTTGTAACTACTCAGAATCATGTATTGCGCTGCAACACAGCTGAATCTGTCAGTAATACTGTAACTTTTATTTATTTAGTGAATAATAAAGGCCCCTCTTCACAGCAAGAAAATGTGCTCTCTACAAGGGCTGCTCATTAAAGATTTCCCCTGACCCACCTTCGGTTATTGTAGTACGCTGAAATTCCACATGTATAATAATACGTATGTTTATTGGTCATGTGAAAATTTGCAGCTCTGAACTCCCAAGAGTTTCTTTTCTACAGGCGCTAAGGTGGAGTAAGATGTGATAATGGAGCCAGTTGAATACAGAGTGGTCATCAGGTTCCTATACTTGAAAGGCTGCACACCACAGATGTTTGATGAGATGAAAGAGACGTATGGGGAGGACAAAACACAATATGATGTAGTCAAACACTACACTATAAAAAAAAATAAAACATTGTCTCAATTTAAAGTTAGTGTCCGAGCCGCCTTAAAAGTTTAAATTGACTGAACTTGAGAAGATAAGTGATTAAGTTTAAAATACATAAACTCAAGTTCAATCAACTTAAAATTTTAAGGCAGCCTGGACAATAACTTTTTTAAAAGTATTTTTTACAGTATAGCATCGGCAGCTCAAGTGTGATTGGACATCAGTGGAAACGGCACCCATTCCCGGGCAACTGCAATGTGCCATTGATGAAGGTACCATCCAGCAAGTGGAGGCCATCATTTTGCAGGATCGCCGTATAACCATTCACCGACTAGTCCAAGATGTTAAGATCAGAGTGGAGATCTGTGGAAAAAATCATCCATGACCCTTTGCACATGCGGAAGTTGTCTGTATGATGGATTCCCTGGTTGGTCACATCTTTCCAGAAGCAGGAATGATTCTCGTGCACTCGGACTTTTCTGACCATGTGCCAAGAAAACCAGGAGGACTTCTTCAACAGACTGATCATGCAGGATGAAACATGAGTCCATCACTATGATCCAGAGACTAAAGACAAGTCAAAGCAATGGAAGCGTTATGACTCACCACCTCCAAAGAAGGTACGTGTAAAACCCTGGTGGCCAAGGTCATGCTCACAGTTTTTTGGGAGCATTAATAATAGATTTCCTGGCAAAGGGTACCACAATTACCGGGACTTACTACACTTCACTGCCACAGAAATTCTGGAATGACACAGCTGTCTAAAGCAAAGGGAGAAGTCGTGGCTGTCATGACGCTGAGCACAGGTGGAGAGCCGTGCTCACGTTTATTTCTGATTATTTTCTGTACCTTCCTCATCTCGGTTTTAATTTTGTATTTGTATATGGTTTTGTATGTATTATGTTTACTGAGTTTGCCGTTTGTTCTGTTTGCTTTGAGTTGTACTGTGACCGTATATTAATGAAGATATTTTCCTGTATTTAGATATGAGCCCTCTCCGCCTTTGTCTTTAGTTTTTTCCTTGAAGTCTGATATTAACTACTTTTGTTATTCTCGGTACCTTTAGCATTTCTTATTTGTATTCTATCTTGTCCGGGCCTTGATTGATTATTATTATTATTTTCTCTTTGTGACTTATCTCAGTTCGTCTTTATATTCTTCTGTGCTTTTACTTTGACAGTGTGTTGTGTTTACTTCCGCTTTGAGTCCAAGTTCGTGGGCTGTCACAGCTGTCATTAGTTTGTCTTGATTATCCTCGCTCCTGTAACCCACACCTGTAATCATTTGTATTCATTTCCTTTTGCCTATTTAAGGACTGCTGCTCTGCTTCTTGGGGGGAGTTCTCCGTCTTCGCTCTTTATCCTTTGTATCCCTGGTGTTCCCGTACACCTCAGCCTGGTCCCGTCTAAGCTGTTCTCCTTGTCTCTGGTGTTTCCACACTCCTGCCTGAATCTACTTATGTTTTCTGTATGTTTTTGTCATTATGTTATTTTGTGTGTTTTGTTATTAAATGTTTTTGCAACTCACAGTCCAGCGTTTGGGTCTTCATCCTGCCCTGGGCGATTTATGACAGTGGCTACGTATCGAGAGAGACTAATACCTGTGCCAAGTTTGGTTCCTCTCAATCCATGGGAAATGAGCCAGGGCAAATCTTTAATGAACAGCCCTTGTATACTATGACATAACGCACGGCTCAGGAGACGCACGCACACAGGCTTAGAGTAGTTCAAAGAGTTTATTAACAGCAGGAGTGAATGAGTGCGTGTCTGCGGGATGTAAATGTGTTGGTGATGGTGTCTGCTCCAGGCACAGAGGCAGGTGACCGTACAGCCGAGCAACCCTATGGAGAGAGCACAGGGAGAGGGTGACGGGCATACACCAACACAGGAGGGATTTATGGCGAGAGAAGGACTTACTTGGTGGGTCAGGACAGCTGGCACAACAAGGGGGCGAAGCCCGGAAGACAGCCACCTGGAGAGCTCTGTACAGCAGCGAGGATTGGGCGATGGAGTGGAGATGTCCGCCGCTGGGGAATCCACCTGTGCACAGGGGAGAAGACTGAAGAAAAGAGGTAAGCGATCTCCTTACCAAAATGGTGACGCTGAAGGGAAGTATGCTCACAACGGTGAGGGACGAAGTCTGACGGCTTCAGGCCGAGCCTCCGGGCGAGACGGCCTTTATCCCTCGCCGCTGATGATTGTCAGGTGCGTGAGCAGGTGGCGCCGCTGATGAATGGCGCGGCGTGACAGTACTCCCCCCTCTAGCAGCGCCTCCTGGCGATGGCTTATCCGGGTGCGCTCGGTGGAAGTCCGCGATGAGCGATGGGTCCAACACAAACGACGGGGGCACCCATTGTCGATGCTCGGGCCCATAGCCCTCCCAGTCCACCAGGTATTGCAACCCACGACCTCGGCGCCGGGAGTCCAGGATGGAGGAGACGGACCAGGCCGGATGGCCACCAATCATCCGGGGCGCGGGTTGCGCTGCAGGAGGAGGGCAAAGGGGGTCAGTGACTGCCAGTTTCACCTTCGACACATGGAAAGTGGAATGGATGCGGAGGGAGGGGGGAATAGCCACGCGCACAGCCACCGGGTTGATGATCCGGGTGATGGGAAAGGGACCCATGAATCGCTGTGCCAGCTTCCTCCTCTCGCCTTTTAATGTGACGTCCTGGGTAGACACATACACGAGTTGCCCAACTCTGTACGCCGGGGCAGGTCTTCTGTGCCGGTCCGCCACGGTCCTGTTGCGCTCCGCCGTGCGTAAAAGCGCATGACGCGCGGCAGCCCAGGTGGAGCGGAACTGCCTAAGGTGCGCCCTAACAGAGGGGACAGTCACCTCGTTCTCCTGCGCTGGAAACAGCGGGGGGTCGTAACCCAGGGACGCCTTGAAGGGGGACATCCCCGTTGCAGAAGAGCGGGCGGTGTTGTGGGCATACTCCACCCAGGCGAGATGGTTGCTCCAGGACGTCGGCTTGGATCTAGTAACACAGCGGAGCGCAGCCTCCAGCTCCTGATTGGTCCTCTCACACTGCCCGTTAGACTGGGGGTGATGGCCGGAGGAGAGGCTCACCTTGGCTCCGATGGCGTTACAAAAGGATCTCCAAACCTCGGATGAAAATTGGGGACCCCGGTCCGAGACCACGTCCACCGGAATCCCGTGCAGCCTGACCACGTGTTGGACGAGGAGGCCCGCCGTCTCCAGGGCAGTAGGGAGACCTCGCAGGGGAATGAAGTGCGCAGCCTTGGAGAAACGGTCCACAATGGTCAGGACGGTGTCAAAGGAGTTGGAAACGGGGAGTCCGGTGACGAAGTCCAGTGCGATGTGCGACCAGGGCCTGCCGGGGACGGGCAGAGGCTGGAGCAGACCCGTTGGGGGGGCATTTCCCGACTTGCTGGTGGCACAGATTGGGCAAGCCCGGGCGTAGCGGGCTGCATCCCTCCGCAGGCCTGGCCACCAAAAGGACCGTTGGAGGAGGCTGATCATCCGAGAGGTGCCGGGATGACAGGTGAGCCGGGAGGTGTGGAGCCAGTGGATGACCTCTCCTCGGACCGCAGATGGGACGAACAGTCTTCCCTCCGGTCCGCCGCCAGGATCAGGTTCCACCTCCTGCGCCTTCCGGATCTTGTCTTCAATGTCCCAAGAGATGGCACCGAGGACGCACGACCTGGGCAGGATAGTGTGGGGCGTCTCCTCAGCCTCCACGGGGGTGAACTGCCTAGAGAGGGCGTCAGGCAGGCCGTTTTTGGAGCCCGGCCTGAAGGTGATCGAGAAGCGGAACCTGGCGAAGAACAAAGACCAGCGCGCCTGGCGGGCATTCAGGCGCTTGGCAGATCGTAAATACTCTAAGTTCTTGTGGTCCGTCAGGACCACAAACGGCAGGTCCGCCCCCTCTAGCCAGTGGCACCACTCCTGTAAGGCGAGTTTAATGGCCAGGAGCTCTCTGTCCCCCACATCGTAGTTCCTCTCCGCCGGGGACAGGCGCCGGGAGAAGAAGGCGCACGGCCGTTTGGCGCCATCGTCAGGTGACCGCTGGGATAACACTGCTCCCACTCCCGTGTCCGATGCGTCCACCTCCACAATGCACTGCAGCGCGGGGTCGACCTGGCGAAGGACCCGGGAGGAGGAGAACTCCGCCTTCAGCGCCCTAAAGGCAGCAGCGACCTCTTCAGTCCACCGGAACGGGACCTTCGGGGACGTGAGGCGGGTCAGCAGTCCGACGATCGAGCTGAAATTTGGGACAAAGCGGCGGTAAAAATTGGCGAAGCCAACAAACTGTTGCACCTGCTTCCGGGATGCGGGAGTAGGCCACTCCACCACCGCCTTCACCTTCTCTGGGTCTGGGAGCACCTGATCTTGAGCGATGATGAATCCCAGGAAGGATGTGGTCCTAGCGTAGAATTCGCATTTCTCAGCCTTCACGTACAGACGATTCTCCAGCAGTCTTTGGAGGACCCGCCTCACATGGACCTGGTGCTCGTCCCTGGACCTGGAGAAGATAAGGATGTCATCCAGGTAGACGAACACAAAAAGGCCGATGAAATCCCGGAGGACGTCATTAATGAGGCGCTGAAAGACGGCAGGAGCGTTGGTCAGCCCGAACGGCATGACGAGATACTCAAAGTGGCCGTTCGGGGTACGGAAGGCTGTCTTCCATTCATCTCCCTCCCGGATCCGGACGAGGTGGTAAGCGCTGCGTAAATCCAGCTTGGTAAACCAGGTCGCCCCCTGGAGGGAGTGAAAGGCAGTGTCCATGAGGGGCAGGGTGTAACGGTCCCTCTCAGTGATGTCATTCAGCGCTCGGTAGTCTATGCAGGGGCGGAGGGATCCGTCCTTTTTCCCGACAAAGAAAAACCCTGCCCCCACGGGTGACGACGATGGGCGAATAATCCCAGCGCTCAGAGATTCCTTCAGGTATGTATTCATGGTCTCCTTCTCCGGCGCCGACAGGCTGTAGAGCCGACCAGATGGCAGGGGAGCCCCCTGGCGGAGGTTGATGGCACAGTCATATGGTCGATGCGGGGGAAGAGACATAGCTTTCGATTTGCTAAATACCATACCCAGGTCGTGAAATTCTGGAGGCACCAGTGACAGGTCCGGAGGTGCTGTATCCGCCACAGGGGGAGCCGCGGATGGGGAGCAGGCAGCGGACTGAAGGCAGGTGCCCATACAGAAGGTACTCCATGCCGATACCCCAGCGGACCTCCAGTCCAGGACAGGGTTGTGGAGGCGTAGCCAGGGATACCCCAGGATGACGGGCGACACAGAGTTGGGCAGGACGTAAAATACCATCTCCTCCCGGTGGTTCCCTGAGATGATGACTGGGACAGGCATGGTTTGGTGAGAAACTCTCCCAAGGGAGGCACGGGAGAGATGGACCAGGGAGATGGGGTGTTTTAATGCCTGACAGCGGATGCCCAATCGGGTTGCCAGGCCTTGTGAAATGAAGCTGCCCTCTGCGCCCGAATCCACCAGTGCGTGGGTGAGGTGCCCAGTGGGATTGTGGCAAAAACGGATGGGCAGCTTTAATTGAGTGAGAGAGTCTAACCGGTTGGGATCCGCGAGGCTCCCTACAGCGATTCGCGGACCCCGCCGACTGGCTTTCCGCGGGCAACGCTCCACAGTGTGTTGGTCACCTCCGCAATACATGCAGAGGCCCAACTCACGGCGGCGTTGTTTCTCCGCAGGGGAAAGCTTGGTCCAGCCCGTCACCATCGGCTCCGACTCCTCGGGGCACAATGCTGGCGGCGCCGCCAGGGGACGAGCTTGGAACAGGTGCGGCGAGACTCCACGAGGGCGAGAAGAAGAAGACTTCCGCCCCGAGGAGCGCTCGCGCAGCCTGTTATCCAAACTTATCGCTAAGGATGTCAGCTCCGCTAGCGTCCCAGGGATATCCCGTCCAGCCAGTTCATCCCTCAGATCACTATTGAGGCTGCGGAGGAACAGGCCACAGAGGGAGCGTTCCTCCCAGCCCAATTCCTCCGCCGCTACCCGGAAGTCGACCGAGTAGTCCGCTGCCGACCGGCCTCCCTGCTGGAGAGCGAGGAGCCGATCGACCTGGACCGTCTCGGTTTGAGAATGGTCAAAGACCTCCAGAAAGCGCCTCACGAACTGGTCATAGGTGAGGGTGGCATAACTGGGCCTCGCCATTACGGCGTAGGTCCAAGTTAACGCACGCCCCTCCAGAAGATTCCCTATGTAACCAATCCGACTGTGATCCGAGGGAAAATCTCCGGGCACACGGTGGAACACGGACTCACACTGCATAATGAACCCCCGCGCTCCGCCGAGCTTACCGCTAAAGCGGGCGGGGGTCGGAATCGGTGTGAGCCGAACCGGTGCCACCGGAGCCGGCTGGACGGCCGCTGGAACAGCAGGAGCCGCGCCACCCTGACGAGCCGGGGGGAACGGCTGTTGAGGATCCAAGCGGCCCAACCGGTTAGTTAAATTCAATAATTGATTAAAGATCACCTGTTGTTGATAAGCTATTTGATCCACTCTAGCCTCGAGAGTGGAAAACCGGTGTGCGAGCCCGCCGTCCGCCGAGCCGCTCTGCTGAAGCCGTACTGACATAACGCACGGCTCAGGAGACGCACACACACAGGCTTAGAGTAGTTCAAAGAGTTTATTAACAGCAGGAGTGAATGAGTGCGTGTCTGCGGGATGTAAATGTGTTGGTGATGGTGTCTGCTCCAGGCACAGAGGCAGGTGACCGTACAGCCGAGCAACCCTATGGAGAGAGCACAGGGAGAGGGTGACGGGCATACACCAACACAGGAGGGATTTATGGCGAGAGAAGGACTTACTTGGTGGGTCAGGACAGCTGGCACAACAAGGGGGCGAAGCCCGGAAGACAGCCACCTGGAGAGCTCTGTACAGCAGCGAGGATTGGGCGATGGAGTGGAGATGTCCGCCGCTGGGGAATCCACCTGTGCACAGGGGAGAAGACTGAAGAAAAGAGGTAAGCGATCTTCTTACCAAAATGGTGACGCTGAAGGGAAGTATGCTCACAACGGTGAGGGACGAAGTCTGACGGCTTCAGGCCGAGCCTCCGGGCGAGACGGCCTTTATCCCTCGCCGCTGATGATTGTCAGGTGCGTGAGCAGGTGGCGCCGCTGATGAATGGCACGGCGAGACATACTATGCATATAATATTTAACAAGATACTAATCATTTGGAGGAGACCATACAAATCTCCATGTTAGTTATTGTGTTCCTTTATTTATTTAATACATGATTGGTCAAACAATGCTCTTTTGTGAAATAAAAAGTTTGGAAACCACCCTTTTGTGTAGTTTTGCAATTTATGAAGAATTATGTTCTTCTGAAAGAAAGTGATCATAATTTGTCATACCTGGTCTCTTCTACAAATACACAGAACGACTTATTGAAGCATATTTTAAAAAGTTCACAGGCAATCTATTGACTTAGAAAACTACGTTTTTCAAATACCACTTTGCCTGGAAAATACTGAATAGTGAGCTCTCTCTTTTTTCACTTTTCTACACTAGCTGACTCAGTGTCTACATCTCCATACAGTATTCCTTATTGTGGGTTATGCAAATGTGATGCATGCTATTTTATCTACTTTAGTTCTTGAATGGACTCCTGAGAGTCCCCTTTTCAGTTATTCCATTCAGTACATCTATTAAATTAGATTGTTTGCAATTCAAAGTTGAGCAGCCAAATCAAAGCTATAGCATATTTGAAATGAGGAAGACTGGAATTAATATTTTAAAAAGAAATCACAATAATTAAATCCCTTTAACTACAAGCAAGTCATTGCAGTTTATATTTAATTTCATGTGTTTCACTATTCCATAAGGCCAGCTATTGGTTCATGTGCATCTCATTATATACTGGATAGGGGATCAGGGAAGATTGAATGAATATCTTTACCCATGGAGATATGAGGTCAAGTGAACCAAGTCAGATTAGCTTTGTTACTGAACCTTCTGAAGACTCTGCCAGAGGCAAGTTGCCAAATGGATGAATTGTGAATTGTGTGATATTTTATTCAATGCAAGTCTGCATGCAAATGCGTTACCAATTGAGAAGTGACTGAAGTGCTCTTACATGAGAAAATTCATATTTTATTTTCTAAGACACAAAAGGGACACGTGCTGGTGCGTTTGAATGGTCTGTTTCATTTGGAACCGCTTTGGACGTAATGGAAAAACAAAAAGAAAAACAAGAGAATGAATAAGTCATTGTGAATTGGGAAATCTGTAAAGTTAATTGCTTTTCACTCTGTCGCCCACTGATTTCGATCCACATCAGTTTAACTTTTATTTGATAGCTTTCAAATTCAAACCCTTTAGTTCAAAGAGCTGTCAACACACAGTCCGCCTGGTGTCAATAAAACAGATCTGGCACAAACTGACAAGTTTTTACAAGTGCTTTTAACTCTAAATCAAAACAGGGGATCTTGATTTGAATGAGTTAAATTGAGATGGAATCTACTAGTGTCAGCTGTGATTATGGAATTATACAATAATAACACTTAGTTGGAAAACATGAACAATTTGTTTTGCATTTTCTCCCCAATCACTGACATTTGATTGTGGTTTTCAATGAAGTTCTTTTCCATTCCTAAGCACATAGAAAGGACCTGAACTGATTGTAGTGGTAATTACCCATACTGAAGAGTGTATAGTGTCCTGGCAGTAATTTGTTCCCTCTGGCTATCCTGCTTAGTGCTTAGAAAAGAATAAAACAGATGAAGGTTACAATGTGCCCCAGCTTTAAAGGATAAAAACCCTATTTAGAAACAGATGCGTGAGGAAAAAAATAGAGGGAGTTAACTGCTTGAGATTGCATCATCAACAGCATAATATGCAATCAGCTCATCTTCCCAAAGTTGCCCCGCTCCTCTTGAGGGACTTAAAATAAAGTATCAAAAATAGCTCTACCTGCTCCCACCTGCAAGTGCCAACAGCATTTCTGTCAGATAATAGACCAATGCAATGATCAGCAAGTGTACAGCAGGCCAAGCTCCTGACTTACTGATGTTAGGACATTATTGATAGAAGAGGATTAAAAATAGTAAAATAAGCTCAGATAATGAGACAAACCAATCTCAATTTATCTTCATTTAGAGATGAAACTGTTGGGAGGCTTTCTACATTGGAGACAAAGTATCTAGCCTTGTTTTGCATGAAGGCTCCAAGGATTTCCTCCACAACTCACACTATGCAGCCTATCTCTTCAACCCAGAAATTACAGTCCCAGTAATTACAGAACTCTAATTAAGCCAGGAGTGGCAAAGAATAGGAAAGGCACGCTCCCATGACATTTCTTCAACAAGAAAAATGATATTCCATATTTAGCCAGGCTTTGAAGAAACTGTGGCAACATAATATGGAGGTTTCGAGAGGCTCAAGTCGTTGTTTTGGCTTGCAGTGATAAATATTGCTCTTTACTTTGTGCGACCGCTATCCACCTCATTCCTAGGCCCCATGATGCCTTGAATGAATTATGGTAGCAACTTCCGGTACTAGTTTAGAACGTATTGTTGTCACTGAAACGGGACACTTTTCCTTGTTAAAAAAACAACGATTTCAGCATCAAAAAATGCAGGAACACAGCCTTTTGTACCTCAAAAACAGTAATATAATCATACCACATCCCACGACTATGGAGGGATGAAACGATGACCTTAAAAAGTGGCCAGTAGCTCCTTTAGTTAGCTCTGCTGCTAACATGCTAAAACTGATTTAACACTCAGTCAGCAGAAACCAGAAGTTCCGCCCATAATCGTTCCTACAGCGGCACCCCCAGGAATAAGGTGGATAACAAATATAGAGAGGGAAAAAACTCAGAATATAGTGGAGCATGGCAACTTTGTTGGAGTAAATACTTAAAAACTGAAAACTTTCACTATTCTAATTCCACTGGTAATGTTTTTTGGAGCAGCAGCAGCACCCATCACCTGGGAAAATGCAGCAGTGAGACAAGTATTACAATAGGTGACCATACATTTGATTCTCCATCCATCCATCATCAACCGCTTATCCGGGGGTCTGGGCTGTGAAGGCAGCAGTCTAAGCAGAGAAGCCTAGACTTCCCTCTTCCCAGTCACCTCTTCCAGCTCTTCAGGGAAGATGTCAAGGCATTCCCAGGCCAGCTGGGTCTCCAGCGTATCCTGGGTCTGCCCCATGGTCTCCTCCCAGTGGGACACACCCAAAACACTTCACATGGAAGATGTCCAGGAGGCATCCTGTGCATATTCTCAAATTACCTCAACTTGATCCTTTTGATGTGAAGTAGTGGTTCTACTTTGAGCCTCTCCTGGATAGCTGTTCCTCATCCTATTTCTAAGGGTGAGTCCAGCCACTCTACAGAGAAAGTTCATTTCAACTGCTTGTATCTGTGATCTTATTCGTTCAGTCTTTACCCAGGTTCATGACCACAGGTGAGGGTATCAACATAGATTGACTAATAAATCAACATCTTTGCTTTAGAGCTCAGCTCCCTCTTCACCACAACTGACTGGTACAACCGCATCACCGCAGATTCAATTCAATTCAATTCAATTCAACTTTATTTATATAGCGCCATTTCACAACAACAGTCATCTCATAGCACTATCAACTGTAGGGAGGACCCCCACAGTTGCAGAAAGACCCCAGCAATCAGGCGATCCCCTGTGAGCAAGCACTTGGCGACGGTGGAGAGGAAAAACTCCCTTTTAACAGGAAGAAACCTCCAGCAGAACCAGGCTCAGGGAGGGGCAGTCATCTGCTGCGACTGGCTGGGGGGTGAGGGGATAGAGAAGAAGAAAAGAACAGACATGTAGAGAGCAAACAGCACGATGGGGACTCAATCTATGGGAGAGAACAAACAAATGTTAATGACCAGCAAAAAAAAAAATATTTCATAGAGAGTGAGGAAAGGAGTGAGGCCCAGTGCATTACTGGAGGTCCCCCGGCTGACTAAACCTATTAGCAGCATAACTAAGGGAGGGTTCAGAAAACACATGATCCCTCCCTAATTGTAGGCTATATCAAAAAGGTAGGTTTTAGCCCTATTCTTAAAAACAGAGATCGAGTCTGACTCCCGAATCCAGATTGGCAGCTGATTCCACAGGAGAGGAGCTTGATAACTGAAGGCTCTGCCTCCCATTGTACTTTTGGAGATTCTAGGTATTACAAGTAAACCTGCATTTTGGGAGCGTAGTGCTCTGTTAGGATGATACGGTAGTATCAGATCTTTTAAATAAAAAGGAGCCTGATTGTTTAGAGCTTTGTAAGTAAGAAGAAGGATTTTAAACTTAATTCTAAACTCTATGGGAAGCCAATGAAGGGAGGCCAGAACCGGAGAGATATGATCTCTCTTTCTAGTACCTGTTAAAACTCTTGCTGCAGCATTTTGGATCAGCTGAAGACTTTTTAAAGATGTTTTAGGACAACCTGATAATAAAGAATTACAATAATCTAATCTCGAGCTAACAAAAGCGTGGATCAGCTTCTCAGCATCACTCTGAGACAAGATGCTCCTAATCTTGGCAATATTACGCAAATGATAGAAGGCAGTCTTAGAAACAAATTTAATATGTGAATTGAAGGACAAATCCTGATCAAAAATAACTCCAAGGTTCCTCACAGAGCTATTAAGAGAAAGAGTAACTGCATCCAAACTGAAAGTTTGATTTGGAAAGGAATTTCTAAGGTTTTTTGGACCAACAAGAATGACTTCAGTCTTATCTGAATTTAATAGCAGGAAATTACAAGTCATCCAAACTTTGATTTCCTTAAGACAGGCTTCTAACTTGGTTAATTGATTAGTATCATCTGGCTTCATTGACAGGTATAATTGTGTGTCATCTGCATAACAGTGAAAATGTATACAGTGCTTTCTAATAATGTTGCCTAACGGAAGCATATATAAACTAAAAAGAGTAGGGCCAAGCACAGATCCCTGTGGAACTCCATGACTAAGCTTTGAGCTGAGAGAAAACTCATCATTTACATGAACAAACTGGAACCTATCAGATAAATAAGATCTATACCACTGCAACGAAGTTCCATTAAGTCCAACATAGTGTTCTAATCTATCAAGTAGAATATTATGATCAATAGTATCAAAAGCTGCACTAAGATCTAAAAGGACAAGTACAGAAACTAGTCCATTATCAGATGCAATGAGGAGGTCGTTAGTGACCTTCGCTAAGGCTGTTTCAGTGCTATGATGGATTCTAAACCCAGATTGAAACTCCTCAAATAAACCATTTCCCTGCAGGTGGTCAAATAATTGCATAGCAACAACTCTTTCTAAGATTTTTGAAATGAAAGGGAGATTAGAGATTGGTCTATAGTTAGCTAAAGCCCCTGGATCTAGCGTTGGCTTTTTGAGTAAGGGTTTAATTACAGCCGTTTTAAAAGCCTGCGGTACATGGCCTAAAGTTAATGAAGAATTGATTATATGAAGAATAAAGCTACCAATAAGTGGGAAGACTTCTTTAAATAACCTGGTAGGAATAGGGTCTAAAAGACAAGTTGAAGGTTTGGATGAGGAAACTATTTTGTCTAACTCACAAAGGTCGATTGGAGTAAACTCATCAAGACAGACATCAATAGAAGGAGTTGTAGTAGTTACAGTATTTAAGTTAACTGTGGGAAGAATCTGATTGATTTTATCTCTGATGGATGAAATTTTATTATTGAAAAAGTTCATAAAGTCCTGACTAGTAAGCTCTAAGGGGATGCTAGGATTGACAGAGTCCTGACTCTTTGTCAACCTGGCTACAGTACTGAAAAGAAACCTGGGATTATTCTTGTTCTCTTCTATTAATGCAGAGTAATAACTCGTTCTAGCTTTTCTAAGAGATTTTTTATAAATTAAAAGATGATTTCTCCAAGCTAAATAGATTTCATCTAAATTAGTAGAGCGCCATTTTCTTTCTAATTGACGAGTCTTCTGTTTTAAGCTACGAGTTTCTGTGTTGAACCAAGGAGTTAAAAATCTCTGATTAGACTTTTTCTTTTTTAAGGGGGCCACCAAGTCTAGAGCCTGATGTAGAGAAGCTGAAACACTATCCACCATGTTATCAATTACAGAAGGAGCAAGCTGTCTATAGCTTATTTCCGTTGTGTTGACACATGGCATAGAGGAAACAATCTGCATAAATTTGGAAACAGCATCATCTGAGAGGCATCTACTGTGATAATATTTTTCTTTAGGAGCCAAATAGTCAGAAATAGTAAAATCAAAGGTTAACAGACAATGGTCTGACAGTACAGGGTTATGAGGAGACACTACCAGATTTTCTATTTCTATGCCATATGTCAGAACAAGGTCCAATGTATGGTGGAGGTAATGAGTAGAATTTCCTACTTTCTGAGAAAACCCAATCGAGTCTAATATTGAATTAAAAGCCACATTAAGGCAGTCACTATCTACATCCACATGTATATTAAAGTCCCCTACTATAATTATTCTATCAGATTTCAGCACTAAATCAGCTAAGAAATCAGGAAATACGGATAAAAATTCTGAATAGGTTGATGGGGGACGATAAACTATGGCAAATAAAATTGGGTTTAACCTGGAATTGCTAAAGTGCCCAATACTGAGGACCAGGCCCTCAAAGGAATTATAACATGTTTTTTGCTTTACATTAACTAGTAATTTGGAATGGTAAATTGTTGCTACTCCTCCTCCACGACCAGAACTTCTGGGATTTTGACAGTTTAAATAACCAGAGGGAGTTGATTCATTTAAACCAACATAATCCTCTTGTCCTAACCAAGTCTCTGTAAGGGAAATTAAATCAATCTGATGATCAATTAACAGATCATGGACTAACAGAGACTTGGGAGTTAGAGACCTAATATTTAATAAACCACATTTAATTTTTAAATTATGAGGAGGAACAGAGGCCAAATCATTCAATTTAGAGGCTTTATGTTTAATTTGAGTTTTACCAATATTTTGCTTTATCACTTTGGGATGCTTATACATTATATTTTTATTTACTTTGGAGGGAGCAGACAACGATTCTCTGATGGGGAAGACAGGGGCTAAGCTGAGGGGTGGCGGATGAAGAGGAGCTGCAGAGAGGCGTGTAAGACTGCGACTCTGCTTCCTGGTCCCAACTCTGAGTAGTCATGGTTTTGGAAATTTGGATAAAAAAGATGCCAGATTGTTAGATAAATGAGAAGCACCATCCAAAGTGGGATGAATGCTGTCTCGTCTCATAAGACCAGGTTTTCCCCAAAAAGAGCTCCAATTGTCAATGTAGCCCACGTCATTTTTAGGACACCACACAGACAGCCAGCGGTTCAAGGATGATGAGCGACTAAACATGTCATCACTGGTCAGATTGGGGAGGGGTCCAGAGAATACTACAGTGGCAGACATCGTTTTTGCAAAGTCACACACCGATTCTACATTAAGTTTCGTGACTTCCGACTGCCGGAGACGGATGTCATTAATGCCGGCGTGAATAACAATTGTGGAATATTTACAGTTACAGTAGATGTAGATACATAGATGCTGCTGGCTGTGGCTAGAAATCCTGTCAAATTATGATCTGAAAATTATACATTTGATTCTGCCAAAGAATAAATACCACTTCACTTCCTGGCAAGTTGGTTAATACTGTAAAAGTGTGTCTTGAATTCTTATTCCATATTTTGAGTAGCATGAAAACAGTATGTGACAGAAGTGAGTGCAATTGCCAGATGCATACACGTCTGATGATCTGCTATTCTGGGTATAAGTGCAAGAGAGTAAAGTCAAGCTAATTTCCTGCTTTTTAAAAGCCAACTCTGGCAAAGATTGGTGACAAATGAGCTGGAGGTGGAGGTGAGCACAGTTGGAGCTGCCAGGGGTGTGTACTTCTAAATTAAGAATCTGCAGAAGTTGTCAAACCTAAGTGTAACCCTGCTTAGCTGCACTTCTGGTTCAAACAACTCCTTGGCACTGAGTTATGTGAAGAATGATGAGCGGGAGGCTGAACTTCCTGTCAGCATTTAATGAAGCTGATTTGGAACAGAACACATACCAGTCGCACAGTCAGCTCATTACCAGCAGTCTACGTATACTCAGCACACCAAGGAGGAAGAACAACTTATTTTAGCACAGAGGCTAAAGTTCACAGAATGACTTATGCTGCTGTTTACACATTTTCACCCATGAGAAGAAACGGTAAACCAACCCACACTGTTACCCATGAATCAGCGTGGATTAGCGTTGCCACCTTCTTCTTCTTCTTCTTCTTCTTCACATGCCTCCATATCACCCTATCCTTTGCATCTTCCTCCGTAACACCACCCCTCTCCATGTCCTTCTTCACTACATCTATGAATCTTCTCTGTGGTCTTGCTCTTTTCCTCCTGCCTGGTAGCTCCATCTTCAACATCCTTTGTCCAATATATCCACTATCCCTCCTCTGCACATGTCCAAACCATCTCAGCCTTGCATCTCTTACTTTGTCTCCAAACCACTCAACCTGAGCTGTCACTCTGATATACTCATTTCTAATCCGGTCCCTCCTAGTCACTTCCAATGAAAATCTTAGCATCTTCAACTCTGCCACCTCCAGCGCCACCTCCTGTCTTTTTGTCAGCACCACCGTCTCCAAACCATACATCATAGCAGGTCTCACTACCGTCTTGTAAAGCTTCCCTTTCACTCTTGCTGCTACCCTTTTGTCACAAATCACCCTTGACACTCGTCTCCAACCACTCCACCCTGCCTGCACTCTCTTCTTCACCTCACTTGTGCATTTTTCATTGCTTTGGATGCTTGACCCCAGGTATTTAAACTCATCTACTTTCACTGCCCCTACTCCTTCCATCTTCACTGTTACACCTGCCTCCCTCTCATTCACACTCATTCTGTCTTGCTTCTACTGACTTTCATTCCTCTTCTCTCCAGAGCATACCTCCACCTCTCCAGGTTCTCTTCCACCTGCCCCCTACTCTCATTGCAGATCACAATGTCATTTGCAAACATCATGGTCCAAGGAGACTCCTGCCTGACCTCATCTGTCAGCCTGTCCATCACCATGGCAAACAAGAAAGGGCTCAGAGTCAATCCCTGATGTGATCCCACCCCCGCCTTGAATCCATTTGTCAGTCCTACAGGGCACTTCACCACCGTCTTGCTGTCCTCATACATGTTCTGCATCTCCCTCACATACTTCTCTGTCACTCCTGACTTTCTCATACAGTACCACACTTACTCTGTTGGCACCCTATCATATGCTTTCCTCTAGATCCACAAAGACAGTGCAATTCCTTCTGACCTTTTCTATACTTCTCCATCAACACTCTTAAAGCAAATATTGCATCTGTAGTACTCTTTCTTGGCATGAAACAATTCTGCTGCTCACTGATTGTCACCTCTTCTTTTAACCTGGCTTCAACAATGCTTTCCCATATCTTCATAGTGTGGCTGATCAACTTTATGCCTCTTTAGTTACTACAGCTCTGTGCATCACCTTTGTTCTTGAAAATTGGTTCCAAAACACTTTTTTTTCCATTCCTCAGGCATCCTCTCTCTCTCCAAGATTGTGTTAAACAATCTGGTTAAAAAGTCTGCTTTCATCGCTCCTAAACATCTCCATACCTCCACAGGTATGTCAGCTGAACCAACTGCCTTTCCATTCTTCATCTTCTTCAAAGTTGCCCTCACTTCTGCCTTGCTAATCCTCAGGACTTCCTTGTTCACTATCTTTTCTTCATCCATCCTCCTCTCTCTCATTTTCTTTATTCATCAGCTCCTCAAAGTACTCCTTCCACCTTCTCAACACATTCTCGTCAATTGTTAGTACATTACCATTTCTGTCCTTAATCAGCATAACCTGCTGTACATCCTTTCCAGCTCGATCTCTCTGTCTAGCCTATCAATACAAGTTCTTTTCTCCTTCCTTAGTGTCCATTCTCTCATACAACTCACTATATGCCTTTTCCTTTGCCACCTCTCTTTGCCATGCGCCTAGACTACAAATACTCTTGTCTACTTTCTTCATCTCCCTGACTATCCCACTTTTTCTTTGCTAAACTCTTCCTTTGAATACTTTCCTGTACCTCCTCATTTCACCACCAAGTCGCCTTGTCTTCCTTCCTCTGTCCATTAGGTACACCACATACCTTTCTACCCATTTCCCTCAATACTTTTGCTGTACTTTCCCAGTAATCTGCTAATTCTTCCCTACCACCCAGAGCCTATATCAATTCCTTCCTAAACTCTGTGTGACCTTCTTCCTTCTGTAACTTCCCCCAGTTAATCTTTGGCTCTGCCTTCACTATTTTCCTCTTCTTGCTTTGCAAAGTCATCCTACTACCATCCGATGCTGTCTAGCTACATTCTCCCCTGCCATCACCTTGCAGTCTCCTATCTCTTTCAGATTTCTCCTTCTGCATAAGATTTAGTCCACCTGTGTGTACCTTTCTCCACTGTTGTCAGTCACCCTATTGTCCTCTCTCTTCTTGAAGTATGTGTTCACCACAGCCATTTCCATCCTTTCAGCAAAATCCACAACTATCTGTCCTTCCACATTTCTCTCCTTAAAACCATACCTAAATTAGACCTCCTCATCACCTATGTTCCCTTCACCTATATGTCCATTAAAGTCCGCTCCATTCACCACTTTCTCCTTCCTGGGAACACTCTCTACCACTTCATTCAACGTACTCCAGAATTCCTCTTTCTCTTCTACCTGACATCCAACTTATGGGGCATACGCACTGACAACATTCAACATCACACTTTTGATGTCTGACTTCAAACTCATGATTCTGTCTGACTCCCTCTCTTGAACACTCTTCACATACTCTTCTTTCAAGATTACTACTACTCAATTTCTCTTCTTATCTACACCATGATAGAACAGTTTAAATCCACCTCCAATGCTCCTAGCCTTGCTACCCTTCCATCTGGTTTCTTGAACACACAATATACTGTATATCTACCTTTCTTCTCTCCATCATAGCAGTCAATACTCTGCCTTTACCAGTCATAGTCCCTACATTTAACCCCTTGCACTCCGGTCAATTTCCCTAAAAACGCCAAAAAATAACGTGCCCAAAGTAAATCAAAAGCTGTTCTTCAACCCTTTGCAGCATCTTCATAGGGTTGGTCCCATTTAAAAGAAAACACTTTGAATTTTTTGGAAAAACAGTCATAATCTCTCTAAGTGCTCCAGCCACTGAGTAACAGTCATCTAAACATACTGAACTTGAAGAAAATAAATTTCGCCTGGGTGTTTTTTTGGATACAAATGCTTGCAAATAACACACAGCTTCAGATCCGGGCTGGAAAATGCAACAGAAATGTAGAACCAAGTGTTATCCAGCTGAGGTCAAAATTTTGTAACAATACCACAAAAAATGAATATATTACACAGCTTTGTTCTCAGGTAGTTCCCAGGCGTTTTTGAACTGTGCCAAATGGCACAGTTTGGAAAAACGTCTGTAACTTTTGAATGATTCAATATAGAAGCTTCATCTTGGGTTCTAATGAAAGGTGACACTCAGGGCTGTGTGTGTGTATATATATATATATATATACATATATATATATATATATATATATATAGTGGAGAGAGGAATAACTAGGCCGAGCATTCAGAGCAGATGAACTTTATTCACTCTCTCACATCTTCCAGAATCAGAAAACATTAACCTCATGTAGCAGAGACTCTCTTTTATATCACCACACTCACACGTCCCTGCTACCCGAGGTCCTGCATTACAGTTCATTCCTGCATGACAATTCCTTTTGTCCCCCAGCCCTTTAATCCCCATGCTCTTCTGTCAGAGGAAATTACTGCATCTCCATGTCTTTCAGTCTGAGATGAATACCACAGCATGGGTCCCCCATACCCCCCCGCCCCCAGAGTCTCAGACTGAGTGTTAACCCTCCCGTCCTCTAGGCTTAAGCCTCCGCCCATAGCTGCTATAACGAGGGGTCTTTGGCTCCGCGGCGCTGCTGTGCCGGTGGGGGGTTCCTGGGGGTGTGTCTGTCTGTGGGTGGACAATGGAGGGGGGGGACATTCAGCATGCTTGTGTGACTACTCTGATGAATCATTTACCTGGGGAGTTCTCAGGGGGTGTCTTCCGCGTTGAGGAGCTCGGGCCAACACCACCTGCTCGTCTGCCACCACAAAGGTGGGCTTAAGCCTGTCTATACAGATTCTCTCCTGGCGACCCCCCAAGTCTAACACAAAATGTTTGTCCCCGGGTTCCAGCACTCTAAACGGGCCATCGTAGGATGGGCGCAATGGGGGCCGGTGGGCATCGTTCCTGACAAACATGAACGCTGCGTCCTTCAAGGTTTTTGGCACAAAAGCGCGGGGAAAACAGTGGTGGGCCAGGCCAGATAGCGTCCCTGCGTCTGCGCTATGCCGTGAACGCGGGGATGGATGGGTGTTCGGTGCAGGGTTATCTGGTAAAAATTCCCCGGGGAGCCGCAGCGGCTGAGAAAAAACCAGCTCTGCTGGGGAAGCCACCAAATCCTCTTTCGGTGCGAAACGCAACCCTAATAGAACCCACGGCAACCGGTCCACCCAATTTGCATCAGTAAGCGAAGCCCTGAGCGCTGCTTTCAGTGATCTATGGAAACGCTTGCATAACTCATTGGCCTGTGGGTTGTACAGGGTCGTGCGATGAATTGAGACACCCAGGCTCCGGGCCATCGTGGACCAGAGGTTGGAAACAAACTGAGGGCCCCGATCGGACGTGATGTCCGACAGGGTTGCCAAAACATGCCACCCATGTCATCAAAAAAGCGCGTGCCACGTCTGTGGACATGGTGGAAGCTAGCGGAACTGCTTCTGGCCATCGTGTGGTGTGGTCCACCACTGTCAGGAGGTGCATGAACCCCTGTGATGGCAGGAAGGGGCCCACAAGGTCCATGTGAACGTGGTCGAACCTCTTAGCCGGGATATGGAACGGCTCCAAAGGGGCCTTTGTGTGCCTGTGCACTTTGGCTCGTTGGCACGCTACACAGGCTGCAGCCCACTCTTTCACCTGTTTGTGCAGGCTCGGCCAGATGAACTTTGCTCCCACCATTTTGACTGACGCACACACTCCTGGTTGCGCCAGGGAGTGAACCGACTCAAAAACGCGGCGGCACCAAATGCGTGGGACCACCGGGTGCGGGCGTCCTGTGGAGACGTCACAGATTGGGGGGGAGGGCGTCTTGCAGTACCCTGCTCTCCAGCCTTAACCCTGTTGGTCCAGACTGGAGCGTGCATACGTCCGCATTGCCAATCTGCTCCGCGGCCATGGCCGTGCAATCTATCCCTACGTAGACTGGGCCCACTAATACACGCGAGAGGCAGTCCGCCACCACGTTGAATTTACCGGCCACATGCTGAATGTCGGTTGTAAACTCCGAGATCACGGCCAGCTGTCTCTGCTGCCGGCCCGACCATGGTTCTGAAACCTTGGCCATCACGTATGTTAGCGGCTTGTGGTCCACGAGTGCAGTGAAGGTGCGCCCTTCCAGCCAAAACTGGAGATGGCGTATGGCCAGGTGGAGAGCCAGTAACGCGCTGTATTTATGCTCACTGTCGCACAAAGATCTGCTAAAAAAGGCAAGCGGCTGCCAAGAACCGGCGACGCATTGCTCCACGACGGCCCCTATGGCCATGTCCGAGGCATGGGTAGAGAGCGCTATCTGAGCTGCCGCGTCCGGGTGCGCCAGTAGTGCGGCGTTTGCCTGGGCTGTTTTAACCTCAGAGAATGCCTGCTCCCGCTCAGGAGTCCAGCCAACTCTGTCCACCGGTTTCCGTTTCCTGAGCGCAGCGTACAACGGCTGCATGAGCTGGGCTGCGTGGGGGAGGAAACAGTTATAAAAGTTAACCATCCCCAAAAACTCCTGCAGCGCCCTGACCGTCTGAGGCCAGGGAAAATTTGCCACTGCGCGCACCTTGTTCGGCAAGGGTATCACTCCCTCCGGTGAGATGCGGTGTCCCAAAAAATCGATCCCTGTCATGCTGGACTGGCATTTTGCTGAGCTGATTATTAACCTGTGCTCCTCTAACCGCCGAAAAAACGTCCTGAGATGGGTTACATGTTCGTCCTTGGATGCGCTGGCCACCAGGATGTCATCCAGGTGGACAAACACAAACAGCAGATCGCGCAACACCGCATCCATCATGCGTTGGAATGTCTGTGCTGCGCCTTTTAACCTGAAAGGCATGTGTAAAAACTCAAACAGACCAAACGGGGTTATTACTGCCATTTTAGATATGTCCTCCGTGCACACCGGGACCTGGTGGTAACCATGGACCAGGTCTATCTTAGAAAAAAATACGTGCCCCGGCGAGGTGAATGGAAAAATCCTGAATATGGGGGATCGGGTAGGGGTCGTGCGCTGTGGCGTTGTTTAATCTACAGAAATCTCCACAAGGTCGCCACGATCCCTCAGTCTTAGGGACCATATGTAGTGGGGATGCCCATGGACTGTTTGAACGTCTGATGATGCCCAGCCTTTCCAAGTTGGCAAACCCCTCACGCACTACGGCCAGTTTAGCTGTGTCCAGGTGCCGAGGTTGTGAGAAAACAGGCGGCCCAGTGGTGGTAATAAAGTGCTCCACCCCGTGTTTAGTGATGGCCGCCAAAAACGTTGGGACCCTGAGTGCTGGGAACTGGGTGAGCAGTGTGTGGAACTTACCACCTGGAGCTGTGACGTTGGCTAGTGGTGTTGGCCCGGTTCCTCGAGCTGTACAGGGGAGAGAATCAAAAGACATTGCATTAATCAGGTGTCTGTTAGCAACATTGACTAGTAGTCCGTGTGCACACAAAAAATCAGCGCCTAAGATTGGGAAACTGCATGCCGCTATGACGAATGTCCACTGGTACCTACGGCCGTGCAGGGATACAGTCAGTGTCCTCTCACCAAAAGTCTTAATGTCTGAGCCGTTTGCGGCCGTCAGCTCAGGGCCACTAGTTCCTGCTAGCCGGTCGACATAGGACGGCAGGATGAGGCTCTTTTGGGAGCCGGAGTCCACGAGGAACCGTCTCTCCGAGCGTGAGTCTGTCAGGTAGAGCAGCTTGCTTTCTTCACCGGCGGTCGCAGCCGCTACCGACTGCCGGTCCTGGTTTTTCCCGAATGCTTGAATTGGCACGGTGGCACGCATCGGTGTGCGTCCTCTCCAAAACGGCGGTGGTAGGAGCAGAGTGTGTCTCTCTGGAGCTTCCTGGCCCCCACTGTTGCTACCATCGCTGGCTCCTTGCTTCTGCTGGCCATCTCGCTGGGTTCCAACGCCGCTGCGTTTACTGTGAGGGTTGTGGTGGTGTGGATGATCTGATGTGCCTCCTGGGCTAGCGCACGGTAGTCACGCACGGCCAGCAACAGCGAGTTGGCAAGGACCGCTCTGGCCACTGTTGGGAGGTTCCGGAGGAAAAGGTGGGCAAATAGAAAATGTCCGTCGTCCGTGCCCATCAACGCCAACATCTTCTCCATCAGTTTGACCACTGACCCGTCTCCTAACTCGGAGCGCGTCAGGAGCCTCTCCGCTCTCTTGCAGTCCAAGAGCGTGTAGCGCCGGGTCAGCACGGTTTTGAGAGCCCCGTATTTGTCATGGGCTGGGGGCTGTTGGAGCAGGCTTGCTACTTGCTGAGTCGTGCGAGCAACCAGCGCTGCAACCACGTAGTAATATCTTGTGTCATCTGCCGTTATTCCCCGGAGCGTGAACTGGGCCTCAGTGTGGAGGAACCAAAACTTCAGGTCGTGCAGCCAAAAGTCTGGTAGTTTGACCGAAACAGCGCACGCATTGCTGGGGCTTCCCGTCCCGGTCATCTCCGGAGTATTCACCTCGTGTTCCATTATTCATCAAGGGTCAGCAGTGTGGAGAGAGGAATAACCAGGCCCAGCGTTCAGAGCAGATGAACTTTATTCACTCTCTCACATCTTCCAGAATCAGAAAACATTAACCTTATGTAGCAGGGACTCTCTTTTATATCACCACACTCACACGTCCCTGCTACCCGAGGTCCTGCATTACAATTCATTCCTGCATGACAATTCCTTTTGTCCCCCAGCCTTTTAATTCCCATGCTTTTCCACCAGAGGAAATTACTGCATCTCCATGTCTTTCAGTCTGAGATGAATACCACAGCATGGGTCCCCCATAATATAGTAAATATACTGTATATACTGTATATATATGTATATATATATATTTATTTTGTGTACTTTTAGAGATCCCCAGAGGGGAAATTCGGTGCATCCACTTGGATGGATGAAGCAGCAATAGTACGGCGCTATCCCTTTACCATTCACACCTAAGGCCACTTTAGTCTCCTGCATGCTAGTAACCTGCATGCTTTCGGCCTGTGGGAGGAAACCGGGGAAATCCTGGAGTAAACCCACGCAGACATTGGGAGAACATGCAAACTCCACACAGATCACTGTTGGTCAGGGGCTGGGATTGAACCCGGGATCCCATGACCAAGGGTGAGTTGCTGTGCTGCCACAGTGCTAACCACTGCGCCACTGCACCGTTGTAACTGTATCATCTCCAGTAAACGATTTCAACCATCCTTTGAATTCTGGGTGTGATTCCCACTCCTTTCTGTATTTTTGAGCGTACAGTTTAGACTGCAACATGATGAGCTAACTGCTAGATGTTTAACTTATGTCACAGACACACGCACACATACACTGGGCAAAGTGAGTACTGTACATGACTGAGGCTTTTAGTCAAATGCAGTGATTTGTTAGTGTGACACTGACAGTGAAGAAACATTTACATGGATTGGCGGGGGGGGGGTGCAAGCGCAATATATTTGCAGTCTGGATGTGAGTGGCCACAAAGCTTGGATAAAACTTGGAGAAAATACAGGAAAAATACATAAATAAATTGAGAGACTGAGCCCGGCAGAACCCGAGCTCAGTCTTGTGACAGAACCCCCCTTTAAGGGTTGGACCCTACTCACCCCAAGGTAACACCAAAGGAGCACCCCCCCCCCCCCCAAGAAAGGTTCAGCAAAAAACAAACCAGGGTGGGAGGTGGGGGAAACGGGTACGGAGGAAGCAAAACTACAAGGCCTGCTCAGGACCCACACCTGCAAAACACAGAATTAGCACCCCCTCTTCGGCCCAGGGAGCTTAGGAGTTCAGGGGGCCAACCAGAGTCCCAGGACTGGCAGCAGGCTAGGTGGAACAAGTTGGGAGGTCTGCCAAAGTCCCAGACCAACCAGACGGCCAGGTGGTATGAGTCGGGTGGCCTGCTGGAAGATAGGGACCACCCGACCTGGTGGCTCAGTCTTTCTGGCGGCCAGCCTGAGTGCTTTAGCCACCTAGACAGAAGAGGTGGCCCGGGAGGCAGCTCCTCCACTGGGAGGCCCAATACTGGGGAGGAGAGCCGAAGATGGGGAACCACGACATCATCAGGCAGAGCAGGAAGGGGGACCACAACGGCGTCTGGCTGAAGAGGAGGGAGAGGAACCACAATGGCGTCTGGCAGAGGGAGAACGGGGACCATGATTCATCTGGCTGAAGAGGAGGTAGGACCTCGATGCCCTCAGTGGTCTCGGACTGTGGAAAAGCAGCACCCACGGTGGCTCTGGGCTGGAGCTCAGCAGCACCCGCAGTGGCTCCAGGCTGGAGCACTGCAGCACCCTCAGTGGCTCTGGGCTGGAGCACTGCAGCACCCTTGGTGGACCCTGGCTGGGCCAACATTGCATCCTCGGTGGCCCCAGAGCCCATGACGGACCCGAACTGGAGTGCAGCACCCACGTAGGACTGATGCTGGGGTGCAGCACTCATGATGGTCCCCGGCTGGGACGCAGCACCCACGGAACCTCGAACCAAGGAGGTGGAACCCAGATGACAACCTTGGGCAGAGGGGAAGCTGCACCCACGGAGGTCCCGGGCTGGGACGGAACACTTGTGCTGACCTCCGCTAGGGAAGTCGGACCCACGACGTCTTCGGGTGGTGAGCCTGGATCCATGAAGACCTCTGGCTGGAGTGAATCTTCCCCAGTGACCCTGGGAGAAGACTCAGAGACAGACAACAGAGGGACATGGTCAGGGTCGCCGGCAGCAGCGGAGCCCGGTGAGGTGAGCTCTGATGCAGCAGGCGGCGGCACCTGGCTCTCCTCACCAAGAGCCAGGCAAGATTGATCTAGAACTGAGAGAAGAAAGACAATGGAGAGCACTTGCCTGAGTTCGAGCTTCACCGCCGTCCAGGACTCCATCGATCTAGACGATGGTGATGTCTCGGGCCCGGCCTCTTGGAGGTCCAACTCGGGTTGCCACTCTGCTGCGGTGGCCTCCGCAGCAGGCATGTTGGTAGTATCAGTCCTTTCAGCCCCAGTCGGCGTGACCCACGCAGGAGGCTCATCCAGCGTGGCGGCTGGGGTTCGGCTCACTGTTGACGCTGGACTTTGCATAGTGAGCTTGGGTTCAGCGTCCCCCGTCCATAGGGAGACTGCGGGACTGGGATGGAGTCCTCCAGTGCCGCGGGCTCCTCCATTGGGACCGGCGAACATTCAGGGGCGAGAGGAGGAGACTCGGAGAGGGCAGGTGAGGAATCGTAATTTGCAGCAGGTGAAGAGAACTCAGGGGACTGTATGACCTTAGTCTCTTTACCAGGGATCAGACAAGACAAATCATTAAAAACTGAAATGGAATGAAATTGAACTTGCCTGATTTCCTGGTGTGTAGTGTTGCCTGCTGCGTTGTCGCCCCTCCCCGTGGCTATGGTGGACTTGGGCCCCTCTGTGGATTGTGGAGGAGCTGTCCTGGTTGAGGCAGAGATAGGCGGAGCCGGGAAGGAAGCGGTCGAGCCCTCAGCAGTGGGGAAACACAACGAGGAGACGGGAGAGTCAGCAGCTGAGGAGGAAGAAGAGGCCGGCGGAACTGCCAGAGGAGAAGAGCAAAAAGACGGAGCTGTTGCGGGATTAGTCTGACTCGATGTTGGCAATTCTGCTGGCTGAGAGGAGGAAGCGTTTCTCTGGCGGTCCAGACCTGGGTGACACTGGTTTCACAGAGTTGATGGAGGAGAAATGGATGCCAGAGGCTGGTGAGGAGTAGAGGTAATGGAGCCCCGTGAGCACCTCCCCTTTGGCCCGTGCCCTGGCTTCCTGGAGGAAATCTTCGTCCTCCCGCTGTTTTTGCTTAGCTGTGCAGCTACCTGAGAAATCCTTTCTCTTCCCTCAGTGCACACCATCAGCTGAGGGCACCGGCAAGCTGCTGCCTCTGTGAGCTCCAGATACCACCATGCGTCCTCCGGGGTGGAATAAGTGCGTGCCAAAGAGATGAAACCGTCAGTCTCCATAAGGGCGTGGCAGCACTCCCAGCCCAGGCGCAACAGACAACTGCGTCCACCTGCTGAATCCATCCAGCTCCAACGAGCAGGTGAGTGAAAAAAGACAAAAAGAGGGAAAAAAGGGCACAAACACAACCGCTGGATCTTTTACCTGGCGGCTAAATTCTGTTCATGTGCGCTCCTTTGGAGTGGAAGGACAGATCCAAATGCTGGATTGTGTTAAGACATTTATAAACAAAAGCAACATAAATGTCCAAGTGTCCACAATACAAAAATACAAACAAGAATGACTTACACGATCACCTCAGAGCAAGATGCACTCTGGAGAAGGAAATACTTAGAGGCTGAAATGTGTAGAGAGAAGACAATCCTAGATGACGCAAGACAATGCAACTTAGCAGCACCACACAGTGAAAATGCAAGGTTTAAATATAAAAGGTAAATGGGGAATGATGAGCAGCAGGTGTGGCCAGGAGCAGGCAGAAACCTAATTCTAAAATCTCTCACAGCTGAGGTAACCTGGGGAAACAGGCTGTGAGAGGAAGGTGTGTCTGGGAGCAGTAGAAATAATGCCCCTGTCACAGAGGAGGACAAAACAGTCTCAAAATACATGAATAAACAACATAATAACATAAATAATCAATAGGATGATAAATCATCAGGAAACAAAACACAAAAAGACACCACAAAGCTTGGAGAAAATCCAGGAAAAATACATAAATAAATTAAGAGACTGAGCCCGGTAGAACCCGGGCTCAGTCCTGTGACATACTGTGAGACTGACGGCTTGTGAGTGCTTTGGGATGGTGAGAAGCTCACGGTAGCGCCCGCTGTTTGCTGAGGATAGTAACTGCAGAGCAACAGTGCTTTCACATCAGTAGTCACTGTGGCTAGTGATTTTCCAAAGTTACTACCCACTCAGCCTTTTCACTAGCCTCAATTTTGTAGTTGGAAAATTATGTTTAATATGATCAAATTTCATTATCACATCTAAAATGTAGTTGAATTAAATGTACAACCTTTTTAAATGCAATGACCATTATACATACAGTACATAAAAATAGCAAGAGAGACACTGTTTAAGTAGTTATTAACAGCAGTAAATACTGTAAAACAGTCGACAAAAATATTTGCAATGTGAGAGTGAAGTACAGGTAGATTTGGGGTCTATCCCAATTCTAATTTCTACCCTTTCTCCGTCACCCACCCCTTGGTTCTTGAAATCAAGAACCTCTTGTTCTTATCAGAAAAAAAGAAGAAAAAGAAAACTGATGAGAAAAAAAGTCTCATGTTACAGAGAAAAGCGTCTCAAATTTACACAAACTATTCTAATCAGTAGAAAATCAGAAATTTAAAAGAAATAAAGCTGTAAATTCACAGAGAAAAAATTTGGACCCCCTGGTGGGCCATTTTTGGCCCATGGGCCATATGTTTGATACCCCTGGATGAGCCCATTAAAAATACATATTTAGAGGATTTACTTCCATGAAGTAGTTGCATATCACAACAGCATGTAAATTAATAAGATAAAATAAAATAGAAAGCACAGATAAATTAAAGTTCACCTTCGAAGAAGTTTCATTTATTCTTTACAGCAACAAATCAGTCACTTTTTTGCTGTGTGGTAAGAAAACTTACATTTGCACAACTGCGGACATTAAATGCGAGCTTCTTGCTCTACAAATACTCATGTTTAACCACAGAGGTAGGAGCTGATGTTGGGAGCTACTCACCGCTTGGACAACAGGGGATCAGGGTCAGTAACTTGTCCTGATGATCTGATCACTGCGAGCAGGGACAGGTGTGTCCTGCCAGCTGATGTCTGTTCGTCCAGGCAAGTTCACTTTGGAGCTAGTCTGAAGACATGGAAATGGAGTCTGGCTCTACTCTGTGCTCGAGATGAGAAGTTGCCACCGCCACAGCATTTCTTCCCACCAGGTTGCAGTGTGAACTGGGGCAGGACAGGAGACTATCCGCGGAGCAGTCTGTGGCTTTACAGGAGTCCAGGTGACAGTGGACCAATGAGCACGCACTGTGTCCATATAGTGCTTCTGGGAGTTGTACTTTCGTAGTCTCACATTACAGATAGGTTTTATTTTAGATGCCGTCTAAGGAAACTACAACCTGCCAAGCTCTGCATGTCAGTCTCCAAAATGCCAGAAAAGTCTCTAATAACACCAGGAAAAGTCACTAGATCTGTCGCTAGTCCCTTTTGGGGGGAAAAAAAAAATCACCAAGAGGGTTTGAAAAGTCGCCAGATTTAGTGAGAAAGTCGTCAAGTTGGCAACACTGTTTCTGGTGCTCGGGTCTCAGGGATTATCAGTTAACTTTATATACAGTATACGTATACATATATATATATATATTTTTAGACTGGCAGTTTTTATTATGGGAAGGGTAAATCGTGGTTACATAAAATTCTATTTCCTTCATGAATAAAAGAAAATGTGGCTTCTTATCTGAAAATTTACATTTGTGGATGTAGAATTTGGCAACAAATGGAACAAGATTGATAAGGTAAAGTGCATTACAATATTTGAAGTAAAACCATAAGAAAGACAATCTCGCAAGATTGTTGTAAAAATGACATAATCTTGCAATACAGCCATAGCTTTGAGAGGGCTTCTTTTTTTTTTTGGATTATCAGTTAACTGCCTGTGACATTGTTATTTATAGTTCATATTGTTCTGCATTGGCACTTTAATTTGTGCAGCATGGGGTGGTGGCTCCATCTACCAGCTACCAGAAATCCACAGAGCTGCTCATCCGTAAGCTGCCCGTCCAGCGCCTGGTGAGGGAGATCGCTCAGGACTTCAAGACCGTCCTTCGTTTCCTGAGCTTCGCCGTCATGGCTCTGCAGGAGACCAGCGAGACCCACCTGGTGGTCTCTTCTTCGCTAAGGGGGTCACCATCATGCCCAAAGACTTCCAGCTGGCCCGCTGCATCCGCGGAGAGAGAGCTTAGACTTTCTGCTGCACATCCACCAGCCATAATGCTCTGCACTGTGTGTCTGTATATATACATTTATAGTAATATGGACATATGTTTACTAGATGTTGTTTTTTCTTGCCTTCTGATTGTTGCTCTGAGTGTTGCTATCCCTATGCTGTTGCAATCCTGGAATTTCCCCATTGTGGGACTAATAAAGGCTTATCTTATCTTATCTTCCGCTGCAGGTGGGGGGGGGGGCGGTCTCTTCTGCCTTTGCCTCTGCTTGCGGTTGCATGAGTAGTTAGGTGTGCGGAGCCCTGTATTTAATAAATGAGTGTTCAGCTCCTCTCCTGGCATTCTCCTTGACTCCAAACTCAGACATAACATTTTGGCGACGAGAAGTAAACCCATGGAAGCATGTGGGACACCAGTTCGGCTGTTCTTGGAGCTCCTGGGTGAGCTGCCTGTACCGTGGCCTCAGTGGTACAAAGCTTTTCAAACATATATGGTGGCGTTGGACCTGGGAAGGATGGAGAAGCTGAGAGCATGTGCGTTGCTTGTGCACAACCTGGGAATGGAGGGACAAAGAATTTTGGGCACGCTTGGTGACTTGGACAATTATGAAGAAGTGGTCGAGTTAATGGCACACCATTTCAGGGCACCAGGCAACGTCATCGTCCGGAGGATTAAGTTCAGACAGCGCCACCAACAGGTAGGCAAACCCATCCAGTGGTTCGTGTCAGACTTGAGGCAGTTGGTCGCTGAGTGTCGATTCAGGCCATTGGAGGAAGAAATGGTTCGCGACCAGTTGGCGAAACACACCAACTGTGCTGCGGTCCGCTCCAAGCTGCTTACATTCCTGGGTGAGTTGACGCTGGCCAGGGCCATCGAGTTGGCGCTCCAGCTGGAAGCAGCAGACAAGCTAACTCGGGAGCTAAGCAAACGTCTATCACTGAGAAATTTACGATCCCCCATGGCTAAGCAGCTAGTGGACTCTGACAGCGATGGGAGCACTGAGGACGGTGTGGAGGGGGCCAGCGCTGTACAGATGAGGTCTGTCTTGGAGAAGCCCAGGTGTATGGGCTGCGGGTCCACAAAGCACCGCTAAAAAGCCAGAGAGTGTGCGGCAAGAGGGAAGTGCTGCAGCAGGTGTGGCCATCTACACCACTTCGCAAGAGTATGCCAGTCAGCAGAACAAGAGAGCCCACGGAGAAATTCGATTCCTCCCGCCCCGACAGTAATCCATATTGTGTCCCTGAGTACCAGTGGGCACACACATTGCACGATAGTGTTGGATGGATTACCAATACCGATGCTGATCCACACTGGGGCAAAGAGTTCTCTGCTGAACTGGGCTACAGTTAGGCAATGTTTTCTCCACTACAGAACTGGAGGTGACTCAGCGCCACTTTGTGGCTATGGAGGAGGATGGTTGGCCACGGTGGGTACCATCAGACTGACGGCTCAGTACAAGTCAGCGGAGATGGCCGATATGGAGCTCGTCATGATGGCCTGTGGCACGAACATCATGGGCTGCAACCTGTTCTATGGCCTCGGGTTTTCCATCAGGAGCAGCGCTGAGGAAGAGTGGTTGTGCTGTGGACTGTGGGACCAACCGGTTCCGAGAGTTCGGGACAACACTGTGTGTTGCTGAGCACTCCGGAAAGTGGACAGGCCTTGTCGTGCTCAGGGTTGCTGCGGGAGGGCCCCAGTGCCGGTGTCCGAGTCGCCCTGGATGAGGGTATCGGGCGGCACGGAGGAGTGTCTGCAGTGGCAAGCGACACCCAAAAGATGGTCCCAGGTGTTTCCGGAGCTCGGCAGTGGTGGGCCGGTGAACATGGGGCCACATCAGCACGGTCCGCAGTGGGTTTACAAGCAGTCAGGGCAGGACTGAGTGTCACTGGGAGGGCGAGTGCCAGGCAGAGACACCGCAGGCTGAGCAGAGCCCTGCTTGGAGTCGCGGACTGGGTTTGGGCTCGGGCGGAGGCGAGGTCCAGGTGGATGAGAGCCAAGCGGAAGATGGAGCAGTTCAGGGGTGGCTGCAGGTGACGGACAAGTGGCAGGATGGTTACCTTCTGCTGTCGGATGGCTTGTGGCATCATCCTAATGAGTTACGGTGTGCCCCGGAGAAGGCAGTTGGGCATGGCCCCAGATGATTGGAGCATCCGGAGGTGTGGAGGAGAAGGCACACTGGGATTGAGGCGACCAGCAGTGGCCCGGGAAGCGAGCTACCTCCAGGGAGGGACAGAACGGTGAAGGGTCTGGGGGGGCATGGGTCATCCTCACCGAGCTATGGATATGTATATGTTATTAGTTATTAATCTGTATTTATAGTTCTGGGATTATTTTGGTGTTCTGTTTTAAATAGGAGACACAGCAGTAATTTTCTTTTTTGTTTATCACGGGACTTTTATATATCATAGGCGGCAGAATAACCCGCCTTGTCGTGTGTGTGTGTGTGGGGGGGGTAGGACGGCAGTCTACTCGTCCCCCCTAATTTTAGTTGTTTTGTGTGAATGCCGTAGGCCCCTTTTGTGATTTTAGTTTAATTATGTTTATCAGATGATTCGGGTTCCAAATCGGGGTGGGCTCTAATGGTGTGTCTGTTTTGGTCTTTTCTGCGGGGGGGGGGGGGGATGTTGTTATTTATAGTTCATATTGTTCTGCATTGGAGCTTTTATTTGTGTAGTATGGGGTGGTGGCTCCATCTTCCAGTTCCGCCAACCCTGTGTGTATAAGAATCAGAATCAGAATCAGAATCAGAATCAGGTTTATTGCCATTGTTCATGTAGTACACAAACTAGGAATTTGTCTCGGTACAATGCTGCAACATTAAACGTGATAAGATAAGAGAAATAAACTATACATGTAATAAAGTGTAGGATAAGATTAAGTGATACTGGTCAACAGTTAAAATTTAACTGTTGTTGTGTAATTTAAGAAGGGCTGCAGGTGGTGGTGGTGGTGGGCACTTTCTTCTGCCTTTGCCTCTGCTTGCGGTCACATGTGTAGTTAGCTGCACGGAGTCCTGTATTTAATAAACAAGTGTTCAGCTCCACTCCTGGCATTCCCCTTGAGTCCAAACTCAGACATAACACTGCCTTTCACAAAATTGCTCCATTTGAAACAGCCTGTAACCGTGGTCTATGGAATAAGGTTTGTGCCAGCAGGAATTGAATTTGAATTTTTTTTTAAATTTGAATTTGAATAACTTGAAATTGAACCTGAATTTATCAGTTTGAATAATTGCTTTTAAAATTTGAATCTGAATGATCTAATTTGAAATTGAATCTATTGGTTTGAATGTGTATTGCAATAAAATTGAAACTGTATTTTATTTACTTGAAAAATTCAGCTCCCTAATTCATTGTCACAGTTCAGTTTCACTTCTTATCATACAAATTCAGTTTTTTATTTCAGGTTTTTGTGCCACACAACTGGGACCTAGCCTCAGTCAAAACTAGTCGAATACAGATAGAAAGAACTCTGTTTTACTCGTGCAACTCTCGCTTTACCTGCTGTTTACCTGTTACACACCTGCATGGATTTGAGTGGTTTATTCAAAGTGATGTCCAGCAGCCACACGCCAGGTTTATAATGATAATAATAATAATAATAATAATAATAATAATAATAATAATAATAATAATAATATTGACATGTATGAGAAGAGGCGTCATGTATGCATACAAAACATCATTAACCAGGGCAACAGATTGGAAGAGATCAACAGCAGAGCCCCCAGAGTGTCCGGAGGTGTAGCAGTCCAGGAGGAGGTTATTCTGCTGTCAGGACACTGGTCTTTCAAACACCAGATGCTTTCTGTGAGAGAACTTTCTTCTACACAGAGTTCAGTGGAATCAGAAAGTGGACAAAGGTAGGTAACTTGTGCTAATCCTGGCTATTTAGCATCATAGAAGACATAATTAAGAAATGATAATAAGAATGAAGAATTCTGCCTTCTCTGAGTAAAGAGGATGGAGACTGTAGTTACAGTGGTTGTCTGTCCTTTAAAATTAGATTCCAAACTAATAAAGCTGTTAGAAAGTTGACAAGTAAATTAGTAATGTCATTAGCTTGATAACTAGCCAACAGTCAGCTGGTAAGATGGTAACATCAAAAATCATCCATCCATCCATCTTCTACCACTTAAT